>CM060944.1:507821828-510321828 GCA_030765085.1 Allium cepa | reverse complement strand
CCTATGATCAACCAGGGCATAAAGGATTAAGCGGCAGCTTCTGAATGGCGACTAGAGAACGAACAAGCAACCGCCACTCAAACGATACTCCCAAAGGTTGGAGGACATAGATGATATGACTCTAGGCAAATGCCAAGATGACTCAACACCATTCTTCACTGACCTAGCACTTTGAATTTAGTGACTCCAAGCAGACCAATGTTTGGCTCTAAGCAATTTATTCCAAACGCTAACATGGATATTATACTGATCGCGTTTGACGAGAGTCGACCTCCATATATATTTTGGCAGCTAGTTAGCTGGAGATCCTCCTATGACCATAGATTATTTCTGTTACATAATTAATCAGAACCAAAGAGGGAAGGAGTGGAGCAGACTAGGAAAAATAATAATGCAGGCCCGTTGACTAAGGACTTTGATTCTAGTAGACAAAATAAGATCTCAAAATTTGACTCATATGCTCTTTAAAAGATTCAGTTGATAGCCTCTACTTGGTGACTCGTGACTCAGAGTGGTACTGAAAACCAACCTCGAGAGAGTCCACTGAAGTCCAGAGAAATTAAGGGGAATGTTGTATATTCCAAGATGCACACTAATCCTAACACTGGCGATTACAAACACCTTCGATGTTTGATCGGAAAGCTGATTCGAAAAGAAAAGCTTCAATAGTACATGCAAGTCTTATAGAATGGCGAGCCAGGAACTTCGGATGCCCATTATTAAAGAACTCTAATTATCAATTGGACTATTGGCAGTCGACATCTCGCTAGAAGGGGCCAGGGGCAGAGTTGAATAGCGAGCACATGACGCTGCTCCCCTTTTCCATGAGATTTATACCAATATTCTTTGGATTATTTTAATTTCAATTGTGCTTTTAATTTCGACCGGCTTGAACTAAACTTCTTCCAAAACGATGCAGGAGACCAAGTACTCAGAGATGGCCATCAACCAATCCACGCAGACCTTGATCAGACCCGTGGAGTTTCATTAATATGAGCATGATTCGATCACTCATCATCAACCATATGCCTTTGATTTGGGGCCAAGGACTAGAGATTGAAAAGCTTGTCACGGTCAGAACCCAATACAAAGCGAACATGACCGACCGTCCATTCGTCAACCTCCACATTTGACTTGAAGACCTAAGCAAGGCTTGTAATGAATATGACCCGATCATCCACTCAAATCGAGTCATAAAACAAAGTTCGACAAAATAAAAATGCCTCTCCTGAAGCTCAGTGATGCCAGAATCTATCTAGAGTGGACATGATTTGATTATCTACACATAAAATTCTACCCTAAAAAAAAGTAGTTCGAAAGTCTGACTTGGAGTAGCTGTGATGGACTACCTACTGGTCAACCATCGCTCCCAATACATGGACACGACTGCACCTTGAAACATATTCAACTTACCTTATTTACTCAATAATCCATTATCCTTATTTTCTAGAAAGAGATACGAATCAAATTGTGCAAGACTTGATTATCCAACCCCAGCATGGATGTGATCCAACCATCTATCATATACCTCCTTCCTTGACTTGATTGGAAGAGCTATAATCACCAAGCGGACGAGAATCGACCATCCATTTTTCAAGTTTCGTCCTTCATGCCGGGGGTAAAGTCCCATTCCTTGAGCAAACGTGGTTCGAATGTTCATTTGGCAACATTAGCCTTGATACGGTAAATGAAATACAAATTAAACTGGTGGAAATACGATTGCTCTCAATAAAAATCTCGAAGTCCTCGGAGCATGGACTAGAGTACTCGAAGTCCCCGAAGTGCGGACTAGAGTATAAACGACTTAAAAGCTTCTAAGTCCCCGGAGCGTGGACTAGAGTACTCTGAGTTTCTAGAGTGCGGACTAGAGTATAAATGACTTAAAAACCTCTAAGTCCCCGGAGCGCGGACTAGAATACTCCGAGTCCCCGGAGTGTGGACTAGAGTATGAACGACTTAAAACCCTCTAAGTCCCCGGAGCGTAGACTAGAATACTCTGAGTCCCCAGAGTGCAGATTAGAGTATAAAAAACTTGAAAACCTCTAAGTCCCCGGAGCGCGGACTAGAGTACTCTGAGTCCTTGGAGTGTGGACTAGAGTTAGGACTCAGAGTACTCTAAGTCCACTAGTGCGAACTAGAGTATAAACGACTTAAAAATCTCTAAGTCCCTAGAGCGCAGACTAGAGTATAAATAGCTTAAAAATCTCTAAGTCCCTGAAGCGGACTGGAGTACTCTGAGTCTCCGGAGTGCCGACTAGAGTATAAACGATTTGAGAAAAATCTTTAAGTTCTTGAAGCGGACTAGAGTACTCTGAGTCCCCAAAGCGCAGACTAGAGTATAAACGACTTAAAAACCTCTTAGTCCCTGGAGCACGGACTAGAGTACTTCGAGCCCCTGGAGTGCAGACTAGAGTATAAATGACTTAAAAACCTCTAAGTCCCTGAAGTGGACTAGAGTACTCAGAGTCCCCTGAGTGCAGGCTAGAGTATAAACGACTTAAAAATCTCTAAGTCCCCGAAGCCGGACTAGAGTACTCAGAGTCCTCAAAGCGTGGACTAGAGCATAAACAGCTTAAAAATCTCTAAGTCCCTGAAGCAGACTAGAGTACTTTAAGTCCCCAAAGCACGGACTAGAGTATAAATGGCTTGAGGAAAATCTCTAAGTCCTTGAAGCGGATTAGAGTACTCTGAGTCCCCAGAGAACGGACTAGAGTATAAACGACTTAAGACAAATCTCTAATTTCCTTAAGCAGACTAGAGTACTCTGAGTCCTTAGAGCGCAGACTAGAGTATAAACAACTTAAGAAAAATCTCTAAGTCCCCAAAGCGTGGACTAGACTACAAATGACTTAAGAAAAAATTTGTCCCTGAGCAGACTAGAGTATAAACGATTTAAGAAAAATCTCTAAGTTCCTGAAGGGGACTAGAGTACTCTGAGTCCCCAGAGCGCGGATTGGAGTATAAACGACTTGACGAAAATCTCTACGTTCCAAACTTTGGACTAGAGCATAAACCGTTCGAAAAATCTCTAAGTCCCTAGACCATGGATCGAAGCATGAACACAAATTAGGCGTGAGTCGATCGGAAGAAGAGTAAATCTGAGTCGCCAGAATGCAGAGTGGCATATAAACATCAATGAATATATTAGCGGATTCCGACCGTTCTCTATTCCGTAAACTTCGGCTTGAAATCGACAGGAGGAGTGTTAACTCTCTAAGGATGGAGTTCGACCACCCGACTTGCGGATTGGCCAAATCAATGTTGGAAGCAGGAGTGCAAATCAATAAAAGCTGAATACGACAGCTCATTATAGCTGTAGCTTGACGTTCTTTACAACTTAAGGCAACGACTACAAGGAGGCCTCAATACATAACCAATCGAAATGGCATCCAAAGCTACGGGCGACCGACTACATCATACCTCGGATCGAGGATCAATACCAATTTGCACCAAGCACATATGAATGTGATTCGGATGTCCATTGAAAAACTATGACCTCTAGAGTGTGGAATGAAGAGTAAACCACGAAGACTTGGTCATAAATTCTCCAACACCCTCCTTCGATCCATTAGGAGGAGTATAAAACTGGATGAACATGACCTGACTGCGTTTGAGCCAACTTTACCCCGAGATCTGGTTACAGAACATGAACTAAAGTGGACATGGCTGACCGTCCAGTGCCCAAATTATGCCCCGAAACTGACGAGGCATCAAAGTATTCCTCTTGGAATGAAAAACCATAATACAATCCAAGATAGGCGAGACCCAGCTCCCATCGACTGACTACATCCTACGATTCAACGGGAAAGAGAGTAAAGCTAAAGTGGACACGGCTGGCCTTCCTACTTATCGGTATATGCCCCAGACCTGGGGGTACGAGCGAGAAGCAAGATGAATGTGAACCGACTATTCACCAATCAATACTATGTCTTTGGAGTTTAGGTAGGAATAAACATAGCTAGGGCGAGACTCAACCATCCATACAGTACATTTATCCACCCAAGACTAGAAGCAGATGTATGTTCATCCAAAGACTGGCTGCGATAGCTCGATATTGAAACTTATATATAGTGCTTACAGCTACTCAAGGCTACGACCTAAAGAATGCCTAGAGACAGAATCATTAAATTGATACCTAAGCTTATGGGCAACTGACTGTCACTCCAACCCGAAGGATGGGTAAAGGATCATGAATGCATTGAATAGAAAGTACGTTACTGGAATATACAAGAAAATTCAAACTCATAGCAAGATCCAACTGTGTGGCTGCATGCAACTCGAGGCTGACCCCCACTCGACATTTCCTTCAATGTGTTTTTAGCCCGGTCTTTGGCCATTTGCAGATAATCGATTAGAGCATTCAAAGCCCTTCACTATTAGAATTAATAACTCATGACAAGACTATAGGATTCGATCGGAGTAACCATCAACATTGACCTTTCCAACCATATTTCACACTGAATGTTATGCAAAATAGTTACATCTGAACTCAAAGAATTTAGGATTACACCTGCTAAGTTGATAGTTGACATTACAGATAGCCATGGCGACCCTTCACAGGTGCTAAAGATCGGATCACAGCTCAGTGCAATGATGATAAAAGAATTAGTTGTATTTCTTTGAATAAATGATGATATGTTCCCTTGGACCTATTCTGACATGCATGTGTGATTTCACCGACTATCGCGAGCTATGCATTGAATATCGACCTGAACTACAAAAGCTAGCGTGATGTCTATTGATTTCATCATGAAAGCTCCACTCTTACTTTTAGGCTCACCCCATTAACGTCTATGCCTACCAGCCGTTGCGACAGGGCATACAACGACCTGAGACGTCTGAAAGACTACTTAAATGGAATATCGAACTAAGCCAATTCGGTATCACTTATTTCCCTCGAAGAGCTATCCAAGGACTGAAATTAGCAGACCTCATACCTGAATTCACTGCATCAGATGACTACTCGAAGAGTAGTGGAGAACCAACAAACATACGGAAAATGTGCGTGGATGGAGCATCCAGTGATCAGTGTTATGGCACAAGAGTCATGTTAATGACTCCTGAGGAACGATCAATCTGCTACGTCCTGAAACTCGACTTCCCTGTAACAAACAACGATGCTAGTATGAAGCCTAGATCGCCAGCCTCAAACTTGCTAGAGGACTCGGAGTGGAAACTTTACATATCTTTTGGGATTCCTGATTGGTAGTATGCAAAGTTAGGAAAGTTGATCTTGCTAGGGTCATTGTCTTGCTTCTTATCTCGGCCAGGTCCAAGAGCTACTAGCCGACTTCACGTATTACATCATTACACACATACTCAACGTACAAAACGAAAAGAGTCAAGTCACTAGCCAAGCTGGCCCGTTTTAGGGACGCGCAACGGACATACTTTGTTTCGGCTGAAATACTTAATATTCCAAGCATTGATGGATGGAGACCGGCTAGATCTTGGAGACAGAGCTAGAAAAGGGGTCATGGTTGACTCCTATCAAAGACTATCTATAATGAGGAATTCTTACTGAACGGAGGAATGGAAAACGATGGATCCTCCTCAAAGCTTCATGCCAAATCATCTAAGAAGAAGTCATGTGTAGAAAGGAGTTTATCCATTCCCATGCTTCGGTGTATCACCCATGATGATATCAAAAGAGTCTTGAGTGAAGTCTGTGAAGAAGAATGCGGCGATTACATCAGGTGAAAAACCCTGATAAAGAAAATATTCTGCTACGATATTACTGGCCAACTATTAATCCAGATGCAGTTGATAAAGCTAGACAATGCGACAAGTGCAAGATGTTTGCAAAATATCCGGAAGCCCTGCCGATGGAAATTACACAAACGGCTAGTCCATAGTCGTTTGCCACTTGGGACATTGACATCATCTTCTTGCTGATCCTAAAGGTGGTGCGAAATACGCCATCATAGCAGTTGATTACTTCACCAAATGGGCACATGAAGAACTTTTAACCACAACCAAGATGAAGAAAATAATCAACTTCATTGTCTGTAACGTCATCTGTCCTTATGACCTTCCATGATCCATTATAACTGTAAATGGACAGGTTGAAGCTGTGAACAAAATTATAAAGTCTGTTCTGAAGAGAGGTTTGTAAAAGGCTAGAGGTAAATGGATGGATGAACTCCCAATAGCATTATAGGCTTATATAACTACCCATGAGTCCGTGACTGGCCGTGCTCCATTCGCCCTTGCATAGTGCTCCGAGGTCGTCATCCATGTAGAACTTGAAGTCCCCTCTCATCGAGTAGCTATTTACAACCCTTATTTCGCAAAGAATATAAATAAAGAACCGCAATCGAATTGAAATTAAACACAATGGAATTAGTGATGACTTATGAGCATATAAAATGCATCCGAAAGCCAATGGCAAGAACGTGTACCCGAACATGCATGTGTATATTCGAAAAAATTCGACTTCTTGAAATCAAAAGAAATTGAATTTTCACTTAGGGTTATTAAGAAAAGACTGGATCAGATAGCTGAAGCTTACTAGCCCAATAGAACCAGACACAGATGGCCACTAATGAACTACAATCCATCATTTATACTATTGGGAATCGACCAAGCGTCATGACGACCAAAGAAGGATACGACACTTTGGGAGGATAAAATTGAAGCATAATGACTATTCAGGAAACATGATGGATTTCTTTTTGGAGACTCTAACATGCTTTGATTCAAAACACATCATGTATGCAACAAGACGTATTTTGGAGGGTAAATGTTACCCGACTACTTGGCCCGGCTACAAAGCAACAATTGCAGAAGTTATAGTTAGCACTAGACAAGATTCTGACCGAGAAGAGACTAGAGATATAAGGGTTTGATGCAATCGATTTGGTTCGGCATGTATGTGCGGCTCGGTAGGTATGGATCAGAATACATGGCTCGGTCAAAGATGAAGGTCACACATGGCTTGGTCTAGGTGAATCAGCAGATGCTACTCAGTCAAAGTAGAAAGGTCGTGCATGGGTCGGCCAAGATAGGATGGTCGGGCCTAGTTCGGCGCTTATGGTTTGGTCATAATGATTTGGCACGTATGATTAGGCGTACCTAGGATAGTGCATCCTAAAGTGAGTCGACGAGTTACCTGGTGTTTCCTTACTTCGAGTTCCAATGCCATTTTCTTCGAGTCATATGCCAGCCTGCTTCGAGTCATCTATATGGGACCCCTGATTCGGCCAAAGTGGCTCGGTGGCATATGGTTGGGCCATCAAGGCTCGATATCCATAGGTCGGAGAACATGGGTTTTGTTGTGGGCCGAAATGTCTTGGTCATGGGCCTATGTATGGAAAGCAGCCTGTCTTCGTCTATAAATAGAGAGGCATTGGCACAGTTGAAGGGACCCTTTTTGGGGAGAACTCGAGGGAGAATCTTCCATTCTTTATACGATCCTCTTTTTGATTCAAACTTGTATTCAAGTGGTTTGTTTATGGATATTCAAGTGGCTTTACATTCAATTACATTATTTCTCTGTTTTAATTTACTCTCGTCATTAATCGCTCTACACAATTCTATTCAAGGGTGTTAGTGACCAATTTTGGTGCTAACAGATATCTCACAAACGGTAAGTTGGAATGGTGCGAAACTTTGGAAACATGGACTAGAGGCATGAAGGATCCAATAAAAACCATCGCAGCCCCATTGGAGTTAGTATGGAATGATCAACTAAATTATTTTTTGGTGTTCGATCGATCCCAAATTTTATGGGTCGGGTCGTATGGGTCTGGAGGTTCTTCTGTCGAAATTTCATCCCCATCCATGCACATCTTTACTATAAATACAACGGACTTGGCTCATTGCAAGGGACTTTTGGCTAGCTCTCCTTCATCACTTCTTATCTCTTCCTCCACTAATTTTTTAAGCCAAAAAACAAACGTACTTGTAATCTTGCAGTATCAATAAAAGATTATTGGAGTGGACGTAGACCGGAGTTTTCCGAACCACTATAAAAGTCGTGTGTTCCTTTACTTTTTTCGTTATTTATCATGTGATCTACGTGCTTATCTTTCTATTTGGGTATTGTTTTTGGAAATTGGCGTTTTCAAATACAACTGGGTGTTTATAACCATTTTTGGCGCAAACGCCCCATGTCTCTTTATGTTTCTTCTTTATAAAAGTGTATTGAGACATTTTTCTTGCATTTTCAATTTTCAGTAAACCCTTGTTTCGATTTAAGATTAATATGATACAATACCATTATTTCCAAACATAATCCATTTCAAAAACAAATTATAAATTATCCATTTATAATTATTTTTGGTAAAACTTCCTTATTTCCTTTTTCGTATTTCTCACAACTTAAATATACCCTAACTCACTTTTTTTTTGAAAACTGTAGTTTTATCTTAAATATTTGAAAGAAATACTTTTCTTTTGAAGATAACATTGTAATGGGTACGCAAATATTTGTGAAGTTCCATTGATTTAATTAATTTATTTATTTTTGTTTCTTTTCCGTTTGATTAAAATATACATGAAGAAAAACCAAATTGAAGAAATTTTGAGTGCAATTTATAAGGTTTTCTCGGTAGGATGATTTCACATATTTGAGAACTTTAAAGAGGGTTTATTGTAAGTTCCTATCTAACTTTCTTACTTTACCATTTCAAGTTTTAGGATTTGCATATAATTCAGATTTAGTCTTATTACTTAACCTCTTATCATTTGAATAAATTATTTAATTTTGTACCACTATTGACATTTAGAAAAATGTTTTTCATGGTTGTTATTAATATTTGTGGCTGTCAAATTTTAATTTCTCATTCAACCCTAAACAACTGTAGCATCTTCATCTTCTTTAGAAAAACTCATATACAGTGTTTCAAAACATCATCGAAAATAAAAAATTTGAACCCTAACGTCATAAAAAAATTATTGTCTTTTTGCCTAATAGATGAAGAAAAGTGAAGATTAAGTGGATGATTTTATTACTCACAAAGATGATAGTTTACTTTTTATTTCTTAAAGTTTATTTTTATATCAATCTTAATGCTATAGTTTAGGGTTTTTTCATTGTTATTTTAGAATGAATTTAATGATTTCATGGTAACACAAATTTGAAGAATATAAAATTGGATGATTTTGCAATTCAAAATCTCAACAAAAGTTATTGAATTATAATATTTTATCATATAACGTTTATGTCATTTTTTTCTTTTATATTTTTTCCTTTTTTGTTTTTAGATAAATGATACCAATTTTAATAAATTTAAGGGCGCACTTGTCATTTTCGAATAAAAAGTATTTAATACTGAAAATATAAAAAAAGGAGATCGATGTAATGTTTCAAATGGCAGACAAGTAGATTTACTAAATAGTTTTTTAACTGATCAAGTACATACTTAAATTTTATCATCCTAAATACGATTGAAAAATAAATTTTATTACCATTTTTATTTTTATTTTTTTTGCATTTTATGATAACAAAAGCTATACTTTATTCAAGTAGAGTACTAAATATAATGTCTCAGGGGCTCAAACCCACGACCTTTAGAACCCTCACCTAAAACGTCATTGCTCTAACAACTTGGGTTAGAAATTATTGACAGAGTTGAATCAGCAAGGGATAACAGTTTTGTTTTGAAATATCTATGTTTGCTTAAAAAAATAATAATAATTGATGTTAGGAAGCATTGAACCAAAGTTACCAAACTAGTTTGTAAGTTGAGCTCTAGTTTTGTGGGGGCAGAAACATTTTTTTTTTGGTGTCTATGATATGTCATTCTAATGTGGGTAGTGTTACTGACAATCCACTTTTGATTAAGAGGAGGCCATTTAAAAAAAAAGTATTTTCACCATGAGAGGTACAAATAAAAGTAGCATTCTCGTATAATTATATTGTAAATTTGACAACTTATCCCTTTATTTTTTACCTTAATTTCTTTTAAGCTTCACCATTCTTCTTCTTTAGTCTATAATGCAAGTCAATAATCAATGGAGAAATTAAACCTATTTGAAGTTGAAATTCCAAAACCGAAAGAAACAAGATTAAATGTTACCAAAAAAAGCATTAATAATGTAGATTTTGTTCAATAAAACAAGCATGAATTTTTTAGAAAAAAATAGTTAGCTTATATATTTTATTAACCTCCCTTATTTATATAAATTCGACGATTTGATGTCGTTTCTTCTAACAAAATATCGCATCGACTGTTTTCAAATTAAAAGAAAAAAGATTTGTAGTAGTAAAAAATAATTACCTTGTCATGACTTTCTTGATGAACTTTGTATTTGGAGGTGTTTTCCGTTCTCACCATTACTGAAAGTTAAATTGAACTTAGTGAAAAAAACATAAATGAAGAAGAAGACAGATTAAAAACAAATTATGGGTAAAATAGAAGAAGATATATATATATATATATATATATATATATCATGAATACCCCTCGTAACAATTTTAAGTTTAGTGGAGTGTAAATAAATAATGACTTATTCTTAATAGAAAATGAAGGCTAAGTAGCAATACATTTCATACTTTACCTTTACAAAACAATTACGAAATTTTAGTATAATTTGGATAAGCAATGTGATATTTGAATTGGTACTTGATAATGGCGTAAGATTCATGATGACATTTGTATATTATCGACTTTTGGAAGTTCCAACATATGACCAGCTATAGTGATTGTGGACCCAAGACAATAGATTATGGCATGGAACCAACTCATTTGTAAACTTCTTTTCTATAGATAGAAGAATAACTAAACATTATGTGCATATAAGGACCTTTCTTAAATTTGGACCTTAAGCTTCCCTCCAGTAGGCCCAGGTCAAGGTCGTTTCCGTTCCAAAATATATTTCCAATGCTAAACATTTCGTCTGTATCATGTTAAGGGAATTTCAAAATAAAGTTTATACTAATATGTGGCGCACGTTAAAGTTCCACATGCAAACATAGAACATTTTTACAATTTTAGTTATACCCCCTTTACCATCAAACCAATGAATCAATAACTTATACCGGTAAATTTTTAGATACCAAGAGTTTCTACAAAATTTACTTTGTTTAAAATAACACCAATAAACTTAGATTAGTGCCTTAAGGAATTTTAACATTATTCCAGTGGTATTAGAGAAAATGTATCTCTGTTGGAAGTTGAACTACGTGGTTGCCTACACTTTTTTTGGCAAGGCCAGTAGAATTTGCAGTGGACCGTCCACTATTTTAACTGTGAAGTCAATAGACCTCAATAACTATGAGTTTCAAATGCTCAAATGGATTTTAATAGGACCACTATATAGTAATTATCAAATAATTTGTTTTTGCTCTTAGTTCTTGGAATTTTCGATTGAAATTTATATTAAAAATTATTTTTGATATGCACAAATATTAATGAATGTGGATAAGATGACAGAAAATATTTTGAACATCCATTTGTTGGATTTTTGTGATTAAATATGTGCCAAATTGTTTGTTATGTTGAAAAGGATTTCTAAGGCTTTGTAGTTGGAGAAAAGAATGATCATTTGACACAGCAAGTTGATATTTTTGACGTTTGGATGATGTTATAGCAGTAATGAGATTTGTTGTTGAGTAGCTAATGAATAGAGCGATCAACCGATCTTAACTCAGTGGTCGATCGCTCGTTCTTGAGGAGTTAAATTACATGAATTATCAATCTACCAATCGACTGTTGATCCCATGGCAGTTGTAATGTCCTGCAAAGTTCAATCTGATTTTTAAAAGAAAAATTAATTATAAATATAACAAGAATAAATATGGAGTTTTTACAAACGTCCAAATCTAGCTACGAAATTTGTACCGTCGCGTTTGTAGCAATTTTCTAGACAATTTTCATATATAATATTTTGAAATCGAAACTAGTATGAAAAATTATTAACGTTTGAAAATTCCAAATAATTAAATTACAAAAGAAATATTTTATTAAAGCCCCACCAGTCGACACTACTGGTCTAACACTCCGTAAAATTAACGATAATTAATAAATAGTCAATAATGCTCCAAATAGACCTATCAACGAATACTCTCAGATGAGGATAGTGTCATATCTCTTTCCACATCCGAGATCATTTTCGGATATCCAATATCCACATCCATATCTATGGATATGAATGGATATCTAACAATTATCCTATTCTCTAAAGACTGATAAATCGAGAAACATAAATTGAAAATTTTAGTTTAACATAAACTTTTTATAATCGCATTGATTACTAATATGTTAATAATAAACAAATATGATGATAATAAACAGTTTGGAGCCGTTAATAAGAATTTAGTGCGTATAATATAAACTTCCAACTTAGTAAATCAATGAATAAATATCTTTCATTGTACTATAATACACATAATTTAAACAATAATCTTGAAAAAAATCGGACGGATAATTTTTGGATGTGGATGTTTTCGCATCCGCATCCATATATGTTTATTCAGATATCAGGTACTTATCCTCTTTTCGGATATGGATGCGAACGGATTTCAAATTTTTTGTATACCCATTGACAGCCCTAGTTCCAAATATGGAATTTAAGCAAACCTTGAAATTTGTGTACGAAACTTGCACCATTGTGTCCGTGGCGATTTTCTGAATTTCGCAATTGGAGCTCAAACGAAGAAGTTATTTTCCAAAGCGAAAATAATTAAAAGTGAAAAAGGAAATAAATAGCATTAATTATAGAATCCCACTCGTCGACCCCTCTTTAGGCAGGGTTCGAATGTGGCAGCTAGGGTTTGAACGTTGGCCAATGGCATAGATTTAATTATTTTAATCTGAAGGTTAAGATTGATTTTTACGCCTATAAGTAAAGACCTAACCACTCACTTATCTTTTCATATTCTTTTATCTAAGCAGCGAACCTTTGCTATTCTCCACTACTTCTAAAAATTATAAAATATCGTGTATAAATATATAATCGGAGAAGGGTAGAAAATAAAAGAGAAGAAGAGAATGGGCAAACCAATATTACGGAAAAATGTAATTTTTATAATTATAAATCAATATTCCCCCCTAACCCTAAGTCTCTTCTCAGATCTGTAATTCTAATAGTATGAATATGCCTTGTTATACATATTCTTTTGGATTAGACAGAAAAAAGAATCAAGTAAAGGGATGGATTTAGATTTGGAGATTTGAATGGCTTTAAAGGTGAGTGAAAAATTGTATAATTTATTTATAACATTGAAATTTATTTGTTGGATTTTATTTAGTTATTGCGCCTAAATAAGATTTGATGAGTTGTAGGCTTAAAATAAATGTATAAGATTATCGCCTGCCATTCAATAAAATTAGTAAGTGGAATAGAAATAGTATGTACAACCTAATCTAAAATTTTGAATTCAGTCCTAAATATTTGTTATTGCAAGATGTTTATTTATTCCAGATATATGATAGGTTGTAAATTAGGTTGCTCTAGTTGAATTGGAATGCGAATTTCTAAGTTTTGATTTATTTGGAGCAAGTACCGTGTAATTTCCATAAATTATCCAATTTCAAAATATGTATAAAAGTACGTCTTTTGAATTATCTAGGAACATACCAAAAAGGAAAAGAGATGTGTAAGATATGAATATATTTTTCTATAGTTTACATTGTCTATTTCAATATAAGAAAAAATAATAATTCCTTGTAATTTCAAACGAAGCTAAGATCTCACTGTTGGTTAATGAAAAGTTATAATGGTAATTCTTTTTAAAAAGGCTGTTATAATAAATTAAAACGTGAAAAGGTATGCTCTGATTTAGAAACTAATAGTTATAATTACAAATAAATTAATAAACAACTATAACAATGTTTAACATTCAAAAATAAAAATATATAAATAACGTAATTTACGATGATATTCGTATTAGTTATTAACAGTGTAGTGATTATAGGAATAGTATTTATAAACATTATTTACCGATTAATGTGTAATAAATTTGTAATTAATATAGAGTTAAAAAGAAATTAAAGGGGACTAATTAAGGAATTTAATACGACATTTATGGAGAAAATGAATAGGAAAATTTGATGGATGTTGAAAGTGGGAAATAGATTAAACCGTATGATCGATTTCACCCTAGAGAGGGGGTGAATAGAGTAATACTAATAATTATAAAAATTTAACGTGGAAGTATATAAAATAACCGCAGCACAGATAATAGCAGAATAATAGCAATACAGATAATAGCAGAATATAAAAAGCAGAAATAGAACAACACAGATTTATCCAGCTTCGGCAAAACCCTGCCTACATGTTGCCCTCAAGGTTTCCGCTAAAAATTTAGTAGTCAGACGCTTACACATGTAAACTAGCGACACCCACTATCGACTAACCTAACTCTATGCTCAAAACTCTACCACAACCAACCACTGGGTTGTGAATCGAACTACACCACCATAGTTCGTACCCTAGTCACACAACTAGAATTTACAAAAGTTTAAAAAAGAAATACAAAATAAAAGCAATTAAAATAATAGACCCTAATTTAAATTAAAAGCCCAAAGTAATAACAAAGATCAACCCAGTTTTAAATAAAAGAGAACCCCCTTTTCTTTTTATCCCTTCGGCCTGTATCTTCTTTCGTTTGTGATAATGGTTGTTTCGTTCCTTCTTCATTATGAAATTAGGGCTTTGCTGATGAGGCTGCTGCTTGAATTGATAGTTGATGGTTTGAATGCTTTCTTCGATTGATTGATTTGTTCACGGCTGCTTCAATTAAGTCGAGTACGATTGTTAAAATGGTATGCAATTTTTTCCTTTTTCGATATTCGATTAATGCTCAACTTTGATTCGAGTTATTGGCTTGTTCCTTTCTGTTGTTGCATGAACTCGAATGATTTTTGAATTCCGATGATGATAGGGTTAAATAGGATTCGAAATCCTATAATTTCGTTCGTATATATTTTATTGAATTCATCTGCTACTTTAGCACGGACATTCGATGTTGCTTCGATGTTGGTTATTAATCTTGATTTTTTCAATACGTATATTTTGTTGCTTGATTATCACGGCTGTCGTTTTTGACTTGTTCGATTCTTTGGCCATCATGGTTTTGACTTTGGCTACTGCGTGAATTTCTTTTCTTGGTCATCACGGCTTTGGTTTTGGCTTGACATTGACTTTGTTTGAAACAAGGCTACCCTGATTTTTGTAACTGCAAATTGACTTTGAACTGTTTCTGTTTTTATCTCATATTGTCACTGCATTAGATGTTTAAGACTTGGTCTTGTAGTCTGCATTGCACTATCCACTGCCATGTGCTTCAATATGCATTGTTCAATGGACTGTTGCATATATGTATGTCACTCTGTTTCACTTGAGTAATGTTGCACCTCTTGTTGTCACTGCATACATGGTTGGTTTGCTTTGAGTTAATTATCTCCATACATATATACATGTACTTTTAAACATGTTTACTTGGTGATGTTGATGCATATGCAAGCTTCATCCATTTTGGTATTATTCACTGCCATGGTCATTGTTACTTGAGTTTGACCTGTGTTTGCATTGAGTCATGTGCTTCGAGGCAGATCATCTAGTTTCTCTTGAAGTCGTCATGTTGTATACATATATTTTGTCGCTGTTGTTGTTGAGGTCTGAAAGCATTTGTTTCTATGTTGCCAGGTGTAATGACCCAGAATTTCGGACCACGAAAATGCGAATAATTAGGAAAAAAGAAGAAGAAAGAGATAGAAGAAGAAGAAACAAAACACCCAGCACTGATTCTTACAAATCACAGCGGATCAAATATAATAACAAATAATAACAGTTTACAAGGGATACTGTACCTGTCAAATACATTTACAATACATCAGAGTTATTCTTATGCCCAATCACTGGACATATACAAATCCAATAGGTCTCAGATAAACAGAAATAATAGTCGCAGCGGAAACACTTTACATGTTCCTTCCATCCTGTTGCCTTCTGGGTTCCAGAACGTCCTTACCTGAAAACCTATAATACTCGGCCTGACCCAAGCATTACATCAAAGTAACACCCGGGTCGGGCTGGAAACCAGCGTGAGTAAATCCATATAATTTGAAATACTAAGTTCAAATTTGAAAGAAACTCGGGTAACTCGTACTTCACTACGAGTTCATCACTTGATATGCTCAACACTTATTTCACAAATCAAATCCTAAGTATTCTTACTTAGTTCAAAAGTCCATATTAATCCATTTCAAATTATTGATTTCTCACATCAATCTATATAGAATCATGAAGATTACAAATCGAAGTGGTTTTGGGTTACCGATACCCAACCTCGGTCTCTTCGAACACAATATTATCTTAAAACATAGTTATTTAAGCTTTAAACAATTCTATTTATACTCGTAGTAACAGATTCACATAGAAACTCCATTCCAGATAGATAATCCATATCTAATACCATATCACATAGCATCACCTTCACATACCAAGAATAACCATAATCCAAAGCATTCCAAAATATTCAGCCATTCATAAGCAAAGATTTTAATCACACTATCTCTAATTAATTTAAAATAAATTAAACTAATTACTTCCATCACTATATGCTTACTTAACCATTAATTAATTACAAATCAATTAATTATCCTCTAATTATCCATCTTAATTAATCACCCTTGATTAATTATTCTTTAATTATATTTAAGTAATTAACTTTTAATTAATTACACAAATTAATTATCTTCAACCATTTACAGTAATTAACCTTTAATTTCTCTCATTTGTTAATTAACTATAATTAATAAGATTAATCCTTAATTAATTACATAAATTGATTATTCTATAACCACTTCATTGATCAATTATTCTTAATTAATCACATCTTAATTGCTTCATTAATTACATTAATTAACGCTCCACTAAATCTCTTAAATAATTATTGTTCAAATTAATTACATTTAATAATTAATCTTAAGTTAATCACATTCATTAATCAATTTTGATCTATTCTATTTAGTAATAGTCCATATTAATCCATTTCAAATTAATGTCATTAAGTAATTATTCTATAATTACTTCATTAGTAGTTTTTATAAATTAATTTCATTAAGTGATTGACTCTAAATAAATTGATCCTTTGACTTGATTGCCTAAACTAATTACTAATTACCTTAATAATTTAACCAATTAAACTTTCTTAAGTGATTTCATAAATTAACCATCACTATTACATTAAATAATTTATACTTTATTTAATAATCATCATTTAAATCACCTTTAAACATATGGGGATTAACTTACTATAAAATTTCTTTTAAACAAACAACTTTAAAACATTTAAATTTTCTCCTTTTGAAAATCTTTAAAACTTGATTAATCTATTCACTAAGCATGTATACTTGTTACAGGCCTGATCCCATCTATCGTTTACCCGAGCCAATCCCTGTATCTACCCGAGCCATCCAAGGAATTTCCCAAACTAATTCGAGCTAAAGCTCACATCTCTATCTTCGAGACAATTCGCAATTGACTCGAGTAATACCCAAGCCACGACCCTCCTCTTCCTCGATGCTAAACATCACTACATTGCCTAGATACACCTGGTTACTCATGCACGTGCATCACTATTTCAGCCACTACCGATCGAAGCCAGGGTCATCGGCATGTCGGTGATGATCCCCACGAACCCCTACGTTCACCCAGAAATCGAAGACGTCGATGAAAACGCGATCGAGCAATACAACCCAAACTGGAACAAAGACAATCGTCAAAGAAACACCTCGCCCCGACTCCATAGGCCACCAGAGATGATGAGACTCTGGTCAGAGCTTCTCCAACCCCTCTTCTTTCAATTGCCATGGGTGCGGTTGATTCCGGTGCTGCGACGAAACTGCAGCGATGCAAAATTCGATCGTGACTAAATCAAGGTTAAAACCATAGATTGATCTCATCACCTCTTCACGACAAATTATAAAATCACCGAGTATTTTCATATGATCAACGATCTACCACCCAGCTACTACCCCAATTTCGTGACCCACGATTATTCCGATCATCAAAGTTCACTCAAAACCCATTTCCTAGTCAACCTGAAATTCCACTTGAAATACACACCTAAAAATCGAAATTTTACTACTAAAAATCCTAGATATTGATATCCATTCAGGTTTTAGTCATGAAACCAGAAATTATTAAATTTGAAAAATTGATATAAATTGAAATTCTCTTTATTTCTACCTTCCTGTCAAGACTAACATCAGATAAATCCTAAAAATATTTTTAAACTTGATGTTCTGTTAAAACAAAAATTTTTGTTTACAGCTCATACCCTAAAGAAGATCATATAAAGGAAATTTAAAGAAAATTTTACTCACATGCTTCCTGAAAACAGAGAACAGAGAACAAATTCTGTTTTGAAAAGTTGCTAGCCCGAACCCTTTGATCTTCTTGTTTGTTTAGTTGAGTGTTATTTAATTTTGTAAAATTGTGATGCTTCCTTATTTCTGGTTTTCCTTTTTTTACGAACGAACAGGAAATAGAAGGATGTACATATATATAGAGAAAGCATACAGTTCTTGTGTAACGTTTCGAATTTTGCCCGCTCGAAAATCGACATCCATACTTCAAATCGTATTCGAATGCCATAGATTCGACCGTTCAAATCCGATTCGCTGGAGCTTATAACAACATTAAGTAAACAACACAGTGGAATAAAAGAATAATACATTGATATACAGCTTTGATACAATATCTGATACAACAGATGATCCAATAGATATCAATATACATCAGAGATATGATACAATAAATAGCAGCGGAAAAGAAAATAGATAACATCTAGCAGCGGAACAATATAACTCTAAGATAGTCTTCAAAAGAGAACTCCGGGAACTGCAACTCCATCTCCAAGAATCAATCCAGCAATAGCTCGAACCCCCAATAACGATGCGCCAAGCTAAGCAAGACTGCTGTGATCCAAAGACTGAACTAACTCCAGATAACCTACTAATCTGACTATCTAAAAAACCCAACTCTAGACTGCTCGTGTAGAAAATAATGAGCATCCAGAGTTTTAGGAAAGAAACAATAAACTCCGGATCAGTCGTGGGACTGGTGTGAGCAACAAAAATAGTTTATCTTTTAAAACATTCAACAAAAGATTTTCAAAGTCAATTCGCAATGCTTTTTAAATATGAGACTACCATAAGGCCTCCCGCACACACACACAATGCAAACGCAGAATCGGAGGAGATTTCTCCTTATGATCGTCAAAGATGCTTGATACGCATTAAAAAGAAACATTTGATATTATTACTAGTGCATAGTGTAGGAAAAAATTCATTTCGAAAATAAAGATATAAATCTTAGCCAGCATAGACATTTCGAACTATGCCTACTATAGCTACCATCTAAACAGTGGTGACCACCATAAGTAAATGGCAAGTTCTACAACTAAAACCGCACAGGGTTTCGTATTGGGAATTGGTTTCCAACAAATGGTCAAGCCAAGGAACTTCCCATTGCCACATGAGAGCGCCTCTGGAAGGACGTCCCCGAGAACCAAACCGGATCTCTACCAACACAAGGCCGGGTTACCTTTCAAACTAGGTAACTACTGACACGAGTATGTCATCCCCTGGTCCTTTGGGACCTTTAACCGAGCGCTCGTAATCAATTCACACAATCATAAATAAAGTGTTTCAACATGAGTAAGTATTTGGGCTCCATACCATGATACCACCCTTTTCCAGAAGGAAATGCACATACCCTAAAGGGAGCTACCCCTCATAACCTTGCCGCATCTTTCCTGTTTTGACCATTCCGGGGTGTGAGGCTCGACGAAGTCACGTCCACAAAGACATACTTTATACAAAAGCCATGCTTTGGGTCAACAAATGATCATAGAAATGATCACCAAGATAAACGATCAAACAAATGATCCTATCACCAATGATCATTTCACAGCAACACTCAGCATGTCACATTACCAAATTGGGAATATATCGCTGATAACCATCAACTACATAACCTCTGAGCTCGTACGTCTCAGAGAAGGGTGTTAAGCTAAGAGAATAAATTCTCCGCCACCAACAGAAATATATTTGAAAGAAATCAGCTTTATATCTCAATTGTAATGTCAGACATACAATCCATACAAGTCTGTTCCGGGTTCGAACAGAACCGAAGGCACTTCCAAAGAAGTCCTTGCAATCCGGATATTCACAATCCTGATCGGATTTCCCATCACTTAGGGAGTTTCTATACCGGCGCGACTCGGTGCAGAAACAATCGATAGGTCATCCTATCGCTTTCGCAAATACCCGGTCTTCATCACCGGTCTTCAAATGCTATCCATAACGTCAAATCACATATTCGGAATGGGTTATACGACACAAAGGTCCTTTCCCGGCTAAACCGAATAGTGAGCACGATATTTCAAAAACAAACGGATAATGGGATTTCAATTAAGTCACAACTTATTACCCAAAACTTTTCTTCAAATGGCTTAACAAATTACCATTTTCAATCTTTAAACAAAAAGATTCATTTTCACAACCTTTAACGGTTTAAACAATTTTCACATTTTAATCTTTTTAAACAAAAGATTCATTCACAGATTTTCCAAATCAATTTTCATTTCAATTTGATTAACTCGTTAAATCTTTAAATCAAAGATTTAACCTATAGCCTTCAAAACAATTTCATTTCAATTTGATTAACTCGTTAAATCTTTAAATCAAAGATTTAACTTATAACCTTCAAAACAATTTCATTTCAATTTGATTAACTCGTTAAATCTTTAAATCAAAGATTTAACTTATAGCCTTCAAAACAATTTCATTTCAATTTGATTAACTCGTTAAATCTTTAAATCAAAGATTTAACTTATAGCCTTCAAAACAATTTCATTTCAATTTGATTTAAACAAATCATCAATTTAAATCTGTTAAAAATAAACAGATTTAATTCATAGCTTTCAAAAAGAATTCATTCATAACTTAGGAAAATCATTTCTCTATTCAATCTTGAAATTCCCCAAATTAACTGGAATCTCAGTTCTTATCTAAAAGTGTTTATCATTTGAAAACAACAGTTTTCATTTTGGAAATCTGATTCATTTATACGAGTTGAAATCCTTGGGTTAAATTCAAATTCCCAAAACCATACCTTTAAAATGGTTTAAATTCATACAAACATGTTTATAATATCTTTAACCATAATTTCCAATCATCGAATTCAATTCCAAATATCGAATTCAAATTCAAATTGAATTATTTAACTTGGAGATTTTACCGAGTTATTCAAAATAGCTTTTATCTGTGAAAACCTTTTTCAAAAGCTTTACCGTTTAACCCAAATCCATTTTCAAAATCAATTTGAAATTAAAACTTTAATTTCAAAAACATTAAATTTAAATTATCTGTGACTTAACCGATTTCCTCGTGAAATCCATATTTGTGTGTGTATGGTGTAGTCCAGGGGTTATCCACAGTAGTGCAACATCATACAATTATCACGGATCAGAATACAGGAATATAATTGATAAGCGATATAAACTATAATGCTTATCTGTTATATACAGATCACAAATATATATGTCACAGATAGTAAATTACAAATCACCACATAAATCAGGATGTATCACAAAGCATCATATATTAGGGATATCAAACAATCAAGTCATCCAATAGAATCCAAACATCCATAAGTAAGATCAATTAAATTGTCCGATTAATTCAAATTAGATTAATTACTTATGAATTAATTACTAATCCTGGTTAATTAATTGTTAATAAATTATAAACCATTTTTGATTAATTATTCTTTAATTAGTTATTAATTATCCATTAATAATAAATTAATTAACCTTTAATTATAATTCATCAACCTTTAATTATTAAATAATTAACCTTTAATTATTTAATTCACTATTAAATTAATTATCTTTAATTAATTACTTTGATTATCCTTTTAAGCCTTGTTTAATAAATCACCTTTATCACATTAGATACCTTAAAAGGTTAAGATTTAGTTTAAACAACATTTTATCTTAATTTTTATTTTAAACTACATTATTTATTTATTAAACAATTTTGTAAAATAATGTATCTTGATTAAATAAATTTAAAACTTAATCATTTTGAAAATCCTTTATTTAAACTTTAATTTATTTAAAACTTTAATCATCTCCTTATTTTAAAACTTGGGTTTTATTTTAAAATTGTTGAAAAGTAGAAAAACTTCAAAATACAAACTGTTTTTGAGTGGCTCCTGTAACTACTTTGAGTCACCCCCGAGGCAAACTTGTCTTTGCTTCGGGTTACTCAGAAATTTAACCCGAGGGAAAATATTTTCCTTTATTTTTCTAAGTCCCAGAAACCTACTCGACATTCCACTAAAACGACACGAGTCTCCCTTCGAGTCTAACCCCAGTTCCCCCGAGAAATACTTCGAGTCTTCCTCCACGCCACTTCTTCTTCCACAACCCAAAACTGTTCAGATACACGATGATACACACGCACGTGTACGCCTGAACAGTGATGCTCCGACCCTCCTTGCGACCATCGGCAACTCGATGACGACTATCTCAACCTAGCCGACCGCCCAGAAGTCTTGATATCACCGTGGTTCAACTTCAGGTGATTCGATCGAACAAACCCAACGGCACACCACCACGAAACCGTCTCGTCTTCCCACGTATGGCCATCAGAAGCCACGAATATCTAACTGAAGCTTCATCGAGATGTGACACCTCGACTAGCATCGGAGACGTGAATTCCGATCACCCATAGGCGGAGCGGTGATCCTGTTTACAACGTGAACCGGAAACAGTTCTTAAACCCTAGTTTAGATTCAACCCAACAATTCATTCATTCGAAAAAATTTCTATTATTTTTCCTACACTCGCCATCAAACGAACCACCTTCAGACCAAGAATTGGCCAACTCCATCACGTTGATCATCAACAATCGCCCAAAATACCCAAAACAAACTTTTCGAAATTCCCAATTGATTATCAATTTAAAAATTACAAAATGTATATTAAAAATCATGATTTTCGATCACGAACACATTCATGTATCTCAAGACAGAAATTGAATTTATTGATTTTTACCCTATATATATAACCTTACTGTTATTTTTATTTTCTGAAATAGTTTCACAATATTTCTTTTTGTTATTATTTTTAAAAATAAAATCTGGTTGGTATTAACATATTCTTTTTGAAGATTAGGTTCTATGGTAGATTGGAGGAAGAGAATTTGATTTTAAAACAAATTTGGTCTGGAAGAAAAACAAACAGAGGCTGAAGAATTCATATATCCTGATATGCAAATATCATATCCAATGTACATATAACCATGCAGGCAAACAAACAAAACATTTTCCTGACATACTTCCATCATAAATCCAGAAAATCAAGAAACATAGATAATTTTAGTGAATTTGCTCACCTATGGGTTTTGAAACAGAGGCCTGGAAACTTGCATGCTTTGATTTGCTTTTACTTTGATTGAGTTTGTTTGTGATCTACAATCCCAGGTTGAAGATTTGCATTGTTTTTTTTCCTTTGTTTTTTACTTCTATTATTTTTGGTTTGCTTCCATTTTACTCAGTTGTGATAAATGAACTGAGATGAGGATTGTTGATATAAAGTAGAAAGTGTACAGGTGATGTTATCTCTTCCCTGTACTAAAGTTATGGCTGCATTATATTTTTAAACAATTCGAACTGACTATTTGTGCTGCTGAGATGATGGAAATAAATGCATGTCCCCCCTTGCTTAGCTACAACATAACCTATCTGTATGTATTGCTATATACACATCCTATTTTGCTGTGTTTTCTTTTCCCTACTCAGCCTAAATACTTTGTTCTTTCTAGCCTATACTTATTCAATTTTGCTTGTACAATAGATATTTACTGTCTTATGCTTTGTTTTGTACAAACATATTTTATTTTGTTTTATTGACTTCAGCTGAGAAGATGTTGCTTTGGTTTTGTTTTAAGTGTACATACTTGCATTTTATTTGGGTGGCTGTAGATCACTTGTTGATTTTCTTTGTACTTTGCTTGAGTTAATTATATGTTTAATAGATATTTATTTTACTTTATGTACATATTATATTGCCTACAAATACTTTATTACTTGTTTGTATACATACTTTGTTTTGGTATTCTTTGTTAAAGTTTTGTTTTCAAGTTTAAGTGTATTTATTACTTTTGTGCTTATATTGTATTATATGTCTTATTTTATATTTTTTTCCTAATTTATCTTATAGTCTTGTATTTTATTTATCAAAATAACTCAATATTAACTTTAAAAAAAAAATTATAAAAGAAACCGTTTTCTTATTAATAAATAACTCAAACCATTTGAATTTAGAAAAACTCCAATCGACTATCATTTAATTTCAAAATTTTAAATCAAAAGTAAATTTAATTATCAATTTAAAATAAATTAAAATTCGGGATCGTTACATCTTGTACACAGCACTGTCCTCTTTTGTTTGTTTTTTTTTCATTTTCCTTTATATTTTATTCACCTACATTTCTTTGACCAGAGATTTTTTTCTTTTCTCCTTTGACCAGACAAGATTTTGTGGAAAATGAAATGATTTATAACCTTTTCGAAATGACCTTGTTTTTGTGCTAGAATTGATAGCATCAAATGCAAGTGTCTGCATGACTACATACTTATCCCATTGATTTTGTATGTACATATAGTTTTTTTTATTGCTTTGCATATCTAAATTCACATACATACATTACTTGCCTGGTTTTGCTTTATGCCTTATGTGTCTACTATAAAGTAGTTATAGTTATTGTTAAAAATTTTAACTTATGTTGCATACACACAACAACCACCTATATACTTTTATTTCTATTCTTTTACACATATATTTTGAGTTTGAGTTATCAATACTTAATATCTACTCTTGTATGTATATATATATACTTATATTTAATATGAATAAGATAGATTTTATTTTAAATATTTTTGAGAGACTTTATTTTGAATTTTCAAATCATAGTTTCCTTCCAAAATATGCATATATATATATATATATAAATAGTAAATAGCCCAAAAGTGTTATTTGTTTTTAAAATGATAAGTTGTATTCTAATAAATCAGATTAAGTGCTTATTAAAATAATATTTCCAAAATCCTGGGTCGTCACACCAGGCTTGTTTTATATAGCATTTGAGGTTGCTACACCATGTGGTAGCCTTGCTTGCATATCAAGTTGCTCCGTTTTAATTTGGTCTTTTTGTAGCTTGCTTGTACACACTTGAGTTTGTATTGGTAATCATGTGAAATGCTGTCATGTGTATATTTTGTATATAATGATTGAAGTCTGGTTTCTTCTTTATTGTTTATTGTGCACTTATGGTTGCATTCATCTGCCTCGAGTCACTTGTGCATTTGATTCTTTAAGTGTATTTTGTTTTTGTATTGCACCTGAGTTGAACCTAGCTTTGGCTCGGGTTTGACTTTGTGCTCATATCGTGACTTTTTTGTATTGCACTTGAATATCTGTACTTGAGTTGAATCCAGCTTTTTAGTTGAGTTTGACCTTGTGCTCACCTGTCCCTATAGTTTTGTCAAGTGTATATCATTATGCACGGTCTTGTGGCATGTACAGTGATACATTGTGTATGTCACAAGCTGTTCGTGTATGATGAATTCAAAATAAATGATGACGAACAACCCAAATAACTCAGGCAAATACTATTTTCAAAGATACACATTTTATTTTACACTGCAAAAATATTTTCTTTTCAATTTTACTGTGTCAGTGTTTTCTTTGCTGATAATTCAGATGCTACATTCACTCTGGAATATAGTTGAAGATAAATACGAGTGAATAAGTGATATGTAGTAAGGTGCAAATGTATAGTGAAAAATTGTATTGTAATGGAAATTTGTGTATATATATAGTGAGTGCTCAAATTTATACTATTCAAAATTGTAATAAAATATTTATTTGATTAAAATATTTATTTGATTAAAATATCTGTTTGAATATAAATTATGTGTTATTTATTTTATTTAGCAAATATTTATTATGCGAAAATAAAATAGTACATTAACAAATACATTTAAATTAATATATATATATATGTGTTTATTATCACCAAACAAAAATCATATACTAGCATATTCAACAATCTCCCCCTTTTGATGATAACAAACGTATATTTAAGATTTTGAATTTATTTAATGTATTTGATCATTCAATTTTCTCCTCCTATTTGAATGCTCTCCCTCTACAACAAAGCTCCCCCTTCATACACGCATAAAAAATAAAAATATGCAAATGAACCTAGATGAGAATATGCAAATAAAAAAAATAAAATATTGACATGTATTTGCCAAAATCTTAACTTTTATATCCCCCCTTTTGTTATCAGCAAAAGAGCAGTAGTGTTAGAAAAAATAGAGATAAAGTGATAGACATTAATACAACATTAATACCCAATCGAGAATAAATATTAAATTTCAGTAAAAAGTCAAACAAAAATCATAAATACTTTGTTAGGCGCATATTCCACTTTAGAATGATACAGATGATGTGAAACCATATAGCTGTATCTATTTGTGGTATATTTATATCAGGAATTTGAATATCTACTAACCATGCATAACCGTTAGAACTTTTAAATGAGATTAGTAGTATTCCCAAAATTTATGAAAAAATGAATTCAAGTATCTTCTAACCACGCATAACCGTGAGGACTTTTAAATGGGATTAGAATCAACTTGACTATTTTATAATCAATTTTGATATGTGTTCCATACATGCATAACCGTGAGGACTTTTAAATGAGCATAAAGCACATAATCAAAAATTCTAAGTAATTCACCCATGCATGACCGTGAGGACTTTTAAATGAGAGTGAACTTTGGATGTTTTTATTGCTAAAAATATAATAAATTGAAAAACAAATGATTTTCCGTTTAAAATACCACATTTTGACATACTACATTGGATTTTGATCAGTGATAGTCGATAGAAATATGATAGAAATAGAGATGGTCATGGAATTTTTACCAACAAAAGTTATTATGAATCTTGTTTAAATTTCTAGATGAATTTATTAAATTATATTGTCTCAAGTTATAATATATGATTAATATCAACACTCATCACTTTTTTAATCACTATTTATTCTTTCGATAATCAATAGGGAGTAAGATTAGTTAATGTAGTCATTTAAGATCGAATCCAAAAATAATCAAATTTTCTAAAACAACTAATCTGAAACAAGGTCAACAAAAACTATTTTCTGGAAGGGGTCTTATAAAGAAAAATGTTTGCTAATTGAAAATTAGTTGAAATGAAAAATATGCAGATATTTTCCTGAAAATGTGATGTAGCTAATGAATGTCTTTACGTAAAACATGTTCCATTAGTAATTTTTCTATCAACTAGATTACTAGTTTAATCTGCAAATGAATTTCTTGTTGACTCAAATTTATCATTAGATATCATATACCAGACTGTGAAGTGTGCAATAAAATATCTTAAAATCATTTTTACCAGCTTCTAAATGAATTTTTTTTTGAATTTGAATTTAAACCGTGCAAACAAACAAACAGTGAACATAGCGTCAGATCTAGAATCAATTAAACGAATATATCCATGTGTATCATGAGTAATCATCAATTAATAAAACAACATCACTAGTCCAAACAAACCTATATGAACTAGTTCAAAGATGAAAAAATGATTATTCAACATTTTTGCTCAAATCAGAATCAAAAAATAAGACCAATTCAAATAAGAACATATCAAATAAGAATAAGTCGGAATCAAAATCAACATTTATCACATAACTGGATGAATTAAATCAAATTATGGTGCATATTTTCACATTTAATAAATTTTTCAAAATAAATATGCCTTTACCTATTTTACCTTTATGATAATTTTTCGTTGTTGTCCATTGTGATTCTACAACCTTTATACTAGGCTAAGGAACTTTGATTAATTGCCCGTTGTGTGCCTGGAATAGCCAGAATCCAGGTAAAACTATTGTTGTTCCTTAGCCCGCCACCACACCTACACGAGAAAAGATTTTTGTGACCTATTTTTTTATTGGTCCATGGTTGTTAGTGGCAAAAGATTTTGAAAAATATGTTTGTGTAGATCCAAAACTATTTATGTATTGTCCTATCGCCACCCAGATTTGTTTGACTTTGAGGGATTTTATATTCGTGCCTTTTGGAACCCAAATTAGAATGGTTTTCATGTGTTTGGGTCTATGCCAACAATTGTTTTGATTGTGCCCTTTCTATAAATTGTGCACTCGGATTTCACATGATTAAATTGGCTTTTAAGAGATTCAGATTAATTATATCCAAGTACTTGTCTATCTGTATTAACAATTTGATTTTCTAATAGCATATTTAACAATCTTTCTCCTTTGGAAAATTTTCCTAAAGTTGTAGACAATTGTTGGACTTGTGCTTTGAGGGATTCACTTTCGTTTAATAATCGAGTGCACTTTTTAATAGAATTTTCTCTTCTGGTGTTTTCACTCTCTTTCAAAATAAAATTTTCATTTTCAAGTGATTTAATTTTAGTTTCTGATATTTTAATCTCTTCTTCAATGATGGACACTTATCATATTTAGGGCTCTTGGTTTAATAGTTTTTAACCAATTGATCAAGCTCTTTATTTAAATCTATCAAAGTATATATTTGTGATTCGATTTTAGAGTATTTCTCCCTAAGTCGTTCGAAACAGACATTTACTTCGCGAAAATATATAAGTAATTCTAAGTGAGTAAGTTTTGATACCTCGCTTGGCTCATCATCATCATTATCAGTTGTATCACCTCGAAGGCATATATCTGATTTTTCACTCTCACGGCTAGTGCTTTTATTACCTTCATCAGTTTCATCCCAAGTGGCTGCAAAACTTCTCCTTTTCTGTTTCTTTCCATGGCTGAGTCGATTCTGAGGACAATTGGGTTTGATATAACCAGGTTTATTGCACTTGTGACATATGATCTCCAGCTCTTCTGAGTTGTCTAGTGCTTTGACTATTCTGCTTTTCAATTGTTGATTTAGAGCTAGATTTCCATGTTTGCGATTCCACCTTTTGAATCTCTTTATTAATATTGCCAGCTCAGCTGCTCCATCATCATCATCACCACTATCACTGTCTGTTGTTCCTTTAAGAGCTATTGATTTCTTTCGAGATCACCTCCTTTACGTTTTTCCTTGAATTTCATTTCTAGCTTATAAGTGGTGAGATTTCTGATGAGTTCTTCAACTTTGGTTTGTTTCAAATCTTTTGATTCTTGAATAGCTGTGACTTTTGCTTCAAATTTCCGTGGAAGGACTCTGAATATTTTTTGGACTATTTCCAACTCTGTGTATGATTTTCCGAGAGCTTTTGATTTATATACAAGATTAGAAAGTCGTCCGTACATCTCTTTGGCATTTTCTTCCTTAGCCATTATGAAATTTTCGTATTTGCTACTCAGCATGGCAACGCGAGATTCTTTGACTTGAGATGTTCCTTCATGAGTCACTTCAAGCGTGTGCCATATTTTCTGTGTAGTTAGACAATGTGAGACACGATTAAATTCAATTTGCTCTAGTGAACAAATAATAGAGTTCATAGCTTTAGCATTAGCATTCTGTAGTTTATTTTCTAGATCTGTCCATTGATACATCGGCTTTACAGTTTCTTGATTATCTACAACTATAGTTAGTGTCCTATATCCTATCTCAACCATATTTCAAGCATCAATGGTTTTCAAAAAAAAAATCATTCTATTTTTCCAGCAAGCATATTCACCATTGAACATTGGTGGTCTAACTACGGACTGACCCTCAGCAAAAGCATTACTAAAAGAAGCCATTTTAAAATTTTAAAACAAAAATTGGTTTTGAAAAATCAAAATTTTAAAACAAAAATTGGCTTTTGTTCCTAGCTCCGATACCACTTGTAGGATTGATTTCACCCTAGAAGGGGGGGTGAATAGGGTGATAATGATGGTTATAAAAATTTAATGCGATAGTGTATAAATTAACGCAGCATAGATAATAGCAGAATAACAGCAATACAGATAATAGCAGAATAATAAAAGCAGAAATAGAACAACAAGGATTTACCCAGTTTCGGCAAAACCCTATCTACATGCCGCCTCTAAGGTTTCTACTAGAAATTAAGTAGTCAAACTTTTACACACGTAAACTCGCGACATCCACTATCGACTAACGTAGCTCTACGCTCAAAACCCTACCACAACTCAGCCACTGAGTTGCGAATTCTCGAACTACACCACCGTAGTTCGTCCCCTAGTACATGACTAGAATTTACAAAAGTTTATGAAGGAAGTACAAAATAAAAGCAATTAAAATACAAAGACCCTAATTTAAATTAAATGCCCAAAGTAATAATAAAGATTGGCCCAATTTTAAATAAAAGAGAATCCCTGCTCTTTTTATCCCTTCAGCCTGTATCTTCTTTCGTTTGTGATAATGGCTGTTTCGTTCCTTCTTTTTTCTGAAATTAGGGCTTTGCTGATGAGGTCACCGCTTGAATTGATAGCTGATGGTTTGAATGCTTTCTTCGATTGATTAACTTGTTCACGGCTGCTTCAATTAAGTTGAGTTCGATTGTTAAAATGGTATGCGATTTTTCCCTTTTTTGATATTCGATTAATACTCGACTTTGATTCGAGTTATTGGCTTGTTCCTTTTTGTTGTTACTTGATCTCGAATGATTTTTGAATGCCGGTGATGATAGGGTTAAACAGGATTTGAAATCCAATAATTTCATTCGTATATATTTTATTGAATTTATCTGCTACTTTAGCTCAGCCATTCAATGATGCTTAGACATTGGTGATTAATCTTGATTTGTTCAATTCGTATTTATGTTGCTTGATTATCACCGCTTTTGTTTCTGACTTGTTCGATTCTTTGGCCACCATGGCTCTGACTTTGGTTGCTCTGTGATTTTCTTTTCTTGGTCATCACGGCTTTGATTTTGGGTTAACATTGACTTTGCTTGAAACAGGGTACCCTGATTTTTATAACGGCAAATTGACTTCAAACTGTTTCTGTTTTTATCTCATATTCTCACTTCACTAGATGTTTAAGACTTGGTCTTGTAATTTGCAATGCACTGTCCACTGTCGTGTGCTTCAATATGCATTGTTCCGTAGACTGTTGCATATATGTATGTCACTCAGTTTCACTTGAGTCTTGTTGCACCTCTTGTTGTCACTGCATACATGACTGGTTTGCTTTGAGTTAATTGTCTCCATACATATATGCATGTACTTTTGAACATATTTATTTGGTGATGTTGATGTATATGCAAGCTCCATTCATTTTGGTATTATTCACTGCCCTGGTCATTTTTACTTGAGTTTGACCTGTGTTTGCATTGATTCATGTGCTTCGAGGCAGATCATCTTGTTCCTTTTGAAATCTTTATGTTGTATATATACATTTTGTAGTTGTTGCCGTTGAGGTCTGAAAGCATTTGTTTCTATGTTGTTAGGCTTGTTTTATGTAGCATTTGACGTTGTTGTACCCTGTAGTAGCCTTGCTTGCATATCAGTTTGCTCTATTTTAATTTGGTCTTTTTGTAGCTTGCTTGTGCACACTTGATTTTGTTGGTAATCATGTGAAATGCTGTCATGTGTACATTTTGTATATAATCATTGAAGTCTGATTTCTGCTTCATTGTTTCTTATGCACTTATGGTTGCATTCATTTGCCTCGAGTCACTTGTGCATTTGATTCTTCACATGTACTTTGTTTTTGTATTGCACCTGAGTTGAACCTAGCTTTGGCTCGGGTTTGACCTTGTGCTCATATCGTGACTTTATTTGTATTGCACTTGAATATTTGTACTTGAGTTGAATCCAGCTTTTTAGTTGGGTTTGACCTTATGCTTACCTGTCCCTGCAGTTTTTTCAAGTGTATATCGGTGTGCACAGCCTTGTGGCATGTACAATAATACATTATGCATGTCACAAGCTGTTCGTATTTGATGAATTCAAAATAAATAGCGACGAACAACCCAAATAACTGAGGTAAATAATATTTTTAAAAAAAACACATTTTGGTTTACACTGCACAAATATTTCTTTTTCAATTTTACTACATCGGTGTTTTCTTTGCAAATAATTCAGATGCTGAATTCAATCTGAAATAAAGTTGAAGATAAATACGAGTGAATGAGTGATATGTAGTAAGGTGCAAATGTATAGTGAAATTTTTATTATAATTTGAAATTTTATTGTAATTGAAATTTGTGTATTAGTCAGAGCTCAAATTTGTACTATTCAAAATTGTAATAAAATATTTGTTTGAGTTAAATATCTCTTTGAATAAAGTATCCGTTTGAATATAAATTCTATCTTATTTATTTTATTCAGCAAATATTTATTATGTGAAAATAAAAAGTACATTAACAAATACATTTTAATGAATATATATATATGTTTATTATCATCAAACAAAAATCATATACTAGCATATTCAACATAAACGACTTAAATGAGGATTGATCAGATATTGTCCAATTTTGACATAGATGACCAATTACTACGGGTAATAGACTTTTGTTAGACATTAGAAGGAAACCAAATCTAAGCATATGAAATATGAATAAATACGCAGCGAACTAGTAAGTACTAATACTATTAAATATACGTAAAAGGCAATGTAAATTTCATAGTAGGAAATTATCTAGCTTTAATTATAAGTTGAGGAGAAGCATAAATTAGTGGACCTAGCCTAACACTTAGGCTTTGGGTGATAGGCTTGGTTTAGTGGGTTGGGATGTGAGGCTAGTAGAGTTACACAACATAAGTTTGCCCTTCATTTAGAGGCTACCAGCAGTTGTGTATACTTACTGCTGATGTGAGACATCTCCAACCATATGACCCGTGGAGAAGGGGTAAGCGTAGGATGTAGGACCCACTTCTGGGATAGAGGTATTAAGTAGCTATTATATGGTCCACTTCCTCCCTATTTAGGTAGTATTAAATGGTCGAGGTTAGTGGTTAGGCACGGTAGTGGATATCTCAGGAACGGTCCGCTTCGGTTTGAGGTATTAAGTAGCTATTATTGGTTCCGCCTCTCCCATAAAAAAGTATTAAGTGGCCTGATGAGATTCTTCGATGTCAACAAGATAGTATCGGGGAGGAGTCCTTAGGATAGATTTTAAATGATGGGGACCTTCTTAAAATGTAGATATTAAAAGGTCAGAGTCTGCCTAGTTCCCATTGAAAATATAGTAAATGGCTTAGGTACTGTTTCTTACATTCTTAAGACATGATTGGCGATAGTTGTGTAGGACTAGGAAGGGCCTTTGGCCTACATTTGAGGGTAAATGGTAGAGTTGGGATGCATTGATAAGATGGTAACTATTATAAGGCCTTATCTATCTATGTGTTCTCGATCATTGTAGTTATGACAACTCGCACCTCCCTACACATCAATCCAAGGCCTAGTGTGACTTTTGAACTTTCATCATGCCAAGAAATACCAGCTATCGGGTTTATAACATTACAGAGACTAGCAATGAACATATATAATCTAAGATATCCTATATTTTCAGAACTCACGGTGGAAGGAACAAAACATGTAAGTTTAAAAAATACCCATCTTAGAAAATATCCCAAAATACAGTCTCAAAAAATTAGTACCTAGTCAAAGACAGAGTACACATAAAATATCACTCCAAGTCCGTGAAGGAAATACAAAGTACTGATAAAATAGATAGATACGTGAAGAGTGAGTATAATGACAAGCAACTCCTGTGATGGGCTCGTCTCTCTACGTACCAAGAATGGGGCAATCACCCGGTCCCTATCCACCTATAATGGGGAAAAAGGAAGGGAAAAAGGGTAGGTTAGACAAAAGTCTGGTGAATGAGTACAAGTTTAATATATGATGATCATGTGCAGTTAACTTTAATTCTACTCTAAGTTACATAGGGCATCCTACAAGTGTCCATGTATTCCTAGAGTCTTTTACTTAGGGATTTTTTATTCGTCACACCCACATACACTACTACAATGTGTATGCTACTATAAAGGTCAAACTATGGATTGAACCTCAATAATTAACGATCGACTACTACTCCTAGAGCTACTCAATATGTAAAGAACGCTACTACACTACTAAACATGTAAACGCTGCCCCTAGGCTACTGAATCTGAAAACACCACCATTAGGCTACTCGATGTGGAAAAACGACTATTAGAGCTACTCGATATGGAAACATCACCACTATGCTACCGTGGAATTACATTCTCACTACTATCACAGCCACTAGGCTGCTGGAGAACGAATGTTTTCCCTAACTATGACTACATGTAACCTAACTATGCATTAAGGAACCCCGTAATGCTAATCGTCAAAGTATCTCATTGTCCATATCTTTATCCACCACTCGATCATAGTGTACGACTCTTATTGCATGCACCGGGATCCATCATTTGAACAGTATCACATCTCGCCAGTATGTGTACATAATAGGATTCCCATTATTCTAGGCCAATACACTTCTTTAGCCATCAATCAGTGTTGCGCATACACCGTAGAATCTCCCATGAGTGTCATTTGCAGTAAAAGTTGCCCCTAGTTGAATAATTGTCCCCGCATTGGGTGAAGAGCATTTACCCAACGCCAACGCCCTAGTGTCATCTCGTAGGAAACTAGCTTTAATACTGCCTCTAACATACACATATAGGCATACAATAGGCCTACACAAACAATTAATATCTTATACTAATTTCATTCCTAACCCGGACCTTAGGTCGAGGTTCATATTTTGCAATTCAGGCCATAACTAGTCAACGCTCAGGGTGAGTGGTCGATCGGTCATAGTACAAAAATTTAGGTTTTTTAATTTTACGATTCAACTTTTAAGTATCATTAATTATCTTTATTAGGCACATACAGTAAACCCTAAGCAATTTACCGTGACCAGTTTCTCTTTGAGATTTTACCTTATTCCTATTGGTTTCTTCATAGATTTTAACAGGTAACTTATACTAAGTAACTTCAGAGTTAACAATTTTCCAAGATTCCAATTCAATTGGAAAAAGGGTCTAACTTGGATGTAAATGAGATCAGCTAATAGGTATACGTTCTTGGTTTTAATTTAGGTTTAGTAATTGGATTTAAGAATTAGGGTTTATGGTTTCCATTTTAATTTCTAACACACTAGATATGATAGAATAGGTTAAATTAACTATAATAAATCAACTTACTAAACCTATTCCCAGTCAACTTAGATCCAAGCTCTAACTTGACGTAACGTTAGAAAATAGGGTCCCACTGGCTCTTCTTCTCTTAGATCCGATTTGCCCTTGCTTTAATTTTTGATTTATTTTTAAGTGAAATTTTAGAAGTGGGGATGAAGAATTTTGGCAGAGTTCCGGTAGTCTTTAAACTTTCTAATGAATTTAGGGTTAGCCTAAGTGTTAATTTATAGACGTTAAGGATCACTTTAGAGCATAGGATATGCAGAATCTTTGATATCATCTCGTACGCACATCAAAACTTAGGCATGAAGGAAAATCATTAGGTCAATTTTAGTAGTTCAAACGATGCTCTAGAATCCTCGATTTTAGACGTGAACGGTTGACAGTCATTGGCCATGGGTCAACTGCTACCGATCAACTATCAAACCCCTAGGGTCGCCCTCTTCTAATTTAATATGTATGTATATATGCAACGTGAAATACACGTGAATCAATACCAATGCAAGGAGCAGACAGTCTCCTGATCCAGTCGACCTTTCATCATTCAAGTGCTCATGCAATGCATCTAAAATGTATGCAACATCCTAAGTAAGTATACTTGCAATTCTACATTTATGGCAACAATTCAACCTACATGCAACATCCATATGCATAATATCCAATGCACAACAACAAGTAGAGATATTGTAAATGGATGTGTACTACCTAGGGGATATACCACCCTAAATGTGTAAAATAAACTGTCCAACAATATATCCACTAGCATCTATCATCCATAACATGTCCTGTTAACATGTTTACAACTATTCCTCCCATCCGAGGGCCTCTACCTAATAGGGTGCACCAAGCTAAGTCCTAAAGCACAAGTAGTCTATACTTACTAAACTTATATTGGAAACATACTAAAAAAGTGTTGTGGGTGGGTAGCTCAGATCTTCTCATTAGGCTCTTATGTACTCTCCAGTGGATCGCCTCCCTATTGGACTTTAACAAGTATGATCTCCTTGTTGTGGAATTTCTTGATACCTTGGTCAAGAATAGGAGTGGGTGAATGGCGAACTAGTGACTCCCACTCTACCTCTACCTCCTCTAGCTGACTCGGTATGACCATGGTAGATGTATCATATAAGTACTTCCACAAGTGAGACAAATGGAAAACATCATGCACCCCCACCAACTTCTCATGAAGTTCTACTCTATACACCAACTTCCCTACTTTAGCGATTATTGAGAAAGCCTTTATAAACCTCAATGCTAGCTTTCCCGATCTACCAAACCTCGAACATGCCCAAGGGGTGAAACCTTCACAAGCACCATGTCGTCCACTGCAAACTCTAACTCCGTACGCCTTTTGTCAGCATAGGATTTATGTCTATCATGAGTGGTCTTCGTTGTCCTATGGATCAAGTCCACTTTCTACGACGCCTCCCTCACCATGTCCGGCTCAAGAATTATCCTATCTGTAGTATCCTACCAATAAGATGGTGATCTACAGGTCTTTGTTGTAATGCTTGAAGGCGTCATCTGAATGCTAACCTTATAACTATTGTTGTAGGTGAACTCCACTAACGATGTGTGATCCTCCCAAGAGCCTCCAAAGTCCAAGATGCACATCCGTAGTAAGTACTCAAATACTTGATTTACTCTCATCATATATTCGTCCACCTAAGGGTGATATGCATTTCAAGCTCAACTCGGTTTCCAATGCCTCCTATAGAATTCGCTGGTGAAAAGGATTTTGGTCGCTTGTTATGTTAGTAGGAACTTTATGTAACCTAGCGACCTTTATCACGTATAGAGTTACTAAAAATGTCACCGACCTTGTACTCCTCATTGGTATGAAATGAGCGCACTTGGTCAACCAATAGACTATGATCGAAATGCTCTCATTCCCTCTCCTACTCCTTGATAAACCAACCATATAGTCCATATAAATACTCTTTCACTTCCACTAGGAAATATCCAATGGCTGCAATAATCCTCCCGGCTTCTTCTGCTTTGCCTTTACCCTTTGGTAGTTATACATCTAGCTACATACTCCACTATATGCATCTTAATATCCGGCCAATAGTAGACTCTTTTCGTGTCACGCATGTCACCATCGGGATGAATGGTCATCCTAGAACGATGAGACTCTACTAGCACCGTGTCGATCAAATCCGTACTAAAAGGAACACAAAGCCTACCAACCCTCTGTAACCATCCTCGCGGGTCAAAGGAGTAATGCCTTAAATGACTTGATGACTCTCCTTTCCTAATCCTCTCAACAATATCTACTTTCTTCTTGTTTTCTTTTTGACTTGTCCCAATATGCTCCATCAATGTAGATGGCATATCTAAAGTTGCTTGTAATCCCAAGGTAATATATGACGATGGTCAGGACTTGAATGTAGAAATGAACTCCAAATGCTTTCACTCCAAGAACAACGGACTCAGTACTGCATGCTATTTGCTCGAAGCATTGGCCACTACATTACCCTTGCCTAGGGTATAAGAGATATCAAAGTCATATGATGTCAAAAACTCCATCCACCTTTGTTGTATCAAATTCAAATCCTTTTGGAAGAACAAATACTTCAAGGACTTGTGATCCATATATAGCTCAAACCGTTCCCTTAAAAGGTAAAGCCTCCATGGCTTGAGTGCAAAGACAATAGCCGCCCACTCAAGATCATGGTAAGGTAGTTTCTCTCGTAGATCTTCAACCGCGGACTAGCATAACCCACCATCCTTCCTTCTTGCATCAAGACCACGCTTAACCTCATACCATGTACATTGGTATAAATTGTAAATGGCTTGTTCCTATCAGGTAACACTAAAACTAGTGCACTAGTCAATGCCTCCTTCAACTTAATAAAAGCGTCTTCGCATTTTCAATCCCATGAGAAAACTAGATTTTTCTTGGTGATACGGGTCAGAGAGGTAGAGATCTTCACGAAATCCTTAATGAACTTGAACCCACCAAACTAAGGAAAGTCCTAACCTCTATTGCTTCTTTAGCACATGCTAATCCTAAACCGCCACCATCATACTAGGATCAACCGCCAACCCACTTTTTGAGATGATGTGTCCCAAAAAGCGTACCTCCTCTCGCCAAAAGTGGAATTTCAAAAAAAATTCCTTCAGTTTATGTGTAGGAGTGTATTGAGCACTTCTTCTAAATGCAACACGTGCTCCTCCTTACTCCTTGAATAGACCAAAATATCGTCCACAAATATCATAAAGAACTTGTTAAGCAACCCTTTGAAAACTCGGATCATCAATTCAACAAAGTAGGAGGGTGCATTGGTCAGTCCGAAGGGTATGACTAGTAGCAATTGGTGGAATCTGGTAGCTAAGTCAAGTTATGAGAAAATCCTTGCTCCAATCAACTGATCAAAGAGATTGTCTATACGAGGTAGTGGATATCGATTATCTTTGTCAGTTTATTCAACTCCTTATAATCGACGTAGAGTCTCAAAGAACCATCCACCTTGGTGGCAAAGATGAATGATGCTCCTTGCTCTAAAATGCTCCTCGTAATAAAGCCCTTCTCCAATAACTCATTTACTTGCTTGTTCAAGTTGCATATATCCTTTGGTGATATACGCCTCAAGGTAAGGTAATGGGAGAGCATTCTCCACAAGATAAATTCAAAACTTGATCTCTCTCGGGGTTAGGAGGCCGGTAACCTCAAAAAGGACATCTAGATCTCTAATTACAGGTAGTATATCTAGCTCATCGTGTGAAAGGTGTAACAATCTTTCTTTCTTACACCTAAAGACGACACTTAATACATCCTCGGTATTCATGTACCGATCATTTAAGTGTCCGAAAGACAAGTCATTTGGGGTAAAGAAAGAAAAGACATAACAGAATCTCACACAATGTGATGAGTAGTATATAATATGAACAAGTCTTTACAAAAAGAAATCATCTTTATTATACACAACGTCAAAGTACACTAACTTGTTGTCAGCCTGGACAATTATAACAGTTAGTCCTTACAATTGCTGACAAATACAGACAAGAAAAAACAAAACAGAATAGTGAAGAATATAAGATACGTGAATATGTCTGGGAGAATCCAGCTCATCACCTAAATGCTCTAAAGAATCCAGCTAAATCTGAAAAATATGCTAAGGCTGGCCCGATCATTAAAAGAAAACAATGCCTGGGTCAGTCTAGTAAAACCAGCATAAGAAACTCAAATCATAAGGAACTTTATTATAACTTTAAAACACTTTTAAAATCAAAGGTTTCTAGTAAGACCATACCGCACATAAAAACGGATGGGTTTTTACCTTACGGTAACTGAAACCTTTTTTTTATAGAAAATCCAATAATACTATGATAAACTCTAGAATACAAATATATATTAATCATAGCCAAAATTATTACATTATTAAATGGGGATTTTCACTTCAAGGGCTTATTTGTGCAGGGTAATAAGTTTTAAGGACACTACTTATGAAAAATTAGTTTTAAGGACATTTTACAGGAAAAAGATAAAAGAATTTATCATTTTCAGTTATACAGAAATAATGACAAAAGGATTTATCATTTTTCAGTATAACTTAAAAAGATAAATGAATTTATCATTATGCTGTAAATTGTCCTTAAAACTAATTATTCAAAAGTGATTTCCTTAAAACTTATTACCCTGCAAGTAGAAACCCTTTAACCTAATTTCCACTTATTAAATTCCAGCATGATAGGTTTAATAAAGTCTGCACGGCGCTTAATGGAGAATGGATCCCAACAATGGCAAGGTAAAGGACAACCTTCCATACAGTACACTGCTAGATAAAATGTACCTAGGGTCAGAATCTGAACTTGGTCTACCATTGCCAACACAGAACTGGCATATCCCTGAACTTGGATAGTACCGAATATGTCATCATCGTGATTGTTCCCAACCTTTATCGAGAGCTCTCATGCACAACCAAATCCATAATATGACAATTTGGAAAGGTGATGACACTGCCTAATGGGAGCGACTCACATAGCCCTGCTGTATCTATCCTATTTTAGCCATATTTTAGGTTGTGAGGGTTGAGGCAACGCTTTTACCTTTTTATAGAAAACCATCTTGGAATGCTAACACTGCCCTCTGGGCAAAATTGCAATGTTAGTATTCATCCATATAAGTTCGTTAAGGGTCTGAACGAAACTGAAGGCACTACCTCCACTAAATCCATTTTGGAATCACCCTTAGGATTAGTAGCAAGTAGTAGTTGCACTTTAAAATGCTCCATATTCGATTCCATATTCTTCAAGATGTCTTTAGTTCGAAACGCTTGAGCTGGATCGAAGTGGTTTTCAGATAATTTATACAGATCCGATCCTGGTGTCTTCGAAACAACATTCGATAGTTCTGGTAAACTCAACCCCAGTGCTTTTGGATATAATCAGACAACACATAGGAGCAGGAATCACCACCAACCGTTTAAGTGGACGGATCTCCCTATTATTTGTCCTATGAGAACAAAACGAGATTTATACGCACACTACAACATCATCGAAGATGACTGTGCCATATAACTCACGTTTTCTCCTGGATATTTCCAAATTTATATTTTTGTCTAGATTTGATAGTCAGTTATTTAACTACCAAATAAACAAATAAGAAGCAATTCAGAGGTTTAATTACCGATAGCAACCACTAGGCCTCAAACTAAATCTTTCATTTATTTAAATCTCTTTCCAGAATGTTATCAAAATATTCATATACTTATCTCACTGGCATGAGTATATTCACAAATTATTCTGAAAGATTTCACATTTCAAAATCATAATAAAAGGATCAAAACAAATGTCATTTAAAATAGAGATAAGGATAACCTCAAACAATATTCCCTTGGTGTTAAGTGTGGAACAAATACTCATACCACCAGAATTAAGAAGGTCGGATAAAAGAAATGCAATCTCAAGTACTTTTATAAATTTCCTTCTATAGATCCTCTTAATAAATCCCTTTTATTTATGAATCTCCATTACTTAAATTCCAAACCCATTTACCAAACTCTTTATAATCACCAAGTTAAATTTACAAAACTCTTTCATAAATATCAAAACCATTTATATATCTCTTTATAAATCTCCAAAATTATTTATAAAACTTCCTTGATAAATATCGAAAAATCATTTATAAAATTTTCTTATAAAATTTAAAACAAAACTCCTTTGATAAAGTCATATAATAAAGTCCTTTTGATAGAAAAAACGATTATTTAAAACAACTTCACTAAAATCATTACTTAACTTGAAAACATTATTAAAAGAATGATTGACCTTAAAATCAGAAAGAAGCTTAGTGACCATAATGGTTCTCATTTAAATGAGTTTACTTTTCAAGTTATAACATGGGTATTTATATAACAAGCAGATATGTATAAGGGAATCGGTTGGCAACAAACAAATCAGCATATAGGTAAGATGTCCAAGTTAATATAATATCAGAATGAGTTTTGATTCTGATAAACACATGTCTATGTTAATATAATAGCAGAATGGGTTTTATTCTGGTTAAATAGATGCCCACATAATCTACATGGGGAATTATGGTAGAATTGTGATTTATTCTACCAAACGATGTGCAATATAACTTAATTAACCGAAGGGTGTTTTATTCTACTAAAATGATGTCATTGGGTTTCATATTCAATTGGGATTACTTTAGGGTAATCGACAAAGAAATCCCTTGGATTTAAAATCATCCTTTAAAGAAACTTTTTTCTTAAAAACAAAACCGATCTTCAGAATTAAAATGGTTTAGAACTTTATAACTTTCATTTAAAAAGTAAAGTGATTTAAAATTTTAAAAATTTTATTTAAAAATTAAATAACATATAAACCTTTATTTTAATAATAATTAAACCTTTAGTTGATAATTAAACAACTATTAAATAAATAATTAAATTATCACTATCCCTTAAATAAACAATTATATAATAGTTAATCTTTAAATAAATAATTAAACCATAGTATATATTTAATTAACTATCAAATAATAGTTTAAACCTTTAAATTATAATTAAATATTAAGTAATCTCAATTAACTAATTAAATAATTTTTATTAAAACTAAACAATAAATTGAGCCTTTATTTAATACTTAAATCATAATTAAGTTTTAAATTAAATCTTAACTTAAATTTAACTTGATTAGAAATAAATTAATAATTAAACCTTTTCTTAAAATAATAATTATCCAAAATAAATAATTAAATAATAATTAATTAACTCCTAATTACTACTCAAATAATAATTAAATTAAATTACCTAACTAATGATGATTAACTTAATTGATTAACCTTAAGTATAAACAATCTTAACTAATTGATGATTAAGTACTAATTACTTTGAATAATTAATTAATTGATTAAAAATCATTAAATTAATAACTAATTAAATAATTACTTCCTAGTTAATTATTTAAAGTTTGAAATCATTTTCTAAAAATATTTTAAATTAAAACAAGTTTAGGTTAGAAAAATAGTTAGTTTTTCCAAACTGCGCGTATAGTGACTATCGCTATACGACCCGTAATTTCGAAACTTGAAATTTATTTACTAACTTTTCAAACCTTAAACTTTTTGAAACCTTATCCCTATGAAAACTTAAAGGAAAGTTTTCGAAACCCAAACAAAGTTTTAAACTTGAAATATTTGGAATTTAAAATCAAATTTCAAGCCTTTATTAAAAAGGATTCTCACGATGCTTTTAAAAATTAATAAGCGCTAACTTTATTATGGTGGACTACATGTACCAAATACCATCCTAACATTTCAACACAACATCACATCGTATTTATATTCATAAGCAAGATACTAATTGAATTTCATTAACTAACTTTCTATTTTCCAAATGTTAACTAACATCACATAATCACACTAATACACATCCAAACCATCACAAATCCAAGCATTTATATGCACCATCAATACACATATCATCATACATCTAAGCATCATATATTTCAAGTAATATACTTCATATATTAAAATTAGAAACTTAAGTTAAAAATGTAGAACTTTTCTCACCATAAAGCTTCCAAACTCTTACCAATTTAGGGTATGACCTAGCACTTCAATTCTTAAGCAAAAAGATGTAGTCTTGATGGCATTGAAGACTAAGGTGACTCGGCCTTAAAAGAAAAAGGAAGTGAAGCTTGTATCTAATAAGGTGGAGGGACTTTGGATTATCATCGAACTCTCAAAAATCAACTCAAAAATGAATCATATTCCAACTGATTTTTGAATAAGATACTCACGAAATTATAAAAAGTAATCAAATAGAAAGTTACTGAATGTCCTCTTATATACAATTAAAAAAATAATCGCTCAATTTGGTTCAATTTTGAGGGAGTTATGGTCAAAACTAGAAAAGGTATTTTCGGACTTGAAATTCAGAGTGTGAAAATTATCTGCAAATAAATGAGATTTGGACATGGTTAAGCTCAAAATTTGAAGAAGTGATAGACATGAAAGTTGTAGCCACTAGAATTTTACTTGGTTTTGAAAAAATAAAAAAAAACTATTTGGATTAGATATGAGAAAGATATGGTTGAAGGAAGAGGAGGCAAAAATTAAGAAATGAAAGGCGTATTTATTAACAAGAACAAAGTAAATTACCTTAACACCCTTGGTTATTTACCCTCCACCCCCTTTTGCCACCACATCATGCCACCTCGCCTTCATGTACCTCAACCCACACTCATGTCACCCCTTCTTTTTCCAAGCTTCAACATGTTTGAACATGTTTTTGATGACATGACATTCACTATTTCATAAAATTATATTTTATACTTACATAATAAACAATATCTAATTATATATACTTAAGCATACACACACACTCTCTCTCTATATATATAGCTCTAAATTGTTTATATCTGCATGTGCATATTTGTACAAAAGAGTTTACAACATTCCGACAAATATTAGCCAACGAAAAGTCAAAAATTCGAAAAATGAATTCCGGTCACATTTCTGATTTTCCTTCGAACTATAAATTTTTGCAAACAAATTTGAAAAACTATTTCTCCATCATTATTTACTATTTAAAAGATTTTTATTTTAATTATAAAATCTATTATTTGAAATTCACTAAATATTCCTAAATCAAAGTGGTGAAATTCTTGGCCCTTACAATAGGTCTAAAGAATATAAGTGAACTTAACGTAAGTGATCCTTGGGGATCGCAATAAACCTCCAAGCTATGTCCACTACACCTACTCAACCTAACAACCTTCCTATCATAGTCTAATATAGCCTATACTCGTCAGCCAACCCAACCCAATATCAATTCAAACCCGGAAAATCCAAAGGCACAAGCATTGGAATCGAACTCGACCCATAGAATGAACAACTTCAAACCCTTACATAGCATAAACAAATAGGTCTATCCTCTTATGGGATTTGACAAAACTACATGGCCTGTAACTATTCTAGTGTCTAAATGTAACTCATCCACAAGTCTACTAGAAATAAAAGAGTGGGGAGCCCCCATGCCAAATAAAGTGTGAATAGATAGACAAGATAAAGCTAACACACTTTTGATCATGGCCTTCTTCTCCTTATCTACAATTGGTGGCATACTCAAGCTAGGTACTGTATCCAATGCATGTGCTATAACTATCTGGGTAGAGGTCTTTGGAGGTGTCGGGCACTCTCATTTCATATACCCAAACTGATTGTAATTATTACGCTTGACCTTTGAACCCTCTAATCTTCATTCTTTAGTGAAATGCCCTTTCTTGCCCACTTCCTACAATGCATATCCTGCTTCCTTATCTTTCCTTTTGGTCCACTACCCTATTACACTGGTTTAGTTGTTGCGCTTTCCCTCCAGTATTCTTAGGTTCTTCCTTCGCTTCCTCCTTAGAGATAGTATTAAGCAAAACCATCTCTACTGAACCCTCATATGTAGCACCAATTGAAATATGACTCGGAGCTAAACCTTATAGAAGTTGGTTCAGCCCATTAGTAAACTTTGAAGCCTTCTTATACGGGGTATCGATCAGTTCCATCCCAAATCTAGCTAGCCCATTGAATTGATTGACATACTTTTTCATTAACAGGTTTCCTTGCTTCAAGTGAATAAACTTATCTAACTGCACACCTTCCTCTTCCCTAGAAAGGAACTTCACCTCGAATCATCTTCAAACTCTCCCCAAGTGATCTCTCCTCCATCAGTCTCAGCCTTAACTACCTTCCACTAACAAAGAACCTCACCCTCTAACTGCCATGCACCTAACTGCCTCCATACCTCATCAATCAGACCCATCAAGCCAAAATTCCTCTCATACGTACGGATTCATGTCCTAGAATCCATATATGACTAAGTCTCCATATACGAATTTCCTCCAAGATTCATGAAATCCTTACATAGCTTGGAAAAATCTACGGTGATAGGTGGATGGGCAGGAACTGCACCTGTCGCCCTCTCTACGGGTCCTCTAGTAGGATTAAGCTTTGCCTATCGCCTCACTTAAAGACACCGGCGGAACAGAATCGAAATGTTCATACCCAATACCTCGATTGCGTCGCTTGAGCCTGAACTTGTGGGATCACTCGTCTTCTATGTAACACCCCATAATTTTGATGATGATTAACTAAAAGAAATTAATTAACATATAGTAATGCCGAAAAATATAATTTTTAGAAACATCAAAATTTGGCTTTGAAACTTGTACCATTGGGTTTGCACGTAATTTTCTGATCAATTTTCATATGTAAAGTTCTCCTATCAAAGTTCAAATGAAAAAGATATTAACGTTTGAAACTTTTAAATCGAAAATAACTATATATGTAATTAAGGTAATAAAAATAATTAACTAATGTTAATTACCGTCAGTTTAAGTTAATGGATAATTAACGTTACTTAAACGTTAAGAAAGTAACGTTAAGAAAAGTGTTAATGGAAAGAAATTATATCGGTCAACTTAACAAGGAAGAAAATAAAACAAATCGAATGATGCTGGTTAATTGCAATAGTAATATATGACCAGTCGACCTTAGATTCCTGCTCGTCGACCGGTAGCGGGCGACCATATATTGATGGCGGTTGACCAGTGTTGTTGTAGAATAGATAGTTACACCTGGCTAAACGGCCCTAATTTAATATAGTTTAATCGGACAGTTAGCATTGATTTGAACCTCTATAAACACAGATTTAAGCCATCACTTCTAAACTCATACATTTAGAGCGATGCGGGCGCTCTGCCAATTTCTCTTCTCCAAAAAATTCTAAATTATTAAAAATAGTTATATTTATACGTATATACAATTGGAGAATCATAGCAGATGATTGAGAAGAGAAATAAGGTCAAATCAAATCGTCAAAGATAAAGTCAATTGTAAATCTAGATTTAAAGTATAAATCAAATCCAAATTTCTTTTCTAATCTAGATTTCTGATTACATATGTGTATGCCTGCAGTGTATATATCAAATAAGAAGAAATGTGAGCCAAACTAGAATAAGATGTATTAGACCTGAAGATTTGAAAAGCTAAAAAGGTGAGTGAGAAATTATATATTTTTTATATAATATTGGATTTATATCATTGTAAATCTATTAATGTATGCCTGAAATGTATGTTGGAGTTGCAGGCTAAAATTGTACATGTGAAATAAAGTTACAAGCTATGCCTACATACTCTTTTGTTCATAACTTGTCTTGTATATTTCATGTATGTAAACCTAGAAAAACATTGGGTATTGATAGTGCTTCATTTTAATATTGGGTAGTAGTAATCTCTGAAACTTTTAAAATATAGGATACTTCGAGATTTGTAAATTTATTATAACTTATGCATGTAAAAATGTTGTAAATATTTAAGTAGTATTTTAATTTATTGGAATATAACATGTTGCAATGTGAATTTTTATAGATTATCAAATTTCATGTTTATAAATAAAAGCGTGGCGTCGAAATAACAAGTAATACACCTAAAAAGAAAAAGATGTATAAATATGGATATTTACTGTATTTTGTACTGTTTATTTCGGTAATTATAAAAAAGTTATGTAACAACCCTGATTTTAGCGATTACCTGAGAATATTAAATTATAACGGCAGTTATAATTTAATAGTGTAAATTAATAATTAAAGAGGAATATAAATTGGTTATTGGGAACAAACAATATATTTAAGGATAAAATGAGAAAAATAGAATTTTATAAACTTTATTAAGATGGTTTGATTTAAAAGATTGAGGAAATGTGTTTCGCTTAGAGTTAATGCAATAATTATGTAAATTATTGCTATTTACTTCTTTTAATGATTTTTAAAAGAAGTAATTAAATTTTAAATGAGATATATTTAAAATAATGATGGAATTGGATTTAAAAATATAATTTTAGTGTTAAATTATATTTGAAATGGGTTATAAAATTTTATTACACAAAAATGTGATTTTTGTGTAATTTATAATGTTAATTACAATGAGTTTTGTAATTAAAGATGTAAATTTGCCATTTTATTTAAAATAGAGAAAGATGGTAATAAAATATTTTAAATATATAAATAATCTTTTATTTTGAGTATAAAACATTTTTATTATCATGAGTATTGAGTTTCAAAAGTTTTAAAGAAGTAAAACTTGAAATAGTGTTAATTCCATTTGTTAATATGCATTGTAACATGAAATAAGAGATTAAGCAATTAACTTAACTTCTTTTATTAATTTGGGCTAAAGCCCATTACCACTATCATTAGTCTATTACTAGAAATGAGTAATGAGAAAGAAAATTACAGTACGTGTACTTTTTCTCTTTTCTTTCTCAAAATTCCAAAGCTTGTTAATGGCTGAAACCCTTTCTTCCTCTTTCAATCCATGCTTAAATTTGTCAAATGAAATGAAAATTGGTGGTTTTAATTGTCAATTCTAGAGCTAAACTCAGGTAATCTTCAATCTAAAACCAATCTTCATATCAAAATCTATTTTTACAGTCAATTTTTTTTTTTTGATTTGCCTCTCTCTTTGTTTGCATGCATCTATTACTAGTTTCTACAGGTTTCTTTGGTCTATACTTGGGGAGAAATTGCAATCTTTGGCTCTAAATCATTGCTTAATCATCTATGGCAGCAAGGTGAGTTAATAAACTCACAAATCTAGCTGAAGCAAAGCTTCAAATACAAAAAGATATGCAAATAGCTTGATAATATTGATTTTTGGTTGATGTTTTATTTCTGTAAAAAAACAGAATTTTGTCCATCTTTGATGCTGAAACAAATTCTGCCATAACTTTCTCGTTTTTGATCGAAATTTGATAATTTTAGATGTTTTGGAAAGCTTAAATCATATTCTACAACTTTTATGTTTTAGGTTTTCTTTAATTTTGGGGTTAGCTATGTCAAAATATGAATTTTCTACTGCTAACCCGAGAGCAAAGTCTGTGTTTGCTCTGTGCTTGAAGCTGAAACTAAAATACGCATAACTTTCTCGTTTTTCGTCGGATTTTGATAATTTTAGATGATCCGGAAAGCTTAAGTCCTATACTACAACTTTTATGTTTTAGGTTTTCTTTAGTTTGAGGTTAGCTATGTCAAAAATTGATTTTTCTACTGCTAACCCGAGAGCAAAGTCTATGTTTGCTCTGTGTTTGAAGCTGAAACTAAATTAGACATAATTTTCTCATTTTTCATCGGATTTTAATAATTCCAGATGTTCCGGAAAGAAAAAATCATATACTACAACTTTCACTTGTTAAGTTTTCAGTAATTTTGGGTGCTTCTATGTCAAAATTGAACTTTTCTACTGTAATCCCGAGTGCAAAATCGATATTAGCTCTGTGCTTAAGGCTGAAATTTAATTGACCATAACTTCTTCATTTCTCAACCGATTTCTATAAATTAAGATGTTCCGGAAATCCCAGACTTTGTTCTAAAACTTTTATGTTTTGAGTTTTCCAGAATTTCGAAGTTGTCTTGGGCAAAAATGTGATTGTTTGTCGCTGTCCTGAGACAAAATGACAGAAGTTGTGAAATTCAAATCTCAGAATTGTTTTATCTATAACTTTTACATTTCTTATCGGAATTCAGTAATTTTTAATGTTCTGAAAAGCTTAGGATGTCTTCTAAAACTTTTATCTTTTGTGTTCTCTCAAATTATGTGTTTAAAAGAGACAAACTGAATAAATAAAATACAGGCCTGGGCAAAACACCAATGTTTATTCCTGTGTATCTTGAATTGTTGCACCAGCTTTTGGTGCTTTCTCTTATGTTTTCTGAACACGGTTTTGATGCTCTTTTCAGTGCAAATACTGAGAGCTTTATATCATATATGCTCTGGTATTGAATCATATATTTTCTTAGATTGTTCGAGCAAGTCTTTGATGATGAATTTTAATATAGATCTTGAGTGTTTTATTACCTTATTCAAGGGTTAAACCATGTGTCTTGTGATTATTTTTGGGTTGTTTCTACTATATAGAACCATGTATTTTCACGAATCCGTCATTGGGATTTTAATTAATTTTATTGATTCATTATTTAATGTTTTCATTGTGATTCCGAGCGCATGTGCACGTATTTTCAAACTATTTTCCAACAGTGTTCATATTCTAGCTATTGTTCTAAGAAATATATTTTACAAAGTGATTTCAAAAAAAAAATTGATACAATTAATATTTCTAAATTATAAAGAGATTTCCAAAGTTGATTTCATAAATATTTTCTGAAATTTATTTCAAAACCCGATTTAGCAAAAATATATTTTCTATTTAAAGATACGCGTTTTTGCACTTTTCGGACGTATAAGAAAGAGAATTAAACGATTTAGTAAAACATGTGGTATGGGACACATGAGTTTGCTTTTTCGGTTAATTCCGGACTTGTACGATCGAAACCTCTTAAGTATTGAATCTTGAGTTAGTATTTAAGATTTTCAATTCCTATTATAGGAATTACCCAAGTAGCCAATATTTGGCGAGTTGAGGTGTTCGAGATCTCCTATTATAAGAGTAAAAATCGATGAGAACCACTTAAAGATGTTGCTTTACTTGCCGATGAGATGAGGTGAGTCTTGAGATGAGATTTTCCTTTTCGGGGATTATGGTTTATGAGAAACCATTATGAGATTTAATCGCATTTGCCGATGATATGAGGTAAATCTATTTATGAAGTATTCATGAAGTTAAGATGTTTATGATGATTTATGAAGTTAAAATGGTTATGATGATTTTTACTTGTCGATGAAATGAGACAAGTCACGATGGAACCATTACTCATCGATGAGAAGAGATGAGTGTGGTATTATATTAACTCGCCGATGAGATGAGGCAGAGTGAGTTTTATGATGGTTCTGATGTTTTATGATGTTTTCTAATGTGGAACCAACTAACGATTAGTAAAACATTAGGGGAGAACGTATAGTATGGGATATACGTTCTCGCCTTTTGGGTTCCTATTCGAATAGTTGAGACACATTCAAGATGTTACTAGTACTAGACCGAGTACGATTGGAGTCACCACGATGTTCACGATGTTATTACTCAACTCCAATCACCATGATGTTTTTACTCGGATTTGTGACTGGGTGTCATCAAGATGTTCCGACTAGTCAATCACGATGTTATGATGTTATGTGACCCCAAGTCATCACGATGTATGGTACCAAATTACTAGTACTAGTCAAGATGTAAAGCACGTGCTGTTTTCCATGAAGTTTAGATGTTTCGTTTTCACTGTTTTGTTGATGATGCTTTATTATAGCCTTATGTAAGAAAAGGGCTTATTTATATACATGGTTTTATGGTGATTTCGAATATGATGTTTTGAACTCTTTCCGGGTTCTATCAAGATGGATTTGAGACATTATATATATTTATACCAATGAGATGAGGTATAAATTATGGTAATGCTTTTATGATGAGTGTTGATAATAGATTTAAGATAGATTTATATTTGTACCAATGATATGAGGTACAAATGACTATGGAGATTCCTTTATAATGAGGTTAATGATGGGTTTGAGATGTATTTATATTTATACCGATGAGATGAGGTATAAAAATTAAGAAGTTTCTATTAGATGGTTTTATTTATGATGGATTCTTGAAGTTTAATTATCTTATGAAGATTTACTTTATGGTCCATATCCTCACCCATTTCATTCGGTTATATATATAATTAGATAAACCATTTCTATCTAATATACATATTGTAACCCTCTATGCAATCATGATGAACCATTGATGTATCACTCTAGAGATAACTTAATGACCTATATCATTCCATTGGTATTGATGGAATGGTTTTCCCCTTATCTCTTATCATCACCTTTACTAATGATAAGTTCTAGCTAGCCTGACCCGTGTGTTTTCACTCGGGTCAGACCGAGTTGTTTCAGGTATCATCTATTGGGCTTAGCTTGAAGTTGATGTTGGATATCAGCTCTTCTTTCTCTTGAGTAGTTTATTTCTTCCACATACTCTGATGTTTTTACATTTGATTCGATGTATATAGTGTGGTCGTGTACCAGATTTATTGTATTCATATTGTATTGTACTAAACATGTATCAGTGTATATGTATATATATGATGTTCATTACTGTTCTGTGATGTGATTTACATTCAGTTATTGTATTTTGTTCTGATAGATCCATTAGTCACCTATAGTTTTGGATTAAGCATTTACTGGGTATGTCGATCCACTTGAGTTGAAAAAAAAGTATATTGCATTTATCGACGTATTCAATAGATGTTTAAGACAAAATTATAGATGGTCGCCCTTAACCAGCCCTATTCTCTGCTTTAGTAGACAGAATTACTTGTTAATTCTCTTTGCTAAGGTGGGTCTCGGGGTGGGGCGTTACAGTTTGGCATCAGAGCTGTGGTCAGAACAAAGTAGAGTAAACACAGAACAGAATATCATGATACATCGAAGTACAGTACGAGTGAATCATTGTCCTTTATTCGAGCTTGCTTTCAAATCGAGCCTTGATTTTTTTTTTGAATTTTGGGATTGTTGAGATGGAATATGTCTAGGAATATAGATATATTGTATTCCGTAGTATTCCATAATATAGTTTGATGTCATCTTATCTTATATAAAATCTTATTTGGGATTATTCTATTCTTATTTTTGTTAATACAAGTGAGTTCGTATCGATGGAGCTGATTGATTTCTTTGAGTATTCTTGTTGCATTCCTTTGAGAGTTTGTGAATCCTATTGAAGGGATCCACAACGATTGGCTTGTTGTGAGTATTCTGAGATTTCTATTTGATGTTGCTTTTGTGAGTAACTGTTTATTACTCACAATCTTGAGATTTATCTGATTTGAGATGGACTAACTTATTTGATGTTAAGTCCGATCCTTTGTATTATAGGATCCTATATTTATTTAGGCATCCTAATTTGATTAGGTTATTATTTCTATCATTTTGAAATGTTAGTGATGATTCGGAAGTTTCTGTATTCACTCTTGAGTATCGAGATGTTGATGATATATCTCGAATTCCAGTTAAGGTGACTTTGTTGAGTTTTGTGAGTCCGTTGGACTTGACATCCAATCGGGCAATCGATTGTTGAGGGAACCTTATTCTTGGCTCTTCGGTTATCCTTCCACGAGGATATCCACTAAGGAATGAGGTTAGTTTCTAGATTATTCGAATTTGATTAAGTTTATCATTCAGCTTCGTTTGAGTGTTCTTTTCATATACTCAATCAATGTTATCTTTTAGCATTACTCCGACTGAAGTAGTGATTCGTGGATTGATTCTTCTTCTCCTTTGAGAAGAATATCTTGCTTATCCTGTATCTTGATGATTTTTGGGAGTGGCTCGTGACATCGTAGGATTGCCGAACACTCTATCTCCTTCTATTGATTTTGAGAATGGAGTACTCTAGGAATATCTCGATGCATTCTCTTAATGTTCTTTGGTTTGAGTTTTGAAGCTATATAAATATGAGTTTTAAAGAGAATTTTGAGCATTGTGACATAAAAAAAAAACAAAGAATATTTTGAGAATATATTTACATGAGTAGTACTTCTTTTATAGAAATAATTTGAGAGTGTTGGGTTGTCCATCGAGTAGTTAAGAGTTCTAGTCGATGCGCCTGATCAACGTTATCGATAGGAATCTCCTAAATGCTATGATGAGACAATCAGACACGATGGTTTGTGTTTAAAAGATTGACATTTTAAAAATAATATTTTTGAGAATAAATATTAAAATTATTTTTGAATGGTAATTGCAGCCATTGGTTTTAGAGACGAGCATCAGAGTGGCGAGGCAGTTTTGATCGTTCGATCGACTCTGCAACCAACAGATATATCTATTATTAGAGATTCAGTGGCGAGGCAATGCCATTTATTTATATATATTTTTTTTTGAAATTATAAAGATTAGAATATGTGAGAAAATTATTGAGCTATACTTTATTGAAAGTATATTTTGAGATTTTAGAATTTATATTATATACATTGGATGTTTTAAGAGAAGAGTTACAAGAGGATTTGAAGATTGTTTTAAGCTTTTTAAGTGGTTTAATAAAAAGAGTAAAGAGAATTTAAACCCTTAATTTATTTCGAGGAATATTATTATGGATTTACAAAGTTCTTTGGAAATTATTTTTGAAGTAAGAGAAGAAATTTAGACTTTTAATTTGATTTTTATATTACTTACTAAGTAATATAGTAAAGAGTTTGAAAACTTTCAAATGTTGAAAATTGAGATTTAAAATTTAAAAGATGTTGAGAAAATAAAAAAAAAATTCTAAATATCTTGGATTGAAAGCTAATTTGAGCTTATATTCTTGTTCTAGAGTTCACTCTATTCTTGTGCTATTGATGATTACGTGCATTTTCGTGGTTATTCGAGTTTGGTGGCCTCGTGAGAAGCCATTTTGTGTGATTTATCTATCTTGTCTATTGAGTCTATCCTCGTTGTGAGGATGCTCTTTCCGTATTATTATGCGGAAAATTGTGTTGATGATCATTTTTTGTTGCTTAGAGTTTGGGTTTGAATGAGTTTGATCCCGACAATATTCGTAGAGTTTTGAGAAATCTATCTTATTTGATAGATTATTTGTTGGGCTTTTTATTGAGTATTGATTCGAATATGAGACATCTTCGAAATTCTTTCGAGTTGCTTGGAAAATTCGATGGTTTGCTAATCACTATATTAGCATATGATGGACCATTGGATTAACCAAGGGAGTTTTTCCTTATTTCTCTCTACCATTCTATGCTGAAAGTATGAATGGTTTGAGTTTCGAGCTTGTCTATCATCTTTGTTGATTGAATATTTGTGTTGTTTACAACTCTTTTCGTAGAAAATTGTGGGGACACAATTTTTGTAGAGGGGGAGTCTGTAACAACCCTGATTTTAGCGATTACCTGAGAATATTAAATTATAACGGCAGTTATAATTTAATAGTGTAAATTAATAATTAAAGAGGAATATAAATTGGTTATTGGGAACAAACAATATATTTAAGGATAAAATGAGAAAAATAGAATTTTATAAACTTTATTAAGATGGTTTGATTTAAAAGATTGAGGAAATGTGTTTCGCTTAGAGTTAATGCAATAATTATGTAAATTATTGCTATTTACTTCTTTTAATGATTTTTAAAAGAAGTAATTAAATTTTAAATGAGATATATTTAAAATAATGATGGAATTGGATTTAAAAATATAATTTTAGTGTTAAATTATATTTGAAATGGGTTATAAAATTTTATTACACAAAAATGTGATTTTTGTGTAATTTATAATGTTAATTACAATGAGTTTTGTAATTAAAGATGTAAATTTGCCATTTTATTTAAAATAGAGAAAGATGGTAATAAAATGTTTTAAATATATAAATAATCTTTTATTTTGAGTATAAAACATTTTTATTATCATGAGTATTGAGTTTCAAAAGTTTTAAAGAAGTAAAACTTGAAATAGTGTTAATTCCATTTGTTAATATGCATTGTAACATGAAATAAGAGATTAAGCAATTAACTTAACTTCTTTTATTAATTTGGGCTAAAGCCCATTACCACTATCATTAGTCTATTACTAGAAATGAGTAATGAGAAAGAAAATTACAGTACGTGTACTTTTTCTCTTTTCTTTCTCAAAATTCCAAAGCTTGTTAATGGCTGAAACCCTTTCTTCCTCTTTCAATCCATGCTTAAATTTGTCAAATGAAATGAAAATTGGTGGTTTTAATTGTCAATTCTAGAGCTAAACTCAGGTAATCTTCAATCTAAAACCAATCTTCATATCAAAATCTATTTTTACAGTCAATTTTTTTTTTTTTGATTTGCCTCTCTCTTTGTTTGCATGCATCTATTACTAGTTTCTACAGGTTTCTTTGGTCTATACTTGGGAGAAATTGCAATCTTTGGCTCTAAATCATTGCTTAATCATCTATGGCAGCAAGGTGAGTTAATAAACTCACAAATCTAGCTGAAGCAAAGCTTCAAATACAAAAAGATATGCAAATAGCTTGATAATATTGATTTTTGGTTGATGTTTTATTTCTGTAAAAAAACAGAATTTTGTCCATCTTTGATGCTGAAACAAATTCTGCCATAACTTTCTCGTTTTTGATCGAAATTTGATAATTTTAGATGTTTTGGAAAGCTTAAATCATATTCTACAACTTTTATGTTTTAGGTTTTCTTTAATTTTTGGGTTAGCTATGTCAAAATATGAATTTTCTACTGCTAACCCGAGAGCAAAGTCTGTGTTTGCTCTGTGCTTGAAGCTGAAACTAAAATACGCATAACTTTCTCGTTTTTCGTCGGATTTTGATAATTTTAGATGATCCGGAAAGCTTAAGTCCTATACTACAACTTTTATGTTTTAGGTTTTCTTTAGTTTGAGGTTAGCTATGTCAAAAATTGATTTTTCTACTGCTAACCCGAGAGCAAAGTCTATGTTTGCTCTGTGTTTGAAGCTGAAACTAAATTAGACATAATTTTCTCATTTTTCATCGGATTTTAATAATTCCAGATGTTCCGGAAAGAAAAAATCATATACTACAACTTTCACTTGTTAAGTTTTCAGTAATTTTGAGTGCTTCTATGTCAAAATTGAACTTTTCTACTGTAATCCCGAGTGCAAAATCGATATTAGCTCTGTGCTTAAGGCTGAAATTTAATTGACCATAACTTCTTCATTTCTCAACCGATTTCTATAAATTAAGATGTTCCGGAAAGCCCAGACTTTGTTCTAAAACTTTTATGTTTTGATTTTTCCAGAATTTCGAAGTTGTCTTGGGCAAAAATGTGATTGTTTGTCGCTGTCCTGAGACAAAATGACAGAAGTTGTGAAATTCAAATCTCAGAATTGTTTTATCTATAACTTTTACATTTCTTATCGGAATTCAGTAATTTTTAATGTTCTGAAAAGCTTAGGATGTCTTCTAAAACTTTTATCTTTTGTGTTCTCTCAAATTATGTGTTTAAAAGAGACAAACTGAATAAATAAAATACAGGCCTGGGCAAAACACCAATGTTTATTCCTGTGTATCTTGAATTGTTGCACCAGCTTTTGGTGCTTTCTCTTATGTTTTCTGAACACGGTTTTGATGCTCTTTTCAGTGCAAATACTGAGAGCTTTATATCATATATGCTCTGGTATTGAATCATATATTTTCTTAGATTGTTCGAGCAAGTCTTTGATGATGAATTTTAATATAGATCTTGAGTGTTTTATTACCTTATTCAAGGGTTAAACCATGTGTCTTGTGATTATTTTTGGGTTGTTTCTACTATATAGAACCATGTATTTTCACGAATCCGTCATTGGGATTTTAATTAATTTTATTGATTCATTATTTAATGTTTTCATTGTGATTCCGAGCGCATGTGCACGTATTTTCAAACTATTTTCCAACAGTGTTCATATTCTAGCTATTGTTCTAAGAAATATATTTTACAAAGTGATTTCAAAAAAAAAAATTGATACAATTAATATTTCTAAATTATAAAGAGATTTCCAAAGTTGATTTCATAAATATTTTCTGAAATTTATTTCAAAACCCGATTTAGCAAAAATATATTTTCTATTTAAAGATACGCGTTTTTGCACTTTTCGGACGTATAAGAAAGAGAATTAAACGATTTAGTAAAACATGTGGTATGGGACACATGAGTTTGCTTTTTCGGTTAATTCCGGACTTGTACGATCGAAACCTCTTAAGTATTGAATCTTGAGTTAGTATTTAAGATTTTCAATTCCTATTATAGGAATTACCCAAGTAGCCAATATTTGGCGAGTTGAGGTGTTCGAGATCTCCTATTATAAGAGTAAAAATCGATGAGAACCACTTAAAGATGTTGCTTTACTTGCCGATGAGATGAGGTGAGTCTTGAGATGAGATTTTCCTTTTCGGGGATTATGGTTTATGAGAAACCATTATGAGATTTAATCGCATTTGCCGATGATATGAGGTAAATCTATTTATGAAGTATTCATGAAGTTAAGATGTTTATGATGATTTATGAAGTTAAAATGGTTATGATGATTTTTACTTGTCGATGAAATGAGACAAGTCACGATGGAACCATTACTCATCGATGAGAAGAGATGAGTGTGGTATTATATTAACTCGCCGATGAGATGAGGCAGAGTGAGTTTTATGATGGTTCTGATGTTTTATGATGTTTTCTAATGTGGAACCAACTAACGATTAGTAAAACATTAGGGGAGAACGTATAGTATGGGATATACGTTCTCGCCTTTTGGGTTCCTATTCGAATAGTTGAGACACATTCAAGATGTTACTAGTACTAGACCGAGTACGATTGGAGTCACCACGATGTTCACGATGTTATTACTCAACTCCAATCACCATGATGTTTTTACTCGGATTTGTGACTGGGTGTCATCAAGATGTTCCGACTAGTCAATCACGATGTTATGATGTTATGTGACCCCAAGTCATCACGATGTATGGTACCAAATTACTAGTACTAGTCAAGATGTAAAGCACGTGCTGTTTTCCATGAAGTTTAGATGTTTCGTTTTCACTGTTTTGTTGATGATGCTTTATTATAGCCTTATGTAAGAAAAGGGCTTATTTATATACATGGTTTTATGGTGATTTCGAATATGATGTTTTGAACTCTTTCCGGGTTCTATCAAGATGGATTTGAGACATTATATATATTTATACCAATGAGATGAGGTATAAATTATGGTAATGCTTTTATGATGAGTGTTGATAATAGATTTAAGATAGATTTATATTTGTACCAATGATATGAGGTACAAATGACTATGGAGATTCCTTTATAATGAGGTTAATGATGGGTTTGAGATGTATTTATATTTATACCAATGAGATGAGGTATAAAAATTAAGAAGTTTCTATTAGATGGTTTTATTTATGATGGATTCTTGAAGTTTAATTATCTTATGAAGATTTACTTTATGGTCCATATCCTCACCCATTTCATTCGGTTATATATATAATTAGATAAACCATTTCTATCTAATATACATATTGTAACCCTCTATGCAATCATGATGAACCATTGATGTATCACTCTAGAGATAACTTAATGACCTATATCATTCCATTGGTATTGATGGAATGGTTTTCCCCTTATCTCTTATCATCACCTTTACTAATGATAAGTTCTAGCTAGCCTGACCCGTGTGTTTTCACTCGGGTCAGACCGAGTTGTTTCAGGTATCATCTATTGGGCTTAGCTTGAAGTTGATGTTGGATATCAGCTCTTCTTTCTCTTGAGTAGTTTATTTCTTCCGCATACTCTGATGTTTTTACATTTGATTCGATGTATATAGTGTGGTCGTGTACCAGATTTATTGTATTCATATTGTATTGTACTAAACATGTATCAGTGTATATGTATATATATGATGTTCATTACTGTTCTGTGATGTGATTTACATTCAGTTATTGTATTTTGTTCTGATAGATCCATTAGTCACCTATAGTTTTGGATTAAGCATTTACTGGGTATGTCGATCCACTTGAGTTGAAAAAAAAGTATATTGCATTTATCGACGTATTCAATAGATGTTTAAGACAAAATTATAGATGGTCGCCCTTAACCAGCCCTATTCTCTGCTTTAGTAGACAGAATTACTTGTTAATTCTCTTTGCTAAGGTGGGTCTCGAGGTGGGGCGTTACAAGTTAATTCCTTATGATTCCAGACATAACATAAATTCCATTTGGATAAGATATAGAAAGTTAGAGTTAACCATTCCATTTAGGAGAGATGTAATTCCAATACATTAAAATGCAAAAATCCCTAAGGATTAATTTAAAGAGTATAAATATGATAACAGAAATGGTCTAAGAGAAGAATTAATATATGTATGTGATATAAGAAAGATAGGAATTAGATAAAAGCGAATGGGAAGTCCTCTAAACAAGGGAAAGAGTTAAAAGGCTAAAAAGGGAAAAGTGATAGAAAATTTAAATGGCGAAGAAAGGGAAATAAATAGGGAAAAATTTGTATATGTGTTTTAAAAGAAAGCGGTAAATGAGCTTAAATTAAACAAGATGTAAACTCGTAAAGAAGCAAAGAAGTGTTTATGACGGGCATGAATTATTAAAGATAGTAAATAACTTAAGTGGATAAGAATGACATTGTTATTAGAATTGGTTGGAACGCGAGGTCAATAGTATTACATAGTAGAAGTCTGTCCATCGCAAGGGCTACCAGCAATTGTGTATACATTATACTGATGTGAGAGATATCCAATTATAGAACACATAGAGTTAGATACGCTTGTGTTTTGGTGAAGGAATATCCCAGTAGAGTCCGCTGCAATCAGTAAGGGTATATTTCCTTGATCGCGTTACGCAATCAAAATTGGACGGTGAGCAAGGCTCGACTCTATGTCAATGTGTTAGTACAAAATTAGGTAGTAGGGTTGTACATAGGTTGAGTACGTCATCGGTCATGAGCGGTCAATGGGAAAGACAGGGGTTACAGCTAATGGGCTACACCTCTTACTAGCGTGGGTCATGTTAGGCCATGCATCGCCATTGTTGTTTTCTAGTTTGTTTGTTTGTTAGATGCAAGGCGAGTTAAACTTTTAGAGATATCAAAATGAATGGGGTAGTCTGTGGAGCTGAGTCCATATATTTACAATCTATGGAGTTGAAACATATATACAGTTCATGGAGCTAGTTCACAAATTAGGAAGCAGACAAGAAGAAAATCCCAAAGACGAGATAAATATGGTTAAATTATTATGAAGCCATTATTAGGCGTTGTGGGAGTTCCTTAGTATGCACGATGGTGAGAACGTGATACTGCGTTGGAGATGGATCCTAATGGGGTGTCGGATTATGGATACTAGCGGGGATAGTCTCTTAGCCCAAATATAGAATGTGGTACTTACATACATATATGTATGTAGTTATGGTCTACTTTTGGTAAATGGGGCGTATCGTATGCGTATATGGAGTTGAGACGACTAAGTAAAATGAAAAGATATAACATGTAATGGAAGACAATCGACATAAACTAGTGTTGTGTGTAAAATGTATAATTTTCCAGTCACCAAAACATGTTTTGACCCCCTCCTCATTACAACCCATGGGATAGCTTTAGAGGAACAGATACTAGCGAAAGCCGGGAACAGTGGAAGGATGGTTTTCCTTATGCATGCTCGACGCTGACAAGAACACTAGACATTAGGATTGTCCATTTTGGTCAGTAATTATATGATTTATTATACTTTACTATTCCGCTATGAGTTATATCGATAGTGCTCAGTTATGCATTTATTTATTTATAGGATACCAGATTAACGATCCATACTTTGATGGACTTGGATTTTTGACTTAGTGAAAATTCAAACCCACTAGGGTGCGGGTTGTCACATTCTATATATGATTTTTTAAGAATTTTATTTGTAACTTTTCATAGATAGTATAGGCATGGATAAGAGATACATAGACCCAAATTGAAGATAGCATAGGCACAAATAAGAGATATTACGATATGTATAAAATCATTAGAAAGCTTTTTTGAAAACCTTTATCTATATCCATATATATTTTCAAAACCCATTCTTGAAAATTTTCGAAAAACATTTTCGAAAACCTTTTGAAATTCCTCTTTTTTCAGAAACTTTTCAAGTACATTCTTTCATTACGCTCTTAATTCCTAAAGAACTTTGAACTTATGCTCCGATACCAAATATGAAAACCTGCATCTCTCGACACACCGATCAAATGCCTAATGTGAATTTCAGACTTGCATTGTGCCGAGAAATACGAGTTATCAAGTTTTATACCATTGCAAAGACTAGCGATGGCCAGATATAATCTAAGATATAGTACAATTTCAGAACTCACAATGGAAGGAGCAAAATATATAAGTACAGAAAATATCCACTTAGAAAATATCCTAAAACATAGCCTTAAAAAATTAATACGTAGTCAAATACAGAGTACACAGAAAATTTCACTCTAAGTCTGATAAAGGAAATACAAAGTACTGATAAAATAAATAGATACATAGAGAGTAAATATAATGAGAAGCAACTCTTGTGGTGGGCTTGCCTCTCCATGTATCAATAATGGGCTAATCACCTGTAGCCCTGTCCACCTACGATGGGGAAAAAGGAAAGGAAAAGGGTAAGTCGGATAAAAGTATGGTGAACGAGTACAAGTTCAATATATGATAATCATGTGTAGTTAACTTTAATTATACTCTAAGTGACATAGGGTATCCTACAAGTGTCTATGTATTCCTAGGGTCTTTTTCTTAGAGGTTTTTTTATTCATCACACCCACCTGCACTACTACAATACGTATGCTAGTACAAGGATCAAACTACAGCTCAAATCTCAATAATTAATGATCAGCCATTGTTCCTAGAGCTACTCAATATGTAAATACCACCACTAAGCTACGAAACATTGAAACACCATCCCTAGGCTGCTAAATATGGAAACACTGCCAATAGGCTACTCAATGTGGAAACACTGCTAATAGAGCTATTCGATATGGAAATACTGCCATTAGGCTATTGTGGAAATACATTCTCACTACTACCACAACCACTAGGATTTTTAGGGAATGAATCTTCCTCCTAACTAAGACTACCAGTAACCCGACTATGCATCGAAGGGGGACCCTGTAATGCCGACTCATCAAAATATCTCATCTACATTGTATTTACCTCTTGATTGTAGTGTATGCCTCATATTGCAAACGTTAGGATCCACCATCTGAACTGTATCATGTCATGTTAGTACCAATGCAATCCAGGATTCCCACTATGCCAGGCCCATATACTTCATCAGGCATCAATCAGCGCTACGCATTCACCGTCTAACCTCCTGTGAATCGCATTTGCGATAAAAATCACCATCGGTCGAATAATCAACCCTCTGTTGGGGATGCGGATTAAGGATCTTAAGGCAGAAATAACACTAGAGGGAGGGTGAATAGTGTTTTAAAGAATATATGAACTATATGACTAAATGAAAACTTTCAACACAAACCTAAACAGAATTCTAACACAGAATAATCACAGAACATATAACAAATGCAAATAGTAAAGTAAAGCAAGTAAAAGGAAAGAACACACCGGATTTTATACTGGTTCGGAATCCTCCTACATCCAGTCCTGTACCAAGGCAATATCCTTGTACATATTTTTATAAGCCAATATCCAAATTACAAACCTCAATTTCTAAGGCCTTGAGGAACCCTCCTATCTCCGAGTCTGGGGTAAACTCTCTTGATTTACGAGACACAAGATCACCCTAACACTTTCTAATAACAATCCTTTTGAATGGATAGACTCTATGGACTTTTTGAATACAAATTGATCCTATAACTCTGAATAGCACTTTGATCTTTAGTAGAATGATGGAGAATCAAATAGAGAGAGTATCTAAATGATTTCCTATTGAGAATTTGGCAGAATGATGGCACGATCTTGAAAATATGAAGTTTTATGGACATGGAATGGTGGAGAAGAAAGAGTGAAGAAAATAAGAAAGTAGTTATTAAAAAAATTCGTTTTGGAAGCCTTTATATAGATGCACAACAGTCAAAACCATTGGCGAAAGGTTTTTGAACGAATGGACACTTCTTTTGAAATTTGAATTTTGAATCCAACTATCACCATGTCGACATGGAGTATCCCCATATGTCGACATCCCTCAGTTCAAAATTGTAGAGATGTTGTTTTGTAAAAGCATTTGAATTTAAAACAAGTTGAAACTTCTCTGAAGCAAAATAAAGTGTTTAAACAATATTTTAGGATAGAGAATGAATATAAAACATTATTTTAAATATATATATATAATTGATATAGAGCGTCAATTATATAAGTAATATTTAAAATCAGAATAAGTTTTGATGTTTTAAAAATAGAAGTTTTTAAAATCAGAATGGAGGAATATTTCAAGGCTAAAACAAAGTTTGAAAACATTTCTGAAAACATAATTTTGAAAGCTAAAACATTTTGAAAATAGATTTAAAAACATTTTGAAAAATCTATTCAAACTGAAATTGCAAGAACCTTCCTACAGAGCTCCTCCATAGGACTCGAGAACTTGTACAAAGTAGTTTAAATGATTTTGATTTTCGTGGGTTTGTAAGTCACTTGTCATAGGTTTGTAAGCTACTTGTCGTGGGTTTGTAAGCCACTGGTTTCGATAGAAATTGGGTTCCATCCCAAAAGATAATTGGAAGAAAGATGAGAGTGCTATTATGAAGTTTTAACAAAATACTGACACTTATCTTGAGACCTTGAAATCTTGATTCTCTAGAGTCTTGAATATTGAATCTCTAATCTTCATCTTGATGCTTGAGTCTTTATACTGATCAGTCTTCGATAATACCTGCATATACTTCCTATATATATATATATATATATATATATAGAAATGTTAGTATATATTTTATAAAGTAAAGTATAATAGCTATATAAGGTTGTTGTCATCAAAACATCATCAACTCAGTTCCTAACAATCTCCCCCTTTTTGATGATGACAACCTTTATTTATAAAATATTCTTACCATACCATAACTCCCCCTTACTCCGTGATTTCTTCTTAAAACTACAACTCCCCCTTACACCAGCACATATATTTTTATAACTTTCTCCCCCTTTGTCATCAACAAAAACTATTAACTACTTAAGAATTCAAGAATGATTAGTATGAACAAATAATATGTATAGAACAAGCATGAAACAATGAGTATAAGTGAACACATTTTAGTTATTACGACATATATAAGAACATACATAAACACGAACAAACATAACAGTGTAAAACGAAGAATAAAAAAGAAAGTACGCTTTAATGGCGATCCTTAACTATAGGAGAATTATGAATCGAACAATTGGGGTAGTGGAGACAAAAGTTTCCACGTTGTTCAATTATGTTTCCATTAGTATCAACAAGGATCTCACAACCGCAAATAACGCTCTCGTCCTCATTTATAGGGACTTCGGGTTGAGGAAAAGGTTGATCTTCCTCTTGGTCTTCTTGTGGCTCTTCCATAGGTTCTTCTTCCTCTGATTCCATGGCTTGTGAAGAGTCTTCAATATTAATAGGATTTGTACGGTTATCCATAAGGAATTTTTGTACATTCCTAATAATATTCCCTTGCCTTTGTTGTTCTCTAGCCATCCTAAGTTGACTTACTTGAATTTCAATCAACAATTGAAGGATATCTTTCATCTTCTCTTGCAATTTGATCACTCGAGCGTGCGTAGATCGTTGAAATGAACCAGAATGAGGAGATGTGGGTGAAGTGGGTTCATTAGTAGAAGAGGAGGCCATTGTTTTATTGTTTCAGAAGTTATTTATAGAGAATATAGTGAAGAAAGACGAGAGAAAACGAAATAAATAGATAAATAACCAAATAACTAACTTTGGAGGGAAATTCTATTTTCAAATTTTTGTTGGGTATGTCGACATCAGGGGATGGGGCATGTCGACATGTCTTTCAGAAAAAGTGTAATTTTTATTTTGAATTTTTATTGATTATTATATTATATTATTTTATATTTCAGATTTTGAACAAATACCTAATTCTCTTCTAAATTTAGTAAAACTCTGTTCGGTTAACGGTTTAGTTAATATATCAGCAATTTGTTTTTCAGTATTTATATAATCTAGAGTTATTATTTCTTTAGTTATATTATCTCCAAGAAAATGATGTCTTATATCAATATGTTTACTCTAGCATGATGAGTTGGATTTTCAGATAGATTTATTGCACTAGTATTATCACAATATATTGGTGATTTACTTATGTTAATTCCAAAATCTTTTAAACTTTGTTTAATATATATGACTTGTGAACAGGCTAGAGCAGCAGATATATACTTTGCTTCAGTTGTTGACAAGGAAACAGTATTTTGTTTCTTGCTGAACCAGGAAACCAGTGAATGTCCTAGAAAGTGACAAGTTCCACTTGTACTTTTTCGGTCTGATTTACAACCAGCATAATCAGCATCACTATATGATATTATATCAAAAGTATTATTTTTAGGATAAAATAAACCATAATCTAAAGTGTATTTTACATATCTTAAAATTATTTTAACAGCTTTTAAGTGAGTTTCTTTAGGTTGTGATTGGTATCTTGCACAGAGACAAACACTATGCATAATATCAGGATGACTCGCCGTTATATAAAGTAGCGAACCAATCATACCCCTATATAAAGTTTGATCAATATCTTTTGATTTATCTTCTTTCCTTAAACCTACATTTGTTGACATTGGAGTTGGTTTCCCACTAGAGGTGCTTAAACCAAATTTATTGATTAAGTCTTTAGCATATTTTTCTTGACTTATGAAGATTCCATTTTCTAGTTGTTTAATTTGAAGCCCTAAGAAGAAACTTAATTCTCCCATGTGACTCATTTCAAATTCTTTAGTCATTATATCTGAAAATTCTTTATTCATTATGTTATTAGTTGATCCAAAGATTATATCATCTACATATATTTGAACCAGTTGAATATCTTGATTATTTCTTTTAATAAAGAGTGTTGTATCTACTTTACCAATTTCAAAACCAGATTGAAGTAAATAAGATCTTAGTCTTTCATACCAGGCTCTAGGAGCTTGTTTTAGACCATATAGAGCTTTCTTTAACTTGTATACATGGTTTGGAAATTTATTATCTTCAAAAAGTGGAGGTTGTTCAACATAAACATCTTCTTTTACAAAACCATTTCGAAAAGCACTTTTAACATCCATTTGATATAATTTGAAATTATTATAATTAGCGAAAGCAAGTAGAATTCTTATAGCTTCTAATCTTGCTACGGAGGCAAAGGTTTCATCATAGTCAATTCCTTCTTCTTGACAATAACCTTGCGCGACTAAACGAGCTTTATTTCTTACGACCTCACCGAGTTCATTCATTTTATTTTTATAAACCCATTTAGTTCCAATTATACTTTTATCCTCAGGTTTAGGAACAAGTTCCCACGCATCATTTCTGGTAAATGGATTCAATTCTTCTTGCATAGCATGAATCCATGAATCATCAGACGATGCTTCCTTTGGATTTTTAGGTTCAATTGTTGATATAAAGGCTACATTACTCATACTACTTAATTGATTTCTAGTTCTTACTACATATTCAATATTTCCTAAAACATTTTCTATAGGATGATCTTTTGATATTTTAAATCTCTTATTAGGTTGATTTATTTCACTAATAGTTTCAATAGATTGATTTAAATTTATAAAATCTTCTTCATCATCTATTTGTACAATATCTTTAAGATTTTCATCAAAAGATACATGCATAGTTTCTTCAATAGTATTAGTTTTTAAATTAAAAACTCTAAATGCTTTGCTTCTATTAGAATAACCAATAAAGAATCCTTTATCAGCTTTTGATTCAAATTTATCTAAATTATCTTTTGTATTAAGTATAAAACATTTACTCCCAAAGACTTTGAAATAAGCAACTATAGGTTTCTTATTATAAAGTAATTCATATGGAGTTTTATTTGTTAATGGTCTAACTAAAATTCTATTTAATATATGACAAGCTGTAGCAACTGCTTCAGCCCAAAAATATTTAGGTAAATTACTATCAGAAAGCATTGTACGAGCACACTCTTGAATCGTTCTATTCTTACGTTCTACTACTCCGTTTTGTTGTGGAGTTCTTGAAAATGAAAAGTTGCGAGTAATTCCCTTCTGAGTACAGAAATTCTCAAAATTTTCATTTTCAAATTCACCACCGTGATCACTTCGAATAGTTTTAATTTTGAAAGAATGTTGTTTTTGAATTCTTTTAGAAAAGTTTTTAAATATTTCAAAAGCATCACTTTTATGTTTTAAAAAGATTGTCCAAGTATATCTTGAATAATCATCTACTATAACAAAAACATATTTACTATGGTTAATTGATTGAACTTGAGATGGACCAAATAAATCTAAATGAAGTAATTCTAGAGGACTAGAGGTAGAAATAGCATCTGTTAATTTAAGTGAACTTTTCTTAAGTTTTCCTAATTGACAAGCATCACAAATACTATCTACTTTAAAGTTTAACTTGGGTAGACCTCTAACTAAGTCAAGTTTTAATAGCCTAGATAATAATTTGAAACTCAAATGGCCAAATCTTTTATGCCAAATCCAAGGGTCGCTTGTATTAGCCAAAAGACATAGGTTATCATTTGAAATTTTCATACTAAGGATATAAATATTTTTCTTCCTAATACCTTCAAAAATTATATTAGACTTATCATCTTCAATGTGACATTTATCTTTTCCAAAGTTAATTTTAAAACCTTTATCGCAAAGTCGACTTATACTAAGCAGATTATGTTTTAAGTTCCTAACTAATAAAACATCAGAAATAAGTAAAGTTTTAGAGTTACCGACATTGCCGACGCCAACCACATATCCTTTAGAGTTATCACCAAAATTGACTAATCCACCATCTTGATAAGTAATGTCCTTGAGTATCTCGAGATTTCCAGTCATGTGCCTTGAACAGCCACTATCAAGTATCCATTTATCTTTCTCAATTTGCACAGTTTGTCCATTGGGTGTTGATTCGTCAAAAGCCATATAACATATCTGTTCCTGCATAACACACCAATTCGGTAGATAACTTGATTTTTCAAAATAACTATATGCAGACTTATGAAACTTTGATGAAATGCATATATTCAAAACAGTTTTAACACAATTTTCCAAAAATGCCATTTTTATATTTTTCAAGTTTCAGATTATGAAAACAATGAAAACTAATGCTCTGATTCCAAATGTTGGGGATGCGGATTAAGGATCTTAAGGCGGAAATAACACTAGAGGGAGGGTGAATAGTGTTTTAAAGAATATATGAACTATATGACTAAATGAAAACTTTCAACACAAACCTAAACAGAATTCTAACACAGAATGATCACAGAACATATAACAAATGCAAATAGTAAAGTAAAGCAAGTAAAAGGAAAGAACACACCGGATTTTATACTGGTTCGGAATCCTCCTACATCCAGTCCTGTACCAAGGCAATATCCTTGTACATATTTTTATAAGCCAATATCCAAATTACAAACCTCAATTTCTAAGGCCTTGAGGAACCCTCCTATCTCCGAGTCTGGGGTAAACTCTCTTGATTTACGGGACACAAGATCACCCTAACACTTTCTAATAACAATCCTTTTGAATGGATAGACTCTATGGACTTTTTGAATACAAATTGATCCTATAACTCTGAATAGCACTTTGATCTTTAGTAGAATGATGGAGAATCAAATAGAGAGAGTATCTAAATGATTTCCTATTGAGAATTTGGCAGAATGATGGCACGATCTTGAAAATATGAAGTTTTATGGATATGGAATGGTGGAGAAGAAAGAGTGAAGAAAATAAGAAAGTAGTTATTAAAAAAATTCATTTTGGAAGCCTTTATATAGATGCACAACAGTCATAACCATTGTCGAAAGGTTTTTGAACGAATGGACACTTCTTTTGAAATTTGAATTTTGAATCCAACTGTCACCATGTCGACATGGGGTATCCCCATATGTCGACATCCCTCAGTTCAAAATTGTAGAGATGTTGTTTTGTAAAAGCATTTGAATTTAAAACAAGTTGAAACTTCTCTGAAGCAAAATAAAGTGTTTAAACAATATTTTGAGATAGAGAATGAATATAAAACATTATTTTAAATATATATATATATAATTGATATAGATCGTCAATTATATAAGTAATATTTGAAATCAGAATAAGTTTTGATGTTTTAAAAATAAAAGTTTTTAAAATCAGAATGGACGAATATTTCAAGGCTAAAACAAAGTTTGAAAACATTTTTGAAAACATAATTTTGAAAGCTAAAACATTTTGAAAACAGATTTAAAAACATTTTGAAAAATCTATTCAAGCTGAAATTGCAAGAACCTTCATACAGAGCTCCTCCATAGGACTCGAGAACTTGTACAAAGTAGTTTAAATGATTTTGATTTTCATGGGTTTGTAAGCCACTTGTCGTAGGTTTGTAAGCTACTTGTTGTGGGTTTGTAAGCCACTGGTTTCGATAGAAATTGGGTTCCATCCCAAAAGAAAATTGGAAGAAAGATGAGAGTGCTATTATGAAGTTTTAACAAAATACTAGACATTTATCTTGAGATCTTGAAATCTTGATTCTCTAGAGTCTTGAATCTTGAATCTCTAATCTTCATCTTGATGCTTGATTCTTTGTACCGATCAGCCTTCGATAATACCTGCATATACTTTCTATATACATACATACATACATACATATATATATATATATAGAAATGTTAGTATATATTTTATAAAGTAAAGTATAATAACTATATAAGGTTGTTGTCATCAAAACATCATCAACTCAGTTCCTAACACCCTCCATTGGGCAAAGAGCATTTACTTAGCACCGCAACATCCTAGCATCATCTCATAGAGAACTAGCTTCCTTGCTACCTCTAACATACACACATAGGCCTACACAAACAATTGATATTTTATATTAATTTTTAGTCCTAACCTGAGCCTTAGGTCGAGGTTCAAATTCTACAATTCAAGCCATAACCAATCGACCACTACATCATTTTAGTCGACCGCTTGCAGTCAACCACTTAAGGTAAGTGGTAGACTAGTCACAGTACAAAAATTAGGTTTTCTTCATTTTCTGGTTCGATTTTTAATTATCGTTAATTATCTTGATTAGGCGTATATAGTAATCCCTAAACGAATTACAATGACCAGTTTTTCTTTGAGATTCTACCCTATTTCCATTAGTTTTAATTTCATAGATTTTAACAGGTTATTTATAATAAGTTACTTCAGAGTAAATCAATATTCTAGGGTTCCAATTCAATAAGAAAAAGGGTTTGACTTAGATGTAAATGAGATCAGCTAATAGATATCTATTCCAGTTTAAATTCAAGTTTCAGGTTTATTAATTAGATTTAAGAATTATGGTTTAAAGTTTCCATTTTAATTTCTAAAACCCTAGATCGAATAGGATATGTTAAATTTAACTGTAATAAATCAACTTATTAAACCAATTCTTACTCACCTTAGACCCAAGCTTTAACTTCACGTCGGTCAGCGAACCGTTACCCACTAGCTCTCCTGCTCCTAGATCTTACTTGCTTGTACTTTCTTGCTTCGATTTTTGATTTATTTTGAAGAGAAATTTTAGAAGTAGGGAGGAATAATTTTGGTGGAGTTTCGGTAGTCTTTAAAATTTCTAATGAATTTTGGGTTAGCCTAGGTGTTAATTTATGGAGGTTAGGGACCATGTTGGAGCATTGGATTTTCCCTGGAACAAAGGAAAATAATTCGATCAATCTCAGTCATTCAAACGACGCTCCAGAATCCTCAATTTTAGACATGAACGGTCGATTGTCATTAGTCGTGGGTCGATCACTACCGGTCGACCAACAAACCCCCTAGGGTCAACTGCTTCTATTGTTAATTTTTGTATGTTTTGATTTTTAATTTTTTTTTCTTTCAAATATTAAGATGTTTGTAACTTCTCCGTAGTAACTCCATTTTTGAAATGTTATATGTGAAAATGTCTAGAAGATCAATTGGAACGCAATGGTCCAAGTTTTGTAATCAAATTTGAACATCTATGAAAAATTTATTTTGGCCCTTGTTTTATTTAAATTTAATTTTTCTTACTAAGTTTCGCGCTAAATTTTTGGAGTGTTACAGTAATTTGGGCTAGTTGACTAGTGGTTATGTTATGAAGAGCTCGCTTCGGGGATTGAGGTATTAAATAGCCATTATAGGGTCCACCTCCTCCCTATTTAAAAAGAATTAAGTGGTCAGGGTTTTGGGTAGTGCAACGGTTAAACATATATGCAGATAGGCATATACTTATATAGTTATACCTTGAAGAAGGTTAGGTTAGACATCGTACGTGCACATAAGATTTAATGGATTAGTCGTAAAAAATAAACGTGACACTTCAATGGAAACATGTGGACATTAATTAATGAGACGCGTGATGTATTTTTCCAATCATCAGAACGTAGTTTTCACCATCCCCTCATAACAACCTACATGTTAGGTTTAGAAGGACTAGATACTACGACAAGACGAGAACTACAAATGGTTAAGTTTTCTTATTGGGCACTAATAGGGAAATTAAGTATCCAATGAATGATATTTCAAGATAGCAGCCATAGTCAATACGTGTGTTCTATTATATTTCTTAATTCCACTGTGATTTTATATTAATCACTCTTGGATATGCTTGTGTTTATTACAAGTTAGCAAAACCAGCGATCCATACCCTAATGGAATTGGATTTTCATTTTGTCAAAATTCAGACCCATTAAGTTGTAGGTTGTTATAAGTGGTTGGACCGGTCGATCGGTCATCGCTTTCAGGCGAGGGGTTGGACATGCCAAAAGTTCCTAATTTCATTAGAATAAAGTCAACAGTCAATGTTGGTTCTTGTTTCTATGAATAGGACCCTAAATCTAAACCATATTCCTTTATTAACAAGCAGTACATTCAAATTTTGTCCAAATCTCTATCTCCTCTAACTTAAATTTCTCAAATAAAAATTAAAAACAAGTTGGAGATGAAATCAAGAAAAGAGGAGGGATTAACAACTAGAAGGAAGGGTAATGCAATACAAACCAAATAGGGGTAGATTTTTCTAAAGGTAAGTTGGTTCATAATTAATATGAGGATTTAGAGATAACTGACTTCGTTATAGCCTATTTGATCCAAATTTGTTTCATTTGATGTTTATCTAAATACTGTAACGAATTGGGAATCTTGTAATAATTTAACATACGAATTTGATTCCTTTCTTTCTAACTTAATTCTAGTGAAAGTAAATCTATTGAATAAGAATTGATTTAGGTTGATTACACATTTTTTGTTAAATCAAATAGGAATTTCATTTAGGTTGATTTATTTAAATTGTATATGAAATTGCATATGAAATCGAATATGAAATTGTGTCAATTATAAAGTGTTGATTTACAAAAAGTAGGGTTTGCTATGATGAACAATTAATAGCTAAAATTTTACTGTAATTAATACTTGAGAACATAATGATTAAAAAATAAATAGAACATGATAAATAAAAATATAAAGTAAACATTTTACGACCAGTCGACAGGTTCATTGGAGCCAGTCGACTGGTTAACAAATTCTTAGCATTGTCTGAAGCTTGGCCTAACACCCAAGTTATTCATTTAATGGTATAGTATATATATACACACACGTTAGTATAAGTAAGTAAATTAGCTCCTTAAGTTTACGATTCTTGGAAGTTGTGAGACTGGATAGGTGTGTACGTGGGCAACAAGGCCTAGACACTATTTATTTGGTGGGACCGATATTTGATTCGGGCCGATTCTATCAAAAATTACATTCACATGAGGTTCTATGGTGTATGCATACACCGATGATGATGCCTAGAGGAGTGTGTGGCCTGGCAGTAATGGGAGTTCCTTGGTGTGCATGGTGGCGCGAACATGATATTTTGTTGTTGATGGATCCTAGCACGGTGCGACAAGAGGCATTATGTTATCATCTAGTGATGGACGTGGATGTAGCGACCTTGAGATGTCTTTGGTGCAAGTCAGCATTGCAGGCTCCCCCTTAATGCATAAATATGATATGTGCAGTCGTAATCTGGGAATGTAGTCTCAAAGTTGATATTGTAGGTGACTATATATTGGAATAGTTCCAATAGATATTAGCCGATCCATGGTTATTTTGAGAATTTGATTAGTCGTTCGATCTCAAGTATAAGTCTTTACAAGATGTTGGTGTATGGATGTTTAGGAATATACCACTTATGTAAATGAAACCGGTGACTCACAAAAATAACTGAACGCCCTAGGTCACATAAAATATTAATAAAGTTAATTGCATGTGATCACCATATATCATGATAAACTCATTCATTAAACTCTTGTCTGACACACTCATTTTCTTTCTTTTCCCCTACTATAAGAGGATATGACAGCAGATGATAGCCTAGGGATTAGTACGTGAAGAGGAGAGCTTGGCACTGAAGTTGCTTACTATTATTTGTTATAACTATTTATTGCACTTAGTATTTATTAGACTTTATGTTGTACTTCTATAACCTATGAATTTTTACTACTTTTATTTTGAGATCGTGTTTTTCTAGATATTTTCTGAGATGACTATTTTATGTATTTATGTTTTTCGCCTTCTGGTGTGAGATCTAAAAGTGTAGAATGTCTTAGAATTTATCCTTATATCTTTAGTATTTGTAATATTTAATAACCTGATAGCTTGTACTTCTTCACACCGGCACGAGTTCAAAGTCACCTTAAGCTTTGGATTGGCGTGTCGGGAGATGCGGATTGTCACAATAGTCGACCGAACTTGCCTTCGACTTGATGTTTTTGGCGGCTGTGTTGAGTTATTTTAGGTCAGACTTTTCTATATCTGCCATGTTGACTCTATCACTTTCATCCAACGGTTCTCGCTAGCTTCAATGACATAAAATATCCCAACCATTCTCCTTTCTACTCTATTAAGTGATTTCAAACAAAATCAATAGGGTGAAATCTAAACTTTTTTTTCTCTACAACTAAGCGGTTTTCGATACTGTTGAGCGCACTTTCCAATTCCTAGTTCTTATGAAGATTAGAGAGAATATCCACCATATTTTAATCTCTAATCTTTAATTTAGTTACTGTATCATCTTGTAGTTGTTGAAGTGAAAAAAAGTTGTTGGACCATAGAGGGCGTAGGTCAAATTGACAAAACCATGTTAAATATTTTTTTTGTTCATTGATTTATGTTGGTAGTTGGATATATTATGTTGTTTGTGTTGGATTAGGTGCATTTACAAAGTGAGGCAAAATGGATAATCTCAAAAAAAAAAATTATTAAAGTTGAAAAGTTATTTATCGTATTGTCGTGAATAAATTTTGTTTACACTAAATCATATTTAATGTATTTTTTCAATCTTTATATGTAATATGTAGGATACTTTGCCTAAATCCTACATCGATAATCTTATAAACAATCTTATTTTAATTGGTTGTAACATGAGTACATCATTACTAATCGGTAGAAAGTCGATCGCTTGTATTATTAAGATGTCACGGTACATTTTTCTTCTTTCTTAGAGACACATGCTTCCTTTGTATTTTGACTATGATCAAACTATTTGATTATTTATCAAAACACTTATTCCAATTTCTGGATGCTTATTAAAGACCTTAAGATTAATCTTAAGGGTCTAACAACTTTTTTGCTACTCCCAATGAATTTGAGACCTTTTGGTTGCAACATATAACTAGTGTCCTATTTATGCATCTATTCACCATATCTCATAGTCATCGGTAATAACAAGTGGAATCCAGATAGACTTAAGAATTGTGTTTAGTGGAAAAGTTTGACATAATCAGCACTTTTATTTTTAATAGATATGTTTTCCCCATAAATCATACATTACAATGCTCTACTTTTCCATCGACACCAATCTTCTTTTTGATTATCCACTTGCATTTAATAGGTATTACTCGGATACATCTTTCAAAATCAAACTTTGTTAGTGTACATAGAATCAATATTCTGATTCGTAGCATAGAGACTTAAGGCGAACTTTACAATCCAGGGTTTATCTCAATTAAGGGGCCTTTGGTCATGAATGACTCAATTCTCATTCTTTCCATCTACAATAAACCCATAATCTCTCTTTAATGCACGAGATCCTATATTTGACCTTCTAATAGATTATGTTACTACGGGTATAGTCAAGTCGATATCATCTACTTGTCAGTTTCCGAGTTAAAATCTTTAATCTTATCCAAGTCCATCATTTTATCACTTATCTCTAGAGGAAAATTCCTTCCTTAAGAATATGGTTTTGGATTGAGTGCGTTGGAAAATGTATAATTTAGGCTGAATTTTAAAAAAAAAAATCCAATTAATTTAAACCTCTAAATCTTATAGTGTGTTAATGCAAATAAATTAGTTTTTAAATCAATTAATGCATTGAAAATTATATTATAGGTTATAGTAAATTGGTGTATAATATTATAGGGAACTGTATAAAACATCATCTTTAAGTTTCAAAAAACATAACCGCCCCTTCTCCAAAACAGGTTTTAATAAATCTCTATTTTCAAGTTTCAAAATATTCGTGGAGAAATCTACAAATGTCTATAGAGAAATATGCAAACATCTGTAGATATTTACAAATTTTCAAAAAAAAAATTAAAAATGGTTTTTATCGTAGAAACATGCAATTAATATTCAGATTTAATTTTCAAATGACTGAATTTATTAGTTGAAAATATGTTTTTGAGAATGGTTTTCACGTACGAAAACTGAAAATAAGGTGCAGATGCAAATTTCAACTAAATTATATAATGCATTAGAAGAGGTTTGAAAGGTTATAACAAATTAGCGTACTCACTAATAGAAAGGTTACTATTTACCTACTTGATATTACTGACATCCCGTCGGTGCCATTACCTAAGACGTCGGTGGGGAATCACAACTCTCCATAACCCCACAGCTCCTCTTCTTCATTTGAAACTGTTTAAATAAAAGATCTCATCCCCTATGCCTTCCCTTCATGTCTCCCCCTCAGGATATTGCAAGCATCCCCTTGCCCATGCCTATCATAATCATACCCTCTTCCACGCCTATCACAAACCTCCATCTACAACTACCTCGCCTCCATCATGCCTCCCCCTCAGCCAGCCCCCCAGTCCAAGTATCAACCCCTACCAGCCCTATCACAAGCATCCCCTCCCTTATGTCACCCTTCTATCCACAATAGCTAACCCCCACCTGCCCTAGCGCCAGCCTATCGCAAGCACCAAACTATTGCAAGCACCCTAGGCTATAACAAGCATCGACCCAAAGCCGAAGCCTCCCCTTATCACGTCTACAAATGCCCCGACATCCAAGGCACCTTGCAAGCTATCGTTACAAGCAACCAACACCACAAGCATCCCGCCTTCATCGATAAAGCATTGACGTAAGGCTTAGGTGGCGACCAAGAAGATGAGGCATAAGCCTAGGTATAAGGCCTTAGTGGCAACCGAATGGTAGAACTTTAATAACGTGTGTGTGTGTGTGTGTGTGTGTGTATATATATATATATATATATCCGCAAAAGTAAGTAAAACCCTAGAAGTAGGCCAAGGTAGGGTATTTCCATAAAATGGTATATTGCAGTTTTCTCTACGACATAAACCGAGGAGATTCCTTCGGTTACGCTATCATGATAATATTTACTTTTGAATGACCTTACAATTTAAACTCCCTATGAATTTTGATATTATTGCTCTGGAAAGTAAGAAGACAACCCGTTCCGCATGTATGCAGTCACTACCATGTATGCTTTGAGTCAGTATGTTATTGACACAGATTTTATGTCTGAACCATCTTGTAATTCTTGTTTTACCTATAAACTCATGAGTAGTAATTCAAGTAGGATGAGTTTAGGGATTTAGGCAGGTTGGTTTTGAGGATTTTCAAATAATTCAAGCCGAAGATGAAGCGAGAGACTTGGGTGTTATATTTATGTTTATTTTCATATATCTAGTGTTAGTGCATACATCGTCATATAAGGCATAGTAATAGCCATAATATGTGCTATATTTTTTTTATCTTTCATAGGTATGACTTTGGGATGTAGAAGTAATTGTTAAGCAAAATCTGTGAATATGTATTTCATTTTGTATTTATGCTCTATTCACTTAAGACTATATAATATAATTGATCTCATCTCTGTCATCGAAAGATAATTCCTAGGTGCATAACATTGGGGTTCCATCTTTGGGTTTCAGAATGAGGAATGTGACAATCGTCCACATTCAACTCAGTTTGTCCAAACGTAAAGTCCTTACACTACAAAAAACTGGACCTTTAACAGCATTCAAAAATCGCTATAGAAGGTTTTAACAGCGTTTTTAACTACGCTATATAATGAAATGCCATTATAGGTATAAAACATACCATAGCAATAGTGAATGACACATCTCAGTATGCTTTTAATAGTGTTTTGGTTATGTCATTAATACTATTTATGGCATTTTACGCTAATGAGCTGAAACACTTTCCGTAGTTTTCCACCTCTATTGTCAAAAGGATTTAATAGCGATTTTGCTTTGCTTAGATAAATTTTCATAGCATTTAATCGATGATGTGAATACTTCTACAGCGATTTTTCTCCGTTATGAACTCTTTTCTATAGCATTCTGTAATTGCTATTGAAATTAACACCGCATTTTTAAAATGCTATTGTTTAGAGTACCTGCATCCCCATGATAGATTCCATTTCGATACGCTTCGATGTTAATTTATAAGCCAAATATATAACTCAACTAAAATCAACACAGTATACATTACTCACCCATTTCATTACATTAATCGCACATTTTGTAATCTACATGTAACATTACATAATCAACGTACACAATATGCTTACATCAAAACATATATAATACGTCCATAATATTTCATTAAAGAATGTAGAACAAGTAGTAGCTAGTAATTAAAAGTAGTAATACATACAAACCAAACCAATATGTAATTCTGACACCCAAAATAACTTGAATCGATAACTTGTTGCGGCATGTTACTACTTTTTTGCATTAAAAATATCCATCTACCTGTAAAGTAAGTTCAAATAAATCATAAATACAGTAAATAGAAATTTGAATGGCTAGAACTTTGATCATAGTGAAATACGTCCATAATATTTCATAATGTAGAACAAATAGCAGCTATGACCAATAATAGTAATATGTATAAGCATACAAATCAAAATGTAGTTATGGCATCAAAAGTAACATTGAATCCATAACTTGTTATGGCATGTTACTACTTTTTACACCAAAGATATCTATCCATAGGTAAAGTAAAATTTCTTTAGTTATACATTGTTTAACTCACCATAAATAATACTATGAATGATGAATTATATTTACAAACAAACTCAAACTACATAAAACTTCACACCTCTGTACAGCTCAGTCTGAAACTACAAAGCCAATTAAATGCAAATTGCAACAAATGTTCAAAAAGTAATTTGTGCTTAGGTAAATCATTTTTGTGTAGATCCTCAGAAGACAAAAGTAAGCCCACCACCCTATAAAAGTATGGTGTCTTAGACTGATATGAAAACAAGATAGCTATGGGCTGTGTTATATATGTATGTTTATTTAGAGTATTTCTTACTTTTGTTGCTAACATCGGAGTGATTTATGTACATATAAGTATATTAATTCCATCTTCTCTTTCAGTACCTTACCATATTGAATCTGAATGTAACTAAGTTCTAATTATAGAATTTGATAGTTTTTAGCTAGGCATACTAAAATGGATACGATCTCTCAACTACTCGATTGTCAACGATTGGAGATCAGGGCATGTAAAAGGCCAAGTTGTTAGGTATATTTATAAGTGCATAATTTATAATTTACAAGGTTGTTGCATGTAAAACTACTCATACATTAGTGAACATCAACTGTTATAATGAATCTGTAATTTTTTGTAAAACTACTGATACGTTAGTTAACTTAATTAAAAATTGTGAAACTTGATTAATAATTATAAATATGTTTATTTGACAAATGTGTAAAATTTCTATAAAACTTGCTGAGTTACTTTTTGTAAAATTAGTTAATTCTATAAACTTAGTCTATATTGTATTTGTTTTAATATTAAATATACAATTTTCTTATAGATACTATTATTATTTTTATTATTCCTAATAATATTAAATTTTTATGAACTTAATTAATTTTTATAAACACTTAGTTTATTTTTATAAAAACTAGTAAATTTTTAGAAAATTAGTTAACATAGCTAAATATGTATGAAACTTAATGAATTCTTTAGAATCTTAGTTAATATATAGTTAAATTTCTGTTAAACATGGCTAACTTTTACAAACTCATTTATTTTATAGAACTTAGTTAATTTTTGTATAACTTAGTTAAATTTTGCGTACTTAGTTTATTTAGTCAAATGTTTAGAAAACTTGGTTAATTTTAACAACTTAATTATTTTTACAAGCTCGGTTATTTTTATAAAAGTTAATTAATTTTGTTAAGAAAAATTCTATTGGGACACAAATTGTAGACATAATTGTGACACAATAAATCTCAACCTTTAGATTTTCATCTGATTCCACTCCCATGTAAAGATAGAAAGATCTAACGATCCATATTTGTTGTGTCGGATTTTGCGTTTAATTTTGTGTCTCAATAGCCGCCCCTTTTTAAACTTAGTTATCTTTATAAACTTGATTCTTTTTACAAACTTATTTAACTTTTATAAAAATTATTTAAATTTTATAAAAATTAGTTCATTTTTATAAATTAGGTTAATTTTTGTAGATTTAGTTAATTTTTATAAAATTTAGTTAAATTATTTACATTTATATAAATCTTAGTTAACTTTTATAAAAAATTAATGTTTAGAAAAATATTTAATTTTTATAAAACTTGGTCAGCTTAGTTAAATTTTTACATAATTTAGTTACTTTTTATAAAATTATTAAAGTTTTATAAACTTACTTAATTTTTAGAAAATTATTCAATTTTTATAAAAGTTTTTTAACTTTGTTAATTTTTATAAACTTAGTTAACTTGGTTAAATTTTAATAAATTTAATTCATATTTATAAACTTTTTTCCAACTTAGTTGTTGTATAAAACCTTAGTTTTCATAAAAGTGTTTAATTTTTACAAATGTGGTTGATTTTCACAAAATTTTCTCAACGTGTTTTATTTTTTGTAAAAATTTATTAATTTTTGTAAATAATTAATTTTATAAAAATTCAACTTAGTTAAATTTCTGTTAAATTTCCTTAATTTTTATGGACTTATAAGATCATCGACAGCGCCTCCTTTACGCAGTTAGTGCTTTCTCGCATACCCAATTCAATATGTATTTACACGATCAAAACAAGATAAAATTCATATCATATATAACAATATATACTCCTTTGTGTAGTTTGTGAAAGAAGTTACTAACCTAAACAACGTTTAAATTAACGGCTCTGATTTATTTGGAAAGCAACATGCTCAAGAGAAATCCAATAGACAACCATCTCATCCTTCCTAAGGAGGTTGATAGTTTGGGCAAAATCTTCATCAGTTTCCCTTAGAAAATCCACATATAATGTCAGTTGTAATAGCCATCCCAGGTACAAGTCAATTAAGAGAATCCACCATAATTTTGAACTCGCCAACGGTATATTCATGATTCAATGCCTCAAGGACTAAGTAACTTCCCCCTTGAACTAGCACATGTAGAAATTAATATACAAAAGGTTCAAAAAATACAGTAGAACATTAAAAATAAAACCAAAACCTTAAATTTCATTCTACAATTTCGATCTTCCCTCTCAATCTAAATTTGGAACCTGTTATTATAATCCCAGCTTCAATAATCCTTCCTGCATCCTTGAGGTGTTGAGTATGTCGACACTTGCAAGAAATAGATTGATGATATATTTTAAGAGATTACAGGGAGATCCTCCTATGGGTATCAGTGGCCTTCACAAGAGAGTATCCAAACAATCTAGTCAGTTATGCTGATTGAATAAAATAGACACTTGGGATGGATCAGATGATAGCCCTTGGGATGGAGGCACATTCAAACTAACACTTTGGTTTACTATGGATTACCCTAACAAGTCACCAATAGTGAGTTTTGTTTCTTGAATGTTTCATCCAAGCATTTATACTGATGGAAGTATATGTTTGGATATCATGCAAAACCAGTGAGCCCAATATTGATGTTGTTGCTATACTTACATCAATCGGGTCATTGATCTGTGGTCTGAATAGAAATTCGCCTGCAAACTCTAAAGCAGCGTAGTTGTTCAATGAGAATAAAAGGGAATACAGCATAAAAGTGAGGGAGAGTGGAGAAGAGATGGACAGTAGACTAATATGCTGAAATATATGTATATGTGCTCAATTCCCCTACACAATATGCACAAGCTTAAGGGATTATTATCTATACCTAACTAAAATTTGAGCATATGATTGTTGCACTTTCTATACATATGTTTGTATTCCATATAATGATATTGTACTTCTTTTTATACATATGCATGTCTTGAAATGCTTATGAAATTTTAACTTATATGTTGTTAGTTAACAAATATACAGAAGGGTGACACATGATTTTTGCTATTTATTTCAAATGTTCCAGTACATATGATGGACTAATCATGCCTATATGAAGCATGGTGCTTATTAGGAGGAAGTTTTGCAACTAATGCTTCTATCAAGAGAATTATGATACTACCAATATAATGCTAACCCTTTTGTACTGCCACTGTTATCCAAGCCAGACCTTGCTATGTTATGAACATTGTATGAATAAGAAATGAGAGGAAATGTGAATATACTTTGTTATTAGCTTATTAACCCCTTAAGAAATTTCTGTCGCTCGTCATTTGTATTTAAACTGTGTTCTAAAGTAAGGAAATAATTAAATAAATGGGATTTGTATTGTTATAATAATTCACTGATTAAAATGTAGTACATTATTTTAAGTTTCCTAGCCAATGTTTGGAAAAAAAATTAAAATCATTCATTTTCTTCTAACATGTATTTCATACCATCAAGATATATAAATTTACCATGTATGCATATATATCTATGTATGCATATAAATTAATCCCATGATTGTAATTTAAAACTAAATAAAGGAAAGAAGTTTAAAAACTAATTTGGAACCAAGAGATTCTTCTTTCAACCTAAGAAGAAATGGTGAAGAATAAAAAATTAATACTCATTGGTCTAGTTGTAAACTCCTAATTGATAGCTCAAAATAAAAGATAATTCACCCCAAACATATGAACCATCATAACCAAGTTTTGCGGAACACGGTACATATCTACGCCTTGTTTAAACAAAAATACCAAAATGGAAAAGGCATTACTAAAACAAAGTTAGCAAAGAAGATAATAACATTAAATAAAGATTCCAAAGAACCACCAAGTATTATGTTGATTGACATGAAAAAACCCACAGTTTACATCTATGTAAATTATACAGTACTCATGCATAGTAATAACCTATTTACAACTAACAATCGGTGCATAAATTTATCCCATAAACACTTTGTTATAACCAAAATGTTAATAAAAATTTATGAACATAAACCAACAACACAAACTAGGTGACCGAAAACTACTGACAAAAGCGATGATCTGCTCGGTCTCAACCTAATTTAAAGGCCGATGGTTTTCTCTAAATGAAATCATTCCGTTTAATTGGAAGCATTCAATCTTCACATATTCCAGTAAGGATATAGACACATATTAAGGATTAAGAAGCAATAAAATCTTATTTACTAAAATCAAGCAGAAAAACTTGCTATGTCAAGTTTATATAAGATACAACTTGTTAATTAGTTTTTATTATTATTATTATGAGTATGCTTGGCTAAACTTAGAAAACAGTACCTTTAAATCAAAGAGTGAGGGGTTCGCGCCTTAAGTATGGAAGGAATCGAGCGACCACTAAGGTAGAGGCAATCGTTTTAATCCAGGTTATTGTTTCCATCTCTTTTGTTAAGTGTAATCCAATTCAAATTTGTGAAAGCAACTCAATCGGTTTTGAAAGATGTTGTCTTCGTCTAAGTGGAATTCGATGAGATTTAGGTATAGGGTTTTCTAAAAGAAAATGAATCGAGTGGAAAACGAAGACGAAATTAAGGAGAATAAATATAAACCAATTTAATAAAAGGACTAAAGATTTTGTTCGTTTGTTTTGGTGTAAGGAAGATTTCATAAGTGGGGAAAAATAAGGCGGGCAAAGTAAAAATGAACCCGCTTTAGTAAAAATCAGCATGCCTTTGTTCAATTCTTAGCAACTCGTGCTACAATGCTGTACAGCTATGCCATTAAAGATATATTTTCTTGTAGTACTGGTTCAATAATAACAATTATTACTAACCATACCGCTCAAGCTAGAGACTTTGACTTTATGTTGACTATAATTGAACTGTAATACTAACTTTATATAGCCAAGGACATGAATTCTCTATTGAATATTGTTTCGCTTCTAATGCTTCAGCTCAAACCCAACTACATTCATTTGATGGACATCATACCATGATTTAACTATAATCAAAGTGTAGTGTCCACATTGAATTTAAATAGTATTCTCAATTTGAGAAAACTGTGTAGTAGCGTCACTTTGAGATAATCTGTTTGACCTTAATTATATTAACCAACGGAAAACTCTCCAGTGAGTTAATCTGTTTATCTAATAACTACCGCCATGCAAACCTTTGTTTCCCTCGCAACCATAAGTAATACATGTCCAACATTTGGATAGGGTTACATACTCTAGTCTTAACGATGATCGATATTCTTTCTTGAAACATCTTGATTAGGAATATTTAAAATAATATGTTATTTTCAATGTGAAAGAATTCTCATGACTACAACACATTGTAATTAGTATGATATAACATATCATTTAAGGATTTTCTATTTACATACATTAATTATAAATAAATAAATTATATAACCATATAATAAAGTACATATGTTGAAGCCAAAAGTGGCACAACACCTAAATATGTTGTAGGATCAGATATAGCAAAGACAACAGAAAAGTACAGAGACACAAGAATTTTTATAGTGGCTCGGCAATATCTGGCCTACATCCACTTTATATTTTATTGATTATGAATTTTGTAGAGAGTTAAGAGAGAATCTGGATCAATAGTACAAGGGATCTACTATTCTTAGTGATTTCCGTAAGGGAAAGATAAGAGGTGGAGAAGAAAGAGTTCCCAAAGTGGAGAAAGATCCTTCTTTAGTTGCTATAGGGTTGTATTTATAGAGAAACTGCTCTGTAGACCTAGGGGCTCACGTTGTATGAGGTCCAGACGGGAGCCCAAAGATATAAAAGAGAGCACTCCAGACCAAACACCAAGGTAGACCTCTTAGTACTGAGAGGTTTTTGTGGGTGAAAACCCTTCCGTCTCCCTTGTTTTTTCCTCCTAACTCTTGCTTTGTTGTATTCTAAACTCTTTTCCACGACGGTTGATTTGTTTCCGATGATTTTATTGATACTACTTGTCTTATCCTTCTTTCTTCTTATAAATCCTTAGAGTTTCTCGTTTTTTCTCTGAGGGAAGTACTACATGACGACTGCTTGAGATTCTCCTTGAGGCATAAGGGGTTTGGAAGGCTAAAAGTGGCATAAAAAGCTCTTAGTACCGAGAGGTTCCCCTCAGTGCCGAGAGATCCACTTTGCTCCTTTCCCCATCAAACTTCTTGAGTATCTTTCCTTTGTCCTTTCAAGCATGTTTCTAAGTTCATGAGTAGTTTTTTCTTCATCTTGACATTCTAACTTCCATTGAAAATCTTCTTGGTTAAAATGCCGGTTAACACTTGCCCCTTAGAGTATGCTTTCTTGAAAACAAAGTGTACTCTGGATCAAGATAAGTTCTGACTTGATATTTTGTGATTTTGGTTCATCATTTTAGAACTCCTTCAAAGCATTGATTTTATCCAGTAGGTATCCCTTCAACTGCTTGGCATAGTTAAAACTCTATTCTTCGTGCTATGTATAAGATCTACACTCTGAAGACCATGCCACAAGTTAGTTAACTGTGCTCTTTCTTTTTCCGTGCTTCCACTAACTTTCGGGTCAAATAATCATCTTAGTACCAAGTGGTACCTCTCGACACTGATAGCTTTCATTGAACCTGAAAGCTATATAAGAAACAATTAGAGAAATTTTTCTCTCACTTTCATTTTTCACTCATGCCTTTTTTATTGCCACCGAGTCCTTATCCCCAAGTCCTTCAATACTTTCCCTCTCATGCTTCCAACCACTCACCACCGATCATTTTTTCTGCCACCGACCTCAGAGAACTATCATCAGCAACCCGAGATCACCACTAATCCAAATTAGCCACATCACCATCATCCACTACTGCTTCTTCCCAAAGAACTCGGTGTCGACTCTAATATGGTGCCACCGATTTCAATCACTAAGGCTTACGATTGCTTCTGAGTTAAGGTGATTGGTTGAATGTTGATGGGGACCAATCGGCATTTGATTAGGTTTTGACTTGGGTTCGACTTGGCGTAGCCTTGGGTCCGACTTAGCACATGCTCGTGTCGCTCCTAAGCGATGCTCGATGGTTAACCCCTATTAACACTTGGTAGATCACGCTCCATTATTCAAATTCAAATAAAATGGTTCTTGTTCAAGAACGGTCGTAGACAGTCCTATTGCATTGGATTTATGTCGTTTACTACATTGCATTCTTCACTACTGCATTCCCAACGTTCCTGTAAAATAAAAGCTTTAGCGTCGCTCCAGATAGCGATTTCGTTATCGATTATCCATCAACAATGAGTAACATCCGATGCACTATTCTTCCATGTAGCACAGCTCATTTTTCTAGCACGAGCGAGCTGTCTACATGAGATGGTCCATTCGTCATGTATGGGACACATGACTTACACTATATAGATTAACACTTTCGCTTGCCACGGTCATTGCTTAGAATCTAATTGGTCTATGAAAGGGTTCGATATTTAAAATAAAACATACTTGACCATGTTGAATGCCAAGTTTTCTTGTTTAGAATGTCTCATCAATAGCCATGCTTTAAGTTCGATGAGGGTGCTTCTACTCCTCTCGAAGTCGGGTTTACGACTATGTAGACTTCTACTTTTGCACCTTCTACAACTAGGCAAACAATCACCATAGAGCTTAAGAGGGCAATTATTCTACTTTAAGAGGTGCATCCGTCGGTGCGCGGGTCCATTGGTCTTGGGTTTTGAAAGATCTTCCCAAACAAAAGCCAATTGTTTATCTAAGAAAACTCTTTGGAATATATGCCACTAGCATAGAATTCCTAAGGGTGACGTACTGCTTCCTACTCACGGTCAACGAGCACATCTCCCTCTATAAGGATTCACAACTTGTAACAGATATACTGTCTCGATGGCTATGCTGCCATTCAATTCTTTTCTTTGAATGCTTCTCCAAGAGCTTGGGATAGCTTTGGCTCAAGTCAATCCGAATGGTTACACTCTCCTGAGCTCTTTATATGTGCTTTTCATGAACCGCTTCAACCGGGCTCCAACTTTTCAGGAGCTTACCTATCCCCTGCATTTCAAGAAAAAGCAGAAGTCTTCTTGTTATATGATCATTGAGGCTTGGTGTAGGTGCAAAGTCATTGAGTCTCTTAATAACAAGCGTTCATATTTTAAAAATGAATAATTCTTTATTTGGTGCCTGTATGACTTTAACGGGCATTGGCTGTCCGGAAGTGAGTTTCTTTCCTTCTGTCCATTTCATGCTTGAATTCCTTCAGTTCAAATGCTTAACCTATTTCTTGGTTCTTTATAGGCATTTTGGCTCGAGATGTTTGTGATGAGCACATTGACACACTAAAGGATTTAAGGGAGGTCAGCTTCCAGCACTACACGACTGAACATCTCCTAACAAATGAAATCTCAAACGGTGTGGCATGCTGCTCCTACATAGACATGCTATTGATGAATCAGCTCTGCCTAGCGACTCTAGAGTACCTACCCGATCTTCCATCCCCACTCGCAACTATAGTGAGGATCCTCAAGGGGAAGTCGAAGGTCCGTCGGGCATGGTGAATATCGAAGAACCTGCCAGAAGGGGAGCTGAAAAGCCAGCTATTGGTGATACCCCAAGAGAAGGGGACGAAGGAGTTAGATTGCAGTCAATCCTAGTAGAGAGTGAGAGTGCATAAAGAAGAGAAGGAAAGGAACCAATGGTGGAAGAGGAAGAAGAGAGCGTCAGCGATAACGATTGTGGCTATATCGCTAGTGTGGATGAGGGTGAATCGTTCAGAAAGATACCCTACCAGAGCCCTGAACTTCCAAGCTCGTCCCACCTGGAGCGAATCATCATTGAAACTTCTAAAGCGGTCGAAGGACCAACCATATTACCTTTGGATGAAATAACTCCTCGAGGTCAGTCTATTGGACACATTCGCTGGTTTAAGTGATTTTGACGTTTCAATTATCGATCTTCTTGTTGAGGGTTCCCCCAACTTCAGCTTCTCACATATAGGAAATCTAAATGAAGGTGGTGAGACTCCATCTCTAAACCCTTGCCAATACGATCTATAGAGTATTTAGGGGGTCGTCGGCTTCGTACACTTCACTAAGATCGCTTATTATGTTTCTTAGTAATCTCAATGCTTATTGTGTTTCTCTTCTCGTTTCAGGCTCCAAGACCATGGATAGGCATAGAAATCTCTCATGCAATGTTGGTGAGTTCAGTGGACAAACTCATGACTTATCCACCTAGCTTTAGTTATCAAAGTTTCTTTGAGACTAATGTGGAGAGGCTTAGAAGAAAAGAGTGGGAAGCGGAGGATGAATGGCGGGACGAAAGATATATATATAGGGAGAAAAGAAGGAAAAAGAGAAAGGCCGAAGAAGAGTTGTCTCATGATCCATCCAAGCGACAAAGAGAATCTCATGATCACAGCCACTTTTCTTTTGGTGCTATTCCACCACGCACTGAACTTCAAACCTCTTCTTAGGAACAAGTTCCTACTTCACAATCCTTAACAACCATTGCTCCTCCATGATCAAAGGGAACCTTGGCTCCCCAGCCTTATCTTCCTACTGCCTCGCCATGCCTGCAGGCCGCTTTTTTAGGACTTTTCCTACATGGGATCATGTTCGACTAAGACATTGAAGATGTATCTAAAGAGGAAGTAGACAGGGATACCCGTTGCATTTAGAAACATATTGACCAAGGCTACTAGTGGAAGTTGCTGTGCTATGCCCTCTCTAGAGTAAACAAGATCAGTTATACCAATATGCGGTTTTTTTATTTCAAAAAGAAAAGATATAAAAGAGTCAAAAAGGATCAAGATAATGACTTGGAAAAAGTGATTGCTAAGACAGATGCCACTCTTAAATCAAAGGCTAGCACATAAAGTTTGATGGAGTAATTGAAGAGGGCTCATGACGGTGCTGAGATTGTGATGCGGAATGAGTTGAAACTCACCCATAAAGAGGGTGCAGAGCTGAAAATGCAAGTTGTCGAGAGGGACCCGGCCCTCATCGAAAAAGAAAAGACCATCCAGGCTAGGAATCAGACTACCGATGAATAGCCAACCGAACTCCAAAAGCTCCATGAAGAGAATAAAAAGCTTGCTAACGTCTTGCAACACTTAGAGATCAAAATGCTTACTACCAACATTGAGCTTGTTGTTGCCTAGTAAGAAGTCAAAGAGCTTTACAAGGAAAAGGCCAAGGAGAGGGATGAGCTGAACCTCAACCTCCAACACTTTTATGCTAATGTCATATTACACAAAAATTCGAATTGGTTAGGAAGTACTTATCTTGAGACTCTCATCGATGCATGGGAAGAGGTGCTTCGTCGAGTTGCGGTATCTAAGGATAACCGTTCTGAGGAGAAATTGATGGCCAAGTATCTCGATTTGGAGGATATAGAAAAGCTTGTAAAAGGAAAGGCTACTCTTGCTATTAAGGATGATGCTGCTGTTACTGCTCAAGCTGTTGCCTTGCTAAGTTCATCGGGTTAACAAAAATCATTTATTCCAAAATCTGTAGAGCCTATGGTGATTATTTCTACATCCATGGGGGCTAGCTCCGAGATCATCGTTCTCATTCCAGCATCTACAGTCGTTACTTCTATCGAGCCTTACATTCCCTCCTTTATAGACCAAACAGAGGAGTACACGAATAAAAAGGGGGAATCCATCAAATCTTTTGTGGAACAAAGTCCAGGCTCAGATATAACTCTTGTTTCGCCTGTTTTTAAGAACAACTCTCATATCAATCCATCACTAACCTTTACTATTTTGTTTGTCAACTTATTGGTCAATTACATCCTCTTCCTCCACCACCAGTTACTTGGAGCTTGGGATCCGTAACAATCTTTACTACATTGACTTCCGTCACTATGCGGCCAGTCACTTTGGTCCTGCCCTGCAATTCTAGACCTGGTTCTAACTCTCAAAAGATCGAGGCTCTAGAAGGCCTAGAGGACATTTCTCATTCTCAGGAAGAAGATGTCACAATTACCAGTGCTAGCAATCTAATGAGTCATATTTCGATGGCAAGAGATTGAAGGTTGACTTCAAGAAAATCAAGGTGAAATCCAAGCCCGGCAGTATGAAGCCCACTTCTTCCACTCCTACAAGCACCACTACCGAGCTTCCCAAAATCAAGGTGAGGCCGCCAAAGTTCACAATCAAAGCTTCTAAGACTTCTACTAGGAAGAGCGATGAGCCTCATACTACTACTGGGGAAGAGTCTGCTAAATCAAAGGGAGAAACTCCCAAGGAAGGGTGATTAAAGATAAAAAGAAGCACAACAATGTTTCGACAGCAAGGGCGAAAAGAAGGGGAAGACCAAGTAGAGGGTACTTGGAGCTTGTTTGTGTGGTGCTTTTTTTGTTTTGGGTTGTTAAGTCTATACTTATTTGTCTTTCTTTTGGTAGTAACATGTGGTGTTTGTGCAGGATTGTCCCCTGGTGTTTCTTGGATATAAAAGTTGTAGTAATATAAAGATCACTTTTGTCTTGTAATCATTGTTCCATTTGCTTTTCGGTACTTTTATATGATGTACCTATTTATATATAGCGGTCTGTGTATAAAATATAATTGCTTGTACTGCAATTTTCCTATATTATATATGCCTATTTCTACGTAGTGTGCTTATTTACTGCAACTCTATACATATAAATAGTATTCATACAATTGCTTTGATTGTATTCCACTATTAGTCCTGTGTGTAATCATCGAAGCATCCTACTTGGTGAAACAAGGATTAACACTAACCAACTCTATGGTTATCGGAGGTTGTGTTTGGTCAATTATCTTTTGACTGGTTATTTATTCTTCATGCTCCATGTTCCATGTTGCTCCCATGGCTATAAGACAACAGTTGGAATGTTTATTCTTTTTTCTATACATTTTTGCTGCGTGCTTGTCCCTATTCACGGGACTTGGCACTTCCAATGTCAAGATGCTGGCACTGATGGGATAGAAATATCATAGGATAAATTATCCAATTTCCCAGTCTAGGAATGCCTTCCCTATCCTTACCCTGGATCCTAAAAGTTGGGTAATACTTGTTTTTGAGTTTTCATGACCATCCTCGCTTATCCTCGACCAAGTATGTCCTGTATGGTTGCTAATGCGGTCATTGAAATCCAATCAGACACTAGTTTCAATCTTTGGAAATTAGCACATAAATTATCCAATTTCGAGTTTCCTATCTCGAAGCTACATATACCTGGGCGATAATCAAAATTTTTGACGATTGTGGTCAAAGACTCAACTATGTTCAGGTTTCTATCTCCATAAACTAGCACTTTGATGGTTTGATTCCAATAGTTTCTTCTTGTCATTGCATGTTTCTAGGCAATGTCGAAACTCTGCATGTCGAGATTGATTTATCTGCTTGAACCCTAAGTTATTTCCTAGCGAGCTAGGCCAAATTATCCGATCGACCCTAAAAATGACTGCACGTTGCCGTTGTTGACATTGCCTATCTTCGCGCAAACTCTTGCAAGTCGAGATCAACTTATCGGATCGATCCTGAAAGGTTGGTCGAACTATCTGATAGACCTGATCGGTTGTCTTCCCTAACTTGCCAATCTCTAGGCAATGCCAGATTCCTGAGAGATGCTGTTCACTTTCTTGACATTTTCAATCTCCGAACAATGCCAGATTCCTAAAATTTGGAGTTTTCCTTCCGAGCATCACTATCTCCAAGCAACGCCAAATTGCTGAAGGCAAGGGTTTCCTCCTTGGTGTCGTCTATCTTTGGGCAATGCCAGATTCTTGATGGATAGGGTTTTACCTTCCCGATGCCACCAATCTCCCAGTAGTGCCAGATTCTTGTAATTTAGACCTTTTCTTCCTGGCATTGCCTATCTCCGGTCAATGTAGATTCCAGAAGGATAGGGTTTTTCCTTGAGCATTATTCACCCATACCCACCATTTCGCGTTGGCCTAAGTATAATGTGTGTACCTTGAGTTTGCTCAACAAATACATATAGTTATCTTACGATCTAATCAAATATATTAGTAATACTACACATACAATCTCTAGCTTGAGTTTGCTCAACAACTAGAGAGCACGCAAGTAGTTTATTAATATACAAATGGTAGAGGACAAAATTAGTATTAAAGATTCATAGTCTTTAGTATATATTTATTTGAGTGATTTGGTTTAGGAAATAATGTATTTCTTATAAAATACCTTCATGATTCAAGTGTCAAACGCATTTGAAATCACGGTACGTACTATACTTATGTGTTTATTCCTTAAAACCTAATTTGGAATTCTCATTATTCCACTCTATCCGATAAATAATATTTAATTTGATTTTAATTTAAATTTACTAATTAAATCATATTTAATTAATTTTTTAATTAACAGTTCAATTAATTTTATTTAAATTACAAAAATTTAATTACATTCATCTTAAATAATTTTAAAATGAATATAAGCTATAACATTTATTATAATTGTACATATACATATATCATTGTACATGTATATTATTTATTAATAAATATTTAATTGACTTAATTACTAAAATTTATTAACTTCGAATATTCATTACTAATTACCTTAATCATTTTAAGATAAATACACATGTTCATTATATATAAGTTTTAATTTAATTAATTAACTTTTAATTAATTAATTATTATTATTAGCAATGCTAGCCGGCTTTAAAATGGGCCGTGCCACTATGAATATAAATAAGGAACAGTTGTTATGTACATGCACAGAACATCTAAAAACTGGTTTTATAGTGGCCAGACCACTCAGTACAAAACAAAAAGAAAAGCAGGAGCTAGATAGTGAGTCTAGACTACTCGAAAGGGCATAAGTCCCCCCGTCATTACTGATATCAACATTAGTATCGCGTCCTATAACATGCTGAACAACAGAAAAGTACGTAGCCAGATTCAGATCATAAGACCTCGAGAGAGAAGAATGGAGATAAATTCAGTCCCATGTAGAATCTAAGAATTGCCACCAATTGCTTGCACCATCAATACCAGAGGTCGTCAGAGTAAGACCGTCACCTCAACATGACTAGACTAGCTACCTAGTCTAGTCAGGACCACCTAAGAATATGTGATAACTATGCATTTGCGGGTCATACCTCATTTCCGTGACCGTGTGAACCCAAGAACTCTCATCACATGCCCAGATAAGAACCTCGTCAATGGAATCGCTAACTGCTAGTGATTCCATTTCTAACTCCACAACGGGAGAATTAGAAACAACAGGATCGGTGGCAGACGGAAATCAAACCTTGGGGACCCATTTCATTTTCGTCCTAGGGAAGGGGACTTTATCAGCAGGAGGTACAGAAGCATTCCTAGAACACTTCTCTACAGAATGTCCAATTGACTGATAGTTTGTACATATATCAGGACTCTAGCTGTAGTTAACATTTATCTCCACTTTGTGACCTTCCATGATTCATACTTTCAATATCGGCGGTAGTGGATTAGTTAGGGTTATTTTAATCAATGCTCTAGCATATAATAAATTCTTACGAACGACGGTATTAGCATCAAAGCATTTGATGTCACTAATAAGGCTCGCAAGCCTGTTCAGACCAATCAAAGGTTGTAGGACAGACGTAATGTTAGAGAAAGTGACCCAAACTGGAATTGAGTGAATTTTCTCTCTTGCTATGTCTATTCTAATGCTCAAAAGAGTCACCATAAATGGTTTCGCCTCAATAATGAGAGGGCTAGTCTCAAGAGCAATTAGTTTGACTTCGTTGTTTCCAAATATAAAGTAGAAAAAGGAATTTATATATTGGACATGAAGAGAACCTTTCGGTTTGCACACGCACTTACATTGCTTATGAACAACCGAATATGAAGATGAAGCATCTAGAAAAAAACCAACCAGGTGGTCCGACCAATGGCTCATCACCTCCTTAGTCACATCAGGAGGGAGCACGTTAATCCCATCTATGACTTGATTGCTAAATTTCTACGGGGAGAATGCACTAGCATTTCTAGGCAATGATTTAAACAAAGAAGACCAAGCTGGCTTATCGACTATAGGGATGTTCATAGCATTGACACAAACTTTTAATTAATTATTCACTTAATTAATCCAATTAATTAAATAATTAAAATAAAATTTCAAAAATAATTTAATAATTTTCAATTTTAGAAAAATTTATAACACTTATAAAATTTCATTTATACCCTAAACTTAACTTTTAAATTTAAAATATAATTTAAGTTTTCAAAACATATTTTGAAAATTATCCTAAGGCTCAAAATCAATTGAAGCATTTATATTTAGCACAACCTCAGGGCTTACTTTATCCTTTAGGCCAAGCCAATAGCCAGGTAGGATAGAGTACTTGATTATCCAAATCCAACCTTAGACACTAATTTTCTAGGCACTACTAAATAGGTAGGCTTTAGTAAGTTAGTCCTAATGTTGCTAGGTTAGACCATATAAACCATTAGAGCTCTACGACCATTGAAGTAATAGGGCTAGTTAAGAGCGGGTGAAATAGGTAGATTTCAATTTATTTTTCCATTTTGGATCATTTGGGCCTAAGTTTTATTAGATCTAATCTAATATTATTTTAAATAAAATCGTATTTTATTTAATCTGTATAAAAGTAGTGTAACGACCTACCTTTTTGGATGCTTTAAGCAGACACACATATCAAACTCATGGGGTTAATGGGAAAAACAGAGAAAGGAAAAAAAACAGAATCTCGTAGCGGAATGATAAAATACAATAATCAATTAAACAGTTCATGAAGCTGACATTTGATTATACTTATACAACACAAAATCAGAGTTATAGACAATAGAGAATAAATATACAAATGCAACGAAACTGTATGAATGAGTGGAATAATAGAATAAATAATAATAGTACAAATCTCGTCTTTATCCTCCAAAAATAAGGTCTTCAAATTCTGAAATGCTCAAGCTGACCCGAGCGGATTGAAAAAGACAAAACACTCGAGTCGGAACTAAAAGATCTTATGTAAGTTAAATCAACGAAAAATATGAGTGTAGCGGCGTCAGAGATGTTTACGGGGTTTGACATTTTTATCCAGTGTCTAACATGGGTGTAGTAACTTAAGAGATGTTCGGAATTCACATCTCTTAAGGATCCGTTAAACTATCTACTATGTAATACAATACGCTATTATAACATGTCTATAGTGAAGTAAAAGTATTAAAATAGCGTTAAGGCATTACCCATATCCCCTTTAACACATTTTTATATATTCCCATAGTTTATACAGTACCGTAATTCCTCCATAAACTAGAGGGCTATCAGAGGGCACTCCGTAGGTATGGTACAAAAAAAACTTATAGAAGGCGCTCTAGGGTATGTGAACACGACACTCGAGGCAATGCCAGGGTAGATATACCAATTGCACTCTTGGACTGGTGGTAACGCATAACAGCTACTACCGCCCACCTCGGACACATTTCCATATCAAAAATCAAGGGGTGGCTACCAAAATCAATCACAAAGTCATAGTATAGTATCGAAGAAATGTGCCAGATAGGGGAATGACCCCACTTGGCCCTGTATAGCTCCTGATTTAGTCACATCTAAGCTAACTCACGGGAGTCAGGGTCACGTAATACCTTATACAGAAATCGTTCACCAAACGATCCTACCTCATTTCTGGAATCTCCACCACATACACAGATGTTAAAGTGGTTTTCGGTATGGGCAGAGAGTATGACAATATCCGAGCCCAGTCTCTTAACAACCAATCGCTTATTACACATCAGATTGTTCTTTTAAATTTCCAAAATCTTTTCATAATTGATATCAAAATATCATATTCAATTCAAACCATATCACTTTTGAAATTATATTTACTTTCTAAATCATATTCATCTTTGAAATCATATCACCTTTGAAAATCACAGTTTCGAAATTATATCTCCATTCAAAGTCATATTTCCAAATAGGTTAAACTCTCATTTCAAAATTATCAGATTAAAGCAAATAAGTTACTTAAATCCCAACTTAAGTCATAATGTCGTTTAACCCTATTCACTTTGAAATCGAGGATTTTAATATAAACCCAAAATCTTTACTTAGTTTGTAATTTAGAAAAAAGTTCAGATAGTATAAATAGTTTAAATAAATTTTTAATAGTCAAAATACTCTAGAATAGTTAATATAGATTTAAAATAGTTAAATAAATTAAAAATAGATTAAATATAACTAAAATAGATTAAATGGCTTTAAAATAGTTTAATTGATTTACTATAGTTAATATAGGTTAAATTAGTTTAATAATTTGAAAATCTTAAAATTTAGAATCTTAAAAATAATATGTTTTAAAACAGTATTTATATGGAAACATGAATTTGAAACTTATATCAATTTAAAATAATTTTTTTCATTTCAACAAAATCAGACCATTTCAACCCAATAAGACCCAATTCCAAATCTTCAATTTAAATTCTCTATAGACCATTTAATTTTATATCAATTCCAATCCATGTTGGAAATATAAATTTATATTTACTCCAATTCAATACATTTCAAAGTTATATTTCAAATAATTTTTAATAATTCAATTTCAATAAATTTCGATTATACTTCAAAAATCAATATAAAATTTCAATTTAAATCCGTTCAATAATTCCTCTTAAACCAATTCCAGTTTTAACATAAAGTTTGAATTTTGATAATAATTCGATTTATATAAATCAAATTTTATCAAATTTTACTTCAGAATATCATTTTACTAAATTCAAAACTTAAAGATTTTAAGATCATTTGATTTAACCAATCCAGTGTCCGTATATAATTCTCTACCCTTGGGTCAAGTGATATGGATATTTATCATTTCAATTTGTAATTTAAATTTTTATGGTTATATATCATTCCAAACCGCAATTCCGAATTAAATATAAAATCCGTAAAATCGCTCGAGTCTATCATTTTAATCCATAGCGACTTTTCCCTAATCTATAGATCGTTCGGGTATATATCATTTCAACCCAGAGTGATTCCTAATAATAACTAAGGGAACTTGCAGAGTGAGTACAATATATAAATCAAACATATCATCCAATCATCCAATAATAAATCCAAACATCCATCACAGTCATCATCCAATTCAACCAAAAAATATCAATAGTTAACTAATTATCACTTCAGGTAATTAATAGGAAAATTTAAATTCCATAATAAATTAAATGACAAATTTAATTCAAATTAATACAGATTAACAGGAATAACAATTTAAATATATCAAACAACCATAAATAAATTCCTAATCACATCATAAATTTAATTTAACTAACATAAGAAATTTTAAAAGTTGTGAGTGGGCTAAAACACTCACCTTTGAATTTAAATCAAATTTGCATTAATTTCAATTGATTTCCAATTAAATTTGGTAGATTAATTAGATAGGTAGCTTATAATAATTGTCACCATTAACCTTTAATTATATTTATAGGTTTATTACTTACAAACAAATGTTATAATTGCTTACGTAATACTGATATGATTCAATTACCATTTATTATATACTATTTTATTAATTGATTCAATATTTAATTTGTTTTCTTACATTTAATTTATAACCAAGTATAAACTTTTAAATCATTTCAACTGGCTGGACTTTCATTCAAATTGTTAATAATTAACATAAATTAACTTTCGTTCTATTATTATTCCCATTATAAATCTTAAAATTTAATTTCTCACAAATTTAAATTACAAAATCTTATTAAATTAACAGATTTTAATTATCGAAAATTTACAGGTCATTACAAGAAGTTTTAATTTAATTTGAATTAAATTTATATTATAATGAGCGCATCAAATACACTTACTTGTGTACCGTGCAAGTACAACATATAATATTGTACATAATTAATGTGTAGGTTTGTAGGTGTTTGGATTTACATCACAACAGACACATTCACTCTTTATATATGCCTTTGTTGTCCATAGTTTTATTTTAAAAACATATATAAAATAATAAAAGTAAATATATATATATATATATATACACACACATAGTTTACTTATACGTAATATGCTATAAAATAATTTTTTAACTAATTGACAATCAATTACTTATATGTATAGTATGACACTTAAGGTGTTTAAGTAGACATTTAAAAAAAGGAAAAGATAGAGGTTTTTCCTCCTTCCTTTACTCATTCATTTAATGCCATTTCAAATTAATATTTGAATACTTAAACCCTAATACATATTAGAATTAATTATGACAAGTTTTATGTGTTTTGAAATTTAAAATCTAGTTTTGACTTAGGAAGGATTCAACATTAGATTTGTGATTTTACATAAAAGCCGCTTTTATAAACATTTAAACGTTAATACATATTTAAAAAAATATGTTTTAAATTCAAAATAACATATATACGTAAAACTTGTAATTTTATATGTTTTGAAATTTGAAACTAACAATTTGAAATTTGGATTCGATTTAGGAAGAATTCAAAAATATGTTTATGATTTTGCATAAAGGTCCTCTTATAAATTTTGAATTGAAATAACATATAAACATATGAAAATCATAAGCAAATGTGTTTTATAAATTGAAGATAACATTCATAAAATGATTTCAAGCAATCAACATAAGTTCACTTATATTTGTGTTTATAATATGTTACAAAATTATTTTAACTAATTTTGTAACAACCCGCATATTTGTCGATTTTATCTTTAAATATTTTATTTAAATATTTTATCGATACTCGAAATTTAGTCCGAAAAGCTACTTTTTGCATATGGTCGAATTAGGACTCGGGACCACTCCCATCGAGTTTAAAATGCCGTTTGCGACCTTTTTGAGTATAAGCTTTGATATGTTTGGAGAAAGTAGAATTTTGCTACTTTTCACTTGGGCTTTGGGTTTAGGTTGGGTTCAGCCCAATGTTCTAACTTAATACCCCAAACTGAAACCTCCCTCTTCATTCACTCCCTCTCTCTCTAATTTCAGTTCTAAAGAGATTAATGGTGGAAGAGAATGGGAAATAGAAATCCAAAACCCTAGTTTCCATTTGCAAATCAATTTCTAGCTCCAAACTAATAGAAGAACTCATTGGTAAGCTTCTCTTCTTCTTCTCCAACTCATTCTCTTATCATTTCAGAAATTCCTAAACCTAATTTTGGGAATGTTTTTCTTTTAAAGCTTAGAATCAAGCTTATTGAGTTGGATTTGAAGAGTGGTTGATTCTCCTTTGCTTTCAAGTTTCTTTTTCCAATTTCTTGGGATCAAAGGTGAGATTTTTATCTCACATCTACGCTTATATTAGTCTTCGATTGTTAGGTATGAATTCCTAACACTTATTCTTGTGCAATTGCTTTTGGTTTGGATTGAATTGGTGAATATTCCAATTTTTAGTGTTTTGTGTTCAAATCTTTAAAAATCCTAAACTTTGATGTTTAAATGTGTTTTGGTTATGCATCGAAGAGCTTATAGGGCCGGGTAGTCGATTGGCACAAACCCTTAGCGCCGTTGCTCGAGAGAATGCAATTTGGTCGAGGTTGGACCTCATTTGGATGGGCTGGGAAGGGATCGGAAACAGGTCCGGTCAGCCCTTCTGTCGGCCGACCGACCTGCTTCCAAGTGCATAAGCACTTTCTGTTTTAGGGTCCGGTCGACCGACTACAGGGTTCGGCCGACCGACCTGCTACTCCGAGAACTTCTGTTTTTTTGGTCCGGTCGACCGAGCCTTGTAGCCGACCGACCGACCTGGTGCAATTTTGCCTATTTCGCCTAGTTGATTGAATTTCCAACTTTAATCGATTCGTGTTGTTTCCTATGTGTTGTTATCATTCATTATGACTTTGATGACTCCTTTTTAGGGATTTTTGAATATCCATTTCGATGGATTCTTTATCAGTTTCGTTGGATTTTTATTCACATCTTCATATGTGAATTTTAGTGATTGATTGTTCCTACAATCTTCTTCGTGATTTGTCACTTTAAAAATATAAAGGTTTCTATACTAGTAGTAAATATCAAAACTCTTTCTTCAAATGATTTCAACACTATTTTAGTGCAACGCTCGCTTCTTAAACCGTTTTCCAATCTATTAGTATATACAAACCTTTACCTCACTCGTATGAGAAATCTAATTAAACGACTTAGTAAAACGAGTGGTATGAAACGCTTGCGTTTACTTCGTCGGTTAATTCTTGGACTTGTTCGATTGAATCCCTTGTGACAATTTTATAGTGCAGATCTACAGTTTGTTCGTAAATATTTAAGTTAAGCAAGTGGTTATGGGACATGAAGCTAAACTCATATATTTACTAGCTTAGTGTAATTGACACTTCTCGTTGATCATGACGATCATCTTTGTGATTTAGACTAGCAATGTGCGATGTCTCTTTGTCTGCGAGGGAGACTAAACCCCGTTTTGTGGAGTTTCGACTCAAATTGGTGGGGTAGCAACCCATGGTCTTCGGGCCGTTTGTGGAGCTTCGGCTCAATTTGTGATGGTTAGCAACCATGGAATTAGCGTTCCGTTTGTGATACACGTGTTGGCGAGCTTTATGCTCCCGTTTGTGATAGGCCTCCCCCTCTTTGTGATTTCTGGATTTCTTGAGATGATTTCTAGAATTTGTGTTTCACCAATTTTCGTGATTTCCATTGATAAGCTTTATCGATATTTGTGCATTGGTGAATTTGTGCGTCATTGACCTTTGTGATTTCTGGATTTCGTGTGTTGAATTCTGGAATTTGTGTGTCATTGACTTTTGTGATTGACATTCATATTATCGTCATTATTTATGGTTTGGTGAACTAAATTAGGAGTATGACGTTTCTGTGATTCTTGTGTAGATTTTGTGACATTGAATAATCCCTTGATGATTTCCAACTGCTTATATATATCACAGCTTGGCATTGTGATTATTATGTGTTTAGTCATATCTCTTATTCTATATCGTTTCATCTGATATTTATAGTTAGACTGGTCCATTTATTATTTTCTTACTAAATAATACTCGGGTCAGACCGAGGTGTTACAGGTGCTTCTGCTTGACTTCTCCCCAGGGATTCATTACTCTGACTTTTGGCAAACTACTTAGATTAGTAGTTCATTTTGTTATATACACTTGAGATATAGACTCATTGTTGTATTCTTTTGTATAGCACGTGTTGTTATTCTTTTGTATTATTGTGGATCTTTTTGACCACTACTCTGATATACACTTCCATGTATTAATTATATATTCATATCTTCTTCCGCCTTTGTGATATGAATTATCTGTGACTGATTTATGTTATGTTTATTTCTGTATTTGTTTCCGAAGATATTATAGCCACTGTGTGGTAGTCTTGAGTTTGTGTCGGTATGTCGGATTTCCTCTTGATAAAGTATTGCATGTTATACTATCTGACATATCGATGCTCGCACAAAGCAATTACACGAATGGTCGCTCCTCAACAGCCTTATTCTCCGTGCTAGTTGACAGCATTACACCGTAGTGTTCTTGGCTAGCGTGGGTATAGTGGTGGGGCGTCACAGCTTGGTATCAGAGCCAAACTTCGGAACAATATAGAATATTATAGCAAGGATCATCGTCCTAAGTCCATCTTAGGAGTCGTGCTTTAGGATTTAATTCGAGTCTTCGTACCGATTCATCCTATTTTCCTTGTGATTCCTTGTTTATCTATCAAGATTGCTTGATATTCTATTTGGTGAATAACCTTTTTCTTCTTCTTCTTTCTTTCTAAAGGAAGAGAAATGGTTAGACCTGGCCGTCCCAGCGCCGGTCAATCTAGTGCTACTCCCCAGGATGGAGTTTTTATGACTGCTCAACAGCTTCTTGATTTAGTGACAAATGCTCAAGCAGCTGGAGCTAACCCGGAACCTACTCACCCAAAGTCGGGATTTGCACGCTTGTGTAGCGATTACACTAATTTGAGTGGGGAGCCATTCAAAGGTTTCGAAACTATTATTGAAGTACAGGCTTAGCTAAGGTCATGCGATCGAATCTTTTCTCGCATGAATCTTATTGACCTTCACCGAGTTCAGGTGGCCTCTAGTATGCTCCGAGAAAGAGCATTGGACTGGTACGAGCTTCTTATTTCCGAGATTAATGAAGCGGATCTCACCTGGGAGCAATTCCGGGAACGCTTCGAGTTGAAATTTGTACCAGAAGCAGAGAAAGTGACATTGGCTCGACGATTTATAGACCTTGTTCAAGGTGAGTCCTCCGTGACTGATTATGTCGCCTCCTTCGAGTCGCTTTCCAAATATGGGGTTGAATACATCAACACCCCTTTAAAGAAGAACCAGAGGTTCGTCTATGGCTTGAACAAAAATCTCAAGAAGCCATTACTTCTAAAATTAGAAGTTTCTTTCGACCAACTCATTGATATTGCTCTTCGTCTTGAAGAGGCGGATAGGGAGAATGATGTTGAAGTGGTGGGTTCCAAACCAAACTTCAACAACAAGAAAAGACCAAACAAATTCAAAGGCCCTTATCCCAATAAGAAAGGGAAACAAGCAACCTCTGTGGCAAAGACTTCTTCCTTTGGTCATGGGGAATGCTATAATTGTGGTTCGAAGGACCATTACGCGAACAAGTGCCCAAAGTCTCTCTCTGAAGGAGGTAAAGTTGAATGTTGCTCAAGCCCCTGGCAACACATCTCGAAATCAAGGTATTTCTCATTCTATCCTTGATGGAATTGTTTTATTTCGTGATCATCCTATTCGAGTTCTTTTCGATACGGGTGCGTCCCATTCTTTTATATCAAAAGAACTTGTTGATACTTTTTCTTTGGATGTTTTGTGTTTAATGACTTCTTTGAGAATTGCGAATCCGGTTGGTGGATCCGCGACAATCAGTTTATTGTGTAAAGATGTCGAGATTATTTTGTGTGATTTTTCTTTCCGAGCCGATTTGCATGTCATGCGTTATTTAGGCTTTGGAATGATTTTGGGAATGGATTGGCTTAACCGTTATGAAGCTCATATCCTATGTCCTGAGCGGACTATTCATCTTCGACATCCTCAATCTGTTAATCAGGTTTCTGTTATTCTTAAAGATTCGGATTCTGCTTTGGTTGCGTCTTTATATTCTTTAAACCCTCGTGATGACGATGATGATGATGAGGGTGATATTATTTCTCTTATTCACGTCGTTCGTGAATTTTCCGACATATTCGAGCCCATTTTAGGATTACCGCCTAAGCGAGCAATTGAGTTCAGAATTAATCTCATTCCTGGAGCTCAACCTATCACTCGCCCTCCTTATCGTATGTCCAATAAAGAAAACGAGGAGATGCGTAAACAATTATCCGAATTGGAGACGAAGCAATTTATTCGCTCTAGTTCCTCGCCTTAGGGAGCTTCAGCTATTTTTGTGAAGAAATCGGATGGAACACTTAGGCTTTGCGTTGATTACCGCAAGCTTAATGATCTTACTATCAAAAATAAATATCCTTTACCTCGGATTGATGATCTATTCGATCAGCTTTGTGGTGCTAGAGTCTTTTCATAATTAGACTTAGCTACTGGATTTCATCAGCTTCGTATTGCAGAGGATAGCATTCCTTTGACATCGTTACGTACTCGTTATGGATCTTATGAATGGCTTGTTATGCCATTTGGTCTAACGAATGCTCCGGCTTATTTCGTTGACCTTATGAATCGAGTTTTCAAAGATTTTCTCGACCGGTTTGTTCTCATCTTTATTGATGATATTCTTGTGTATTCTAAAACCGAGGAGGAGCATGAAAAACATCTTCGGATTGTGTTGGAAACTCTTAGGAGTAATCAATTAAAAGAAAAATTTTCTAAATGCCATTTTTGGCAATCTAGTGTGAAGTTTCTCGGTCATATTATATCCGAATCCGGACTTTCAGTAGATCCTTCAAAGATAGAAGCGATTCAAGATTGGAAGAGACCGGAGAATGTGACAGAGATTCGTAGTTTTCTCGGATTGGCGGGTTATTACCGTCGGTTCATTAAAGACTTTTCTAAAATTGCCGTCCCTCTTACTGGCTTAACAAAGAAAGGTGTTAAATACATTTGGTCGGACAAATGTGAAGCTTCTTTTCAGAAATTAAAAGAACTCCTTTCCGATGCTCCTATTCTTATGATTCCCTATGGAAACCAAGATTTTATTGTTTATACTGATGCTAGTCGCGTTGGTTTGGGTGCCGTTCTTATGCAAAGAGAACGTGTTATTGCTTATGCTTCCAGGCAATTGAAGCCTGCTGAGACTAGATATGCCACTCATGATTTAGAGCTCGCGGCTATTGTTTTTGCTCTTCGGATTTGGCGTCATTATCTTTTAGGAGAGAAATTTGTTCTTTATACCGATCATAAATCTTTGAAGTGTTTATTCTCTCAAAAGGAACTTAATTTGCGTCAACAGCGTTGGCTCGAATTTCTTGCACCATATGATCTTGATATTCTTTATACTCCCGGTAAGGGTAATCGTGTCGCCGATGCCCTTAGCCGTAAACAACAAGCTGTTGTTTCTATGATGATATCTGAATGAAACGATCTCGAGATTTTATCCACTTGCGAAATTCGAGACCGTGTTTTCGATTTATGTTCATCTCTTGTTTTATGTAGCTTTGAGGCTCATCCTTCTCTTTTAGACCGCATTCTTGAAGCTCAAAGGCTAGATCCCGAATTGGCTCTTCTTGGCCAAAATATTAAGGGTAAGATTGATATTGAAAGTTTGAAAGACTTTGATGTTGGTTCTCGTGGCGGCATTCGAAAATTTGGTAGACTTATCGTACTAAATATTGGTGATCTTCGTAAAGATATTTTAGAAGATTCCCATCATTCTAAATTTACCATTCATCCCGGTAGTAGTAAAATGTACGCGGATATGAAGCGACTTTATTATTGGAAGGGAATGAAACTTGACATCGCTAACTTCGTTAAGTGTTGCATGACTTGCCAACTCGTTAAAGCCAAGCATCAAAGGACTGGTGGGTTATTGCAACCTTTAGAAATTCTAATTTGGAAGTGGGACCAAATTTCCATGGATTTTATAGACGGCCTTCCCTGTTCTCTTTCGGGTCATGATAGTTTATGGGTGATCGTTGATAGGCTTACTAAATCCGCCCATTTTATTCCCGTTCGGTCCAATCGAACCATTCCACTTTTGGCCAAACTCTTTGTTAAAGAGATTGTTAAATTACATGGAGTTCCTACTTCTATAGTTAGTGATCGTGATCCATTGTTTACTAGTGGATTTTGGAAGAGTCTTCAAAAAGCTTTAGGAACGAAGCTTAATTTTAGCACCGCTTATCGTCCTCAGTCCGATGGACAAACCGAGCGTGTGAATCAAACTCTTGAAGATCTTCTTCGTTCTTGTGTGCTTGATTTTGGTGGAAGTTGGGAAGATCATATTTCACTTGTTGAATTTTCCTATAATAATAGCTTCCAATCTAGTATTGGTATGGCACCTTTCGAGGCACTCTATGGAAGGCCATGCCGGTCTCCTTCTTGTTGGCTTGAGGCCGGTGAGAAACTGGTTTTAGGTCCAGATTTTATTCGTGATTCCACAGAAAAGATTGAACTTATTCGACATAGGATGAAAGAATCCCAGAGTAGACAAAAATCCTATGCCGATAACCGAAGAAGGAAGTTAGAATTTTCTGTGGGAGATCTTGTGTTCATTCGTGTTTCACCTATGAAGGGTGTTGTACGTTTCAGTCGATCGGGAATATTAGCGCCTCGATATATTGGGCCATTTCCTATCACTGAACGTATTGGTTCCGTGGCTTATCGCCTTTTTATTACCGGCTCAATTTTCTGCTATCCATGACGTGTTTCACGTTTCTCAACTTCGGAAGTGTCTTCGAGATTCCGATTCTATTCTTGAGCCCGGTGTTGTGGAAGAAATTGAAGTTTCGTCTAATTTAACTTATGAGCAGCATCCTATTCGAATTATTGATTCGGAGGTCAAACGTCTTCGAAATAAAGATGTTCCGCTTGTGAAAGTTCAATGGTCTTCAAATCCTAAGGATTGTTCCTGGGAGTCTAGAGAGTTCATCGAGCGAACACATCCGGACTTACTTTCTCGCGCTCTTTGAGGTGAACTTCTTATTTCAAACTTCTTTTGTGTTAAATATGCTTTTATGGTTGTTACTATATATCTTCTTCTTAAATATTGCGAGGACACAATTTCTTTAAAGAGGGGAGTCTGTAACAACCCGCATATTTGTCGATTTTATCTTTAAATATTTTATCGATACTCGAAATTTAGTCCGAAAAGCTACTTTTTGCATATGGTCGAATTAGGACTCGGGACCACTCCCATCGAGTTTAAAATTCCGTTTGCGACCTTTTTGAGTATAAGCTTTGATATGTTTGGAGAAAGTAGAATTTTGCTACTTTTCACTTGGGCTTTGGGTTTAGGTTGGGTTCAGCCCAATGTTCTAACTTAATACCCCAAACTGAAACCTCCCTCTTCATTCACTCCCTCTCCCTCTAATTTCAGTTCTAAAGAGATTAATGGTGGAAGAGAATGGGAAATAGAAATCCAAAACCCTAGTTTCCATTTGCAAATCAATTTCTAGCTCCAAACTAATAGAAGAACCCATTGGTAAGCTTCTCTTCTTCTTCTCCAACTCATTCTCTTATCATTTTAGAAATTCCTAAACCTAATTTTGGGAATGTTCTTCTTTTAAAGCTTAGAATCAAGCTTATTGAGTTGGATTTGAAGAGTGGTTGATTCTCCTTTGCTTTCAAGCTTCTTTTTCCAATTTCTTGGGATCATAGGTGAGATTTTTATCTCACATCTATGCTTATATTTATCTTCGATTGTTAGGTATGAATTCCTAACACTTATTCTTGTGCAATTGCTTTTGGTTTGGATTGAATTGGTGAATATTCCAATTTTTAGTGTTTTGGGTTCAAATCTTTAAAAATCCTAAACTTTGATGTTTAAATGTGTTTTGGTTATGCATCAAAGAGCTTATAGGGCCGGGTAGTCGATTGGTACAAAACCTTAGCGCCGTTGCTCGAGAGAATGCAATTTGGTCGAGGTTGGACCTCATTTGGATGGGCTGGGAAGGGACAGGAAACAGGTCCGGTCTACCGAGCCCTGCTGCCGACCGACCGACCTGCTTCCAAGTGCATAAGCACTTTCTGTTTTAGGGTCCGGTCGACCGCCTACAGGGTTCGGCGGACCGACCTGCTACTTCGAGAACTTCTGTTTTTTTGGTCCGGTCGACCGAGCCCTGTAGCCGGCCGACCGAGCCCTGTAGCCGGCCGACCGACCTGGTGCAATTTTGCCTATTTCGCCTAGTTGATTGAATTTCCAACTTTAATCGATTCGTGTTGTTTCCTATGTGTTGTTATCATTCATTATGACTTTGATGACTCTTTTTTAGGGATTTTTGAATATCCATTTCGATGGATTCTTTATCGGTTTCGTTGGATTTTTATTCACATCTTCGTATGTGAATTTTAGTGATTGATTGTTCCTACAATCTTCTTCGTGATTTGTTACTTTAAAAATATAAAGGTTTCTATACTAGTAGTAAATATCAAAACTCTTTCTTCAAATAATTTCAACACTATTTTAGTACAAAGCTCGCTTCTTAAACCGTTTTCAATCTATTAGTATATACAAACCTTTACCTCACTCGTATGAGAAATCTAATTAAACGACTTAGTAAAACGAGTGGTATGAAACGCTTGCGTTTACTTCGTCGGTTAATTCTTGGACTTGTTCGATTGAATCCCTTGTGACAATTTTATAGTGCAGATCTACAGTTTGTTCGTAAATATTTAAGTTAAGCAAGTGGTTATGGGACATGAAGCTAAACTCATATATTTACTAGCTTAGTGTAATTGACACTTCTCGTTGATCATGACGATCATCTTTGTGATTTAGACTAGCAATGTGCGATGTCTTTTTGTCTGCGAGGGAGACTAAACCCCGTTTTGTGGAGTTTCGACTCAAATTGGTGGGGTAGCAACCCATGGTCTTCGGGCCGTTTGTGGAGCTTCGGCTCAATTTGTGATGGTTAGCAACCATGGAATTAGCGTTCCGTTTGTGATACACGTGTTGGCGAGCTTTATGCTCCCGTTTGTGATAGGCCTCCCCCTCTTTGTGATTTCTGGATTTCTTGAGATGATTTCTAGAATTTGTGTTTCACCAATTTTCGTGATTTCCTTTGATAAGCTTTATCGATATTTATGCATTGGTGAATTTGTGCGTCATTGACCTTTGTGATTTCTGGATTTCGTGTGTTGAATTTTGGAATTTATGTGTCATTGACTTTTGTGATTGACATTGATATTATCGTCAATATTTATGGTTTAGTGAACTAAATTAGGAGTATGATGTTTCTGTGATTCTTGTATAGATTTTGTGACATTGAATAATCCCTTGATGATTTTCAACTGCTTATATATATCACAGCTTGGCATTGTGATTATTATGTGTTTAGTCATATCTCTTATTCTATATCGTTTCATCTGATATTTATAGTTAGACTGATCCGTTTATTATTTTCTTATTAAATAATACTCAGGTCAGACCGAGATGTTATAGGTGCTTCTGCTTGACTTCTCCCCAGGGATTCATTACTCTGACTTTTGGCAAACTACTTAGATTAGTAGTTCATTTTGTTATATACACTTGAGATATAGACTCATTGTTGTATTCTTTTGTATAGCACGTGTTGCTATTCTTTTGTATTATTGTGGATCTTTTTGACCACTACTCTGATATACACTTCCATGTGTTAATTATATATTCATATCTTCTTCCGCCTTTGTGATATGAATTATCTGTGACTGATTTATGTTATGTTTATTTCTGTATTTGTTTCCGAAGATATTATAGCCACTGTGTGGTAGTCTTGAGTTTGTGTCGGTATGTCGGATTTCCTCTTGATAAAGTATTGCATGTTATACTATCTGACATATCGATGCTCGCACAAAGCAATTACACGGATGGTCGCTCCTCAACAGCCTTATTCTCCGTGCTAGTTGACAGCATTACACCGTAGTGTTCTTGGCTAGCGTGGGTATAGAGGTGGGACGTCACAAATTTAAATTAGTTTTAAATTTGAAATATTTATTATTATTAAATATTAATTTAAAAACAATAGCAAATAATAAATTGGACAACCTAGGCATATATAAAGTTGTTACAAGATATGAGATCTATATTAACAAGATGTAACATATATCCAAAACAAATGTATAGATAATAGATCTAAATTATTCTAGCATGATGCTACTTATAATAAAAAAGAAATCGAATATTCCCTTATAATATATTCAAAACTCACGTCATGAAAGAATAAATCTCCTAAAACCTCCTAGATCCAAACCTAATCCTTGTAAGGGATAGTGAACTACTTATGTTTTATTTTATTTGATGGTTTTTCAGTGAATTTTGGAGCTACTTTTTTTGGATGGAGACCTTTAATTTCAGTCATATCAAAGAAAGAGGGGATGAGGAAAGTTAATTTTGAAAGGAAAGAATGAGTGAATAAAATAATTTTGGTCTTAATGGAATAATTGAAACCTTTCCAATTCAAACCTTCGTTCTTTAATTCCTCACCAATTCTCAATCAAATAAAAACCCCCTTTATCCGTGCTTGGTTGGCCAAGATTGTTGTCATCTTATGACAAAGTATTTGCAAAGCCCATTAGGTAATTATCTTTTATATAAACCCTTTTAAAGTTATACCGATATCGTATATCGATACGCGTACATAGAATTTTGTATATGCATTTAAATAATCACGAACTCTCAGTCATCGAATAAACTAAATAATAATTAATATTTCTTAAATATTAATTAATTTACAACATTTTTCAAATTTATTAAAGAGGAATTAGGGAAAAGGTCAAACTTTGAAAAAAATTAGGCTGAACGACATGAAGTTTTATTTTTAGGCTGAAGCACAAATGTTAGTTATAATTAGCATTATATTCAACTTTTACACTGTACAAAATGATAGTTATATCTAACATTACATTCAGTTTTACACTATACAAAATGCTAGTTATAACCGGTATTGTCCTTCAGTCTAAAAAATAAACTTGTTGTCCTTCAGCCTAATTTTTTTACTTTTTATTCTTGTGCCTATTTTCCTGTTTATTAAATCGTGTGGATTTTCGAAGAAATCATCATTACAAGTAAATTTAGTTAGCGACGAATATCAAAAAACTCAAACGTCAAATGTGACATTTTGGCCGAGTTTATCGCTTACACATCTTTTTGATAAAATCAAATTTTGCTATTATAAGTGGTACTCGGTAGTTACGATTATTTACGCTGAATCTCTTCATCAACACTATATCACATTAGGACTTCTGGAATTTGGTATTTATTAAAATTCTAATATCGTCCACATTTAACTCAGTTAGCCCAAACTTAAAATCATTAGTTCAATAATAAAATTATTATTAACTTCATTGCTCTGTAGAGACTTTGACTTTGAGTTGACTACAGTTGACAGTGATGCCGACCTCGTACAACCGAGAAGACAAATTCTCTATTAAATAGTGTTTCACTTTCAATGCTTCAACCAAGTCTTGATTATAGTCGTTCGATAGATGCTATGCCACTTTTAACTAAAATCAAAGCAATGAAGTTTAATAGTAGTCTCAAGTCGAGAGAACTGTATAATATTATTACTTCGAGACTCTCTATTTAATCTTAGTTATATTAACCAACAGAAAACTCATGAGCGAGCCATTTCATAGTTAACTATTAGTACGTAACTCCATGTTGCCCTCAGCAATCATGAGTAGTACAATGCCTAGTATTTAGAGAGCATTACGTACTTTAGTCTCAACGGATGAATCGGTTCTTGAAACATCTTGACTATGAATATTTAAAACAACATGTTATTTTTCAATGTGATAAAATTCTCATGATTATAACACATTGAATTATTATCACATAACATATTATTTTAGTATTTTCTATTTACATATTTTAAACTAATTACTTAATTAATTATATCACATTATAACAAAGTATATAATAGAAAACAAATACCGTTATTATGAACGAAATTGGTCTCAAAGTTAGATATATGTAACAATTACATAATTTCCCCTAGGGCTTATCCGAACTCTATCAAATGTGGAAAGATTTTCTAAGTGTTCAATTTATATATGTAACAAATACATAATTTCCCAATCATTCACCACCAATCGATGCGAACCCTTATTTTAAAAAAGAAAAGAAAGGGGAAACATGAAATGATGAAAAGGAAAATAGTGAGCTACTGGCCAATGTATGAAGTAGCTTTCAGAAATTATCAGAGATAATCGAAGGTTTCAAATAGGAGACTTCAACATTTATATCTGCCGAAAAGATGCATTCAACAATTGTTTGGAACGATATATCGATATTCTTAAAGGAGATGTTACGTTTCATGCAAACAGTTTGGATGATAGATGCGTCTTTATAAATCTGGATTCAGTTGCTTGTCTTAATCCGAACATGCTTTGTTCTCATGAAAGCATACTTTGAGGGTAAATGTTATCTGACATTTGAATCAAATGACATCTCAACGGATCTGCATTACGAAATGATGAAGGAATGAATCAAGAAGCTTAGAAGATGTCAATGCCAAAGAACTTGAAGATTTGGCTAAGTATAGAAGAACTTAATTCGATTGGTACCAAACGATCTCATGGATCAAAACTGATTGATCCTATGGCCAAGGGTGACTCACTCTACTCTAATGTAAATGCTTGAAATTAAAGTGAAGACAAGTGCAAGAAGTGACGTCGGTCGGTACCAATCGATATGGATCAGTGTCGAACGATTGTACCATTCAAGCCAGAAAACTTGTACTACTTTGAAGAAGAAAGCAAAAGAAAAGTCAATTGCACCGTAGATACTGATCCACATCAATCGGTACCGAACACGTAGATTAGTGGAAAGCCTGCGATTTGACTAGCTTATTTTGTTGGAAACTCGGATCTAGAAATATTTACTCGTTCAAACAAGATCTTGCGATTTTCGTGCTCAAATTCGCCTATAAATGACATCGTGCAATAACTAGAAAAAGATTTTTGATTCTTTTACAAGAAAACTCTATCAAATTCGAAATTCATCGATTTGAATTTAAAAACCGTTCTAATTTGATTATATGAGCAAAAATAAATCAGCAATAACTTTGAATAGTGGACGTAGCACAAGATTTGGTCAAACCACTCTAGAAAACATGTCTTTTCTCTTTTATTTTCAAATCCTTACTTATTTAAATTTACTTTTTTATTCGATTAGGAGGCTTTGTCAATTTTACATGCAAACAAATAATTATTCACTATCCATACATTCACAGATGCGACAATCGATAATGGTGCCGGCGACATCGAAAAAATCTGTTTACCAGCGTTTTCTTGGTTGCTGAATCAGCCACAGATGTTAGTATATGTATATCACCACCCCAATCCGTCCAAATGTATACCTTCATTAAATTAAAATTAAGGTAATTATCGGTAAAATAATAGGAAAAACATTTACATGTTAACGGCTATATTTTATAATTCCTATACATTCTCCCTCTCCATCTATTTCCTCGTTTTTTTTTTCTCCCTCTTTTCTCTTTTGTAAACTCTTACACCAAAGCTTTTGATAAATCTCAGTTTACTGTAATCCAATAGAATGGAATTGCTTTCAAGTAACGAAGCAGAACAATCGACAAAGAATATTGAAGCTGTTTCCGTATCGGAACAAAAGGATTTGGAGTACACGCCCGTTCGTAGTGCCAGAAAGGTTTGATCTTGTCTTTATGTTTAAATTCAGTTACTGAATTTGAAGAATGTTTAATCAATCCCGAATTGCACACCAAATATTTGATTAAATGTCTCTCTTCTGAAAGGGGGTTGATATTAGATAGATACTTTTGTCTTTCATTAGGGATTTCGTTGTGATGATTTTAAGAGACAAATCCCATTATCATAATACTGTTCTTGCTGTTTCATCTACAGTTTTACTCCATCTAATTGACTGTGATTTTTGATTAAAATTGTTTAGTTGAAGCTTTTGAAATCCATGGGTGAAAGTCTGCTCTCTTTTAGCTAGAGCAGTTTTACTAGTAAGAAATAACTTTGTTTGATTGTAGATACATTTGATTAGGGATCTTACTGTGATGTTTTATGAAGATGAATTCCATTGTCATAAGGTTGATCTTGCTCTTTCATCTTTGGTTGTTGTTCATCTAATTGGATGTGTTTTTTTATCTCAGTTGTTTAGTTGAAGCTTTCAAAACTATGGGCGAAAATTTGCTCTCTTATTGATAAAATATTATTTACTAATAACCAAATGTTGTATCATTAATCAAGTCAATATTTTTTTACAGAATGGAAGTCCAAAAGGGAGTGGGAGTTCAACTCGAAGTTCAATAAACAAAATAGTATCACAAATTAAGAAGCCACCACACAGGCGAAGTGTTTCTCCTAGCAACTGGCACTTTCGGAAAAAAGGAGACACTTACTTACAAAGGAAAATCAAATTTCTTCAGGCAAGCATTTCTACATACAGCCGAAAATGTACTGCAGTTTATCCATACTTTATTTATCCAATTTTGAGCAGAAAGTATTGATAAGTTTTCACTCAACAAAGTAATACTGAGCTAAATTATGTTGACAAATCTAAAAAGTGAATGAAATATACTTTAGTCCCACATTGGCAAAATGAAAGATTCAATTGGGTATATATATAGGATCCTTATTTCCTATATTGGCCCTTAGGGTCAGGTAATTTTGTGCGAGGGGGAGGACCCAAATCTGATGAACACACGCGCGCTCCGCCCGCCCGAACCGGGCTTGGGTTTGGGTCTACTATGAAATCTTATTTTTGCTACAGAAAACACAGCAATTTTCGGCGGGTTTTTGTTTTGTTTTGCTGGCTACAGTAACGGATACGGGCGCGGCCCGTTTGAATTGAATACGGGTACGACCCGTTGGAAGAGTGAAGATACGCAATTATTCAGTACGGATATATTTTGAACGGACGCGGCCGTGACCGTTCGGAAACTATAAATAGGTGACAGATCCTGATCAAATCTCTCACTGGTTTACAGTTCTTCTTCTTCCCCAATTCACTTCTGCTGCCATCATCATCTCGGACTGACGTGCTCCTTACAATCCCACGCAGTTTCGTCGGTTGTACCCTGGGAGACTTCGAATAAAGTCTTAAGGCGATTGTCACGGCAAGCCTCCGACGAACTTTTGGTATTATTCTTCCTTTCATTACTGATACGCAGAATACCATTGTTGCATTGCAACGTTTTATACCTATGTTGTTTCTGCTTTTGCAACACTTTAAAGTGTTGCAATTTGCTGTTGTAACATATTAAAGTGTTGCAGTTTGCTGTTGTAACATATTAAAGTGTTGCAGTTTGCTGTTGTAACATATAACAGTGTTGCATTGCGTTGTGTAGTAACGCATTTCGACTGTTGCATTCTGTTTTCAACCGAAATAATCTACATCTTAAGACTTTATGTTTTGGTTAAAACAGAGATGGCAGCAGAACAAATGTCCATCAAGACAGCAACTTTAAACAAACCAGACCCATTCAAGGGAGACGGAGATGATTTTCTGACATGGCAGAGTCAGATGCTCTTTTATCTCACAACCCTTGGTCTGCAGAAGTATCTTGATGAAGATGAACCAGTGCCGCCTACGCCAGGCAAAACCAATTCAGCAAATGAGATTTCTGCAATTGACGCATGGAGGCACTCGGATTTCCTGTGCAGGAATTACATCCTAAACTTTTTGGATAAGGTTTTGTACAAGGTGTATCAGCCACTGAAAACTGCAAAAGCTCTCTGGAATGCGCTTAATGCAAAGTACAAAACGCAAAACGTTAGCCTGAAGAAGTTCATAGTTGACAAGTTCATGGACTACAAAATGATAGATTCAAAATCTGTAATTGCGCAATTGCATGAACTTCAGATTATTATCCATGAATTGCAAGCAGAAGGCCACGAAGTTGGTGAATCTTTCTTGGTTGAAGCAATTACAGGAAAGCTACCACCATCTTGGAAGGACTGCCGCAATTACTTGAAGCACAAGAAGAAGGAGATATCCTTACAAGACCTCATCGTCAGATTGAAGATCGAGGCAGATAATCGCGGAGTCACTAAACCAAAAAACGAAGAGGCTTTTGTTGCAGAAGGGGCAAAGAAAAAAGGAAACCCCAACAAAAACAAAAAGAAAAGGAAGGCGCCAGAAACCAAACGAAATGATCAAAAGCCGTCCAAGAAGTTCAATGGGCAGTGTTGGGTTTGTGGCAAGACTGGACATCAAGCAAAGGATTGCAGACACAAGAAGCAGAATAATTCTGAAGCAAATGTGGTGGAAAACATGGACATCGATGGGTCTAACTTTTCTGGAGTTGTGTCGGAATGCAATCTAGTTCAGAACCCTTCTCAGTGGTGGTTTGACACAGGTGATACACGACATGTGTGTTCTGAAAAGACCATGTTCTCCACTTACAACAAACTCGATCATGAAGAAAAATTGTACATGGGCAACTCTGCAGTATCAATGATTGAGGGAAGCGGGAAAGTGATTCTCAAGTTCACATCTGGTAAGACTATTACGTTGAATGATGTGCTTCATGTTCCAGACATTCGCAATAACTTGATCTCTGGACCAGTACTCTCGAAGAAAGGTTTCCGAATGGTCTTCGAATCAGATAAAGTTGTTCTGTCTAAGGCTGAAATCTATATAGGGAGAGGATACTTGTGTGATGGCCTATTTAAGGCTAATGTGGCCGTAATTGGCAATAATAATGTATATTGTAATTCTGAAATGAATAAAAAGGAAGTTTCTTATGTTGTCGAGTATGATGCTCTATTATGGCATGAAAGATTAGAACATATAAACTTTCGAAAGATGAAAAAACTAGCAAATCTGGATTTAATTTCAAAATTTCAAGTAGATAAAAAATACAAATGTGAGACATGTGTAGAAGCAAAAATGGTTAAGAAACCATTTCATACTGTTGACAGAAGTACTGAACCATTACAAATGATTCATGCTGAGTTATGTGATTTCAAAAACTTACCTACAAGAAGTGGGAAAAAGTATTTTATCACATTTATTGATGATTATACACGATATTGCTACGTATATCTTCTCAATAGTAAAGATGAAGCAATTACATCGTTTATAAAATATAAGGCTGAAGTAGAAAATCAGCTAAATAAAAAGATCAAGATATTGAGATCTGATCGAGGTGGAGAATATGAGTCGCCGTTTGAACAATTCTGTGCAGAAAATGGAATAATTCATCAAACAACAGCACCATATTCACCACAACAAAATGGTATAGCCGAGAGAAAGAATAGAACATTAAAAGATCTGATTAATGCCATGCTCTTAACCTCTGGCCTACCAACAAACTTGTGGGGGGAAGCTTTAAATATGTCTAATCACATATTAAATAAGGTTCCTCATAGTAAAACGGGAAATATTCCATATGAATTATGGAAAGGATATCTACCAAGCTTCAAATACCTCAAAGTGTGGGGGTGCTTGGCAAAAGTTCATATCCCGCCCCCAAAGAAGGTCAAACTTGGACCAAAAACTGTAGATTGTTACTATTTAGGACCAGCCCAAAATAGTAGTGCATATAGATTTTTGGTATTCAAGTCTGATATACCTGATATTCATGTAAATACAATCATGGAATCAAGAGATGCCTCATTCTTTGAAGAAGTGTTTCCACACAAAAAGAATGAAGGGAATAAAAGGACACGAGAAGAATCAAATAGCCCACATGAAACTCATCGTGAAAGTGATGAAGTAGAGCCAAGAAGAAGTGTAAGGGCTAGAACTTCCAAATCATTTGGTTCGGATTTTTTCACATATGTGTTAGAACACGAACCTCAATCGTACAAGAAAGCAATGTCATCTTCTGAGTTTTCATGTTGGAAACAAGCAATACAAAGTGAGATCGATTCAATCCTAAGTAATAAAATTTGGGAAATTGTTGATATTCCACCTGAAATAAAACCTATTGGCTGCAAATGGATTTTTAAGAAGAAAATGAAACCGGATGGCTCTATTGATAAATATAAAGCCAGATTAGTAGCCAAAGGATATCGTCAAAAAGAAGGTATAGACTTCTTTGACACATATTCACCAGTTACACGAATAACCTCAATAAGAATGCTAATAGCAATTGCATCTATCTACAATCTAGAAATTCATCAAATGGATGTAAAAACAGCATTCCTAAATGGAGATCTCGATGAGGAAATCTACATGGAGCAACCCGAAGGATTTGTATCCAAGGGGAATGAAAACAAAGTCTGTAAATTGGTAAAATCACTATACGGACTCAAACAAGCTCCAAAACAATGGCACGCAAAGTTTGACAGTGTCATGATAAGAAATGGTTTTCGTATAAATGAGTGTGACAAATGTGTTTATTGTAAACAAGTTGGACAATCATACGTGTTTGTTTGTTTATATGTGGACGATATGCTAATCTTTGGTCCTAAAATTAAAGTTATAGAGACCATAAAGAAAATGCTTATCAATAATTTTGATACGAAAGATTTAGGAGTTGCTGACATTATTTTGGGAATCAAAATAATAAGAACGCCTAATGGAATACAATTATCTCAGTCACATTACGTAGACAAAATAATTGAGAAATTCCAACATTATGGAATTAAAGAAGTAAGAACACCTTTTAATCCATCGGAAGTACTGCATAAAAACACTGATGAGAGTGTAATGCAACTGGAATACTCTCGTGTAATAGGATGCTTAATGTATCTGATGAATTGCACCAGACCAGATATAGCTTATGCAGTAAGTCGATTGAGCAGGTATACAAGCAATCCAGGGAAGGAACACTGGAAAGCACTAATGAGAGTGCTTGGATATTTAAAAAATACCACTAACTATTCCTTACATTATGGAAAATATCCTGCCGTCTTAGAAGGATATAGTGATGCAAACTGGATTGCAGATTCAGATGAATCAAAATCAACGAGTGGTTATGTTTCTACCCTAGCAGGGGCAGCGGTGTCATGGAAATCAACGAAGCAAACATGCATAGCTCGATCCACTATGGAATCAGAGTTCATTGCATTAGACAAAGCAGGAGAAGAAGCAGAATGGCTTCGTCATTTCCTAGAAGATATTCCTTTATGGCCTAAACCTGTAACGGCCATATGTATTCACTGCGACAATCAAACCGCGCTAAGTAGAGCGAAAAACTTTGTGTATAATGGCAAATCACGACACATTCGTCGACGCCATAACACAGTTAGGCAGTTACTCTCTAATGGAACTATCTCCATTGATTATGTAAGAACAAATGATAACCTTGCGGATCCATTTACAAAATGGTTATCAAGAGAGAAAATAGACTGCGCATCGAGGGGAATGGGTTTAAAAGCCTAAACCAACAAGAGTTATCTTATACGGAAACCTATCCTGGCGACTGGAGATCCCACGGACTAGGATCAATAGGCAAACCAGTTCTGAATAACTCAAGACGTAATGCATTTGCATGGACATAGTCCAACTCCATTCCTATGGTGCACAACATAAATGCATGCCTACAGAAGTATTTAAAGGTTAAAACTATGTTTTTTTAATGATGACCATATCTTGTAAAATAACAAGTGGGGTATATGTAGGATACTCCTTATGGTTGCGATCACCTATGTTAGTGTGAGCTGGGTCGGCTCTATGAGAATATTAAAGGCTTAAATTCTCTATATACACTCGCAGAACCAAATTTGTTCAGGACCGAAATGAACACAACCAAGAGATTGGAGGAGGAGGGAAACAATGCTCTGTTAACCTTATTGTCTGGTTATACAATATCGGCAGACGGTTCAAGATGAAATAATTCACCGATTAGCCAAGTATATCCGATGAGTGTTAACAAGGGAAAGTTCAAAGTGAAACATCTACTTATCCTTCAAAAAGCATTATTCCACACGTAGTCTGAGATATTCCACTTTGTGTGGGGGAAAAGTATATTGTCATTCATGTGGGGGATTGTTGACAAATCTAAAAAGTGAATGAAATATACTTTAGTCCCACATTGGCAAAATGAAAGATTCAATTGGGTATATATATAGGATCCTTATTTCCTATATCGGCCCTTAGGGTCAGGTAATTTTGTGCGAGGGGGAGGACCCAAATCTGATGAACACACACACGCCCGCCCGTCCCGTACCGAACCGGGCCGGGCCGGGCTTGGTTTTGGGTCTACAATATCGGCAGACGGTTATACAATATCGGCAGACGGTTCAAGATGAAATAATTCACCGATTAGCCAAGTATATCCGATGAGTGTTAACAAGGGAAAGTTCAAAGTGAAACATCTACTTATCCTTCAAAAAGCATTATTCCACACGTAGTCTGAGATATTCCACTTTGTGTGGGGGAAAAGTATATTGTCATTCATGTGGGGGATTGTTGACAAATCTAAAAAGTGAATGAAATATACTTTAGTCCCACATTGGCAAAATGAAAGATTCAATTGGGTATATATATAGGATCCTTATTTCCTATATCGGCCCTTAGGGTCAGGTAATTTTGTGCGAGGGGGAGGACCCAAATCTGATGAACACACGCGCGCGCGCCTCCCGCCCGTCCCGTACCGGATCGGGCCGGGCCGGGCTTGGGCTTGGGTTTGGGTCTACTATGAAATCTTATTTTTGCTATAGAAAACACAGCAATTTTCGACGGGTTTTTGTTTTGTTTTGCTGGCTACAGTAACGGATACGGGCGCGGCCCGTTTGAATTGAATACGGGTACGACCCGTTGGAAGAGTGAAGAGACGCAATTATTCAGTGCGGATATATTTTGAACGGACGCGACCGTGACCGTTCAGAAACTATAAATAGGTGACAGATCCTGATCAAATCTCTCACTGGTTTACAGTTCTTCTTCTTCCCCAATTCACTTCTGCTGCCATCATCATCTCGGACTGACGTGCTCCTTACAATCCCACGCAGTTTCGTCGGTTGTACCCTGGGAGACTTCGAATAAAGTCTTAAGGCGATTGTCACGGCAAGCCTCCGACGAACTTTTGGTATTATTCTTCCTTTCATTACTGATACGCAGAATACCATTGTTGCATTGCAACGTTTTATACCTCTGTTGTTTCTGCTTTTGTAACACTTTAAACTGTTGCAGTTTGCTGTTGTAACATATTAAAGTGTTGCAGTTTGCTGTTGTAACATATTAAAGTGTTGCAGTTTGCTGTTGTAACATATAACAGTGTTGCAGTGCGTTGTGTAGTAACGCATTTCGACTGTTGCATTCTGTTTTCAACCGAAATAATCTACATCTTAAGACTTTCTGTTTTGGTTAAAACAGAGATGGCAGCAGAACAAATGTCCATCAAGACAGCAACTTTAAACAAACCAGACCCATTCAAGGGAGACGGAGATGATTTTCTGACATGGCAGAGTCAGATGCTCTTTTATCTCACAACCCTTGGTCTGCTGAAGTATCTTAATGAAGATGAACCAGTGCCGCCTACGCCAGGCAAAACCAATTCAGCAAATGAGATTTCTGCAATTGGCGCATGGAGGCACTCGGATTTCCTGTGCAGGAATTACATCCTAAACTGTTTGGATAAGGTTTTGTACAAGGTGTATCAGCCACTGAAAACTGCAAAAGCTCTCTGGAATGCGCTTAATGCAAAGTACAAAACGCAAAACGTTAGCCTGAAGAAGTTCATAGTTGACAAGTTCATGAACTATAAAATGATAGATTCAAAATCTGTAATTGCGCAATTGCATGAACTTCAGATTATTATCCATGAATTGCAAGCAGAAGGCCACGAAGTTGGTGAATCTTTCTTGGTTGAAGCAATTACTGGAAAGCTACCACCATCTTGGAAGGACTACCGCAATTACTTGAAGCACAAGAAGAAGGAGATATCCTTACAAGACCTCATCGTCAGATTGAAGATCGAGGCAGATAATCGCGGAGTCACTAAACCAAAAAACGAAGAGGCTTTTGTTGCAGAAGGGGCAAAGAAAAAAGGAAACCCCAACAAAAACAAAAAGAAAAGGAAGGCGCCAGAAACCAAACGAAATGATCAAAAGCCGTCCAAGAAGTTCAATGGGCAGTGTTGGGTTTGTGGCAAGACTGGACATCAAGCAAATGATTGCAGACACAAGAAACAGAATAATTCTGAAGCAAATGTGGTGGAAAACATGGACATCGATGGGTCTAACTTTTCTGGAGTTGTGTCGGAATGCAATCTAGTTCAGAACCCTTCTCAGTGGTGGTTTGACACAGGTGCTACACGACATGTGTGTTCTGAAAAGACCGTGTTCTCCACTTACAACAAACTCGATCATGAAGAAAAATTGTACATGGGCAACTCTGCAGTATCAATGATTGAGGGAAGCGGGAAAGTGATTCTCAAGTTCACATCTGGTAAGACTATTACGTTGAATGATGTGCTTCATGTTCCAGACATTCGCAATAACTTGATCTCTGGACCAGTACTCTCGAAGAAAGGTTTCCGAATGGTCTTCGAATCAGATAAAGTTGTTCTGTCTAAGGCTGGAATCTATATAGGGAGAGGATACTTATGTGATGGCCTATTTAAGGCTAATGTGGCCGTAATTGGCAATAATAATGTATATTGTAATTCTGAAATGAATAAAAAGGAAGTTTCTTATGTTGTCGAGTATGATGCTCTATTATGGCATGAAAGATTAGGACATATAAACTTTCGAAAGATGAAAAAACTAGCAAATCTGGATTTAATTTCAAAATTTCAAGTAGATAAAAAATACAAATGTGAGACATGTGTAGAAGCAAAAATGGTTAAGAAACCATTTCATACTGTTGACAGAAGTACTGAACCATTACAAATGATTCATGCTGAGTTATGTGATTTCAAAAACTTACCTACAAGAAGTGGGAAAAAGTATTTTATCACATTTATTAATGATTATACACGATATTGCTACGTATATCTTCTCAATAGTAAAGATGAAGCAATTACATCGTTTATAAAATATAAGGCTGAAGTAGAAAATCAGCTAAATAAAAAGATCAAGATATTGAGATCTGATCGAGGTGGAGAATATGAGTCGCCGTTTGAACAATTCTGTGCAGAAAATGGAATAATTCATCAAACAACAGCACCATATTCACCACAACAAAATGGTATAGCCGAGAGAAAGAATAGAACATTAAAAGATATGATTAATGTCATGCTCTTAACCTCTGGCCTACCAACAAACTTGTGGGGGGAAGCTTTAAATATGTCTAATCACATATTAAATAAGGTTCCTCATAGTAAAACGGGAAATATTCCATATGAATTATGGAAAGGATATCTACCAAGCTTCAAATACCTCAAAGTGTGGGGGTGCTTGGCAAAAGTTCATATCCCGCCCCTAAAGAAGGTCAAACTTGGACCAAAAACTGTAGATTGTTACTATTTAGGACCAGCCCAAAATAGTAGTGCATATAGATTTTTGGTATTCAAGTCTGATATACCTGATATTCATGTAAATACAATCATGGAATCAAGAGATGCCTCATTCTTTGAAGAAGTGTTTCCACACAAAAAGAATGAAGAGAATAAAAGGACACGAGAAGAATCAAATAGCCCACATGAAACTCATCGTGAAAGTGATGAAGTAGAGCCAAGAAGAAGTGTAAGGGCTAGAACTTCCAAATCATTTGGTTCGGATTTTTTCACATATGTGTTAGAACACGAACCTCAATCGTACAAGAAAGCAATGTCATCTTCTGAGTCTTCATGTTGGAAAGAAGCAATACAAAGTGAGATCGATTCAATCTTAAGTAATAAAATTTGGGAAATTGTTGATATTCCACCTGGAATAAAACCTATTGGCTGCAAATGGATTTTTAAGAAGAAAATGAAACCGGATGGCTCTATTGATAAATATAAAGCCAGATTAGTAGCCAAAGGATATCGTCAAAAAGAAGGTATAGACTTCTTTGACACATATTCACCAGTTACACGAATAACCTCAATAAGAATGCTAATAGCAATTGCATCTATCTACAATCTAGAAATTCATCAAATGGATGTAAAAACAACATTCCTAAATGGAGATCTCGATGAGGAAATCTACATGGAGCAACCCGAAGGATTTGTATCCAAGGGGAATGAAAACAAAGTCTGTAAATTGGTAAAATCACTATACGGACTCAAACAAGCTCCAAAACAATGGCACGCAAAGTTTGACAGTGTCATGATAAGAAATGGTTTTCGTATAAATGAGTGTGACAAATGTGTTTATTGTAAACAAGTTGGACAATCATACGTGTTTGTTTGTTTATATGTGGACGATATGCTAATCTTTGGTCCTAACATTAAAGTTATAGAGACCATAAAGAAAATGCTTATCAATAATTTTGATACGAAAGATTTAGGAGTTGCTGACATTATTTTGGGAATCAAAATAATAAGAACGCCTAATGGAATACAATTATCTCAGTCACATTACGTAGACAAAATAATTGAGAAATTCCAACATTATGGAATTAAAGAAGTAAGAACACCTTTTAATCCATCGGAAGTACTGCATAAAAACACTGATGAGAGTGTAATGCAACTGGAATACTCTCGTGTAATAGGATGCTTAATGTATCTGATGAATTGCACCAGACCAGATATAGCTTATGCAGTAAGTCGATTGAGCAGGTATACAAGCAATTCAGGGAAGGAATACTGGAAAGCACTAATGAGAGTGCTTGAATATTTAAAAAATACCACTAACTATTCCTTACATTATGGAAAATATTCTGCCGTCTTAGAAGGATATAGTGATGCAAACTGGATTGCAGATTCAGAGGAATCAAAATCAACGAGTGGTTATGTTTTTACCCTAGCAGGGGCAGTGGTGTCATGGAAATCAACGAAGCAAACATGCATAGCTCGATCCACTATGTAATCAAAGTTCATTGCATTAGACAAAGCAGGAGAAGAAGCAGAATGGCTTCGTCATTTCCTAGAAGATATTCCTTTATGGCCTAAACCTGTAACGGCCATATGTATTCACTGCGACAATCAAACTGCGCTAAGTAGAGCGAAAAATTTTGTGTATAATGGCAAATCACGACACATTCGTCGACGCCATAACACAGTTAGGCAGTTACTCTTTAATGGAACTATCTCCATTGATTATGTAAGAACAAATGATAACCTTGCGGATCCATTTACAAAAGGGTTATCAAGAGAGAAAATAGACTGCGCATCGAGGGGAATGAGTTTAAAAGCCTAAACCAACAAGAGTTATCTTATACGGAAACCTATCCTGGCGACTGGAGATCCCACGGACTAGGATCGATAGGCAAACTAGTTCTGAATAACTCAAGACGTAATGCATTTGCATGGACATAGTCCAACTCCATTTCTATGGTGCACAACATAAATGCATGCCTACAGAAGTATTTAAAGGTTAAAACTATGTTTTTTAATGATGACCATATCTTGTAAAATAACAAGTGGGGTATATGTAGGATACTTCTTATGGTTGCGATCACCTATGTTAGTGTGAGCTGGGTCGGCTCTATGAGAATATTAAAGGCTTAAATTCTCTATATACACTCGCAGAACCAAATTTGTTCAGGACCGAAATGAACACAACCAAGAGATTGGAGGAGGAGGGAAACAATGCTCTGTTAACCTTATTGTCTGGTTATACAATATCGGCAGACGGTTCAAGATGAAATAATTCACCGATTAGCCAAGTATATCCGATGAGTGTTAACAAGGGAAAGTTCAAAGTGAAACATCTACTTATCCTTCAAAAAACATTATTCCACACGTAGTCTGAGATATTCCACTTTGTGTGGGGAAAAGTATATTGTCATTCATGTGGGGGATTGTCGACAAATCTAAAAAGTGATACTTTAGTCCCACATTGGCAAAATGAAAGATTCAATTGGGTATATATATAGGATCCTTATTTCCTATATCGGCCCTTAGGGTCAGGTAATTTTGTGCGAGGGGGAGGACCCAAATCTGATAAACACACACACGCCCGTCCGTCCCGTACCGAACCGGGCCGGGCCGGGCTTGGGTTCGGGTCTACTATGAAATCTTATTTTTGCTACAGAAAACACTGCAATTTTCGGCGGGTTTTTGTTTTGTTTTGCTGGCTACAGTAACGGATACGGGCGCGGCCCGTTTGAATTGAATACGGGTACGACCCGTTGGAAGAGTGAAGAGACGCAATTATTCAGTGCGGATATATTTTGAACGGACGCGACCGTGACCGTTCAGAAACTATAAATAGGTGACAGATCCTGATCAAATCTCTCACTGGTTTACAGTTCTTCTTCTTCCCCAATTCACTTCTGCTGCCATCATCATCTCGGACTGACGTGCTCCTTACAATCCCACGCAGTTTCGTCGGTTGTACCCTGAGAGACTTCGAATAAAGTCTTAAGGCGATTGTCACGGCAAGCCTCCGACGAACTTTTGGTATTATTCTTCCTTTCATTACTGATACGCAGAATACCATTGTTGCATTGCAACGTTTTATACCTCTATTGTTTCTGCTTTTGTAACACTTTAAACTGTTGCAGTTTGCTGTTGTAACATATTAAAGTGTTGCAGTTTGCTGTTGTAACATATTAAAGTGTTAACATATTAAAGTGTTGCAGTTTGCTGTTGTAACATATTAAAGTGTTGCAGTTTGCTGTTGTAACATATAACAGTGTTGCATTGCGTTGTGTAGTAACGCATTTCGACTGTTGCATTCTGTTTTCAACCGAAATAATCTACAAATTATACGCAATTGGGATGAAAGTTTGAGATACCAGTAAAAAACCTACTGCTATTTTGTAGGAAAATGAAGGAATGAACTTATCGCTTGATGAGACATTAGGCAATGCAAACCCTCATTATACAAAGATAGCGAGAGAGAAAATAGCTGCAAGAGAGGCAGCAAATAAAGCTATGGCTGCACGGAAGAATGCAATGATAGAAGGGTCATGGTGTAGAATTCTAAAAGCAGCCAGGTAACTTCATCGTTTTTCTTTTAAATGACACAATAGCTTACAGTTCTAACTGTAAAATCATGCTTTATATTCTGAGCAAGTTTTAGTATAACTAGTTTTTGTCGAAAATACTTGTGCAACTGGAACTACGGCATGTGTGAAGCTTCAGTAGAACAATTTTATATGCCTTCAGTTCAATATCATACTATATTAAGATAATTAGAACTTAGAATCTATATTTGGGATTGTAAAATATAAGGGGGTGTGAAGTAGTTGCCTTATGTTCATGAAGTTCCCAATGTTACAATCACTGTTATATGATTTTGTAGTAATCTTCGTGATTGTAAAAAGGTGTACTCATGGATAGTCCTAACTCCTACCATCAATTACCATTTTTTTCTTCTAAAATAAAATAAAAATACCCGAGACATCAAAATAAGTGTGCTGCTTTGAATAAAGTAACCACTCTTATTATTAGAAAAACAAATCCCTTTGTATAAAAGGAATTTGTTATTATGGTTAAAACCAGAATAATTCGGACTTTGTAGGTGAAAACATGCACATTGCTTCCAAGACTCTTGTTTATGGTAGTTAGCGAAAAAAATTATTGTCTTTGTTAGGATGTGAACACTTGAACCTCTCATTTTTGACATCTTGGTGTTTTTGGCTATATGGGAACTGTGCATGTATTGTGTCACAAATATACAGGAAATGGCGTGATTAAAGTTCATCATTCCGAATATATTTGTTGCGATGTTTTTTTTTTCCTTGTGTCATAGTCGAAGACACAAGATGGAACGAGTCTCATGTACAACCCCATATAAAATGACATTTTCTTCTAATGTAGTTACAATTTTTTGTCTATATTTTTGTACAGGATTCAAAGCAAAGAAGCAGAAGCAGAGCTAGAAAAAGCACAGAAAAGTGCAGCAGAAGCATTCGAAGCAGCAAGAGCAAAGGGAGTAATGATGTATGATACGCCCGACACTCCAAGAAAATCATGCAAAGTCGAATCCCACTCTTCCCTAAGTGGAAAATCAACCCACACAGTAACCGCTTCATTCGAAACTGCATTTGAAGTAGACAGAGAAGTCATGGCAGCAATCAAAAAAGCATTCATACAGTATGCAAATTGTCCCAGTTCATGCAACAAAGACGAATTCAAAGATTTATTATGGAAAATCAGCCGAAACCCTGAAAACATTGAAAGTGAACTGGACTCATCAGAAATCTCTTATGAGCTAGTAGGTAAAATGATTGAAAGACTTAAAAATTTGCAAGAGGAAGAGCTTTCATCTCTTGCTACTGTAGTTGCAACTTGTGGTTTGAATGCTGCTTTGATGAAGCTTGAGCGTAGCAATAAAGACTGTGCACAGAGAAGTAGGATACAAAGAAGAATATCTAGTGCAAATAGCTTTATTGATGGGTTTTGGAATAGGAAAGAAACTGATTCAGAGATACCAAGTCTTGACAAGTTCTTGGTTAAGAATGTGTCTAAACTTGAAAAAGATGTTAACAATAACTCAAGAAGCTCTGATTACGAGTACAAGTCAAAGAATAATATTGATTACGAGTACAAGTCAAAGAATAATATTGATAAGTCAGTTGAGCATGCCTCGGATTTGGGAAGTATTCTTGTGAAGCATGTATCGAAACTCGAGAAAGAAATCCTAGAAGCGAAAAAGTTGCAACCTTGCAAGGAAAATGTTGATTCTAACTCAAGTAAAGAAGTAAACTTGCCTAGTCTTGATGAAATTTTGATCAAGAAACCTACACATAAATTGGAGAGAGAGAAAATGGAAGCATCAAGAAAAGAGTATGAATTCAAGAGAAGAAACAATCATCAGAGCACTGAAAACATGGAGAGTTTAGATGCGATTCTAGTTAAGCATCAGTCGAAACTTGAGAAGGAGAAGATTAAGTTTGCTGCATGTGATAAACCACCAATATATGAAAATGTAAAGAATAAGAGACACGGGACTATTGAAGTTGGTAGTACAGATAGTTTGGAAAATGTACTTTTGAAGAGTAAACCAGAATCTGAGAAGGCAAGTAAGAAGTCAGAGGATTGTATCATAAAACATGCAAGTGCACGTAAAGAAGCAAGAGAAAGAGATTTGCTAGAAGCATGGGGAGGTTTAAGCCTGGGAAATTCTATTAAACCTCATATTTCAAGACTTGAGAGAGACAAGGTAAATTAAAACTTACATATTTCAATCTTCTATTTTATTTTTTATTTGTTTGCCTAAAAAAAAGTTTATAAACTTTATAAGAGCTTTGTTCTATTATAATCATACGACTCTGTTGTGATGCAGGCTGCTTGTAAAAGAGCTGAAGAAGAAGGAAAAGCAAAACAGGTTGTAAAACGATAGTTTGATGGTTAGATTGCCAGTTTTTTTGAAATTTATTCTTGTTTACAAGTATCAATTGATTTTTTTGATAGTAGTAAATCAAGCATCCATAGAATTTTGGAGTAAAAATTTTATGAGGTAACAAAAATAATCAATGCTACCCAACAAAATTAGCAAAGCGTTGAAAAGAATATTTGGGTGGTTCATTTAATTGATTGTAAGGTCCGTCAACATAAAATAATAAATGAATTGTGTTGCTACTAGATGTTATTACATTATCTGTTCATTTAGGATCGTAATAGCCATTAATGACTCTGGATGGATAGCTAACTGCTGTTTAGCATCACAGCAAAGGCGACTTTTAGAATTAAGTTTTAAAAAATATATTCAAGTTTTAAAAAATATATTCCAAGTATAAGCTTTTGGTCCAAATTTACAAAATTAAACTTGTTTTTCCGCAGATTCGAAATTTATGCTCGCCCACTTTTATATTTTCTTTTCTAGAAAAATACAAAGGGAGGGTTATTCAAACATAAAATAAAGTACAAATTACGACAAGTATTGGACACAATAGGTATTAGTCATTGAATATTTTTATCTTTACATAAAAGAGCTGGAAATTTGAGGAAGCTTTAATGGTTAAGACTATGGTTAAGATTTCTTCTATGGTAATTTTGTGTCGTGGCTTGTGTTCAAATACAATATGCTCATTATAACAGTGTCTAAGTACAAAAGCATGATCAGTGAAAACTATATTTATTTTTGTAGATGAGACATATAAATAGGAATACTTTTTTTTTCTTAGTATCAAACCAAACCTTATGATGTAGCTGTAAATTTGATTCTTGTCCAATAACACAAATTTGAGATTTATGTTTTATTGTATCATACATAAAAACATGGTAACCTAAGGTTGCCAGAATGCTTCCAGTAAAAAAACAATTCGGACAGAGACGAAGGCTTCTATCATTAAATAGTTGTTATAATATATGTAAATATATAAGTGAATATGCTTTTATGTTGTTTTGTTTTTTTCCACATCGTGAAATTGGTTAAGTCCTTTGCTCTGGAACCTTTATATAAAGGAGGCCATGTAATGTAAATATATATCTATTCTCAGAAATAAACAATATATCTTTTGTCTCTCTTCAATGTCTTCTACTTTCTTTATTCTATAACACGTTATCAGCACGATCTTTTTCTCGAATGTATTGGACATTCTAATTCAAAAGATTAGATCCATTTTTTTCTTCATGTAGGTACATCTCTTTCTTTTATTCAGTTACTGAAATCAGATCTATCTCTTCCTCTTATTTAACCATTGAAATCAGGTTTGAAATTTTCTGGATCTGCTTTTCTAGATTTATTTTGCGATTAATTTAAATCTAGATTTAAGTATTCTTGTTTCACAATTCTATATCTATTTTCTAATTTTTTAGATTTGGATTTAAGTTTTAATATATCTTATCTTTTCAAGATTTTATTTTGTCATAGATCTAAAATTATAGATCTTATTCCACTGTACATGTATTTTTGTCATTATATTTCAGATCTCATCCTACAATAGATCTGATTTTTTTTGTTCTTATTTTTCATATCTCATTATATTGTAGATCTCAAAATCACACCCAAATATATACCTTTGAGATTTGTACATTGTTTAAAAATAAAATGTTGTGATTTTATTGAATTTGGATTTGAATTAATTTCAAACTTGCTTATTATTGCATTTTTTTTGAGTTCATTATTTTGAAAAGCAAGTTTTGAATTTGACAATTTCTGTTGTTGGTTCAAATAAATTTATTTATCTTGATTACATTTTGGTTTGTGATATAGATCTAAGTAATATATACATGTTTGATAAATGAAGTTTTCATTTTGAAAACTCTTTGATTTTGATTTTGATTTTGGAAATTATTTTGATATATATTGTTTATATTTCCAGAAGAAATATTTTATTATTTCTTAGAGAAACATATACAAGAATAATGCATATTTAGAAGATCATATTAGTTTAGATCCAATATTAATATTGATTTAGTACACCTGAAGTGAATGGAAACATTAATGAAAACATATACGGTAAACTTAATTTCTAGCATTTGAAATAAAAGTTAAGAACCTGCAGTTCCTATAATGTTAAAAGCTTGAGTTTCCATAAATTATTAAATTTTCTTATATTAAAGAACTAGAAGTTTCAATAAAAGAGCAGAAACTTGAATTATAAAACAAAAGGATATATATATATATATATGTATGTATGTATGTATGTATGTATGTATGTACATACATACATACATACATACATACATACATACATATATATATATATATATATATATATATATATAAAAGAGTTATTTTAGTTATTTTAGAAATTTTGGCTATTAAGAAATAAAGTTTCTCTTATGGTATTCATTTAATTTCATTATTGAGTATATTAAACTTAGCTTTGAGATTAAATTTTGCTAACTAAAGTTAGTTAGATTGATTTATTTGTTTGTAAAGAAATCAATTCGTTGTGATAATATTTTCTATTTTATGCCACGATAATGGTAAATTGCATTCATTTTTTTAATCATAAATGCATTAAATGTTGTCGTCGTGGTAAAATATTAAATTACCATATCATCATCATAAATGCACTGGCTACGGTAAATTAAATGATGTTGTATTTTTATGTTTGGAATAAGAATAGACATATGGTTTATTATATGGTGTATTCATTTTGGCAAACAATGCTCGATATAATGAAAGAAATAAGTTTGAACAACAACCTGAAGTTGTGCAAAGATTTTTTTTCCAACCAGAAGTTGTATAACTCAAAGTCCAAGACCTGAAGCCTTGAATTATGAAAAGATTTCTGATAAACTTTACAAGCTCGAATTCTAATAGACTTTTATTTTGTAACAATATGGTACAAAAAAAGGGGAGAAGTTTACACAAAATTTAAGAACCTGAAGTTCTTAACAAATTAATGAACTTGAAGTTTATGAATTAGAAGCCCGAAGCTCTATTGAAATTATGTAAAATGATAAGGTTGTACTTCCAGAACAAGTTAAAGAAAATTAATAAATAATCATATGAGAAAATGATGCTGCATTCAAGAGATTACAAAAATCTCCAAATAAGTTATACCTTACCTTATATCTTAACATTTATACTATATTAACCAAATATCCTAAAGATATTATGTTATATGATATTTCAAATATCATTGGATGTGTATGTGTATATTAATCTCTTGAAAGATGTTTTAGAGATTTATTTATATTTATATTGCAAAATCTAACATCCTAGAAGAGATGTTATAGGAATTTTATTTTTGTTACATTGCAATTCCTTAAAAGGAAATACTATATTCCCTGAAGGAATAATGATATAACTTTTTTGAGTAATAACAATAATTTATTCAAAAACAAATCATATTGTATACCAATGTTACACTCCAGAAGTAGTGGTTTTATCTCTTCGCATCTTACTTTCATTTCGTGCATCTAATTTTGTTACTGTATTTAAAGTTTGATATATCATTTCAAAGATAGCTACAACAAAAATCTCCACTAGAGATGTTTTATGCTATTGTAAAGGTAGTAATTATGTAATTTCTACAAAAGAAACATTGTACATTGATATGACATTCCAATAGTACACACACACACACACACACACACACACACACACACACACACACACACACACATATATAGAAGAGATAAATTCACTCCAGAAGTAGTGATAATAAAATATCCCTAAAAGAGACAATAGATTAGGAAATGATAACATATCTCTATAAGAGATTTGCTTATATATTTGGTAATTTTATTAAACCAAATAAATGCATAGAAATTTGATTATAAAGGATCCTAATTTAGTTTAGATTAGATCCTAAAAGTTTGAGAGCTATGCAACATGTATCATATATTTCCTTATAATTATATCAAACGTGAGAAATATTACACTTATAATCATTTCTGAAGATAATCTTTAAATATTCTCCTGAAGAGATAGTCTATATTTCGTATCATAATTTTCATGCAAGCTATACATACGGTCCTGAGGAAATCTGTATCCGTAACATTCCAAGTATCCAGAAGATACTATTATTATTTTTGCTGTAATTTTTTTTACAGAACTCTCAATAGAGATGTGTAGAAATGTCTATATGCAATTAAAAATTATTCCTTGATAAGTAATCATAATTAGGTTCAAAACTGATATTTGAGATATAATCGAGGAATAAAACTTAACAACTTGAAGTTGTGTGTATATTTTGTTCGAACTAGAAGTTCGATATGGTTTCAAACCAAATGTTTTGAACATTATCATGCGGTTTTGACAGGTTTGCATGGACAATGATTCATAAATAGATATTAATAGTTTGGATCCTTGTAATAGTTTGTTCTAAAAATCACTAATTCAAATGAGAAAGAGTATGAAAATTTTATAATATATATGTGATACGTGGACGCACGTATACATCCATATATGTAAATATTTAGCTAACAACCTGAAGTTTGTTATAAGCTCATCTCATAGATTATGCATAGATATTATTTAGTGATTTAAAATTCAATCAACATAAATGTTGAATGATCTGAAGTCATGTATGTATTCAAATGATCTACACAATAAGTAAATTCCTCCAATTGCTTAGATCAATGAATGAGAACAAACTCTAATAATCAATATCAACTGAGTGCATCTTATCAACTAATAAAAGAATTATCCTCCTATTATTAATATGTATGATGTATTTGCTAGTAGCAATATCGTAATGGATCAAAATGAGAGTCCAAAAATGATTATTATTTAATGTGACAATGTTTGTCAACATTGAGAGGGAGGATAAAGGGATACAAACTCATTTTGATCATCGATGTTAAATATTTAAATATACAATGATGCAAAATATTATCAATATTATCCCTAGTAGACTTTCTCCAGATTTGAATCCCTGAAAGATCAAAATTTGTAAACCACATCTGAAATATGGTTCAAAAGTCAGTTCAAATTATTTATGGAGTAAGTAATACAGATGCCAAATAATGAAGATGAGTGTTCTTGAAGAAACACTTAAGGGTGCTCTTGAAGAGACCAATGACATGATTGTCAAATTACCTAGAAGTGGTTTAGGTACCTAAAACATGATAATTAAAGAGATCTCAATAAAACATGTCTAGAACTGACAAGAAATAATCATCGATGATAAATTTATAAATAATAAAGCGCTTATGTTTATAAATGGATTAAAGTTCCTGGATTAGAGAAAAACATGATTGGCCATCATGAAATTCTCCTTAATAAGAAATCTGAACTTGTAGTCCGCAAAGTACCAAAAGTACTTGAAATGCTTAATATACCTCGAAGGTATAAATATGATTTAAATCATGTTAAATAATGAAAGTATACAAATTCCTGAAGAATATAAATAACTTTCATTGTTATAAAGAATGCAAAGAACAAGGAGAGTAGATTTCAACCTACTTTTAAGTTTGTTGTAATGAAAATCTTGATATAATTCATGATGAGTATATTACTTCCTATTTTTAAGTATCGTTGTAATGAAACTCTTAATATCCATTGAAGTGATAGTTGCGATATGCAAATACTTATTAAAGTATACAAATTTCTGAAGAATATATATAACTTTTGTAGTTATAAAAAATAAAAAAGACATGAAGTGTAGATTACAAATTTCTTCTAAGTATTATTGTAATGAAAATCTTGATACATCAAGATGAGTAGATTACTTCCTGCTTTCTAGTAATGTTGTAATGAAATTTTTAATATTCATGAAAGATGTATAGTTGCAATGCGCAAAACTAATTTGAAGCACAAAAATGAAAGCACATGAAGTGTTCTTCATAAAGGTAGCAAACAAAATGCATAAAATGCAAATCATATTTGGATTGGAAATTTTGATTGTATCGAAGGAAACTATTAATAAATTGTATTATTAATGAGATACATATTTATGGATCCAGAAGTATCTATAACCAATTTAAGTTATCGAAAGACGAATACGAATTCAGAGGAAACGTTAAATCAGGGGGAGCATCTATAAGTATTTTATAATGCACTCTTTTTCCTTAACTAAGATTTTTCCCACTGGGTTTTTATTAGTAAGGTTTTAATGAGGCATTATCTTGATCCGGAAGTATCAACTCCCCAGTAACATTTGAAAATAAGTTACAATGTACTATTTTCCCTTATTTAATATTTTTCCCACTGGGTTTTTCTTACTAAGGTTTTAACGAGGCATTGTCTTGATCTAGAAGAATTAAATGTATTTCAAGAAATAACATCTCAAATATGTTATTTAAGTTAAATTGTATTTTTATCCTTGACTAAGGTTTTTCTCATAGGGTTTCCTTTGTAAGGTTTTTAATGAAGTATTGTATTGATCCAGAAGTATCAAACTCTATTTGACTCTGTAAATTATTGAAATATGTAATACTATATTGTACTCTTTTTCCTTCACTAAATTTTTTCCCATTGGGTTTTTCTTAGTAAGGTTTTGATGAGACATTGTTTTGATCCCGAAGTATCAAACCCTTTAGCAAGAATATCATTTTTAATATGATTTTACAAGTTGCACTCTTTTTCTCGTTCAAGGTTTTTTCCCCACTGGGTTTTCCTAACAGAGGTTTGTAATGAGGCAACAGACAATATTTATAACGACTGAATGGATATATGAAAGCAAGATAATAATGAGGGGAAGAAATTGTCATGGACATTTTAAAAGAAACAATTTCTAGCAACCATATGAGCATCCAAGATTTCGAAGACGCATATTCAAGGGGGAGTGTTATAATATATGTAAATATATAAGTGAATATGTTTTTATGTTGTTTTGTTTTTTCCTACATCGTGGAAGTGGTTAAGTCCTTTGCTCTGAAGCCTTTATATAAAGGAGGCTATGTAATGTAAATATATATCTATTCTCAGAAATAAATAATATATCTTTTGTCTCTCTCTCCAATGTCTTCTACTTTCTGTATTCTATAACAATAGTGTTTTATTGCATTATATCAACAACGTAAGTTAGTTGAGGTAGTTTGATTCATGAAAACGGTGTAAACCTCAACTATGTTTATATTGAACTAAGTGAATTAAATAATATTTACTTTTAACTGATTTTTACTACAATTACATTAGGACTAAAACAAACATTGAAATTTCATACATGTTATATAATCACGTACAAAATCATGAAGATGTGAAACAAAATAATAAATTTACTATTCAGACAAAGCCACAAACAGCGCAACAACAACAATAACAAAGCTATTATTCCCAAGCAAATTGAGGTCGGCTAAAGATGAAATCCAAAATTAAATGACAGTCAATTTAAAAGTAACAATAACAATAATTAGATTTATAAAATAAAGATAAAAATTAAACAAAGATAAAAGTAAAATAAAGTTCAAAAAAATTCTAGTTCGTGGTTCTGATACGTGTATCGCTAACTTTCACGCGCTCATGTATGACACCAGCTCTTCGGACATATTCTAATCCATTAAGTACCTTTTTACTACTTCATCCCATATCAACTTTGGTCGACCTCTACCTCTCATTGAGCATTCGATGCGGCCTATAATTCCAACGCACACAGGTGCCTCGGGAGGCCTCCGCCGGAGATATTGAAACCATCTTAAGCGATGTTGGACTAGCTTCTCTTCAATTGTTGCTACTCCAAGTTTGTCACGTATATTATCATCTCTAATCCGGTCTCGTCTTGTATGACTATAACTCCATCGTAGCATACGCATCTCTGCTACACTTATCTTCTGCACATGTTGGCTTTTAGTAAGCCCACATTATGCAGCATACAACATCGCAAGTCTGATTGTCGTTCTGTAGAACTTTCCTTTAAGCTTTTGTGGGACTTTCCCATCACAGAGAGTGTCAGACGTCCGTCGCCATTTTACCCATCCTGCTCGAATTTTAAAACAAACATCTTCATCAATCTCACCATCATACTGCAACATTGATCCTAAATATCAAAAGGATTCCTTCTTGGGCACTACTTGTCCGGTCAGAGTGACATCTCCATCCTCTGACCTGACAACGTTGAACTTGCACTTCATATATTCTGTTTTAGTTCTGCTAGCCTAAAACCCTTTGATTCTAAAGTGTTCCTCCACAACTCCAGTTGTCTATCAACCCTTATCCTACCTTCATCAATTAGCACAACATCATCAGCAAAGAGCATACATTGAGAAATCTTACCTCATATACCCTTCGTAACCTCATTTACCAATAGGACAAAAACGTAGAGGATCAAAGCTGACCCTTGATGTAATCCTATGTTAATGAGAAAGTCACTAGTCCTACCATCACATGCTCTTGACACTAGTCACAACATCATCGTACATATCCTTGATAAGGGTAATGTACTTTGTTGGGATTCTCTTCTTTTTCAAAGCCCACTACAAAACCTTTCTCTGTGTTTTGTCATAAGCTTTCTTCAAATTGATAAATACAACGTGTAAATCCTTCTTTTACTCCCTAAATCCCTTCATAAGTTATCTTATCAGGAAAATTGCCTCTGTGGTCGACCTTACAAACCAAATTGGTTTGTTGAAATGCTTGTCATCCTTCTTAATCGATGTTTAATAACTCTCTCAAAGCTTCATTGTATGACTTATAAGCTTAATTACCCTGTAGTTTGTGACACTTTGTGTGACGAAAAATCCGTACCATTTGAATCGACAATAATCCATACATGTCCAACCCAAAAAGCACAAACTGACGGAAGGTCAAGAGAAAGAAAAGAAGAGAGAAGAAGAGAAGAGAAGAAAGAGAGAAGATAGAACCAAACAGAACAATACACAATCTCACATTGCAGCGGAAAATATATAATATCATATCAATGATCTTTATAAAACAGAAACTATATATATACATACATAAATCAGAGTTCAACAATCAATCAGAGTTATCAGCCTGAACAGTTATAATAACCCGTCCTCACAAATAATGATAATAACAACAACTAACAAAGCACAGCGGATAATCAAGCAAATACGGGTATACGAAAATGAAGATCTCCAGCTCTCCTGCTGAAGCTCCAAAGGCACCAAAGCATAACCTGTAGATATACTCGGTCTGACCCGAGCATTGAAAGGGAAGAACGCCCGGATCAGTTGGGTCAACCAGCGTGAGAAACAGACTCAACTGAATTTATTCAATTACCAAAATTTTCCTTTATCAAAATAAAAGTATCTCGTAAAACAAGTCCACACATAAACACGGACATGTTTTTACCTTACGATAACTAAAACATATCATATCAAATCTCATGTTATATTATAGTAGTGTCTACTATATACAAATAATATTAATCATGGCCGAAATTGTTACAATGATTAAATTCCAGCATATAGCCCAATTGGGTAATACAGTCAAAATGGAAAGCACGTAGTGGAGTTTGGATTTCAATACAAATGACCAGGTGAAGGGATTACCTTCCGACAGTACATCTCTAGAAAAATGTACCGAGGACCATCACTAAGAATCCTCTAGCAACACAAGACCGGCCCACCTCTATAACTAGATGGTACCGAATATATCATCCTCCGGTCGTTACCGATCTTTACCGAGGGTCGTCATAGCATACAAACCACAATAATCAGATACACGACGTCATAGCGTGCAAAGATATATCTAGAAGAGGATGATCATATCCTAATAGGAATGACCCACTTAGCCCTGCTGCATCTAACTTTGTTTTGGTCGCTTCCGGTTGATGAGGCTAGAGGTAACGACTACCTTTCACAAAGCACAATCACATCACTTAGAATGTCACATGGCCATTTCCGTTGACTACTAATTGCCTTCCATAAAAATACAACCCTTAAGCTCATACGTCGCAAGGAGGGTGTTAAGCTAAGAGAAGTTGCCTTCTCCGCCACCACTGATGTACGTTTGTACGAACCAATGTACGTAATCTATAGAAATGCAATGTCAGACAAATATCCATACAAGTTGTCCATGAATAGGACAAACCGAAGGTATTTTCCTACCACATCCTGTCGGAGAATCCCTAGGATTAGTAGCAAATAGTCATCGCATTGGATATTTCATAATGAAGAGACCACTGCTACTGGATGTATATTGGGATTTTAACCCCAAACGATCAACAAGCAATCCCCCACTATGAAACTCCGAAAATCAGTACCATCACATGCAACCAGCACAGTCGTCGCATATACGTTGGTCCGAAGTGGTTTTCAGATAAATCTGATCCCGGTCTCTTCGCACCAACAACTCAAAAGCGTTTCTCAACCTCACACAACAACTAAGTCTCATAGAGTTATCACGTTTCCAACTTTCAACTTGCTATCCTTCGAGCCAAGAAGGAAGCTCGATAGATTGGAGTAATACTCCGTACTATACAAATCAACATCTTCAACACAAAGGATAATCAAGCTTACACAGAAGGCTATGTACTAAGTGTACGAATAAATAGTTCCCACATCAAGTTGAGGAACTAAAAATTTTGGGCAATTTGATAGTCGGTTATTTAACTTCAAAGCAAACACACAAATATTCAGCATTATATACAATCACTGGGCCCTCTTATTAATCTTCCATAAATTAAATAGCTTGCCAAATATTCGCTTCAATTTATCTTTTAAAAAGATATATTCTCAAAACATTTCACTTCATGTTGGAAAACATTTCCATATACTTATTTAATAATAAGTAATTCGCAATTCAATTTATATTTTCAACACTTAAAAATATTCAATATACTTAAAACATGATTAAGTATATATTTTATTCTTTAAGGAAATCATTCTCTTAAACATCTTTATTTGGGTCAAAACGAATGTTGCGTAAAGCATCGTTACGACAACCCAAAATCAATAGTATAGGGATTCGAGAATTAGGTAGGTATATAAATCTCAATACTATACAAAATATTTCCTTTCGGAAATCATTTACTATAACAACAGTGTTATAGTCCATCATTTTCTTATTTCTCGAAAACGTCTATTTCAACAATGAATGTTGAAATCTACGGTTTAGATCCTTAACGCATTTTAAAACAACTTCAAATCATTTTAATTCTATTTAAAATATCACTTCCCAAAACATTTCTTTAATATATTATTCACTGTCCAAAATCGTGAATATAATTCGTTTACCAAATTAAAGCTTCTACGCATTTAATTCAGAATTATCCACCGTCCAAAATCGTGGATATAAATCTCTAACCAAATTCAACACTTCTACATATTTAATTTTAAAGGATAATCCACTGTCCAAAATCGTAGGTATATCTCCTTTACCAAATTCATTACTATACTTAACTTATCAAAATAAGTTGATTTCACATTTACAAAACAACGTTTATAAATTCCATTTATTATTTTATAAAACTTCAATATATAAAATCCCTTTATTTACAAATTCCATTTATCTCAATTATATACCAAAAAATCAAATTTATAAGCAAATTACTTGTAAATCATTTATTTACAAAGTAGTTATTTTATAACTTCACAAATTTAATAAATTTCATTCGCTTATAAAATCCATTTATAACATCATTTTAACAATTATAAAAACTCCTTTATAATTCAATTATTCTGATTTATAAAAATTCAATTTATAAATCTTATTTATAAATCGTTTATAATAATCAAACATCTCAATTTAAACCATTTTACAAAATAGTTAACTTTACATTCCAAAAATCATATACTGGTTCTATTTCACAAAAACCATAATTTTTTATAACATAAAAATTATAACGTTTATTTATTTAAAATGAATCAATTCCAAAATTTAATAAAACGTGTACTTTCAAAAATCACTGTAGAATCCTTTTAAATTCGAAATCGTTACTTTAACATTTTTTTAAAACTCCAAAATAGGCCCAATGCTGCAACAACACCAAATACAACAATCACGGCATCCAAACATCATATATCAATATGATAACAGAATATATCGTAAATATCTGTAAATGAATCAATACTGTTGAGGAATCCGGTTGGATCCCTCCAACCTGTCACCTGCAACAAATATACATATTAGAATATGTGTACAATGTCTGCTTCAAGGCAGATGCGCGTACAAAGAGTCATCCGCTCATACACGGGAACGTATAGGGTCTCATCTGCTCCAATATGCAGGTATATATCCAAATACCAATCAATATATCATATATCATTCAAAAAATCATCAATCATCATATAATAAATTATTTCCCACTTATATAAAAATATCAGTGAGTCAGAAATAGTGAGTTGTACTCATATTGCGTCCAATAGAAGTCGTAGTGTTCTATTCCGAATAAAATTAAACGACCGTTTAATTTTATCCAAAATTCACACTAGCTCCAATCAACTCCAAACCAGCTCTATCGCGTAGTCTTCGTCCATACGAACCTAACGCAATTCGTTTCGTCAGTTTTCGACCTTGTATCAAAAAGTTAGAGCATTACAAATTTTATACGATTTAATATAATAAAATTTCAATTTTTATTTTTATTTTTAAACCTAATTCTTATCATAACTGTGCATGATCTCATCTTCCTCCCCAGGTTATTCATGCGTACAACAACCCATAGCCGTCGACTATTATAAATTTGCACGACCACCTATGCTCAACCATTCGACGATCGAACAACGGCGTCTCAAAGCCCACCACACGAGCCACTTACGGCCAGAAGCTTGGTGAACCTGGCTCCATCATCTCCCTGGGAAATGAGCGTGAACGTTTTGCCTTTGAGCGAGGAATCCCGTTGATCCGTGTCTCCATTCACGATCTTACCCGTTGGATAGGAAGATCTTTCGATGATCTACAACTTGGTAGTTGAAATTTTTTGACGAATGTTGACGGATTAGAAGAGAACGAAGGGAAAAGAAACGAAAAATATTGGCCATTTAAATAGAGGTGGCAGCCTGCCCTAATTTTCTAGGGTTTGATGAAAATGAGAAAATCTAGGGGCTTTTATAGAAAATTCTCGCGACACTATTCATCCGGAATTTTTCTGAACTCCAAACGAAGCGTACCGTCCGGCGTTTATAATGTTTTACCCCTATTCCGAATGCAATGGAATATATATCGAGAGCTACTTCGATCATATTTGAAAGATAGGTTTTCAAATCGACTATTTAAATTTAAAATTCACTTAAACCGATTTCTACGCATTTTAGCTTGACCCGGACAAACCGTACATCCGATTGACACGAAATTTGAAATCTTACAATAATTTAACATTACGGATCCAATAAAACTGGTTTCGTCGAAATCCGAGACTGTTTTAAAAACGACTATTTTTACACGTCAATTAAATATTAAAATATTCAATTTCTACAAATTAACTTTTAATTCGATTTTGAAAGTTCGCTAACATCATTCCAATTCAAATATGATTTAATGTCACATTAAAAATCATTTTTATTCATTTCAAATCCAATTTACAATTATTTTAGCAATTTCAAATATTAAATTAACAATTTAATTATCCAATTAAATCTAGATATTCGAAATATTATTTGTTCAGCTTATTAAATTAACTTTTAAATATTTAAAATCAATCAAATATACGAATTTCAAATGATAGAAACTCTAGGTCGTTACATTTTCCCCTACTTAAAAGAATTTCGTCCTCGAAATTACCAAGTAAGAAAAGGTCACAAAATCCATTAACTTTCAAAACAATTCGTTCAAATTAGATTTACCAAATCTATTTAACCTTTTAACTTTTTTCAAAATCCAATAGTTAAGCTTTCAAAAACTTTACTAAGTTTTCAAATCCATAACTATTTATCTTTTCAAAACCCACATATAGTTTAACTTTCAACTCAAAAATCAAACTTTTAGTTTTCACAAATTTTTTCAATTTTTCCAAGAAAATTCTAACGCCTTAAAGTTTCAGAAAAATTCGCCATAGTCTCCTTTGCGCGGTTCGATCCGAAAAAAAATAACAATATATATATATCACAAATATACATCTCATCATTGAGGATGAGGCATCCCGAAGGGAAAAAAGTGTAAAAGTACGATATGTAATCCGAGATATGTACCTTATATATTATTAGCGAGCATATACGGCTAATATAGCACGAAAGCGAGCTCCAAAAGCGAAGCAAGCGCCATCCGCACCTACTAAACGCTCAACAAACCATGAGAAACATGTATATATGAAAGTAACATCAATATACAACATATATCACTACAACAACTACATATGCCAATATAGCAAATGCAACAAAAGCAACAAATCCAACCATCCAACAACTATCATCCAACTAACATCCATAACCAATCCATAAAAAAATCAATACAAATTCAATTTTCATTAATATTCATGGCTTTTCAATTAATCACATTTGGTTCATTAACATTGGATTTACTAACATTCATTCATTCATTTTCAATTAGTTTACATTCACTAATTCATATTCAAGTTTGTTCACTTCCAAATCAAATCAAATTCAATTCTATTTAAGATTCACTTAACTTCCAATTTGATTTCAATTACTTTAGCTTTCAACTTCATTAATTCAATTTCATATGAATTTCTACACAATCAATTAACAACCATCTAGCAACCAATGCATATCCAATCATAACCAAATTTATTTACTTTACATTCATTCAATTTGGTTTAACATTCAATTTATTCGTTAATTCAATTGCTAATTCATTCTTACAACTAAAGTTGAATTTATTTTTTATATAACTTAAATTCACATTCATCACTTCGTTTTATTAATTCACTTTATTAATTTACTTCGATACCAAAATCAATTTCATTCAACATTACTTAAGTTATCTTTCTTTTCAACTTCATTTACCTTCACTTTCACTATACAACTTAAGTTCACTTCTAATTTAATTCAAATTCTATTTTATTTAACTTTTACTTAAGTCAAATTCATATCACTATTCAAAATCAGATTTTGTTTTGCTTAACAAATTGTTTAACCATTTTAACATTTGGTTTTACTTACCTTTTCTCATTTAATTAAGTTATACAACTTATTCATTTAAACTTTCACAAACATTTACCTAAGTTTACTTCCATTCACATTTTTATAGTTTCAAATCATGGTTATATAATCACTTCATGCTTAGTTTTAGTTAACCTTCCCAATTCATATTATGTAATCACTTACCATCTTAAGTTTAATTTCGATTTCAATAACATATCTAATCCAATTCAAATCCAATTCAATTTATTTAACCTTCCTTTAGTCAAATTTCAAATCATATAATTCACTTACTAACTCAAATTTCTTTCAACTTCACTAAAGTAAATCCTTACTTCATATTATAAGTCCAAAAGTCGTCTCACTTATTTTTTATCAATTCCAACTTGGATTTTAAATTCAAATTTGTTTATCGAAACAAAACTTTATTGGTAGCAAATCCATCACACAGAAACTCGAAAATGATACTTATGATGCTGCAGTCATCACCCTTATTATTTCCCAGCAACAGTAGTAAATTCGGTGCTTTATATTCTTTCAGAAATTTTTTATATTCATAAAGCACATTTATAAATCTTTTACTTATATAATTTCACTTATTTTACTTAACTTATATAAGATCATTCCAAATTTATTCATCTTATCTAGATTTATAATATTATAACATCTTTAACTTTGAAAAATAACTTTCAAAATCAACGGGATTCAAAATTTTCAAATTCATAGTTTAAATTCATTTTTATTTGCAACTCACATTTATAAATATATTCAGGTTGTTTCATTTCTTATACATAAGATTATTTCACAATTGTAAATCATTTCAATTATAATTTCATATTTATAATTCATTTGTTTATATAATTTATTCTCTTACAATTGTTGTTTTTATTTAGATTATTCAAACAACTTTTATTTAACTTATATATTTGCATTTTCAAACAACCAAACAATTCATTTATATACACTATAATAATTCTTGAAAAATTATTTCCTTTATATACAAAATATAATCGAGGTAAAATTATTTCATTTACCCAATTTAAAATGATACTATGTCGACTTGCCTCGTTTAAGTGTTTAGAAATCCCTATCGATAACATAGCGTCCCACATACCGACCAGAATTCACAAACAACTCAACGGATAAGCAAACACAATATAAAACATTTTATATTCGCTAACAAATACGCGCTCATATATATAATACACTCAAACTCAATCTAGGGTGCTACTGTCCCTATCTATACTGAGTACACATCAAAGCTTAGGAATATATAAAATCTAAGCTCTGATACCAAATGTGACGACCCGAAAATTCGTACCCTTTGAATCGACAATAATCCATACATGTCCGACCCAAAAAGCACAAACTTATGGAAGGTCAAGAGAAAGAAAAGAAGGGAGAAGAAGAGAAGAGAAGAAAGAGAGAAGATAAAACCAAACAAAATAATACAGAATCTCACATCGCAACGCAAAATATATAATATCATATCAATGATCTTTATAAAACAGAAACTGTATATATATACATACATAAATCAGAGTTCAACAATCGATCAGAGTTATCAGCCTAAACAGTTATAATAACCTGTCCTCACAAATGCTGATAATAACAACAACTAACAAAGCACAACGGATAATCAAGCAAATACGGGTGTACGAAAATGAAGATCTCCAACTCTCCTGCTGAAGCTCCAAAGGCACCAAAGCATAACCTGTAGATATACTCGGTCTGACCCGAGCATTGAAAGGGAAGAATGCCCGGATCAGTCTAGTAAACCAGCGTGAGAAACACACTCAACTGAATTTATTAAATTACCAAACTTTTCCTTTATCAAAATAAAAGTGTCTCGTAAGACAAGTCCACACATAAACACGGACATGTTTCTACCTTACGATAACTAAAACATATCATATCAAATCTCATGTTATATTATAGTAATGTCTATTATATACAAATAATATTAATCATAGCCAATATTGTTACATTGATTAAATTCCAGCATATAGCCCAATTGGGTAATACAGTCAAAATGGCAAGCACGTAGTGGAGTTTGGATTTCCATACAAATGACCAAGTGAAGGGACTATCTTCCGGCAGTACATCTCTAGAAAAATGTACCGAGGGCCATCGCTAAGGATCCTCAACCAACACAAGACCGGCCCACCTCTATAACTAGATGGTACCGAATATATCATCCTCCGGTCGTTACCGACCTTTACCAAGGGCCCTCATAGCATACAAACCACAATAATCAGATACACGACGTCATAGCATGCAAAGATATATCTAGAAGAGGATGATCATATCCTAATGGGAATGACCCACTTAGCCCTGCTGCATCTAACTCTGTTTTGGTCACTTCCGGTTGATGAGGCTAGAGGTAACGATCACCTTTCACAAAGCACAATCACATCACTTAGAATGCCACATGGCCATTTCCGTTGATTATTAATTGCCTTTCACAAAAATACAACCCTTAAGCTTATACGTCTCAAGGAGGGTGTTAAGCTAAGAGAAGTTGCCTTCTCCGCCACCACTTATGTACGTTTGTAAAAACCAATGTACGTAATCTATAGAAATGCAATGTCAGACAAACATCCATACGGGTGTCCAGGAACAGGACAAACCGAAGGTACTTTCCTACCACATCCTGTCGGGGAATCCCTAGGATTAGTAGCGAATAGTCCTCGCATTGGATATTTCATAATGAAGAGACCACTGCTACTGGATATATAATGGGATTTTAACCCCAAACGATCAACAAGCAGTCCCCCACTACGAAACTCCGAAAATCAATATCATCACAAGCAACCTGCACAATTGTCGCATATACGTTGGTCCGAAGTGGTTTCAAGATAAATCTGATCCCGGTCTCTTCGCACCAACAACGCAAAAGCGTTTCTCAACCTCACACAGCAACTAAGTCTCATAGACTTATCACGTTTCCAACTTTCAACTTGCTATCCTTCGGGCCAAGAAGGAAGCTCGATAGATTGGAGTAATACTCCATACTATACGAATCAACATCCTCAACACAAAGGATAATCAAGCCTACACAGAAGGCTACATACTAAGTGTACGACTAAATAGTTCCCACATCAAGTTGAGGAACTAAAATTTTTGGGCAATTTGATAGTCGGTTATTTAACTATCAAAGCAAACAAACAAATATTCAGCACTATATACAATCACTGGACCCTTTTATTAATCTTCCATAAATTAAATAACTTGCCAAATATTCGCTTCAATTTATCTTTTAAAAAGATATATTCTCAAAACATTTCACTTCATATTGGAAAACATTTCCATATACTTATTTAATAATAAGTAATTCGCAATTCAATTTATATTTTCAACACTTAGAAAATATTCAGTATACTTAAAACACGATTAAGTATATATTTTATTCTTTAAGGAAATCATTCTCTTAAACATCTTTATTTGGTTCAAAATGAATGTTGCGTAAAACATCGTTACGACAACCCAAAATCGATAGTATAGGGATTCGAAAATTAGGTAGGTATATAAATCCCAATACTTTACAAAATATTTCCTTTCGGAAATCATTTACTATAACAACAGTGTTAGAGTCCATCATTTCCTTATTTCTCGAAAACGTCTATTTCAACAATGAATGTTGAAATCTATGGTTTCGTCCTTAACGCATTTTAAAACAACTTCAAATCGATTTAATTCTATTTAAAATATCACTTCCCAAAACATTTTTTTAATATATTATTCACTGTCCAAAATTGTGAGTATAATTTGTTTACCAAATTAAAGCTTCTACACATTTAATTCAGAATTATCCACTGTCCAAAATCGTGGATATAAATCTCTAACCAAATTCAACACTTCTACATATTTAATTTTAAAGGATAATCCATTGTCCAAAATCGTGGATATATCTCCTTTACCAAATTCATCACTATATTTAACTTATCAAAATAAGTTGATTTCACATTTATAAAACAACGTTTATAAATTCCATTTATTATTTTATAAAACTTCAATATATAAAATCCCTTTATTTACAAATTCCATTTATCTCAATTATATACCAAAAAATCAAATTTATAAGCAAATTACTTATAAATAATTTATTTACAAAGTAGTTTATTTTATAACTTCACAAATTTAATAAATTTCATTCGCTTATAAAATCTATTTATAACATCATTGTAACAATTATAAAAACTCCTTTATAATTCAATTATTCTGATTTTTGAAAATTCAATTTTATAAATCTTATTTATAAACCGTTTATAATAATCAAACATCTCAATTTAAACCATTTTACAAAATAGTTAAGTTTACATTCCAAAAATCATATACTGGTTCTATTTCACAAAAACCATAATTTTTTATAACATAAAAATTATAACGTTTGTTTATTTAAAATGAATCAATTCCAAAATTCAATAAAACGTGTACTTTCAAAAATCACTTTAAAATCCTTTTAAATTCGAAATCGTTACTTTAACATTTTTTTAAAACTCCAAAATAGGCCCAATGCTGCAACAACACTAAATATAACAATCACGACATCCAAACATCATATATCAATATGATAACAGAATATATCGCAAATATCTGTAAATAAATCAATACTGTTGAGGAATCCAGTTGGATCCCTCCAACCTGTCACCTACAACAAATATACATATTAGAATATGTGTACAATGTCCGCTTCAAGGCAGACGCGTGTACAAAGGGTCATCCGCTCCTACACGGGAATTTATAGGGTCTCATCTGCTCCAATAGGCAGGTATATATCCAAATACCAATCAATATATCATATATCATCCAAACAATCATCATATAATAAATTATTTCTCACTTATATAAAAATATCAGTGAGTCAGAAAGAGTGAGTTGTACTCACATTGCGTCCAATAGAAGTTGTAGTGTTTTATTTCGAATAAAATTAAACGACCGTTTAATTTTACCCAAAATTCACACTAGCTCCAATCAACTCCAAACCAGCTTCATCGCGTAGTGTTCGTCCATACCACCTCGCACTCTTCAAACCCCTCACTAGTTGTACCAATATGGCCGTTGAAATCTCCTATGAAAATTTTCTGGCTATTAGACACATCTCAAACTATGACATCTAGATCTTCCTAGAAATTCCTCTCGGCGGCTTCACTTAGGTCTACTTGTAGGGCATAGGCACTAATGATGTTCAGAACCATATCACCAACTACTAGTACCGACTAGGATGATCATTCCCCTTGTCTCCTAACATCTACCACTCCGTTTTTAAGGTTTTTGATACATTAATACAAAAGTCTTATCCATTTATAGATGGAACTTCTACAGCAGCCCGGTCTAGATGGAAGTTATGAGCATTACGTTCATGAATTATTTCCATTCCAAGGTTTGCACTACAGATTGGTTGAAATTGAAACCATTTAGGTTGAAAGCCATAGTACATACCTAAAGCAGTGAAGAAGATACATACTACAGGCTAAGTAGCGAAAAAGAAATTTAGGGAAAGGGAATTGTTGAAACTAGCATATTGGGAGATCAATCGACATGGCATATTTTTATGCGGGTGTTACCAAAAAAGGATTGGTTTATTTTGAAAAATACATTCAACCAACTCCAATCCTTTTACCAATTAACTTCCTAAAAGATTTCACAAAACATTTATCTCTGAGATTTCGACTTTTCGAAAATATATTGGCTGATGAATTAGTACTTGTTCTTATTTCTTTAGTACCTTCAGTGGTTCCTATCCCTGTCATGTTTCTTGGATTATTTACAAGCGGTATTCAAGCTCTCATTTTTGCAACTTTAGCCGCGACTTATATAGAGGAATCCATGGAGGGTCATCATTGATTAGTTTTCAAAAGAGTCTTCTTTTTTTAAGCTTACCCCGACTGAGGCAATGCATGGTTCAAGAAAATATACTTGGCTCGGTAACATATACATATATAGATAGAAATAAGAAATCCATATGTATATATGACTAGAGTTCTAAGAGGAAAGATAGACGATATTACGAAGCATGAGTTAGGGAGATCATACTAGATATATGTCTATATGTAATTTTATAAGTCCAGCTACAGTTCTTGTATATTTTTTGATGAATTATTCTAGAATCCGATTCAATAAAAAATGCAGGCAGTTTCCGTTATGAAAGAAACAAATGTATATGTCTACCCCATTCTTGTTTCCTTCTTTTTCCACGTTCCATAACTTGAAGCCTGCGTTCTCCACCTCTTTCATCTTCGGCCCATCCACTTGGTCTTTTGAATGCATAAGATATTTACACGTCTCCTAGTCATAGTATCAACCATTTTTCTTAACTTTTCTGTTACGGACCGTACATTGCAACTGTCTAATCGAATCCTACTTTCGACGACTAACTTCCTTGCCCCTCGTACCCGCCAAGTAAAGTGCAAAGACCCTTTCTCATTTATCATTGCGTCGGGGAGTCGAAGTAACCCGGCACTAAGAGAGTGATGACCCGACCTTTGTACATTTATTACCACACCCGAGCCTCGATATGGTGGGCCACAAAGGGAGTGACGATCCAGCCCTTACTTATTTATCACCATACCTGAACCTTTATATGCCACATCACTAAGAGGGTTACGCCCTAATGAAATAAAATAAGGTTCTATTTTCATAAGAGAGATTATATTTTTATGTTGGCTCGCCAAGCCTTTCACAATCCTCCTTCTTTATCTTGACTTGGGATGGGCTGCATAAAAAACTGCACAGGCGGAGTTAGAGCCAAAAAAAGCGCAAATAAAATAAATTAGAAACTTGGAAACCCCGATAGAAAAAGATTGTATCCCGATCTTTCAAATTTGTCAAATTTAAAATTAGTATTGAATTTATAGTTTTCTACATTTTAAAACTAGTTTGATATTTTCTAAATTTATTTCATAGTTTCTCCAAATTTTAACACTTTTTCACTCCTTCCCACCATTTATAAATGTCTGTGAAACTAAATCAATCTTGTGGTAGTTCTATTATTGCTAATATTAATATAATCATCTTTGCTGTAATTTGGGATTCAAAGTCTATGCAAGTGCAGTTTAGATAGGCTTATATGTTTATGATAAGACGATGTGCTAAATGTGATTGTCATATTTAAATTTTGTTGTATTTTACCGAATTCATTTTTGCATATATAATTTACTATGTGTGCCATATTTGTAACGACCCAGAATTTTTAGAAATTAAAATTTGAATATTTAATTAATTTTAAATATTAATAAGTGAATTTATAAGTCAAATAAATTTTTATTTGAATTATTGGATTTAATTGAATAATTAAATCGATAATTTAATACGTTAAATTATGGAAATAATTGAAAATAGGGTTAAATATGATTAAAAATGATTTGTAAAATTTTATTTTATCATATGGAAGTTAGAACGATATTTTAGAACTTTTAAAATCGAATTAAAAGTTTATTTGTGAAAATTGAATATTTTAATATTTAAATCGACTAGTGAAAATAGTCAATTTTTGAACAGTCTCAGAATTGAACGAAACTAGTTCCATTGGATCCGTAATAGTTAGTTATTATCGGATTTCAAATTTCGTGTCAATCGGAGTTATCGTTTGAGCGTGGCAGCTCGAAACGCATCGATTTATTTTTAATTTAAATTTGACGAGTGAAAATAGCCATTTTTCAAAAAGTCTCGGATTTCGACAAAACCAGTTTCATCGGATCCGTAATGTGATATTATTGTAAGGTTTCAAATTTCAAGTCAATTGGATTTACCGTTTGTCCGTTACGAATTAAAACGCCTAGAAATCGACTTAAATCGGTTTAATTTAAATTGAGCGTTTATAGCCATAACTCGCATAGATGTCCGAATTAGCTTCCGAAACCAGTTCCATTGTGTCCGGAACGCGGGGTAAACCCTAGAAACGCTGGTTACGGCGCCTAAATCGGAGTTCGGAATTTCCGGGATGAATAGTGTCGAACGAAACTCTATAAATAGCCCTCTCTCCCTCACAAATTAAAAAAAAATAAATAAATAAAACAAATCAAACCCTAGCCGCCAGTTGCAATGGATGGCCAGAAAACTCTCCCCTTCCTCTCTTTTATCTTTCAATCCGTCGACAATTAGGCTAAAGTTTCAACTAACAAATTGAAGAGGACGTTAAGCTCTAGAGATTCAACGGTTATGATCGAATATGGAGTCGTGTGGAGGAAGCTACAGGCCCGCGTCCCTGGGCTGTTGCGCACGCATTCCAAGGCAGCACATGAGGCCGAGTTGGCCAGGGTTCAGGCCGAGTGGAGTGGTGGGTGAGGCCTTCGATTCGGCTCTACCTGATCGACGCGTAGATGAGTATTTTGCTCGCGATTTGTAAACCTAATTCTTGTAATGGGTTGATTGAGCACGGCCTTGAAACTGTAGAGGAACGTGAAAGAGGAAGAAAGAAAGGAGCGGTGATGATGAGGGGGCAGTGGGATCCAATGGCCAGAAACTGTTTAGGTTTAGATTTAATTAAAAGTTGTAAATTTATATGCTTTAAAAATCGTGTAACTTCAAATATTCATAACTTTTTCATACGAGGTCGAAAATGCGCGAAACCAGTTGCGTTGGAATCGTATGGACGAGCACTACGCTATGGAGTTGGTTTGGAGTCGTTTGGAGTTAGTGAGAATTTTGGGTAAAATTAAACGCGCGTTTAATTTTATTCGAAATAAATCGCTAAAACGGAATTTAAAATCAAGGTGAGAATTTCTCACTCAATCGAATTAGTTTCGATTTTATTTTAAATAGTTAGATTCAAAATATTTGAATGCATGTTTGAATGTTGATTGATATCTATTGATTGTTAAAATAGACATTATACGCCGTTAGTAAGCGGATGTTATTTATTAAAAACATATACCGCGAATATTTCATAAACAGTGAAATTGGTATTATATATAATATCAATATATATATATATTGGCATATGTATATATTGGAGTTGATTGATTTCCCGCATTTTTTGTTTAGCGGATGAGACCCTATTACGCCATTATTAAGCGGATAATATTTAATAAGAACATATACCGCGATAATTTCGTACTGGAGCGAAATTGGTATTGTGCTAATGTTTGTGGATGCAGGAAACAGGTTGGAGGGATCCAACTGGATTCCTCAACAGTATTTATTTGATTTCAGATATTTTGATATTTGATGGACTATCATATCGATATATGATGTCGTTGTAGTCGTGATTGACTATTTGGTGTGTAGCATCATTGGACCCAGATTTTGGGATTTTAAAGTGATTTTTGAAAATATAAAATATTTTTGGAATTGATTCATTTTAAATAAATAAACGTTATAATTTTTAAAGTTATAAAAATTATGATTTTTGAGAAATATAGTTAAAAACTGATTTTTTGAGAATACGATGCTATTGAGTTTATAAAATAGTTTAATCGAGATATTTTAGAATTTATTGTGAAAAGTTTAAATATAGGATTTATAAAATTTAATTATTTTATGAATCAAAATGGTGAAATAATAAAGGAATTTGAAGACGTTTTAAAAGAATAATATAAATTGATTTATATTAAGAGATTTATAAATGGATATTTATAAATTGAAATATTGATATTATAAAACGAGTTTTTATAAGTGTTTGAATGAAGCGAAAATGAATTTTGTAAATGAATGGAATTTATAGAATTATAAATGGTAAAGTTATGAATGAAATTTATAAATAGTAAGATTTATAAATTTATAAAGTTATTAAAGGAATAGATTTGGGTGAATAAGCGAATCTTATAGATTTTAAGATTTATAATTATGAAGTTCAAAGTAACGGTTTTTGCAAACAAATTTATTATAAGTAATCGACTTATAATATGAACGTTTAGTTTATAATTTAGTTATAAACTGGAATAGGTTAATAAAGAATTTATAAAAAGGAAGTTTTTATAAATAAATAGAAATGGAATTTATAAACGTTGTTTTATAAATTCACAAACGACTTATTTTGATAAGTAAATTGTTATGATTTATTTATGGAGTTATATTCACGTTTTGACTGTGAATAATACTTTAAAATAAAATGAATAAAAGAATTTATAAAAAGGAAGTTTTTATAAATAAATAGAAATGGAATTTATAAACGTTGTTTTATAAATTCGCAAACGACTTATTTTGACAAGAAAATTTGTTGAAACCTATAAATGGAGTTATATTCACATTTTTGAATAGTGAATAATCCTTTGAATTAAAATGAATAAAAGGATGAAATTCGTTAACAATGAATATTCACGTTTTTGAATAGTGAATAATATGTTAAAGAAATTGTTTTAGATGTGATGTTTTAAATAGAATTAAAACGATCTAACGATGTTTTAAAAGGTGTTGTGATTCGAAACCATAGATTTCAACATTTATTGTTGAAATAGACGTTTTCGAGAAATAAAAGGAGATGATGGACTATAACACTGTTGTTATAGTAAATGATTTCCGAAAGGAAATGTTTTGTATAGTATTGGGATTTATATATCTATTTTAATTTCGAATCCCTATACTAGTGAATTTGGGTTGTCGTAACGATGTTTTACGCAACATTCGTTTTTGGCCCAAATAAATATGTTTAAGAGAATGATTTCCTTAAAGAATGAAATATATACTTAATTTCGATTTAAGTATATTGAATGTTTTCTAAGTGTTGAAAATAAGTAAAATCTGTGAATTACTTATTAAATAAGTATGGAAATGTTTTCCAATATAAAGTGAATAATTAGAATTTATCTTTTTGAAGATAAATTGAAATGAATAATTGAAATCATATGCATGAATATTTTGGAATGTAAATTCACTAAGGAATTTATAAAAGAAAGTGGAATTTGTCTAAAAATAAATATTGATTTATTTTTGAAGTATTGAAATAATATATCTTGTAAAGATATTTTTGGAAAGTAAATAATTTGGAAAATTATTGGAATCTGGTGATGTGTGCATATCAATTGGTAGTTCAATAACCGACTATCAATATTTCCCTTTGAATGGGTATTTGATGTGATTTGTTTGAATTTGAATGCCACACTTATTTTTGAATAAGCGCTCACTATTCGGGTTAACCGGAAAAGGACCATGGGGTCGTATAACCCATTCCGAATATGTGATACGTCGTTATAATTGCATTGAAGATCGGTGTTGAAGACCCGGTATTTGCGAGAGCGATAGGATGACCTGTCGATTTACTCTGCACCGAGTTGCTCCGGTATAGAGTTCTCCATATATGATGGTGAATCCGATCAGGATTGTGAATATCCGGATTGCAAGGACTTCTTTGTAAGTGCCTTCGGTTTTGTTCGAGCCCGGAACAAACTTGTATGGATTGTATGTCTGACATTACAAGTTGAGATATAAAGCCGATTTCATTCAAATATATTTCTGTTGGTGGCGGAGAATTTATTCTTTTAGCTTAACACCCTTCTCTGAGACGTACGAGCTCAGAGGTTATATAGTTGAAGTTATCAGCGATATATTCCCAATTTGGTAATGTGATATGCTGAGTGATGCTGAAATGATCATTGTGTTGATTATTGTGATAGGATCGTTTATTTGATCGTCTATCTTAGTGATCATTGTGTTGATCATTTGTTGACCCAAAGCATGACTTTTGTATAAAGTATGTTTTTGTGGACGTGACTTCGTCGAACCTCACACCCCGGAAATGGTCAAAACAGGAAAGATGCAGCAAGGTTATGAGGGGTAGCACCCTTTAGGGTATGTACATTTCCTTCTGGATAGAGGTTGTATCATGGTATGGAGCCCAGATATTTAACCTATGTGGTTACTACGAATTTATTACTTTGTGGTTGTTGGTTTTCGGGATCCCGTGAGAAAGGTCGTTTACGATCGGGGAATGGCGTGCTCGTGTCAGTAGTTACCCAGTTAGGGGTAACCCGGCCTTGTGTTGGCAGAGTTCCGGTTTGGTTCTCGGGGATGTCTTTCCAGAGGCATTCTCATGTGGCAATGGGAAGTTCCTTGGCCTGACCATTTGTTGGAAATCCAAAGAAACAATACGTGACTTGTACGGTTTTAGTTGTATAACCTGCTATGGAATGTGGCGGTAACCTGCTATTGAACATAGTTAGCTATAGTAGGCATAGTTCGGAATGTCTATGCTGGCTAAGATTTATATTCTACTTTCGAAATAAATTTTTCCCTACACTATGCACTAGTAATAATATCAAATGTTATTTTAAATGCGTATCAAGCATCTTTGACTATCATAAGGAGAAATCTCCTCCGATTCTGCGTTTGCATTATGTGTGTGTGCGGGAGGCCTTATGGTAGTCTCATTTTTAAAAGCATTTCGAATTGAAATAAAAATATTCTTCTATTTTTTTTTCAAAGATAAATAAACTGTTTTGAGTTCTCACACCAGTCACATGACTGACTTGGAGTTTATTGTTTTCCTTCCTAAACTCTGGGTGCCCACCAATTTTCACACGGGCAGTCAAGAGTAAGGTTTATCAGGATATTCTGGATATTCAGGAGTTGCTGGAGGCAAGCTGGATGGCATGGCATATTACTTATATAGTATTTCTTTTTCCGCTGCACTGTTTGTTGTTGTATATTGTTGTACACTCTGATGATATGATGTAATGTAATGTATAAAATGTAATAACTGATAGTTCTTTGTTTAAAGATTATTCATTTATTATTATATGTTGTTCCGCTGCGAATTGTGAGATTCTGATGTTGTTCTTGTTTTTTGTTCCGTCCTATTCTCTTTTTCTTCTTTTTCTTCTATTTTAAAATTCTGTTCTATTTTCTCTTTTCTATTCTATTTTCTAATTTTCTTCTGTTTTCTTTTCCCTATCTAAATTTTCTATCTTTTTCTTTTTCTTTTCTTTCTTTCTTCTTTCTTAAACCCATAACTATTCGGTCTTTCGGCAACGAAAATCCGCGTACGTTACAGTTGGTATCAGAGCTTATGGTTAAGCGACAACCATGGTTCTGTTGGGTATTATTCATTAGAGATAGAGTCAGCAGTACTCTAGAATGAATTTGTGTGTAATAATAGATATGAGTGCGTATTTGTTAGTGAATATGAAATTGTTTTATATTGTGATGATTGGTTTGTTGAGTGGTATATGAACCTTCGTCAGCACGGTATGTACAACTATGCCGAAGGGGTTTCTAAACACTTGAATAGAACAATTCGGCACAGTATTGTTTTAAATTGGGTAAATGAAATAATTTTACCTTGATTATATTTTATATATAAAGAAATAATTTTTCAGAATTATAAAAGTGTATATAAGTTGATTGTTTAGTTGTTTGAATAATCTAAATAAAAGAATAATTGTATAAGTAAAATGAATTATAAAGAATTGAATTATAATTAAAGTGATTTACAATTGTGAAATAAACTTATATATATAAGAAATGAAACTATATGAATATGAGTTGTAAATAAAAATGAAATTAAAGTTAAATGGAATATAACTTAAGTGATATGGAATGAAGTTGATATTAGTATCAAAGTAAAATTAATAAAGTTAAGTGATGAATATAAACTTGAGTTATATAAATGAATTGAATTAATGGATTAAATATTAATCAATTAAATGTGAATTAAGTTGATATGAAATAATGAATATAAGTGTTAATTCATTAAAATCTAATGTTATTGGAAGTTGAAAGTTGAATAAAAATCAATTAATTAAACCAATTGTAAGTAAAGGAATTTGGTTGTAATTAATATACATTGGTTGTTATATAATTGTTAGTTGATTGTTGATTGATTACATGTAATTCATTAAGTAGTTAATGAAATTGGAAGGTATGAAATTGAATTCAAATTAGAAGTAAATAAATTTGAATAGAAGTGAATTTGATTTGGTAGTGAACCAACTTGAATATGAATTAGTGAATATAAGCAAATTGAAAATGAATGTTAGTAAACCCAATGTAAATGAATCAAATGTGATTTAAATTGAAAACCAATTCATTTAATATTAATAAGAATATGAATGAATATTGATTTGGTTATGGATGATAGTTGGTTGATGGTTGAATATAGTTGCTTTAGTTGCATTTGCTATGTTGACATATATAGTTATTATGTTGCTATATGTTGTATATCGATACTATTTTCATATATGCATGATTCTCATGTTGTTTGTTGAGTGATTAGTAGGTGCGGATCGCGTTTGCTTCGCATTTGGAGCTCGCTTTTGCGCTATATTAGCCATATATGCTAGCTAATAAAATATAAGGTACATATCTCGGATTAAATACAGTACTTTTACACTTTTTTCCCCTCGGGATGCCTCATTACTTGATGAGATGTATATTTGTGATATATATACTGTCATTTTATTTTTTCGGATCGAGCCGCGCAAAGGAGACTATGGCGAATTTTTCCGAAAATTTAAGGCGTTAGAAAATTTTTGAGAAAATTGGAAAATTTTGAAAACTTTAACTTTGATTTTGGAATTGAAAGTTAAACAATAGTAGTTGTTTTTGAAAAGATAACTAAGTATGATTGGAAAACTTAGTAAAGTATTGTAAAGAAGTTTAAATTTGTTTTGGAAAATTAATAAATTCTGTAACCTTTCTTACTTAATAATTTCGAGGACGAAATTCTTTTAAGTGGGGAAGATTGTAACGACCCAGTTTTAGAAATTAAAATTTGAATATTTAATTACTTTTAAATATTAATAAGTGAATTTATAGGTCAAATAAATTTTTATTTGAATTATTGGATTTAATTGAATAATTAAATCGATAATTTAATACGTTAAATTATGGAAATAATTGAAAATAGGGTTAAATATGATTAAAAATGATTTGTAAAATTTTATTTTATCATATGGAAGTTAGAACGATATTTTAGAACTTTTAAAATCGAATTAAAAGTTTATTTGTGAAAATTGAATATTTTAATATTTAAATCGACTAGTGAAAATAGTCAATTTTTGAACAGTCTCAGAATTGAACGAAACCAGTTCCATTGGATCCGTAATAGTTAGTTATTATCGGATTTCAAATTTCGTGTCAATCGGAGTTATCGTTTGAGCGTGGCAGCTCGAAACGCATCGATTTATTTTTAATTTAAATTTGACGAGTGAAAATAGCCATTTTTCAAAAAGTCTCGGATTTCGACGAAACCAGTTTCATTGGATCCGTAATGTGATATTATTGTAAGGTTTCAAATTTCAAGTCAATTGGATTTACCGTTTGTCCGTTACGAATTAAAACGCCTAGAAATCGACTTAAATCGGTTTAATTTAAATTGAGCGTTTATAGCCATAACTCGCACAGATGTCCGAATTAGCTTCCGAAACCAGTTCCATTGTGTCCGGAACGCGGGGTAAACCCTAGAAACGCTGGTTACGGCGCCTAAATCGGAGTTCGGAATTTCCGGGATGAATAGTGTCGAACGAAACTCTATAAATAGCCCTCTCTCCCTCACAAATTAAAAAAAAATAAATAAATAAAACAAATCAAACCCTAGCCGCCAGTTGCAATGGATGGCCAGAAAACTCTCCCCTTCCCTCTCTTTTATCTTTCAATCCGTCGACAATTAGGCTAAAGTTTCAACTAACAAATTGAAGAGGACGTTAAGCTCTAGAGATTCAACGGTTATGATCGAATATGGAGTCGTCTGGAGGAAGCTACAGGCCCGCGTCCCTGGGCTGTTGCGCACGCATTCCAAGGCAGCACATGAGGCCGAGTTGGCCAGGGTTCAGGCCGAGTGGAGTGGTGGGTGAGGCCTTCGATTCGGCGCTACCTGATCGACGCGTAGATGAGTATTTTGCTCGCGATTTGTAAACCTAATTCTTGTAATGGGTTGATTGAGCACGGCCTTGAAACTGTAGAGGAACGTGAAAGAGGAAGAAAGAAAGGAGCGGTGATGATGAGGGGGCAGTGGGATCCAATGGCCAGAAACTGTTTAGGTTTAGATTTAATTAAAAGTTGTAAATTTATATGCTTTAAAAATCGTGTAACTTCAAATATTCATAACTTTTTCATACGAGGTCGAAAATGCGCGAAACCAGTTGCGTTGGAATCGTATGGACGAGCACTACGCTATGGAGTTGGTTTGGAGTCGTTTGGAGTTAGTGAGAATTTTGGGTAAAATTAAACGCGCGTTTAATTTTATTCGAAATAAATCGCTAAAACGGAATTTAAAATCAAGGTGAGAATTTCTCACTCAATCGAATTAGTTTCGATTTTATTTTAAATAGTTAGATTTAAAATATTTGAATGCATGTTTGAATGTTGATTGATATCTATTGATTGTTAAAATAGACATTATACGCCGTTAGTAAGCGGATGTTATTTATTAAAAACATATACCGCGAATATTTCATAAACAGTGAAATTGGTATTATATATAATATCAATATATATATATTGGCATATGTATATATTGGAGTTGATTGATTTCCCGCATTTTTTGTTTAGCGGATGAGACCCTATTACGCCGTTATTAAGCGGATAATATTTAATAAGAACATATACCGCGATAATTTCGTACTGGAGCGAAATTGGTATTGTGCTAATGTTTGTGGATGCAGGAAACAGGTTGGAGGGATCCAACTGGATTCCTCAACGGTATTTATTTGATTTCAGATATTTTGATATTTGATGGACTATCATATCGATATATGATGTCGTTGTAGTCGTGATTGACTATTTGGTGTGTAGCATCATTGGACCCAGATTTTGGGATTTTAAAGTGATTTTTGAAAATATAAAATATTTTTGGAATTGATTCATTTTAAATAAATAAACGTTATAATTTTTAAAGTTATAAAAATTATGATTTTTGAGAAATATAGTTAAAAACTGATTTTTTGAGAATACGATGCTATTGAGTTTATAAAATAGTTTAATCGAGATATTTTAGAATTTATTGTGAAAAGTTTAAATATAGGATTTATAAAATTTAATTATTTTATGAATCAAAATGGTGAAATAATAAAGGAATTTGAAGACGTTTTAAAAGAATAATATAAATTGATTTATATTAAGAGATTTATAAATGGATATTTATAAATTGAAATATTGATATTATAAAACGAGTTTTTATAAGTGTTTGAATGAAGCGAAAATGAATTTTGTAAATGAATGGAATTTATAGAATTATAAATGGTAAAGTTATGAATGAAATTTATAAATAGTAAGATTTATAAATTTATAAAGTTATTAAAGGAATAGATTTGGGTGAATAAGCGAATCTTATAGATTTTAAGATTTATAATTATGAAGTTCAAAGTAACGGTTTTTGCAAACAAATTTATTATAAGTAATCGACTTATAATATGAACGTTTAGTTTATAATTTAGTTATAAACTGGAATAGGTTAATAAAGAATTTATAAAAAGGAAGTTTTTATAAATAAATAGAAATGGAATTTATAAACGTTGTTTTATAAATTCACAAACGACTTATTTTGATAAGTAAATTGTTATGATTTATTTATGGAGTTATATTCACGTTTTGACTGTGAATAATACTTTAAAATAAAATGAATAAAAGAATTTATAAAAAGGAAGTTTTTATAAATAAATAGAAATGGAATTTATAAACGTTGTTTTATAAATTCGCAAACGACTTATTTTGACAAGAAAATTTGTTGAAACCTATAAATGGAGTTATATTCACATTTTTGAATAGTGAATAATCCTTTGAATTAAAATGAATAAAAGGATGAAATTCGTTAACAATGAATATTCACGTTTTTGAATAGTGAATAATATGTTAAAGAAATTGTTTTAGATGTGATGTTTTAAATAGAATTAAAACGATCTAACGATGTTTTAAAAGGTGTTGTGATTCGAAACCATAGATTTCAACATTTATTGTTGAAATAGACGTTTTCGAGAAATAAAAGGAGATGATGGACTATAACACTGTTGTTATAGTAAATGATTTCCGAAAGGAAATGTTTTGTATAGTATTGGGATTTATATATCTATTTTAATTTCGAATCCCTATACTGGTGAATTTGGGTGGTCGTAACGATGTTTTACGCAACATTCGTTTTTGGCCCAAATAAATATGTTTAAGAGAATGATTTCCTTAAAGAATGAAATATATACTTAATTTCGATTTAAGTATATTGAATGTTTTCTAAGTGTTGAAAATAAGTAAAATCTGTGAATTACTTATTAAATAAGTATGGAAATGTTTTCCAATATAAAGTGAATAATTAGAATTTATCTTTTTGAAGATAAATTGAAATGAATAATTGAAATCATATGCATGAATATTTTGGAATGTAAATTCACTAAGGAATTTATAAAAGAAAGTGGAATTTGTCTAAAAATAAATATTGATTTATTTTTGAAGTATTGAAATAATATATCTTGTAAAGATATTTTTGGAAAGTAAATAATTTGGAAAATTATTGGAATCTGGTGATGTGTGCATATCAATTGGTAGTTCAATAACCGACTATCAATATTTCCCTTTGAATGGGTATTTGATGTGATTTGTTTGAATTTGAATGCCACACTTATTTTTGAATAAGCGCTCACTATTCGGGTTAACCGGAAAAGGACCATGGGGTCGTATAACCCATTCCGAATATGTGATACGTCGTTATAATTGCATTGAAGATCGGTGTTGAAGACCCGGTATTTGCGAGAGCGATAGGATGACCTGTCGATTTACTCTGCACCGAGTTGCTCCGGTATAGAGTTCTCCATATGTGATGGTGAATCCGATCAGGATTGTGAATATCCGGATTGCAAGGACTTCTTTGTAAGTGCCTTCGGTTTTGTTCGAGCCCGGAACAAACTTGTATGGATTGTATGTCTGACATTACAAGTTGAGATATAAAGCCGATTTCATTCAAATATATTTCTGTTGGTGGTGGAGAATTTATTCTTTTAGCTTAACACCCTTCTCTGAGACGTACGAGCTCAGAGGTTATATAGTTGAAGTTATCAGCGATATATTCCCAATTTGGTAATGTGATATGCTGAGTGACGCTGAAATGATCATTGTGTTGATTATTGTGATAGGATCGTTTATTTGATCGTCTATCTTAGTGATCATTGTGTTGATCATTTGTTGACCCAAAGCATGACTTTTGTATAAAGTATGTTTTTGTGGACGTGACTTCGTCGAACCTCACACCCCGGAAATGGTCAAAACAGGAAAGATGCAGCAAGGTTATGAGGGGTAGCACCCTTTAGGGTATGTACATTTCCTTCTGGATAGAGGTTGTATCATGGTATGGAGCCCAGATATTTAACCTATGTGGTTACTACGAATTTATTACTTTGTGGTTGTTGGTTTTCGGGATCCCGTGAGAAAGGTCGTTTACGATCGGGGAATGGCGTGCTCGTGTCAGTAGTTACCCAGTTAGGGGTAACCCGGCCTTGTGTTGGCAGAGTTCCGGTTTGGTTCTCGGGGATGTCTTTCCAAAGGCATTCTCATGTGGCAATGGGAAGTTCCTTGGCCTGACCATTTGTTGGAAATCCAAAGAAACAATACGTGACTTGTACGGTTTTAGTTGTATAACCTGCTATGGAATGTGGCGGTAACCTGCTATTGAACATAGTTAGCTATAGTAGGCATAGTTCGGAATGTCTATGCTGGCTAAGATTTATATTCTACTTTCGAAATAAATTTTTCCCTACACTATGCACTAGTAATAATATCAAATGTTATTTTAAATGCGTATCAAGCATCTTTGACTATCATAAGGAGAAATCTCCTCCGATTCTGCGTTTGCATTATGTGTGTGTGCGGGAGGCCTTATGGTAGTCTCATTTTTAAAAGCATTTCGAATTGAAATAAAAATATTCTTCTATTTTTTTTTCAAAGATAAATAAACTGTTTTGAGTTCTCACACCAGTCACATGACTGACTTGGAGTTTATTGTTTTCCTTCCTAAACTCTGGGTGCCCACCAATTTTTACACGTGCAGTCAAGAGTAAGGTTTATCAGGATATTCTGGATATTCAGGAGTTGCTGGAGGCAAGCTGGATGGCATGGCATATTACTTATATAGTATTTCTTTTTCCGCTGCACTGTTTGTTGTTGTATATTGTTGTACACTCTGATGATATGATGTAATGTAATGTATAAAAATGTAATAACTGATAGTTCTTTGTTTAAAGATTATTCATTTATTATTATATGTTGTTCCGCTGCGAATTGTGAGATTCTGATGTTGTTCTTGTTTTTTGTTCCGTCCTATTCTCTTTTTCTTCTTTTTCTTCTATTTTAAAATTCTGTTCTATTTTCTCTTTTCTATTCTATTTTCTAATTTTCTTCTGTTTTCTTTTCCCTATCTAAATTTTCTATCTTTTTCTTTTTCTTTTCTTTCTTTCTTCTTTCTTAAACCCATAACTATTCGGTCTTTCGGCAACGAAAATCCGCGTACGTTACAGTTGGTATCAGAGCTTATGGTTAAGCGACAACCATGGTTCTGTTGGGTATTATTCATTAGAGATAGAGTCAGCAGTACTCTAGAATGAATTTGTGTGTAATAATAGATATGAGTGCGTATTTGTTAGTGAATATGAAATTGTTTTATATTGTGATGATTGGTTTGTTGAGTGGTATATGAACCTTCGTCAGCACGGTATGTACAACTATGCCGAAGGGGTTTCTAAACACTTGAATAGAACAATTCGGCACAGTATTGTTTTAAATTGGGTAAATGAAATAATTTTACCTTGATTATATTTTATATATAAAGAAATAATTTTTCAGAATTATAAAAGTGTATATAAGTTGATTGTTTAGTTGTTTGAATAATCTAAATAAAAGAATAATTGTATAAGTAAAATGAATTATAAAGAATTGAATTATAATTAAAGTGATTTACAATTGTGAAATAAACTTATATATATAAGAAATGAAACTATATGAATATGAGTTGTAAATAAAAATGAAATTAAAGTTAAATGGAATATAACTTAAGTGATATGGAATGAAGTTGATATTAGTATCAAAGTAAAATTAATAAAGTTAAGTGATGAATATAAACTTGAGTTATATAAATGAATTGAATTAATGGATTAAATATTAATCAATTAAATGTGAATTAAGTTGATATGAAATAATGAATATAAGTGTTAATTCATTAAAATCTAATGTTATTGGAAGTTGAAAGTTGAATAAAAATCAATTAATTAAACCAATTGTAAGTAAAGGAATTTGGTTGTAATTAATATACATTGGTTGTTATATAATTGTTATTTGATTGTTGATTGATTACATGTAATTCATTAAGTAGTTAATGAAATTGGAAGGTATGAAATTGAATTCAAATTAGAAGTAAATAAATTTGAATAGAAGTGAATTTGATTTGGTAGTGAACCAACTTGAATATGAATTAGTGAATATAAGCAAATTGAAAATGAATGTTAGTAAACCCAATGTAAATGAATCAAATGTGATTTAAATTGAAAACCAATTCATTTAATATTAATAAGAATATGAATGAATATTGATTTGGTTATGGATGATAGTTGGTTGATGGTTGAATATAGTTGCTTTAGTTGCATTTGCTATGTTGACATATATAGTTATTATGTTGCTATATGTTGTATATCGATACTATTTTCATATATGCATGATTCTCATGTTGTTTGTTGAGTGATTAGTAGGTGCGGATCGCGTTTGCTTCGCATTTGGAGCTCGCTTTTGCGCTATATTAGCCATATATGCTAGCTAATAAAATATAAGGTACATATCTCGGATTAAATACAGTACTTTTACACTTTTTTCCCCTCGGGATGCCTCATTACTTGATGAGATGTATATTTGTGATATATATACTGTCATTTTATTTTTTCGGATTGAGCCGCGCAAAGGAGACTATGGCGAATTTTTCCGAAAATTTAAGGCGTTAGAAAATTTTTGAGAAAATTGGAAAATTTTGAAAACTTTAACTTTGATTTTGGAATTGAAAGTTAAACAATAGTAGTTGTTTTTGAAAAGATAACTAAGTATGATTGGAAAACTTAGTAAAGTATTGTAAAGAAGTTTAAATTTGTTTTGGAAAATTAATAAATTCTGTAACCTTTCTTACTTAATAATTTCGAGGACGAAATTCTTTTAAGTGGGGAAGATTGTAACGACCCAGTTTTAGAAATTAAAATTTGAATATTTAATTAATTTTAAATATTAATAAGTGAATTTATAAGTCAAATAAATTTTTATTTGAATTATTGGATTTAATTGAATAATTAAATCGATAATTTAATACGTTAAATTATGGAAATAATTGAAAATAGGGTTAAATATGATTAAAAATGATTTGTAAAATTTTATTTTATCATATGGAAGTTAGAACGATATTTTAGAACTTTTAAAATCGAATTAAAAGTTTATTTGTGAAAATTGAATATTTTAATATTTAAATCGACTAGTGAAAATAGTCAATTTTTGAACAGTCTCAGAATTGAACGAAACCAGTTCCATTGGATCCGTAATAGTTAGTTATTATCGGATTTCAAATTTCGTGTCAATCGGAGTTATCGTTTGAGCGTGGCAGCTCGAAACGCATCGATTTATTTTTAATTTAAATTTGACGAGTGAAAATAGCCATTTTTCAAAAAGTCTCGGATTTCGACGAAAACAGTTTCATTGGATCCGTAATGTGATATTATTGTAAGGTTTCAAATTTCAAGTCAATTGGATTTACCGTTTGTCCGTTACGAATTAAAACGCCTAGAAATCGACTTAAATCGGTTTAATTTAAATTGAGCGTTTATAGCCATAACTCGCACAGATGTCCGAATTAGCTTCCGAAACCAGTTCCATTGTGTCCGGAACGTGGGGTAAACCCTAGAAACGCTGGTTACGGCGCCTAAATCGGAGTTCGGAATTTCCGGGATGAATAGTGTCGAACGAAACTCTATAAATAGCCCTCTCTCCCTCACAAATTAAAAAAATAAAATAAAATAAAACAAATCAAACCCTAGCCGCCAGTTGCAATGGATGGCCAGAAAACTCTCCCCTTCCCTCTCTTTTATCTTTCAATCCGTCGACAATTAGGCTAAAGTTTCAACTAATAAATTGAAGAGGACGTTAAGCTCTAGAGATTCAACGGTTATGATCGAATATGGAGTCGTCTGGAGGAAGCTACAGGCCCGCGTCCCTGGGCTGTTGCGCACGCATTCCAAGGCAGCACATGAGTCCGAGTTGGCCAGGGTTCAGGCCGAGTGGAGTGGTGGGTGAGGCCTTCGATTCGGCGCTACCTGATCGACGCGTAGATGAGTATTTTGCTCGCGATTTGTAAACCTAATTCTTGTAATGGGTTGATTGAGCACGGCCTTGAAACTGTAGAGGAACGTGAAAGAGGAAGAAAGAAAGGAGCGGTGATGATGAGGGGGCAGTGGGATCCAATGGCCAGAAACTGTTTAGGTTTAGATTTAATTAAAAGTTGTAAATTTATATGCTTTAAAAATCGTGTAACTTCAAATATTCATAACTTTTTCATACGAGGTCGAAAATGCGCGAAACCAGTTGCGTTGGAATCGTATGGACGAGCACTACGCTATGGAGTTGGTTTGGAGTCGTTTGGAGTTAGTGAGAATTTTGGGTAAAATTAAACGCGCGTTTAATTTTATTCGAAATAAATCGCTAAAACGGAATTTAAAATCAAGGTGAGAATTTCTCACTCAATCGAATTAGTTTCGATTTTATTTTAAATAGTTAGATTTAAAATATTTGAATGCATGTTTGAATGTTGAATGATATCTATTGATTGTTAAAATAGACATTATACGCCGTTAGTAAGCGGATGTTATTTATTAAAAACATATACCGCGAATATTTCATAAACAGTGAAATTGGTATTATATATAATATCAATATATATATATTGGCATATGTATATATTGGAGTTGATTGATTTCCCGCATTTTTTGTTTAGCGGATGAGACCCTATTACGCCGTTATTAAGCGGATAATATTTAATAAGAACATATACCGCGATAATTTCGTACTGGAGCGAAATTGGTATTGTGCTAATGTTTGTGGATGCAGGAAACAAGTTGGAGGGATCCAACTGGATTCCTCAACAGTATTTATTTGATTTCAGATATTTTGATATTTGATGGACTATCATATCGATATATGATGTCGTTGTAGTCGTGATTGACTATTTGGTGTGTAGCATCATTGGACCCAGATTTTGGGATTTTAAAGTGATTTTTGAAAATATAAAATATTTTTGGAATTGATTCATTTTAAATAAATAAACGTTATAATTTTTAAAGTTATAAAAATTATGATTTTTGAGAAATATAGTTAAAAACTGATTTTTTGAGAATACGATGCTATTGAGTTTATAAAATAGTTTAATCGAGATATTTTAGAATTTATTGTGAAAAGTTTAAATATAGGATTTATAAAATTTAATTATTTTATGAATCAAAATGGTGAAATAATAAAGGAATTTGAAGACGTTTTAAAAGAATAATATAAATTGATTTATATTAAGAGATTTATAAATGGATATTTATAAATTGAAATATTGATATTATAAAACGAGTTTTTATAAGTGTTTGAATGAAGCGAAAATGAATTTTGTAAATGAATGGAATTTATAGAATTATAAATGGTAAAGTTATGAATGAAATTTATAAATAGTAAGATTTATAAATTTATAAAGTTATTAAAGGAATAGATTTGGGTGAATAAGCGAATCTTATAGATTTTAAGATTTATAATTATGAAGTTCAAAGTAACAGTTTTTGCAAACAAATTTATTATAAGTAATCGACTTATAATATGAACGTTTAGTTTATAATTTAGTTATAAACTGGAATAGGTTAATAAAGAATTTATAAAAAGGAAGTTTTTATAAATAAATAGAAATGGAATTTATAAACGTTGTTTTATAAATTCACAAACGACTTATTTTGATAAGTAAATTGTTATGATTTATTTATGGAGTTATATTCACGTTTTGACTGTGAATAATACTTTAAAATAAAATGAATAAAAGAATTTATAAAAAGGAAGTTTTTATAAATAAATAGAAATGGAATTTATAAACGTTGTTTTATAAATTCGCAAACGACTTATTTTGACAAGAAAATTTGTTGAAACCTATAAATGGAGTTATATTCACATTTTTGAATAGTGAATAATCCTTTGAATTAAAATGAATAAAAGGATGAAATTCGTTAACAATGAATATTCACGTTTTTGAATAGTGAATAATATGTTAAAGAAATTGTTTTAGATGTGATGTTTTAAATAGAATTAAAACGATCTAACGATGTTTTAAAAGGTGTTGTGATTCGAAACCATAGATTTCAACATTTATTGTTGAAATAGACGTTTTCGAGAAATAAAAGGAGATGATGGACTATAACACTGTTGTTATAGTAAATGATTTCCGAAAGGAAATGTTTTGTATAGTATTGGGATTTATATATCTATTTTAATTTCGAATCCCTATACTAGTGAATTTGGGTTGTCGTAACGATGTTTTACGCAACATTCGTTTTTGGCCCAAATAAATATGTTTAAGAGAATGATTTCCTTAAAGAATGAAATATATACTTAATTTCGATTTAAGTATATTGAATGTTTTCTAAGTGTTGAAAATAAGTAAAATCTGTGAATTACTTATTAAATAAGTATGGAAATGTTTTCCAATATAAAGTGAATAATTAGAATTTATCTTTTTGAAGATAAATTGAAATGAATAATTGAAATCATATGCATGAATATTTTGGAATGTAAATTCACTAAGGAATTTATAAAAGAAAGTGGAATTTGTCTAAAAATAAATATTGATTTATTTTTGAAGTATTGAAATAATATATCTTGTAAAGATATTTTTGGAAAGTAAATAATTTGGAAAATTATTGGAATCTGGTGATGTGTGCATATCAATTGGTAGTTCAATAACCGACTATCAATATTTCCCTTCGAATGGGTATTTGATGTGATTTGTTTGAATTTGAATGCCACACTTATTTTTGAATAAGCGCTCACTATTCGGGTTAACCGGAAAAGGACCATGGGGTCGTATAACCCATTCCGAATATGTGATACGTCGTTATAATTGCATTGAAGATCGGTGTTGAAGACCCGGTATTTGCGAGAGCGATAGGATGACCTGTCGATTTACTCTGCACCGAGTTGCTCCGGTATAGAGTTCTCCATATGTGATGGTGAATCCGATCAGGATTGTGAATATCCGGATTGCAAGGACTTCTTTGTAAGTGCCTTCGGTTTTGTTCGAGCCTGGAACAAACTTGTATGGATTGTATGTCTGACATTACAAGTTGAGATATAAAGCCGATTTCATTCAAATATATTTCTGTTGGTGGCGGAGAATTTATTCTTTTAGCTTAACACCCTTCTCTGAGACGTACGAGCTCAGAGGTTATATAGTTGAAGTTATCAGCGATATATTCCCAATTTGGTAATGTGATATGCTGAGTGATGCTGAAATGATCATTGTGTTGATTATTGTGATAGGATCGTTTATTTGATCGTCTATCTTAGTGATCATTGTGTTGATCATTTGTTGACCCAAAGCATGACTTTTGTATAAAGTATGTTTTTGTGGACGTGACTTCGTCGAACCTCACACCCCGGAAATGGTCAAAACAGGAAAGATGCAGCAAGGTTATGAGGGGTAGCACCCTTTAGGGTATGTACATTTCCTTCTGGATAGAGGTTGTATCATGGTATGGAGCCCAGATATTTAACCTATGTGGTTACTACGAATTTATTACTTTGTGGTTGTTGGTTTTCGGGATCCCGTGAGAAAGGTCGTTTACGATCGGGGAATGGCGTGCTCGTGTCAGTAGTTACCCAGTTAGGGGTAACCCGGCCTTGTGTTGGCAGAGTTCCGGTTTGGTTCTCGGGGATGTCTTTCCAGAGGCATTCTCATGTGGCAATGGGAAGTTCCTTGGCCTGACCATTTGTTGGAAATCCAAAGAAACAATACGTGACTTGTACGGTTTTAGTTGTATAACCTGCTATGGAATGTGGCGGTAACCTGCTATTGAACATAGTTAGCTATAGTAGGCATAGTTCGGAATGTCTATGCTGGCTAAGATTTATATTCTACTTTCGAAATAAATTTTTCCCTACACTATGCACTAGTAATAATATCAAATGTTATTTTGAATTGCGTATCAAGCATCTTTGACTATCATAAGGAGAAATCTCCTCCGATTCTGCGTTTGCATTGTGTGTGTGTGCGGGAGGCCTTATGGTAGTCTCATTTTTAAAAGCATTTCGAATTGAAATAAAAATATTCTTCTATTTTGTTTTCAAAGATAAATAAACTGTTTTGAGTTCTCACACCAGTCACATGACTGACTTGGAGTTTATTGTTTTCCTTCCTAAACTCTGGGTGCCCACCAATTTTCACACGGGCAGTCAAGAGTAAGGTTTATCAGGATATTCTGGATATTCAGGCGTTGCTGGAGGCAAGCTGGATGGCATGGCATATTACTTATATAGTATTTCTTTTTCCGCTGCACTGTTTGTTGTTGTATATTGTTGTACACTCTGATGATATGATGTAATGTAATGTATAAAATGTAATAACTGATAGTTCTTTGTTTAAAGATTATTCATTTATTATTATATGTTGTTCCGCTGCGAATTGTGAGATTCTGATGTTGTTCTTGTTTTTTGTTCCGTCCTATTCTCTTTTTCTTCTTTTTCTTCTATTTTAAAATTCTGTTCTATTTTCTCTTTTCTATTCTATTTTCTAATTTTCTTCTGTTTTCTTTTCCCTATCTAAATTTTCTATCTTTTTCTTTTTCTTTTCTTTCTTTCTTCTTTCTTAAACCCATAACTATTCGGTCTTTCGGCAACGAAAATCCGCGTACGTTACAATATTCTTTCTGATAACCACTATTCTCTTGAATGTGCGGTTTTGCATATCAAGATTTTCATACATCTTCTCCATATATTAAACTCTTTTGTTGAGTATATTCTTCCCTCTTCTATTGTTATCTTTCTGCTGGTTGAAAGGTTTTATTTAGTAAGTGCTGATGTTATTAGTGGTTTCCGTACTTTGAAAGTAATTTTTAATTGAGAGGAGGAAATAGTTTGACCGTATTTTGATGGTTGTTGGTACTCTTCACTGGTGTTATGGTCAGTTAACCGATTCAATCTGTTAATTATTTCGGTTAACCACAAAACATCGATGATACGATTAATCGGTTTTCGATTAATTATGGTTCCGGTTAACTGAATGAACTGGTTTAATAAACTAGTTAACTGGTCAAACTACAATATATATACATGTAAATAGATAATAATCATAGTTTTAGACTTCAATTTATACATTATGTGTAACGTCCCACCTTTTTAGATGGTTTAAATCGACAATAAATCGTACACGTCCGACTCAAACCATTCAAAGGGTGAACTGTTATGGGGTAAATAAGAAAATAAGGGAAAAGAACAAAACATAGAATCTCACAACGGAATGACAAAAATATAATAATCAAATAAAAAGTTCATGAAGCTGTTTTACAAATAACATTTGGTTACACTTTTATAACACATATCAGAGTTATACATACAATAGGAATAAATAAGTAATGCAGCGGAACAACCTGATGAAGTGGAATATATATAAAAATTTATATAAATCTCCGTCTTCGTCCTTTAGAAATAAAGATTTCAATACACTGAAAATCTCAGACTGACCTGAGCGTAATAAAAAGACCAAACACTCGAGTTGGAACTAAAAGGTTTTATGTAAGTTAAATTAACAGTAAATAAATATGAGTGTAACAGCTTCAGAGATGTTTATGAGATTTTACATCTCCTATCTAGTGTCTAACGTGCGTGCAATAACTTAAGAGACGTTCGGGATTCCATCTCCTAAGGATTTGTTAAACTATCTGCATACATAATACAATACACCATTATAATATGTCTACGGTAAAGTATTAAAATAGCATTAAGGCATTACTCATATCCCCCTTAATGCATTTTTATACAAACGTCATAGTTTATACAGTACCGTAATTCCTCCGTAAACTAGAGGGCTATCAAAGGGCACTCCATAGTGTACGACACAAACCAAACTTGTAGTAGGCTCGATAAGGCATGTGACAAGGCACGCGAGACAATGACAGGGAAAGGTGAGACACTCTTACCCTACTCCTTGTTGAAGGAGGATCATTTCTCATAGACATAAGCTTAGCTGATAATGTGGAAGACCACAAAGATCTAGGGCTTCCAGAAACTGGTTTAGGTGGTAGAGAAACCCAACTAGGTATGGTTCCCAGAAAGGTATAAGGAGAGGGGATAATAATGGGAGGAGATGGGGAAGGTATGGAATCAATAGAAAATTGTGGAGGAAGATTGGATGATGAAAAGCTAAATAGCCGAAGGACATAGTTTTAAATGCAAAGAGAAAGTCTTTCTCAACAGGAAACAATTCATTGCTTTTTGTTATCACCTTTGCATGAGAACATTGAGTACTTGTAGGTGGTTGGTAAGAAGTAATTCTGGTATTAATATCTGACCCATTACAACACAGTGTTTTTTTTTGTTTTTATCTCCCAGACCAGAATACTTATCATTCGTTCCAAGAAATTGAGATATATTTATTTCTTCTGCAACTGGATATATAGGAATAAATTCTCCGCCCTCCATGTCTTTGTTTGTTTCCATATTTGGATCATCTCCTGAATCATCACTCTGAAGATTATCAAAAGGGCTGGGATGCAACTCAACTTCAAGTATACAAGCTTATTTTATTGGTCCTTCTTCGAGACTTTCTCCCGGTTCTGTCGTGGAAATAGAGATAGAGGGAACCTACTTCAGGTTCCTTTGTCAAATTACCAATATTTAGTTCGAGTTTATTTCCATCCACAGAAACATTTGCATCAAATTGCACCTTGCCCTTGTTTTTAACATTATCACTTTCAATCCCTCTCCTTCTATCACCCTTTAATATCCTTTCCTTTCTTAATGATACCCTTCTCCACTCACCTTTTCTTACATTTTCCTTTTCCACAACAACATCCCTATCATCAACTCTATTCAAAATAGCAGAGTTGCTGATACCACTATCTTCTTTTGTTTTATCTTCCTCTCCCTTATCCTTCTTGCATTTCATAACTAAACAATCTTGTTTTTCATGCCCAAGTTCCTTGCATCCCCTAAAATTCCGAGGTTTCCACAAGTAGTCCACCCTCGCAACTTGCACCGAGCCATCCAACAATTTCACCGGGAATGACTCGGGCTACTCAATCATTGCAGTTACCTCCACCATGCACTTAGCATATTCAATCCTTTCTAGTTTTTCTGTTGTTTCATCCATACAGAGGAATCTTCCAAGTCTTGTAGCTAACCAATTCATACTAAATGCGATCAACAATATAGGGGTATATTGGACAGCTTAATCCACACCGAACTGAATTAATAGTACTGACATTGTTTCCAATTAATGGATCTTATTGCTTTACAATAAACAACTTGTTCCTCATTACAATAGGGTCAGTCTGGATGATCTTCCTTTTGTCCTCATTAGAAGACAGACTGAAGAGGAACAAGTTTCTATTAGACTTAATCTGGACTGAGCCTTTCACCCTCTAAACCCTCTTAAGATGATTCAACACCGCTAAATAAGGTAGGGGCTTGTCAAGAAAAAAGCCAATGAGATACTGACCCCATACATCATTATCTGCCTGAATAACTTCATAAGGAGGAACTAGAGCATCCCCCTCGAAAACAAAAGGAAAGTCAACCGAGGTGAACTTCCTTGCATTTCATGGTCTTGACTTAAACAGAGAGCTCCAAGGCAAAGTCGTAGTAGAAGAGGGAGGCAATGGATGAGAGTGGGAAGAAGAAGGCAAACCACAAACAACAACAAGACAGGGAGAGGGAAGCTAGGGAGACTAGAGATAAGGGGGAATTTCGAGCAGACAAAGGAATAGAGGGAGGATCAAGAAGCGGAGGGATGGAGGAGACAATGGTGTCAGGGCAAGGACCGTACAGAGGAATGGATGGAGAAGATGGAAGCGGGAAACTTAAAAAAGGACGAGACGGAGAGACCATGAAAGGAAAGAAAGCTTAATTTTGGTTTGTTTTAGATTACTTATAAGATAAATATATGTTTATTTTTAAAAAAAAACTTGATTTTAATTTCGAATTTTCAGTAAAATAAATGTATGAATTTTTAATAATTTCAAATATATATATATATATATATATATATATATTACAAATTTCATATCATATATTTATTTATACGTTTATAAATAATTTCATAATAATACACATATATTGCAGTATTTTGAATACATAATAAAGTATATAAACATACATTCAGATGATGTATTTATATACTAGATGAGCAAACATGTCTGTTGCGATATAAATCCCTACACTTATACACGGGCATGTTATACCTCACACGGATTACTATGTGACACACGCATACACACACACACACATATATATATATATATGTGTGTGTGTGTGTGTGTGTGTATGATATAGACGTATATATTTATAGTCTAATATTAATTACGTAATATAAAACTATATTATAAATTTAAATAAAATAATGATTCTATTTAAAATAAATTTAGAAATGTTCCAAATAAATTAGACTTCATAGGTCCAATAAAGATCCAAAATTGATTTTTTTTTTTTTGAAATTCACATATTACCTCCGCTATAGGCTGGCCTAGTCTAACAATAGTATCAGAGCCTAATAGTCTATGCAGTCTAATTTTGTAATGTAATGGTTAACGAATTAAGCCCCCAAGCCAATAGGGTGTCTTGAAAGGTAGTGTCGAAAAATTGACTTTGGGTAATTTAGCACTCTGCCCTACTTAGCTATCAGTCGGTCCAAATAGACATGTGAACCCAAAGGTTGCCCCTAGTAGAAAAGGCCCAATTTGTATTAGGTCTTGGGCTAATTTTCAAAATTGTTCGAAAATTAAAAATATAATATTTTAAATTCAAAATTAAATTCAAAATAAAATATATACATGCTATAAATGTTATAATATAATAAAAAGTTTCAAGATGTTTGAATATTTATATAAATTAATTTTCAAATTTATAAAATTTATTAATGAGTGTAACAACCTTCATCTCCCTACAGGTCCAAAATCTAGTATGACTTTCGAACTTGCGTCATGCTAAAAGAGCTGTTGAGTTTTTAAAACATTATAAAGCATAATTATAAGGGAAAGTTCTAAGAAATTCCACATTTTAGATCTCACAACGGAAGGAACAAAAATATATATACTAAAAATAGACATTTCAAAAAACAGTCTCCAAAATACTTTATTTGCCATATATGCTGTTTCAAATTACAACATATGTTTTACAGACTTTTAATACAATAAATAGCTATATGATAGACAAAGGAATATGTGAACTCCAACATGAAACTCCTTTCTCCACGTACTCTACCTAATCAACTACTACCATATGTTTTAAGGACCTTAGATATAGCAAACAATATTTACCCAACATCGCCATGACCTAGCGTCTGCTCCTAGGGAACTAGCTTCTCTACAACTAACATGCATTCAGTTGCCTGTAAATAGGCCCATAACAATTCATGTTATATATATATATATATATATATATATATATATATTTGGGCCTTAGGCCGAGGTTCATTATCCACATTTTCATTGCTAACGGTCGATCGCTGTTACTATATGGTTGACCACTACCGGTCGACCGCTTAGGTTCCAGGGTCAACCGTCCACGAATAAAGTTTAGGGTTTTTTTATTTTCGATTATCGATTGTTTATATATCTAATTCAAGTCATTAACAATAATTTATTAACCCTGATTGCAGTCTAAGCATCACTTTGCAATTAAATTCCGTGTTTGTTAGTTTAGGGTTTTTAATTTAAGTAGAAAAGCGGTATCAATTATCAGTATTCAATTAACAATTTATTGACAGTTTCATGTCATGGTTTCAAACATATTCAATTAACAAAAAGGGTGTACTTGCATCGAATTATGTTTATTAAATTACTGTAACTCCAGTTCCTACCCTAGTCCGTGGATTCCAAATTAATGTTTATAGTATCAATTTTAATTTACTAATAACCTAAATCATTTAGAATGGATTAAACCTAACTCAAATAATCATCTAATCAAAATTGTTCACACTCACCTCGAGCCTAAGCTCTTCCTATTTGTTTTTCATGAGATTTCCCCTCCGTATGATAGCTCTGCGTGCTTCTCCTAGATTCAATTGATTATGTTCTTCTAGGTTGGTTTTATTTTGATTTTTGAAGAAGATTCAGGTTAGAGGAGAGGTTGGATTTTGACGGAGTTCTGTTACAGTAAACTTATAATGGGGAACTAGGGTTTCGTTAGCTTAGTATTTATATGGGTAGGGTCATAGTTTGGGCCACCAGATTAGCTTAGGGAATTATTTTAGAAAATATGATCCTCACATAAAAGCCTTTGTCTCCAAGTAATAAATCTCATTCGTTCAATACGTCATCACGAAAGCAGGCAACACTCGATTTTATCCAAGTCACGGTCGACCGCCCCAGTACCACTGTCGACCACTACTGGTCGACCTTTAACCCAATGGGTCGACCGGTGGTAATGAATTTTTGTGAAATTTAAAGTTTTCTATTCTATTTCCAATCCTTTTAACACCCGTAACTTCTCCATATTAACTCCAATTACAAAGTTTATTTATTAAAAATCATTCAGAAAATCGCTACGAACCCCACTACACAAGTACTTTAGCCAAATCCGAACGCATGTGAAAATTTGCTTTTAAGTCCTTGTTTTATTTTAGTTTAATTTTCTTATTAAATTTTCATTTAAATTTCTATTAAATTTTCGACATGTTACATTCTCCCTCTTAAAAGGATTTCGTCCCCAAAATCTCTAAGGACGGAAAAATGCAACTCGTACACACAACAATCAATAGTAACAACCTTCCACACATCCAGCATCCACGAGCAATCATTGTCCTTAGAAATTTATAATGCATCATGTACATATGTATGCAACGTGAAATGAACGTGAGTCTATTCTAAAGCCAAAATAGGCTGTCTACAGATACAGTCGACCTCCTGTCATGCAAAATGCTCATGCTATGATCCCAAATGTATGCAATATTCTAAGCAAATATTTACTTGCAATTCTATATGCATTACAACAATTCGAACATATGAAACATTCATACGCATAATATCCACTAGAACAACAACAATAACAAAAATAATAACATGCAACTAGATATAATTGTGTGTGCATGCGTACCTAGAGGATATAATATCCTAACGTGTAAAAGAATACCATGCGAACAATACATCCATCTGCATCCATTAGCATCCATCATTCATGACATGTCCCACTGACATGTTTGCAACCAATCCTAGGGTCCAATGTTCTCTACCTAAGCTAGAACCTATTTGCAAAAATAATTTCTTCTAATTAAAGTGGAAACGTGCCAGAAAAGGGTTCGATATAGGTAGCTCAGACTTTCTCCTTAAGCTCCCATGTACCCTCAACTAGATCGTCTCCCTAACAGACTCTAACCAGTTTAATTATCTCATTATAGCATCGATTATTCCATGCCCAAAAATACAGGAATGTGTATGGAGAACAAGGAACTCACCTACCCTTTTTAACTTCCCTAACTAAATTTCACCATTGGCTAAAAATTTCCAATTTAATTATATGTGCAAGGTAACCTTCAACAATCTTTGATACTAACTCAAATGGCATTGTAATGCCCTGACTTTTTGAGGCTCAAATGTCGATACTAATACATCTACGGTATTAACATGTCGAGCACTCAAGTGCTAGAAAAGCGAAAACTTAGGGTTAAATGAAAAGAAAAGGAAACAAAAAAAGGAAGAAGGAACACTATATCAGAATCTTACAAGTGGAACGGTAATATATAATATCAAAAAATAGCACGAAGGCTTACTCTGATATAGAAATTTCGAAGTTACAAAACCTAAGTAGTATCATCAGCCTATACAGTTATAACAACATGTCATCACAAATGTTGATATGTATAATATAATAATGCAACAGAAATAAGAATACTATGGTAGGTGAAATATCCAGCTCATCTTCTCGAGTTCTAAAGAACATCAACAAACTACTCAAAAGAGTATGCCAGGAGTTTAGGGAAATCAAAATCAAAGCGTCATATATAAGTTTGGCATGAGAAACTTAAGAAATATGTGTACAACATAAAATATCACTTTTGAGACCGCATGGAATGCTCTAACGGTTATCCCCTCAAAAGAACAACCATCTAATAAGTAAATAAGTTGATATATTGATAATATCTAGGGTGAAGAATATAAATTAGGAAATAGCTGGAGTGGTTACGTTGGTTACTCCAGCAACATATTATAGGGTACAATCAAAAGCGATAAGGAACGTTTGCATAAATGTTTTTCTATGGAGATCTTTCCGGTGGAGCCAGATCCAATCTCTTGTACAAGGGTCAGAAACTATCACTAAATAGAATATACCATAAGGTAAACATAACCGGTTCACATCTAAATGCATGATCCCAAATACCATCACCTCTCGCACGCAATATCAATAAGCAGGCTCTAGATATGGAGTGATAATATCCTATCATGGGTCAGCCAAACCCCAAGCTATGCTCTTACTCTGTTTTGTATCATTTCTGATGTCGAGGTTAGGTTCAACATCTTTCACATTAGTCTTCATCATTCGAACAGAACGTGAGTCCCCAATTGGATTCCCTACTCTCGAACAGATCTCAAATCATACATGGATTCCAGCATCTCGAATAGATCCACTTCTAAGAGATAGAACATGTATCTCAGTCTTGAAGTGGTTTTCGATAAGTAAAACACTTACTGATCCTGATCTCTTCAGGACTAAATCGATGAATTTGGTTATTCGATGATAATGAGAAAAACTGCATAGGAAAACTAAGTCTCATATACTTATTACATTTTCGATATTTTCATCCCACACTATCCCTTTATCAATAGTAAAGCTGGTAGGCTAGAGCTATATTGCTCATATTCCAGCACGAACATCAACCTTCATTCCCATAGATAGAAAAGCCTACTTCATCGGCTTTTAATGCTAATTATATGACTAAATGTTTTCCATAAATGAGTAAACATACAAAGCACGATAAAGTCAGATAAGCAACTTCTAATCCCTTTTTATTTAATTCATCTTTTATTAATTAAAACTTCTTTTATTAGTAAAATTTCTTTTATCCAATAAAACTTTGTTTACAATTTCTATTATTCATTTTTACTCTTCCCATACTTCAAAAAATATTCATATATTTACCTTAAATGGTATAAGTATATTCACAAATCTTTAATAAGATTTCTTCCTTTAAATCTTTTCTTTTTCTATCTTTTTCCAAAAGATTCCTTACTTATAATTTCCTTCAAAATATCCATTTTAAGGATCTAAGTACTTATAAAATCCATTCAAAAGGTTTAAGACTAATATTACTTAAACATTGTAACAACCGAAATTTTTTCGTTTTGTTTTTTAATATTTAATTAATTTTAAGCATTTAAATAATTGGTTTCTAAATTTTAACAACTTGAGTTCAAATATAGAAATTATTTGAATTGTGAATTTAATATTTGAATGGTGATTTAAATATTTGGATTATGAATTAAAAATTTATCAAATGGATTTAATAATTTTATTAACTCCTTTTAATTAATAATAATTGTAAATTCACTTTTTAAAATTATTTACAATAATAAATGGTTCAAATAAATGACGAAAAATTAATTGTCAATGAAACAACTTGATTTTTGTTATAGTATTTTTAATTTATTTTATAGGATTTTTCCATAATTTTTAATTTGGAAAACATTTAAATTTTTGTTTGATGATTTTTCGACAAATGATGGTAATTTTGAAGTTTTTATAAAATTAAATAATATGTGAATTTTATTGTTGATTTGTGATCATGTCACATTTTTGTGTACGACTGTATTTTTATTTTTGTTGTTCGTGGTTTGTAAGCAAACAGAATATTCTGTAGTGGAGTACCGCAAATATTTATTTTCAAAAGATTTTAAAATCAAATGAAATTTAAAATTTTGAACTTGAATTGACGTTGATGAGATATGTTGCTTGAAAAAATTGATTAACCTTTGATGGAGGTTAACCAATATTCTTCTTCATAAATTTAGCAAATTTTATACTTACCAAAAGAAAAAAACATTCTCGTTTCTCCTCTTCTCTTCTCTTCTTAGTTTACAGTAAAAAAATAACGGCTCCCGAGCCTTCAAAAATCAAAATCAACAAATTCACTCGACAAAAAATATGTAACTAGGATCATCGAACTCGTAGTGGTGTAGGCTCTCATTTCAACTCCATTTTGTTGGGTGCAATCTTGTTTTGTGATGATCGACCATGATAGCATTAATTAGGATTAGCCTTTTAGGTTGATATAGGCGTTTGGTGAAATATAGTTCATATTGGAGATTATGGTGCAAAATAGCATAGAACGGTGAACTTTGGTAAGGTGTGGTGGTTTATAGGTTAGTGCGACCTATGTACGGTCGTGAGAAGAAGATGGAGGTCACGATCTGCCTAGGAGAAGGGGAGGTGATGTTGTGAGTGCCAACGTGTTGGGCTCGAGTGGAGAAATTTAATGGTGGATTCGGCTCGTCATACGGAGGTTCGGAGCTTCATATTTTAGGCAAGGGTGCACAACCATGTCTGTTTTATGCACAGGCACATTTTGATACGAAGGGAAGTTATAATTTAGGAAGAAGGATTCATTAGAGGGTAATTAAGTTAATTACTTAATTAATGAATATTTTAACTCAAGAAACTTATAAAATATTGCTCGTACGAGGTCGGATTCAGATGCGGTTAGTTGCATTAGATTTGTAACGACCTAGAAAATTTAAAGGTTTTAATAATGTAATTAACTGAAATTTTTCTTGAATTAAATAGTAAATTTTTGAAATGAAAATTTAATATTTGGAATACGTCTATTTAAACATAGAAAATGGTAAATTCTCATCAGAAAATATGGAAGTTAGTTTTGTTGTGTAATTTTCAATTTCAATATAAAATCAGTTAATTTGATGAAATTGAAATGTTTTTGAAATCTAAATATATGTAGATAATAAAAATGTAAATCATATACTGAGTGAGATATCGTTTCGTCAAATTTGGATTTCTCGATCCTCGTTTATCTTATTTTCGACAGACCAGCATAAGTTTGACAGCGAATATCGACTTTTGATAGAATGGTCGTACTGCTAATATCTGTGTATCATTTACTCATCTCGTCACGCTGATCTCCATAGTCTATTCATTTGTTCATTTTGAAGTTCGAAGCATGACGAAATCGGTAAACTGATCAGTCGTATCGGTTCCGCATTTGGACCTTTTAGCTTCCCATACCCTTCATTTTCCACCATATAAACTTAACAACTATTTGATTTTATTATCTCCATAAATTCGGCTGTGACTATTACCATTCCATGCTTGACTTTCACTATTCCCAGTTTCCAATATAATTAGGTACGTTCCATTCTCTTTCTCTCACTATTTGTTTTCTTCTCTCTCTTCAATATAATGTCTGAGCACAATATTTGTTTCAATCTGCTCGTATCATTCATCTTTGCAAACCACCCTGCTCATTTGAGAAAAAAATTATACAAAGATGGAAAGCCTACATAATTATTTGAATGCATTTGTAACCTGCTTCTTTGCTCCGAAATTGCATCTAGTTCGCTTTGGGATTTCAATTGGTTTGCTTTGGGAAAACTGCCTGACAACTTTCCCTCCTACCTCACTCTTAAACCCATTTGCTTGCATGCGCCTTTTCCCAACCACCTCCCACTTTATTCGCATCCTCCCACCACCATTGACAGTCTACCACATCATCCGGCCTATCTTCCCTAGTAGTAGCAACTGCCCACTTGAACACAACCATTCTCCAAACTACACTCGCCCATCACCGAAGCCTTGAAACCCGTGCTTTCTATCATCTTTTACCCATGCTCACCCTGTAGTGATCCCATCACCGCCATATAAACAGCTCCGCCCTCACAACCCCTGGCCGAACACTCTAGTGCCTACGAGCAGCTTCTTCTAGCCTTCACTCGAGAAGCTTCCATACACACACACACACACTCTTTGTGTTTGAGGTTTTTATACCAAAGTGTTAAAGTATTTATTCAACGTGTGTTATATTATATGTTATATATATATATATATTACTTTACGTAAAATATAATATGTAAGTTTATATATATGTTATAATAATATTTATGTTTAAAGCATATATGTATATGTTAGCATTGATTTTAAAATAGATACGTATATATGTTTTGGTTTTGGAGTATATACATATGGATTTTATTTCTATATATGAGTTTATAAAAGTCACACACATATATAATTGCACTATATATATTTATAGTAGCGCATATATATATATATTATTTTATATTATATTTGATGCTATATAATATAATTTGTTACAAAATTTTAGTCAGTTGTTCTGTTCAGAGAAGAAAAAAAAGTATTAATACATACAGTTATAAGTTGTTTATATATATATTCGACATTAGTATTGCATGAGTTACACCTGATTTGTTGGGCCACATATATATGTATGTTTATATAGGTAATACAAATCGGTTTGTTTATATTATTTTGTATGAGTTATAGATATATGTTTGATTTCAAAATATATGTGTTTTAAATTAAGCAATGATTATGTAATATAATATATATAGACTTTGTTATTGTATTATGTTTAAATACACGCACACACAATATGGAAATTTTATTTTTAAAATGCGTATTTCTAAATTTAATTTTGGTTTTATATAATATATTCCATTTCAGTTATATCGGGCTGATTTTCATTTTTCCATTGATTCCAATTTATCAGCTTTATTCGTCGAATTCGTGTCCATCTTGCTTCACTTTGGAAATTCGTGCTTGGATTCGTAACCCATTTCATTGTCAAATCTCTCTAGCCTCGAAAGGTGGGCGATCATTTACGATTAACATTTTTATATTTAGTAAATTTGATTTCACTTGAAACGACAATTGAAATATACTGTTAAATTTGAACAATTAGTTATTTAAATTGTTAAAGATGATATGCCATTATCTGCAATTGTTCACCTGTGATACATGACACCTTATCCTGTTATATATATTTTATTTATCACTGATGAAATATGCCTATTGTTGATATGTTATATTATTACCGTAATTGTTCTCACTCTTCAAGTTCCTTGTTAATTTAGAATCCCTTATGGGTTTAAATGATACATACTCGAACGATTTTGTAGAATATGGAAAAATCATTATCGGTTGAAATGATAAACCCAAGAGAATTTCATAAATATTGAATTTTGGGATTGTCGATTGAAATGATATATAGCCGTAAATATTTAAATTGCAGATTGAAATGACAAATATCCGTTTCACTTGACCATAGGATAGAAAATTATATACGGACACCGTTGGTCAATATTTTGAAAATGATTTCCAAAGTTTTGAAAGGAAATATATGATTTTTAATGAATATCAATTATTAAAACATAATATATATATATATATATATATATATATATAAATGTTATTTTTATATATGTCTAAATTTTAGTTTTTTTAGATGATATGTTTGGAAATTTTAAATTTATAAGTTAGTTTAGAAAATATAAATTTCAAGATTTTACTTATAATATTATTATTTTAAAAACATATAAAAAAAGATTTAATATAAAGTTAAATTTATAATAAGATTTAATTTAATTTAATTAGTATATAATATGTTTAGGTAGTTATTTAAAATTATATTTTAAAAATAGGTTTTTGTAATAACTATAATAAATTAAGGTTGGGAAGATAAATTATAATTGATTTGAAATTGTATTTATTTAAGAATACTTAAATAAAATTAATGTGAAACTTATTGAATTTGAGATTTTAATGGTATGATTTTATAACTTGACGTTTGATTTAATGTGATTAATTGAATATTTTGAAATTTAAATAAATTGAAATAGGATATTTAGTTTTATATAAATTTGTAACTGGAGATTTTATTTAAATAATTATTGGATTGATTAAGTGAATATTTCAAACTAAATAATAGTAAAGTTAAATGTTGAAATATAAATGAAACTTATATTGAAAATGTTGAATATTTAAACTTTGAATCTTATTGGAATTGAAGAGATAGTTCATACCTGGATTTGAAATTGATAAAAAAATTAAAATGGTTTATTAACAATTTGAATTGAATCTTTAACCCTTTAAATTGAAAGTGTTGAACAAGGATTGATTTAATTTGAATTTTGGAATTTAAGCTGATTGAATCGATTTGTGAAATTAGAGGAAACTATTTTATTATAAAAAGTATTTTTAATATATATAAACTATTTTAATATATAAACTATTTTGGTTTTTAACTATTTTAATATATATATACTATTTTCAATATCTAAACTGTTTAAGTTGGAATTGTTATGGTTTTGAAAGTGTTACGATTTCAAAAGTGTCATAATTTCAAAAGTGCTATGATTTCGAAAGTGTTATAATTTTGAAAGTGTTACGATTCTGGAAATGAATATTATTTAAAGTGGATAATGATATTGAATTGATATAGTTTTAAATGAATATGATATTTTTGGTAAGAAGTATGAACTATTTGAAATGGAATGACCACGGTATGAAATAAGCGTTTGGTTATTAAAGAGACTGGGATCAGGTATTGTTATACTCTCTGCCAATACCGAAAACCACTATAACAACTGTGTACGTGGTGGAGATTCTAGAACGAATTAGGATGGTATGGTGATGATTCCATATGAGGTATTAGCGTAGCCATGACTCCCATGATTCAGCTTGATGTGGATAAAACATGAGCCATGTCGAGCCAAGTGAGGTCATTTCTCCGATCGGGTGCACTACTTCGATACCATTCTATTATTTTGTGATTTGATTGGGTGCACCTTTGATTTGGGAGCGTGTCACGAGGTGGGTGGTAGTAGCTGCATGCGTTACCACCAGTCCAGATCCGCAAATGATATATCTACCCTAGCATTCCTCGCGTGCCTTGTCACATGCCCTATCGTGCCTTCTACGAGTTTGTTTTGTGTCGTACCTATGGAGTGCTTCCTGATAGCCCACTTGCGAGTGGAGTTTACAGTATCTGTATAGACTACGTCATTATATAAATGTGTTAAGGGGGATATGGGTAACGCCTTAATGCTATTTTAATAGTTTACTTTACTATAGACACATTAAATAGCGTATATTACTACATTGTATATAGTTCCATGGATCCTTAGAGGATGGGAATCCTAAACATCCTTTAAGTTATTTGTATTTCAGTTAACATTTCACTTGAGTTGAATTTACTATATAAGAATGTTTCTAACTTGAGTGTTTTGTGTTTTGCTTTGTGCTCGGATCAGACTGAGTGTCACAACATTCAAGACTCACCTTTTGGAGCCTGGAGCTTCACTTGGAGATCTATCATCTATCTATTCAGTTCTTCAGTCATCTCAGTTACTTCCAGCTGTATATATTCAGACTTGACACTTGCTTATGTATTTGAGATTCCATTGTACGTGAAGATCTGCTGTATTTTTCTTAACTATGATGTTTAATAGTAGGTTTACAAACTGCTATTTATCTATTCCGCTGCTTATTGTTGTAATACTTTATGTCTGTGATTCTGTGATTGATTTATTTACTAATGTAACGACCCACTATTTTGTACCATTCAAATCAACAACAAATCCACACATGTCTGACTTGAATAGTTCAAAACAGTAGATTGTAATATAATTTGGAGCAAATAAAATCAATAACAGAATCATAAACATAGATAAATCAGAATATTCGCAGCAGGAATAAAATAACAATAGTAGTTCATGAAGCTACTATGACACAGTCTCAAACATAGTTACAAAATCCAGAGTCTGAAAAGTAAGTACAATAGAAATCCCAATACATAAATATCCACTAGTATATAAGCTGAATAGAAAATACTGAATGGAAATAGACAACAACTAGATAAATAGATGATCTCTAGAATTCCTAGCTCCAGAAAGTGAAATCCAACGCTGATACTCAGGCTGACCTGAGCGTAATAAATACAAACACTCGAGTCAGGACATACATACTTATTCAATATAAACCAACTCAAGTAAACTGTAATATAAATGCATAAGTAACTTAAAGGATGCTTGGGACCACCCATCCTTTAAGGATCCTTTAAACTATTTACTATGCAGCGATATACGCTATTATAGTGTCTAAAGTAAAGTATAATATACTTAAAAATAGCATTAAGGAGTTACTCAATATCCCCCTTAACACATTTTTATATATTTCCATTGTCTATACAATACCGTAATCTCCCCCGTGCCAGGCGTCGTCAGAGGGCACTCCATAGGTATGGTACAAAGCCAAAATCGTATAAGGTGCGCTAGATTAGGTGACACGACACAACGAGGCAATGCCAGGTTAGATATACCAATTACGCTTCTGGACCGATGGTAACGTGTAGCAGCCATTACCGCCCACCTCAAGCCACACTCCCAAAATCAAAGGGTACCCTAATCAATCACAAAGTAATAGAATGGTATCGAAGACGTGTGTCCGATAAGAGGAGCTACCTTATTAACCCGTCAATCGCTCCTGTTTTAGCCACCTTATGCCAACTCATGGGAGTCGGGTCCATGTTCATACCTCAAAGGAACATCGCCACCATCCTACTTCATTCTGGAATCTCCACCATGTACACGGTTGTTAAAGTGGTTTTCGGTATCGGTAGAGAGTATGCCCATATCCGATCTCGGTCTCTTTAACAACCAACCGTTATTATAACCCGTGGTTATAAATTTCAAAAGGTTTATATTCCAAATCAAAATAATTCATTTAAACCATTTAAATATGAAGTAGTTACCTTTCAAATCAAATATTCAATTCCCAGAGTTATAGCATTTTCCAAGTTCATTCGTTCAATTACAACAATTTCAAAACATCAGCACTTATAAAGTGCTACTGTAGATGTATTAGTATTTCAAAAATAATTCAATTTCAGAAACTGCAGCACCTTATAAACTGTAGATATATTAGTATTTCAAAAACAGTTCAATTTCAGAAACTGCAGCACTTTATAAATGCTACTGTAGATATACTAGTATTTCAAAAATAGTTCAATTTAAGAAACTGCAGCACTTACAAAGTGCTACAGTAGGCATTTAGTTATTGCAAAACAGTTTAGTTTCAGCAACAGCAACACTTACAAAGTGCTATAGTAGCTGATTCATTATTTCATAATATAGTTTACTTTCAGAAATGATAGCACTTAGTAAATGTTGTCTTAAAACCATAGCATTTTTGAAATGCTACCAATACTAATTCCAGATTTTACTATAACATTTCAGAAACATTAGAACTTCAAATTTTAGCCATTTTAACTTAAAAAAAACATATCCCACGCTTCAAAACTTTCATTTGGTTATCATTTAATTTATGATTTTAAAAAAATAACTTTTATAACTGAAATATCCAAATTAACTATAATTCGTTTATTAAGTTAAAGGTACACTATTTTACTTAACTTTTATTTTAACAAATAACTTAACTCTTTATTTCAAAATACCCATTTCATAAATAAAACTGAATTTCCATTTATTTACTTAACTAAAAAAATTCATTTGAAAACCAAATTTCCAATTATCTAGTTAAGTCATATTTCAAATACATTTTAACTAATTATTTACTTATACATTTTACTTATAGAAAATCACTATAAAATTTATGAAAGTCATTTAAATCCAATTTAAGTTAAATGTCATATTTTTACATTTCAAAATACTTAATAAATTTTTAGAAAATATTTAAAATTAACCACGGGTCCGTATATAATTTTCTAACCTAGGTCAAGTGATACATATATGTATCATTTCAATCTGTAATTTAAAAAGAAAAATCCGGGTTCTATCATTTCAAACCCGCAATCCCAAGTCAAACAAAATAAATAAAAATTGCTTGAGCCTATCATTTCAGCTCATAATGAATTTTCCTTATTCTAAAGTCCGTTCGAGTATGTATCATTTCAACCCATAGTGATTCTATTCGACAATGAACTTGTAGTGTGAGAAACAGTAAATAAAATAAACAGTATAATATGACATATCATAACAGGTGATGTAACAAATAAATATCAGGTTATAACATCATGAAATATCATATCACATGCATATATAAATTACTATCATATCATCACTACAATTCACATGCCATCGTTTCACAATTATATACGTACGGAATGTATAAAGTGAATTACTCACCTTCTAAAGCTTAAGATCAAATTTAAAATACAAATCCAAACTCTGCAAAGCACGAAAAGACACGATTAGATTCGAGAAGAAGTAACACCCAAATCCAAATCTTGTAGACACCAAAATATACAACACATATTTATATAATTCAATACAAGAAATATAAATCAAATCAATGTATAAAATATGATTCAAAATGAAACAAATAGACTTAACCACTCCAAGTAAGCTCGGCCACTTTATAAATGACTCAACCATCACCACATGGCTCGGCCATTATTTGATTTGTGGCATAGAGGCTCGACCATGTTGTGTTTGAGGCAACTAGGCTTGGTTATGGGGTTAACTAGGCACGGCTATGGCTAGAATGTGAAGAGTGGTGGAGTTACAAAGCATGGAAGGTAAAAAGGCAAAGCAAAAGAGGGGTCACAAGCACACCATGGTTCGGCCCTATGGTCTAGCATGGCTCACCATGTTTTGTTTGGATCAAGTGCATCTCAAATCACGTCTATGGAGTGGCAAAGCAATAGGAGATGGTGACGTTTCATGTTGTGGCCGAGGCAATAAGAGGAAGATGCATATACATAGGGGACGGCTAGGGTAAATAACAAATTGTGGTGATGGAGTTTTGGTTTATGGAGTCACGGCTAGGGTTTGGAATGGTGATGTAGAGGAGTTGGCCGGTTATAGGTGGAGGTGGAGAGGAGTGGTGGTCAGCAATAGGATGATGGTCGAGCATATGCATTGAAAACTAAGACAAAACAAAAGAAAAATGAAAGAAGAAAATGGTAAAAGAGGAAGAAGAGGAAGCCATGGAAAACTTACTGTATTCTTTTTTTTCGTGAATGGGAATATATTTTTTTACGTGAATGATACTAGAAGTGGATGGCTAAACAAGTGGTGAATGGCTAAGAAAGAAATGAAGAGGCTAGGCAAATGAAAAGGCATGAATTAAAACATGTAACCTATGTCTCTTTGATTTTCCAAGCCATTTATAAAAATATAAACAAGTAAAATCCAATAAATAAAAATCAAAGTTTAAACAAAATAAAATAGATAAAATAGAGAATGAACATAGGAAAATAGAAAATAAAATACAGAAAGTAATTGCGTGTAAACGCTGTATTTTATCCAATTTAATAAGTATAAAGCAGAATTTAATGAAACGAAAAGAAGAACCAATATTAGAATCAAATATAGTTCCAAAGAAAAAGATTAGAAATTAAAATTTCAAATTAAAATTTTCATTTGTGGTCAAACTTTGACTTTCAGTTGACCAAAATATAAATTTTTTAGAATATGTTTATTTTATTGTATTTGAAAAATAATTTATAAACAAAATCCAAAACTTCATTGGAAAATTCCAAAAATTAAATTTTTAAATAGTTAAAAATCAAAGTTTTCAAATAAATTGAATTAAAAATATTTATTAAAATTTATGGATTGTTATACCCTCCCTTACTCAAAACTTTTCGTCCTCGAAAAGGAACGAGACACGAAAACAAGGAAAGATAGGATAGAGAAGCAAATAGTACATGAAACAAACAACTCCGGATTCGAAGCACGCATGCTTTCCTCCGTCTTCCAGGTACAATCCCGATCATCGGTACTCCACTACACTTTGACCAGGTTGACAGATTTCCTTCTCAGCGGCTTCGTACCTCTTTCGATAATACGAAGTGAACAGTCAGATTAGGCTCAATATCCAAACTCTCGAGAGCAGATTGCTGGACAATAAAAGATGGATCATGCAGATATCGATGAAGATGTGAAACATGGAATACATTATGCACTCCAGAAAACTTCTCAGGTAGATCCAGATGATAATCTAAAGAACCAATCCTCTTCGAGATATGAAAAGGACCAACAAACCTAGGAGCAAGCTTCCCTCTACGTCCAAACCGAATCACATTCCTTAAGGGAGAGACCTTAAGGAAAACAAGATCACCAACAGAAAACTCTAAACTCCTCCTACGCCGATCAGCATACTTCTTTTGCCTATCCTAAGCAATCCTCATCTTCCTCTTAATCTCCTCAACCTTCTCGAAAGCCTCTAAAATCACATCAGGACCAAGAACCAAACGATTGCCGAATTCAATCTAGCTAGATGGAGATCTACAAGGTCTTCCGTAAAGAGCAGCAAACGGAGACATTTCGATCCTAGCCTGAATTCAAAGACGGAATGAGATAGATAAAATACTAAGATAATGTTAAAATAGAAGATTAAAAATATACCTGATAACTGTTGTTATAGGTGAATTCAACAAGATAGAGATGATCTTCCCAAGATCCTCCATAATCCAGAACACAAGCATGAAGAAGGTCCTCTAGAATCTGATTCACTCTTTCCGTTTGACCGTCGGTCTACGGATGGTAAGCAATGCTCAAATTCAGATGAGTGCCCAGAGATTCCTGAAAAGACTTCCAAAACTAACTGGTAAAGATAGGATCTCGATCATAAACAATGCTGATAGGAACCCCATAGAGACGAACAATCTCCCTCATATAAATCTCGGCCAGAATAGAAGCAGAACAGGTAGATTTGACCGGCATGAAATGAGATGATTTGGTCAATCTATCCATAATAACCCAAATACTCTCATTACCCCTCCGAGACCTCGGTAAACCATCGATAAAGTCCATGGAAACATGTTCCCACTTCCAATTGGGAACCTCAAGGGGCAGCAACAAACCAGGGGTCTTCTGATGATCTGCCTTGAGTTGCTGAGTCACACACCTACTAACAAAGATAGAGATATCACGCCTCATACCTCTCCACCAATAAAGCTTCTTCATATCCTAATACATCTTCATCACACCGGGATGAATAGAAATTCTGGATCGATGATGTTCCCGAAGCAACTCCTGCATCAATCCATCAACATTCGGGACACAAATCCATTTATTAATCCTTAAAATACCTCTATCATCGATCTGAGCTCCACTACCATCAGGACTACTACCACCAACTCTGCCACGAACGCTCTCCTTCATATGCCTAAGCATCTCATCCTTATCTTGCTTACCAATAATACGATCTAAAAGAGGAGAAGAAGAAACAACAAGCTGACACAACAAAGCCTTCTTCCTACTCAAAGCATCGGCCATAACATTAGCTTTCCCAGAGGTATAACTAATGTCGAGATCATAAGAAGCAAGAAACTCAAGCCACCGGACCTGACGCTGATTCAAATCCTTCTGGATGAAGATATATTTCAAAGACTGATGATCAGTAAAGAACACAAACTTAGCACCCAAAAGATGATGCCTCCAAAGCTTCAAAGCAAAGACCACAGCCAGTAATTCCAGATCATGAGCTGCATAATTGACCTCATGGGTCTTCAACTGGCGACTAGCATAAGCAATCACCTTCCTATCTTGCATCAGAATAGCTCCCAAACCCTCCCGACAAGCATCAGTGTATACCGTTAATCCCTCATTTCCATTCGAAACATTAAGCACTGGTGCAGAAATAAGCTTACACTTCAACTCGTTGAATGCAACTTCGAACTTATCACTACATATAAACTTCATATTCTTTCGAGTTAAATAAGTGAGAGGTGCAGAAATCCAAGCAAAGTTCTCAATGAATCTCCGATAATAACCGGCAAGGCCCAGAAAACTGCGAATATCAGTTGGAGTCCTAAGAGTTTCCCAATCCTGTAACAGAATAGGGAGAAATAAGGACCACAGAAAAGATAGAATGATAAGTTATAGAAAGAGAAGGAAAGAGAGACTTACATTGATCGCAGCGATCTTGACTGGATCAACAGAAACTCCATTACTAGAAACAATATGCCCAAGAAATCGGACTTCATCTTTCCAGAAATGACATTTCAAAAATTTGGCTTTCAACTGATGACTCCTAAGAGTCCCCAGAACTAAGCTCAAATAGGAATTATGCCCTTCCTCGGACATGGAGATCACAAGAATATCATCAACAAAGATTAGAACAAACTTGTTAAGCACACCCCAAAAAACACGATTCATCAAATCAATAAAGAAAGCAGGAGCATTAGTCAAACCGAAAGGCATGACTAACCATTCATAAAACCCATTCTCAGTACGGAAAGCAGTCTTGGAATACTTTCCTCAGCAACTCTGAGCTGGTTAAAACCTATGGCAAGATCAAGCTGAGAAAAAATAGCAGCTCCATGGAGCTGATCAAACATATCATTGGTGCGAGGCATAGGATATCTGTTCCTCATAGTGAGCTTGTTCAGCCCCCTATAATCAACACACATACTCAAAGAACCATCGGACTTAGTGATGAAAACCACTGCTGCTTTCCATTCCGAATGGCTAGGTCTGATCAGACCTTTGGAGAACAAGTCCTCAATTGCTTCCTCAACTCAACCTTCTCACGGGATGTCATTCTTCTAGGAGGAATAACTACAGGTCGAGCTCTAGGAACAAGATCAATTCAAAATTCAATTTAACGCTTAGGAAGTAAAGAAGTGACTTCAAAAAATACATCGAGATAGAGTCTGATCACAGGAGTAGAATTAAGATCATCCGGAGTAAATAAAACTGCCGGCATAATCCCGAGGCATGGAACACTGAATCACCAAAGAATCACCTTTATCACCAACAAGAGAAACAGTGCGGGTTTTTCAAGAGATAACGGCATCATGCCTCTTCAGCCAATCACCTCCAAGCAATAGATCAAAAGCATCAAAACCCAGAACATAGAAATCATCGGAAAATCGATAACCAGAATGGAAGAGTTTCACATTTCTACAAATCCTACTAAGGTTAACCACCAATAGGATTTGAAACACACAAAGGCTCAGAAGCAAACTCGGGAAAAAGAAGGTGCTTAAATTTATTACAAAGATCCACAAAAATAAAACTACGAGAAGCTCCAGTATCAAATAAAACACGAACAGGAGAATAAAACAGAGAGAAAGTACCCTGAAGTGTACCTTGGTTATCACTAGGAGAAGGAGCAGGTGAAGAAGCAGAAGTAACAGCAAAAATACCAGAGGACTTTCCCTTCTGCTGAGTAGGACAATCTTTCTTGAAATGGCCAGGCTGTAGACAACATGGCAAAGATCACACATGGTCAACTGAGCTGAAGAAGGAATAGCAGCACCAACTAAAGTAGGACAACTATTAGCATAGTTTCCCTTCTGATTACATCAGAAGCATGTAATGGAAGATAGGTTGATAGACTTCCTCTGAGATGATGAAGATCCCAAGTCTGGAGTCTTGTTCCGATTCCTCTTCTGATGGTGAAAGTTGGGCTTCCTCTTTATAGGATTACCAGAAAAAGACCAAGATGAAGCAGAATGAGCAGTTGGAGGATCCTTAGAAGTAGGATTCTCATATCTAATGGCCATGTCCATCAGAGTGGTGAAAGGGCTATGCACATGAGTGATGAGACGATCATAATACTCCGGACGATCACCAGCAATGAACTTTTCATTCTTCTTGAGAGGAGTGTCAATCAGATTAGGACCAAATTTAGAAAGTTCATTGAACTTCCTCTCATACTCAGCAAAAGACATATCACCCTGCTTGAGATCCATGAATTCCTGATACAGCTGAGATTTCCTCGCCTCGGGCATCCACTTCAGAATAAAAGCATCCCTAAAGCACGATAAAGAAATATAAGACAGATTTCCAAAAGAGAAAACTGAACCAAATTCAAGACAAACAGAAGATGATACCTAAACTGCTCCCAAGCAATGTCAGCCTCAACAGTGTGAGCTGTAACGGACTTCCACCCATCCTAGGCTGCTCCCTTCAACTACCAAGCTGCCAACTAACACTGATGGGCATCAGTGACCTCAAGACTGGAGAATCCTCTCCAAATCCTTCAACCAATGTTGAGCCTCAATAATGCTCTCAGATCTGGTGAACTTGTTGCCACCAAGCTCAATTTTTTCCTTACAGAGTTTAGTGAACCTAACTGGTGCAGCAGGCTCAGACGCTGGAGTAACACCACGACCCCTACCTCCAGCATTCCTATGACTCATCCTTTAAAATCAAGAATGAATTTTTTGGACAAAGGTAATTGAGAACAAAACAAGATTAGATAAGATAAGCTAAGATGCAACGGGAATTGGATATCTCGAACAAATAAATTACTAATAAGGTGGATAAGGAAAAGAAGAAAGTTAAGAAAAATTTGATTTCAAAACAAGAAGAGTTTAATATCGAAATACTTTTTAAAATCCTTTGAGAATCATTTTATACTTTAAAATACGTTCTCTCACAAAGAAATGATCCTAAGATTGATTTCACTCATTTTACGGTATTTCTACCCTATCTCTAATGAGTTTTTGCTTCGCAGGCTAAGGTTTGCCTAAAACCAAAGCTTTGATACCAAATTTAATGACCCATTATTTTGTACAATTCAAATCGACAATAAATCCACACATGTCTGACTTGAATAGTTCCAAATGGTAGATTATAATATAATTTGGAGAAAATAAATCCAATCACAGAATCACAAACACAGATAAATCAGAATACTTGCAGCAGAAATAAAATAACAATAGTAGTTCATGAAGCTACTGCAACACAGTCTCAAACACGGTTACAAAATCCAGAGTCTGAAAAATAAATACAACAGAAATCCCAATACATAAATGTCCACCAGTACATAAGCTGAATAGAAAATACTGAATGGAAATAGACAACAACTAGATAGATAGATGATCTCCAGCAATCCTAGCTCCAGAAGGTGAAATCCAATGCTGATACTTAGGCTGACCCGAGCGTAAGAAAATAAACACAAATACTCGAGTCGGGACATACATACTTATACAATGTAAACCAACTCAAGTGAACTATAATATAAATGCACAAGTAACTTAAAGGATGCTAAGGACCGCCCACCCTTTAAGGATCCGTTAAACTATTTACTATGTAGCAATATACGCTATTATAATAGTGTCTAAAGTAAAGCATAATATACTTGAAAATAGCGTTAACGAGTTACCCAATATCCCCCTTAACACATTTTATATATTCTCATAGTCTATACAGTACCGTAATCTCCCCCGTACTGGGAATCGTTAGAGGGCACCCCATAGGTATGGTACAAAACCAAAATCGTATAAGGCGCGCTAGGGTAGGTGACACGACATAATGAGGAAATGCCAGGGTAGATATACAAATTACGCTTCCGGACCGGTGGTAACGTGTAGCAGCCACTACCACCCACCTCGAGCCACACTCCCAAAATCAAAGGGTACCCCAATCAATCACAAAGTAATAGAATAGTATCGAAGAAGTGTGTCTGATAAGAGGAGCTACCTCATTAGCCCATCGATCGCTCCTGTTTTAGCCACCTTATGCCACGGTTCCACGTTCATACCTCAAAAGAACGTTGCCACCATCCTAGTTCATTCTGAAATCTCCACCGCACACACGGTTGTTAAAGTGGTTTTCGGTATCGACAGAGAGTATGCCCGTATCCGATCCCGGTCTCTTTAATAATCAGCCGTTATTATAACCCGTGGTTATAAATTTCAAATGGTTTATATTCCAAATCAAAATAATTCATTTAAACCATTTAAATATGAAGTAGTTATCCTTTCAAATCAAATATTCAATTCCCAAAAATTGTAGCATTTTCTAAGTTCATTCGTTCAATTACAACAATTTCAAAACATTGTATTTTTCAGAAATAGCGGCACTTATAAAGTGCTACGGTAGATGTATTAGTATTTCAAAAACAGTTCAATTTCAGAAACTGCAGCACTTTATAAATCGTAGATGTATTAGTATTTCAAAAACAGTTCAATTTCAGAAACTACAGCACTTACAAAGTGCTATAATAGGTATTTAGTTATTGTAAAACAGTTTAGCTTCAGCAACAACACAAAGTGCTACAGTAGCTGATTTATTATTTCAGAATATAGTTTACTATCAGAAATGATAGCACTTAGTAAATGTTGTCTTAAAACCACAGCATTTTGGAAATGCTACCAATACTAATTCCAGATTTTATTATAACATTTTAGAAATATTAGAACTTTAAATTTTAGCCATTTTAACTTAAAAAACATATCTCACTCTTCAAAACTTTCATTTGGTTATCATTTAATTTATGATTTAAAGAAAATAACTTTTATAATTAAAATATCCAAATTAACTATAATTCATTTATTAAGTCAAAGGTACACTATTTTACTTAACTTCTATTTTAACAAATAACTTAATTCTTTATTTCAAAATACCCATTCCATAAATAAAACTGAATTTCCATTTATTTACTTAACTAAAAAAAGTTCATTTGAAAACCAAATTTCCAGTTATCTAGTTAAGTCATATTTCAAGTACATTTTAACCAATTATTTACTTATACATTTTACTTATATAAAATTACTATAAAGTTTATTCAAATCATTTAAATCCAATTCAAGTTAAAATGTCATATTTTTACATTTGAAAATACTTAATAAATTTTTAGAAAATATTTAAAATTAACCACGGGTCTGTATATAATTTTCTAACCTAGGTCAAGTGATATGTATATATATCATTTCAATCTGTAATTTAAAAAGAAAAATCCGGGTTCTATCATTTCAAACCCGCAATCCCAAGTCAAACAAAATAAACAAAAATCACTGGAGCCTATCATTTCGGCTCATAATGATTTTTCCCTATTCTAAAGTCCGTTCGGTATGTATCATTTCAACCCACAGTGATTCTATTCTACAGGGAACTTGTATTGTGAGAAACAGTAAATAAAATAAACAGTATAATATGACATATCATAACAGGCGATGTAATAAATAAATATCAGGTTATAACATCATGAAATATCATATCACAGGCATATATAAATTACTATCATATCATCACTACAATTCACATGCCATCTTTCACAATTATATGAGTACGAAATGTCTAGAGTGAATGACTCACCTTCTAAAACTAGAGATCAAATTCAAAACACAAATCCAAACTCCGCAAAGCACGAAAAGACACGACTAGATTCGAGAAGAAGTAACACCCAATCCAAATCTTATAGACACCAAAATATACAACATATATAAGTATATAATTCAATACAAGAAATACAAATCAAATCAATGTACAAAATATGATTCAAAATGAAACAAATAGGCTTAACCACTCCAAGTGGGCTCCTCCACTTTATAAATAGGCTCAACAATCACCACATGGCTCGGCCATGATCTGATTTGTGGCATAGAGGCTCGACCATGTTGTGTTTGAGGCAACTAGGCTTGGTTATAGGGTCAACTACGCACGGCTATGGCTAGAATGTGAAGAGTGGTGGAGTTATAAAGCATGGAAGGTAAAAAGGCAACGCAAAAGAGGGGTCACAAGCACACCATGGCTCGGCCCTATGGTCTAGCATGGCTCGGCCATGTTTTGTATGGGTCAAGTGCATCTCAAATCAGGGCTATGGAGTGGCAAAGCAATAGGAGATGGTGATGTTTCATGTTGTGGCCGAGGTAATAAGAGGAAGATGCACATACATAGGGGTCAGCTAGGGTAAATAACAAATTGTGGCGATGGAGTTTTGGTCTATGGAGTCACGGCTAGGGTTTGAAATGGTGGTGTAGAGGAGTTGGCCGGTCATAGGTGGAGGTGGAGAGGAGTGGTGGTCGGCAATAAGATGATGGCCGAGCATATGCATTAAAAACGAAGAGAAAATAGAAGGAAAAAGAAAAAAGAAAATGGTAAAAGAGGAAGCCATGGTAAACTTACTGTGTTCTTTTTTTTCATGAATAAGAATGAGGAGTTGGGAATAAATTTTTGTATGTGAATGTTACTAGAAGTGGACGGCTAAAGAAGTGGTGAACGGCTAGGAAAGAAATGAAGAGGCTAGGCAAATGAAAAGGCATGAATTGAAACATGTAACCTATGTCTCTTTGATTTTCCAAGCCATTTATAAAAATACAAACAAGTAAAATCCAATAAATAAAAATCAAAGTCTAAACAAAATAAAATATAAAATATAAAATAGAGAATGAACATAGGAAAATTGAAAATATGCAGAAAGTAATTGCGTGTAAATGCTGTATTTTATCCAATTTAAAAAGTATAAAGCAGATTTTAACGAAACGAAATGCAAAACCAATATCAGAATCAAATATAGTTCCAAAGAAAAAGATTAGAAATTAAAAATTCAAATTTAGAATTTTCAATTGTAGTCATACTGACTTTTAGATGACCAAAATATAAAATTTTCAAAACATGTTTATTTGATTGTATTTGGAAAATAATTTATAAACAAAATCTAAAACTTCATTGGAAAATTCCAAAATTAAATTTTTTTAAATAATTAAAAATCAAAGTTTTCAAATAAATTGAATTAAAAATATTTATTAAAATTTATAGGTTGTTACACTGTATATGCTGAGTTTTGCCAAATATAGATTAACAATCTGTTGTTTTGAACAATTCTTGTCCGACATGTGTGGATGCGAATGGTTCGAAATACGAGGTCATTACAGTTGGTATCAGAGCCAGGTTGAGGCAAAACTTAGCATACGGAGTAAAACTTAATTACAGAATCGCCTTCATTCGAGGTTGAATTTCTTCCTCTTTGATTCGGATTTCTTTCGAACTTTGGAACCTTGCCTTGTTCTAAAATCCATTCTTGTCCTTTCATGTTCATGTTCTTCTAGATACTGGAGCATTCCCATAGCTTTGCTTCTGTTGAACTCTGTAATAGATGGAACTCATCTTGCCACCTCAATTGACAAATTTATCCGTATCTATGACTAATCCCATCAGCGGGTCTGCCAACCTTAGTATGATCTGTAAAGGGGTGAAACTCCTTTACAATAGGCATTGATTCACCAAAGATTTCTACGTCCTCAGTTTTGATGATGTCATTTCTTGCATAGCCTGAACCATTTCTCTAGTAAATAGCCAAGGTAGTTCTCTTGTGATCGAATGTTGATTGCCTCAGGATTTTAGGCAGTTTATGTTTTTGCTAGATTCTCAACCTAATAATCTGAACTCCACCCGATAGTCAAGGATTATCCTGATGTTTTAGTGAAGTAATTTCTCTTCTCTTCCAAGCGAGAAATTGAATTTCCGCATCGAACTTATTCTAGGAACTTCGGTTAACCCGGTTAAGGTCGATGCAATTAATATAAGTTTATCTAGCTTTCCCCTTCTGCAATTTAATTATCTTTTTACCCTTTCGAGCTATCTTTATTGTTAGAATCTTCTTTGATTAGGGTCTCTAAAAAATTTGAATCTCTATCCTGGTTTCACGATCCATTCTTGAATTATCATGTAAGAAGTGTATCTGTATATATATATATATAATTGTTTTATATTAAGTTGTTTGATTTGTTTTGTTTGATTTGGTGTTTCGATCGATTCGTCTAGCCAGCGCTATCGATAGGAATTCCAAAACACTTGAACAAAGCAAACCGGCACAACATTGTTTTTCAAATTAGTAAATGAAGTAATTTTATGTATGATTATATGTTGTATATAAGTATTTTTTTCTTAAATTATATGGTTAAATGAATTGGTTGTTAGAAATGATAATACTAGATTATCATTTATGGTTTGGTCAACATTTCTAAACCTTAACCAGTGCTGACCTTTAAATTATTGTTTAAAACCAGATTTGAAAATGTAATGAATTTAAAATTTAAGATTTATGAATTAAATGTCCGGTGCCCTTCAAATTTGGTTTGTAAAGTTTTGAAATTTTATTATTTGAAACTATCTTCGAATGAAATCTGTTTCCATAGAAATTTTAAAAGAAGTGAGTCAGTACTCTCCATGTTTGTCGTTGGAAAATAATTTCGGTGATGACTGCAGCATCATCGACATTCATTCTCGAGTCTCAATATAGAGAGACCTCTTAGTAGCTTGGCTATGCTTTTTTTTGAAAAATGGATTTGACTTAAATTTCTTGAGTATGATTTGATTTATAAGTTATATATATGTACATATTAATTTCAAAATGGTTGAAGGAAAACTGGAAATTTAACTCTTAAGTTTGAAGTTAAGTAATGGTTTTCAATTGTTGAAATGAAATAACTTTTTTGAATAATTGAAGCATTTAAAATTTAAATTGGAATTCAAAATAATTTGAAACAGTTAAACTAGGATGAAAATTTAAATTTGTATAATACTCAGTTCATTTTATAACATATGTAACTCACCTGAATATTCAAAAAGTGAAAATGTTATGGAAATATGCAATTGAAAGTTATACAAGAAAAATTTAAATAATAAAAATGTTCAAATTAAATTTTGCTTGATAGAAATGTTGAAAAAAAGGGAGGGGTAAATTTGTGTAGCGTTCAAATTATATTCTGAAACATTAACTCACTTGGGAAAAGAGTTTGAATGAAATTAAATTATATACAATATAAATGTAAGGAATAAGATGTTAAAATGAAGTATTGTTAAGAAACTTATAAATAAAAATTTAGTAACAATATAGTGTGTACACACTTAATCCATGTTGCAAGTTCAGTTAAGTGAATAAATTGAAGAATAAATGGGCTAAATAAAATATTATTTGTTGTGAAAGAAATTTTTTGGTAACAAATGTTAATAAATTGAAAGAAAATCAATTTAGTGGAAATACCTTGAATTGAAATCAATCAATTGTCAATATAATGGATATTTATTGATTGAATACATAAATTAAAATCAAATTAGTTAAATTTAAATCAATTTAAAATAAATTAACTGTGTATGGTTTTAAATTAATTGTTGTATATAGATTTATGAATTTTGAATCTATCTTTCCTTTTTGTTACTTCTATTCTCCTACCTCCTTCCTTTTCGGGGACGAAAAGTTTTGAGTGAGGGAGAGCGTAACGGCCCAACTTTTTTAAAGGTTTTGATAACGTAATTAATTGAAATTTTGCTTGAAATTAAATAGTAAAATTTTGAAACGAAAATTTAATATTTGGAATACGTTTGTTTAAACATAGCAAATGGTAGATTCTCATCAGAGAAGTATGGAAGTTAGTTCTATTATGTGATTTTCAATTTCAATTTAAAATCAGTTAACGTGATGAAATTGAAATGTGTTCGAAATCTAAATATTTTTCGATAATGAAAATGTAAGTCATTTTCTGAGTGAGTTATAATTCGTTTCTTCAAATTTGGACTTCTCTCTAGCCCCGTTTATCTTATTTTCGAGAGATTAGCATCAGTTTGGCAGCGAATGTCGACTTTTGATAGGATGGTCGTGCTGCTAATATCTATGTACCATTTTTCTCGTCTCGTCATGCTGATCTCCATAGTCTATTCATTTGTGGATTTTGGAGTTCGGAACACGATAAAATCGATAAACTGATCAGTCATATCGGTTCCGGATTTGGACCTTTTAGCTTCCCATGTCCTTCATTTTCCATCGTATAAACTTAATAACTGTTTTCTTTCATTATCTCCATAATGACTGTTACCATTCCATGCTTGACTTCCACTATTCCTACTTTGCAATATCATCGGGTATGTTCCATTCTCTTTCTCTTACTGTTTTTTTCTTCTCTCTCTTCAATATATTGTTTGAGCACAATATTTGTTTCAATCTACTCGTATCCTTCATCTTTGCAAACCACCCCGCTCATTTGAGAAAAAAATTATATAAATATGGAAAGCCTACATAATTATTTGAATGCATCTGAAACCTGCTTCATCCAGTTCGCTTTGGGATTTCAATTGGTTTGCTTTAGGGAAAACTGCCTGAAAACTATCCCTCCCACCTCACTGATAAACCCATCTGCTTGCACGTGTCTTTTCCCTACCACCTCCTACCTTATTTTCATCCTCCCTCCACCGTTGACAGCCTGCCACATCATCCGGCCTATCTCCCCTAGCAGTAGCAACCGCCCCTTTGAACACAACCATTCCCTAACCGACAATGACTCATCACCGAAGCCTTGAAACCCATGCTTTCTTTCAACTCTTACCCGTGCTCACCCTGTACTAAACCCATCACTATCGTATAAACAGCTCCGCCCTCACAACCCCTGGCCGAACATAGTGCCTACGAGCAGCTTCTTCCAGCCTTCACTCGGGCAGCTTCCATATATATATATATACACTCTTTGTGTTTGATGTATTTATACCAAAAGTTTAAAGTATTTATTCAACGTGAGTTATATTATATGTTATACATATATATATATATATATATATTAGTTTACGTAAGCTATAATACGTAAGTTTATATATATGTTATAATATTATTTATGTTTAAAGCATATATGTATATGTTAGCATTGATTTTAAAATAGATATGTATATATGTTAGGTTTTGGAGTATATATATGTGTGTGTACATATATATAGATTTTATTTCTGTGTACGAGTTTACAAAATTCACACATACATATAATTGCAGTATATACGTCTTTAGTAGCACACACACACACACATATATGTGTTATTTTATATTATGTTTGATGGTATATAATATGTTATCTCGCCTTTTGGAAAGGCCGTGATGCCAAAAGATTAATTGAAAACCAAAGACAGTTCGTCTCAAAGATTGTTATATATTGTTTCACCATGGATATCGATGAATTTTGTCCGAGCCCGGATCAGGCTACGATTGATAGGAGACGACAAGCAAAGTCATGAAAGCCAACGTTTCAAATTTCAAGTCAATCCGAGTCCGTATGTTCAAGTTATGATCGATGCAAGTTGGAGGAGATAACCCTGTCTTCGCATCCATCACTAACCCATAGTACGAATCGATCGCGTTCTCCTCGATCAGGATAGCCTCATCTTCGTATCCATCAGTGAGCCATGTTTCGAATCGGTCATTTCCGTATCCATTATCGCATCACAGTTCGCATCGATCTACTTCGTATCCATCCTCAAGCACTAGTTCGTATCGATCGGCTCCGTCAACAAGTAACTCGCTTCGCATCAATCGATCAATATCTAGTTAGTATCCTAGAGGATGCATTTGTTCGAATCCATCAGATACCCTTGGTTCGTATCCATCAGGCGACCTTAGTTCGTATCCATCACAAATATCACCTTCCATCGATACGAACTACGCCAGCTTCATCGATACGAGCTAAGCCATCTCCTTCGATTCGAACCGGGTATACGGCAAATCGATATGAAGTGCACATTGTTGATCAGTACGAGCTATGTAACGGCCCTCGATACAAAGGAGGCGAAGTTCAAGGAGCGACCCAGTCGATTCAGCATAAGAAGTGGATCGATCCGAGGAGTGCGTGCCACGTCGTCTCGAAGACACGAGCATCCATTGATTCGAAGACATGGATTCGAAGTGATCAACTCGAAGCAAACAGCCAACCGAGAAACTTCAACTCGTATCGATCATAACTCACAATCCACCAGTCCAAATGCTTTGAAATTTTCACAGGAGCTTACGTACAAGGTAAAGAATGTCTTTGCCAAGTTTCAGCTCGATTGGACAATTTCTTGATCGATATGAAATCAATTCGCATAGATCACAGATCGAGTCGAAACTTGGTAGGACCGGTCGCGTGGGCCCATTCACGTGTCAGAAGGAGTCTCCCGAAGTTTGAGCACGATATCAGCCTCCTATGCCTATAAATAGCCCCCCTGAAGCCTATAGAAAAGGGATCTTTTGGCGATTCTACGTCCAGACTCTGTCGGATTCAATTCTACATCTTACCATCACCGTTGTATTCAAATTTCATAGCTATAATCTACTGTAATCTACTGTAATAGATTGAAATCATCAAGTGAATCAATAAAGTCATAAGCTTCAAAGTGGACGTAGGCCAGATCTCTGAACCACTATAAATTCTGTGTTGTTTACTGCTTTCTTTTGAATCTTCTGAGTGATTTCCATACGTGTTATTTATCTGAGACCTGTGATTGTGAATTGTCAATTATTGGGTGTTTATGACCAATTTTGGCGCAAACATTTTGGTACTTTCATTGAGAGGGCTAATTCAGGAGTTCGATCAGTTGAATTTGAAAGTTTAAAGATTCAGATCCGAAGAGTCATGACAAGGCAATCTAGTAGAAAGCAGAGACCAAAGAGCAGTCAACACGAAGGGAGTCAAGAGGCTTCCTCGGGAGCGAACCAAGCTTCAGTCTTCATCACCAGGGATGAGATGGAGGCAATGATGAGAAGACAAGAGGAAATAATCCATAATTTTTTTCGACAGATTGGGCAACTTGGAGCGTAGAATCGAGGAGCAGATGGAGTTGAAAATGGAGCAGGACCATCCGAAGTAGCACCAGGACTAGGGGCACACACTTAGTGCCTGTTGATTTAATCCCGGGGAGAGAGACAGAGGCATCCGAGCAACCTGATGGTGGTAGAGGGATGAACGCTCAGCCGGGGGGCATATTCCTGAAGGCTCGCACGGACTCGGGGGGCAGATCGAAGGTAGTGAATGAGATTACATCTTGGAGACAATGATAGACTGGCAGAGATGGTCAGACGGGGTATGAGAGGCGGACTGGTAAACAAAGACTTGGAGGATGTGAATAGAAGTCCTTTTACCACAGCAATCAGGCGAGCTAGGAACCCACCGGATTTTAAGCTATCATCATTGGATATGTATAATGGAAGGACAGACCCTACGGTTCACTTGACAAAATATGAGGCATATGGAAGTGCTGGGGGCATCAGAGGAGGTCATGGCACGATGCTTCCCGTTGTACCTGGCGGATATTGCGGCATTATGGTTTATGCAGCTTGAGAGCGGATCTATCGTGACATGGAATGATTTGACTGAAAGGTTTATGAGGCAATTCAGGGTCCACATTTCGAGACCCAAGAATGTGATGATTTTGGCAGCACTGAAACAAAGAGCTGGGGAGTTTTTGAGAAGCTTTTTGACACGATTCAATGCAGCTGCAGCATCGGTGGATAGACCGGATCCATCCATGGTCTTGATGGCAGCTGTATCGGGCATAGCTGATGGCACGGAATTCAAGAATTCACTGACAAGAGATCCCCCTATAGATCTTTAGGAATTTTATCATGATGCTGAAGGATTTTTACGGTTAAAGGATGCAAATGCTGAAAGAGAGGAAGGAGAGGGAATCGATGTTTATGGGGTTAATGGTGAAAATCCTACCGAAAAGGTGCAGAATCAAGCAAAGGGAAACGAAAGACTGAGGATAACAACGATAGATCAACACGGCCACGAAAAGAACCAAGATTCACCTCATATATGGAGCTGAACGAAACTTTGAAGCGGATCTGCCAGGACACCAGGGGACAGGTTCCTTATCGAAAGCCGATGAGGAGAGATCCGACTAGCAATAAGAGAAGATCGGACAAGTATTGCTCTTTTCATGAGTTGAATGGTCACAGCATAAACGATTGCAGACACCTGAAAGACGAAATCGAGGGGCACATTCGAAATGGCTTGCTATCGCAATATATGAGAAGGAGAGCCGCAACGATGGAACAAGAGCGACCACCGCCCACATCAACGGAAAATGGCTAAGGATCGAGACGTCAGCTGATTATCAATTGATTGAAATAATGACGGACGAGTGGCAAACTCCACACCGCTACGATTAAGATGTTTACACATGTACAGGACCGCGAATGATCCTCAGGCATGCTCTGATACAACTACAAATCATATCGATGTGGGTGTTTGCGCTCTGATGCCGCTATTTTGCTTTTGTTTTTTTACTTCTTATGTTTGGATTTGATTTTGTTGAACATTTCTATTGAAAATCTCGGTTTAATGGATATATAGTTTTGATAATTCTGAAATGGCTAAGTTGTTACACATGTACGGGGTCGCGAACGGTCCTTAAGCACGCTTTGAGATAGCGACAAACCGCCTTGACAAACGATACAGAAACCCACTCGAACGTGAAATCTGGTATCGATAATACAAAGTCCCCCAGGCACACTCATTTGCCATGAACGACATCCGACCTCGAACGGTCACATTTCGCCATGAACGACACCCGATCGCGAACGATCACAATTTGCCTCGAACGGCATCCGACCTCGAATGGTCACATTTCGTCACAAACGACACCCAATCGCGAACGATCACAATTTGCCTCGAATGGCATCCGACCTCGGACGGTCACAATTCGCCTCGTGCGGCATTCGACCGCGAACGGTCACATTTCACCTCAAATGGCATACGATCCCCAATGATCATCATTTGAGGTCATATGAAACTATCAGGTTCTTTACAGGTCGTCGACAGGATATGAACATCCAGCCCATAGCATTACAAAACACTCCTTCCTATTGCAAGGCATGTTTTGGGGGCAAGTGTTATACCGCCTTTTGGCAAGGCCGTGATACCAAAAGATTAATCGAAAACCAAAGACAGTTCGTCTCAAAAATTGGTTATATATTGTTTCACCATGGACATCGATGAATTTTCTCCGAGCCCGGATTAGGCTATGATTGATAGGACACGACAAGCAAAGTCATGAAAGCCAATGTTTCAAATTTCAAGTCAATCCAAGTCCGTATGTTCAAGTTATGAATGATGCAAGTTGGGGGAGATAACCCTGTCTTCACATCCATCACTAACCCACAGTTCAAATCGATCACGTTTGCCTCGATCAGAATAGCCTCATCTTCGCATCCATCAGTGAGCCATGTTTCGAATCGATCATTTCCGTATCCATCATCACGTCACAGTTCACATCGATCTACTTCGTATCCATCCTTAAGCAATAGTTCGTATCGATCAGCTCCGTCAACAAGTAACTCGCTTCGTATCAATCGATCAATATCTAGTTAGTATCCATAGAGGATGCATTTGTTCGAATCCATCAGATAGCCTTGGTTCATATCCATCAGGCGACCTTAGTTCGTATCCATCACAAATATCACCTTCCATCGATACGAACTACGCCACCTTCATCGATACAAGCTAAGCCATCTCCTTCGATTTGAACCGGGTATACTGCAAATCGATATGAAGTGCAAATTGTTGATCAGTTCGAGCTATATAACGGCCCTCAATACAAAGGAGGCGAAGTTGAAGGAGCGACCCAGTCGATTCGGCATAAGAAGTGGATCGATCTTAGGAGTGCACGCCACGTCGTCTCGAAGACACGTGCATCCATCGATTTGAAGACAAGGATTCGAAGTGATCAACTCGAAGCAAACAACCAACCGAGAAACTTCAACTCGTATCGATCATAACTCACAATCCACTGGTCCAAATGCTTTGAAATTTTCACATGAGCTTACGTACAAGGTAAAGAATGTCCCCGCTAAGTTTCAGCTCGATTGGACAATTTCTTGATCGATTCGAAATCAATTCGCATCGATCACAGATCGAGTCGAAACTTGGTGGGACCGATCGCGTGGGCCCACTCACGTGTCAGAAGGAGTCTTCCAAAGTTTGAGTGCGATATCAGCCTTCTACGCCTATAAATAGCCCCTTGAAGCCTACAGAAAAGGGATCTTTTGGCGATTCTACGTCCAGACTCTGCCGGATTCAATTCAACATCTTACCATCACCGTTGTATTCAAACTTCAGAGCTATAATCTACTGTAATCTATTGTAATAGATTGAAATCATCAAGTGAATCAATAAAGTCAGAAGCTTCAAAGTGGACGTAAGCCAGATCGCTGAACCACTATAAATTCTGTGTTGTTTACTGCTTTCTTTTGAATCTTCTGAGTGATTTCCATACATGTTATTTATCTGAGATCTGTGATTGTGAATTGTCAACTATTAGGTGTTTGTGACTAATTTTGGCGCAAACATAATATAAATTGTTATAAAGTTTTAGTCAGCTATTCTGTTCAAAGAAGAAAAATAGTATTATACAAATATAGTTACAAGTTGTTTATATATATATATATATATATATATATATATATTCTGTTAGTATTGCATGAGTTACACCTGATTTGTTGGGCCACATATATATGTATGTTTATATAAGTAATACAAATTGGTTTGTTATAGATGAATTTGTATGAGTTATAGATATATGTTTGATTTCAAAATATATGTGTTGTAAATTAAGCAATGATTGTGTAATATAATATATATAGACTTTGTTAAAATATTATGTTTAAATACATACATATATATATACACAATATGGAAATTTTATTTTTAAAATGTGTATTTCTAAATTTAATTTTGGTTTTATATAATATACTTCGTTTCAGTTATATCAAACTGATTTTATTTTTCCATTGAATCCAATTTATCAGCTTTGTTCGTCGAATTTGTGTCCTGCTTGCTTCGCTTTGGAAATTCGTGCTTGGATTCGTAACCCATTTCATTGTCAAATCTCTCTAGCCTCGAAAGGTGAGAAATCATTCACGGTTAACATTTTTATATTTAGTAAATTTGATTTCACTTGAAACGACATTTGAAATACGCTGTTAAGTTTTAATTGTTAGTTATTTAAATTGTTGAAGATGATATGCCAGTATCTGCAATTGTTCACCTATGATATATGACCTCATATCCTGTTGTATATATTTTATTTATCACTGTTGATATATGTCTGTTGTTGATATGTTATATTATTATCATAATTGTTCTCACATTGCAACTTCCCCATTAATTTAGAATTCCCTATGGGTTGAAATGCTACACTTTGAAAGTTGTTTAAACTAAGTTTTCAAATATTTGAAGAATTTTGAAAATAAAGAATTAGTGTTGGTTAAAATTTTTAAAACGATTGTAAAGCTAATTGATTATTCTTTTGGGATAATTGTTGTCTAAAATTTATAATCTCTTATAAATTTGATTTACTATTATTTTAGATAATTTTTTTTAAATTTAAAAAGGTTATTCACCTTAAATATTTTGTAATTCTTTTCAAACGGACGTGTAAGGATTGTATAAATTTTGAAAAGAATTTGAGGGTTTAAATATGTTTTTCATTATCAGTTAATTATAAAAAAGTTGATTAATAAAGTTATTAAGATGTATAAAAAGTTAATTAGCCAATTTAAAAAGTTAATCGGCTAATTTAACAAAAGTGTTTAAAGGTTAATTAACAGATTTAATAAAAGTGATTAAAGCTAAGAAACTAATTTAATAAAGGAGTTTAAAGTTAATTAATCATTTTAACAATGATGTTTTAGATTAATTAATCATTTTAATAAATGATCTTTAAAGTTATTTAATTAGTTTAAATAAAGATGTTTAAAATTAATTTTCTGATTTAATATAGGTATTTAAAGATAATAGATTTATTTATTAAAGGTGCTATAAAGTTGATTGATTCTCTTTCGGTATAATTAATGTGTTTTTTAATTTATAGAAGTATTCTACTTGATTTATTATCGGGGATAATAAATGATGCTTGAAATTTATAAATGATAGTTCATAAATGAGAAATTCTTAAAAAGGAATATTTTCGAAAAAGTATTTTTCACATTGTTTTACAAATATTGGTGATGTGAAACCAAGCACAAGTTTGGTTTTAAAAGTTTAAAAGTTTGATTCGGTTACGAAAAGGTTAAGAGATTTAATTTTCCATAATCTAATATCGTTTGTATGACAAAGATTTGTCATACCCTTAGCATTAAATGTCGAGGTATGGAAATGCATTCCTATCTCGAAAGTTAAAAATGTCATCAAGGCAATGCCTAGAGGTAATATTACTTTCACTTGTCTGACTTCATTTTTAACCAAGAAATAGTACAGGTTTGAAATCGACGAGTAGTGGTAAGAATATGAGATTTACTTTCCATATACAATCATTTTAATTATTCTCGATAGTTGATTTATTGACTATCGATTCCGCTTTCTTCTTTGAATATCATTAATTTAAGATGTTTTGTTGCCCATGGGCTTTGATATCTTTTGTCGGAAATGATTGAAACCAAAGAGCGAGTGGACGTCTAGTTATGTGGGGTTGCTCCCATAGGTTATTTTCATATCTAATCTAGATTGGATTTGATGATATGAACGTGGAGATGTGGAATATTCGGATTCTCGGTAAGCTCGGCTGGGTCCGGCAAGCACATTTTCGAGCGAGTCATAGAGAAAATGACCCTCTCAAATATATTGTCTAGAGGTATACTTTTGGTGAAGGGGAAAGCACCCTCCTAGTCATTGTTGAAAACTTTCTTTCCTCGTTGTTGATTCAAATCTTTGAATTGTTTTCTTAGTTGCATTGAGATGTGACTGGAGCTCTTCTCAATGTTCAATTATTTCTGTCCATTCTTTAAGTTTGGACTTTAACTTTGTTTATACCCGCTCTTCCAAGTTTGGGTTTTGTTTAACTGTGTTTCCATTCTTTCGTGCATGGATGTTGTTCTTGTAATGTAAAAAACCATTCCATGTTCAGTGGTGTGGTCTCGTAGAATTATTATATGTTCATGTATTACTTGAGTTTTGTCATGTTTATATTTCTAGACTGATACGGGTGTTATTTTTTTATAATGCTCATGTCAGACTGAGTATTTTTCCAGGTTGTCATTGGTGGGACATGGAGTAGAGCTTGACGTTCACCTGCCGTAGTATTTATTTCCACTGTATTATTTTATATACCCATCAACAATTGTAAGGTCAAGAAGTTATAATTGTTCGAGCTGATGAGGCTCGTTTTTAACTTTGACATACTATGTATTTTAGGGTGACACATTTTACTATCTTTGTTATATTATATGTGATCGTTCCACTATTAGATTCTATTTCTCTTGTTCCTTTTCTTTTCCTCATACCCTAACAATCTGCCTTTTTGGCGATTGGATGTTCAACATTTGTATACCATGGATGTATTGAGTGCCAACTTTCTATGGTCGAAAAGGCGAGTCGTTACGTTTGGTATCAGAGTTGAAGTTAAGTGAGAACCTTGGCCTCGATAGGGTATGGATCATTAGAGATAGGGTATGTGACACCCTAGAATGAGTTTGAGAGTATTATATATACGAAACTGAATTTGTTATTTGCTATAAAAACGTATTGTGTTAATTGGTCTATTAAGTTGTTATGAATTCTAGTCGAGATGTAGGCCACCATGGTGTTGATAGGGATTTCTAAACACTTGAACAAGGAAAACAGACATGATATTAATTTTTAAAAATTGGTAAAGGAAATATTTCACATAGGATTATATTTTTTTTTTTATATAAAGGAATAATTTTCAAATGTACCAAGTTATTTATGATGTGTTTGTTTGTTTATGATAATATTTATTTATTATCATTATCATTTGATTGATCATGCTTGAGTAGTTAGGAGCATTGACTATCATTTATTGGTTACTAATTTATGCTCGACCAGTTTATGGGCATTTATTGTTTGTGATAATTATGAGTGCATTAAAAAGAACCCCTTATGAATTAAGTTTCACAATTTGACTACAAGCCCAACTCTAGACACTCTAAGATCCTTTTTCAAACCTGCTCCTATTTCGAGTCAAGAGATAGATAAATAGACACTTCCCATTGCACTGATCGGGTTCGTAGTGATTGAAGGGGTCGAAGACTGATGTTGAAGAATTAGAGGATGAGTTGTGCTCAGGGGTGGAATGCTACTCGAACCCAGAGCCAGCGGGTTCTCCCCGAAATGCATTGAGGTGCAGTAGTTGACTAGATATCTAGGGGTACAACACTATTTTGGTGCGGGCTGTAAGAGCGATACCAAATCAAGGCAAACTCTGAATAATATATATGACCCCAAAATTATAGGGGCCAGGGTCGGCCAATGAAATAATGGGGTATAAGCTTCATCGTCGAGAGGGAAACAACCCGGTTACCAGCTAAGGCCCTTAAGGTGTTCAGTGAAAATGCTAAGTTAAAAGTCATCTTTTAATAAAAGTTCTTTAATATAATATAAATCGTAAGATAAGACATTTAGAGGATAAATATTTGAGAAATTTTTTTTATAATAAAGGAAAGTTATTATAATATAAGAAACTTTTTTAGAAGGTAAATTTTATATGAATATGGTATATATGAAATGATTTATATGATTTACAAATAGTGTCTTATAAGTAATAAAAAGGTTTTGAGATTTCAAATCCTAATATTGCTTGAGGTGATTTCAAAATGATTATTGATAAAATTAATGGTAATATTTCTTAGAAGTGTTTTGTGAGAATAAATATTTCAAAGTGAAATTATATAAGTATAATTTATTAATAGAGTTTATAAATAAAAAGGCATTTAATAAGAGAATTCGAGAACTCAAATCCCTGTGTTTTTGAAAGTTGTTTTCAAAGTTTCAGAGGAAATAATAATAGTATTATTTAATAGTATTTAGGTATAGATATATTTTAAAAGGATTTTAAAGGATATAAGAAGCACTAAACTCACTTTTGTCGTTGGAAATAATTCTGGTGATGATTGCAGCTTCGTCGGCGTTCATTTTCGAGTTTCTAAGTGGAGGGATGCTACCACAGTAATGTGCTATAGGTTTTTTTTGGTAAAATGAATTTTTTTGAACTCCAAAAGTATGATTTGATATACAAAAAGGAGATATGTATATGGTTATTATTTCAAAAAATGATTTGAAATAAAAACCAGGTATTTAGTTCTAAAGTTCTGTTAAAGGAAATTGATAAAAAAAAGTATTTGGAATAATAATTTGATAAATGAAAATTGTTAAACTCTTGGATAGAAAAGAGATAATTTAAATCAAGTTTTAAATGGGTTAAAATGGATAGGAGGTTTTTAAGCGCTGTTGTATTAAAAGCGCAATTGTTATTTAAACATCTAAGTCATTTAAAAATTTTGATGTTATTGGGCCGATTAAATAAAAACATTCCTTAGAATACTTTAAGGTGAAGAGGTCGAAAGTTTGACTTAATTTTAAGACTCATATTATGTTTGAGTCTCCATTTGAATTCGAAAAAAAAAAAATAAGTAATAATAAATAAAATTGACATTTGGTATATATACTTAGGATGCAAATGGGGTTATACAAGTAAATAAAAGTGTAGTAAGTTTTTAGTTAAATGTTTTGACTTTATAAATTGTTTATAAACTTAATTGAAAATTTATTGAATAATTCATAAATATTTTATTAGTTAATGAAATACTAGAAATGAAAGGGATTTAGAAAGATGGTGTAGTTAAGAAACCAATCAGATTAAGTATGTAAATACATATGTCACTTTATTCGCATGATTCCTGATCTAGAATTCGAATATATGACTTCCAGGTGATTCAAACCAGTCTAAAAAAGGATTTCTCACATGATTCTTCTCAGCGAAAACTTGATTCAGATTCTTGATATGATACTGAGGTTTTCTATCATAGTATATGGCTATGCAAGGAGAACGAAGGTTTCTAGCTAAGGAACTTGATCGGAGTCCCCACTAAAGAGGTCAAATGAGCAATGCTAGTTTGGAAGTAAAGTCCATGTTTCTGAGTGATCAAATCAAATATTGCATACAGATGATTTATGTACATCATACGACCTTAAGTAAATTTATATACTTGTTGTCAGACTTAAGAAAGTTTTGAACCTAAGCGAAGTTTTGAACCTAAGCGAAAATTCTAAATATTGTTTGTTAAGTCAGTTAATATTTTAAATAGTGTTAAGTGTTAGTTTATTCCTTTATGGAATTTGATTCGACTCGATTTGATTGGTTGTGTGATTTTATAGACTACGGTTTATTAATTTGTTGGTTGTTAGGACGTAAATCCTGGTGCTTTTGGAAAAGTGATTTCGAAAGAATTTGTGAAAGAAATAACAATAAAATTATTTTCAAAACTGTGGTAAATTATTATTATTATTTCAAAATATTTGAAAGGGTATTTGTGAATTTATTTTTCAAATATTTTGTTATAACCAGTTTTGGGCGACCGGGAGTTTTCCAATTTAGAAGTATCGCTAGGTATATTTGTATACTCTAGTTGTTGTTTTAGGAGGAACTGAAATACCACTGGACGCTCCGTGTTGTTTTGATTATAGAGTTATACCATGCATCGGCAAGAGGTTCCCCCTCCTTGTCATAATTGATTTTGGTTTGGATTTATTTATCTTTGGAGGAATTTGAAAATATATTTTGAACATAAAGTCATGAGCATTAGTTCTAAATTTATCTTTTGAAACGATTGTATGCTTAGTACATTCTTACAGATTATTCTCTGTACTTTTGTTGCATATTGTTGTTATATTGTTATGTTGCTATTGCTTATGGTAGAAATAGCTTGTGTATTACTTTTGTCAGCATGATTCTCGTTTGAATTATGTAAGCACATCGAAGTAAGAGATTATTATTTGATTTCTTGCACATCCACATTTGCATGAGATAATAAGTTGCTTGCAAAAATAAAAATCAAACACAAAAATGATACATGGTAGATTTAGATATTGGTGATTGATTGATAGTTTTATGCCTCAGATATGGATGGTCGCTAGGTTTTTGTTTTCTTTTGATTGATTTAGGTCAGTTGCGGTGAGTTGTTGTTTTTCCGGATTAGCCGTGCAAAGGAGATACTGCCGAAATTTTCTTAAAAATAAGGGACTTTAGAGAGTTTAATAACTTATTTTAGTTAAAAAATTAAAAAACTTAAAGGTTTGGAGATATTTTCTTCCTTAGAAAATTTCGGGGACAAATTTCTTTTAAGGAGGGTAGAATGTAACAATCTGAAATTTTATAATTTTAATTTTTAATAGTTAATTAATTATAAATATTTAATAATTGGTTTCTAAAGTTTAACAACTTGAATTCAGGTATAGGGATTATTTAAATATTTGAACTGTAAATTTCATACTTGAACTGTGATTTAAATATTTGGATTGTGAATTAAAAATTTATTAAGTGATTTAATAACTTTATCTAACTCCTTTTAATTAACAGATAATAATTGTAAATTCACTTTATAAATTTATTTATAGTAATAAATAACTCGATTAAATAATAAGGTAATCAATTATTAGAAAACAACTTGATTTTTATTATAGTATTTTTAATTTAATTTATAGACTTTTCCATAATTTTTAATTTGGAAAACATTTGAATTTTCATTTGACGATTTTTTGGCAAATAATGGTATTTTCAAAATTTTCATAGAATTAACTAATCTGTGTATTTTATTGGTTATTTGTGATCATGTCACGTTTTGGTGCATGACCAAAATTTTATTTTAGTGGTTTGTGGTTTATAAACGAACAGAATATTGTGTAGCGGAGTACCACAAATATTTATTTTTAAAACTTTTTAAAATCAAATCAAATTCAAAATTTGAACTTGAATTGATGTTGACTTGATTTTTGATGAAATATTTCTCTTAAAAAACTTGTTTATCTTATGATGGTGGCTAACCAATATTCTTGTTCATAAATTTAGCAAAGTCAAGCTCACCTAAAGCAAAAACATTCTTGTTTCACTTCCTCTCTTCTTTTCTTAATTTAGAGTAAAACCAAATAATGGCCTCGAGCCTTCAAAAACCAAAATATACCAATTCACTAAAAAAAATACAAAATCAAGACCATTGAACTCGTAGTGGTGTAGGCTTCCATTTCAACTCCATTTTGTTGGGGCAATCTCGTTTGGTGATGATCAACCATGATAGCATGAACTTGTGTTTGCTTTTTAGGTCGATATAGGAGGAGTTTGGTGAAATCGAGTTCGTATTGGAGATAATGGTGCGAAATAGCATAAAGCAGTGAATTTTGGTAAGGTGGCGTGGTTTATAGGGTAGTGTGACCTGTGTACGGTCGTTAGGAGGGGGTAGAGGTCACGATCTACCTGGGAGAAATAGAGGTAATGCCGTGAGCACCAACAGGTTGGGCTTGAGTGGAGAAATGTAATGGTGAAGTCAGCTCGTCATACGAAGGTCCAGAGCTCCGTATCCTAAGCGAAGCGTCCATGGCCCTGTCTATTTTGTGCACATGCATATTTTCATTTGGAGGGAAGTTGTAATTTGGGAAGAAGGATTTATAGAGGATAATTAAGTTATTACTTAATTAATGAATATTTTAACTCAAACAACTTATAAAATCAATATCTTTCTCATATGGTCAAATTCAGATGCGGTCAGGTGCATTTGATTCGTAGGAACGTTAGCTTGACGATGGAATTTGTTTGGTTGAATTTGGAACAAGTGGAATTTTAGCTGAAATCGAACGACCAAATCGTAGTGTGAAAGCGTCAACTATAAGTTTTGCGAGTTTACTCACCTCTATATAAATTCTATGATATATATATTGTTATAGGGTATTATTGAATACTTGGTTGATAATTTATATCATTGTTTGATTATTCATTTTGGATTTAAATTCTCGATCGAAAAAGCAGATGGATTAAATAACCGTTTTGTTGCAAGGAACAAAAATAAAAGGAAAGTCGGAGTGTACATAACGAATAGGTCGCTGTAGAACACTTCGAAATACACATTAACATCCGTAATTTATTAGGGACTTCTGTAGAGAAATCCTAAGGGATTTCTAGCCAATATTTATTTATTTACATATATTCTTATGCTGCTTATATTGTTGTTTAGTTGAAATATTTATGGCATATTGTTTGATTTGAATAAGTGTCGTTAAAGCAATTTTTGTTATATCGTCACTTATGAAATATAATCCTCTTAAACCATTTTGTGTGTGGAACGTGAGCTTGTATTTTCAAAAATAAATGTTTGGTCATGTGTTGCCCTTTAAAAGTTGTTTAAACTAAAATTTGAAATATTTTGAGAATTTTAAAAATATAGAATTGGTATTAATTAAAATTTATAAAAGGAGTTACAAACTTAATTGATTATCTTTTTGGGATAAGTAATGCTATTAAAATTTATAAGAGATTATAAATTTGATTTATTACCTTTTTTGATAATTAAAGTTGTTTTAAATTTATAAAGGTTATCCACCTTAAATGTTCTATAAATTCTTTTCAAATGGGTATGTAAGGATTGTATAAGTTTTGAAAGGAATTTGAGGGTTTAAATATATTTTTAATTATTATTGATTATAATAAAGTTAGTTAGTAAAGTTATTAATGATGTTTAAAAAGTTAATTTACCGATTTAATAAAAGTGATTAAAAAGTTAAATAACCGATTTAATAAAAGTGTTTGAAGGTTAAGTAACTAATTTAATAAAAGTGATCAAAGTTAATTAACTGATTTGATAAAGAAGTTTAAAGTTAATTAATCATTTTAATAAATGATGTTTAAAGTTAATTAATTGGTTTAAATAAAGGGGTTTAAAATTAATTTTTTGATTTAATAAAGGTGTTTAAAGATAATTGATTTATTTATTAAAGGAGCTATAAAGTTGATTCATTCTCTTTCGGGATAATTAATGTGTTCTTTAATTTATAAAAGTATTTTAATTGATTTATGATCTTTTAGGATAATAAATGTTGTTTGAAATTTATAAATGATAGTTAATAAATGAGAAAATATTTAAATAACAATATTTTCAAAAAAGTAATTTTAATGTGTTTTACAAATATTTGTGATGTGAAAACCAAGCACAAGTTCGGTTTTAAAAGTTAAAAGGTTAATTCGGTTATGGAAAGGATAAGTGATTTAATTTTCTATAATTTGATATCGCTTGTATGAGAAGGATTTAATCATACTCTTAGCACTTAACATCAAGGTATGGAAACACGTCCCTATCTCGAAAGTTAAAAATGTCGTCACGGCAATACCTAGAGATAACACTACCTTCACTTTCCCTACTTCATTTTTAACCAAGAAATAGTACATGTTTAAAATCAACGAGTAGTGGTAAGAAAATGAATTTACTTTCCATATAGGATTAATTTAATTATTCCCGATAGTTGATTTATCGACTACCAATTCACTTTCTTCTTTGAATATCGTCAGTTTAAGACGATTGTTGCTCATTTGAGCGTTGATATCATTTGTCAAAAATGACTAAAACCAAAGAGTAAGTGGACGTCTAGTTATGTGGAGTTGCTACCATTAGAGTATATTCACATCTACTCTAAATTGTATTCGGTGATATGCATATAGAGATGTGAAATACTCAGATTTTTGATAAGGTTGGTGGATTCGACTAGTACATTTCGAAGAGAGTTGCAAAAAAAAATGACCCTCACAAATATGTTGTCTAGAGATATACTTCCAGTAAAAGGGGTGCACCCTCCTAGTCATTGTTGAAAAATTCCTTTCCTTGTTGTTGATTCAAATCTTTGAATTATTTTCTTAATTTCATCGAGAAATGACCGAAGTTCTTCTCAATGTTTAACTATTTGTGTCCATTCTTTAAGTTTGGATTTTGACCTTGTTTATACCCATTTTTCAAGTTTCGGTTTTGTTGAATTGTTTTCCATTCTTTCATGCATGGATGTTAAGTAAAACCCAATGTGTTCAGCAGCACAGCCTCATAGAATTATTATATTTTCATTATGTTATTTGAGTATTCTCACGCTGGTATTTCCAAAATAATCCAGGAGTTATATTATTGTTTATAAAAAATGTTCTCTTAAAACGTACCGCACATTATTTATGAAAAATATATGTTCTTCGCTGATGACTAAAGAATAGACATAGTTTTATTTCCATTAGAATATTAGGTATATTTGTTATGGAATAAAACTGTAGTATAGGTATTTGATGCATTGGAAAATGCAAAAGTATCTAAAATTACTTACAACTATTTTGGAATTATAAACTAAGTCATAATTTAAGAAATAATTTTATATGTTTATGAATCACATAACGCAAGTTAATTATATCTCAAACAATTAAGGGCTATGCACCATTTATTGGGAGCATTATAAGAGTTGATGAACTCTTCGGATTGATACATATAGAAGTATACAATCATAAGTCTACTGATACTAAATTGGCTCCATGTACTTCATCATATTCATCGGTGAGTTATCACGGACATGGACATGTGTATGTGGTACACATATATAAGTCTATGGTAAGCTCATAGAATATAAAACAGAAGTAAATAATATAACAAGCAAACAAAATGATTCAATTTGATCGAATGGGTGAGTATATTGGAAAGAGTTTCATATGTACCTAATATGAATAAAGATTCAATCTCAATGGCCACTCCTCCTCACAATACATAATGATGTATCAATAAGAAGTAATCGAACTTTGTTGGACATAGCACAATTAACGAAGAGTGAAGTTGTAACGATCCCAATGCTATACCTATATTATTAAAGAACATTACAAGTCATATCGTCTAATAACTCAGAGAATACGACTGGTTAAGGGCAATGAGATGCGAATAAATCTTTAGGCTAATACTGGCATGTCTTTATTACCATTACAAGGATTTGAACTGAAATTTTGACATATATAGTATTAACACAAAGTAATAAACACACCGATTTAAATTATTCACAACAATATATAATATAGATAATCAATATCAGAGTCACATATCACAACGAAATAATATACATCATATACATAATAAAATACGAGTCTACAAAATACCAATAATAGACCTATATAATATATACATCACATCCAAAATATTTTATTAAGTACACAGTGACTAAAAAATAATATGCATGACATTCCTCCTAAATGTCAATATATACAATAATCAAGTAAACTGAAACAACTAACATAGTTTTCTCCAGTGCTAGCGCAAAAACCAAAAGTCAATGAGTCGTAGAACCTATAGAGCCTCGACCTTACCCGAGTATTTCAAAATAAATTGATCAGACTATATCTAATAAAAAGGTGAGATACTGATATCATAGATATATGACTTAGTGATAAAATAAGGCAGAATAGAAATATGCCCAAAACAAAATAATAATAATAATAATAAGGCATATCAATCCAAATAGCCATTTCATAAATTTGCATCAAGTCACAAATGGACTATCATAAAAAATATGGTGATAATAGTTAAAATTTCTTCAGAGCCAAAAGATACTAAATATCCATCCAAAAATCTCTAAAGAACAGTCATTACTAATGAAATAATAATGGTAGTCAATTATCAGTTTAATATAGCGATACAGAGTCTATATCAAAATAGAACCCACCATATAGTGTATAATTCTAATGTATCAAAATTGACTACTATGAAAATTTACATATGAAAATAAATATAGGCAAACATCGTCTAAAATGTTTGCAAAGAAAAAACTAATAGGTATTAGTCATCCGATCTATAGGCTAATCATGCATGCAACACCTGTCTAAGAATCGAAAGGACATGTGTATCACACCATAACGAACCTAACACTCCAAAATAGGTCTGCTTACCCAAATCTAAGAATGTATCGACTCTCAGGTCGATGAAAAATGAGTCATCATCTCTCAAGGACCTATCTGCCTGAAATTGGGGAACACCCTAAGACAATATAACTTTAAAGTGTAAATAACTTTCGCTTTAATAATTACTAAAACTTAACTAACTATCCCATATCAGAATGTGAAATTGCAGTATTTACTAAAACCTTGTAAATTTCACTCAAACTCTATTTAACAAATTATAATAATAAGCGAAAGAATTATACAAAAAGCCCATACTAATCAGACAATTCAACCGTTTATTAAAATTCTTTGTTTCATAGAAAAACAAAAATCCAATAGAAAATGGATTCAAAGATTATTTATTTGTAATTAAAAAGAAAAGAGTTAAACGATTTTATTTTAAAATACATGTATGAAATTTCCAAAGACTTTTAAACTTTTTCAAAAATCATTAAACAACTTTTATAACTAAAATCACTTGAAGTTGAATTTATTACTTTCATAACCACCTTTCTAAAATAATACCATATCTTATCTTTTGCCTCTAAAACATCTCCAAAATTATATATTTATAAATGATAAATTTAAAAAGGATTTATAAATATATATCACTCATCTTTAAAAGCTTTTAAATAGAAATTATTTAAATAAGAAATAAGTTAATAATATAATATAATTTAACTATATTCTATTAACTAAATTCCAATAAGGATAAAAATAGAAAAAATTTCAACTTGAAATCTTTAAAACATTTAGACAATTCAAACAATAAACCCATCAAAATTGCAATTCTAGAGCCAGCATCACTTTATAAAATATAATTCCATAACATGGAATTATTTTGCGACCCGAATTGCTTTCTGACAATTCCAATCCTACAAACAATGTATGTACTTCTACAAAAGTTTATAGAATTCAATTTGCAAACGAACATGGTTCCGCTTGCAAATTAGCCTCTTTCAATCATATAACAATCCATATATCACCAAACAATGAATTGAACATAAGTGTGTAACTATATGTCATTCAATCCAATCATTAACACCAAAGTACTATACCATGATCAATCATATCAAGGCATCTTAAAGGAATTCATATTAACCGATATAGAAGTGTGAGTTAAAAATAACTCACTGAATCATAGAACTGAAAATCATTACTCAGACCAAGCTTCCACTTTTAGTTCAGTGACCGTGTCCGTAAGTTTGCACACAACCATCGCCGTTCCTACCCTTGTCGCTGCCAGGTACATGTACAAACATACACCTCCACCATGTTCGCCTCACGAAGTTTCTGCCTGTAATGTCCCCTCTCTCGAGGCCCTAAGCTAAGCGCTACAGATGTTGTAATCATCCATAGTATTAACTTCCGACGACCAAAGACGGTAATATTAATGGTATCCGCAATATCAGAAGCACTTGAATATGAAATAAAATCATCACAGATTAAAACATTTTTCTAATTACATTTCAAAACACAATTCATATCCAAGTTACATAATCCCAAACATTTCCCAGTTCAGATCAAATATAATTATTACAAAATACGACAAGAGTGACATATGATGATGATCCATTGATTGACCAAAGTACTATATAGTCATAACTAACTTGATATAACACAACAGAATAAACAAAATAAAACATCAACTCCTAAATAGCTATCCACCAGCACCTGCTTGTCTTTGGAAGCTTTATTCGCCAACCTACTAAAAACATAACTAACTCTCAATTCTCAACCCTCAACCTACTCAGATCAATTTTGACAACCCGAGAGTTTAAGGGTAAAACATAAACTTCGAGTCAGACATAAAGCGTGGTGTGAATAATACTATAAATCTTGGTAATTTGATATTAAATGAGACCACGCTGCTTAGTGGAGTGGGTTTCCTCTCACTAATATTCTTTTAAAACATACCTTTTACAAATCATTTCCTATAACCAAAACCGGTTAAAAACTATAAAGCATTATCACGTAAACATACATATCAGGTAACAAATGAACTATCTATCCGAACAGTATAGTTTTGTTTGACTAACTACTAACCTTTGGTTGACTCGGACCTACTAGACAATACAAAACAAAATAATCTAACACCTGTTAGACACTCTTCTTCTAGACAGTCTATCCTTAACTTATCTGTTAAATACTCAACTTCTATACGATATGTTCAGTCCCTAACTTATCTGTTAGATACTCCTCTTCTGGATGGTCAATCCCTAACTTATCTTCTCCCATGGTCACCTGATTCTAATGGTTTTGCAGGCTCACCAATAACCTATATGTATACAAATATATATATTTCCTTCCGTATGTAATCATCATTTTAGTCTTAACAGTGACAAAGCCCGACACAATGGAATTTTGGACTAAATTAGCTCGGGCTAATAGCTAATGTATTGGGCGAGACCCTATACAAGTCCCATCTGGTATTCTAATATCTGAGTCATTTTACTTAGGGTTGTCTTCCCAAAATTTTCCTTGAAAACCTTTTCATCTCAAATTGATTTAAAACCTTTAAACCAAACTTAAACAAGGAAATTAAATATACTCTACGCTTTACTCAAAATCACCTTGCCATGTTATATATATACTTTACAAAAAAAAATTGATGAAAACATTTAAACCATTGAAAGTACACTTTTCGAATCTATTGAAAGTATCCCTTTCGAAACCTTTAAAAGTACCTCCTTCGAAACCAAGTAAAACCCTTCTTGTAACCTAGGCGAAAGTCAAAACATTCCTTTCGAAACCATTCAATCTTCCTTCGAAAACACTTGAAAAACTTTTCCTTCGAAAGCTTTAAGATCTTAGATATCCTAACTTTAAAACACTTTAAACTACCTTTCGAAAACATTGGAAAACCATTCCTTTTAGACCTTTCGCACCATTAAAAATCATCTCTTTCAAAACCATTTGGGCTCTACCTTCAATAGAGCAAAAGGGTCATTAAACGTTTAAGTCGAAAGCAATTCCAAAGTAAAGAAGTGATGGTGTCGAAACCAACTATTCGAAAGCATTGGAGGTGTGGTTTAATTTAAAATAAAGTATACCTTCCGAAACCATTGCTTCGAAAGGTAAGAAAAGTGGCAACTAGGGGCTTCGACCCTTTCAAAAGCATTGCTCAAAATGAAAAGCGCAACCCATTTAGAAACCATCCCTTTAAAACAATTAGACCTAGTCGAAAGCCAACGCAGTTGAAAGCATAGCGGGCGCATCTTTCATTTAAAACAGAACAATGCTTCGACCTCCTTCGGAACCCCTGGTTTCGACCTTATACCTTTCGCCTAGTCCGATACTCTACGTACCAAGTCTTGATACTAGGCGCATTGTTTTCGATGGTGATGGAGGTGAAGGAACTTAGTTGAAATCCATCTAAGTCGGAAGCGAAGTACCGAAAGTAGCGAAACATGTAAAAAGCATGTTTAAACTGATTTTTATCCATTTAAAGTAATCTTTTCAACTAACCTGCCTTATTTGTCAAAATCTGATTGGTTGCTAATTTTTATTTGTAAAAGTGCTACCAATATTTCAGAAATAGACAATTTAATTTATTTACAAAATAACTCATCTCCTTGTATAAATATATAAAACATTTAAGTCCAACGCCTTAACTAATTTTATATATTCGTCAAAACACTTAGGAGAATTCTAAAAAAATTCCAAAAAATTATTTTAATATGTTTTCTAACATATACTAATCTGAGACCCAAATCATATATTATTTAACAGAAAATAATTTTAAACCCAATTAATCAATTTCCTCACTAGAAAATTAATATAAAATCCACATTAATTCATAAAATTATGAAAATTGAAATCCATCTCTAAAATATCATTTCTGATCTATATCTAAAATCTCAAGGTATTTGGATGTCATTAATTAGGGTTTTCACATTAAAACATATCATAAAACCTATCTTTACTACTAGTAAGGAGAATTCCTTGAATACATTTGCACGGTGTATTTTTGAAATGCCAAATATGACCTTGCTCTCACCGTTTCCTCTAAATCTTGTTCCCGCATTTCCACGCTATTCCTAAAAGTAAAAACCCTAATTCCCCTTTCCTAATTCTATTGGCTCAAAAACTAAAAATCAAAGTAGATTTCCAAACCTTACGCATCAGCAAATTACTAATTAACGAAGATTAGCACTTACCGACGACTAAGCTCAGCCATCGCTTTGCCGTTGTCCATCGGAATTCAACCCTAGTTTCTCGGACAGATTAACCAATTAATGAAGATTAGCACTTACCGACGACTAAGCTTAGCCATCCTTCACTGATGTCCATCGGACTTCGGCCACGGGTACTCGAATGGATTTTAATTTCGACCTGTTGAATTTAAATTCACATTTACCTCTTACTCTGTCGATGTTCGTTAACGGTTTCGGCCATTTTTCTTATTCTGTTACCTTACGCAGCAGCAACGATGATTTGCAATTAACGAAAGTGAGCTAATGGAATTAATTGCGACTAACCTCAATGACGATCAAAGGTAATTTTAAGTGTTATCTGTTAAAATTTACCTAAATGGATTTTAAGTACTCTCTGTTAAGTTTAAATTTATTGTTAGTTCTTAATCCGTTCACTTACGGTTTTGGGCATTTTCTTACTTTCTTTCATATTGCATTGAGGTAGTGATACTGATTTGAATTTAATATCAAATTTATGCCTAATTTTTTCAATTATGCTGGGATGATTTGCACACAGTTAATTTCTCTTTGTTTATAACCAACTTTAAGTCCTTACTAGAACATGGACATAAACATCATCGTTGATCCTTTCAAGTTAATATGTTCAAGCACAAAACATATATAAACATACAAGGATAGTATGTAAAATAATCAATGTATCATAGTATTTGTTTGTTCAAGTACCTAACGAACATGGTATAATCAACAAATCACATATACAATCTAAATGAAAAGGAAAAAATTCCCTTAGTTGGGATCTTTTTATAATTCATGCTTGTACACAACCGTAACTACTCAAATGTTTAAGCATTTTTTCCCAAGTTTATTGGTCATACTAAAGTTATTTTAAAATTCTCAAATGGATTGTTCATCCTACAAATATTGAATTATGTACCTGTAGAAAAAACTAATAAATTAATATATTTGGACTCAAAAGTATAAGTCTCTATCTATATGATAATAAGACTAACTCATGAACATTTACTTCAGTGATCTAATGTTAAAGTGAATTTAAAGAAACATCCAGAAAAGAAAGAAGTGTCTATGTCTGTTTCTTATAACATGAATGGATTTATTTATAAATATTGAAACAAAAAATAGTCTATATATAGAAATATAGAACTCTCATTTGTAAATCCAAAATTTTAAAATATATATCACTTTATACTGATTACAATACTTCCAAATTAGGTTGGAGAAGAAAAAATATTGCAATTGGAAAAAATTAAATATTGGAAAGATAAATTAGATTATTTTAGTTTTAATGGCTACTTACCATATTGGACGGTTAACAACAAATGTCAACTCAGGTAGGCATACTTATCCATGTCTCAACTAGGTGTTGTAACTTGAGTGATAATCTCAACTGTGCTATGATGGTGAACATACACTCTTTTTGTAATGATATATGCTTACTTTGGTTTTGTTATTAACTGTAACAGGCAAGTACTTTCACCAAGCATTATTTCGGATTTGCAAAGCATATCTCTGAAAGGTTTGAAAACTGTCTTGATCAGCATTATTTTTGTGTTCTCTTATATGCTTATTATTATTGTCTTGATCCCTATTATTGTTGTGACTATTTTTTTCTAGCTCTATTGGCAATAACATGATAAGTCATATTAAGAATAAGACTACATATAACATGTGCATGTACTCCTGCTTTATTTTTCCTAACTTTTTTCAGGATTCTGATTAGTAAAGGACATAATGTGATTATTTAAGTAGTGATAACAGCTGGGCACAAGAATAGGTATTAGATATGGAATTAGTCAAAATATCTTGCTAAACTATTATCCTACAAATGAATGCCTAACTTATGATTCTGAAGCAAATAGTTGACATCTCTTTCACTAATAGCATAGAGCTTACATTTTTAAATTAAGTACATGCAACATTACTGAGGAAATAATCACCATATATTTCTAACGGATGCATTTATATATTTTACTTTTTCGGTATTAATTAATCGATTCATTATATTTATAAATGGTGAAGTTATAGGTGAACTAGAATACGTAAAATTTCATCATACCGGTGATATTTAACTTATGATATGGTATGACTTAGAATCATGTTATATACAAAAAATTATAAATAACAGTAAGTTTTCATTAATACGAATTATTTATGTCGCATTGTAGTTAAGTATTATAACGTTAAAACTTTTTAATTAGTCAAAAAACAACATAGTATTAGTAGTCCAATCATTGAAAAAATTAAAGGATGATGGACCTTTGGTAGTTGCTAGGCCTGAAAAGTGATTAAAGGGCCATGTTCTGATAGGTATTGAGGAGGAATATGAGTGGTAAATTTAGGCCATTGGTTCAGGGCTGTATAATTGTTGTTCCATCTACTTTACAAAAAGTTTCCAGATCTGCAATAGTTATTTTCTAAGTGTCGATGCTGTTGTAATATTGATAGTACTACTACAGTATGCTTTTGTAAATGCTTACTTTAATTCCGATATTACTGCTAGAGGGATGCTAGAAAATGATTTAGGAGATCAAATTGAATTTAGTTATTTAATTTATTTTCTTAATTTACTTGCTCGACTGTTGACTCTTAGGTTTGTTTGATCTGAAATGTATCAAATTTCTAACCTACAATTTCAAACAGTGTTATTATATCCAACGTTGGCCAAGTTAAGTCAATATGACATGTGATATTTACTATTTTTTTTCTAACTTACATTAGTCATGCATATCATTTTCATCATCACTCTTTTATATATTAAATTGAATACTTATTTATCAAGTAGAACATGCTTATTTACTAGAACTTTTAGGTGTTTAAATTTTATGAGCCACATTTTATGTATATGTATAAAAGTATCAAAATTCGATTTTGTGTGGTAAAAAAAACTGATGGTTATGAGCTAAATTTTCACCGATTGCAGTTTTCATAAAATATGTTATTCATATTTTATCTTCAAATAATAATATTTAAGTGTATTTTTTTTGACGTACTTAAATTTAATTAAATCACTTACTAACTTGGCGTATCGCATTTATAGAAAATAGCTTTGAAATTTAGTATACTTCCTATTTGGCATATCCCATTTGGAATTTAAAGGCTAATTTTTTGTAAATTTAAAATAAGTCACAACCAAGTATTTGTTGTGTATGATTTAGTAATTTCAAAGTAATTTATTATGTTTTCCTAAGAGCTCTTGGCAAAACACATAAAGATTAATAAGTGATTGGCAAGTTATTGTTCTTTTCTAGGAAAATTTTAGAGTTTATCATTGTCTATATATGGATATTATTGATCAAATTTAAGAAATTTTTTCGCAATGCTAACGTAATTTAATTAGAGATTTCTGGGTGCTTATAGGAACAATGATTTCTCTGATTAAGTCTGCATGTTTTAATTTCTCCCTAATATTTGCATTTGGAAAACTAACCACAAAGGATACAAGTTTGAAGAGGGTCTATTATACTAGAAAACTATTTCAAACAGATTTATAAATTGGATATATAACAGATAAATGTTTGGATTATGAATTTTTTTCTACCCATGCTTCATATTGTTCTGCCTCATACGCCATATATGTCTGTTTGACTGATGTGGATTTTGATGTTGAAAAAACAGCTTGGCTGCTTTGCGCTGCTGCTACCTCCTGGAAGCTTGTTGTGTTTTAAGAAGAAAAGAAAAGTAGATGCATTTCATTTTTTTATTTAGCCTTCAACTGAAGGATGTTGCTACATCCGGATGTTAACATGTTTTTTCCTTTCTTTATCGTTTTTATAAATATATGGTGTATGACCATACCATCTTTCTTTTCCATATTCTTGCACCAACCTTTTTCACATTTGTATATATATTAGTTTATTTTCCATTTTATACTGTTTCAGCCTTTCTCCTATTTAGATAGAAGTGTTGACCTATTTGCATGTGAAATGTAAAGTCACTTTTTCATCATAAATTCGTAATGCATTAAAAGTATTATTATAAGTTTCAAGATAGATGCATACATCAATTGTATAGGGCATATTTGAACAGAACTGTGACACATTTCCTGCACAAGCCGATTTCAAAGGGAAACAAGCGGTCACTTTGTTAAGCAAACTGAGTTGAACATTTCATGGTTGTAACACATTGTTTCAAATAATTATTTGCAAAGATATTGTGTTTCTATAGATTTTCGAAGAGGGTAGTAATGAGAAAGTCAATACTCACAACGCATTGCCCCTAGAACGAAAGGGAGGGTGAAAAGGAATTTTTATTGTTGTATGTCTTTTATAATCAATTACTTTGCTCATTTTTCTCCCCATTACCACCGTCCTATATGAGGATGAAGAGGGATTATGAGAACTTTCTTATCAAAGGTTTAAGAAGTTTCACCATTTTGTGTTACCCTAAGCATGTGACGCATTGAGGTAGAATGAACTGTGCTTTATGTTCCACACGATTTATAAAACATGGTCTGATTATAATATACGAAGAGAGTATTAGTTTAAAATTCTAATGTTGTGATGAATTTATAAAAGAACTAACCTGGAGAAAAAACGTTCGATGAGAATATGAAACTTGACTGGCAACCAAAAGAAGTATGAATAACTAACAGGGAATCCTTCATAAGCTCACTATTTGTTAAGTTTCATATAATTTTTTCAGCTATGAATAAAATGTGTCAATGAGCTTTAAAAAATATATGAAGTAAGTCATTATTGAATTGCATATTTAAGCAAAGAATAAAAAAAGCAATCACAACATATTACTATATATGTTTGCATATGGCAAGTAACTAACTTTGACTTTGTATCAAGAAATGTATGCATATAAAACAAAGTTTAGATACAATTATGAGTAAAATAATATAAGATGTCTATGACATGCACTGTATGCCCTGAAGCAACATCTGTAAGCATCACAGGAAAATTTTCCAACAACATAAGCAAGAAGTCTTGCATGAAGTACAATTGGGCTTCAAGTAAATGGCAAGCAAAAGCAACTTTATGTGATATTACTACATTTACCAGTCATTGGAGTGCACCGGCTATCTGAATATTTTTGTCTTGATCACTATCAGATGATGCCTGCGAATGAACCATGAAAGACTGTATAAACATTTTACAAAAAACTGAGATACTGAATTAGAAGAAATCCATTTCATCGATGTTATAATTGGAAGATGTTCTGGTAGGTTAGTTTACACAAGATATAAAACTTTTGATCAAATGCTCCATATCTTAATTTTTTTTATGTTGACTCCAAAGTTGTGTACAAAGTCGACTGAAAGACAACCATTATTTATTATAGCCCATTTGAATTTTATTATGTCCATATTCACTTTTACATCTCGTTGATCTTTCTGTAAAAAACAGAACTCCAAAGATGGTTATATCTTAATTATGATTTGTAAATGTCAACCTTTTTTTTGTAATGCTCATGTTTTTATACTGTTCGATAAAGGATTGAGATATTTATGCCTTTAATTTATAACTGCAAACATTTGAATTGCATTGTGTAGCTTAAAAGTTGGTATATTTTGATCAAAATACAAATTTATGTTTTGTCCATAGTTTATTCACCTCTCCATCTCACTGCATTTTTCGTTTGCAGAATAGAAAGCTTGAATGCTAGCTTAAATCAATAATGTAAATGGAAGAGAAACAAAGTTAACAGCTCTCATATGAATTCTAGGCTAAAAAAGCTTACATCTTTAACAAAAGGTAATATTTCAAATTTGTGGACTTCATTATTGAACATCTAATTTACACTTCATCAAGGGGTTTATTCATAATATAATGATATAAGAGACTTTTTAGTCGAATATTCTTTAACTCAAAACGTTGTTTTTAATCCTTAATTCTAAATTGCACTACAATAGGTAGACAACTTCAAAAAGCATGGGAAGTCTAACAGAGTGGGATGTTTAGAAAGTTGCCGCTGAAAAGTGAATGTACAAAATGTACTGTTAAATTTGAAAAATGAACGTAGATTATTTGGTAACAGGATAGAATGGGTCTATTTATATACACTAATAGTTAATAATACACTCATATAGCATTGTAATTATTGGGAACATATATGAGCATTTAAATTATGTAACTAGGAAAAATGTCTGAGCACTTAATTTATGTAAGACCGAGACAGAAAGTGAACATGTTAAATAGTGAGAAATTTCACTAATAGTTGACTATGCACCAATATAGAAATTGATTTTTAAATGTAATCTCATTTTCAGTATTTAAATTTTTAATAGATGTATAAAATTAAGTAAATATTTTGATTAGAAGCGTGTTGCTGCATTAATGCATTCATATTGTGATTAGATGCATGTCTGCCTAGACGTCATATATACTCATATGAATAATCATTAATCATCAACAAGCATATATAAACATTTAATAATTCAAAAACATGGCATAATCATGTAAAATACTTCAGATTCATCTTAAAACCGAAAACAATAGGAAAAATGAGATGTATCATTATTCACCTTAGCTTTGAGATTACGGAGTTTGAGATTTGACTGGATTTAAGTTGATTAATCTTCTTCCTTTAACTTTTTCCTTCTCTTGCTCTTGCTAATGGTGGTAGGCCTCTATTTGTTTTTAATTTTACAAATGAACGTGTAGAACATACATGGCTACGGGTTTAGGTTACTAGAATGATCTCTTTCCTATTTTACCCCTCCTCTATTTTATTTTAACTCTTCTTTAGTTCATTGGTTACATGGCACAGCTACCCCTTAGTTTCATTATAAATCTCAATCCCCTAATCATCACATTATTTTATTTAACTTAGCTAATCTAAATAATGTTGCTAAAAATTAGGGTCATTACACTGCCTACCAATTGCCAGCTGCTCCTCGGTCGATGCAAGAAATGCGCCTGCTGCCACTATCCGCAGCTCCTTTACGTTGTGCGGTCCCCTTTCCCCTATCGCCTGAAACCACACCATGACACAAGCATGATTTCTATATTATTATTTTTCAATTGTTCTTGTTTTCTTCTTGTTGATCGATTTCATGAATGATTGAGGTTAGGGAAGGCTAAGTGGGAAGCGAGTTTGGGAATAAGAGAGATCAGGTAAGGCTTGAGTGGAATTGGCTTTGGGCCTTATTTTAACGACCTGTGAATTTATCACTTTGAAAAATAATATTTAATTTAAAAATATTCAAATATAAGATTTTATGAAACAAATTATACTGTCTTGAACAATGATTAATAATGGTAATCTTATCTTGAATAAGTAATTACAAAAATATACTCTTCAGAAAAATATCAATAAAGTGATCGAAAATCGTTTTATTGATTAACTAATTTTTGACCATCAGAAATCACACACGAGTCTGGATACATACACTTATTTATCATATAAGTAGAAATATGTAATTAAATTATTTATTTTCTTTTTGAAAATATGATATTTTTATGACATCATTAATGATATCGTCATTTTCAAATAATTGATTTTTGAATTTACATTGAGTTTAAATGATTTAATAATTGTTTTAAAATAAAACGAGGCCCTTTTAATTATTAAATAATAATAGAAATATTATTTTCAAAATTTGTTTACCAAAATATATAGTTTAATTAAGAAGTGAAAATATTGCTGAAAATCGGAATCGGAGTTCATAATGATTTAAAGTAGAGAAGTTGTGCAACGTTATAGGTTATATGTAACATACATATACACATACACATATCCATGAACATAAGAAAATCCTTAAGAATTACCATACTCATTCCATATTTACTAATGGTAAAATAATATAAATATCATGATATTTATATATAAATATCATGATGTTTCCTAACCAAAACAAACAAAACACTCCTTTACTTATAGCACATGGGCATGGCACATGAGGGGTATGATTTGGATGTATGGATGATGGAGAAGGATGATACAATGGTGATGTGTGGAAAAAGAAATATCATGATGTTTTTCTCACATTTTTGCCTATAAATATAAGTGATGATGATTATAAAAGCACCAACCGTGAGAGTGAAAAAGCAGATTTGTGCCTTCGAGGTGATATAACTGATAGCGATGATGATGAGCCAAGCTAGGTATCAAAACTTACTCACTCAGAATTACATATATATTTCCACGAAGTAAATGGATGTTTTGAACGACTTAGGGAGAAACATGCCAAATTTGAATCATAAAGAGATACTTTGATAGATTTAAAAAAACAACTTGATCAATTGGTTAAAAACTATCAAAGCAAGAGCCCTAATTGTGATAAGTGTCTATCACTCGAAGAAGAGATTAAAAAACCAAAAATTAAAATTAAATCACTTGAAAATGAAATTATGATTTTGAAAGAAAGCGAAAACACGAGGAGAGAAAATTCTATCAAAAAGTGCACTCAATTATTGAATGAAAATGAATCTCTCAAAACATAAGTCCAACAATTGTCTACAACTTTAGGGAAATTTTCCAAAAATGAAAGATCTCTAAATATGATATTAGGAAAACAAACTAATATTGTTAGACAAGGACTTGGGCATAATCAATCTGAACGTACTAGAACTATAATTAATCAAGTCAATTCAAAGTGCATAATATGTGGAAAAATTGGACATAATCATAATATTTGCTGTTATAGACCCAAAAATGTGAAATCCATACCAATTTGGGTTCCTAAAGGCACGCATGTAAAATCCCTCAAAGTCAAACAGATATGGGTGCCTAAAGGAACAAATATAAATACTCTTGGGTCTCTACAAACTTTTTTTTCAAAATCTTTTGCCACCAACAAACATAGACCTATAAAAATAATAAGTCACAAAATTCTTTTATCGTGTATGTGTGGTGACAGGCTAAGGAACAACAATAATATTACCTGGATTCTGGCTGTTTCAGGCACATAACGGGGGACAAATCAAAGTTCCTTAGCCTAGTATAAAGGTGGCAGAATCACAATGAGCAACAACGAAAATTATCGTAAATTTAAAATAGGTAACGGTACATCCATCTTAAACGATATGTTAAATGTGATAATCTGTACCATAACCTGAATTAAATCAGCCAGTTATGTGATGAAAAAATGAATGTTATTTTTGATTCTGATTTATGAAAATTGTTAACCAATTATTCTGTTATGCCGAGAACACTTTAAGGACCTCTAGAGTCTTTGTGTAACAACCTGCATATCTATCGATTGTATATTTAAATATTTTATTTAAATATTTTATCGATACTCGGAAGTTAGTCCGAAAAGCTACTTTTTGCATACGGTCGAATTAGGACTCGGGACCCCTCCCATTGAGTTCAAAATGTCGTTTGCGACCTTTTTAAGTATAAGCTTCGATATGTTTCGAGAAAGTTGATTTTTGCCACTTTTTCACTTAGGGCTTTGGTTTGGGTTGAACCCATTAACCACTTACTAACTCAGTCCCAACCCCTCTCCTCTTCATTCACTCCTCATTTTCTAACTCTCTCAAGTTCAAGAGAATAATGGGGGAAAAGATTGGAAATTAGAATTCCTAAGCCCTAGTTCATTTGCAAAATCCAAGCTTTAGCTCCAAATTCAAGAGAACCCATTGGTAAGCCTTCTCTTCATCTTCCCCAACTCATTCTCTCTTTGATTTCAGAAATTTCCTAAACCTAACTTAGGGAATGTTCTTCTTTTAAGCTTATATTCAAGCTTCTAGTGTTGAGATTGAAGTGTGGTTGATCTTCCCTTGTCTTCAAGCTTCTCATTCATTGTTTTTGGGTTCAAAGGTGAGATTTTTATCTCACATCTTAGTCTATAACTATCTTCGATTGTTAGGTATGAATTCCTAACACTTATTCGTGTGCATTTGCTTTTGGTTTTGATTGATTTGGTGAAAATACCAATTTTTAGTGTTTTGGGTTCAATTCATCAAAAATCATAGCTTTGATGTTCAAATGTGTTTTTGGTGATGCAACGAAGAGCTCATAGGGCCGGGTAGTCGATTGGCGTAAACCCTTAGTGCCGATGCTCGACCGATAGCAATATGGAGGAATTTGGCGTTCATTAGATTGGCTTGGGGAGTGCTGGCTACAGGTCCGGCCGACCGAACTCAGGGTCCGGTCGACCGACCTGCTACCCAGGCACTTCCCAGCCTCTGTTAGGAAGTGCAGGTTACAGGTCCGACCGACCGAACTCAGGGTCCGGTCAACCGACCTGCTACCACAAGCATTTCTGTTTTTCTGGTTCGGTCGACCGAGCTCTGTAGCCGGCCGACCGACCTGATACAATTTTGCCTATTTCGCCTAATTGTTTGAATTTCCAACTTTAATCGATTTGTGTTATTTCCCTATTTGTTGTTATCATTTGTTATTGACTTTGATGACTTATTTTCTTCGGGAATTCTTGGAATATCCATTCCGATGGATTTGGTATCGATTTCTTTGGATTCTATTCACGTCTTCAAATGTGAATTTTAGTGATTGATTGTTCCTACAATCTTCTTTGTGATTTGTCACTTTAAAAATATAAAGGTTTTCTATACTAGTAGTAAATATCAAAACTGTTTCTTCAAATGATTTCAACACTATTTTATTACAAAGTTCGTTTTCTTAAACCGTTTTCCAATATATTAGTATATACAAGCCTTTACCTCACTCGTATGAGAAATCTAATTAAACGACTTAGTAAAACGAGTGGTATGAAACGCTTGCGTTTACTTCGTTGGTTAATTCTTGGACTTGTTCGATTGAATCTCTTGTGACAATTTTCTGGAGATCTACAATTTGTTCGTAAATATTTAAGTTAAGCTAGTGGTTATGGGACATGAAGCTAAGCTCATATATTTACTAGCTTACTGTAATTGACACTTCTCTTTGATCATGACGATCATTTTAAGATTTAGACTAGCAATTGTGTGATGTCTCTTTGTTTCGGTGTGATTTCGACTCACACATGTGGGGTAGCTCCCCATGGTCTTCGGGCCATTCGTGTGTCAAAAATTAATGGCTAGCTACCATGAGATAGCTTCTCGTTCGTGTGATACATATGTAGGTGAGCTTTAATGCTCCCGTTCGTGTGATAGGCCTCCCCCCCTTTCGTGTGATTTCTGGATTTCGTGTGTTGAATTCTGGAATTTATGCTTCACCTATTTTTGTGATTTCTATTGATATGCTTTATCAATTTTTGTGCATTGGTGAATTCGTGTGTCATTGACTTGTTGTGAATTCAAGTTTTGGGTATGAAACCCTTTTTGGATCCTTGTGTAGATTTTTGTGATATTGATTAATCTAATGTGAGTTTCAATTGCATACTTATTGTAGTTTGCCATTATGGATATTATATGTTTATGCCATATCTTTTATTCTACATCATGTTATCTGATATTTATAGCTAGACTGATCCGTTTATTATTTTCTTATTAAATAATACTTGGGTCAGACTGAGATGTTACAGGTGCTTCAGCTTGACTTCTCACATGGGATTGATTTCTCTGACTTTTGGCTAACTACTTAGATTAGTAGTTTATTTTATTGTATACACTTGAGATATCGACTCATAGTTGTATTCTTTTGTATAGCACGTGTTGCTATTCTTTTGTATTACTGTGGATCTTTTTGACCACTACTCTGATATACACTTTCATGTGAGAATTATATATTCATATCTTCTTCCGCCTTTGTGATATGAATTATCTGTGACTGATTTGTGTTATGCTTATTTCTATATTTGTTTCCGAAGATTATTATAGCCACCGTGTGGTAGCTTTGTGTTTGTATCGGTATGTCGGATTTCCTCTTGAAAATTAAATGCATGTTATACTATCTGACATATCGGTGCTCGCGCAAAGAAATTACACGGATGGTCGCTCCTCAACAGCCTTATTCTCCATGCTAGTTGACAGCATTACACCGTAGTGTTCTTGTCTAGCGTGGAGGTGGGGCGTCACATCTTGGTATCAGAGCCAAACTTCGAAACAATGTAGAATAATTTAACAAGGATCATCGTCCTAAGTCCATCTTAGGAGTCGTGCTTTAGGATTTTATTCGGGTCTTTGTACCGTCCTATCCCATTTTCTTTTATGATTTCGTGTTTTGTCTATCAAGACTGCTTGATATTTATTTTGAGAATAACTTTTCTCCTTCTTTCTTTTCTAAAGGAAGAGAAATGGTTAGTTCTAGCAGTCCTAGCGTTGTTCAATCCAGTAGCCCTTCTCTGGATGGCGCATTCATGCCTGCCCAACAACTTTTGGATCATGTAAAGAATCAAGAGTTTATCTGTGCTTTGAGTAAGAACCCTAAAATGGTTCCACCTTTGAAACTTGAAGTTTCTTTCAATCAGCTTGTGGATGTTACTCTTCTTCATGGAGAGGTTAGTAAAGGAAGTGTTTGTGATATTGGGACTTCCAAGAAGAGGCATATTACGTTCAAGAGCCTTAACCCCAATAAGAGAGTGAAGCAAACTACTTCTGTAGCAAAGACTCCAATCCCTAATCGTGGAGGATGCTACAATTGTAATTCTAAGGACCACTATGCAAGGGAGTGCCCGAAACCTCTCTTTTGCCGTTATTGCAAAAGTTCGGGTCATCTTATATCTGCCTGCCCCATACTTCAAAGCAAGAAAAAGGTGGAACAAGAAATTTTGGTAGACAAGACTCCTACCCCAAGTCGTAAACAATGCTACAGTTGTGGTTCCACGGACCATTATGTAATTAGGTGCCCGAAACCCCTTTATTGTCGCTATTGCGAAGACTCGGGTCATTTTTTATCTGCATGTCCCAAACTTTTGAACAGGGACATGAGAAAGCTAAATATTGTGCAAGCCCCTAGCAATACTTCTCTTAGTCAAGGTATTTCTCATTCAATCCTTGATGACATTTGCTTTGTGATTTTCTTATTCGTGTTCTTTTTGATATGGGTTCCATCTCACTATTTTATATCAAAAGAACTTGTTGATTCTTTTCCTTTAAACAATTTTGGGATTGATGTCGTCCTTGAGAATTGCGAATCCGGATGGTAGATCCGCAACACTCAATTTGCTTTTTTTTGATGTCGAAATTATTTTATGTGATTTTTCTGTCCGAGACGATTTTTACTTAGGCTTCGGAATCGATTTTTGGAAAGGACTGGCTTATTGCGAAGCCCATATCCTATTTTCCGTGAGAACTAATCATCTTCAACATTATTAATCTGTTAAGCAGATTTCTATTTCTCCTTTGTGATTTCGATTCCAACTTGATGACATCACTTTATTCTTTAAGCCCGCATGAGGAAGAAAGTGTTGTTTCTCTCATTCATGTAGTTTGAGAATTTTCCGATAATTTTGAGTTTGTCTTAGAATTATCACCTAAGAAATCTTTTGTGTGGTGTTAAGATCTTTCTAGTTCGACGTTGCCACCGATTTTCATTTGGCTACGAGTTGCGGGAGTTAGCATTCCACTTACGCACTCCACACTCGTTATGATTCTTATGAATGGCTTATTATGTCATTCAGTTTGCCCATCTTGTTTCATCCATTTGATAAATCGAGTATTCTATGAATATCTCGATAACTTCATTTTTGTATTTATTGATTTTGGATGAAAATAGAAATTTAAAATTTTGTAAATCTTTTTCATAAGATTTATTTATAAGTACGATTTGATTTTGCTCTTAAACGAGCAAAGAATATTCTTAAAGGTTTTTAAGAAACATCCATATAGAAGATGATTTTGTGATTGTATTGCCCGTTGAGTGCTTTAAGAATTCTGGTCGATGCGCTTGATCAATGTTGTCGATAGGAATTTCCTAAACGCTTTGATGAGACAATCAGACACGATATATTGACTTGTAAAAATGTAAATTTTTCTAGAAAGATTATTACATAAAGATAAATGTAATTTTGAAAGTTTTAGTTTTAGCTTTTCGAGAAAGAAGATTATTCAAAAGAAATTCTTTCTTTCCGATACTCTTATTCTTGTGTTTCCCGAAGGGAACCAAGATTTTATATTTTGTACCAATGGTAGTCATATTGGTTTGGGTGTCGTCTTCTTGCGAAAGAGAACGATCTACCACTTGTGCTTCTAAATCATTAAAGCCGATCAAGACTAGGTGTGCCACTCATGATCTAGTGCTCGCGACTATTGTTTTCGCTTTTAGAGTATGGCATCATCATTTTTGGGGGAGAAATTTGTTATCCACCTCGATCATGAATCTTTGGAATATTTATTTTCTCATAAGGAACTTCATAATTGGCTCGAGTTCCTTGCTCCTTATGATCTTGATATTCTTTATACCCCCGGTAAGGGTAATCGTGTCGCTGATGCACTTGTTGTAAGCAACAAGCAGTTGTTTCAATGATGATATTCGAGTGAAAGGATCTCGAGACTTTATCCACTTGTGAGATTCGAGATCGTGGATTCGATTTATGTTCATCTCTTGCTTTATGTAGCCTTGAAGCTCATTCTTCTCTTTTAGACTGCATTCTTGAAGCTCGAAGGCTAGATCCCGACTTGGCTCTTCTTGGCCAAAATTTTAAGGATAGAATTGATATTGAAGGTTTGAAAGACTTTGATATTGATTCTCGTGGCGGCATTCGGAAATTTGGTATGCCTTATCGTGCCAAATATTAGGGATCTTCGAGAAGACATTTTAGAAGATCCCCATCGTTCTAAAGTTACCATTCGTCCTGGTAGTAGTAAAAGGTACGCGGATATGAAGCGACTATATTATTGGGAGGGAATGAAACTTGACATCGCTAACTTCGTTAAGTGTTACGTGACTTGCCAACTCGTTAAGGCCCGGTGAGTTATTGCAACCTTTAGAAATTCCAATTTGGAAGTGGGATCAAATTTCCATGGATTTTATAGACGGCCTTCCTCGTTCTCGTTTGGGTCATGATAGCTTAGGGGTTGTAGTTGATAGGCTTACTAAATCCGCCCATTTTATTCCCATTCGGTCCAATCGGACCGTACCTCTTTTGACCAAACTTTTTATTGAAGAAATTTTTAAATTGCATGGAGTTCCTACTTCTATTGTTAGTGATCGTGATCCATTGTTTACTAGTGGATTTTGAAAGAGTCTTCAAAAAGCTTTAGGAACGAAGCTTAATTTTAGCACCGCTTATCACCCCCAGTCCGATGGACAAACCGAGCGTGTGAATCAAACTCTTGAAGATCTTCTTCGTGCTTGTGTGCTTGATTTCGGTGGAAGCTGGGAAGATCATATTCCTCTTGTTGAATTTTCCTATAATAATAGCTTCCAATCTAGTATTGGTATGGCACCTTTCGAGGCACTCTATGGAAGGCCATGCCGATCTCCTTCTTGTTGGCTTGAGGCCGGTAAGAAGCTGGTTTTAGGTCCAGATTTTATTCGTGATTCCACAGAAAAGATTGAACTTATTCGACATAGGATGAAAGAAGCCCAGAGTAGACAAAAATCCTATGCCGATAACCGGAGAAGGAAGTTAGAATTTTCTGTAAGAGATCTTGTGTTCATTCGTGTGTCACCTATGAAAGGTGTTGTACGTTTCAGTCGATCGGGAAAGTTAGCTCCTCGATATATTGGGCCCTTTTCTATCACTGAACGTATTGGTTCCATGGCTTATCGCCTATCATTACCGGCTCAGTTTTCTGCCATGCATGACGTGTTTCACGTTTCTCAATTAGGAAAATGTCTTCGAGATTCCGATTCTATTCTTGAGCCGGTGTTGTGTAAGAAATTGAAGTTTCACCTAATTTAGTTTATGAGCAGCATCCTATTCGCATCATTGCTTCGGAGGTTGAGCGCCTTCGGAATAAAGATGTTCTTCTTGTGAAAGTTCAATGGTTCTCAGATCCTAAGGATTGCTCTTGGGAATCCTGGGAATTCATCGAGTGAACCCGTTCGGACTTACTCTTTCGTGCTCTTTATGGTGAACTTCCTATTTCAAATTTTCTTTTGTGTTGATATGCTTCTATGGTTGTTACTTCTTATTTTCTTCTTAAGTATTGCGAGGACGCAATTTCTTTAAGGAGGGGAGTATGTAACAAACCGCATATCTATCGATTGTATATTTAAATATTTTATTTAAATATTTTATCGATACTCGAAAGTTAGTCCGAAAAGCTACTTTTTGCATACGGTCGAATTAGGACTCGGGACCCCTTCCATTGAGTTCAAAATGTCGTTTGCGACCTTTAGTATAAGCTTTGATATGTTTGGAGAAAGTTGATTTTTGCCACTTTTTCACTTAGGGCTTTGGTTTGGGCCGAACCCATTAACCACTTACTAACTCAGTCCCAATCCCCTCTCCTCTTCATTCACTCCTCATTTCCTAACTCTCTCAAGTTCAAGAGAATAATAAGGGAAAAGATTGGAAATTAGAATTCCTAAGCCCTAGTTCATTCGCAAAATCCAAGCTTTAGCTCCAAATTCAAGAGAACCCATTGGTAAGCCTTCTCTTCATCTTCCCCAACTCATTCTCTCTTTGATTTCAGAAATTTCCTAAACCTAACTTAGGGAATGTTCTTCTTTTAAGCTTAGATTCAAGCTTCTAGTGTGGAGATTGAAGTGTGGTTGATCTTCCCTTGTCTCCAAGCTTCTCATTCATTGTTTTTGGGTTCAAAGGTGAGATTTTTATCTCACATCTTAGTCTATAACTATCTTCAATTGTTAGGTATGAATTCCTAACACTTATTCGTGTGCATTTGCTTTTGGTTTGGATTGATTTGGTGAAAATTTCAATTTTTAGTGTTTTGGGTTCAATTCATTAAAAATCATAGCTTTGATGTTCAAATGTGTTTTTGGTGATGCAACGAAGAGCTCATAGGGCCGGGTAGTCGATTGGCGTAAACCCTTAGTGCCAATGCTCGACCGATAGCAATATGGAGGAATTTGGCGTTCATTAGATTGGCTTGGGGAGTGCTGGCTACAGGTCCAGCCGACCGAACTCAGGGTCCGGTCGACCGACCTGCTACCCAGGCACTTCCCAGCCTCTGTTAGGAAGTGCAGGTTACAGGTCCGGCCGACCGAACTCAGGGTTCGGTCGACCGACCTGCTACCCCAAGCATTTCTGTTTTTCTGGTCCGGTCGACCGAGCTCTGTAGCCGGCCGACCGACCAGATGCAATTTTGCCTATTTTGCCTAATTGTTTAAATTTCCAACTTTAATCGATTTGTGTTATTTCCCTATTTGTTGTTATCATTTGTTATTGACTTTGATGACTTATTTTCTTCAGGAATTCTTGGAATATCCATTTCGACGGATTCAGTATCGATTTCTTTGGATTCTATTCACGTCTTCAAATGTGAATTTTAGTGATTGATTGTTCCTACAATCTTCTTTGTGATTTGTCACTTTAAAAATATAAAGGTTTTCTATACTAGTAGCAAATATCAAAACTCTTTCTTCAAATGATTTCAACACTATTTTATTACAAAGCTCGTTTTCTTAAACCGTTTTCCAATCTATTAGTATATACAAGCCTTTACCTCACTCGTATGAGAAATCTAATTAAACGACTTAGTAAAACGAGTGGTATGAAATGCTTGCGTTTACTTCGTTGGTTAATTCTTGGACTTGTTCGATTGAATCTCTTGTGACAATTTTCTAGTGGAGATCTACAATTTGTTCGTAAATATTTAAGCCAAGCTAGTGGTTATGGGACATGAAGCTAAGCTCATATATTTACTAGCTTACTGTAATTGACACTTCTCTTTGATCATGACGATCATTTTATGATTTAGACTAGCAATTGTGTGATGTCTCTTTGTTTCGGTGTGATTTCGACTCACACATGTGGGGTAGCTCCCCATGGTCTTCGGGCCATTCGTGTGTCAAAAATTAATGGCTAGCTACCATGAGATAGCTTCTCGTTTGTGTGATACATATGTAGGTGAGCTTTAATTCTCCCGTTCGTGTGATAGGCCTCCCCCCTTTCGTGTGATTTCTGGATTTCGTGTGTTGAATTCTGGAATTTATGCTTCACCTATTTTTGTGATTTCTGTTGATATGCTTTATCAATTTTTGTGCATTGGTAAATTCGTGTGTCATTGACTTGTAGTGAATTCAAGTTTTGGGTATGAAACCCTTTTTGGATCCTTGTGTAGATTTTTGTGATATTGATTAATCTTATGTTGAGTTTCAATTGCATACTTATTGTAGTATGCCATTATGGATATTATATGTTTATGCCATATCTTTTATTCTACATCATGTTATCTGATATTTATAGCTAGACCGATCCATTTATTATTTTCTTATTAAATAATACTCGGGTCAGACCGAGATGTTACAGGTGCTTCATCTTGACTTCTCACATGGGATTGATTTCTCTGACTTTTGGCTAACTACTTAGATTAGTAGTTTATTTTGTTGTATACACTTGAGATATGGACTCATAGTTGTATTCTTTTATATAGCACGTGTTGCTATTCTTTTGTATTACTGTGGATCTTTTTGACCACTACTCTGATATACACTTTCATGTGATAGTTATATATCTTATCTTCTTCCGCCTTTGTGATATGAATTATCTGTGACTGATTTATGTTATGCTTATTTCTATATTTGTTTCCGAAGATTATTATAGCCACCATGTGGTAGCTTTGTGTTTGTATCGGTATGTCGGATTTTCTCTTGAAAATTAAATGCATGTTATACTATCTGACATATCGGTGCTCGCGCAAAGCAATTACACGGATGGTCGCTCCTCAACAGCCTTATTCTTCGTGTTAGTTGACAGCATTACACCGTAGTGTTCTTGTCTAGCATGGGTATAGAGGTGGGGCGTCACACTTTGAACTAGTTCATATAGATACGTTTGGACTAATGATGTTGCTTTATTAGTTGATGATTACTTAAGATACTTGTGGATATACTTGGTTATCTTACTACTTCTAAATCTGACACTGTTCACTACTTTTTTATTTGCACGGTTTCAATTCAAAATCCAAAAGAGTTTCATTCAAAGCTGTTAAAAATGATTTTAAGGTATTCTATTACACACTTCACGGTCTGGTCTATAATACCAACTAATGATAATCTTGAGTCAACAAGAAATTCAGATGCAGATTACACTGGTAATCTAGTAAATAGAAAAATTACTAGTGGAACGTGTTTTATGTAGAGACATTCATTAACTGCATCGCAAAGAAAATATCTGTATATTTTTAGTTTCAAATAATTTTCAATTAGCAGACATTTTTCTTCTATAAAACCTCTTCCAGAAAATCATTTTGTTGACTTTGTTTCAGATTAGTTATTTTTGGAAAATTTGATAAATTTTTTGGATTTGATCTTAAACGACTATATTAACTAATCTGACTCCCTACTGATTATCGAAAAGATAAATGGTGATTGAAAAAGTGACTAGTGTTGATATTAATCATATATTATAACTTGAGACAGTATAATTAGTAAGTTTATTTAGAAATTTAAACATGAGTTATAAAAACTTTTTGTTGGTAAAGATTCCATGACCATTTCTATTTCTGTCATATTTCTAACGACAATCACTCATCAAAATCCAATATAGTATGTCAATATGTTGTATTTTAAACGGGAAATTATTCGTTTTTCATTTCATTATACTTTTTAGTAATAAAAACATCCAAAGTATTCACTCTCATTTAAAAGTCCTTGCGGTTATGCATGGGTGAATTACTTGGAGTTTTTTATTATGTGCTTTCATGCTCATTTAAAATTCCTCATGGTTATACATGTATGGAACACATATCAAAATTGATTATTAAATAGACAAGTTGATTCTAATCCCATTTAAAAGTCCTCACGGTTATGTGTGGTTAGAAGATACTTGAATTCATTTTTAAAAAAAATAATAGGAATACTATTAATCTCATTTAAAGGTCCTAACGATTATGCATGGTTAGTAGATAATCAAATTTGTGCTATAAATATACCATAAATAGACACAACTATATGATTTTATATGATGACATCACCTCTATCATTCTAAAGTGGAATATGCTCCTAACAAAGTATTTATGATTTTTGTTTGATTCTTTATTGAAATTTAATATTTATACTTGATTGGATATTAATGTTGTATTAATGTCTACTACTTTATCTCTATTTATCTAACACAATTACTCTTTTGCTAATAACAAAAGGGGGAGAGAAAAGTTAAGATTTTAGGCAAATAAAGGTCAAATATTTTTTATTTGCATCTAGGTCCATTTGCGTATTTTTATTTATTTTCATGCATATATGAAGGGGGAGCTTTGTTGTAGAGGGGAACAATCAAATAGGGGGAGCAAAGTGAATGATCAAATATAATTAATAAATTCAAAATCTTAAATATATGTTTGTTATCATCAAAAGGGGGAGATTGTTGAATATGCAAGTTTATGATTTTTGTTGGATGATAATAAACACACATACATACATACATACATACATACATATATATATATATATATATATATATATATATATATTCATTTATATGTATTTGGTAATGTACTATTTTAATTTTCACATAATTAAATAAATATTTGCCGAATAAAATAAATAACACAGGGTCAAACCCGAGGCAAAGTTAGGTTCAACTCAGGTACAAATTCCAAAAATCAATCCAAATGTACAAGTTCAACAAAAATGGTCAAGCACAAGTCAAGTCGGTGGATGTATACATATGCATTTAATATACATACAGTCACATCTACAAAGCTTCAAAATGCTAAACTAAACCCAAATGTACATGAACACAAAGCAACACCAATGAAGTATATACAAGTGCATCGAACCACACAGCAAGAAAACATGTATATATGCAGTGATACACAGACATGTTGAACAATGCATATTGAAGCCTACAAGCATTTCAAACTCGAAGCAATACTCACATGTAAACTTCAAGTGAAAACAGAATTGTACGAGTGCAGCCTCAACATGAAGATAGCAGCTCCTATGAGCAAATGGGCTCAAATATCATATGCACATATATATGCATATGCATATATGAGTTCAAATGCAGCAAGCACATGAAGACAGGTCTGGCGACGACAAATAACATATGTATACATATACAAGGAAATATCGAAGTATGAAAACAATGCAAGCTCAAATCGAAGCATGTACAAAGCAGTAGCAAGCATATGAAATAGTGATGCAACATTGATACCGGAGACTACAAGAACAGCAAACAACATTATCTGGACTAAATGCATATGAACTCATGTGGACAGTGCAACCAAGAAACATATATATGAAATGCAGCACTGACAAATAGAATATGCGCATATATACACAAGCACATATCAGTACATATGAAAATGCAAACAGTTCAAGTGAGATAGATCCACAGCAACTATGCAATAGTACAGATAATCAGAGCAACTCAATGCAAGCTAACATACAGTATCACTAACACTGACCACTTATAAAACATGGACAATGGTGAACTCGATTGATTCAGACTGTATATATATATGAACATGAATCAAGTACATATCTACATGAACAAGTATATATGCTACAAAGACCAGAGAGCCAAGGCTACAACTTCAAGCAAATTACATAGGCAACAGGACAACTTGACTAACAGGATCAGATAGACCAGCAAAGCAACTACTCAAGTGAAAACAAAGACCAAGTGAACCATGCAGTACAACAAGCATACATATCCAAACACGCATGTATACATATATACTTATATCTGTATACACAGAACCAGCTGCAGTAAAATTCAAATTGATCAAGCCGGAAAAAGTAGCAGTTTCAAATCAAGTCAATGTCGTAGGAACTTCTATTCGAACCAGTCGATACAAAAACCACGATAGCAGCTTCAAATCATGGAATAACAGTTACAAAAATAAGGTAGAAACCAAACAAGTCAATATTATCATTAAACCAAAGTGGTCGATGTCAACAGAGGAAAGAATGAAACCAACTTCCATGTCAAAATCGAAGTTGTGTTAAACAAGTAACGAAAATAAAATTGAAAAAGGTCAGAAATCATAAGCATCCATACGAAGATCAGTGGCCAAGCACAAATTCTAATGAATTTATATGAACAATAATTAGGGGACTCGAACCCTATAAAACCCAAAGTCATCATTGGCTAAAAAAAATTCAAGTTTAAGCAACAATAGAGTAAAGTTCAAAATCAACAACTCAAATCAAAGTCGAGCACAATCGAAATCAAAAAGGAATATCACTTACAAAATTTTCAACCAAGTATACACGCTAGCCATAATTTGAAGCAGCCGAAGTTAAGCAAAGAAAAAAGTTCGAAGAAGCATCATTCGATTGAGCAACTAAAGTCGGCGTCTTTAATTTATCAAAAGCCCTAATTTTCTCAAAGGCGAATAAACGAGCAAAACAACTGAAGCAGCCATTTTCTTTTGCAAAAGGAAAGAATACAGGACGATATAATTCAAAAGGAAAAAGGAAATCACTTCTATTTTATTTTAGGCCGGCAATTCTTTTGGGCTTTAGTTTATTTAAATTAGGGTTTTTTTTTAATTTTTTTTAATTTGTAATTTTCTTTCAAACGTTGTAAATTCTAGTCTTGTGACTGGAGGACGAACTACGGTGGTGTAATTCGAGAATTTGCAACTTAGTAGCTGAGTTGTGGCAGGTTTTGAGCATAGAGCTAGGTTAGTCGATAGCATATGTCATGAGTTTGCGTGTGTAACCATCTGACTACTTAATTTCTAGTAGAAACCTTAGGGTCAACACGTAGGTAGGGTTTTGTCGAAGTTGGTAAATCTGTGTTCTTCTATTTCTGCTTTTTATATTCTCCTATTATCTATGTTACTATTATTCTGCTATTATTAGTGCTGCGATTATTTTATGTACTTCCACATTAAATTTTTATAATTATTAATATCACCCTATTCACCCCCTTCTAGGGTGAAATCGATCCTACAATTCCTTTTAGGGTCCTTCCCAAAAAGGTGAGCCCAAGTGGAGAAAATCTAAGATGAGAAAAAGTGTTAGGCCTAGGGTCTTATTTGTAGGGGTAGAAGTGGATCTTAGACCGTTAGATTTGGGGATTGAATAGGATGTAACCACGTCATAGGTGGAATAGGAGCTATTGGATGGAAGCACGAAGGGACCAGATGAGCTGAAGAACGAAATTGACGTATAAAATTAGGCATGAATGTTACGCGGACGAAGGAAAAATTCCTTCATTCATTACCCAAGGTGGGTCGACCGGGCGCTCGGTCGCCCCTCCTCCTTGGTCGACCGACCGGACGACCTAAGGCGTGGTTAGGTCGACCTCTTGGTCAACCTAGCCCTATATATATATATATATATATATATATATATTCGATTTCTTGTTTGTCTCGTCTCTTACTAATATTATCTCGGATTCTGACGTTCTATATATGGAAATTGACCAGAATATTACCACGGACACAATTGTGCAACTCCCATGGCACAATTCTCATAATTTCAAAAATCTATTTTATTATTTCATTAATTAACGAATTAATTATTATGGGTTAAATTTCGGGTTGTTACATTCTCCCCTCCTTAAGTGATTTCGTCCCCGAAATCTCTAAGAATAAGAGAATGAAGTAAGTGTTTTTATCAATATCTTCGACCAACTACTCAATCATCAACCATTCACCCATTGTCCTTAATTTTACTAATGTTGTTTATGATACTTATGCAATTAGTGTATTGTAAATGTCCCTAACTAATGCAAAAGATTGGGCGGTCCACTGATTCAGTTGACCTCCTTTTAAGCAATCATATCCATGTCATGTATCCAAATTAATGCGAAAATTCCTAATGATAACTGATAGTTCTATATGCGTGCTTCAATCATCATTCAAATGCAACAATCATGTCATAATCATCCATTTATAGCAATCATAGAAAATAAAATAAAATGCACGCATGTTTATATACATATGCTCTAGTATCCTAGTTAGGTCGATCCCTAAGAGATAATAGTGCCTAGTGTAAGTATGTGCGTCCATTAGCATCCACTAGCAAACACTTGCAACCACTAGCATACATCATACATAACATGTTCTAATGACATGCTTACATCAAATCCTACCATCCATTTGTTAAACCTAAGTTCGACCCTCCCAAAGGATAATAAAGAAAAGAACCTATTCAAAACTAAAGATGGAAACAGGAAATTCGAAAACCTATTATCAATGAGACACGGATATGATTTACGAATTTTCTCCTAATCAAATTATTTTTCTCTGAAGTCTCCTTAACTATGTCGGAACCACGATAATTCCTTTACAGACCCTATCCAACACGAAGGCGACTTTCATGATCTTTCATAAAGAGCTTCGAAAGATGCAACTTCTAATGCTATTATCATATGAGAATCCCATTAAAGGAAGATGCTTTTCCCAAGTTTCTTCAAAATCAAAAATACGCGTCATCAACCATGTGTGCCTTACAATCTTACTAATTTCATTTTACCGTTCTTCCTTAGCTTGCTTACCTGAATCAACATTCCAAGGTTCTCACTAGTGCCCTATACACTTTACGGGAACTTCCACTATCACTGCTTCCAAAAGTAATTACTGCTATCTCCTCTATAGCCTTACACCTTTTCCGTTACACCTAGAAATAATTCCTATCAACTTCACATTTAGGAGTTTAGTATATTTCCATTTTAAAAATTAAGGTTTCTAAATTTTTAAAACATCAAATCTCAAAACCTTTGTCTTTAAAAGTGTTATCTTTAAGTTTCTATTAAATTCAAAAAATACTAGGTTACTTAAAATCTTATCCTTTTAGACTTGCATCTTCACAGCTTATTAAATTTACATTATTTCCCAAACCTAAAGGGAAAAACTTTCAAATTCTAAGTCCTAAAACTTATTCCTCGTTTTCTTTTAAAGACCTTTTTGGTTTTCTTTAAAAATTTGAATTCTCAAATTTCTCTTTTATTAAGTTTTCCAAACACTTATTTACTTTTTCACCAAAATGTTTTCTTTTGGAATATCTTTAAAACATCCTTATGTGTTTTCAAAGCATTTCTTATTACACCTAACGGTCTCATACCTTAATGTATTGGAACTGCTCCCTCTTATGAGAAATTACTAATGCTAAAATCTTCTATGAACCTTTTAAAATAGGACTCCATGTTTATATGAAATTACAAGGAACTTATTTTATATTTTTCAAAACAGGCTATACAAAATATGGTGCTTCCCATACCTAGTACATTTCTTTCACGTATTCCTTATAACTTACACAAAACATTTTTATTAGTTTCATAGAAAATTATACCATTATTCTTTTCATTCCAATAGATTAAAGTATATTTAATTTATTTTCTCTTGCGATAGAAATTTTATAATATCTAACTTACTCTTTTCTTTTCAGAAAAACTCATCTTCAAAACAGTTTTAATATATCCATAACCAAAAAACATTTTCTTATACTTACTTAAATAATAAGTGTATTCACAAATCATATTTATTTCTATTCTTAGAAATTATCTTTTAAAAATACATTTTTATTTGGGTTCAAAACAGATGTTGCGTAAAACACTGTTACTACAACTAAAAGATACTAGTGTATTGATTTAATTAAAAATAAATACTAATTACCCTTACCTACTATGTAAAACATTTCCCTTGGGAGTCACCAATTATAACGGCAGCGTTATAGACTATGCTCCCTTTGCTTTTCACGAAAACATCTATTACAACAATAAATGTTGTAACCTATGTTTTCGATACTTAATAAACTCTAGGTTTTTATATTTTAAAACCTTTGTTTTCCTACAAAGAAACTAGCAAGTTATAATTCTTCAAAAAGAAACTCACTTTTGACAAAATTTATATCATATAAAAACCATTTTAAATTTTATACCATTTTTCAAATGCCCCATATTCATTTTCTAAAAGAAATGAAAATTTTCAATTCTATCAATTATTATATCAGCTTTCCAATTTCAACTATTCCCTTTTATTGGGCCAGACATAAAGTGTGTTTTCCTTCTTATTACCTTAAGAGTACCCTACCTAAACTAAAGTCTTTCATTCCTATCCCTTTTATATGCTTATATTTATTCTGAGGCATTACGGATAAATCCATTTATATGAAACAATTATGATATTTGCAATTATCTACACATGCGTTTTCTTCTTTTCTTATCAACTACATCTATTGTACATTTCCAATCTTTGCCTACCACTCTCTGGATTTCCATAATCCGTGCCTAAGTGTACAAAACCATCTCTCAAACTCCTACCACGTGTAGACCTTTTTTATGCCCCTAGAAACTCACCTTCTTACACCGCAGCGATACTTCAAGAATTTTGCTTTCAATTGATTAAGAACCTCCTCAAGATGAATAACATGCTCCTCCATACTCTTGGAAAACACCAAAATATAGTTCACGAATATCACCACGAACTTATTTTGGACATCTCTAAAAATGCGGCTTGTCAAATCTACAAAATAGGCTGAGGCATTGGTTATCCCAAAAGGCAGAACCAACCATCCAAAGAATCCATCGACTGTCCTAAATGCAGTCTTATCAATGCTATCATCGGCGACCCTAAGTTGATGAAATCAAGTGGCTAAATCAAGCTAAAAGAATATCAAAGAGCCAACTAACTGGTTGAAAAGATCATCTATCCTAGGAAGTGGATAATGATTCTTCTTCGTGAGCCTATTTAATTTTCTATAGTCTACGCGAAGTCGAAGGGAACCATCCGCCTTAGAAGCGAAGACGATTGGCACTCCCTGCTCTGATATGCTTCTTCTAATGAAGCCTTTCTCTAATAGCTCATGAATCTGCTTGCTCGACCCTTCCTCCCCCTAGGTGCCATGTGCCTCATGGGTATGCCACTGGCTTAGCATTATTAGTCAAATAAATCCTGAAGTCAATCTCTCTCTTAAATGGTAGTCCCCTAACCTCCTCAAAGGCATCTGGAAAATCTCTTACGACAAGAACTAAATCTAACTCTACTGATGATGAATCGAGAGAATAAAGGAAGCTCAACATAACTGACCATGCGGGTCGCAAGAAACCTCAAGAGTCCTACCGCCGCATGTATCTAGTCTAATGACTCTCCTCTCACAGCCTAATATAACTACATATGTGGATATCCAATCCACCCGCAAAATCATCCCATACCCCAAGAATCCTAATACATAGGTGTCACAATCAAATCTATGCCTAGGATAAAAAAAATTTCAAACGCCTACAAACCATAGACAAGTATGCCAATCCTCCTATAGGGTTTGAAACAACAATGGGGTCTACTAGTAAAGAGATGTCTATGTGCAAACAATCTACTAAAGAACTAGAGATGAGAGAGTGAGATGCTTTAGAATCGAGAAAGAGCCCAAATGGGAAAAATCAAAAATAGAAATCAAATTTTCAGTGGTCACTTTCCTACCTCTATCTGGAATGCTACTGGAAGGTGTTGCATCTAACGCATGAATCTACGCCACCGGTGCTCTCGCTCCCTGTCCCATCATCCGAGGACATTTTCTTACTCAGGTGACCGGGTTGTCCGTAAGTATAACACTTTCCCTTCATCTTTTCTTTCTTATCCTTCCACCACTGCTTCTTAGAAATTTTAGGAACCTCCTTAAGTTCTCCCTTCAGTTTCCAATATGTAGGTTGAATTTGCTGTCAGTCCTCCAAACCTAACCGCCTAAACCTTCACTCCATATCCTCCAACCTAGCTTGTGTCTGTGAGAAATGTGGGTTACGGACCGTAAGGCTAGAATTAACACTAGAGGTGGGGTGAATAGTGTTTTAAGGAATTACTGATTCTTTTTAAATTTATATTAATTTGAACACAGATGTATGCAATATTCAGACACAGATATGATTATAGAATCAAACACAGATGCAGAAATAAAGTAAAAGCAATAAAGGAAAGAACACACCAGATTTTAAACTGGTTCGGAGTTACCCAACATCCAGCCTCGCACACAATTACGGATTTCCTTTCAAAATCAATTTTTACAATTACACCCTCAATTTCAAGGCCACGAGGTACACCACTCCAGAGTCACAATCCTCTTGGAAGAGATACTTGATTCTACGGGCAATAAGTTCATCCAATTGATTTCACAGGCTACAAATACACCTTTTCTCGCTTGATTGATTTCACAGGCTACAATCACACCTTTTCTCACTAAATTAATTACAAAGAAGCCTATAACTTTGAATAGCACTGAGATCTTGTGGAGATAGCGATAGAGAATCAAACCAGAGATGATCTAGTTAGATTCAATGTTGATTTCAGCAGAGTAATGGTAAAAATATATATAAAGAAATGTGGAAGAAGAAGAGGAGTGAATCAGAGAAAATATGAGTATAAATTCGTTTAAAACTGCCTCTATTTACAGTAGAACAACAGTCACGTCCATTCATGAAAGGATATGACGAATAGACACTTCCTTTGAAATTCAAATTTTTGAAACAAACTGCCACCTTGCCGACAAGGGTATGTGGGGGTTGTCGACAGGCCTATGGTATTTTTGTTAATTTATTTTTATTTTAAAATAACTTCTATCTTGTATTAAAACTATTTTTAAACTTTATAAATATACTTAACTATAGTTAAAATACATAAATAAGTATAGAGAATAATATTTTAGTATATATAAAATTTTACTATAATTTTATATTTAAATCTAAGTATAAATATTAAAAGTTAAATATATTAAAAGATAGTTTAAAACCAAGGATACTTTGATTTTGAAGATAAAGATTATTTTGAGGCTAAAAATATTTTAAAACCAGGATAGATGTTTTTGATTCTTTTTAAAAGGAAGATTTTGAACATTTTGAAAACAAGATATAATTTTGTAAAACATTTGAATAAAAGTTAGTGGATACAAAACAATGTTCCACTAGATTTTTCGTAGGTTCCATCCTACTTAGGATTCCATCCGTTTAACAGGCTCAAAGTGGATTCATTCCATGAATAAATTGGATTTTAAGATGCCAGTGCTTTTCTAGTAGTTTTAACAAAATTCCTAACTAAATTACTTATATTGAAATCTTGAACTCTTGATAATCTTGATATTCGTGAGTCTTCAATCTTGATATCTTCAGTCTTGAATCTCTATACTGTACAATCTTCATTCTTGGTACCTGCATGGTTAAATCCTACATATACATATATATCTAAACTATAATTTTAGCATTTATATTTTATAATCTTATTCTAAGGTTATTGTCGTTAAAACCATCTTCTCAGAGACTAACAGTGTCTACTCGAAATCCTCCGTGCCAGAAAACATATTTCCTTCTAGACTAGCAAAGTTCTTGCATATCTTAGAAAAATTGGCTGAGGTAGATTGATTAAAGGGACCTCCACCTACTGATGCTGTATTGAGCGCTTGTCGTTGCACCTATGGTACTATAGCTCTATATAACCAGTCAGCCATATTATGCAAAGAAAAGGAATCTTAGGCTCGAAAGAGTCAAAAGAAGGTTGAACTGGACATTTGAGGGGATTTTTATAAGAACTCTTTTATACTTGAAAACTATTTCCAAGAGTTTCTTTTCTTAAAATACCTTTTAAAACAAGTTATTTTGGAAAATACTTTATTTTTTAGAACAAATTTTTAGGAATCCTGTAATTTTAGGCTCTGATACCAAATGTAACACCCACACCCCTTAGTATACCCAAAAGAGGACATTAAAAATCATGTTGCGTTGTAGGTATAACTAAAACTAGCAGAGACTAAGATTCACAAGACAAAATATATAAACAGCGAAAACAATTATAATAATAATAATTTATTTTGAACAAAACCTCAGAATTACATTATAAATCAGATAAGTCGCCAAATACCAAATACATCAAATGTTAAAATAACCTTACGTGTCTTGCGAAATAAAATCCATAGTATCAATAATAGCAGAGTACAATACATCCCTTACGAAATGCCAGCTCAACAAAAAGAACTAAAAACCGAAATTGAAGAAAAGGAATACATGATAGAACTCCTCCGAAGATATCTCCAAACGCCTGCAGTCTACCGTCCTTGCCCCTGATTGCCTATGGGGGAAAGGAGGAAAATGAAGGAGTGGGTCAGACTAAAAGTCTGGTGAATGATAGTAATTACTAGAATCTTTAAGCAAAATAAAAGTAATAGACTTTACAATAGTTCTAGTATATAAAAGGAAATAGAAGAAGGAATAAGCTAGAAATAAATACGAATTAACTATTAAATATGATTGGCTAACTTTGTTTGTTTGCACCTATCCTTGTTAGCTGCTATGATTAGGCTGAATTACTAATCCTATAATTAGGCTGAAATCCTAATTATACCCTTTGATCGGCCTGCTACTCCATTTATCTTACTGCGGACTAGACGCTATATAACTCCCTACACATAAGGTAATGACATCTACAAAAAATGCACAAAGTACAATGGTGTCTACGAAAGACGCACAAAGTATCTACTATGGACTAGACGTTATATAGCTCCATGCAAAAGGCACACATACTTAAGTGCTTGGAACTCAGCGATTACTGAGCACCCAAATGGAAGTCGCATGCGTAACTGCTGCCATGCACATGCTACCAATTTCTCCACCTATTGGGTCTTCTTATCACCTGTGCTCCAGCATATGCGTTCCCTTCGTCTTACTTCAGGATTGTGTGAAACACTGTGTCCATAGAAAAATAGGGGAAATGTTGTTGGTGCTGGCCTGTCATCCAAACAATATTTAGTTGCGTCCCTTGTCCAAATCCCCTGTGATTTGGACTTGATTTGGACTTCTATTTGACCAATTACTACCATTATTAGTATAAGCGCGCCCTCATCTCACTTCAGGCTAATGGAAGACCACCATTTTATCTAATAGGGAATGCTTTTTGGTACAGGTTCTACTTTCACATTTTCTTATTAACTTAGATAAAATATTTAAATAAGCCTTTACTATTATCTTCACTATCTTTGCTTATTAATTTATCCTAAGTCTTAAAATAAGCCTCGTTCCGTTCTTTTTCTTATTATAACCTCCGTCATAATTATGCGTATTACTTAACCCATGGTCTAAGTGTAAAAATAAGCTTCTTTCATCTTATACTCTTTTTAGTTATAATGCTAAGTTATAACTAGGCCAATTATCTTTAATTAGTCCAATTCTAACATCAATATCATAATTAAGCTCAATTTCGGTCTTAATTCCATTTTTGTTACAGTCTTTACAATTTACATCTTATCTTCCGTTATTTCAGTATTCTTATAATTTTAATCCATATTCGCGTTTAATCTATTCTAATCCATACACGAAGAAGAAGGAGAAATAGAAGGAAATTAAAAATAGAAGGAAATCCAAAGCGTATGAAAAAGATGTAAATAATGCATAAATAACAGTAAATAAATTTAAAATACTGTAATTCAATGGAAAGCTATAATTAATAGAAATTAGTTACAAAAAACTGAAAAGAATAGCTAAAAAGAAATAGACTGAAAATGAATCTAAAATGGAAAAATAACTGATAAAAAGGTATTTCCAAAATCGTAGAAAAACTACAACTATTGGAAACCCTATTATTTTAGATTGCTTAAAAATCTAAATAATTACAATCACTCACCTGTGGTCCTAAGCTCTTCCCTTTTGGTCTTCTGGATCCACTTGAGGGTAAATAAATATTTTTGTTAAAAATATTCTCTTCTTGGAAAATTATTTCTTTTAGGGTCCTTCCTGAAAAGGTGAACCTAAGTGGAGAAAATCTAGAATGAGAAAAAACGTTAGGCCTAGGGTTTATTTGTAGGGGTAGAAGTGGATCTCAGACCGTTAGATTTGGGGATTAAATAGGATACAACCACATCATAGGCTGAATAAGAGCCATCAGATGGAAGCACGAAGGGACTAGATGAGCTAAAAGAATGAAAATGACATATAAAATTGGCCATGGACATTACAGGAACGGAGGAAAAATTCCTTCGTTCATTACCCAAGGCGGGTGACCACCCCTCCTCCTAGGTCGACCGGCCGGTCGACCGGGTGGTTGACCTAGGGCATGGTTAGGTCGACCAAGAGGTCGACCTAGCCCAATATATATATATATATATATATATATATATATATATATATATATATTCAATTTCTTGTTTGTCTTGTATCTTGCTCATATTAGCTTGGATTCTGATGTTCTATATGAGAAAATTGACCATAAAATTTCCATGGACACAATGGCAGCTTCCGTGGCTCAATTCTAATAATTTCACAAAGCTTTTTTATCATTTCATTAATAAACGAATTAATTATTATGGATTAAATTTCAGGTTGTTACAGAAATCCTGGACGTTTGTGACTTCAAAAAACAATTACCCGAGGACTGTCACATAAATCTACGATTTTACCTCGGACGTCTATGAGTAGTAAAGCTGGTTTTCAACTTAATTTTAGTGCATATAAAATTTTGAATGATTGTGTATGCATATATACTGAGACCTTAACAATATTTTATCTAAGACTCTTTTGCACTAGAATAACCTTACTAACTATAGTATGACCGATAGATCTTCATATCTTTTTGAGTCTCAGTATCTTCGAGAATGGTGTCTTCTTGTAGCATATACATGTAATCTTGATAAAGTGTGGTGTCTATATATATATATATATATATTTGTGTGTGTGTGTGTGTGATTGTATAGTTGTTATCATTGAAGCATATACTAGAGGTTCTAACATTATCGTCTTATGAGTATATACTATTATTTAAGATATTAAGCCTTATTATTTACAAGACTACAATCTCTAGGTTTTAATTTAGTGTGATCTAATAATTTGGTTGCTCGTAGAGGAGGGACTGAGAGGTGTTATTGCAAGAGAAGTGGAGAAAGGGTTGAAGATGTGAAAGCTGCTTAACCAAAGTGCACTGCTAAACCAAAGTGCATTGATGTGAGTAAGAGGCTAATTATGACATAGTTCTGGTATTTAAATGCATGCACAGATGGATATTATAGCTTGATGACAAGGTTGTGGTTAACATGTCTAAGGAAAAGGGAAGCAAGCTCAATTCTGGACCATAATTGCATACACAATTAAGGAATTAAGAATTTAACACAATCCATTAAATTTTCATGTCCTGTTCAAGTGCCAATTTCATAGTTCAACATCATGAATATAATGGAACAAGCATTAACATGAAGTATCATTACTTTATAAACTTCAAGGTCATGAAAATTAAAATGGATTAAATTTGTTATCTTAGAATCTGATATTCAAAAACAATTTTCAACATAACACTACTACTATATAAATATTAAATATACTATATCATTTTATTTATTAAATACTAAATAAAAATTGAATAACTTTATAAAACTTAGTATTTTCTATTTGTATATTCAACATCTTCAAAGCCACTTCTCAAGTTAAAATATAATTATACAAATGTCTCCCTTCAATGTCTCACATTCAAATACTATTTGTTGGTGTCAAAATTGGCCACCAACACCCAGTTGTAAGAAAGCACCAATATCCAATTCAATCATAGAAATATGAAGAAAAATAAATGAAGAACAAAATTAAAATAATCAGAAAGTAAGTAAATAGAGACACAGATTTATAATGGTTCGGCTAATTTCGGCTTACATCCACTCCGAAGATTTTTCTTTTATTAGTTTATACTACTGATTACAGTTACAAATCCATGAAATTCAAGAATAAAAAGGGCAGAGTATAGCCTAGGTAGAAGATGAAGGAAGCAGAAAGAAAATCCCTCTTTCTGAAGCCATGCCTGCTTTATTTATAGGAGAAGACATGCAACAATCTCTCTGAAACGTCAGCTATAGGACCTTCTTATTCATATGGGCCCATCATAGTGGTCACTAGGCCCAAATCCCAATGAAGAAGGATCGGTACAGATCCATCCATTGGTCGATTCTAGAGCAGTGATCCTTATGGTGGCTTCTTCATGTTTAGACATGATGGCTCTGCAAATATCATATTGATTAGACTGGTGAAGCTCGTACCTTTGATTGATCTTTTATTCAAAACCATTTGCAAATTACCTTCAACTGAACCCTCAAAAGGATAATACTGATCCCTCATGACCAACACCAATATGCCGATCCATGCTTGCATAATCATGCTCGTCCTTTGGATTCCATCATGCTATGCCGATCCATCTTCTTCCACTAAGCTATGCCTATCCATGCTACTACACAATGCTATGCCGATCCCTTCTTGAAGCAGCCAAAAAAGTATATTGATCCCTTCTCGTGAGTTGAAGCATGTCGATCCATCTGAAATGCCAATCCCTTCATCTTGCTAAGCTATTGGAGTATACCGATCCCTTTGGAACCAACCGTGCCGATCACTCCTTAATGAAGCAAGAAGATCCATTCTTCATAACATCTCAAGCCAATAAAACATGCATACCCCTCTGCCTTCACCCATGCCGAGCCCTATAATATTTCCATTCCATGCCGATCCAAGCTATGGCGATCTCTTGGCTTCCACCAAGTCAATGTTAATACTTCAAGCATCCCACATCATTTATCTACCAGCCCCGTCCAATCTTAGCTTCATGTTATTCTCTGTGCTTGACGTCCAGGCCGCACAATCATCATTTTGGAATCATTGGTCTCGATAATCGTAAAGTCTGTATGGTTAATTCCGCCTATGTACTACCTTGCCAAAAAGGCGGGTTAACACTTTGCCTTCTAAAACATGCCTTCTGATAGGAAGGCGTGTTTTGTATTGCCATAAATCCAAAATCCGAAGTCCATAATCCATTGATTGTCATATTATCCAATCCAGAATCCAATCCATTTCCAATTCAATTCCTTGATCTCTCCAAATCATTAGTGAAATCCATGATTGTTCTGAGTTGATATCCAATTCCGAATCCATTCCAAATTCATTAACCAAATCCACGATCTCTTCGGATCATTCCAAGACCACTTCGGGTCCATCTCCAAATCCATAGACCTCTTCGGGTCGTTTTATCCAAATCCGAGACCGGTTTGGGTCCATTTCCAAATCCATAGAGCTCTCCGGGTCATTAGCCTAACCCAAATCCTTCATCTCGCCAAATCCTTACCGAGCACAGTCCGTACTCGACGACCTGAGTTGGACGATCCTGTCACTCTCCAGCGAAGCATCCTACCCCTTGCCAGGCATAGTCCATACCCAACGACCTTGATCTCTCTGGATCCTTGCCAAGCACAATCCATACTTGATGATTTGTTAGGTTTTATTCTCCGGCCTCGACTCTCCAGTGAAGGGCTTAATCCACGGGTTATCCTTCTCCAGCCCTGATCCTTAGTCGAGGACTTAATCCATGGGGTATCCTTCTCCGACTTCGATCCCCAATCAAGGACTTAATCCATGTATGAATCCATCCTGTTGCTCTCCGGCGAAGGGACTCGTGACTCAGGGTTATTTCCCCGTCTCTCCGGTCCGTTCCATAACCGTTACCTGTGTTATTTATTACACTAATCTAGATTTAAGCATCCCTAAGTCCATAAAATAAAATTCCATACAACCAATACACTAAAGTTCAAAGTATATAAGAAGAAATAAAATGAGTTTCTTAAACCCGAGCATAACGGTTCATCGTCATCTTAGAGCATGCCTAGGGACCGTCCTCGATCCCTTACATGTAAGTGACTTAGCCATATAACAGCGGAGTTTATTACTTATTCCATGCCATCTTGATCAATTGATGACAAGTTGACAATGATGCCTTGATCCAGTGCCATTTTCGTTCGAGGTGGACGGTAGCTGCTTCTGTTCCACCGCCGCAGCCTGAGTCCTTATGTAATGTTATAATTGACCATTCCTTACGTGTTCCTCAATGATATCCTTTAAATGCCTGCAGTCATTTGTACTGTGCCCATCCAGATCATGGAATAGGCAATGCTTTCCTGATGCCCGCTCACATTCGGAGGGTTACCTCCTTGTCGCTCTTCGATACCGAAGACTTCCTCAAGTATCCAAATAAATCCTTTCTGGAGATTCGGTCAAATCTGTATAAGAAGAGAATTTTGGTTCTCTCCATTGCCTCTTCGACACATTAATATCATCGTTCATTTTCCGTTTTCCTTTATCATTCTTATTTACATCTCTTGATGATCCTCCACTCTGCACAGCATTCACCTCCGATTTGTCTACTCGTGCATCTTCCTTATGTAGGAACCTTTCTGCTACATGATAAAAATCATCGAAATCCATAGGTGGATCCCGTGCCAGTGAATCCTTGAACTCCATACCACCTCAATTCCAGATACGACTCCAATCAAAACCGTGGATGGATCTGGATGATCTACCGATGCTGCCGTGACACTAAGCCATGTTAAGAAACTCCTTAGGGACTCTCCGGCCCTCTATTTCAATGTTGCCAAAATAATCACATTTTTGGATCACGAGATGTAAACCTTAAACTGTCTCATAAACCTTTCGATCAATTCAGTCCATATCCCAATAGAGCTACTTTCCAACTGTCTAAACCACAGTCAAACTATATCCGTTAAGTACAAGGGAAAGCACCGTGCCATGACTTCCTCCAATGCCCCTAGTACTTCTATGTGCCTCATGTACCTTGTCAAATGAATAGCAGGATCCTTTTTTCTATTATATGTCTCAAGTATTGGTAGTTTGAACTCAGTTTGATTCCCATCCTACCTAATATTTAAAGCGAATGGACTTCTTTTTTGCATCCTTCAAATCCTTGTTCTACAATCCTCCTTACATAGCTCGACTTATCATCTCCGCGAACCTGTCATTGACTTCCAATGGTAGTCTCCTATCATCATGCCCAAGTTGCCCCCTGAGGCTACGAGGGAATTCGGAAATGTATTCCTTCGGACGAGCACCCAAATTCCGATTTACGCCAAGCTCCAAGGGATTGATCCCAGGTCCTCCAGCATCACGATCAATCAGACCCAGAGGCATGCCCCCTAGCCTTTGGGGATCGGTATCGATCCCTTTGGAAGGATCGGTGTCGCCTTCTAGGTTGGTAAGGGACTACCCTCGGCTGCTCTATTCTATTTCTTTGTCTATTAGGCTCCATTTTCGTGTTCTCGGTTCTGGTTTCCAATGATCCCAGCTGCTTCAACTCCTAGATTCTGTGCTCCAGCTTGCCTAATCTGTTGGAGTAAATTCTGCATCATCTCCTCCTACCTTTTCAACATCCTCTCATGCATGGCATCCATCATTATTTCCATTTCATTCCTTATGATGTAGATCTACTTGATTAGCTCCAGCTCTTAAGGAAGCCTCCTGACTCCCTCCATGGTGGCTCCTTTTCGGTAGCACTCTTCTTGTTGGTTGCCTAGTCATGCTTTCTAGATCCAAATATCCAAGCTTCCAAATCCATGCGTGCAAGTTTTCTCGGTGAAAGCACCAAAATGTTGGCATCAAAATTGGCCACCAACACCCAGTTGGAAGAAAGCACCAATATCCGATCCAATTATGGAAATATGAAAAATAAATGAAGAAAAAAATTAAAACAATCAAAAAGCAAGGAAATAGAAACACAGATTTGTAGTGGTTTGACTAACTCCAGCCTACGTCCACTCCAAAGATTTTTCTTTTATTAGTTTATACTGCTGATTACAGTTACAAATCCATGAAATTCAACAATAAAAAGGGAAGAATATAGCCTAGGGCGAAGATGAAGAGAAGCAGAAAGAAGATCCCCTTTTTTGAAGCCATACCTGCTGTATTTATAGGAGAATACGTGCACCAGTCACTCTGAAACTTTGGCTACATGACCTTCTTATTCATATGGGACCACCATAAGGGTCGCTAGGCCTAAATTCCAATGAAGATGGATCGGTACAAATCCATCTGTTGGTCAATTCTAGAGCAACGATCCTTATGGTGGGTTCTTCAAGTTTAGATATGATGGCTCTCCAAATATCGTAATTATTAGATTAGTGAAGCTCGTACTTTTAATTGATCTTTTATTCAAACCCATTTGCAAATTACCTTCAGGCGAACCCTCAAATGGATGATATTGATCCCTCACGACCAACTACAACATACCAATCTATGCCCTTATACATATGTCGATCCAAGCCCTTCTACTTATGTCATCCATGCCTGCTTAGTCATGCTCGTCCCTTGGATTCCATCATGTTATGCCGATCCCTCTTATTCTACTGGGCTATGTCGATCCATGCTACTACACAATGCTGTACCGATCCCTTCTTGATGTAGTCAAAAAAGTATATCGATCCCTTCCTATTAGTTGAAGCATGCCGATCCATTTGAAATGCCGATCACTCCATCTTGCTAAGCTATTGAAGTATACTGATCACTTTGGAACCAACCATGCCGATCCCTCCTTAATGAAGCAAGCTGATTCATTCTTTGTAACCTCCCAAGCCAATAAAGCATGCCAGCCCCTCTGCCTTCACCTATGCCAAGCCCCATAATATTTCCATTCCATGCCGATCCAAGCTATGCCAATCTCTGGGCTTCCACCAAGTCAATATTCACATTTCAAGCATCCTGCATCATTTATCTACCAATTACGTTTAATTCTAGCTTCATGTTATTCTTTGTACTTGACTTTTGGGCCCCACAATCATCATTCTGGAATCATCAGCCTCAATAATCGTGAAGTCCGTTGGGTTAAGTCTGCCTGTGTACTGCCTTGCTAAAAGGTATGTTAACCCTTTACCCCCATCCCCCGAAACATGCCATGTGACAGGAAGGCGTGTTTTGTATTGCCATAAATCCAAAATCCAAAGTTCATAATACATTGACTGCCATATTATCTAATTCAGAATCCAATCCGTTGTCAATCTAATTCCTTGACTTCTTTGGATCATTAGCGAAATCCATGATTGTTCTGAGTCGATATCCAATTCTGAATCCATTCCAAATTCATTAACCAAATCCACGATCTCTCCGGATCACTCTATCCAAATTCCGGACTACTTCGGGTCCATATCCAAATCGATAGACCTCTCCGTGTCATTTTGTCCAAATCCATGACCGCTCTGGGTCCATGTCCAAATCCATACCTTACTGGGTCGTTTTATCCAAATCCAGGACCACTCTAGGTCTATATCCAGATCCATATACCTCTTTGGGTCGTTAGCCTAATCTAGATCCTTGATATCCCCGATCCTTGTTGAGCATAATCCGTACTCGACGACCTGAGTAGGCTGATCCAAGTCACTTTCTGGCGAAGCGGCCTACCCCTTGCCAGGCATAGTCTATACCCAATGACCATGATCTCTCCGGATCCATGCCAAAGAACAATCCATACTTGATGACCTATTAGGTTTTATTCTCCGGCCTTGACTCTCGGATCGAGGGCTTAATACATAGGGTATCCTTCTTCGGCCTCAATCCCTATATAGTGTATAAGTCTAACGTATCAAAATAAACTACTATGCGAATTTAACTATCAGAAATAAGTAAAGGCAAACATCGTCCAAACTGTATACAAAGAAATAAATAGCTGTTTTATAGACTAATCATGCATGAAACACCTATCCAAGAAATAAAAGGGCATCCGTGTCACACCATAACAAATCTAACACTCTAAAATAGGTTTGCCTGCCTAAATCTGAGATTGTATCGACTCTCAGGTCGACGAAAAATGAGTCATCTTCTCCTATGGATCTTGTTTAATGATGGAAAATTCTATCGATAAGAAAACGTCGAACATAATTGTTATAAAACTACAAGTGCACATTGTGCAATTGTAGTGCGTATGAGAGTATGGGTCGATCCACAGAGAAAGCAAAAATTCAAATATTACTCAATCAAATTAGCAAAAGGTTTTGACATTGTTTAAACTAAGAAAATTGCAGAATAACAAACTAGAGGAAAAGTGAATAATGCTATGTGATTAAGGAGCAATTTAGAGTTAAATTCACTTTCAATCATTCATATAAATCGAACACAAAATGTATCCATAGCCTTTGATTTATATTTTAACTAGAAATGAATTATGTATTTATTATAAGCATGGCTTATTTGTGCTATTAATTAGCATAACTTAAACCATCAAACTCTAACACACTATCCAAATCCACTTCTAAAATCTCATGAAATTGATCATGAAATTAAAAATAAAATCTATTTTAAGCATGATCTATTGACTATAAACTAGTAACATAGATCATCAATTTTTTTTTTCTATTTTGACTTTCAATATCAAAACCAGTTAGGCAAATGATCAAACAGTTTATGTTTATATTGGATTAAGCATAGCCTATTTAAGTTATCAAAATAGGCTATCAAATTCACTAAAAAAGAAACATAAACTACCATCATTCTTAATTTCCATTAAGCACAAAATAAGAGACTACAAATGTAGCCATTTTACGTCGATTTAGTATGATTCATGAGAGCTTCATTACCCCTAAATTGAAGGGGTTTAGCTTCTCATAATTGAATTCATGTCCACATAAAATGCTGTGTAGTTATGCCCCGCTATAGCCCCGCTATATCTCATAGCGGATTTCTACCGCTACGATTTTTCCATGTAGCCCCAAAATATAGCATTTCCGCTTTAAGCCCCGCTATTTCCGCTATATCCCATTATTTCCGCTATTCATCTTTAATAAAATGAATTGAAAAATGGTATTTATACATTATAAAAATTATGAAACTAATTTATTTGATTTAATTTTTAATATATTTTCAGAAATGAAAATACTCTAATATTCTAGTAAATTCAATTATGTTATATATAACAGTTTTACATTTATTTAAAGCACATTCGCACATGTTTTTATTTAAAACTATTTATGTATTAATTATAATTCAATTGATTGATAATTTTTTATTTAATTACCATTTATATATTTGTAAAAACATTAAGTACGGGTTTTACATGCTATTTAGAGCCATCCGCTATATCCCATTATATCCTCGCTTTATCCCCGCTTTTACTTTTTGCACCTCCAATGCTTTGAATCTGCCGAGTGCATTAACTGCACAGATAAAATGATTTAAACATAAAAAGCAAGAAAAATGAGAGCTAATCAAAAGAATTGAGAGTTAACTACTTGCATGAAATGGAACTAACTAATTGTATAAATTAAAAACAACCAACTAACATGAAATAAAGAAGCATAAACTACATAAAAGAGCATGAAAAAATAGCAATAAAGGAAAGCATGAACTGAAAGTGCATGAAAGTAAAGAACAATGCTAAGAAGCCATTAAAGGGATAATTTATTTAACATTGATTTTTTTGCTACAATTTTGCATAAAAGAGAAGAGGATCATTACATGAAAATAAATGAATATTTATACATGCCTAAAACCCTAGTTCCATTTTTAAGGGACTATCAAAAATTCCCTTGAGATTGTGTTGCCTTCGAGCCATCATTAGCACTTAATTAATCATCCACTAACATGTGTTTTTTTTGGTCCATTAGCTAGTATGTAGGTGGGTTCCTCCATGTTGCATGAATTCTTTTACTTCCCTTTTTCTTTTGCTTTCAACATATATGCATGCTTACATCCATGAAGACTGTACATATTTGCACACCAAATTCCTATAAAATAAAATAAAATATGCAAGTAAATTTTCTTCAAATTAATTTACACACAAAATAACCATTTTTCCCACATGCAGATGCAAGAATGATGATTTGAAAATCCCTTTGTATTTTGGTTGAAACATGTAAAAACACCGTAATATGTTATTATTTTAATATAAAAGATAATTCAATATGGGAGTTAAAATATACATTTTTACATGCACATCAAATACCCCCACACTTATCTCTTTATTCGTCCTCCAATAAAATAAAATTAGGATAAATTCATTTCGTTGGAAAACCCATTGCATTAAAAATATGCAACGAGTCATTAAACTTCTAGGTGTCCCTAGTAGGATGAGTGTTGTCTTATGGGGGTTTTCAACAGATACTACCCATAAAATCCAAATGCGGTATACAAATTCTAACGCAACTGTATGATGCAAGTTTTTGAAAATATTTATAAATGAATAATTTACTTTTAAATTGACACGAGTAAGTTAGATATAATTTTTGGTTATTATCAAGAAATTTTAGTCTTTTACTCATCAAAACTTCGAACAAAAATTAAGTTATCATCATAACTGGACTCTAGTTTGGCTAATTGTTTCGGTTGATAACATAGTGCAGCTATGAAATGCATCCTTTAGTTGGTTATCAAATTTTTGCAAAGTGGCATTTTTATTTCTTTCGAATAAAAAGTCAAATAATTTAAATGAAGATACTACATAGGTTTCGGTTGCTTGCTCTCTCTATGTAACGACCTGAAATTTTCAACTCCGAAAATCCCAGATTGTTAGAGAAAAGAAGAAGAAAGAGGTAGAAGAAGAACCAAAAACGAAACTCAGAATCTCACATTCGCAGTGGAATCAAAATATAATATCACATAATAGCATTTATATAAGAAAAGTTGTAATTATTAGATTACATACAATTCATCAGAGTTACAACCATATACACATAACTGGACACATAACTGGAAAGTTACCTTAAAATCTATAATACTCAATCTAACCCGAGCATTAGGTCAAAGTAACACCCGAGTCAGGCTGGAAACCGGCGTCAGTAAACCCATCCAACAAAAATACTAAAGCATAAATCTTATTTAATACCAGGGGTAACTCGTACCTTATCACGAGTTCTTAACTTGCCATAGTCAAAATCACATCTTACAATCATATCTAAGCATTACTACTCAGATTAAATAACCAAGTTTACGTCATTTATTTCATTCCAGCCTATTAATTCCAAAAAAAATTCATAAAGAATTAGTGCAGATTACAAATCGAAGTGGTTTCGGGTATTTACTGATACCCACCCCAGTCTCTATGATTCCAATCTCATCTTATAACAACTGTTTAATTTTTAAACAATTCCATTTATCCAGAATTACATATTTACATTATCGTTCATCACAGATAGACAAACCATATTATCACAGTTTAATCCAAACATATCATATCACATAGCATCTCATATTAGAGATATCAAATCCAAGGCATTCAACATCATTCAATCATCCATAAGCAAGATTAATTAGTCACACCATTCTAATCAATTTACATACATTAAATTAATTCCTTCGACCACTTTTAATCCTACTTACTTAACATTAATTAATTACAAACCATTAATTAATCATCCCTTAATTTTTATCTTTAATTACATTAAGTAATTAGCCTTTAATTTATAACACAAATTAATTAACTTTCACCTATCACATTAATTACATTTATCCTTAATTAATTTCTCAAATTAACCATCCTATAATCATTTACATTGATTAATTATCCTTTAATTTATCACATTCGTTAATTAATTAACCCTTAATTAATTTTCTTAATTAATCAATTCTTTACACTAAGTGATTAATCCTTAATTACTTCCCTTAAGTAATTCACTTTTAATTAATTACTTTCATCAAGTAATTATCCCATTGGTTAATTATCCTTAATTAATTAAACTTTAATTATTAATTAATTCAACCTTTAATTACTAATTAAATTAATTTATTCTCGACAAATTTATCCTTTAGTTACCTATATTAAGTAATTATCCTTTAAGTAATTAATCATCTCTTGATTATTTCCATTCAGTAATTATCCCATAATCACTCAAGCTAAATTAATTAACCCTTAATTACTTTCATTAGTTAATTATCTTTAACTAAATACATTCATTTATTTACCTTAAATTATCACATTAAATAATTAACTATCCTTTAATTAATTACATTCAGTAATTACTCTTTAATTACTTATACTAAGTAATTAACTATCCATTAATTTCATTAATAAAGTATATTCAATTTGTAAAATCTTAAACAATTAACATAAATCACCTACTTAAATTAATTACTTATTTCATCAACAAACTTATTTGAATTCAAAAGCTTTGAAATTAATTTAGTCAAAACACCTTTTTATTAAAAAAATTCATATACTTATATTTTGAAATCGGTTTGTTAAAGGCTCTGGAAAACTTGTTCATTACATTTGCTTCGAAAAACTGGATACAAATTTTCTTTGTTTAAAACCTTAAAGAAAACTCAATGCAACCCGATTTTCCTATGAAAAATACCCGAGCCACAAAACAAATTTCTCGAGTCAATTCTCGAGCAACCCGCTACCCTATTTCCTCGAGCCAAACCCTAGTTTACTTTGAGTTCGTTCCCGAGGTAACCTCGTCTTCCCAAACATCCTAACAAAAACAGATACCAACTTAGATACGTGCATGTGCACTAGAGCTCCGACGAGCTCTAGTGCACATGCACGTATCTAAGTTGGTATCTGTTTTTGTTAGGATGTTTAGTCAACCCTGCCGCCTTCGACATGCCGACGACCATTAGCCTACATCTTCAGGTCACCCAGACGATGAATCCCTTTCGAATTCGAAAACGAGGAACATGACTCAATTGGAACAACTTTGATCACCAAAAACCACCTCGCTCAATCGCCTCAGGCCACCAGAGGCTACGAAATTCTAGCCAGAGCACTGCCATCATCCCTGAGTCATTTCTCATTGATGTGATAATCTCCGATCCACTATCGATGTTACAGTAAAATGATTTCCGTGCTTGAACGAACCATAGACTTAAACCCTAAATCGACCCTGTTAGCCATCAACGATAATCAGAAAATTTATCGAACATTTTTCCCGACATCCCTGGCCTACCACCTTCCTCTGGCCTCAATCCCTAAACCTCCGACCTACTGATCATTAGAAAAGCCCAAAAACCCACAATCTGATCAACTACGAATTACACACTCGATCAAGCATTAAAAATGTGGATTCACTTCTTAAAATTCATGATTCTTGACGTCAAACAAGATTATATAAATGAATCTAAGAATTGTGATATATGATTTTAACATGTTTTTACATATTTCACGGCATTTTCTTGATTTCCAAAAAATTCACAAACTAATTTTACTTAAATATGTTTTTAAAATTTAGGTCTTACAATTTTAAGTTGCTTTTGTTTAAACAACAAATTCTAAAAGGTATTAGAGGATGAGGTCATGATTTTAAAAAGTTTAAATCCTAGAAATAAAAACAAGAACAGAGAAAATTTCTTGTTTTCAGACATGCACACAAATATCACATATATATACAGAGGTCACATGCATATATACATTGCAAAGCATAAATTCATACCATAAATTTCAGGAATTTCACATGCAACAGAATTAAAACAGGTGTAGATTGTCTACTCACATTTTTTTGAGCAAAGAATAGCTCTGAGATTCTGAAAACTGGAGATTGTTTGAAATTTGATTTGTAACTTGATGTTTTGATCTTGAATTTGTCTACTTCCAGATTTATTTTTGAAAGTTTTCAGATGATCAGATTTTGTCTTAATTGAGATGGGTTTGCTTGATCATCCAGGTAGATTTGAGATAGTAGTTGCTCCTTTTTTCCTCTGGTTTGTTTATTACAGGCTTTATTTGGATCTGGTTTGTGTAAATTTTATAGGCTCGTGTTTCCTTTTGTCTGAAAATGGAAAGATAGAAAAAGAAAAGGGAGAGAAGAGATGGATATATTTATAGACTAAACTTATATTTATTTTTTTCAATTTTTTTTAAAAGAAAATGAAATTAAAAGATGACACTTGTTAAATTTGTCAACATATGTCATTTACCTATTTTAATCACATTACACTTGTTAAATTTTATTTATTAAACTTACATGTGCATGTTTTATTTATTTTTAAAATGGTTTATAAGCTTTAAAAATTAAATTTCTTAACTAATAAATACATATATATTTTTAAATCCAAAATATTTTTAAGATATATATCTATCTTTTGAAATTCAATATCAAACCCAAACTCAAATTTAAATTAAATTTAAAATCCAATTTAAAATCAACTCAATATATATATAAACAAACACAAATTCAATTTGTAAATAATAATTCTATTAAAAATCTATTTATATCTATATATATAAACAACACATTATTATTATTATTTGAAAATAATAATTTTGCCAATTATACTAGGAGGATATCAAACCAATACTGATTCAGATATATATATATATATATATATATATATATATATATATATTATCATAATTATTTATTTAACTTATAAATCAGTATTTCTACTAATTAAATCCAGTTAATTTACCAATTACAGATATTCTAAAATCCGAGTTATCGCATTCCTTTCCCCTTGAATCTTTTCGTCCTCGAAAAGGAAAGAAGCCATAATTTATTAAAATGCTTATTATTAGATAAATTATTATTTGATTAATTTTAAAACACTTACAAAAATCTACATAACATTATAAAATAGTTTTATAAAAATACTTTTTGCAACTCGACGTCTCAACTAGTCCATCCTTGTTCCCATAGAAATTCGGTCATACGTTGATCAGGCGTAGGACTGAAAATCTATAAGTACATGGCAGACCCATTTTCAACACCCTGTGAAAATACTTAGGAAATCATTTTGTTGAAAACATAGAAAACATTGTTGTAATAGAGGAAATATCTTTGGTGAGAATGCTTTGGAAATCATCACCCCTTCCATGGTCGCAGTTAACTCGATAGTTACGTTGCCATCTCAAACAAAATTCATAGATAACCGTAGGCACTCCGGGCCTCTCGATTACGCCATGGAACCCGCCACAGATCGCAGTTACATCCTGGGTTACGTTGCCATCACAGCAAAAGTCCATGTAACTATAGGCATTAGCACCCTCGATTTTCGCTGCCAAATGAAACTTCACCACTCCCACATAGGTCGCAGACTACGTCAGTCAAGTCCCAATGTAGCCTTAGGCTCTCACGGCCTCTCGACTTTCGCTATGTCTTCATAGATCGCAGTCTACCGACATTACGTTTCGATCACGTCAAAATCAAACGTAGACTGCTGGCTCTCAGAAACACACACGACTTCCTCTATGGTCCGTAGTAGATCGCAGTGACATCGAGTTACACTGTCGTCACAGCATAACCCAAATGTCTCTGTAGGCATCAGCACCCTCAACTTGCGCTACCCACTACACATAATCCTTAGGAACTTCAGTTTGTCCGGACTTCCTCATAGGATTCAATTTAGAGCCCTCTCTTAGGGCTCAAGGTGGACCCACCCCGTGGATCTCCTAATGAAGTTCAGTCTAATGGGAGCGCCATTTTCCCCCGAGCCAATCTCAAAACACTTTATACTATACTCTTATCGTATCTTCCAAATAATACCCTTGTATGAATCTCATATAAATCTCCTTTACACAAAATCGATTATTCCAAAATTGATAATTCTCAAACTAGGCTTTCCAAATTTTCAAAATTGATTTTTCCCAAAAATCAAAAAGCCTTTCGAAATCCATAGGTTCCAAAACCTTTTTCCCAAAATCTTTCTCATAAGATCTTCACACACACACACACACACACACACACACATCTCCTTGAAAAATCTTTGAATCATTTCATGCTAGTATAAAGTCCCTTTTTATACTATAAATACTTTCAAAAACCTTTTCTTCTAGCTATAGATTCAACAAGAGGAGTTTATCGTATATATACAAAGATACATAACTTTGTTTATTCCAAATCAAATATTCAAATTTGATTACTCTTTTTATAAAGTTATTAACCACATTACTTTTCTTTATAAAGTGAACCCTTAATCATAGAAATATCCAATTTCCATTTTCATCGTTCATTTTTCAAAATATACCTTTCCATTTCAAAAATCATTTACAGTTCTTATCCACAAATTTTCAATATCAATTTCATTCAAACCCGTACGATGTACTCATATCATCCGTACGCAATATCAATCTGATCGCTCACTCGATCATACAATTTCACTTCCGAACTAGTATCATCCACCCGACTTTCTAGTGTGGACTTAGATCTGGTTTCTTGATTATAAACCGTCGTTCTCCTTGCATAGTCATAACTATGATAGAGAACTATCCAAAACCAATCAAAATTCCATATCCAGGCTCGCCGTCGAAAATCGAGTGAGAATATCCCAACTCGGATCGATATACTATCTCGAAATTCTGTGCTCGAATCCAGATCAAATCATTATACGAATAGAATAATATGTGTACATCCTACGTATTTATCTTCATTGATCATTAGCTGAATCAATTTTCTTTTCTATTCACCTTCATTTTGATTCTACTCACTATTTCACAATTGCTTCAATCCCCATTTGGATTATCGCTACAATTCTTATCTCAACTGGTATTTAATTATAAACAGTTTGAACTCTGACCAACTTGTATTAAGAAAATAGCTTGAAAATTTTAAAATAGATAAGTAGTTGTAAAATAGCAATAAAAAAGTTAAATAATTATATAATAGTAGTAAAATAGTTAAGAAATTTTAAAATAGTTGTAAAGTAGTTAAATAATTGTAAAATAGTTAGATAGTTGCAAAATAGTTATAGAATAGTAATTAGTTAGTAAAACAGATGTAAAATAGAAATTAGTTTTCAAAATTATTGTAAAATAAGTATAAGATAGTTTGGGTTTTAAAAAGAAAGGTTATATAGTAAATAACTAGGAAAATAGATCCAAAACAGTTTATATTAAAACAATTTATTTGAAAAAAATAGTTCAGAGCCAAACTGTTCAACTCCCAATTTTCATTTCCAATAAATTTCCAATTTCCACTTCCTTTTTAATTGATTCAATCAATTCAATTTAAATTAATTTCATTTCCCTATTCAAGTTGAATGAACCTCAATTTCTTTTCTAAATTCAAATCAAATTCCATTTGAATTTACTTATTCAACTTTTTTCACAATTTCCATTAATTCAAATAAATTTCAAATTGAACCAATTTCAATTTATTTAATTCCAGTTTGAATTAATCCCAATTCTAATCTCCACTTTTAAATCATCTCGAATTATATAAATTCGAGTTAAATTTTCAATTGCTGATTTAATTCCTTTAAATCAAATTAATTTGTACTTTAACTTAACAATTTAATTTTTTTAAACAATTAAATTCTGAGTCCAAATTTCAAAATACCATTTTAATTTGTCTTTACTTAACTCATTTCAAAGTTCAAATAAGAGTTCAAAAATAATTTAATCTTCAGAATTTTATTTATCTCTAAATTTTTAACTTCTAACTTGAAACCAATTCTTAACAATTTAGTTTGCAAATTTAATTCTTAAGTTCAAAGTGTTTCCATTTAATTTCTGCAATGGATATATATATATATATATATATATATTACCTCAATCCATTTCTTAATTCATTTTAAACTACAAAATTCACAATTTCAAAATTATTGATAATAACATGATGCTATTAGGATAAATAAACATCCAAATTGATCCAAACACCAATCAATAGCACCTAATTCCAATTTCCAGAGCTCAACCCATTTTGAGATCACACATACTCCCAATTCAAGTCAACCACTTAACTCCCAAGTTAAATCCCAATTTCATCTTGAAATTTTCAATTCAGGTTGTTTGTTCTAAACTTATTTAACTTCTCCTAAGTTAAATTCAATTCAATTTAATCCAGTCGACTTTACCCAATTTGAATTCCCATTCAAATTTTAAACTTCTTATTAATGATCTTCCCTTTAAGTTTAAAAACTTATTTCATTTTGGGTTTTCACATCACATTCCAAGTAAAATTTAAAACTCAACACTTAGAGTTTATTCCAACCATCATTTGTATTATGCACATCCTCATATATACATATTATTTCCTTTGCACACCAAGTTATATTTTAAATTTTTAAACCACCCTTGGTTTTTAATTCAAAACAGAATTCTTTAAAGTTTACAAACAACTCATTATTTTAAAATAAGATTACATTCAAAAATAGTCTGAATAATATTATTTATTCTTTTCTTTTAACAAGTTGAAACTATTCAAATGTTTCTAGACTTAGGTTTAAAACATCATAATTTAGATCATCTTCATTTCCAATTTATAACTCATACTCGCTTAAATTTTTACTTCGTCAAAACATTTCATTTTACTTAATCATTAACAAGTATTTCATTATTAAACACAACAACCATTTATGGTAATAACCAAGATTATCATATCTGGATACCAATTCATTATTATCTTATTCTAATAACACTGCTACAAATTCAGGATTTTAATTTCAGTTTGGATCCATTTCAAACTTATCTTCATTTAATTTCAGTTTGGTTGTATTATTATTACTACTTAATTCTCATTACTTTATTTTATTTAAATAATCAACAACCAATTTCTTTCATATATTTAATAATTAGAAAAATTATTTATTTATATATCAAAAGATAAACTTGTATAAAAACTAATTTTAAAACCGTTTTAAAATCTTTATATAAGAAAATAACAAATACGCTCTTATATATACTACACTCGACTCATTCTAGGGTATCATTGACCATATTCTTAATGAGTACACCCACTAGAGCCAAGGTTCTCGCTTAACCTTCAGCTCTGACACCAAATGTAACGACCCGAAATTTTCAACTTCGAAAATCCCAGATTGCTAGAGAAAAGAAGAAGAAAGAGGTAGAAGAAGAACAGAAAACAAAACTCAGAATCTCACATTTGCAGCGGAATCAAAATAAAATATCACATAATAGCATTTATACAAGAAAAGCTGTAATTTTTAGATTACATATAATTCATCAGAGTTACAACCATATACACATAATTGGACGGTTATATCAACCTGTCACAGACTATCATCAATACAAACTCTATAATATACGACGGTAAACTCCATACGTTTCTTCCATCCATCTCGCATCCTGAGCTCTAAAACGTCCTTACCTGAAAATTTGTAATACTCGGTCTGACCCGAGCAGTACATCAAAGTAACACCCGGGTCAGGCTAGAAACCAGCGTGAGTAAACCCATCCAACAAAATACTAAAGGACAAATCTTATTTAAAACCCGAGATAACTCGTACCTTATCACGAGTTCTTAACTTGCCATAGTCAAAATCACATCTTACAATCATATCTAAGCATTACTACTCAGATTAAATGACCAAGTTTACATCATTTATTTCATTCCAGCCTATTAATTCCCAAAAAAATCAAATACATAAAGAATTAGTACAGATTGCAGATCAAAGTGGTTTCAGGTATTTACGGATACCCGACCCCGGTCTCTTCGATTCCAATGTCATCTTATAACAATTATTTACGTTTTAAACAATTCCATTTATCCAGAATTACATATTTACATTGTCGTTCATCATAGATAGACAAACCATATTATCACAGTTTAATCCAAACATATCGTATCACATAGCATCCCATATCAGAGATATCAAATCCAAGGCATTCAATATCATTCAATCATCCATAAGCAAGATTAATTAGTCACACCATTCTAATTAATCTAAATACATTAAATTAATTCCTTTAATCACTTTTGATCCTGCTTACTTAACATTAATTAATTACAAACCATTAATTAATCATCCCTTAATTTTTCTCTTTAATTACATTAAGTAATTAGCCTTAAATATATAACACAAATTAATTAACCTTCACCTATTCACATTAATTACATTTATCCTTAATTAATTTCTCAAATTAATCATCCTATAATCATTTACATTGATTAATTATCCTTTAATTTATCATACTCATTACTTAACTAACCCTTAATTAATTTCCTTAATTAATCAATTCTTTACACTAATTAATTAATCCTTAATTACTTCCCTTAAGTAATTTAATTTTAATTAATTACTTTCATTAAGTAATTATCCCATTGGTTAATTATCCTCGATCGGTTAACCTTTAATTATTGATTAATGTAGCCTTTAATTACTAATTAAATTAATTTATTCTCACTAGATTAATCCTTTAATTACCTACATTAAGTAATTATCCTTTAAGTAATTAATCATCTCTTAATTATTTCCATTCAGTAATTATCCCATAATCACTCAAGTTAAATCAATTAACCCTTAGTTACTTTCATTAGTTAATTGTCTTATCTAAATACATTCATTTATTTACCTTAAATTATCACATTAAATAATTAACTATCCTTTAATTAATTACATCAAGTAATTACTCTTTAATTACTTGTACTAAGTAATTAACTATCCATTAATTTCATTAATAAAGTATATTCAATTTGTAAAATCTTAAATAATTAAGATAAACCACATACTTAAATTAATTACTTATTTCATCAACAAACTTATTTGAATTCAAAAGCTTTGAAATTAATTTGGTCAAAACACCTTTTTATTAAAAAATATCATATACTTCTATTTTGAAATCTATTTGCTAAAGGCTTTGGAAAACTTGTTCATTTCATTTGCTACGGAAAAAAAGATACAAATTTCCTTTGTTTAAAACCTTAAAAGAAAATCAAGGCAACCCGATTTTCCTATGAAAAATACCCGAGCCGTAAAACAAATTTCTCGAGTCAATTCTCGAGCAACCCGCTACCCTATTTCTTTGAGCCAAACCCTAGTTACTTGGAGTTCGTTCCCAAGGTAACCTCGCCTTCCCAAATATCCTAACAAAAACAGATACCAACCTGGATACGTGCACGTGCACAGAGCTCCGACAAGCTCTAGTCAACCCTACCGCCTTCGACATGCCAACGACCATCAGCCTACATCCTCAGGTCACCCAGATCGATGAATCCCTTTTGAATTCGAAAACAAGGAACATGACTCAACTGGAACAACTTTGATCACCAAAAACCACCTCGCTCAATCGCCTCAGGCCACCAGAGGCTACGGAATTCTGGCCAGAGCACCGTCCATCATCCTTGAGTCATTTCTCATTGATGCGATAATCTTCGATCCATTGTCGATGTTACAATAAAATGATTTTCGAGCTTGAACAAACCATAGAATTAAACCCTAAATCGACCCAATTAGCCATCAACAATGATCAGAAATTTTATCGAACATTTTTCCCGACATCCCTGGCCTACCACCTTCCTCTGGCCTCAATCCCTAAACCTCGGATTGCGCGATCATCAGAAAAGCCTAAAAACCCACAATCTGATCAACTACGAATTACACACTCGATCAAGCATTAAAAATCTGGATTCACTTCTTAAAATTCATGATTCTTAATGTCGAACAAGATTATATAAATGAATCTAAGAATTGTGATATTTGATTTTAACATGTTTTACATATTTCACTGTATTTTCTTGATTTCCAGAAAATTCACAAACTAATTTTACTTAAATATATTTTTAAAACTTAGATCTTACAATTTTAAGTAGCTTTTGTTTGAACAACAAATTCTAAAAGGCATTAGAGGATGAGGTCATGATTTTGAAAAGTTTAAATCGTGGAAATAAAAACAAGAACAGAGCAAATTTCTTGTTTTCGAACATGCACACAAATATCACTTATATATACAGAGGTCACATGCATATATAATTGCAAAGCATAAATTCATACCATAAATTTCAAGAATTTCACATGCAACGGAATTAAAACAGGTGTAGATTGTCTACTCACATTTGTTTTGAGCAAAGAATAGCTCTGAGATTCTGAAAGCTGGAGATTGTTTGAAATTTGATTTGTAACTTGATGTTTGATCTTGAATTTATCTGCTTCCAGATTTTTTTTTGAAAGTTTTGAGATGATTAGATCTTGTTTTAACTGAGATGGGTTTGCTTGATCATCTAGGTTGAGATTTGAGATAGTAGTTGCTCCTTTTTTTTCTCTGGTTTGTTTATTTTGTTACAGGATTTGTTTGGATCTGGTTTTGAATATAGTTTATATGCTCATGTTTCCTTTGTTTAAAAATAGGAAGATAGAAAAAGAAAAGGGAAAGAAGAGATGGATATATTTATAGACTAAAATTATATTTATTTATTTTTAATTTTTTTTAAAGAAAATGAAATTAAAAGATGATACTTGTTAAATTTTTCAACATTTGTCTTTTACCTATTTTAATCACATTACACTTGTTAAATTTTATTTATTAAACTTACATGTGTAATTATGCATGTTTTATTTATTTTAAAATGGTTTATAAGCTTTAAAAATTAAATTTCTTATTTAACAAATACATATATATTTTTAAATCCAAAATATTTTTAAGATATATATCTATGTTTCGAAATTCAATATCAAACCCAAATTCAAATTCAAATCAAATTTAAAATCAACTTAATATATATATATATATAAACAAACACAAATTTAATTTGTAAATAATAATTCTACTAAAAATTTATTTATATCTATATATATAAACAACACATTATTATTATTGTTTGAAAATAATAATGTTGCCAATTATACTAGGAGGATATCAAACCAATACTTATTCAGATATATATATATATATATATATATATATATATATATTACTAGAATTATTTATTTAACTTATAAATTAGTATTTCTACTAATTAAATCTAGTTAATTTATCAATTACAGATATTCTAAAATCTGGGTTATCACACTCTATTTTTAAAAATATTAACATTATTATTGTTTACACACCTAACTCGGATATACTAAAGCCAGATACACCGATTATGCACTGCCTTTCGGGCTTACATGATAAGAGTATAAGCATGGCGAGTGTACATATTTGCGTATAAACACATGACTTTAGGTGTTTATTATTATTATTTTAATTTTATTTGCATACACTTAAATCAGATATACCGATCATGCGCTGCCTTTCGGGCTTATGTGAAAAGAGTACAAAGCGTGGCAAGTGTACACTTACATGTGAACACATGACTCTAGGTGGTTCTTATTATTATGAAATTTTTTTGGAAAGAAAATGCAAAAAATAAACAATGAAAAATCAAAATAAACATGAGACTCCCTTCACACTTGATTTTGATTGTGTCCCCATAGTCATTGCATGATATAATGAGTGTAACGAAGAAAAATATGTACATATTTACAAGAGAGGGTTAAAATTTCTTACTAAACGTCGTGTGGCTTATGAAGAATCATGAACTCCTCCTCTTGATCACTATCCAACTCCAAGTAAGGTTTTAATGATGACAATTGACTTTAAAGATCGATCCATCTCTAGGGGTTTCTATTTATATAATACCGTATGGATAAACAATGCGTAACACGTATGGTCTTGTCCACCTTGATTTTAATTTTCGAGGGAACAAATGAAGTCGAGAGTCATACACAAGAACTCTTTGATTTGGCAAAAATGTTTTTCTTAATATTGTCTTGTCATGAAAAACTTTGTTCTTTCTTTGTAAATTTTCTCATTTTCATATGCGTCATTCCTAATCTCCTCCAATTCGTTGATTTGTAATTTCCTGTTTTTGCCAACTTTTTCAAGATCAAGTTTATGTTCTTAATCGCCCATAATGCTTTATGTTCAAGTTCTTCAAATGAATGGCACGCTTTACTGTATACTAACCTAAAAGGAGACATCCCTAGATTAGTTTTATACGCAGTTCTATATGCCCAAAGCGCATCCGTCAAATTTTGAGAACAATCTTTTCGAATTTTATTTACATTTTTCTTCAAAATTTGCTTGATTTGGTGATTTGAAACTTCAACTTGGCCACAAGTTTGAGGATGATAAGGAGTGGATAACTTAAAGGTTATCAAGTATTTTTTCACTAGAGTTTCAAATGACCGACCACAAAAATGGTTTTCAATATCGCTTATTATTGTGTGGGGTGTTCCCAACCTCGAAAAGATGTTTCTTTTATGAATTTCACAACAACTTTGTGGTCTTTTTTTGCATGAAGTGGCTTCAACCCATTTAGAGACGTAATCAACAATAAAAAGAATGTAAAGATTTTCGAAAGAGTTAGGAAACGGTCCCATAAAGTCAATACCCCAAACGTCAAAGTTTTCGATTGTAAGAATGGGGTTCAAAGGCATCATGTTTCATCAAGAGATTTTTCCTAACATCAGCAGCGATCATAAATTTTACAAAACTCGAATGCATCTTTAAAAAGTGTAGGCCAGTACCATATTAGTGCTTCGTTATGAGGACCGAAATGACCACCACAAGCTTGGTCATGAAAAAAATTAAAGGACACTCTTAATTTCACAAGGAATGCAACGTTAAATGATTTGGTTGGAAAAGTACTTAAACAAGTATGGATCATCCCAATAGAAATATTTCACTTGAGAAATAAATTTGTATTTATCTTGTTTCGATCAAAATGAAGGAGTTTCCTTAGTGACTAAATAGTTCACTATATCGGCATACCATGGATCGATGGAAATGGAAAGGAGTTGTTTATAATGAAAGTTCTTGTTGATTGGTAATGAAGATGGTGCATTTGGAAGACGAGACAGATGAGCAATGACATTGTCGGATCTTTTTTTGTCTTTGATCGTAAGGTCAAGTTCTTGGAGTAAAAGGATCCAACGGATCAAATAAGACTTAGCATCCTTTTTAGCAAAAAGGTACCTAAGAGTGGAGTGGTCAGTGTAAACTGTTAGGTGTGAGATAGTTAAATAAGGTCGGAACTTTTCAAGCGCAAAGATTACCATTAGAAGCTCTTTTTCAATGGTCGTGTAATTGAGTTAAGCATCGTTTAAAGTCATACTAGCATAGTAGATGAAACGAAGAATTTTGTTGATGCGTTGTTCTAAGACAGCACCAACCGTAGAGTTAGAAGCGTCATACATTATTTGGAAAAGAAGATCCCAATTTTGTGAACAAATGATGGGAGTGGAAATGAGTTCATTTTTGAGATGTTTGAAAGCAGAAAATGGTCAGAATTGAAGTCACATGGAACACCTTTTTCAAGAAGAGTCATCAGAGGTCAAGTAATTTTACTACAGTCTTTCACAGAGCATCGATAACCAACATGTCCTAGAAATGAATGAATGTCCTTGACTGATTTTTGAATAGGTAGATTTGCAATTACGTCAACTTTCACTTTATCTACCTTAATGCCTTTGTTTGAAATGACATGTCCGAGGACAATGCTATGTTTGACCATAAAATGAATTTCTTCCCAATGTAACATGAAGTGTTTTTCTTTGCATCGACTTAGACCCATCTCGAGATGGCGTAAGCACTCGAAAAAAGAGTTACCAAAGATGGAAAAATCATCCATAACCACTTCCAAAAAGCTTTCAATCATGTCGGAAAAGATGCTGACCATGCACCTTTGGAAAGTAGCAGGAGCATTGGAAATGCCAAATAGCATACTTGTCAAAGAGACATGTGAAAGTCATTTTCTCTTGATCTTCTGTAGCAATCAGAATTTATTATAAATGGAATAACCATCAAGAAAGTAATAGAATTCATGGTCGGCTATTCGTTCAAGCATTTGGTCGATGAAAAGAAGAGGGAAGTGATCTTTCCATGTTGCAGCATTTAATTTTTGATAATCAATGCAAACACGCCAACTTATTTGGGTACGAGTTGGAATGAGTTTGTTAGCATCGTTCGTGATAACGGTAAGTCTGAACTTTTAGGCACAACATGAATTGGGCAAACCCATGAATTACCAGAGATGTGATATATGATTCCGTTATCAAGGAGTTCCACATCCCTTGTTTTGGGGTTAAGCCTTCATTGCACATCAGCAACAGGCTTGGCTTTGTCAACTAAGTGGATGCGATCTTGAACAAGAGTGGCCCTTAATATCGACAATCGACCATTCAATTGCCTCTTTGTTTTTCGATGGAAGTGAAAGAAGGGAAGCTTCTTGATCAAGAGAAAGATTTGAAGAGATTATGAAGGGAAACATTTCATTACAACCTAAGTATGTATACTTTAGGTGATTAGGAAGAGGTTTGAGTTCCAACCTAGGAGGTTACTCAGTTAAAGAATTCGATTGAAGGTCTGACTCAACCATGAAGGGTTCAAACAGGAGTGCATTTTCAAGCTCGAGGTTCTTCTTGAAATAGTTATTCGTATTCGGTCTCGCGTTCGTTTTAAGGTCAACTGTTTCGTTGTTAAAATTTTCACGAATGGAGCTAACATCCAATGTTTGGTCAAGTGGTTCATTCGATTGATTTTCGGGATTGAAGATGTTAAAATCCAAAGTCATGTTACCAAAAGAAATTTTCATCGAACCATTTCGACAATTGATTAGGGCACTCAAAGTGGCTAAGAAAGGTCGTCCTAAAATAAGTAGAATTTGACTCATCAAATTATTCATAGGTTGTATTTCTAGGATGATGAAATTGACAGGGAATATGAATTGACATATTTTTATGAGTATATCCTCGATTTCTTCCACGGGCTTCTTTATCGAATGATAGGCAAATTAAAGTGTTACTTTCATCAGTTTTAGTTCACCCAAGCCAAGTTGCGGGTAAACTGAATAGGGAATCAAGTTGACACTCACACCTAAGTCTAATAAGCATTTGTTAATCGACTTGTTTCCTACATGCACAAGATTATCGAACATCTAGGATCTTTGTATTTTACAGGAATTGATTGAGACAAGACTTCGCTAAGATCGGCAGCTAAGAAAACTTTTTTGGGTACACGAGTGTGTCATTTTTGAATACACAAGTCCTTTAGAAACTTAGCGTAAGTTGGGACTTTTTGAAGGATATCAAGGAAAGGGATGTTCACATTGATTTCTTTCAAAATTTCCAACATCCTTTTCATTTGATCGGATTAATGTTTCTTAGGTCGAAGTTGATGAGCAGAAGAAGAATTTGGACTAGAATTTGATTTGATATTTGACTCGATATTTTGTTTAGAATCCCTTGTCATATTCGAAGTGTCAAGAGGACTTTTTGGTAAATCGTTTGGATGGACAACTTGGTTATTGATTAGTTTGTCGAAATGCTAAGTCGTGGTAGCATTCATTTGGTTCACATTGGTACCTTGGACGACATGCGCTTGATTCGAGTTTGTGTTTTTCGAAGCTGGCTGACTTGGAAACATGCCTTATTCACGTTCACTCACAGAAGTGGCTAATTGACTCATTTGCATTTCGAGTTTTGCAATTGATTAACTCGTATTTTGCGTGTACGAGATTAACAAATTTTGTGAATTGCTATTTGATTGGAGGTTTTTAGTGGTCGCTTTGGCCAAAGTTTCAAGACTTTTCTCAAGTGAAGTCACTCGTTTATCGTCTTGGGGAGCGAAAGATTGTTGCGGTTGATTTTGAGACGGAGGCGCAAAATCTTGTTGAAAATGGTTGGGCTGAAAGGGAGAATTCGAAGCATTGTCAGGAAACGCTTGAAAACTGGGTCGAACCAAATTCATGTTAGAGCTATTTTGGTTCCGTGCAAAGTTCGGATGATTTCTCCAACCGAGATTGTACGTTGGAGAAAATAGGTCATTCTTAACTTTGTTAAAAGCATTGAGTTTTTCTAATGAATGAGGACACTAATTGGCGATGTGATTTAGATTGTTATATCTATAACACAATGGTTGGGAAGCTAGGTTCATTTGATTAGATAAGGAAACATTGTTGAATTTATTGTTCATTGCATCGACTTTAGCTTCCAAAGCCAAAGTGATCCTATCTATTGTGCGCTCAATCGTGAATAGTTGGATTTCTCATTAAAACATTCCCGTTGGGATGATTTCTGGCCAAATTCTCAAGGAATTGCCAAGCACTGTCGTGATGTTGGGCGAGCAAATTGTCTCGGCAAATCGATTCAAGCATGGTTCGTGAACTATTTTCAAGTCCATCGTATAAGATTTGACAAAGAATCCATTTTTCAAAATTATGGTGTGGACATTTTATTAAAAGCTCTTTAGATCTCCGAAAGTATTTTTCGAAAGGTTCATCTCTGAATTGATGAAAATTCACAATTTCGTTTCGTATTTTGGTTATTTTTTCCAATAGATAGAATTTTTAAAGAAAACTTTAACGAATTTGTTCAAAGTTTGATCGAGTTCGAGGGTAAGCTGTACAACCATTTTTCAGCATAATCGGTAAGGGCGAATGTAATTAACCTAAGTTTGATTCCATCGTCATGTAATTATTGGAGCTTAATGATTGCACAAACTTGTTATAATTTAATTAAGAAGATGTATGGGTCATCGTGTTCAAAACTGTCAAATTTCGAGAGTGTGGCAATATGATTTAAATAAATTTTAAAGTGATTACCCGTTGGGGCGGGTAAGATGATACAAGAAGGAATAGATACTCAGTCAACAAAGATTATATCCATGAGAGTTCATCGAGGGTTTTCATTAGCCATTGTTGGTGGATTGTTTGTTCGGGTTAAAATGATTCGTCGTTGTATTACGAGTCCAAGTACTCATGCACAAGTGAAAAAATCAATGAGAGAAAAACGTGAAAATCAAGATTAAGAGAAGGAAACAAGATTGAGAGAATGAAACGAGGTAAAAATTCTTTTCTTTTGTTTTTTCCTTTTTTTAAAAGAAAAATATTTACCAAAAAGTATTTAATTTTCAAAATGGAGATTTGATTTGTTTTTTTGGATTTTAAAATATTTTTTTAAATGTTTTGTTTTTGAAAATAATTTTTTTTTCTTTTGGGTTTTTTTTTAAAAGAAACTAAATTAAGTAAAATGCTTGTTTTTGGATTTTTGATTTTGTTTGATTTTTTTCTTCTAAAAAATAAGTTTAGGAAAATGCGATGTTTTTTCACTTTTGGATTTTTTTTCTGTTTTTTATATATACATGAACTAATTCAACTATATGAATGCAAGGATTAACTACAAAATTTCTGTTCTTAGTAGCTCCTAACCTAAAATCGTATAATCACACTTTGACTTAATTCAACAAAATAGTTTTAAGCTAAGTAACAGACAGGGGTTATCGGTGCACCACGAATCACCATAGCAATGCATCCGAAGGTTTAAGTACCTTCAGAAAAACAATCACTATAATATTTATGAATTACCGTAATATTAGAAATGATTACTGCTCTACCGTAGTCTAGACACTAAGAAATAAATTGTTAGAAGAAATCAACTTATCAAGATACAATTTTGCCCTAAATAAGCTCGTGGCTCCCTTAAGTCCAACGTTTAACCGTTATTATTAGTCAAATTCTAAAATAATATGCAATTTATGGGCCAAGTAAGGGGTGACGAAATCCCCTACCTTATGTGAAGTTGGATATTGCCCTTGAAAATAAAAACAAGATGAAATGTATGCAAAACGTAAATTAAACGCGAATTAACAATGCAACTATGAATGAATTTTTTTAGTTTATAAATGCAAGTAACCAACACACAATTAAAATAAAATAGGATATAAGCACACGATACCAGAACATGTAGAATCATTAGCATATTTATTTACAGCAGCGGTTTTTGGTTTTTTTAGCGCAAGTATTACTTAGCAAGCAATTCTTACCCTTTCTGAATTCGTGCAATTTGCAACCATAAAGTTATATATACACACACACACTTTTAAAGAGAATTTTTTTTTCTTCTTTTGTTTAATTAAGAGAAGAGAATTAAACCAAAACACTTAACATACACAACAAACACAAAATTCACAAAACACCGGCCCAATAATTTAAAAGCGTGACAAACACATGCAAACAAATACCACAACTCAGTAACCCATAACGTGAAATTCCAAACATAGAATTCCAAATTCCCAAAAATAGAAATTGATTTCAACCAATACTGGAGTTTCGATATCTTTGATTCAAAAATTGATTCAGTGGTGATTGATGGTAAAGAAAGAGTTGGTGTTTCGATGGACGAGGAGCAGTTGAATCAGATGATTTTAATTTGAGTGAAGGCGATTGGGGTTGCGGATTCAGACGCGGTTTAGGTGGTTACTGATGGTTATGGTCGACCCCGTAGTTTTGTGGATTTAGTGGAAAGGGTAGCAGTAGAGGAGGATCTGTAGTGGTTACTGATAGTTTGTGGATTTAGTGAAAGGTGAAGGCGTTGGTGAGTGGGGTCGTGTGAAGTTGTTTGGCAGAGGGGAGGCTGTATCAGGTTGAAGTGGTTATAGAAGAGGTGATTTTTGAAAGTGGAGTGATGGTTGCATCTGTGGTTGTTGTCGATGCAGGATGGAGTGGTTTTGAAGTTGTGTACATGAGTTTTTGTGCAGGTTGTTTTTCATTTGGATGGTCGCGGGATTGAAGATGAAGGTTGTGCTGAAGTGATTCGCAGTGATTCGGAATTTTAGTAAGGGTGGACTGTTGGAGATGGTTGAGTTTGGAAAAGATGAAGGTGAGGATGTCGGGTTTAAGGTTGAGGAAGTGATGCTATGCAGTTTAATTTAGTATTGGTATTTGCAGTTGAGCTAGCGGTGTCGGAGATTGATTTTCAGGTGGTGGTTTGCTGTTGGCAGACTTTGATGATGATGGTGATTGAGTTGTATTTAGGTGGCTGTGATGGGTTGTCGTAGAGTGATGAAGGTGATTTGGAGATTTGTAGTGATGCTTACAAGGTTGTAGTCTGGTTGGTGGCAGTGAACCGATGTAGTTGAAGTGTAGCAGTTTTGGTTTGCAGGCAGAGAGGCAGTAGGCAATAAAGGAGATACAATATACGTGGAGTTAAAGGAGTGGTCTACTGTTTGAGGGCAAAAGGTTGTTTCAGGTGAGGTGAAGCAGGGTTGAAATAGCGATGGGGTTTGAGAAGTATGTAGTTGAAGGAGGATGATTGTTGCAGTGATGGTGCTTCAGGTTGCAATGTGGTTGTATTGAAGTAAGATGGTAGTGTAGGGGTGAACTTCCAGCGAGAGTGAGAATGAATGTCTGGTTCAGGATGGTCAAGAGGTCATCGGTAAATGAAAACAAAGACGAAAACAAATACAAATAAATGCATAATTTTTTTTAATGACAAATAACTCAAAATAAAACAAATGAAACAACACAAAGATGAACAAAACACAACACAAAAATGAACACAGCATAATACACAAAATGAAATGGAAACAAAAGTAAGCAAAACAATGGTTTTTTTTTTTTTCCACAAGAAAACCAAATATAATCCAAAGAGTAAAATTAAATTAAATTACTATTCTCGGCAATGACACCAAAAACTTGTTTAAGGACGACAAATTCTATCAATTAGAAAACCATCGAACTTAACCATTATAAAACCGCAAACGCACAGCATACAATCGTAGTACTTGTGCGAGTATGAGTCAATCCACGAAGAATGCAAAAATTCTAATATTACTCAATTAAATTAGCCCGAGGTTTTGAAATTGTTTAAACCAAGAAAACTATAGAAAAACAAACTAGAGCAAAAGTGAATAAAAACTATGAGATTAAGAAGCAATTTAAAGGTAAATTCACTTTCAATCATTCATATAAATCAAACACAAAATATATTCAGTCTCTTATTTATATTTTAAGTAGAAATGAATTATGTGTTTATTATAAGAGTGGCTTATTTGTGTTATTGATTAGCACAACTTAAACCATCAAGCTCTAACACAATATTCAAACCTAAAATCTCATGAAATTAAAAATAAAATCTAGTTTAAACATGATCTATATACTATAAACTAATAACATAAATCATCAAATTTTAATTCTACTTTAACTTTCATTATCAAAATCACTTAGGCAAATGGTTAAATAGTTTTTGTTATATTGGATTAAGCATAGCCTCTTTGAGTTGTCAACATATGCTATCGAATTCACTAAAAAAGAAACATTAACTGTCATCTTTCTTAATTTCCATAAGCACAAAACAAGAGACTACAAATGCAACCATTTTAAATTGATTTAGTATGATTCACGAGAGATTCATTATCACTAAATTGAAGGGGTTCAGTTTCTCATAATTGAATTCATGTCAACATAAAATGATTTACATAAAAGGTAAGAAAAATGAGAGTCAATCAAAAGAATAGAGAGTTAACTACGTGCATGAAATGAAACTAAAGTAATTGCATAAATTAAAACTAACTACTACCATGAAATAAAGAAGCATAAACTAAATAAAAGAGTATGAAATAAAATAGCAATAAAAGAAAGTATGAAATGAAAGTGCATGAAAGTAATAAGAAGCCGCTAAAGAGGTATTTTATTTAACATTGATTTATGCTACAATTTTGCATAAAAGAGAAGAGGATCATTATACGAAATATAAAAGGGTATTTACACATGCCTAAAACCTTAATTCCATTTTTAGAGACTATCAAAAATGCCAAAATGCCCTTGAGATTGTCTAGCGTACGTGCCATCATTAGCACTTAATTAATCCTCCACTAACATATACTTTTGCTTTTAATTATGGTCCACTAGTTAATGGGTAGGTCGGCTCCTCCATGTTGCATGAATTCTTTTATTTCCTTTCTTCTTTTGCTTTCAATATATGTGCATGCATACATCCATGAAGACTCTGCATATTTGCACTCCAAATTTCTATAAAATAAAATAAAATGTATAGGTAAATTTTCTTCAAATTAATTTACACACTAAAATTACCATTTATCGCACATGTAGATGCATGAATGATGATTTCAAAATCCATTTGTATTTGTTTTAAACATGTAAAATCACCATAATATGCAATTATTTTAATAAAAGAAGACTAAACATGGAAGTACAGATATACATTTTTACATGCATACCAAGATATCGGCCTAAATCCGAACATTCTAAGATAATACAACTCTATAGTGTAAATCACTTTCATGTTAGTAATTACTTAAATTTAACTAACTGTCGCATACTAAAAAGTGACATTCCAGTATTTACTAAAAGCTGGTAAATTCCACCCAAACTCCATTTAACAAAGTATAATAATAAACGAAAGAATTGTGTAAAATGTCACATACCAATCCGATTGTTTATTAAAATTCCTTGTTTCATTAAAAAATACGAAATCCAATAGAAAATGAATTCAAAGCATATTCAATTGTAATTAAAAAGAAAAGAGTTAACAGATTTTATTTTAAAATATAAGTATGAAATTTCCAAAGACTTTTAAACTTTTTCAAAAATTATTTAAACAACTTTTATAACTAAAATCACTTGAAATTGAATTTATTACTTTAATAACCACCTTATCTTTTGCTTCTAAACATTTCCAAAAGTATATACTTACAAACCATAAATTTAAAAATAAATATCACTCATCTTTAAAAGCTTTTAAATTGAATTTTTTAAATTAAGAAATAAGTTAATATATAATATAATACAACTATACCCTATTAACTAAATTCCAATAAGGATAAATGTAGATAAAATCTCATCTTGAAATCTTTTAAAACATTTAAACAATTCAAACAGCAAACCCATCAAAATTGCAACTTCTAAAGCCAATATCACTCTATAAAATATAATTCCATAATATGGAATTATTTAGCGACCCACGTTGCTTTCCAATAAGTCCGATCACATAAACAATGTATATACTTCTATATAAGTATATAGAATTCAATTTGTAATTGAATAAGGGTCCATTTGCAAGTTAGCCTCTTTTAATGACATAACAATCAATATGTCACCAAACAATCAATCTAACATAAGTGTGCATCTATATGTATAACACCCCGATATTTTATGAGAAATATAATTAAAAAGAAATTAAAAGTGCATTTGGTACAGTGGTAAAGGCAAATGTTGACTTCCTTAGTGACCAAGGATGAAGTCCTGTTGTCGACCAAAATTTGGAGCGATATTTTTTTAGCTGGTTCATTTCCAGCGATTTTCCTACATATTTCAGCATTATTTCTGACATGTGGCGGCTTCTCATTCGCTCCAGTGATGTAATAGGATGAGATGGCTAAGTTTTATTGGTTGAGTGATGTGCATGGGCTAGAATGAATAACCATTAAGTGTATGAAAGAACCAGATTTAATCTAAAATAATCTAATGGATTATATTCACTTAAACAATCTATAAATAAACCATCTAATCTAAACTTAATCTCTTGTTCAGCCGTCGTCATAATTCTACAGTAAAATTAGTATGTATTATTCTTCTTTCTTTTCCTTACTAAATAAAAAAATCTCTACCAAATTAAATTATCTATATATATTCAAGAAATCTGGAGAATTTAGAAGAATCAAAGGGGGAAAGATAAAAGCAAAGCTTTTTTAAATTTATACAAGCTCAAGTGCAAGGTGGGTGGGAATTAATATGAAATAGAAAAATAAGTGGTCCAATTTCAGTTCTTTTCTAGCACGTTAGTAAGAATTAATTTCTGTTATTAATTGAGAATATATGTAAATTATTGCAACTTCTTCTTCTTTCACTTCTCAAAAATCTAATTCATGTTTGGTTTAAAATATGAGACATATAAATTGTCTATTCACGTTTTATGGTATAAAAAAGATTGAAATTTATGTAAATTATTGTATCTTCTACTTCTTCCACTTCTCAATTCTAATTCATGTTTGGGTTGAAATTTGGAACAAACAAATTTTTATTCACATTTTGTGGCATAAATAAGATTGGATTAATCAAATTAAACTAGAATTGTTATCTAATTTCTAATGGTAGAACATGTTAGTTGAATAAATTCAGAGTATATTACTTGAATAAAATTATGGTTTTGATTGATATATTTACATAATTTTGAATATGGTTTTGGAACAAAATTGGAAAGTCTAATTGGCATAATTATTTATTTCATATATGGCCTAAAAATGTAAAAGTGGAATTGTGTAATTAAATGGTTTGTGTCTATTGGATAAAACTTTTGTACAGATTAAATCTCTAAAAGAAGAATGTAATAGGGTGGGAAAAAATGTAAATTAAATGGATCATAAAGGTTAGTGTAACTCTATAACAAAATGGTATAAAAAAATTACAGACAAACTATATGGACTGAAACTATACGTACTGAACAGACATGAAATTGAAATACCATTTACGTAAGAAAAATGGAAATCGTGAAATAACCAAATCGGAAGTAAAATAGCATAAAGCAGATTGATGGAAATAAATAATATTTGAATTGTAACGGTAAAATTAATTAATCTGGAAGAGATTTGGTTGGCATACCTTGTAAAGGTCTGGATAGGCGTTTCATGCAGTTAAAAACCAAAATATAGTTTTGGCTATACGTACTAGGAGCGGACAAGTAGGTTCGCAAGGATGTTTATTACCTTTCATGGGTTTGCTTGTACATAGGATATATAGCATCTGTAGTCGTAGGCTTCTTCGGGCAGACCGACATGGACGGAACATGACAAGTGTGCTCCGACATATGCTTCTTTAGGGAGATCGTTGAAGGATTTTGCGCAACCGAGCCAACTGCGGGTGCTCTTTCGGAGGAGCGACACTTTGGATAGGGGAAAGTCCACGTCGGTGACCGAGGAGATAGAAGGATATGAGTCCAGTTTGGTGGAGCCTGAGTGCAACTTTACGAGTTTGTTTGAGTCGGCGTTGGTCAGACGTAAGAGGCATTTAGTTATAGTGCATGGGTAAAGAGCACGACTTTCACGCTGCAGCACGTGGATAGGTAAGGATATCAGATTGGATTGGCCGACTGACGTTTAGTATTACTGCATGGTTGACTTCCCTAGGGTGACCATGCACTTGGGCTTCTTAGGAACTGTATCTAAGAAGGATTCACTGCATTATATTATTCACTCTCTACGATATTCGGGGAAGACCTGAAATTAAATTGTTTTATTCTTCCTGATTCATCTTATTTTTCATTCACTAGACTTTATGTCTGACTCATTCCTATTTTTCCTGTTTTCCCCAAATCATAAAAGGGCAGGTCTAGATTGTAGTTCTTTGTAGCTTGGAGGGTCGTTGGAGCAGTTGTTACCTTCATCTTTTGTTTTTTTTTTGTTTCATGTACTTCGTATCTCTTTTTCGTACTTTACTCTGTTATGTTTTATCTTTTGGTGGAGACTACTTGGTATTTTTGGTTTCAGAAATAAATTTGGGATAATGTTATTTTTAATGAAGCTATTTTGTTACTAATTTATAATTAGTGAAAGTTTTCTTCTGCTGTATTATTTTAATCATTATGTTGTTGCCTTAGGCTCTATGCTATGTTATGGATTTTATTTCATCCGATCACATTTCCTCATGTTCGATTTTCGAGGTGCCTAGAGGCAGAGCTTAGGTTTTGGTAATCCTAAAAATATTTTAAAAATATAAAGGTTTTCGAATAACTTTTAAAGGATATTCCAAATTATACTTTTAAAAGTATGTATATATTTTGAAAAGAAACGAAATTTTACGAATGGGTCCCTCATATCTCTTCCACCCTATCTATTGAACTAATTGTGGAGTACCTAATCCCATGTTTTTATTATCTATAGATAGAAATGTCTGAACCGTAAGATATCCCCAAAGTTTCAGGCCTTAATACACATGCTTGGTTTAGACGTTATTTGCAGGCTATTGCACGAGTAGAGCCACCAGCTAGGGATGCTGCTCTGGCGAAAAGGGCTCCGACCGTCAGCCGGGCATTCTTAATTTTCCCAAGTTGTGCAAGGACTATACCAACTTAGGTGGCAAGCCGTTTCTTGGCACCGAGTCATATACTGAGGCGAGAGCTTTGATCCGTAGTTGCGAGCGGATATTTGGACTTATAGGATTGGAGGACCTTGCCCAGAGGCAGTTGGCTTCATGGCAGTTGTAGGGAGAGGCTCTTTGTTGGTGGGAGAATGTGGAGGCTGAGGCTGATAATTTGAGTTGGGCAGATTTTTGTACTAGGTTCGAGAGAAAATTCTTATCGTAGGCTGAAGAGGGAGTGCAACTAGAGAAATTTATATAGCTCAAGCAAGGCGGTATGACATTTAAGGAATATGTTAATCAATTCAATGAGCTTGCTAGATTTGGACTAGACCTGATCAATATTCCTTATAAGAAGGCGCTGAAGTTCGCTAAGGGTTTAAGTAAGCCACTGTAGAGTTTGGCGCGAGCCACATTCCGATGGGATCTACTTTTGAAGGATTGGTAGAGTTTACTTGTTGATACTGAGAAGAAAGGAGATGCGGCACAGAAGGGTGATGGGAGGAAGCAGTGGAAAGGAAAGAGGAGATGAGGAGGAGGGTCGGATGGAAAAATGAAAGTTCCAAGGAAGGACTGGAAGTGCAATACTTGTGGGAAACTGGGTCATCTTACTAAGGATTGTAAAGGGGCAGGAGAGCGATCGAGACTAAGGTGATATCTTTGCGATCAAGTAGGGCATATGAAAAAGGACTATCCATCGATCCCAAGGACAGTTCATAGACATCTTTATAGCATGCTTAGGCATATGCGTTAGAGGCAGCTCCTTCCTCTAGTACCGTCCGGTTATGGGCAAGAGAAAGAAGGTGATCATCTAAGGTGTGTTATCTATCTCTGATTTTCCTGTTCGTACCCTATTTGATTCAGGAGCTTCGCACTCTTTTATATCTGGTACTCTTGTAGAGATCTTGGTCTTGATGCTTGCTTAGTGACCGATCTGGTAGTAGTATCAATTCCCACAGGAGGATCGGCCTATTTGTCCATGTTATGTTGGGATTTGAAATTGTTTATTTTAGGGGTTGAGTTTGACTGTAGTGCCTTTGTATTGGGCTTTTCTAGGTTCAATTTGATTCTTGGTATCGATTGGCTATCCATTTATGGTGTTGTTCTTGATTATGTTAAGAGGGTAGTGAGGTTAGGCACTTGTAGTGGACGTATCTTGGAGGTATCTTGTGATCCTAGAGGATCAGTCATTGTTGAGCTACCTTTATTCTCTTGACTTATCGCCAGATAGTTTGAGTTCGGTACTTGTTGTTAGAGACTTTCCAGATGTGTTCGAGGAGGTTACTGGCCTTCCACCTCAAAGAGAGATCGAGTTCAAGATTTATCTTGTCGATAATGTCAAACCGGTAGCTTTACCGGTAAGGCATATGGCTCCTAAGGAACGTCGTGATTTGACCAAGCAGATTGGAGAGCTTTGGGAGAAGGGATTCATTCGTAGAAGCATCTGAGTGGGACGCACCCATCATCTTATCCACTAGGGTGGATGGCTCTCTCAGACTTTGCATGGACTATAGGGATCTTAATATGATGAAGAAGAATCATTATCCCCTTCCCCATATAGACGATCTCTTCGACCAGTTAGTAGGATCCAAGGTATTTTCACAACTCCATTTGGCCATGGGATTTCATCAGTTGTGTGTGGCGAAGAGTAGCATCAAGAAGACTACGTTCAGGACTCCAGATGGGTTATTTAAGTGGTTAGTCATGCCATTTGGGCTAACTAATGCTCCGGCATATTTTGTGGACCTGATGAATCGATTATTTCGCGAATCGTTGAACACGTTTGAGGTGGTGTTCGTCAATGACATTTTGGTTTATTCACAAAGAAAGGAAGAGCATACTATTCACTTGAAAGAAGTGCTTAGGACCCTGCGAGCACATAAGTTAAAGGCGAAGTTCTCAAAGTGCCACTTTTGGAGGAATGAGGTTTGCTTTTTTGGACCCATCGTTTCGGAGGATGGATTTGCAGTAGATCCGACGAAAGTGGCAGCAGTACAGGATTGGAAGATCCCTAAGAATGCCACGGACATAAGGAGTTTCCTTGGTCTTGCAGGCTAATATAGGAAGTTCATTAAGTACTTCGCTAGGATACCAGCTCCACTTACCCGCCTTACCAAGAAGAACTCGGCTTTTGCTTGGGATTCCAAGTGTGAGGTTTCCTTTGATCGATTGAAGGAAGCTTTGACTACCGTGTCTGTATTGGTATTACCGGATTGAACCAAGCCTTTCTTAGCTTATATAGATGTTTTTGGTATGGGGCTAGGGGCGGTACTGATAGGGTAGTGTGCTATGCGAGTAGACAGTTGAAAACGCAAGAGAAGAACTACCCGACGCATGATCTTGAGTTGGCAGCTATTGTTTTTGCTCTCAAGTCTTGGAGGCACTATCTCTTAGGAGAAATATTTGAGCTTTTCATGGATCATAAGTATTTGAAGTATCTATTCTCTCAGAAAGACTTGAATTTGAGACATCAAAGATGGATGGAGTTTTTAACCTCTTATGACTTTGAGATTTCCTATACCCCTAGCAAGGGTAATGTAGTGGCAGATGCGTTGAGTAGACGCAAAGTGGTTTTAAGTACTCTTTTTTTGGAATGGAAGCATTTGGAGTACATTGCTACCTTTGATTTTAGACCTTCATCTAATTTACCTCTAGGATTGTTAGCAACCCTCGACATCAAGCCTACTTTGATGGAGCAGATTGGAGCAAGGCAAGGTGAGGATGAAGAATTAAAGGACATTTTAGATAAGCTTGGTAAAGGAGAGTCATCACTACATCTTAGGCGATATACCATGGACGCTAGGGGATGGCTTAGAATGGATGGTAGACTTTGTGTTCCCTATAGTAAGGATTTAGTAGATGCGGTATTAGCCGATTCACATTATTCTAGGATGACAATGCACCTTGGTGGTGATAAGATGTACCGGGATATGAAGAGAATATTATATTGGCTCAGAATGAAGAAGAGGGTGGCAGAGTATGTATCGAAGTGCATCACTTGCCAAAGGGTAAAGGTGAAACAGAAGAAGCCCAAAGGACTGTTACAGCCATTGGATATTCCATTATGGAAATGGGAGATCGTCTCTATGGACTTAGTGGGTGGATTACCAAGGTCACGAAGAGTGAACATAAGCATTTGGGTCGTCGTGGATAGACAGACGAAGAGCGTTAATTTTATATCCGTTAAGAGTAATAGGACGATAGCTTCTTTGGCGACTCTTTATGTAAGGGAGATAGTTAGGCTTGGAAGTTCCCACCAGCATTGTGAGCGATAGAGATCCATTATTCACCAATGAGTTTTACAGGGGTCTTCAACAAGCTTTGGAAATGGAATTGGATCTGAGCACGACATATCACCCTCAGACAGATGGAAAAACTGAGAGGGTAAATAGAGTTTTGGAAGATTTTCTCAGATTATGCATCATTGACTTCGGAGGCTCTTGGGAAGACCACCGACCTTTAGTGCAGTTCGCGTATAATAATAATTATCAAGCGAGCATTGGGATGGCACTGTTCGAGGCCCTCTATGATAGACCATATAGATCACCAGCCTGTTGGTGGGATACCACCGATAGGATCTTGCTTGGACCAGACTTCGTGAGGGAAACTTCCGAGAAGGTGGATTTGATTCGCAAGAGGTTGTAGACTTCACAAGATAGACAAAAGTCATATGTCGATAGAAGTCGTTCAGATTTGGAGTTTAAGGTTGGAGATATGGTTTTTGTCAAGGTTTCTCCTCTAAGAAATGTTATGAGATTTGGCTCTGTGAGTAAGTTACCACAACCGATGATTTTCAAATAACAACCTTTGAAATTGAAAACGACAATCTTGATGAAGTTGTTGAAAATAAAGTAATTGAGTTGGATTTCAAATCTGTTAAGGGTATGGAACCAAATTTAAAATTCGACATTCCTTTTCTCTATTTCAAAATTTTAAATACAACAGCTTGAATTTTGAACTTGAGATATGCAATGAAGTTGTTGATAATCCAACAAAGGAAGACGAATTTAACGAACATGATTTCTTTGGATATCTTGAAAATGAGTTGTCGAATTCTAAAGGGGAAGATTTAAATCACCGTTTTGATTTTGAAATCGATAATTTTGAAAAGAAATTCAATGATGAGTTTGAATCTCAACTTGGTGAAAATAAACGTGAATTTCAATCAATCGTTATATCTACCCCAAAAATCATCGAAAATAAAACAACTCACATGATTTTTAGTAAAACGACATTCGTTTTTTCAGATCAACATTCAATTCTGAAATCTTTTACGATTCGGTTTTTCGAGCTTAAACTGTGTCTCGCATACTTGATGAGACAAATGAATTGGTCTTTGGAAGACCATTTCATTTATTTTTAACGATATACAGTCTGATCTCCTGTAAATATCGTTTATTTTCATGTAAATATAGATCATCTTTTTATTTCTCTTTTATTTTTCTCCTTCTACTTTGCTTGACCATGGGGACACAGTCAAAATCAAGTGTGGAGGGAGACTCATCTTCTTTTTGATTTTTCATGTTTAGTTTTTCATTTTTCTTCCAAAACTGAAAAACAATTATATATATATATATATATAATTTCAAAAACAATTTTTTTAAAATAATTTTTGATTTACTTTTAAAGAAACACTATAGGATAAATATATGGTTTTAGATATTACATTGATATTTTTGAAAAATTATTTGTCTTAACAAGAATAAAAATGAAGTTTGATTACAAATAACAATGGTTTAACTAGTATATAGGTAGGTTCATGGTGATAATTATGAAGTAATCCTAATTGAAAATCTTTGTTTAAAAAAAGTGGTGAATTTAAAGTAAAGAATATAACATTTTTTGGTCTTCTAAGTTAAATGGTGCTAAGTTGATTTTGCAAAACTCTCTTTTAAGAAAAACAATATATATATATATATATGTATATGTATATGTATATGTATATGTATATGTATATGTATATGTATTTGTATATATGTATATAATTTTTAATAGCACCTAGAGTCATATTGTGTTCACACTCGTGTGTTTACTCGCCATGCTCTGTACCCTTCTCACGTAAACCCAAAAGGCGGTGCATGATCGGTATATCAGGCCTCAGTTTATCTGAGTTAGGTGTAGGTATATAAAATTTCTTTTTAATAACGCCTATAGTCGATAAGTGTTCATACTTGTGTGTTCACTCGCCACGCTCCGTGTTCCCATTAGATCAGTCCGCAAGACAGTGCACGAGTAATATATCCGGCCTCAGTTTATCTGAGTTATGCATAAGTAAATATTGTTAATAACAATAAAATTTTCAAATAAGAGAGGGTAAGCAATTGAAATCCAAGCACTAGTTTAACTTATTTATTTGACTTATTATTGAAAAGAAATGAATATACCACTTTGATAAACTTTGATAATCAACTAAGGATCCATTTCATAGTTACACTTTGTTATCAACCGAAACATAGAGTTAAACTATAGTCTATTTGTTATGATAACTTCATTTTTATTGGAAAGTTTGACGAATAAATGACTTAAATTTCAAGATAATGACCAAAACCTATATTTAACTTATTTGTGTCAATTTAAAAGTAAATCCTTCGTTGTAAATAGTTTTGAAAACTCGCATTCATCTCTTTGTAAATAAATCTTACATTCTGTAAATATTTTCATCCTGCATTTGGATTTTGTGGGTATTATCTGCTAAAAACCCTCACGAGATAACACTCGTCCTACCGAGGGCACCCAAAAGTTTAACGGCTTGTTGCATACGCTCAATGCAATCGTGCTCCCTATGAAAACAGATTTATCTTAGTTTTTCTTTATTCGAGAACGAATAAAAAGATAAGTGTGAAGGTATTTGATGTGCACGTAAATGTGCATATTTTTACCACCATATTTAATCTATTTAAATTAAATAAATGATCATGCTGGGTATTTTCACATGTTTAAACCAAAATTCAAATTATTTTCAAAACGTCACATATTCATCTTCATATAGGGGCGAAATGGTCATTTTTGTGCATATATTAATTTGAGTAAATTTAATTGGAAATTTCTATATCATTTTGTAGGAAAATTGGATGGAAATTACAAGTGGTTTCATGAAGATATGCATGCACAAAAGGGAACAAAGCAGATGAAGATGAAAATAATTCAAACTCATCAATATGGAGGACCTCACGTACCCACTTACCATAATTTTCAATTAGGAGCTATTGCACATGCTAAAAGACCATTAAAGCTTCATGCACATTTCAGTGGAGAATTTACCCATGCTAATGATTACTTGGTGACCATATTACCTCAAGGGCAATTGGACATTCCCTAAAAATATGAATTAGGCTTTCATACATATATTAATACTCCTTATGTTTCATGTAATACTCTCTTCCTCTTAGCTCATTAGTTTAGGCTCAAAATAAAACACAAGCTCTCTTTCTCTTTTCATGGTAACATAGCCATTTCTTTTCATGTAATTTTCCTTTGTCTATGAAATGTTAATTAGTGTGTTATTTTACTTAAATGCTCTTTTTCTTTCATGCTAGTAGTGTGGTTTACTTTTCATGCAAGTAGATTAGTATTTACTTCTTTTTACTTAGCTTTTCATTTCATTTTGCTCTTTTTTTCCCTCTTCCTTTTGTGCTTTGGTGCATGCTACTTATGTTGATATGATAACCCAAATGAGAGGCTAATCTCTTTAATTTAGAGGTAATGAAGCTCTTTAATCATGTAGTTTCAACATTTTGATTATTTACGTTCTCTTTTTGGGCTTAACGGAAACATATGAAGTGGTTTAATGATGTTTTCTTGCTTTGAATTTGATAGTCTATGTTGTTCATAACAAATAGGCTATGCTTAAACAAACAAAACATATATTGCATCTTCATGTAAATATGATTATGGTAAAGAAGTGGATGTTGAAATTAAAAGCTGATGGCCTATATTTCTAATTAATAGTTAATAGGCCAATGCTTAAATAGGATTTTGCCTTCAACTTGTTGTCATTTTTCATGAGAGTTGAAAAGTAGTTTAAGTGGTGTGTTATAGTTTCATGGCTTATATTGAGCTAATTGATAGCACAAATAGGCCATACTTATAATAAGCACGCCAATTAAACCTACTAATGACCAAAAAAGAGAGATCATAATGTCATTTTGCTTGAACTATGTGATCTAAAGAGTGAACTTATCTCTAAATTGTCTTTCTACTCTCGTATTTTTATCACTTTCTTTTTGTCATTTTTCTTACATTTTCTAACTGACCACTCTCAACTTTGGTTTAATTTGATTGAATAAAATTTAAAATCTAACAATCCTCTTTGATCGACCCGTACTCGGCACATACTAACTTTTGTACGCCGTGTGCTTGCGGTTAACTTAATTTGAAATTTATCGGCAATTTTCAAAACCAATAGAAAATTTGTCGTTTAAACAAGTTTTTGACGCCGTTGTCGAAGAGATTGTTTTGATTTTAATTTTCCATTCTTTGGATTATTTTTGTGTGTCTTTTTTATGTGTTTATGTTTCATTTGTGTGTTAATTAGCATTTAAAAAAATTGTGTGCTTGTGTGATTTTTAGATTGCATTTTGGTCGTGTGTTGTTTTCTTTTTCTCATTTTATTTTGCATTTGCGTCTCTTCATAAAAAAAGAAAAAAAAATCGCTATTTCAAAACAAATTTTCTTTATTATTTTCCATTTTCATTTACATTTGCATTCACATTTACTTTCCTCTGTTGCAATTTCCACTAAAAAAACTGCTTATATCTGCATTACATATCTGTATACATTTACAATTTCCACTAAAAAAACTGCTTATATCTGCATTACATATCTGTATACATTTACAATTTCCACTAAAAAAACTGCTTATATCTGCATTACATATCTGTGCGCTTGTCTCTATGCATCATTTACTTTCCTCTGTTGCAATTACCCACAACTGCAACTTACTATCACTGCATTTCACATATCACACTCTGCCATCAATCCCCACACTCTTATATCCAATACCTTGTTGTTCCATCACTTCCACCACCATTCAACTTGCCAACAACTGCTCCTCCACATCTCACATCTTCTAGTAATAGTTAACCGCTGCGTTCCCCTATGCATTGGCCTCTACCTTCCTCCCCATCACTGCAGCATTACCGTATCACATAACTATTTCATATAGCACACTACATCATCTACCAATACATCATTCACAACATACATACTATCATACAGCATTACCATAGCCTCTCCCTCCTCATTATACCATCTCCGCTTTCCTTTGCCGCCAGCAAACTCAAACTGCCTTCTTCCTTCATCAATCATCCTATCCCACTTACAACACTTCGAGTCAGCAACTTATAACCAAACCTGTCACTAACAATCCACCACGTCTGCCCATCCTTGCTACATAAACCATAGGTGCAAACACTGCTGCATAACAATGAAACCCCCTCCACTGTCAATACTTCACGAACCCCTCCACTTACACTGTCTAATCAGTTCAACCTACAACACAGTTCACAAACTCCTTTCAATAACCATACCCGTGCCTTCTACAACACCGCCTTCATTCCACCTTGTCGACCATAATACACATAAGACAATAACACTCACTGCCTAATACAACATTTCCAGGAGCATACATCATTTCCACAACCATCTTAATCCGACTGTCACCCTTCTTTGGCCACCACCGGCCTTCAAACAAGTTTTTGAACTTTACACAATCAACTCCACTACCATACTCTCTTGCACATATCTTGTCTTTTACCACTGCACAGCCCAAACTGCCTCCTCTCACTCCCTCATCTCCAACCATCAACCATCCATTGTCACATCCATACACCCACTGTACCAATACATAACTCCATTTCCTCTTCTCAAACCACTGTTCCATTCAAATCACTCTCCCCGACCACAGCATTTCAGCCTTGCCTTGCTACCTGAACTCCACTTGATTCAATCATCAAGGGAAACCGCCTTCATTTTCACCACAGCAACGCAGCTTCACCGAAAACTCCATTGCCTGCAGTTCAAAATCCCCCCACATCATCAGTAAACACAGACATCAAAATCCCTCTGCTTCTTCTGAACAAAGAAAAAAAAAAGAATAAAAAACAATCCTTACTACAGTTACTTGCCTCCATTCTTCCTCAACCCACCCAGAAATCCCACTGCATTGCCTCGACTACAGAGAACTGCCGACCCTCGCTGATCCAACTTCGGCCGCAAGTCACCTCCGCTTAACTGCCTCGACCCACGAAATCCACTCGTGAACCAAAAACGAAACCTAAAAATCTGAAAAACCACAACATCCCCAAAAAGCCATCGCCTAAATCACCGAGCACCACCACATATGCTTCTCCAATAATCAGCCTGAAATCGAACCCCACAACAATCCCCAAACTACCTATCGCTGAACCCAAAATCGTGACAATTTTATTAATTTTGACTTTGAAATTTTTGAAATTTCGACTTGGGGATGAGCATTTAATTTGCGTTGTTGTTGAAATTTTGTTCGATTAGAATTATCGTTCGTTTTGAACTGAAGAAGTTATGGGAACTTTTTAGGGTGCTGGTTCTTGTTTGTTTCGAAAATTTCTTTAGTTTGGGCGGGGTTAGAAGTTTAGTGTGTGAATAATTTTTTTCTTTTCTTTGTTTAAAATTTTTTTTGCTTTGATTTTCTAAGTTCATCCTTATTTCAAATTTTTAATTTTGTGTTGTTTTATCATTAAAAAAAAGTGGGAATTTCGTTCTCACTTGAATAAAAAAAAATTCTTTTGTTTTCATTTTAATCTAAAGAAAAGTTGTTTTAGTTGTCAAAAAAACTGTATATATCTTGTTTTTATTTACAGGTTGCCAAAGCAGATTTGAATAGTTGCTTGCTGAAAACTGCCACTTGGCTTGCAAAAAAATAATAATAACTGCTTGCTTATAAAAAATTCGGCTGCTTTCAACTCCTATCTATTGTTTTATTTGCCTTACGTTGTTGAAAAAAATCTCAAAAAAAAAAAATTTCATTCATAGTTGCATTATTAGTTTCTTCTTTGCATTTTATTTTATATTTTGATTAATAAAAACGGTAAGAAATCAATAACACTTAATTGTAAATTGACAAATTGTCTTTTTTGAACAATTTACTTTCTTGGTGTCCAGGCTACGAAAGAGTAATAACCAATTATAAATATTATAGTGATTCGTAAATATTATAGTGGTTGTTCCTCTGAAGGTACTTCAACCTTCGGCTGCACTGCTACGGTGATTCGTGGTGCACCGATAACTCCGGCCCATTATCAAGCTGAGAACTATCTTGTTGATTTAAGACAAAGTGCGATTATACAATTTTGGGTTAACTTAGGATAAATAATTTGTAATTAGACCCTTGCATTCATTTAGTTGCACTATTTCATGCATATTAAAAATAATTTCAAAATTCAAAACTAAGAAAATTGTAAATATTCTGTTTCCTTTCCTTTGAAAATTTTCAAAATCAAAAATCCAAAAAGTTTTAAAAAAATTACTTAGTTTTTTAGAAAATCAAAAATCCCCCAGAAAAATATAAAATCTTTTCAAAAACAAAAAAATTTGAAAAATCAAAAACAAAACAAAAATAAATTTTCATTTTGAAAAGTAAATTCCATTTGTAAATATGTTTCCTTTATAAAAAATACATTCTTGAAAATGTCTGAGCTTCCCCAATTACGTGAAGTTTACAATAGTTGTGAAAATCAATATAACCATATTCTTTCACTCCAAATTCGTGTGGATATTTTAAGACAACCATTGTATAAATAATTCAAATTTTGAACAACAAAGTTTTCGAAACAATGACCAACCTTCGACTCTCGAAAATAGCATTGAAATGATTTCATCTTTACTTAAACTCTTTACATAACAAAATCAAGTGATAAATGATTTGTGTAATTCGTATTTGTGCAATGATTCAAGGCCAAGTTTTTAAAGTGATCAAAACTTGAATTCACTTCTAAATTCAAACGATTCCAAGTGTAACTCATGTCAATACAACTTCGAACTCCAAAACGAATTTCAAAATGGAAATGTGAATCACTCTTCAAATAATTTTGGCAATGGGAATAATGTCGATTACGATACAAGTGAATTTTTTGTTCTTAACAAATCCAAATTGAAAATTCTCAAGTCGGTAATTATAAGTTAGATTTTTTTGAATAAATGAACGAAATTTAAGATGATCACACGGATTTGTTGATTGAAACATTAAAAAAATTACGTGAACAACAAAATCAAATCCCAACGTGTGATGAGTCAAATAGTAATTCATCTTTTACCACAATTAACGATTTTCAAATAACAACTTTTAAAGTTGAAAACGACAATCTTAATGAAGTTGTTGAAAATACAGTAATTGAGTTTGATTTCAATTCTTTTGAGGGTGTGGAACCAAATTTAAAATTCGACCTTTCTTTTCTCGATTTCAAAATTTTAAATACAACAACTTTGGATTTTGAAGTTAAGATATGCAATGAAGCTGTTGATAGTCCAAAAAGGAAGACGAATTTAACGAACAGGATTTTATGGACTTCATGAAAATGAGTTGTCGAATTATGAATAGGAATATTTAAATCACCGTTTTGAATTTGATAATTTTGAAAATTTGTCAATGATGAGTTTGAATCTCAATTTGGTGAAAATAAACGTGAACTTCAATCAATCGTTATATCTACCCCAAAAAATCATCGAAAATAAAATAACTCGCACGATTTTCAATAAAACAACTTTCGTTTTTCCAGATCAACATTCAATTTTGAAATCTTTTACGATTTAGTTTTCTGTGCTTAAATTGTGTCTCGCATATTTGATGAGACAAATAAATTGGTCTTTGGAAGACCGTATCACTTACATTTTAAAGATATACTTTCCGATCTCGTGTAAATACCGTTCATGTTCATGTAAATATAGGCCATCCTTTTATTTTTCTTTTATTTTTCTCCTTCCACTTGGGTTGACTGTAGGGACACAGTCAAAATCAAGTATGGAGGAAGATTCATCTTCTTTTTTATTTTTCATGATTAATTTTTCATTTTTCTTCCAAAACTCAAAAAAAAAATCTAAAAAATTTCAAAAACAATTTTTTTAAAGCATTGTTTTGATTTATTTTTAATGAAACACTATTGGATGGTTTTGGATATTAAATTGAAATTTTTGAAAAATTATTTATTTTAACAAAAATAAAAATGAAGTTTGATTACAAATAACAATGGTTTAACTAGTAAATAGGTAGGTTCATGGTGATAATTATGAAGTATATCCTAATTCAAAATCTTTGCTAAAAAAAAGTGGTGAATTTAAAGTAAAGAATATAATATATTTTTTGTCTTCTAAGTTAAATGGAGCTAAGATGATTATGCAAAACTCTTTTTTAAAAAAACAAAAAAATATTTGTATATATGTATATAATTTTTGTTAACACCTAAAGTCATGTGTTCACACTCGTGGGTTCACTCGCCATGCTCTGTACCCTTCTCACGTAAGCCCGAAAAGCAGTACACGATCGGTATATCTGGCCTCAGTTTATCTAAGTTAGGTGTATGTATATAAAAATTCTTTTTAATAATGCCTACAATCAATAAGTGTTCACACTTGTGTGTACACTCGCCACGCTCTGTGTTTCCAGCAGATCAGTCCGCAAGGCAGTGCATGGGTAACATATCTGGCCTTAGTTTATCCGAGTTATGCATAAGTAAATATTGTTAATATCAATAAAATTTTCAAATAAGATAGAGTAAACAATTGAAATCCAAGCACTAATTTAACTTATTTATTTGACTTGTTATTAAAAAGAAATGTATATACCACTTTGATAAACTTTGGTAAGGATGCATTTCATAGTTAAACTTTGTTATCAACCGAAACGACGAGTTAAACTATAGTCTATTCGTTATGATACCTTCGGTTTTATTGGAAACTTTGACGAGTAAATGACTTAAATTTCCACATAATGACCGAAACCTATATTTAACTTATTTGTGTCAATTTAAAAGTAAATCCTTTATTGTAAATATTTTCAAAAACTCACATTCATCTCTTTGTAAATAAATCTTGTATTTTGTAAATATTTTCATCCTGCATTTGGATTTTGTGGGTAATATCCGCTGAAACCATCATGAGACAACACTCGTCCTATTGGGGAACACCCGAAGGTTTAACGGCTTGTTGCATACGCTCAATGCAATCGTGCGCCATATGAAATAAGATTTATCTTAGTTTTTCTGTATTTGAGGACGAACAAAAAGATAAGTGTGGGGGTATTTGATGTGCACGTAAATGTGCATATTTTAATCACTATATTTAATCTATTTAAATTAAATATGATCATATTGGGTATTTTCTCATGTTTAAACCAAAATTCAAATTATTTGCAAAATGTCACATATTCATCTTCATATTGAGGCAAAATGGTCATTTTTATGCATATATTAATTTGAGAAAATTAAATTGGAAATTTCAATATAATTTTGTAGGAAAATTGGATGGAAATTACAAGTGGTTTCATGAAGAGATGCATGCAGAAAAAGAAATAAAGCAAATGAAGATGAAAATAATTCAAACTCATGAACATGGAGGACCCCACCTGTAACATCCCGTCTTTTTGTACACTTTAAATTGACGATAAACCACACATATCAGACTCAAACCATACAAAAGAGAGGATTGTTATTGGGGTGAATAAGAAAAGCAAAGAAAGAAATAAAATAAAACAGAATCTCACAGCGGAACGACAAAATATGAAAATCAAATAACAGTTCGTGAAGCTGTTTTACAAAGCATTTGATTATACTTATACAACACAAATCAGAGTTATACATGCCAGAGAATAATAAATAATGCGGCAGAATACATGATGCAGTGAAATATAATGAATAATAATAATACAATGTTCGTCCTCTAGCAATATGGTCTTCAAATCCTGAAATCCTCAGGCTGACCCAAGTGAATTGAAAAGACAAAACACTCAAGTTAGAACTAAAAGATCTTATGTAAGTTAAATCAACGGTAAAATATGAGTTGAACGGCGTCAAAGATGTTTACGGGGTTTGACATCTTATATCCAGTGTCTAACGTGAGTGTAGTAACTTAAGAGATGTTCGGAATTTACATCTTCTAAGTATCCGTTAAACTATTTACTATGTAGTAATATACACTATTATAATAATGTCTAAACGTAAAATAAACTTACTTTAAAATAGCGTTATGGGGTTACCCATATAGCCCTTAACACGTACTAGTGATCGGGAAGCCACCAGAGGACACTACATGGGATACGGGAGAAAACCAAACTAGTATAAGGTGCGCTAGGGTAGGTGAAAGGCACAACTAGGCAATGCCAGGGTAGATATACCAATTACACTTCCCGACAGGTGGTAACGCGTAGCAGCTACTACCGCCCACCTCGAGCCACATACCCAAAATCAAAAGGGCCCCAATCAATCACAAAGTAATAGAATGGTATCGAAGGAGTGTGTCCGATAAGAGAAGCTACCTCCTTAGCCCATTAATCGCTCCTGTTTTAGCCACCTTATGCCAACTCACGGGAGTCAGGTCCACGTATATACCTTAATAGAACGTCGCCACCATCCTACTTCATTCTGAAATCTCCACCGTGTACACGATTGTTAAAGTGGTTTTCGGAGAGAGTCTGACAACTTCCGATCCCGGTCTCTTTAACAACCAAACGTTATTATAACACCGCGGTCATTTTCAAAATAGTTTATACTTTAAAAACAAATATCATTGCCTTTTCAAAACCAAATCAATACGATATCATTTTTATTTCAAATATATCCTTTTCTAAAATCATAACACTTTCAAAATGTTATAATATTTCGAAATCAAAACACTTGAAATATAACACTTTTAAATTATAATACCTTGAAAATCATAACTTTGAAACATAACTTCCATTACTTAAATGGTTTGAATATTTAAAATACTTTATATAATAAAATAGCTTCTTCAATTTCACAAATCAATTCCAAAACAACTCGAATTTCTAAATTTTAAATTTACCCAAATCATAAATTTCAATTCAATTCAGTTTTCAAATAAACTATTCCAAATTATATCGATTTCAAAACAGATTTGATCCACGGAGTAAACCATTCCAAATTCAATATATTTCAAACTTTAAGTATTCAATAATTTCAAAACTAAGTTTGGTAATTTCATATATATGTATATGTATATATATATGTATGTATATATCAAATTCAATTTTCTATTATTTAGTTTTGAAATATTTCGCTTAATAAATCCATTATCATTTAAATAAATCCCAAATTAAAAATAACTAAATATTTCCTTCAATTTATTTATACTTGAAATACTCATTTAATTCACATTAACCCTAAAATCAAGTTATAATAATCATACCTTATAAATTTTCCAACTTAATAAATTTCACATCAAACTTATTTGAGTTTAATTCTTAAATAAATTCAATTTCAAATAAATTTTCAATTTATCTTCCAACCTTAATTTATTTAAATCATTATAAACTTTATATTAAAATATAATTTAAATACTTAACCATATTATCTTCAATAAAAATCAAACTTATTATTAAGCTTATTCTATATTAAAGTAAATTTATACATAGCTTAAAAATCAAGAATAAAATAACATTTATATAATATCTAAAATCAATATTTATATAAAACCATATATTTCTTTACAAAACCATAGGAATCATTTCAAAAATATTTTTATATATATAGACCACAATGTCTGTATATAATTTTCTATCCTATGGTCAAGTGATACGGATATTTATCATTTCAATCCGCAATTTAATATTTTACGGTTGCATATCATTTCAAACCGTAATCCTGAATTAATAATATTCCATAAGGAACTTGCATTTTATAACGATATAAACTAAACATCCATTCAACCAATATCAACAATCAACATCCATCAAAATCATCATCAAAAACAGTCCATAAATATCAATATAGAAACTGATAATAAAAATAGGTATTTAATTGGCAGTTTATATGCAATTATAAATTAAAGAACAATTTAATTCAAATAAATTCAATTTAACTGAGATGATGATTAAAATATACCAAACAGCCATAAATAAATTCCTAATCATATCATGAATTAAATTTAACAAACATAAGAATTTTTAGTAGTTGCGAGTGGGTTAAAACACTCACCTTTTGAATTTAAATTAAATTTAAATCCAATTTAAACCCAAAATTCAAATAGTCTCAGAATCTGTCCAAACAAGCGTCAAAATGTCTGGAATTTAAATACAATCCCAACGGAATGAACCGCGCATGAATTGGATCTCGTATGCAAAAGTTATTAAGTTAGAATGATAGAAAAAAAAATTGAAATTAAAATAAATAAAATAGAGAATAATACACATCACTCAGATGCATTCTTCCCTCCCTGTAACCACGTTCGAACCCGAGAATTCCACAGTAGCTCGCCCCCTTTTGACCGACCGTTGACCACGAACAGCAACAACCTCCGGCCTCCTATTGCCACGCCGACCATCGCCGTTCTCTTCCCCGTGACGGGACGCCCACAACAACCCGACTCCGGTCATCTCCGCCTCTAGAAACAAGCAGCCGCTTCCATATATATTAAAGCCTAGGCGTATTTTAGAGCTCGATCCAACCGCTAGAACTCTAAGCGAATACCACCGATGGCTTCCATTCGATGATCTCCACAAAACCATGCTGTTGATTCGACGATCGGTCGAGGTCAATTGCAGCCCAACGAATGGCCGAAAATTGTTCTTCCATTTCTGGACCAATGTTTGTTCAAACTAAAAAACAAATATCAAATCTGAGATGCGCTCGTCGAGAGCTTCAGAACAATATATGATTCGATATAGTTTGAGCAGTTTCAATTTGATTTTTGATTTGGATTAGAAATCTAGAAATTAGGGTTTTCAGCCATTGAGGAAGAGGAGCAACAGAAATATCTATACGTACAAGAAAGTGAGAATAAAGAGTAGCTAGGGTTTATAACAAGGTATATATAGGCACGGCTGAAAATAGAATAGATGGACAAGATTGATCGAACGATAAATGATCCGAAAAGCCGGTTGCGCCTCCGGAAAGAAAATGGGTCAACCCATATATCAAATAGATGTTTCGAATATTTTAAACTCAATGGAATAGGTTTCAGGTCCTATTCCATCGTATGAAGAAGTTATGGTAAAATCAACTTATTTCAAATTGATTTCAATCAAATTAATTTTTAGGCGTTTCGAGCCTGTACGATCAAACGTCAAGTTCGGTCATTGCGAAACTTGAAATCCTATAATAATTCACTGCTACGGATCCGATGAAACCGGTTTCGTCGAAATCCGAGTCAGTGGCCAAAATGACTATATTTAACATTATTAAATTAAATTAATATTTAATTAATTAAATCATTTTTCATTTCAAATTTAAAAATTCACAAATTTCATCATTTTTGATTTCTTAGACAATTACAATAATTCAAACAAACTTAGATATCAATTTAAAGTTAATCGATTTACCCATTACCATATTTAATTTCAATTTTTTAATAAACTCATTAATTATTAATTGAAATTCCAATAAATCCATTTATTTGATTTTTGATCCTATTATTCAATCAATTATTTTCAAATGGATGAAATTTACACTGGTTCATAATCCATTACATTAATATCCTCAAATTTCGTCTTAATCTATATTAATGTAATAATTAAATATCAAATTTGATTTAATTGCAATTAATCCAATTATTAAGTTTAAATTCCCATATATCGATAAATCTTGATTTCCATTCTTTTATTCAACCCATTGCCAGACTATGAATAAAATTAACACTACTACCAAATATTAACTCAATTTACATTAACATAATGTTAAATTATAATTATTGTAATTGATTTCCAATTTAAATTAACAAGCTAAATAAATAGGTAACATACATCTTTACCATTAGCCTTTGGTTACATCAATAAGCTTTTATTACTTACAATCAATGTTACCATTTATTTTCATAATACTAATTTCATTCAATTTCCATTAACTATCTATTATTTCCTTGGTAAATCCAATATTTTATTTATTCACTTGTTTTCAATTTATAGCGAAGTATAACATTTAAAATTATTTTCATTAATTGGTATTTCATTCAATTCATTAATTATTAACTTTAATTAGCATTGCTTACCTTGCATTCTAGTTATTATTTCATTAATATGATTCCCAAATTTTATTTCTTTCAGTATTTAATACACAATCATATTAAATTAACAAATTTAATGGTCGAAAATTTTGGGTCATTACACTCTCCCCTACTCTAAACTTTTCGTCCTCGAAAAGGAAAAAGAAGGGGAAGGATGAAATTAAATAATCAATTTATTTTATTCAAAATATTAAATTTATAAACAAATAAATTTTCAAAGTTAATTAATTTAAATGGAATATACCAATTTATAACCATTAAATCTTTTTATCCTCAAATTAATAAAGTTTGGAAAACATTTTTCAAAAAATTTCTAAATCCAAAATTTACGGAAAATTTCGGCAGAGTCTCCTTTGTACCGAGAGGCTCGAGAGAACATATAATATCAAATATATCAATATATAACATATATTTCTCAAAATAATATATCCCCACATGGGAAAAACAATAAAATAATGCTATAAAACCGCAATCCGAAAACGTACCTATTTGTCGGGCAATTAACGCTTATTTTATGAAACCAAAAGCAGTAGCAATTACTTCCATAACCTATATTTCACTTATATAATCCAAAAAGAGTTAATAATTATATCAAATGAAGTATTTAAAGTTTTTTCAAACACCAACAAACAAATCAATATAACAACAATCACTTGCAACCAGTATACAATCATCATATAAAATCAACACAAAACAATTGTCCATTCATATCAAACAAAACAAATAGTTGTTTAGGTTCAAAAACTTTAAATTGTACAGAATGGAAAATAAACTACTAAGTGCACCATTTACTGAACAGTCGTAGATGAAACTAAATAAATTATTCATTCATCCAAACAATTCTAAAGTATCCTTGTCCAAACAACCATAAACCAAACAAACAATGACCCCAAGCATGAATTAAGTTCATTCTTATTAATTTCATTTCTAAATGATCATTTCTTTAGTTTACATTTATTTCTTGCAAAAATTCAATTTCCGTTCATTCATTTATTACTTAATTTGATTTATTCATTTATTTATAATATTCATGTGCAATTCAATTACTTAGCATATCAATACATTAACTTAAGTCTACAATCATATATTTACAGTATTCATCTTTTCTACTTATTTTATTTATAAATAGCTTCAACCATTTACTTAAGTTTATTATCATTCATTTATAATACTTACATTTCTATTAAATTAGTAGCATTTCAATCATAACTTAAGTTTACAACCACTATAACATCAAATTCTTATTTATAAAAGTAATTCATTGAACCTTTCTATTACATAAGTTTTACTTGTAAATTTTTCCATTACATTTCCTTATCAGACATTTCAACCTTTAAATCTTTTTGTAAGTTATAGATATGCTTTTAAAGAATGCAATTGAAAATTATATAAGTTTATCTTATTTTATTTAAATAAATTAAACGTTCAATAATCATATCTTTTATTTTTATAGGTTACATATTTCAACTTTCTGGAAATTTCATTTATAACCTAGCATTTAATCTCTTATTTTAATTAGAGGTTCCAATTATTAGTTGGCTACATTCCATTTCACTAGAATAATTGAAACTATTAATTAACGGAAACTTAAGAACTAAATATTGGGTTAAATCTCAAGTCATTTTAAAATAATAGATAGATGTATACACTTACAATTTATATATCCAATTATATTTAAAACAATTTGAAATTTACATTTGTTTATCAAAATAAATCTGTAGTAAAACTACCACAGTGGCCTTTCCACTTTGAAACTCGAAAATGAATGTCAATGATGCGTGCACTCATCACCAAAATTATTTTCCAGCGACGCAGAGGGAAGTACAGAACTTATTTCTTCCAAAATTTCTTTAAAAAAATTCTTTCAAATTATACTAAAATATCGAAAAATACTTCTAACAATACTATTATTATATCCCAAAATTATTCGAAAGAAAGTTTCAAAACCACGGGACTTAAGTTCTAAATTTCCAATTTACTTTATTTTTATTTGTAAATTTTATTTTACAACCAATATTTATAAATTTCACTACCTACCAACAAATATATATTACGACCAAATATATCATTTATAAAATTATTATTTTCAATATAAAATTTACAATAGGCAAAATTATTTCATTTATCTACATTTCAAAACAAATATTGTGTCGGTCTGTCCTATTAAGTGTTTAGAAATCCCTATTGATGTCATAGCGTCCTATGCACAAAGCAGAATTTATAAATACAAAATAGAACAAATTAACACAATATCAAAACCTTTTATAACACTAACAAATACGCCCTCTCATATATATACATTCAGCGACCCATCATAGGGTATTACTGCCCTATGAATAAAGAGTCGGACCCTACAAAGCTAAGGTTTTCGCTAAACCAAAGCTCTGATACCAACTGTAACATCCTGCCTTTTTGTACACTTTAAATCGACGATAAACCACACACATCAGACTCAAACCATACAAAAGAGAGGATTGTTATTGGGGTGAATAAGAAAGCAGTGAAAGAAATAAAAAAACAGAATCTCACAGCGGAACGAAAAAAATATGAAAATCAAATAACAGTTCGTGAAACTGTTTTACAAAGCATTTGGTTATACTTATACAACACAAATCAGAGTTACACATGCCAAAGAATAATAAATAATGCGGTGGAATACAAGATGCAGTGAAATATAATGAATAATAATACAATCTTCGTCTTCGTCCTCTAGTAATTCTGTCTTTAAATCCCAAAATGCTCAGGCTGACCCGAGTGAATTGAAAAGACAAAGCACTCGAGTCAGAACTCAAAGATCTTATGTAAGTTAAATCAACAGTAAAATATGAGTGGAACGGCGTCAGAGATGTTTACGGGGTTTGACATCTCCTATCCAGTGTCTAACATGAGTGCAGTAACTTAAGAGATGTTCGAGATTTACATCTCCTAAGATTCCGTCAAACTATTTACTATGTAGTAATATACACTATTATAATAATGTCTAAAAGTAAAATAAACTTACTTTAAAATAGCATTAAGGGGTTACCCATATTGCCCTTAACACGTAATAGTCCCAGTAGTCCATCCACTATCATAGTCCCTCCTGCTCGGGAAGCTACCAGAGGATACTCCATGGGATGTGGGAGAAAACCAAGCTCGTACAAGACGCGCTAGAGTAGGTGACGCACAACTAGGCAATACCAGGGTAGATATACCAATTACGCTTCTCAGCCGGTGTTAACGCATAGCAGCTACTACCGTCCACCTCGAGCCACACCCCTAAAATCAAAAGGGCCCCAATCAGTCACAAAGTAATAGAATGGTACCGAAGGACTGTGTCCGATAAGAGGAGCTATCTCCTTAGCCTGTCAATTGCTCCTGTTTTAGCCACCTTATGCCAACTCACGGGAGTCGGGTCCACGTATATACCTCAATAGAACGTCACCACCATCCTACTTCATTCTGAAATCTCCACCGCGTACACGGCTGTTAAAGTGGTTTTCGAAGTTGGCAGAGAGTATGATAACTTCCGATCTCGGTCTCTTTAACAACCAAACGTTATTATAACACCATGATCATTTTCAAAATAGTTTATACTTTAAAACCAAATATCATTGCCTTTTCAAAACCAAATCAATACGATATCATTTTCATTTCAAATATATCCTTTTCTAAAATCATAACACTTTCAGAGTTATAATATTTCGAAATCAAAACACTTGAAATATAATACTTTTAAATTATAATACCTTGAAAATCATAACTTTGAAACATAACTTCCACCACTTAAATGGTTTAAATATTTAAAATACTTTATATAATAAAATAGCTTCTTCAATTTCACAAATCAATTCCAAAACAACTTGAATTTATAAATTTTAAATTTAACCAAATCCCAAATCATAAATTTCAATTCAATTCAGTTTTCAAATAACTATTCAAAATTATATCGATTTCAAAACAGATTTGATCAACGGAATAAACCATTCCAAATTCAATATATTTCAAACTTTAAGTATTCAACAATTTCAAAACTAAGTTTGGTAATTTCATATATATATATATATATATGAAATTTAATTTTCTATTATTTAGTTTTGAAATATTTTACTTAATAAATCCATTATCATTTAAATAAATCCCAAATTATAGATTACTAAATATTTCCTTCAATTTATTTATACTTGAAATACTCATTTAGTTCACCTTAACCCCAAAATCAAGTTATAATAATCATACCTTATAAAATTTCCAATATAATAAATTTCACATTAAACTTATTTGAGTTTAATTCTTAAATAAATTCAATTTCAAATAAATTTCCAATTTATCTTCCAACCTTAATTTATTTCAATCATTATAAACTCTATATTAAAATATAATTTAAATACTTAGCCATATTATCTTCAATAAAAATCAAACTTATTATTAATCTAATTCTATATTAAAACAAATTTATACATAGCTTAAAAATCAAGAATAAAATAACATTTATATAATATCTAAAATCAATATTTATATAAAACCATATATTTCTTTACCAAACCATAGGAATCATTTCAAAAATATTTTTATATATATAGACCATGGTTTCTGTATATAATTTTCTATCCTATGGTCAAGTGATGCAGATATTTATCATTTCAATCTGCAATTTAATATTTTACGGTTGTATATCATTTCAAACCGCAATCCCGAATCAATAATAATCCATAACGAACTTGCCGTTTATAATGATATAAACCAAACATCCATTCAACCAATATCAAAAATCAACATCCATCACAACGATCATCCAAAACAGTCCATAAATATCAATATAGAAACTGATAATAAATAATAGGTATTTAACTGGCAGTTTATATGCAGTAATAAATTAAATAACAATTTAATTCAAATAAATTCGATTTAACTAAGATGATGATTAAAATATACCAAACAGTCATAAATAAATTCCTAATCACATTATGAATTAAATTTAACAAACATAAGAATTTTTAGAAGTTGGGAGTGTGTTAAAACACTCATCTTTTGAATTTAAATTGAATTTAAATCCAATTTAAACCCAAAATTCAAACAGTCTCAGAATCGGTTCAAACCTGCGTCAAAATGTCTAGAATTTAAATACAATCCCAGTGGAATGAACCGCACATGAATTTGACCTCGTATGAAAAAGTTATTAAGTTAGAACAATAGAAAAAAAATTAAAATTAAAATAAATAAAATAGAGAATAATACACGTCACTCAGATGCGTTCTTCCCTCCCTGTAACCACGTTCGAACCCAAGAATTCCACAGCAACTTGCCCCTTTTTGACTGACCGTTAACCACAAACATCAACCACCTCCGGCCGCCTATTGCCACGCCGACCACCGCCGTTCTCTTCCCCGTGATGGGACGCCTCCAACGACCCGACTTCGGTCATCTCCGCCTCTAGAAACAAGCAGCCGCCGCTATATAAATTACTCCCTAGGCGAATTTTAGAGCTCGATCCAACCGCTAGAACTCCAAGCGAATACCACCTATGGTTTCCATTTGATGATCTCCACAAAACCATGTTGTCGATTCGTTGATCGGTCGAGGTCGATCGCAGCCCAACGAACGGCCGAAAATTGTTCTTCCATTTTTGGACAAACGGTTGTTCAAATTGAAAAATGAATTTCAAATCTGAGATGCGCTCTTCAAGAGCTTCAGATCAATATATGATTCGTTATAGTTTGAGTAGTTTGAATTTTCAATTTGATTTTTGATTTGGATTGGAAATCTGGGAATTAGGGTTTTCAGCCATTGAGGAAGAGGAGCAACAAAAATTTCTATACGTATAGGAAAATGAGAATAAAGAGTAGCTAGGGTTTATAATGAGGTATATATAGGCATAGCTGAAAATAGAATATATGGACAAGATTGATCGAACGATAAACAACCCGAAAAGCCCGTTTCGCCTCCAGAACGAAAATGGGTCAACCCATATATCGAAATAGATGTTTTCAAATATTTTAAACTCAATGGAACAGGTTTCAAGTCCTAATTCCATCGTATGAAGAAGATATGGTAAAATCAACGTATTTCAAATTGATTTCAATCAAATTAATTTTTAGGCGTTTTGAGCCCGTACGATCAAACGACAGGTTCGGTCGTTGCAAAACTTGAAATGCTACAATAATTCACCATTACGGATCTAATAAAACTGGTTTCGTCAAAATCTGAGCCAATGGCCAAAATGGCTATATTTCACACTATTAAATTAAATTAGTATTTAATTAATTAAATCACTTCTCGTTTCAAATTTAAAAATTCACAAATTTCATCATTTTTGATTTCTTAAACAATTACAATAATTCAAACAAACTTAGATATCAATTCAAAGTTAACTGATTTACCCATTACCATATTTAATTTCAATTTTTAATAAACTCATTAATTATCAATTGAAATTCCAATAAATCTATTTATTTGATTTTTAATCTTATTATTAAATCAATTATTTTCAAATGGATGAAATTTACATTGATTCATGATCCATTACATTAATATCCTCAAATTTCGTCTTGACCTCTATTAAGGTAATAATTAAATATTAAATTTCATTTAATTGCAACTAATCCAATTATTAAGTTTAAATTCCCATAAATCGATAAATCTTGATTTCCATTCTTTTATTCAACCCATTGCCAGACTATGAATAAAATTAACACTATTTCCAAATATTAACTCAATTTACATTAACATAATATTAAATTATAATTATTGTAACTGATTTCCAATTTAAATTAATTAGCTAAATAAATAGGTGACATACATCTTTACTGGTAGCCTTTAGTCACATTAATCAGCTTTTATTACTCACAAATCAATGTTACCATTTATTTTCATAATACTAAATTCATTCAATTTCCATTAACTATCTATTATTTTCTTAGTAAATCCAATATTTCATTTATTCACTTGTTTTCAATTTATAGCCAAGTATAACATTTAAATTAATTTCATTAATTGGCATTTCATTCAATTCATTAATTATTAACTTTACTTAGCATTGCTTACCTTGCATTCTAGCTATTATTTCATTAACATGATTCCCAAATTTTATTTCTTTCAGTATTTAATTACATAATCATATTAAATTAACAAATTTAATGGTCGAAAATTTCGGTCGTTGCACCACCTATCTACTTACCTTGATTTTCAATTAGGTGCTAATGCACATGCTAAAAGTCATTAAAGCTTCATGCATATTTAAGTGGAGAATTAACACATGCTAATGATTACTTAGTGGCCACATTACCTCATGGGCAATTTGGGCATTCCCCAAAAATATGAATTAGGGTTTCATACATGTATAAATACCCCTTATGTTTTATGTAATACTCTCTTCCTCTTAGCTCATTAGTTTAGGCTTAAAATAAAACACAAGCTCTCTTTCTCTTTTCATGGCTACTTGGTCATTTTTTTTCATGTAATTTTCCTTTGTTTATGAAATGTTAATTAATGTGTTATTTTAATTAAATGCTCTCTTTCTTTCATGCTAGTAGTGTAGTTTACTTTTCATGCAAGTAGGTTAGTATTTACTTCTTTTTACTTAGCTTTTCTTCTTATTTTGCTCTTTTTTTCCTTTTCTTTTTGTGCTTTGTTGCATGCTACTTGTGTTGATATGACAACACAAATGAGAGGCTAATCCCTTCAATTTAGGGGTAATGAAGCTCTCTAATCATGTAGCTTCAACATTTTGATCATTTATGTTCACTTTTTGTGCTTAATGTAAACATTTGAAGTGGTTTAATGATGTTGTTTAGCTTTGAATTTGAAAGTCTATTTTGTTCATTATAAATAGGCTATGCTTAAACAAAAAAACACAAATTTCCTCTTCACCTAAATATGATTATGACAAAGAAGTGAATGTTGAAATTAAAATTTGATGGCCTATATTTCTAATTAGTAGTTAATAGGTCATGCTTAGAATAGATTTTGTTTTCAACTTGTTGTCATTTTTCATGAGAGTTGAAAAGTAGTTTAAGGGGTGTGTTATAGTTTGATGGCATATGTTGAGCTAATTAATTGCACAAATAGGTCATACTTATGATAAGCACACCAATTAAACCTAGTAATGATCAAAAAAGAGAGATCATAATTTCATTTTTATTGAACTATGCGATCTAGAGAGTGGATTTATCTCTAAATTGTCTTTGTACTCTCATATTTTTATCACTTTCTTTTTGTCGTTTTTCTTACATTTTCTAGCTAATCTCTCTCAACTTTGGTTTAATTTGATTGAATAGAAATTTAAAATCTAATAATTCCCTACGGATTGACCCGTACTCGCCATGTACTAACTTTTGTATGCCGTGTGCTTGTGGTTAAATTTAATTTGAAATTTATCGACGGTTTTCTAATTTGATAGCAATTTCGTTGTTAAAAAAGGACCTTCCCTATTACCGCATGGATTGGATAAGTGGCATAAGAAGTTGATCTTTCAGATAAGTTGGTAGGAGTTCACGATATTTTTCATGTTTCGCATCTGAGGAAGTGTCTACATGATTCCACAGTAGCAGTAGAACCCAATCAGCTAAGGGAAGTGGAGGTAGAGCGTGAATCACTTGTGCGTCGTACACCCATCCGTATGGTGGATCATAAGGTCAAGAGATTACACAACAAGGAAATTCGTCTAGTAAAGGTTCAGTAGGGAGATGACCCTAAGGAGTGCACATGGGAATTCGAGGGGAGTATTCGAACTTCTTATCCTTTTCGTACTCTTCAAATATCCTATCTTTGATCTTTCCTTAGTTAAGGTCTTTTCGACAATCTTAAGGCAAACGTATGGATGGTAGCTTGGTTGTAAACATGTCATCAGTGCATGTTATGTTTGATGGATGAAAATGATTGCAAGTCGATACCAATGTTTGCAAATGGATGTATTGCATGCACTAGATAGATATTTATTAGAATAATCGGCCAACTAGGTACACACATATGCATATGCGTGCTTGCTATCTATTGCATTTGCATATGGTTGTATATATGTTTGTGTGTGTATAAATGGATATTACATATGGATGGTGCATTTGGGTTAATGATTGAAACATACATATAGAATCATCGATTATACTAGGGTAATTGCATGCATTTGGTTGCATGGTATAAGCATACTTGCATTACTGGAGGTCAACTAAATCAGTAGACCGACTACCTTTTCACATTAGGTAAGTTCATATGAATTTCACTTTGCATAAATCATAAATTGCATTAGTTAAAAATAAAGACAATTGTAGAAATGGATGATTGTTGAGTAGATGGATGTAGTTCTTGGATGTTGGTTGTTAATTACGTTCTTATGTCTTTGGAGATTTTGGGGTTGAAATCCTTTAAGCGGAGGAGAATGTTACGCCCCGATATTTTATGGGAAATATAATTAAAAACAAATTAAAAGCGCATTTGGTATAGTGATAAAGGCACTGTTGACTTTCTTAGTGACCAGGGATCAAGTCTCGTTGTCGCCCAAAATCTGGAGTGATGTTTTTTTAGCTGGTTCGTTTCCAGCGACTTTCCTATGTATTTTAGTGTTGCTTCTGACATATAGTGGCTTTCCATTAGCTCCAGTGTTGTAATAGAATGAGATGGCTAAATTTTATTGGTTGAGTGATGTGTATGGGCTAGAATAGTTAATCATTAAGTATATGAAAAAACCAGATTTAATCTAAAATAATCTAACAGATTATATTTACTCAAAAAATCTATAAATAAACCATCTAAGCTAAACCTAATCTCTTATTTAGCCATAGCCATAATTCTACATTAAAATTAGTGTGTATTATTCTTCCTCCTTTTCTCTACTAAACAAACAAACCTCTACTAAATTAAATTATCTATATATATATATTCAAGCAATTCAAGAAATTTAGAAGAATCAAAGGGAGAAAGATTAAAGGAAAGCTTTTTCAAATTTATAAAAGTCAAGTGCCAGGTGAGTTGGAATTATTATGAAATAGAAAAATAAAGTAGTTCAATTTCAGTTCTTTTCTGGCACGTTAATATGAATTAATTTCTGTTATTAATTAAGAATATATGTAAATTATTGCAACTTCTTCTTCTTCCACTTCACAAATCTAATTCATGTTTGATTTAAAATATGAGACATATAAACTGTCTATTCACTTTTTGTGGTATAAATAAGATTGAAATTTATGTAAATATTGTATCTTCTACTTCTTCCACTTCCCAATTCTAATTCATGTTTGGGTTGAAATTTGAAATAAACAAATTTTTATTCACGTTTCATGGCGTAAATAAGATCGGATTGATTAAATTGAAATTTAATTGTTATCCAATTTCTAATGGTAGAACATGTTAGTTGAATAAATTCAGAGTATTTTGCTTGAATAAAATTGTGGTTTTGATTGATATATTTATATAATCTTGAATATGGTTTTGGAACAAAATTGGAAAGTCTAATTGGGATAATGTTTGTTTCATATGTGGCCTAAAAATGTAAAAGTGGAATCTTCTATAATTAAATGGTTTGTGGATATTGGATAAAAATTTTGTACAGATTAAATCCCTAAAAGGAGAACGTAAAGTAGGGTGGAAAAAAATGTAAATTAAATGGACCCTAAAGGTTAGTGTAAATCTATAACAAAATTGTATAAAAAAAATTATAGACAAACCATACAGACTGAACGGACGTGAAATTGAAATACTATTTATGTAAGAAAAAGAGAAATTGTAAAATAACCAAATCGTAAGTACGGTAAAATTAATTAATCTGGAAGCGATTTGGCAGGCAGGTCTTGTAAAGGTCTTGATTGGCGTTTCATGCAGTTAAGACCAAAATAAAGTTTTGGCTGTACGTACTAGGAGCGGGCAAGTAGGTTTGCAAGGATGTTTGTTACCTTTCATAGGTTGCTAGTACGTAGGATAGATAACATCCACAGTTGTAGGCTTCTTCAGGTAGTTCGACGTGGACGGAACAGCACAGGTGTGCTCCGATGTTGGCTTCTTTAGGTAGATCGTTGGGGGATTTTGTGCAGCTGATCCAGTTGCAGGTGCTCTTTTAGAGGACTAACACTTTGGATAGGGGTAAGTCCACGTTGGTGGCTGAGGAGACAGGAGGATTGGTGTCCGGTTTGGTGGAGCATGAGTACAACTTCGGGGTCCTGCAAGGTTGTTTGAGTTGACGTTGGTCAGATGTAAGAGACATTTAGTCACAGTGCACAGTTCAAGAACATGACTTTCATGTTGTAGCACGTGGATAGGTAAGGGCATCAGGTCCGACAGGCCAATTGACGTTTAGTATTACTGCATGGTTGACTTTTCTAGAGTGATCATGAACTTGGACTTCTTAGGAACTGTACCTAAGAAGGATTCACTGTATTCACGCTCTGCGATATCTGAGGATTACTTTGAATTAAACTGTTTTATTCTTTCTGCTTCATCTTATTTCTCATTCACCGGACTTTATGTCTAACCCACTCCTATTTTTCCTATTTTCCCCAATTCACAAGAGGGCAGGTCTAGGTTGTAGTTCTTTACAGCTTGGAGGGTCATTGGAGCAGTTGTTTTCTTCAGCTTTTATTTCCTTTGTTTCATGTACTTCGTTTCTCTTTTCTGTACTTTACTCTATATATGGGGACCTATATTAGGAACTTTGTTATGTTTTATGTTTTGGTGGAGACTAGTTGGTACTTTTGGTTTAAGAAATAAATTTGGAATAGTATTGTTTTTAATGAAGTTGTTTTGCTATTAATTTATAATTAGTGAAAGTTTTCTTCTGCTGTAATATTTTAATCATTTTATGTTGTTGCCTTAGTCTCTATGCTACGTTATGGATTTTAATTCCACTTGACCACCCATGCTTTTAGTCATGTTTGATTTTTGGGGTGCCTAGAGGTGTGGGGTGTCATAATATGTCATTAAATTTAATCATTAACACCCAAGTATTATAACATAATCAATCATATCAAGGCATGTAAAAAGAGTTAATATTGATAGATGTAGAAGTGTAAGTTAAAAATAACTCACCGAATCAAAGAATAGAAAATCAATACTTAGCCCAGCTTCCACTTTCAATTCAGCAACCATGTCCAAGAGTTTGCACAAAGCCATCACCACTCCTTCCCTTGCCACCACCAGGTACATGTACGATCGCACCTCCACCATGTTAGTCGTTCGAAGTTCCTGCCCATCGATCGCCAGCCTCTCCTCGTTTGATTCCGGTGTTGCATCTGCTATCACTATCCATCACTCCTTTGCATTGTGATGTCCCTTTTCCCATATCGCTTGAAGCCGCACCTCGACACGAGCATGATTTCTATATTTTTTTGATCAATCTCTTTTTTCCTTGTTGATTGATTTTGTGAATGATTTAGGTTTGGGGTAGGCTAAGTGTTTAACGACTAATCTTCTGTTGGATTAGAAAAATAGCCAAAAAATTTAAATTAAAAATTAACCACAAGCTCTTGACGTACAATGTTAGTACGTGGCAAGTACGAGTCGATCCGTAGGGAATTGTTTATATTTTAAAATTTCTATTCAATCAAATTAACCAAAGTTTAAAGTGTTCTTAAGATAAAAATGAAAATGTAAATATGCTAGCAAAAGAAAATGGATAAAAAATGAGAGTTTGAAGGCAATTTAGAGGTAATTTCCTTCTTATGATCATATAAATCAACAAAATGAAATTATGATCTCTCTTTTGGTCATTAGTGAATTTAATTGATATGCTTACCAAAAGTATGGAATATTTATGCTACTAATTAGCCCAATATTAACCATCAAACTTTAACATACCCGCTAAACCACTTCTTAACACTCATGAAAATGACAATGAAATTAAAAATAAAATCTATTTTAAGCATGACCTATTAACTATTGATTAGAAATATAGACCATAAAATTTTGATTTTAATATTCATTTCATTACCATAATCATATGTAGTTGAATAAGTAATTTGTGTTTGTGTTTGAGCATAGCCTATTTGGTGTCAACAACATAGGCTATCAAATTCAAGGATAAGACAATAGAATTTTACTCATTCAAATATTGTCATTAAGCATAAAAAGAGATCAAAAATTAGAAAAATGTTAGATATACATGATTAAGAGATCCTTATTACCCTAAATTGAAGGAGTTTATCCTCTTATATTTGTTATCATTTCAACAAATGTAGATTGCAACATGAAACAAAAACAAGAAGAAAATGCAAGCTAATTAAAAAGAGAGACAATTAAAATGAAATAAAAGCTAATCTACTTGTATAATATATGAAACTAAGCTACTAACACAAGAGGAAAGAAAGCCTGTAAATTGAAAAGAGAATGAACTAAAATTGCATAAAAAAGAAAATTACATGAAAGAAGAAAATGGCTAAGTAACTATGAAAAATAAAAGAGAGTTTATAATATATTTTTGAGCCTCTAACTAAACAAACTAAAGAGCGGGCTCAAAGAAGGCTAAGAGCTCAATTACATGAACATATGTGGTATTTATACAAGCCTAAAACCCTAATCCAATTTTCGGAAACTACCCAAACTACCCTTAAGGAAGTGTGGCCACCAAGTTATCATGAGCATGTGTTTATCCTCCACTTAAATGTGCATTTAACTTTAATCTTCGTTAGCATGTGCATTAGCTCCTAATGGTAAGTAAATAGGTGGGGTCCTCCATGTTGCATGAAATGAATTATTTCCATCTTCATTTGCCTGTATACTCATGTGCATGCATATTTTTTCATGAAGCCTCTTGTAATTTTCATTCAAATTCCTACAAATAAAAATAAATTGTGGAAATAAATATTCTCAAATAAATATATGCACAAAAATGACCATATTGCCCCTATATGAAGATGAATAAATGATGATTTGAAAATAATTTAATTTTGATTTAAACATATTAAAACACACTATATGCTAATTATTTAATTAAATTCATTTAAATATAGAACTAAAAATATGCACATTTACGTGCACATCAAATACCACCATACTTATCTTTTTATTCGTCCTCGAATAAGCTAAAACTAATATAAATTTGTTTTCGTAGGGAGCACGATTGCATTGAACGTATACAACAAGCCGTTAAACCTTTAGATGTATTTAGTAGGACAAGTGTTATCTCGTGAGGGTTTTCAGCGGATACTACCCATAAAATCCAAATGCAATATGAAAATTCCTAAATGCATGATTTATTTACAAAGTGATGAATGCAAGTTTTTTGAAATATTTAGAAATGAAAATTTTACTGTCAAATTGACATGAATAATTTAAATATAAGTTTTGATCATTATGAAGAAATTTAAGTCCTTTTACTTGTCCAAATTTCCAACAAAAATTAAGTTATCATAACAAATAGACTTTAGTTTGACTAGTTGTTTCGATTGATAACATAGTGCAATTATGAAATGGATCCATAGTTGATTATCAAAGTTTATTAAAGTGGTATTTCTATTTCGTTTGAATAGCAAATCGAATCAAATAGGTTAAAACAGTGCTCAGATTTCAATTGCTTATTCTCTCTATTTTTGAAAATTTTATTGATATTAACAATGTTTACATATGCCTAACTCAGAAAACTGAGGCTAGATTATATTATCCATACACTGCCTTTCGGGTTTACATGAGGGGAATACGGAGCATGGTGAGTGAACATACAAGTATGAACACCTATCAACTATATGCATTATTAATACAAGAATTTTTTATATACATACACCTAACGTAGATAAACTGAGGCTAGATATACCGATCATGCACTGCATTTTGGGCTTACGTGAGAAGAGTACACAACATGGCGAGTGAACACATACTCTAGGTGCTAAATAAAAAAAATACATATATACAAATATATTTTTTCTCTTTTTGTTTTTTGTTTTTTTTCCTGTTATATTTTTTTGTTTTTTTTGAAGGGAGAGTTTCGCAAAATCATCTTAGCACCATTTAACTTAGAAGATAAAAAATGTTATATCATTTTCTTTAAATCCACCACTTTTCAAACAAAGATTTTCAATTAGGATATACTTCATAATTATCATCAATGAACCTTCTTATATACTAGATAAAGCATAGTTACTTGTAATCAAACTTTATTTTTATTTTTGTTAAGACAAATAAATTTTCAAAAATTCAATTTAATAACCAAAACCATATATTTATCCTATAGTGTTTTTTTCAAAAGTAAATCAATAGGCTAAAAAGGAATTATTATTTTTTGAATTTTTTTCATATATATATATATATATATATGGGGAATTTTTTAGTTTTGGGAAGAAAATGCAAATAAATAAACCATGAAATATAAAAAAAGAAGATGAGACCCCACCACACTTGATTTTGACTATGTCCCCATAGTCCACCCAAGTTAAAGGAGAAAAATGAAATAAAAATAAAATTTGACCTATATTTACACGAAAATGAAAAGATTATTATTAACCGGATATCAAAAAATATACTGTTAAAAAATGAATAAAACGGTCTTCCAAAGACCAATTCATTTGTCTCGTTAAGTAAGTCAAGTATGAAAGACACAACTTAAGCACAGAAAACCAAATTATAAAAGATTTCAAAGTTGAACGTTGATTTGGAATAAGGAATGTTGTTTTATTAAAAATCGTGTGAGTTGTTTTATTTTCAATGATTTTTAGGGTTGATGGAACAATTAGTTGAAGTTCAAGTTTATTTTCACCAATTTGAAAGGCAAGTTTATCATCGACAAATTCTTCTAAATTATTGATTTCAAAATCAAATTGGCGATTTAAATCTTCCCCTTCAGAATTTAACAACTTGTCTTCAAAAAGTTCAAAGAATACATGTTCGCTAAATTCTCCTTCCTTTATTGGATTATCAACAACTTCATTGTATATATTAAGTTCAAAATCCAAAGTTTTGTATTCAATTTTTCAAAATCAGAAAAAGGAAGATCGAATTTTAAATAGATTTTTTCACCCTCAAAAGAATTGAAATCCAAATCAATTATCGTACTTTCAACAACTTCATTAAGATTGTCATCTTCAATTATAAAAGTTGTTATTTGAAAATCGTCAATTTTGGTAAAAGATGGATAATCATTTGACTCGTCACACACTGGGATTTGATTTTGTTTCTCACATTGTTTCATATATGTTTCAAATAACAAATCCGTGTGTTCATTGTTAATTTCGTCCATCTATTCAACAAAATCCAACATATAATTATTAACTTGAGGATTCTCAATATGAAATTTTTTGAGAACAGAAATTATCTATTGCACCATAGTCGAGATTATTCTCATTGCCAAAATCATTTAAATAGTTGTTTCCATTTTGGTTTTAATTTTGAAATTCATTGAAGTTCAAAATTGAATTTACATGGGTCAAACTTGAAATCATTTGAATTTTGAAGTGAATTCAAATTTTTATTATTTTGACTTGAATCATTGCAAAAATATGAATTACACAAATCATTTATTCTTTGATTTTGTTGTGTAGAGAGTTCAAGTAAAGAAGAAATCATTTTAATGTTATTTTCAAGAGTTGAGGGTTGGTCCTCATTTTGAAAATTTTGTTGTTCAAAATTCGAATTGTTTGTACAATAGTTGTCATTAAAATATCCATAAGAATTTGGAGTGAGATTATATGGATTATATTGATTTTCACAACTATCGTAAAATTCATGTAAGCAGGGAAACTTGGACATTTTCAAGAATGTTTTTTTCGGATTTTTTTATGAAGGAAAACTATTTACCAAAAGGAATTTATTTTTCTAAAAGGAATTTTGATTTTTGTTTTATTGTAGGATTTTGATTTTTTTGAAAAGGTTTTATATATTTTTTGGATTTTTGCTTTTCTAAAAAAAACTAATTCAATTTTTTTTTGATTTTTTGATTTTGATTTAAAAATTTCAAACGAAAAGTTTTAAAAACTAAGTTAAGAAATATTTACATATTTTTGTAGTTTTGGCTTTTGAATATATTTAGAAAAATATATGCATGAACTAATGCAACTAAATGAATGCAAGGCTTAATTATAAATTATCTATCCTAAGTAGCTCCTAACCCAAAATTATATAATTACACTTTGTCTTGATTCAACAAGATAGTTCTCAGCCAGGTAACGGAGAGAAGTTATCGGTGCATCACGAATCGCCATAGCAATGCAACCGAAGATTTAAGCACTTTTAGAGAAACAACCACTGTAATATTTACGAATCACCATAATAATTATAAATGCTTATTGCTCTGTCGTAGTTCGGACGCCAAGAAATTAAATTGTCGAAAGAAGACAACTTGTTAATATACAACTAACCCCTATGTGAGCTCGTGACACCCTTAAGTTCGATGTCTAACTGTTATTATTAATCAATTTCTAAAATGAAATGCAAAACTGAAATTAAATGTGTATTAATAATGCAACTACGAATGAAATTTTGTTTTTGTTTTTGAAATTTTTTTATAAAATGCAAGCAACCAACAATGCAAAGTAAATAAAAATAAGAGATGAGGGCATAATACCAGAGCATGTAGAATTATTAGCAATTTATTTTAAAGCGGCAATTTATTTTAAAGCGGCAATTTTTTTTATTTTTTATTTTTTTTTAAGCAAGCAAGCAAAGTTGAGCAGTTTATAACAGAAACTTTTTTTATTTCCTACAACCTCAAAATTAAAAACAAGATATATATTCAATTATATATATATATATATATATATATATATATATATATATATATATATAGTTTTATATATCAAAGGAGAAACTAAACAAATGAAAATCAAAACAAATGAAACTAAAATAATTGAAAATAAGATATATACTGTTTTTTTTTTTTTAATTTAGAAAGAAACTTAAAAAAGATACCAAATGAAAATGAAAATAAATTCTCACTTATTTGTAGGAAACAAAACCCTAAACAAAGCATTTTTTTGAAGTAAACTTCAATAAAAATTTGAAATAAAAGAAAAATCAATTCCAACACTCCACTTAAAAATCAGAAAAAATAAAGAAAAGGAAAAAGAAATACGAAGCAGCCCACTACGCCAAAGTCCACTTTATAAATCACTACGACTTAACCAAACCCCCATTTTTTCTCTCTTTGAACAATAGCACACTACGCCAGTTAAAATTAATTGCTCAAATCAAAGTCAGAAAACGCAACTCCATAATTAACAATTGCGAAGTGATTCGAGTTATAGATTGAATCGCTGTCAATGCTCGTAGTTGTGGAGGGTGGTCGATTGGTAGAGGCCGCGTGTTCGGTCACGAATGATTGCGGTGGTTAAGGATTAGCGATGGTTAGCTGCTGAATTGTGGGAGGTGGTGCGCGGTGATGTTGTGCGAAGGCGATGGGGATGTTGCGCGAAGGCGAAGGCGGATTGGTTCAAGCAGAGGTTGGTTGCTTTGTTGTCTTCGTTTGAGGTCAGTTGGATGGACTGTTGCAGTGATGTAGTATTGTTGTTTGGTATTGTATGGTTGTTTGCAGTGAATGAAGTGTCGATGTTGTACTTGGGTTGAAGTGGTATGTGCAGAGGCTGTTATGGATGATACTTGGTCAGAGGTGATGAACGATGTTGGTATGTGTGGCAGAACTGGTGGTAATGCACTGGGTGTTGCTTCTGCTTTATTGATGCAAGCGGATGTATGACAGTGGTGGCTTTAGGAAGTGGAACAGGGAATTGGCGAATTATGTGATGAAATTGCAGTAGGAGGGTGATGTAGTTGATGTATGAAATCAGTTGGTGGTGCAGTGTGTAATGATGTATGTGCACTGGCGTGGTGATTGAGGAGATTGCAGTAGTTTATGGCAAGACAGCGGAAGGTTTATGTGATGATGATGTCTGATGTCAGGGTGAGGCACTGGACTATGGGCAGTTTGTGGACCGTGGACAGTTTGTTGCAGATCGATGGATCGGTGGATGAGGATGCTGCTGTGGAGGTTGTTGGAGGAGGAAGTGGGTCAGTTTGATCTGACTATGGGGGGAAAGTATGGTGAGGCGCACTGTGCACTGTGATAGGTAATGGGAGTGTCTAATGGTTTTGGTGAACGTGACTGTTGTGATTTGCAAATGAAGATGGTATCACAGCAAAGTTTGACAAAGGGTGACTGGTAATGATTGTTCAAGTTGGTAGGCAATTTTGTAGAAAGGTTGATGGATGTGGAGAGGCTTGAAGCAGCAAGGTTGGAGATAGGCAAGTGATTGTGATGTTTATGAGGTGGTCAAATGTGACAGAGTTGACGAAGTAATGATAGTTAACAAAGCAATTGTAAAATATGACTAGAAATGTAAAACAATGAAATGTGTATAGTAAATAATAAAGATTTTTTTTTGTTTTGTTTTGAAATGTGTACGCTTCTTTTTTTGTCTATATAAAACAGAAATGCAAATGCAAATGAACTAGAAAATAACAATCACACAATTCAAATGCAATCAAAAATCAAACAAACACACACAACACAAAAAAATTAAATATGAAAATGCAAATCGAACAACAACAAGCACACAATTAAAATGCAAACAAAAAACACACAACAAACACTCTACACATTTTTTTTAATAGTTCAGGTTTCAGTCTGCGGATGGACTTCTCATCCTTTTGATAACCGTATCAACTGTATCATATCCGTATCTCGATAACTCATCGAATCTAGTTGCATACTCAAGCACTGTCATGTTCCCTTACTCCAACTCCATAAAATTCCTGAGCAAAGTTGAATTAGCAATCTCTGACATGAATCTTTCTCGAACCTCCTTCTAAATTCAGCCCAAGTCATTATCTCCTCATTAACTTCCACAGTAACACTGTTCCACCAATACAACGCTGCTCCTTATAGTTGTCTAGAAGCAAACCTCCTATTCTGCTCATCATTAAGCCCTAAATCATCAAAGATCCTCTCGCAATGATGTAATCAATTTTCCACTTCAGTTGCATCTTCAGTCTCAATAAATGGCTTTCCTCCAAGCCTGGCATAGCCTCTGCTCAGGATTGCATAGTTATTGACCACTGGAGCTCACTGATTTCCTCTTTCAACATTTCCTCTGACTAGCCCTGCAACAACTCCAGCCTATATCATATTAACAAAGAACTGATATATAGCTCTCATATAAGCTTGCGGCACTTCAACATCTACATTGGCATTTGCATTTGGATTAACATTTGTCGATCGACCCACGTTTCTCCTGTTGGGTCGAGCGTTTCCGTTGGTTGTTGTGCTTCTTCCACCAATGTTAACTCTTCTACTCCTAGCATCCATATTTTACATCCTTAAAATTTGCATTCAAGCGTTTGTAAGATATAGAAGAACAGTCTAAGAAAGATGGAAAATAGAGATAGAGTGTACACTTATATATAGCAAATATAAGTACATTACTATAGCGCTATCCTATACCCCAGTCTTTTCTCTAATTCCTTAGGATTATGTTTTCAAAATCATTTTTAAGTTTGAAATTTCCTTTTAACCTGTGCTTTGATACCAAGTTGTAGCATCCCCTATCTTAAGGCTCGAAGCTAAGCATTATAGATGCCGCAGTCGTCCATAGTATATTAACTTCCAGTGACAAAATACGGTAATGTAATGGTATTCATAATATTAGAAGCTCATGAATATGAAACAAAATTTAACATAGATTCCAAAATATCTCTTTTGATTACATTTCAAATCAATATTTCATATCCAGGTAAATAATCCCGAACGACTTCCAGGTTTTGATTAAATATAATTATTACAAATTACGCCAAGAGCGACATATGAAAATGTCCCATTGGACGATCAGAGTACTAAATAGACATATCTGTCATAAATACATCATAGTGGAAATAAAACTAAATAGCTCTTACATAGCTCACTTTGTCTTCGGCTCGACTTCGAAAGCTTATCATCCAACCTACTAAACCTAAAAAACCTTAACTCTTAATCTACCCAAATTAAATTTTAAGCACTCGAGAGTTTAAGGGGAAATCATAAACTTTGTATCTGACATAAAGCCTGGTGTGAATAATATTATTACATCTCGGTTTGCTGATATTAATTGAGACCATGCCGCTTAGCGGAACAGGTTTTCCTCACTAATATCCCTTTAAAAAGCATATCTTCTGAAAACTAGAATCCTACAATCAAACTAATTATAACAATAATAACAAGTACATATATGCATAAAAATCAAAAAATCAACGGACTAATTGTCCACACTATAGTTTTGCTTGGCTAACTATTAACCATTGGCTGACTGGGGCCTACTAGACATACTCAATAATCTAACTATTATTAGACACAATACTGGACTGACTACCCTTAACTTTCTTTACCTAATGGTTTTACGGGCTCACCAACAACCTATCTTTACTCTGTATACTCCCTTCTTTGTGTAACCTCAATTTAGTCCCACCTGTGATAAGCCCTACAACTGGAATTTTGGGCTTATTTTAGCTAGGGGCTAATAGCTAAAGTATAGGACGCGACCCTACACAAGTCCCATCTTGTCTTTAACTACCCTGTTAAAACTTCATTTCCTTGTAAATAGCTTTACAAATGGTTTACCCCTGAAATCATACCTTTATAAAACAAGAAAATCATATACTTTGCTTTACTAAAAACACCTATACCATGATACACACACACACACACAAGCTTTACACAAAATAATGTTGATGAAACCTTATCAATGGGATTATCTATCCCTCCCAAGTAAGTTAAAAACCCTTTTTAACTTAAAAGATTTTAGGTCATAAAGCCAAACACTACCTTCAAAAACTCTATTTAAACCTTAAACAAAGCCTTTTGAAATCATTTAGAACAACTCTTTTGAAAGCTTTACTAAAACCTTGGACATCCCCTTTTAACACCATTTAAGCATACCTTTCGAAAGCATTGGAAACCTTTCATTCAAATTCTCAAAATAAACGTTTCGAAAACATTGAAATCCTTCACTTAAAATGTACCTTTCGAAAGTATTGGGTTTAAGTAAAAATTTGTGGAAGCATGGTTTCAAAACCATTTAAAATCATTCATTTTGAAACCTTTGGGTTTAATTCCTAATATAGCTAAGGGTCGTAAAGAACTGGGGAAAAAGCATCGCCTTCGAAAGCATCGGTCCTAAATATAAGAAAGAGGATGGTTTTGAAACCAACCCTTTCGAAAGCTTGAGATGTGGCTTCAAAGGAAGAAGGTGAAAGCACCCTTTCAAAACCATTGTTTAAAGACAATAAAGAAAAGCGGCCTTAACTAGGTCGAAAAGCAGAACATTGCGGCATGGGTTGTATCCTTTCGAAAGCTTCTTTTATAACATAAAGGCAGCAACTCATCCGAATGCCCTTTTTATATAAACGGAAGCAAGTTGGTTAAGTCGAAAGCTAACTCCAACCCCTTCGAAATCATCATTTGTAAACAAGAATAGTTCAAAGTTAATACGAGCAGCTTCTACCCCTTCGAAAGCTTGGTTTCAACGATGTACCTTCCACCTTTCTTCAATTCACTATGTATCAATTGTTTGATACAATGTGCATTGGTTTCGACTTGGTCATCGGCAAAGGTATGGTGTCGAAAGCTTGCAGATGGAAGTGGCGAAGTAGTAAATTTAAGAAAAACTGTTTAAAGCCTTTTAAAGAAATTGTTTTTCAACTAACTTGCCTTATTTGTCAAAATACAATTGCCTATTTCTTTTCAAAATCTTCTTTTCTAAAAGTACTGCCAAATTTCAAATTAGTAATTGAAAACATCTAACAAAGAAGCCCTTCTCCATGATAAAACATATAAAACATTTAATTTGCACACCTTAAATAATTTTATATGTATAGCAAAACACATAGGAAAATTCCCAAAAAATTACCATAATTCACTCCTACTATATTTAAATTTCAGACCCAAAAGCAATATATAATTGTCGTAATTAATTAAAACCCAGTATTAGCTATTTTCTTCCATAGAAAAATCATAATAAATCCACAATTGCTTAGAAAATTATGAAACCTGAAACCCACTTCATAAATAATGTTTTCGATTATGTATTAGAAATGCAAGGCATTTGGACGTTAATGGGTTTTTCAAATCTAAACTTATCATAAAATCTATATGAAGCAACGTAAATCACCAATAAGCATATATATCCATTTAAACAATCATATCATGGTACATTACTTGCAAAATCAATTTGGATCTTAACTAGAAACCAAAATCAATAAAAATGAGATGTAAATCTATTATTCACCTTAGCTTATTTTTAAGAAGGTTGAGATTTGTTCTTTGCTTAATTCCTTCAAGCTTTCTACTTGATTCTTAGCTTTTCTTGCTTTGGTTTCTCTTAATGGTGGCCGACCATGCTTCTATGTATTTTGGTTTTTTTGTTGAATGTTTTAAATGAATGAGAATTGAAGGATAGAAGGGTTTAGGGTATAAAGATAAGGACTATTCCTATTTTGCCCCTATCATATTCCTTCTACTTATTTATTTTCTATTTCCTTTTATTTATACATTCATTGAGGCATGGCTACCTTATGATTACACAATCTTAATACCTAAACCATCTACATTATTTTATTTCATTTATATAATTAAATGTCTTAAATAATGTCAATAAAAATTAGGGTCATTACATCCTTCCTTGTGGCATGGCCGTGATACCATGGAATTGACAAAATGTATTTAGAGATCATCAAGGCAGGAAGCCTGGAGAGGTAATTATTAGGTTTAGAGATTAGTTATAAGCAAGGCCATGGTTGATAGTCATGTAGATTCAGGAAAGAAGCATCTAAGAAATAGCTAAGTATGGATTTGCACTTCCTCTAAGCAGGGGGTTGGATCGGATCAATATGTTTAGGAATAGATCGGATCAGATTACTATGGTTGTGGATCACTTAGATTGGTAGTTCAACTCAATGATGATTGCTTACTATCTCAACAAACACTCATGGAACTAGGCAAACAACTCAAGAAACCAAAAGAAGACATGGAAGGGGACTCACCATAAGGATCATCAAGCAACATGTTGTCTTCTTGACCGTTCAGTGCCGATCCCCCCATAAGGATCAGTGCTATTCGCTCATAAAGGCCTGGATGGGCCTCATTTTTTCTGGAGGGGTTCATCTTGGTCTTGGGCTCTGCACGTAGATTTTCAGCTAGATATTCTATCACATTCCCCTACAAATACCGAATCATTGGCTCAAGGAAATGGATATTCTTTCTGGCTCTTCATCATCTTCCCTAGGCTATACTTTGCCATTTTTATTATTGAATTTCACGAATTGTAACTGTAATCAGCAGTATAAATAAAAGGAAAAACTTTTGGAGTGGACGTAGGCAAGAGTACGCCGAACTAATATAAATTCTCTCATGTTCATTTACTTTCTATTTGTTTCAATTTAGCGTTCTTCATATTTTATTCTCTACTCCATTCTATTTGGATTTGGACATTGAATCTGCGGTATTATCATATCAATTGAGTGTTTGTGGCCAATTTTGGTGCAAACATTTTGGTGTCGGAGCTAGGTTACTTGCGCCTGCAAATTTGGAAACGATTTTAAGCTTGGACTTAGATCAATGGTCAGGCAATCTACAAGGAAAGCATCCGCGGAAAGAATTCACCATGGAGGAAGTCAGGAGGCATCCTCAAGAGCTGGAGCTAATCAACCCTTCGTTTACATCACTAGAAACAAGATGGAGACTATGATGGAAGCATTACTGGAGCGAATGATGAGGGAACAAGAGGAGATAATGCAAAAATTCCTTAGGCCATTGGATAAGTTAGAGCATAAAACCAAAGACTTGGAGTAGCTGGAAGTCAGGATCAAAGAATTGGAGTTGTAGTAGCTGCAGAAAATCAAAACCAAACGCATGGAGTCGAAGCCAACAAGCAGGAGAATAGAACGAAGCATTCGGGGGTAGTCCCAGTCCAACAAGGAGGGATCGACACCGATCGCCTATGGTAAGGGTGCATGCCCCCAGGTTAGATTAGACTAGTTCACTATAGGATAATGGTTGATGCTATTCAGTTGGATGCACATCAGAATGCAGATGCATGTCTAGAGGGGCATGTTTCGGAATACCCTTACAAAGTCGAAGGGCAGGCTGTAATATGGATTGGAGATCACCTATGGATGAGAATGAAAGGATGGTTGAGCTGAGACGATGCATAATGAGAGGAAGGTTGCCCAATAGGATTTTGGAAGATGTAAGCCAATGTCTATTCACTCTAAGTATCTGGCAAGCTTGGAACCCACCAAAGTTTAAATTACCAATACTAGAGGTGTACGACGGACGGCAGACCCTATAGTGCACTTGATGAGGTATATCCAGCAAACAGAAGTGTTGGGCACATCGGAGGAGGTCATGGAGAGATTTTTTGGTCCAGGATAGATAAGGGTAAATGGAAGTTAGATCATGGATATGATGGATTGAATAGGTAGAGGAAATAGTGGGAGCCGAAATTATCCTCTTATTTGAACTTGGTGGAAAGCTTGAAATAGATTTATCTAGACATAGGGTGGAAACTCGCTTATCAGAAACCGGCAAGGAGGGATCCTATGGAGCGGGAATGTAGATTAGAAAAATATTACATGTTCCACAAATTTGATGGGCTTATAACAAATGAATGCAAGCACTTACGGTCAGGAATGGCAGACTGCCGCAGTACGCAAGGAATCGAGCAGCGGTGGTGGAACAGGAGCGGCCATTGTCCACATCAAATGGAATTGGCCTTGGATGGAAGTCACAGATCGTCATCTCCTGATTGGGATGGCATTAATTAAATAAATAATAAACTCCACAGTAAAATGGCTAAGTCACTTACACATGTACAAGACCGATGTCAGATCTTAGGCATGCACTGAGATGATGACAAACCGTCATGCCCGAAGAGGCAATGCTTGGTTTTCCTTGCTTTTTGGTTTTCTACTGTAAGAACTCAAATTTGATAACTTAACTTAAAGCTGCATTTATGCAATGAACAAAATAGGTCGTGGTTGTCTCGACCGGAGAGAAGGCAATAACCGTAAGGTGTAAGTCCCTTCGTCGGACATCGACTTAGTGGATTCATACGTCATGGATTAAGCCTCGATCAAAGTGTCAAAGCTAAAGAAAGAAAATTAGTATGGAATTGATTGCCTTATATCCCTGCCTAGAGAGTTAGGGACCAAAGTGCAAGAAGTGAGTCACTTCGCCGGAGAGCAACAGGATCGACATACTTATCGTTGTTCTCCCTTTTGTTAGAGAATGACATGATGGGGTCCAACAACGGTCCGGAGAGACCGTGATCAGCCTAGGAAGGTTAGGACATCGCTTTATGTTCAGGAACACTGAACCGAAGTGCAAAAAGTAATGCCGCTTCTTCGGAGAGATACATGATCGGCTTACTTGTTATTCCCCGTTCATCAGAGAGTGATAGGATGCAGTCTAGTAAGTGCTCGGAGAGGCTATAATCGATCCAGGTGGATCAAGACATTTCTATATGCCTTTGAAAAACAAAGAGTGCAGTGAATGAGCTACTTCATTCGAGAGCAACATGATCAACTCACTTGTCGTGAAATCCCCTCACCGAAGAGCATGTGGATCAGGCTTAGCGTGGGTCCGGAGAAACCATCGATAAATATATAGAAACCACGAACTTGGATAACGATCCAAAGTGATCGTGGAATGGCTTATTGACTTCCATGATTTCAAATGGTTTTGGATTTGGATATTGACAAAGAGAGGACATGGATTTGGAAAACGATCCAATGAGATCGAGGATTTGCCTAACAATCCGGAGAGATCAAGAATTTGGATAACGATCTAGTGAGATCGAGGATTTGGATGACGATCTGGTGAGACCGAGGATTAGGTAACAATTTAGAGAGCTCAAGGATTAAGATAAAGATCTAGTGAGATCGTGGATTTGGTAAACGATCTGGAGAGATTGAGGATTTGGATAACAATCCGGTGAGATCAAGACTTTGTATTTGGCAAACGATCCGGTAATATCATGGATTGGGTTAACAGCTTTGGACGGATATGGATTTGGCTAAGGATTTGGAATGGTTTTGGAATTAGATATCAACTCGGAATAGTCACGGACTGTGGCAAAAGGATTGTTATGGATCAAAAATTTGGCTATCAATGGATTAAGGACTTTGGATTTATGACAATTCAAAGCATACCTTCCTATCACAAGGCATGTTTTAGGGGCAAATGTTATCCCACCTTTTGGCAAGGCCGTGATACCACATGATTAGTTGATCATCAAAGCAGGAAGCCAAGAGATATGTTTATAGTTATAATCAAAGCTATGGATGATAGTCAAGCGGATTTAAGCAAGTAGCATCCAAGAAATGGCTAAGTATGGATTTGCACTTCCCCTAAGCATGGAACGAATCAGATCAATATGGTTAGGAATAGATCAGATTAGGCCACTATGGCTATAGATCACTCGGATTGGTAGTTCAACTCAATGATGATCGTTTAATATCTCACAAACACTTATGGAACTACGTAAACAACTAAAGAACCAAAAAAAGACATGGAGGAGGACCCACCATAGGGATTGGCGTTGGACCCAATGTGGTCTTCTTGACCGATCGATGTCGATCCCCCTATAGGGATCAGTGTCGATCGCTCCTAAAGGCCTTGTTGGGCCCTTTAATTTTGGACGGGTTCGTCTTCGTCTTGGTCTTCTGCATGTGGATTTTAAGTTGGATATTTTGTCATCTTCCCTTATAAATACTAGATTATTAGTTCAAGGAAAGAGATCTTCTTTCTGGCTCTATTCATCTTTTTCCATAGGCTATATTCTGCCATTTTTATTCTTGAATTTCATAATTTTAAATGTAATCAGCAGTATAAATAAAAGGAAAAACTTTTGGAGTGGATGAAGGTCGTAGTATTTCAAACTACTATAAATTCTCTTGTATTCGTTTACTTTTTTTCTATTTTAATTTCCCATTCTTCATATTGTATTCTCTACTCCATTTTGTTTGGATTTGGACATTGAATCTGTGATGTTATCATATCAATTAAGTGTTTATGACCAATTTTTGTGCAAACAGTGTATTGTAATATTTTATTTATAAAAGCAAAAGTACATATATAAACATATACTTGGACAATATTTTTGCATATTTGATGAGCTAATGTGTCTGTTGCGATGTAAATCCCAGCATCTATACACGGACATGTTATATCTTGCACAGTTTGATATGATACACATGCATACATATATATGTGTATATGATATACGTTTGTATATATATAGTATAACATAAATTAAATAATACTATATCATTTTTTGAATTTAAATAAAATAAAAGGTTTTATTTAAATAAAATTTAGAATTGTTCTAAATAAAATAGACTTCATAGGCCCAATAAAGATCCAATATGGTTAAGAAAAATTGGAATTCACCCATAATTTATATTGAGGGCTGACCCGGTTCCAATATAATTTACTTTATTTCAAGAGTTCTTGCATGAGTACAAACGAGTTACAATGTTTCAAATGTAGAAAATAAAGTAAATTTAAGCTTGATAACACTTCGTGGAAAAGTAGGACTAGAAGATAATATGGGTCAAAAAGTGTCAAAAATTCCTTTCTTCGTTGCTCTAACACTGATATTTATAGGCGAATCCACTCGAGGTGCTAGCTTGCGGGAGACCTGGTAAGAACTTAGATCCTACAAAAAAGGGAGAATGAGTAAATTTCATAATAAAAGTCATATCAGTATTGACCACAATCATCTCGGTACCAACCTTTTTTTACTCAGCGCTACTCCACTTTTGCTTCATATTCGTTCACGTCTTTAAGTTTCCAAGCTTTGTTGCAAAACTTGCTCTTACAGATCATCTTGGTACCGATATGATTTGCCATATGCGAGACTTGTCATTCTTTTGTAAAAACCATAGTAGTGCACCTACTTAATCAGAAGTCACCCCCATCAAAACATCTCTATACCGACTGTATATGACTTCTATCATCTTTGCTCTAGCTTGTTGTGATCCATCATTATCTCATGAAAAACAAAACCATAGATTCTTGATTCATTTCTTCGTTATCTTGAAGTCCAGATCTATAAAGTAGTCGCTTGGTTTAAATGCTACATAACACTTACCTTGCAAAGTATACTTCCATGAAGACAAAGCATATTTTGAATCAAGACAAGCGATCAGGCTTAGTTGCATAAGAATTAAGAGTTGATTAAACATCACCTTGAAGCGCCACTTCTATTCCAAGAACGTCTATTCATTACTTCAAATAGTCATCATACGATTCCTTCAATGGAAAAGTTAAAGCTTTTGAACTTTTGGAAGCTACATCATGTCCTCATTAAGTATACTTCGTTTTCCTTTCTTTTCTCCCCATCCCCAATTTATTTTAGCATCGAGGATAAAAACATGTCAGTTCTGACTATATCGTTCACTACCGTCATGATGCCTAAGTTTAATATAAACACTTTAACACTTAAAATTTTCTCATTTCCATTCACAAGTTAACCTTTTTATCCTATGATTTTTCTGCCACTGCTATCATCACTTTGCAACTTCGACGTCGTCAACATCAATTTGACCATCATCACCTCGACTTTAGCACCATCAAAATCCAATTTAGCTCAGCAAATACGCACCAACCACTTCATAGTTCCTATCACCATATATAAACTATAAGTTAGGTGGATACTTGGCCTAGTTCTAGGCATCGGTTACATGGCCGCCACCTTGTCAATGTTGCCTCATCACTTATCACAATCACAAATTCATATTCGACCATAATCTTGTGCCCATCCTTTGGCTATGGCCGACTTGAAATCACACTTTCTCATGGCCTCAAAGCACTCGGAGTTGGCTATAGGTTTCTTTGGATCTGACCCTGAGTTTTTTGTCTAGGTCTACTTGTGCTTACTTCGGGTCTCTACAACCTTTACCTCGAGTTTCTTTTCGATCGTAGGCCTAATCCTTTAAATGTGAACTTCAACATATGGAAGAGAAGCAGCGAACTCTTGTCTTATTTTGGTCGAATATGGATTGATGATCTATTTTTTGTGAGATGGTTTCAAGAAATGGTCGCATTGGATGAACTCAGGTGTCTGATCAAAACTTGTGTTGACACTTCAAGTCAAACAGTACAATCCTACGTCGGTACAAAGAAAACTCTGTGTCATTTCGGACAACGGTTCCATTATCATTTATTCTACAGTAACGAATAAAATCGAACACGTGGTTCTATAGCATGATGGAGTTCATTTGCCTGCACGAATGAACTATCTACATAGAGTGTTTGTTGGGACTAGGCTAGCCCGTAGTGGAATAACTGGGTAAACTTCAATTTTTTTTACCTTTCTGGTCTTTATTGGGTTTATGTAGTCTAAATTCAGTTAGAACTTCTCTGAATTTTTTATTAAATAATATCGAAATTTTATTTAAATTTTTAATTTTTATTTTATACAATATGCATTACATTTTACATATGTGTATCATATACACATATGTGAGTGCGTGCATATGCAACAAGATAATATGTACATGGTTTGACATGTCCATGTATAAATGTTGGGATTTACATTGAAAAGGACAAGTCAGCCCCTCATGTATACAAATGGACTGTCCAACTATGAATATGTATGTGTGCATACTAAAATATTGTGTATTTATAATATAATTGTATAACTATTATAAAATAATGGTTGTAAATTATTTACATAAAACATTTACTAAAATACACACACACACACATACACATGTGTATATTTATGATCAATATCCCATTTTATTTAGAACCCTTTGTAGCCCTCGATATCATCCATAATTTTATATTTAGATATTTAGTCTATGTGATAGGAGAGAGAAAGAAGAAAAAAATTAAGTAGAAATTTATGGCTAATATGACGGGGTTACAAAATGAGGCTAAATAAAGGGGGCTATTGATACTAGCTCATGTAAATTGAATTCCATTCGCTATGCATAGAGGATTGGTGAATAGGGACCTGGAGAATGTAAATTGAATTCCATTCGCTCCAAATATCAAGAATGCTAGGAATCCACCAAAATTCAAACTACCAACACTTGAAGCTTATGTTGGAAATTCTGATACAACTATGCATGTGATAAGATATATATGACACATGAAAATACTAGGAGCATTGGAAAAAGTCCTGGTATGATGTTTCTCCCTATAGTTAACGGATGTAGCTGTGCTACGGCTCAGACAGTTAGAAGGCTGTTCTATTAGCACATGGATGGAATTGGTCGAAAGATTCATGAAGCAGTTTCAGGTTCACATTACGAGACCTAAGAATGTGATAACATTGACATCAATAAAACAATGGGATTTATTAACCAGGTTAAATACGACAGTTGTTTCGGTGGATCGACTAGATCCTTTAATGGTTTTAATGGAGGCAGTGTCAGGAGTTGCAGATAAATCAGATTTTAAGATAATACTGATACGAGATCCACCGATGGATCTCGAGGAATTATACCATGAAGCAGATAGATTTCTACGATAAGAAAATATGAAAGCTGACAAAAATGCAGTGAAAGTTAATATGACGTGGGGTAAAGAACCACCCTGTTAAAGCTCAGGAAAGGACAAGGTAAACGGAACATGGATAATAGCTTCAATGGATCGAAGCGATAGAGAGGGGAACCCAAATTCTCTTCTTACTCGGAATTAAATGAAACCCTAGAATGGATATATATGGATACTTGAGGGCAACTTCCATATTGGAAGCCGGCAAGGAGGTAACCCTCCAAATGTGAATGGATATTAGAAAAGCGGTGCTTATTAAATGAGCTGGATGGGCATAATACAAATAACAGGAGGCATTTGAAGGATATCATTGAGCAACATGCGAGGAATGGTCAATTACCACAATACGTAAGGACTCGGGCTGCTGCGGCGGAACACGAGCAATCACCGTCCACCTTGAATTTAAATGGCATTAGATTAAGGCATTATCGTTAACTTGTCATCAATTGATCGAGGTGGCATGGAATAAGTAACAAACTCCGCAATAGGATGGCTAAGTCACTTACATATGTACGGGATCGAGGACGGTCTCTAGGCATGCTCTAAGACGATGATAAACCGTAGTGTTGGAGTTTGTAAAATTAGATTTTATTTTTCTTTATTTTTCTTCTTGTTTGCTTCGAACTATGGTTTATTGGTTGTACAGACTCTTGTTTTCTATTTTGGCATATGGACTTAGGAATATTTAAATTTGGATCGATGTAATAGATAACACAGGTCGTCAGGTATGGACTATGCCTGGCAAGGGTAGGTCGCTTTGCTCGAACATGATGGATTGGCCTACTCATATTGTCGAGTATGGATTGTTCTTAGCAAGGATCCAAAAGGTCAAGGTTGTCAAGTATGGACTATTCTTGGCAAGAGGTAGGTCACTTTGCTCGAACGTAATGGATCGGCCTACCGATGTCGTCGAGTATGGATTATGCTCGGCAAGGATCTGGAGAGATCAAGGTCTTCAGGTATGGACTATGCCTGGTAAGGGGTAGGTTGCCTCGCTCGAATGCGATGGATTGGCCTATTTAGGTCGTCGAATATGGATTGTGTTTGGCAAGGATTCGGTGAGATCGAGGCTTTGGATTTGGCAGACAATCCGATAAGATCACGAATTTGACTATTGGCTTTGGATATATATAGATTCGGCTAAGGGTTTGGAATGTATTTAGAATTGGATGTCGACTTGGAACTGTCATGGATTTAACTAATGATCCGGAGAGACCGTGGATTTGGATTGGCAGTAAATTGGATTCTGGATTTAAAAATATGGCCATCAATGGATCATGGATTTTGGATTTTAGATTTGCGGAAATTAAAAACACACCTTCCTAATGCAAGGCATGTTTTGAGGGGAAAATTGTTAACCAACTTTTCCCAAGCTAGTATACAAGCAGATTTAACCTAACAAACTTCATGATTATCGAGGCCGATAAGCCGAGAGTGATGTTTGTGGGAACCAGAAGTCAATTACAAAATGTCATATAAAGTTAGGATTAAATGGACTTGATGGACATACAATATATAAAATGTTCAAAGTATGGAATATGGCTCAATGGATGGAAGGAATCAACATGGATTGGCCCATTGAGAGGGGTTGACCTACTTCATGAAGGAGAGATCGACATACTTCAAAATACAAGAGAATTGTGGTAGAAAACGTTCAACATCTCGAGAGTCGAAAGCATACGAAATTTAGAGTGCAAAGTATATGGACCCTAGGGATCGCATATCAAATGGACAAAGTTGGAGGGACCGGTAATACACCCCTCGGGAGGGATCGGCAGAAAGCTGCATACAAGCCATGTTGAAGCAATGATCAAGCAATAACTCAAGTTATACTGATCCAATTGGCATGAAACTTGGAGGCTATACCTAAGCAAACATGGATAAGCTCCACTAGGGATCGCATGGCAAATGGAAGAGATTGGAAGGATCGGTACCTACCACTCTAAAGGGATAGGTAGAAATCAAGATTCAACAACGCCACTTCATGGAAAACGCTATATCTCATAAACCATAAGTCGAAATGGCACAAAATTTGGAGGGAAAGTAGCTAACATCACGAGGAAACCCCTAGAAGACTCTCACTCCATTTGGACACCAAAATAGGGATTGATATCGATCCTTATTATCGGCCCCAATGAGCTTGGAAATTTTTGGGTGGCCTCGTCTTGGTCTCCCAAACCTTCTATCGAAACTTCAACTCAATCCGTCCATGTCTTCCTCTATAAATAAAGAAGGTATGGAGTCAGAAAAGGGATCTTCTTTCTGCTTTTCTTTATCTTCAACCTAGGCTACACTCTATCAATTTTAATCCTAGATTTCAAATTGTAACTGTTAACAAACTTCAGTATAATAAAAATAATTATTTGGAAGTGGACATAGGCCAAAGTTAGCTGAACCACTATAAATCTTGTCTCTTTTTACTTGCTTTCTGATTATTTTAGTTTTTTTTCTTCATTAATTTCTCTTCATATTTTTATGATTGAATTGGATATTGGAGCTTTTGCATAATGGCGTGTTGGTGGCCAATTTTCATTGCAATAGTTAGCTAGAGTGGATAAGTTTAGATAGGAAATTAAATTAAGTGATTGGTGTATTTAATTTATTATTTAAATCTAAAATCTTTTAAATCGAATATTTATTTCACGTGATATCCAATCGAGACGCGTTCGTTTGGGTTGTGTTCGTAATGGTGATAGCAACCTGTTGGAATTGATTTTATAAAATATGGAGCTAGTGAAATTTTAGGCTAAAATCAAACGTCGTTCAATTTTTGTTCAAACTAGAGTGCATAAGCGTCCGCTAAAATTTCGATGAGTTAAACTCATCTTTTTGGATAATCAATATGATATATAGTAGATAAAATTAACTGTTTTTGTGCGTAAATGAATTATTGGTTTGATTTGGAAGAATATACGCTTTTGAAAAGCAAATGTTATTAAATTGAAATGTAGGAAAAATTTGTAGAGAAATTTGAATTTCTCGTCTTTGTGATTTTTAAATTCCAATTATATACCTATTGATTTTATTTTAGTAATGTTCCTATTATACATTTTGCTAAATGCTGAAATTTGATTGTTCGTCTATGTGACACTGACATTTTATTGGTTGAGCCTTTTTAGGGATAAAAGGAAGTAATAACATTGGTTAAGTACTAAGGTGGATATTGGTCTCGCTATAGTATTTTGAAATACTACGAATTGTTGTGTTGATTTGAGGAAGGTTTTCAATTTGGAAAATGACTTTTAATCTAATCTTTCAGATTTTCTATAGTGTTTTATCTAAAAGGCTTATTTTTTCTTCTTCCGATATATGTATATATAAATGTTTAAACATTTTTTGGAAGTATCTATTTTCATAGAAAAATTATTATAATAATGAGCGTTTATTTTAAAGGAAATAAAAGGGGTTATGTTTTACTTTAAAATGATATCGTGTTTAAAAGAAGACATAAATATTTTGGGAATAAATATATAGGAAATATCTTATATAAAATGTTGTAATAAAAGAACGGATTTATAAATAGTATTTTATAAATTAAAGAGAGATTTATAAGCAGTATTTTTAAATGAATAGATTTATACATGGTATTTTATAAAAGGAAAAATACTATCATTTTGATAAAATGGGTTAATAAATCAAAGTTGTGAGTTTATTGCAAAATATAACGACCGTGTTATGAAAAGTATAAGAGTTTTATAATTATATTTGTAGTTCAATGTTATACTGGGAGTTTGGTTTATAAAAGGAGTTGCAAATGATTTATCGATTTTAAAATGAGTTTTATAGATGATATTTTATAAAAGAAGATTTATAAAAGAGTTTTATAAATTATATAAAGGATATTTAATAAAGGAGTTAATTGGATAAGTTTGGAGATTTATAAATGGAGGTTTATAATTATATTTAGATGTTTATAAAAGGATTTTTATAATTTATAAATTGTTACCCGGTTACTTGGCCCGGCTATAAGGTGATAATTACAGAGGCTTTGATTGAATCTAGATAAGACTCAAGCCAGTGAGAGATTGGAGATATAAGGGATTGATCCGATTTGAGTAGTTCATCATATATGTATGGTTCGACCTATATGTATGGTTTGACCTATATGTATGGTTTGACCTTTAAACATAGCTCAGCCGAGGAAGGGAGGTTATGTGTCATTAGATCTTGTAGGATCGCGTGTGTTGCTCGGCCAAGAAAGGAAGCTATAGGAATTCAGCACATATCGCTCGATCAAGGAAGGGAGAACAAGATGGCTCAATCGAGATGTCCAAGGAGAGATCGTTCGGCAAGGATGGCTTGGAACTTGGTGGACCGGCCCCAGAGGAATTGGTTTATTTAGTGACTCAGCATTGGAGGGTTCGGCACGAATGCCTAGGCCATGTTGGCTCGGCTATGTTGGTTCGGCCTTGTTGGATCAGTTAAGGTAGTTGTCGTTGAAGTGGTTCGTCCGGCTTTCCTTTTCTATGAGTCGTACCGCAAATTCCTCGAGTTATGTGAGGACACACTTCGAGTTACTAACGAGAAGACCCGTGGTCGGCCAGGGTCGTTTAGTAACCATTGTTCGGCATTGGTGGCTCGGAATGCACGGCTCGGTGAATGCAAGTTACCTACTGTAGGCCGAAGTATCTTAGTCATGGGCCTATGTAGGTGAACCAGCCTATCTTCATCCATAAATAGAGGGGAAGGGGTGCAGTGAAAGTGACCTTTTTACGAGAACTCTAGGGAGACTCTGCCATCTTCTATACTCATTTCTTTTCCGTTAAAACTTGTACTCAAGTTGTTTGTGCACAGATTGTATCTGTATTCAATTGTTGGAAGAAGCAATAAATATTACATTCAAAGTGGACACAGGCAGTTACGCCAAACCACTATAATTCTGATATTCTCGTTTTTGTTGTTCTTATTGCATTCTATTGTGATACTCCTTTATTTTAGTTTGTTTTCTTCATTAATCTCTCTACATAATTCTACTCAAGGGTGCCAGTGACCAATTTTGGTGCTTTCACTGAGAACTGCATTCTCAAGCTGTTAGGATCTATTTTGTTGCTACTGGATTGAAGAAATCCCCCGAAGGAGATCCAATTTCATTCTCAAGAGTTCATAGATTCTATTCGAGTTTAGATGGATAACTCTAATAAGGGAAGACCACTCCCAGATCAGCCTTCCACAATGCGGATATCAATGAGACAGCCAGCGTCCAACAAGCGGGACCCCAAAATCAACAAGCTAATCCAAGCGCAGGGATCACCACCGTACGAAACCAAACAGAAGTTGTCATTAGGGCAGAGTTCAATGTGCTGATGAGAGAACTCATGGAAAGAGGAGACGACTTAACGAGCAAATTCAAGCTAACGCTAATCTCATGACCCAGATTACTCAACAACAGCGTCAGAATGCTGAAGGAATCCCCGCTTCCTATTCATCATCCGACAGCTCCGCTTCGTTTGATGAATATCATAGGAGTAGGTGCCGTAGAAATGAAACAACACAAACAAATGCAGCAGATCAATCCAATAGGAATGGTCCGGGTTCCCTACCTGGAACCATGGCCCCCCACCTAGACCTAGGAATTCGAACTCAAGTTGGAATAGGAAACCTAGGATCTGGAGCACGAGTGGAAGCTGCCAGACCGGCTCACCAAGGTTGTAACGAAGAAGGTCCTAGGGACATGCATTTGGGAGATCGACAACCGAGGAGGCACCAGCCGGAACGATCACGTAGGACGGATTCCAACTTTCCACCTCCCATCCAAACCTCGGACTTATCAGCTATGGTCAAACAACTGATGAGGGAAAATTAGGGCTTATCCAACTATGATTGGGGGATATCTAGGAGCCACACTCCGTTCACAGATGCTATCCTACAGGTTGAGTATCCCCGAAAGTTTAATATGCCGACTATTCCAGTCTATGAAGGGAAGACTGATCCCTGACAGCATGTAATGAGATACGAGTGGATGATGGACTCGGCTAAGGAAAATGATGCAACTAAATGTAGATGTTTCCCAATATCCTTATCTGGAATCGCTACCATGTGGTTCACTAGACTTTCTCCACGATCGATCTCCAGGTTTGATGAGTTAGCGATCAAATTTGTGGAGCAGTTCAGGATTCATACCACTCGCCCAAAGGATGTGATGTCTTTATCCAGTGTAATCCAGGCTCCAAGGGAGTCTTTAAAGGAATATTTGCAAAGATTTCACGTTGCTGCTATTGAAGTTAGCAACCCGAATGACCATGCTATTCTTATGGCCGTGATGCGAGAAGTAGACCCAGATTCGAAGTTTAGTGATTGGTTGACAGGAAAACCATCGACTACCCTGAAACGTTTTTATTCGAAGGAGAACCAATTCATGAGAAGGGAGGAAGCCAGGTGGAAAAGGTGAGACAGTGTGCCAGGGCCTAGCAAGAAGACGATGCAAAGCAACATTGCGGTAAAACAATCTGGCGACAACTCTGGAAAGGTCCAGGTCAATGTTCAAAACAAGCCTGAGCAATCTAAAGGATCCGGAGGAAGAAATTCCAAAAGAAAGAGGGAAGCACGAAAGTGGAACCAAGGATCCCAACCTACAATGAATATACTCCTCTGAACGTATCTCTAGAAAATATTTATTTATCATCTTGTTATACGTTCCAATATCGAAAGTTGCAACCAAAAAAATCCACTAAGGAACAAAAACAGACTGGGAAGTATTGGCGCTTCCATGAGACTAACCGACACAATACCGAGGAATGCAAACACCTTCAAGATGCTATAGAAAAGCTGATTCGGTAGAAAAGTTACAGCGGTTTGTTAAGAATCCACAGGAAGGCGGACATGGGACATCCGACCCCAACGCGGGCAGGCCCCACATCGATCGGAGGAACCCGTTCAGAATGGAGGTAGATTGGTCATAAACACGATGGTCGGCGGGCCTCACCTGACAGACAATAGTTGGCAAGAAATGGAACGCTATGGAAGTTCCTTAAAGCATGCAGATTTTTAATGCTGTTCAAACACAGAAGATGGGGCCCTAGCGAAGCGGCAGCGAATGATGACAGATGATATAGTATTCCGAAGCAGATATGCCAATCAGGTGGAGGCACCTACAATCGACCTGATGGTCATTTCGGCGACGATTGGACCAGCGTTTGTCAGAAGGTTACTGATTGGTTGTGGGAGTTCTGTTAATATTATTTTCAAAAAGGCATATGACAAAATAAAGATGGAGACGTAGGATCTAAAGCCGTCTAAAGCCCGTATTCATGGCTTTAATGGTGTGGCTACTGATGTAGTGGGTTTTGTTGAATTGCTGGTTGAACTTGGAGAAGGTGAACGCAGGAGGGTATGGATCCTACCATTCATTGTTTTGGATGTTGATTTCCTGTATATTGTTTTTCTGGGCCAACCGGCCCTGGTAGAATTTAGGGCAGCTTTGGCCCCGTGGTGTTTGACCCTGAAATTTTCAACAGACAGAGGAGTTGGTGTGGTGCACGGCGATCAAGCTACTGGTCGTGCATGCTATGTGGCTAAGCTAAGAGAGTCCCAGCGAAGAGAGAAAGGAAAGGGTGCAGCCAACTCTATCCGCATCTGTGTTGTAGAGGATTAACAAGTAATGCCCGAGCCTTGGCTCAAGCAACATGGTCGAAGCTATAGAGACATAGATGCGAAGGACGATAATGAAGAACCCAAGGAGGCTAAAGAAGCACCGCCTGAACTGACAATTGACATTCCCGTCAGCCACGATGACCCATCACAAGTGCTTAAGATTGGATCACAACTTAACCCCTCAATGATTGAGGATCTTACCGATTTCCTCCAAGCGAACCTGGATGTTTTCGCTTGGACGCACTCTTATATGTGCGGGATTTCTCCCACCATTGGAAGTCATATATTGAACATTGACCCGAAGTATGTGCCAGTGAAACAAAAAGGAGAGGTATGGATCAAGAGAGGTCAGCTGCTCTCAGAGAGGAGGCGGACAAACTCAAAGCCAATGGGTTCGTTCGTGACGCCCTCTACCCTGAATGGGTATCTAACCCCATACCGGTGAGAAAAGAAAATGGCAAATGGAGGACCTGTGTTGATTACTCAGACCTGAACATGGTATGCCCTAAGGATAGTTTCCCTTTACCCATAATTGATCAACTGGTTGACTTAACAGCAGGACATGAATTATTGTCATTCATGGATGCGTATTCGGGATATAATCAAATCTCAATGCACATTCCAGACTGGGAAAACACTAGTTTTGTCACAGATGTTGGACTGTACTGTTGTGTAGTGATGCCTTTTGGGTTGAAGAACGCAGGAGCGACTTATCAGCGTTTTGTAAATCGGATGTTTAAATACCAAATTGGTAGGATAGTGGAATTTTATGTGGATGACATGCTCGTGAAGTCACGGAGGTCAAACGACCACATTTGAGACCTAGCGGAGATGTTTGATATACTCAAATACTATGGAATGAAAATCAATCCATTGAAATGTTCTTTTGGCGTTGTGTCGGGAAAGTTTTTGGGTTTTATTGTCAATGTGCGGGGAATCAAAGCTAATCCAGAAAAGATTCTGGTTATCCGCGACATACAAGCACCCAGAACTATAAAGTATAAAGCCTGAATGGAAAAGTCACCACATTGAGTCGATTTATATCTAGAGCGACCGATAAGTGTATTCCTTTCTTCGACGTGATAAGGAAAGGAAAGAGAAATTTTGGATGGACGTCGGGCTGTGGAGATGCGTTCCGAGCTCTGGTAAAACACTTGGAGAGGCCGTCGGTTCTGTCAAAGCTTGTAGATCATGAGGAATTATATGTTTACTTGGCCATGTCTCAGCATGCCTTCCGTACAGCCTTGGGTCGCGAGGAGGACCAAATTCAAAAGCCAGTGTACTATGTCAGTAAATGTATAACGGGTCAGAGAGAAATTATCATAAGATTGAGAAGCTAGCCTACTGCTTTGTGATTGCATCACACAAGCTCCATCCATATTTTCAGGCACACACGATCAGTGTTTTTACCGATCAACCTCACGGCAGGTGCTCCAATGACCAGAAACCTCTGGAAGGTTGCTTAGGTGGAACATTTAGTTGAGTCAATTCGATATCACTTACCTGCCACGGAGTTCCATCCAAGGGAAAGCGCTAGCGGACTTCATTGCAGAATTCACCATATCAGACGAGCCAAGTAATGGTGTAGCCATTCCCCCCATTCGATGAAAACTATACACCAATGGGGGCATCCGATGACCATTGTTCTAGGGCTAGTGCTATTCTTTTAACTCTCGAAAACCGATCAATTTTTTATGCTTTGAAACTCGATTTCCCAGCTACAAATAATGAAGCCAAATATGAAGCATTGATTACTGGCTTACAACTTACCAGGAAACTCAGAGTAAAATCGATTGAAATATTTTGTGACTCACAATTGGTGGTGTACCAAGTACGAGGAGACGACCAAGCAAAAGGGAGAGACTTGCCCTATACCTTGCTCGGGTACAAGAAATCTTTGCAGACCTTGAATATTATGATATTTCGCATATCCCGCGTGAACAAGATGGGGAAGTCGATTCATTGGCAAAATCCGTAAGTACTGGTGATGCACAGCAGATGGGCTTAGTTCCTGTCGAAATTTTGCATGCCTCGAGTATAAACGAGGTGGAAGTAGATTTTGTGTTAGAAAAAGGAACCGAGAGTGAGTCATGGATAACCTCATTCAAACTACACCTACTACATGGGACTTTGCCCAAGAGAAAGAACGAGAGATGGTAAGTCATTCGCAAAGCCTCGTGGTATATAATGCAGGATGGAATAATGTATCGGAAAGGATTCTCAATTCCCTTACTTCGGTGCATCCCCCATGATGAGGTAAAGTGGATTTTAAAAGAAGTTCATGAAGGAGAATGTAACGACCATACTAGGGTGCAGACACTAGCCAAAAAGATCCTTTGCTATGGCTACTACTGGCGACCATGAATCGAGACGCCGCAGACTATGTAAGAAGATGCGACAAATATCAAAAGTATGAAAAGATCCAGAGAGCTCCACCGACGGAACTCACCAAATGATTATCCATGGCCGTTTGCAATATGGGGGATCGATATAATCGGCTCCTTGCCAATCTCCAAAGGTGGTGCAAAATATGCAATTGTTGCGGTTGACTATTTCACCAAATGGGCAGAAGCAGATCCTTTAGCTACGATCAAAACAAAAAAGGTCATCAATTTTGTTGTGCGAAACATTATATGCCATTTTGACCTCCTACGAACTATCCTTACGGACAACGGAACCCAATTTGAGAATAGGGAGTTCAAAGAATCCTGCCAAATATATTGCATTGAAAAAAGGTTTGCGGTAGTTGCTCATCCTAAAGCCAATGGACAAGTTGAAGCCGTAAAAAGCTAATCAAGTCTATATTGAAACAACGTTTGGAGAAGGTCAGAGGAAAATGGGTGGATGAGCTTCCGACAGCGCTCTCGGCCTATTGAACAACTTACAAGTCCGCGACTGGCCATACTCCATTCACCTTAGCATACGACACTGAAGCTGTTATACCCATGGAACTTAAAGTTCCCTCTCACCGGGTGACTCATTATGATCCTAGGACAAATCAAGATCGATTACTGGAATCGCTGGACTTTGTCGACGAAAAAGTGAAGAAGCTGATTTAAGGGTGGTTGCATATCGGCACTGAGTCGCTCGATATTATAATGAAAAAGTTTGACCAAGAATCTTTGATGTGGGTCATCTTTTTTTGAAGCGGATTTTTCCAATCCTGTCACATATGAATCCCACATGGAAAGGTCCGTACATCATTGAACGGAAGCTTGGAGAAGGAACCTTTAAGCTAGTGACCGTTGATGGCGTGACGTTCCCTCAAGCATGGAATAGCGAGCATTTGCGTCGTTATTACACTTAGTCTATTTCTTTTGCATTTTAGTAGCAATTGTTTCGAGTAAATGTTTCTTTTGTCGTTCTCTATTTCCAACATGTAATAAGGCAATACAGTTTGTTCCTATAGTTTATGATCAATAAAGGCTTGAAGCCGTTTTTCTAGGAACTGTTGATGTCCTATGTGTTATAATTCCATGGAAAAATTAAATTACATTATTCTGTTCGTCCTATGAAAGCACATACGAAATTAAAAGTTAATCAATAAATGATTTGAAAATCTCTAAGTCCTCGGAGCGCGAACTAGAGTATTTTAAGTCCCCGGAGTGTGGATTAGAGTATAAACGATTTAAAAATCTCTAAGTCCCCAAAGGGAGGACTAGTGTACTCTAAGTCCCAAGAGCGCAGACTAGTGATAAACGACTTAAAAATCTCTTAGTCTCCGGAGCACGGACTAGAGTACTCTGAGTCCCCATAGTGCGGACTAGAGTATAAACGATTTAAAATCTATAAGTCCCCAGAGCACGGACTAGGATACTCTAAGTCCCCGAAGTGCGGACTAGAGTATAAACGATCTAAAAATATCTCAACCCCGGAGCGTGAAGTAGAGTACTCTGAGTCCCTAGTATGTGCACTAGAGTATAAACGAATTGAAAATCTCTTAGTCCCCATAGCACGGACTAGAGTACTCTGAGTCCCATTAGTGCAGACTAGAGTATAAATGATTTAAAAATCTCAAAGTCCCTGGAGCGCAGATTAGAGTACTCTGAGTGCGGACTAGAGTGTAAATGATTTAAAAATATCTAAGCCTCCAAAGCGCGGACTAGAATACTTTAAGTCCCCGAAGTGCGGACTAGGGTATAAATGATTTAAAAATCTCGAAGTCCCCGGAGCATGGACTAGAGTACTCTAAGTCCCCGGAGTGCAGACTAGAGTATAAATGATTCAAAAAATATCTATGTCCCCAGAGCATGGAATAAAGTATAAGAAATTCAGAAATCTCCAAATCATGTGGAAGCGAACTGTCGCTTACATGACCCATGAAATTTTGGATTTCAATTACAAGTTGGATGATAACTTAAACAATGAAAATCATCAAAAAAAGAAACAAAATTTCATTTACTAATCATAGATTAAGTTTCGTTACAACTTCTCTGAAGTTCGGAGCAAAAGTCTATCTACAACGACTATAAAAAAGAATAAAAAGCTACAACATGATCTAAATTTATTCAGGCTGAGCAAGGCGTAATAAGATGATAACTACCTCTTTGACTTTTTCTCCTTTTTCGGTTTTTCCGAAGGTTCCTCGATCGAACGCTTTCTCTTGGACGCCTTGATTCCTAGTGAGGTGGTATCCGAGGGAGGAAGAGGAACTTCCAGAGTGTGGTCTCACCGGGGAGAATGACCTTTAGGGGCCTGTTTAGAGGATCATCAAGTTCCTCCTCCTAAGGTTCAACCTTAACTTCAGCTTTCTTTTTCCCTTCTTCCATGATTTTCTCCTCCATGCTCAGTTTCAAAGTATGTTTGAAGCCGCCCGTGATTTCAACCTTATCATGTTCATCTACAAGCGAGGGATTCTCGAGTTTGTCCTCATTAAGCACCCCAATCACTTGAGCATCGGGTCCAAGAGTATCCCTAGTGTGAGATGCTTCTGCTATTTTCTCCTCCCCCTCTGTGGCAGCATTGCTCCTTGGCGTAGGTTCGAGATCAGAATGGCCTACACAAGTCATAAAAGGAAAATGTTAGAATACATCTATTACGTGCCAAAAGCGATGGTTTTTTGGACTATAGAAGGAAAAAATACGTACCTGCTTCCGGTTGGCTCTCAAATGTTTTGGGAGTCTCACCCTTTAGAATGGGGGATAGAATGTGAACATCAAGTGTAACAACCCGCAAATCCATACCATTTGAATCGACAATAATCCACATATGTCTGACCCAAGAAAACACAGAATGACAGGAAGTCAAGAGAAAGTAAAGAAGAGAGAAGAAGAGAAGAGAAGAAAGAGAGAAGATAGAACCAAACAGAACAATACAGAATCTCACATCGCAGTAAAACTATATAATATCATATCAATGATCTTTACAAAACAGAAACTGTATACACACACACACACACACATACTCATCAATCAGAGTTCAACAATCAATCAATAGTTATCAGCCTGAACAGTTATAATAACCTGTCCTTACAAATGCCAATAATTTAAAATAACTAAGCAATGTAGCAGATAATCAAGCAAATACGGATGTACGAAAATAAAGATCTCCAGCTCTCCTGCTGAAGCTCCAAAAGCATCAAATCTAGACCTGTAACTATACTCGGTCCGACCCGAGCATTGAAAGGGAAGAACGCTCGGATCAATCTGGTAAACCAGCGTGAGAAACACACTCAACTGAATTTATTAAATCACCAAACTTTTCCTTAGTTTTCAAAATAAAAGTTTCTCGTAAGACAAGTCCACACATAAACACGGACATGTTTTTACCATACGATAACTAAAACATATCATATGAAACTCATGTGATATTATACTAGTGTCTAGTATACAAATAATATTCAAAATAGCCAAAATTGTTGCCATTATTAAATTCCAGCATACTAGGCTCTATAAATATAATGGCAGGTACGTAGCGGAGTTTGGATTTCCATACAAATGACCAGGTGAAAGGACTACCTTCTGAAGGGGTTCACCTTTAGAAGGATGTCCCAAGGCACAGAACATCTGCCCTCTACCAACACAAGACCGGCCCATCTCTATAACTAGATGGTACCGAATATGTCGTCCTCCGATCGTTACCAACCTTTACCGGGGGCCCTCTAGGATACAAACCACAATAATTAGATACATGATATCATAGCGTGCAAAGATATATCTAAAAGAGGATGATCATACCTTAACAGGAGCGACCCACTTAGCCCTACTGCATCTAACCCTGTTTTGGTCATTTCCGATTGATGAGGCTAGAGGTAACGATTACCTTTCACAAAGCATAATCACATCACTTAGAATGCCACACGGCCATTTCTATTAACTACTAATTGCCTTCCATAAAAATACAACCCTTAAGATCATATGCATCAAGAGGGTGTTAAGCTAAGAGAAGTTGCCTTCTCCGCCAACACTGATGTACGTTTGTAAAAACCAATGTACGTAATATATAGAAATGCAATGTCAGACAAACATCCATACAAGTTGTCCAAGAACAGAACAAACCGAAGGTACTTTCCTACCACATCCTGTCGGGAAATCCCTACAATTATAGCGAATAGTCCTTGCATTGGATATTTCATAATGAAGAGACCACCGCTACTCGATGTATATTAGGATTTTAATCCCAAACGATCAACAAGCAGTCTTTCACTATGAAAATCTAGAATATCAATATCATCATAAAGCAATCTGCACAATCGTCGCATATATGTTGGTCCGAAGTGGTTTTCAGATAAATCTGATCTCGGTCTCTTCGCACCAACAACGAAAAAGCGTTTCTCAACCTCACACAGCAACTAAGTCTCATAGACTTATCATGTCTCCAACTTTCAACTTGCTATCCTTCGGGCCAAGAAGGAAGCTTGATAGATTGGAGTAATACTCCGCATAATACGAATCAACATCCTCAACACAATCGATAATCAAACATGCACAGAAGGCCACGTACTAAGTATACGACTAAATAGTTCCCACATCAAGTCGAGGAACTAAAATTTAGCCAAGTTTGATAGTCGGTTATTTAACTATCAAAACGAACAAACATATATTTAACACCATATACAATCACCAGGCCCTTTTAATTAATCTTTTATTAATTAATTAACCTGCCAAATATCCACTACAAATTATCTTTAAAAAGATATATCTTCAAAACCATTTCAACTTCTATATTGGAAAACATTTCCATATACTTACTTAATAATAAGTAACTCACAAATCAACTTATTTTCAACATTTGGAAAATAATCCATATACTTTTCAAGGTTAAGTATATATTTCGTTCTATAAGGAAAACATTCTTTTAAACATCTTTTGTTTGGGTTAAAACGAATGTTGCGTGAAACATCGTTGCGACAACCCAAAATCAATAGTATAGGGATTCGATAATAAGATACATGTATAAATCCCAATACTATACAAAAACATTTCCTTTCGAAAATCATTTACTATAACAACAGTGTTATAGCCCATCATTTCCTTACTTCTCGAAAATGTCTATTTCAACAATGAATGTTGAAATCTATGATTTCGATGCTTAACACATTTTAAAACAACTTTAAATCGTTTTAAATCCATTTAAAATATTACTTCCCAAAACATCTATTTTATTTAAAAATTATTCACTGTCCAAAATCATGAATATACTTCTCTTATCCAAATTCAATACTTCTACACCTTTAATTAAAGGATTATCCAATGTCCAAAATCATGGATATAATTCCCAACCAAACTCTTTATTATTACAACATTTAACTTAAAGGGTAATTTGCTGTCTAAAATCGCGTATATATCTCCTTTAATAAGCTTTCATATTTACTTATCAAATTCAATTGATTTCGGACTTACAAAACAATGTTTATAAACTCCCTTTCTATTTAATAAAAACTTCAATATATAAAATTCCTTTATAAATCAATTATATTTAATAACTTAATTACATGCCAAAATCCAATTTATAAGTTAATTACTTATAAATCATTTATGTTACAAATTCATTTATTTTATAACTTCACAATTATAAATCTTATTCACTTATAAACTCCATTTATAACTTCATTTTAACATTTATAAAACTCGTTTATAATTCTAAGACTTTGATTTATAAATTATCAATTTTATAAATCTTATATATACACACCGTTTATTATAACTTCAAAAATCTCCATTTAAACTATTTTACAAAATAGTTCATTTCATATTCTAAAAATCATAATTTACTATATTTCACAGAAATCATAATTTTTATAACATAAAAATTATAATATTTATTTATTTAAAATAAATTTAATTCCTTTACAATTCAAAAATCAATAAAACATTTATTTCCAAAATCACTTTAAAATCCTTTTAAATTTGGAAATCATCACTTAAATATTTTTAAAATTCCAAAAATAGGTCGAATGCTGCAACAACACTAAATACAACAATCACGGCATCCAAAACATCATATATCATATGATAACAGAATATATAACAATATCGGTAAACAAATTAATACTGGTGAGGAATCCAGTTGGATCCCTCCAACCTGCAACAAATATACATATTAGAATATGTGTACAATGTCCGCTTCAAGGCAGACGCGCGTACAAAGGGTCATCTGCTCATACACGGAAACGTATATGGTCATTTGCTCCACTAGGAAGGAATATATCCAAATACCAAATAATATATCATATATCATCCAAATAATCATCAATCATCATATAATAAATTATTTCTCACTTATATAAAATTATCAATGAGTCAGAAAGAGTGAGTTGTACTCAACTTGCTTGTAGTCGTCGTGATAGCGATAAATTTTGGTTGAAATTAAACAAGTGTTTAATTTCAACCAAAATTTTCACTAGCTCAAATAAATATCAATCTAACTCCATAATGTAATGCTCGTCAACACAGACCCAACGCAATTCGTTTCGTTAGAAAGAGACCTCACATGACAAAGTTACATCATTTTAAACGTTATACGAATTAGTATAAATTAATTTACTATTTTCTTTTCTTTTTTTAGTTTTAAACCCTCATTTAATCATAGCCATTCATTTTCAGAGAGCAATATCTGGCCGCAAATCTTTGCTTCTTCCCCTTCGTTACATATCGAATGAAGAAACCTATGTCGGCTGCCACTAGCCCTAATTAACGTGCATCCTCTGACCAACTTCACGTCGATCGAGCCACGCCATTCCCTTCGCCTACGCGTGCTCCCCTCAAGGCCGAAGTATCATGAAGCTCGGTCCCATCTTGGCCATGAAAATCTCGTGCAAACATTGAACGAACACGGCCATTTTTCGATGATCTGCTTCGTTATAAACGATCGTAGCCGTTGGATATGAAGTACTCGGCGTGCTCTACGTTTTGCTAATTGGGAGTTTCTTGTGAAAGACGATGGATTGGGAGATCGGAGGGGATGAATCTTGGAAGTTTTTGGCCATGGAAATCAAAATGGTGGCTAGCTCTAATTCTTGCTAGGGTTTGTGAAAAATGAATAAAATGTTGGCCTTTTATAGAAAATTACGCGACACTATTCATTCCGAAAATTTTTGAAATCGAAACGAAGCGTGCCGCTCGACGTTTTATAATGTTTTACCCCTATTTCAAACGCAATAGAATATATATCAAAAGACAATTCGATTGTATTTGAAAGATAGATTTTTGAATCGACCATTTAAATTTTAAATTTACTTAAACAGATTTCTACGCGTTTTAGCTTGCCCCGAACAAACCATAAATCAAATTAACACTAAATTTGAAATCTTATAACAATATAACATTATGGATCTAATGAAACTGGTTTCATCGAAATCCAAGACTGTTTGAAAAATGACTATTTTCACTCGTCAACTAAATATTAAAATGTTCAATTTTTACAAAGTAACTTTTAATTCAATTTTAAAAGTTATATAACATTATTCTAATTCAAATAGAATTTAATTCAACTTTGTAAATTATTTTCATTCACGTTAAATCCAATTTCCAATTATTTCAGCAATTTCAAATATTAAATTAACCATTAAGTTATCCAATTAAATCATGATATTTGAAACATAAGTTGTTCAGCTTATAAAATTTACTTGTGAATATTTAAAATCAGTTAATATACAAATATCGAATGATGAAAATTCTGGGTCGTTACATTCTCCCCTACTTAAAAGAATTTCGTCCTCGAAATTACTAAGTAAGAAAAAGTCACAAAGTCCATTAACTTTTCAAAAATAACCTTTTCAAATTAAATTTCGAATTCATTTAAACCTTTAACTTTTCCCAAAATCCATTAGTTAAACTTCTTATAAAAACTTTTCTAAGTTTTCAAAAACATTCTTAGTTATCTTTTCAAAACTAACTAATATTGTTTAACTTTTCAACTCAAAATCAAAAATTTTCCAAAATCTCAAAAAAATTCTAACGCCTTAAATTTTCAAAAAAATTTCCAGCGTCTCCTTTGCACGGTTCGGTCGTAGTAGGATCACAACATATATATATCACAAATATGCATCTCATTTTCGAAGATCGGGCATCCTGCGGGAAAAAAGTGTAAAGTACCATATGTAATCCGAGATATGTACCTTATATATTATTAGCGAGCATATACGGCTAATATAGCACGAAAGCGAGCTCTAAAAGCGAAGCAAGCGCCATATGCACCTACTAAATACTCAATAAACAATAGAAAACATGTATATACGAAACTAATATCAATATACAACATATACCAACAACTATATATGTCAATATAGCAAATGCAATCAAAAGAAACAAATCCAACCATCAAAGAACTATCATCCAACTAACATCCAACAAATCAATATCTATCCAGCCAAACCATAACAAATCAATATACATTAACTTTTCATTAATATTCATTGAATTAATTTTCAATTTAATCACATTTGATTCATTAACATTGGATTTTACTAACATTCATTCATATTCAAATTCAATTAGTTTACATTCACTAATTCATATTCAAGTTTGTTTACTTCCAAATCAAATCAATTTCATTTTTATTTATTCTTACTTCACTTTCAATTTGAATTCAATTATTTCACTTTCAATTTCATTAATTCAATTCCATATGAATTTTTATTCAATCAACTAGCATCCATCTAATAATCAATGCATATCCAACATTACCAAAATTAATTTACTTTACATTCATTCAATTTGGTTCAATATTTTTAATTTCAAATTCGTTTAACATTCAATTGACTTTCATTCAATTATTCAATTCACAACTTCTTAGCTTAAGTTTTATTCAATTCTTAACAATAACATTTTTTAATCCATGTTTATTCCCTAATTCACTTTTACAATTAAAGTTTAATTTCATAATATAACTCAAGTTCATATTCATCACTTTACTTTATTAATTCACATTATTAATTGACTTTGATACCAAAATCAACTTCATTTAACATCACTTAAATTCTCTTTCATTTCAACTTCATTTACCTTCACTTTCATTAGAAAACTTAAGTTCATCTCTAGTTCATTTCAAATTTTATTTTATTTAACTTTTATTAGTCAAATTTCATTATGATATTCAAATTCAGATTTTGTTTTGCTCAACAAAATTGTTTAACCATTTTAACAATTGGTTTTACTTACCTTATCTCATTTTGTAAGTTATACAACTTATTTATTCATAATTCCGTGAACATCTACCTATGTTCACTTCCATTCACTAAACTCATTCTTTATAATTCAAATCCAATTCACTTTATTAACTTTCCTTTAATTAAATTTCAAATCATATATTTATTATGCTAACTCACATTTATTTCAACTTTACCAAAGCTAAAATTTTATTATCTCATATATTATAAGTCCAAAACTTATTTTTACTTATATTTATCAATTACAACTTGGATTTTAAATCAATTTTTTTTATCATAATAAAACTTCAATTTCAATTTACTATTGGTAGCAAATCCATCACACAGAAACTCGAAAATGATACTGATGATGCTGCAGTCATCACCCTTATTATTTTCCAGCAACAGTAGTGAATTCAGTGCTTTCTATACTTTTAAAAAATTCCTTCTATTTATAAATCACATTTACAAATATTTTACTTATATAATTTCACTTATTTTCCATGTATAATAATATAACCTCTTTAACTTTGAAAAACAACTTTCAAATCAACAGAATTCAAAATTTTCAAATTCTTTGTTTAAGTCCATTTTTATTTATAACTCATATTTATAAATATACTCATGTTGTTTCCTTTGCTATATATGAGATTATTTCATAATTATAAATCATATTAATTATGATTCCATACTTTATAATTCATATGCTTATATAATTTATTCTCTTACAATTGTTGTTTTTATTTAGATTATTCAAACATCTTTCATTAACTTATATATATTTACATTTTCAAACAACTAAACAATCAATTTATTTACACTTTAATAATTCTGAAAATCAAACCTTTACATATAAAAGGTAATCGAGGTAAAATTATATCATTTACCCAATTTAAAATAATACTATGTCGACTTGCCTCGTTTAAGTGTTTGAAATCCCTATCGATGACATGGCGTCCTACATACCGACCAGAATTCACAAACAGCACAATGGATAAGCAAACACAATATAAATTTTTTATATTCACTAACAAATACGCGCTCATATACATAATACACTCAACTCAATCTAGGGTTCTACTATCCCTATCTACAATGAGTACACAACAAAGCTAGGGAATATACAAAATCTAAGCTCTGATACCAAATGTAACAACCCGTAAATCCATACCCTTTGAATCGACAATAATCCACACATGTCCGACCCAAAAAAATACAAACTGACGGAAGTCAAGAGAAAGAAAAGAAGAGAGAAGAAGAGAAGAGAAGAAAGAGAGAAGATAGAACCAAACAGAACAATACAGAATCTCACATCGCATCGGAAAATATATAACATCATATCAATGATCTTTACAAAACAGAAACTGTATATATATACACACATCAATCAGATTTCAACAATCAATCAATAGTTATCAGCCTGAACAGTTATAATAACTTGTTCTTACAAATGCCGATAATTTAAAACAATTAAGCAATGCAGCGGATAATCAAGAAAATACGGATGTACGAAAATGAAGATCTCCAGCTCTCCTGCTGAAGCTCCAAAAGCATTAAATCTAGACCTGTAAATATACTCGGTCTGACCCAAGCATTGAAAGGGAAGTACGCCTGGATCAGTCTGGTAAACTAGCGTGAGAAACATACTCAACGTAATTTATTAAATCACCAAACTTTTCCTTAGTTTTCAAAACAAAAGTATCTCGTAAGACAAGTCCACACATAAACACGGATATGTTTTTACTTACGATAACTAAAACATCTCATATCAAACTCATGTGATATTATACTAGTGTCTAGTGGACGAATAATATTCAAAATAGCCGAAATTGTCACCATTATTAAATTCCAGCATACTAGGCTCTACAAATAAAATGGCAGGTACGTAGCGGAGTTTGGATTTCCACACAAATAACCAGGTGAAGGGACTACCTTCTGAAGGGGTACATCTCTAGATGGATGTCCTGAGGCACAGAACATCTACCCTTTACCAACATAAGACCGGCCCACCTCTATAACTAGATGGTACCGAATATGTCATCCTCCGGTCGTTACCGACCTTTACCGAGGGCTCACTAGCATACAAACCACAATAATCAGATACACAACGTCATAGCATGCAAAGATATATCTAGAGCAGGATGATCATAACCTAATGGAAGCGACCCACTTAGCCCTGCTACATCGAATCCTATTTTGGTCATTTCCGGTTGATGAGGTTAGAGGTAGCGATTACCTTTCACAAAGCACAATCACATCACTTAGAATGCCACACGACCATTTCTATTGACTACTAATTGCCTTCCACAAAAATACAATCCTTAAGCTCATACGTCTCAAGGAGGATGTTAAGTTAAGAGAAGTTGCCTTCCCCGCCACCACTGGTATACGTTTGTCAAAACCAATGTACGTAATCTATAGAAATGCAATGTCAGACAAACATACATACAAGTTGTCCAGAAATAGGACAAACCTAAGGTACTTTCCTACCACATCCTGTCGGGAAATTCCTAGGATTAGTAGCGAATAGTCTTTGCATTGTATATTTCATAATGAAGAGACCACTGCTACTGGATGTATATTGGGGTTTAACCCCAAACAATCAACAAGCAGTCTTTCACTATGAAAATTCGGAATATCAATATCATCACAAAACAACCTGTATAATCGTTGCATATACGTTGGTCCGAAGTGGTTTTCAGATAAATCTAATCCTGGTCTCTTCGCACCAACAATGCAAAAGCGTTTCTCAACCTCACACAGCAACTAAGTCTCATAGACTTGTCACGTCTCCAACTTTCAACTTGCTATCCTTCAGGCCAAGAAGGAAGCTTGATAGATTAGCGTAATACTTCGTACTATATGAATCAACATCCTCAACACAAACGATAATCAAGCCTACATAGAAGGCTACGTACTAAGTGTACGACTAAATAGTTCCCACATCAAGTCAAGGAACTAAAATTTGGCCAAGTTTGATAGTCGGTTATTTAACTATCAATACAAACAAACAAATATTTAACACCATATACAATCACTAGGCCCTTTTAATTAATCTTTTATTAATTAATTCACCTGCCAAATATCCACTTCAAATTATCTTTAAAAAAATATATCTTCAAAACCATTTCAACTTCTATATTGGAAAACATTTCCATATACTTATTTAATAATAAGTAACTCACAAATCAATTTATTTTCAACATTTGGAAAATATTCCATATACTTTTCAAGGTTAAGTATATATTTCATTCTATAAGGAAAACATTATTTTAAACATCTTTTGTTTGGGTTAAAACGAATGTTGCGTAAAACATTGTTACGACAACCCAAAATCAATAGTATAGGGATTCGATAATAAGATAGATATATAAATCCAAATACTATACAAAAACATTTCCTCTCAAAAATAATTACTATAATAACAGTGTTATAGTCCATCATTTCCTTACTTCTCGAAAACGTCTATTTCAACAATGAATATTGAAATCTATGGTTTCGATGCTTAACACATTTTAAAACAACTTTAAATCATTTTAAATCCATTTAAAATGTTACTTCCTAAAACACCTATTTTATTTAAAGATTATTCACTGTCCAAAATCATGAATACACTTCTCTTATCCAAATTCAATACTTCTACACCTTTAATTAAAGGATTATCCACTGCCCAAAATCGTGGATATAATTCCCAACCAAACTCTTTATTATTACAATATTTAACTTAAAGGGTAATTCGCTGTCCAAAATCGCGAATATATCTCCTTTAATAAGCTTTCATATTTACTTATCAAATTCAATTGATTTCGGAATTATAAAACAATGTTTATAAACTCCATTTCTATTTTATAAAAATTCAATATATAAAATTCCTTTATAAATCAATTACATTTAATAACTTAATTACATGCCAAAATCCAATTTATAAGTTAATTACTTATAAATCATTTATTTTACAAATTCATTTATTTTATAGCTTCACAATTGTAAATCTTATTCACTTATAAACTCCATTTATAACTTCATGTTAACACTTATAAAACTCATTTATAATTCTAACACTTTGTTTTATAAAATATCAATTTTTTAAATCTTATATATATACCGTTTATCATAACTTCAAAAATCTCCATTTAAACTGTTTTACAAAATAGTTCATTTCCTATTCCAAAAATCATAGTTTACTATATTTCACAGAAATCATAATTTTTATAACATAAAAATTATAATATTTATTTATCCAAATAAATTCAAATCCTTTACAATTCAAAAATCAATAAAACGTTCATTTCCAAAATCACTTTAAAATCCTTTTAAATTTGGAAATTATCACTTAAATATTTTTAAAATTCCCAAAATAGGCCCAGTGCTGCAACAGCACTAAATACAACAATCACGGCATCCAAAACATCATATATCATATAATAACATAATATATAACAATATCTGTAAACAAATCGATACTGGTGAGGAATCCTGTTGGATCCCTCCAACCCGTCACCTGCAACAAATATACATATTAGAATATGTGTACAATGTCCGCTTCAAGGCAGACGCGCGTATAAAGGGTCATCCGCTCATATACGGGAACGTATAGGGTCATCTGCTCCACTATGCAGGAATATATCCAAATACCAATCAATATATCATATATCATCCAAACAATCGTCAATCATCATATAATAAATTATTTCTCACTTATATAAAAATATCAGTGAGTCAGAAAGAGTGAGTTGTACTCACCTTGCTTGTAGTCATCACGATAGTGATAAATTCCGATTAAAAGTAAACAAGCGTTTAATTTCAACTAAAATTCTCACTAGCTCAAATAAATCTCAATCCAACTTCATAATGTAGTGCTTGTCAATATGGACCCAATGCAATTCATTTCGTCAAAAATGGACCTCGTAAGAAAATTTTACATCATTTTAAACGTTATACGAATTAATATTAATTAATTTACTATTTTTTTGTATTTTAAACCCTTATTTAATCATAGCCATTCGTTTTCAAAGAGCAAGATCTGTCCGCAAATCTTTGCTTCTTCCCCTTCTTTACATATCAAACGATGAAACCCATGTCGGCCGCCACTTACCCTAATTAACGCGCATCGTCCGACCAACTTCACGTCGATCGAGCCACGCCATTCCCTTCGCCTATGCGTGCTCCCCTAAGGCCGAGGTATCATGAAGCTCGGTCCCATCTTGGCCGTGAAAATACCGTGCAAACATTGACGAACGCGACCCATTTTTCGACAATCTACTTCGTTATAAATGATCGTAGCCATTGGATATGAAGTACTCGGCGTGCTCTATGTTTTGCTAGTTGAGATTTTCTTGTGAAAGATGATGGAATGGGAGATCGAAGGGGATGAATCTTGGAAATGTTTGTCCTTGGAAATCAAAATGGCGGCTAGCCTTAATTCTTGCTAGGGTCTGTGAAAAATGAATAAAATGTCGGCCTTTTATAGAAAATTTCGCGACACTGTTCATCCTGAAAATTTTCGAACTCGAAACAAAGCGTGCCGCTCGACGTTTATAATGTTTTACCCCTATTCCGAACGCAATGGAATATATATCGAAAGCCAATTGGATTGTATTTGGAAGATATATTTTCGAATCGACTATTTAAATTTAAAATTTACTTAAACATATTTCTATGCGTTTTAGCTTGCCCTGGACAAACCGTAAATCCGATTGGTATGAAATTTGAAATATTACAACAATATAACATTATGGATTCAATGAAATTGGTTTCATCGAAATCCGAGACTGTTTGAAAAATGACTAATTTCACTCGTCAATTAAATATTAAAATATTCAATTTTTACAAAGTAACTTTTAATTCAATTTTAAAAGTTCTATAACGTCATTCTAATTCAAATAGAATTTAATTCAACTTTATAAATTATTTTCATTCACGTTAAATCCAATTTCCAATTATTTCAGCAATTTCAAATATTAAATTAACCATTTCATTATCCAATTAAATCACGATATTTGAAATATAAGTTATTCAGTTTATAAAATTTACTTGTGAATATTTAAAATCAATTAACTAAACGAATATCAAATGACGGAAATTCTGGATCGTTACGTCAAGCCTAGGCTTCTCCGAGTCATTGCCGACATACTTCTTAGGAGGATCGAGTGGCGAGCTATCGGTTGGCTAGGCGGAAGGAGGAGCTGGAGATTCAGCGCAGGATGGGCCAACAATGTCGTCCTTTCCCTTTGATGATGAGGATCTCTATCATAGAGGTATTTTGCTGCAGATAGGTCTAAAGGCTCGTTTCCTCAAAGCACTTCCTTCACAAGAGCTCCTTCATCAACCTCTTCAGTTCCCAGCTCAACTTTTTTAATATTTATTAAAGTGTCCCATGCTTTGGCCAGTGATTCGAGGTAAACCTTGCCTAGAAAGGATAGGTCGCGGTGCGTGAGAACTCGAGAATTATATTCGACAACGAGTGGATCAAATACGCACTTAATCTCCTCCTCTCTACCAGCTTCAGCTGCTGCCTCGATGTGACAACCCGCATATTTATCGATTGTATATTTAAATATTTTATTTAAATATTTCATCGTTCGTCGGATTTTAGTCTGAAAACCTACTTTTAGCAAACAGTCGAATTGGGACTCGGGACCACTTTCATTGAGTTCAGAACGCCGTTTGCGATCTTTTTAAGTATAAACTTTGATATGTTTGGAGATAGTAGAATTTTGCTACTTTTTCACTTAGGGCTTTGGTTTGGGTTTCAGCCCATTAACCTAACATATGAACCCAACTCCACTCCAACTCTTCATTACTTCATTTCTAATTCCTAATACTCAAGCTTTAGCAACAATGGTGGGAGGAATGGGAAATTAAAACTCTAAGCCCTAATCTTTATTGCAAATTCAAGCTTCTACCTCCAAATTCAAGAAGAAGCTTTGGTAAGCCTTCTCTTCATCTTCTCCAACTCTTTCTCCATTCAATTTCAAAAATTTCCTAAACCTAATTTAGGAAATGTTTCTCCTTTAAGCTTAGATTCAAGCTTGTTGGGATGGAATTGAAGAGTGATTGTTCTTGCCATTGCTCTATAGCTTCTTCTTCATTGATTTTGTAAAAAGGTGAGATTTTTATCTCACATCTATGACTATAATTATCTTTGGTTGTTAGGTATGAATTCCTAACACCTATTCATGTGCATTGCTTTTGGTTTGGGTTGAATTGGTGAATATTCCAATTTTTAATGTTTTTGGGTTCAAATCTTTAAAAATCCTTACTTTGATGTTTTGATCATGTTTTGGTGATACGTTGAGGAGCTTATAGGACCGGGTTGCCGATTGGTGTAAACCCTAGCGTCCGTGCTTGTCCGATTGCAAATTGAGTGAGTTTGCACTTCATTTGAAATAGGGTAGGAAATGCAGGAGTTCAGGTTCAGTCGACTGAATCCTCTGAGTCAGTCGACTGAGCTGAAGCCCGAAAATTTCTCAGGCATGTGTTCAGTCGACTGACCTGCTCCTATTTTGCCTGTTTTGCCTATTTATGCTAAATTTGCTTTGTTTTCCAATCTTTAATCAATTCTTCTTCTCCGAGTAGTTGTTATCACCTTTGTCGACTTTGATAACTTCTATTTTTAGAATTTTGAGCCAATGTTCGTCCGGTTGCATTTTGGAAGAGTTTTCTCTTCATTTGGATAGGCTGAAAAACAGCCCAGGCATGGTTTAGTCGACTGAATTCTATGTTTAGTCGACTGAACCTGGAAACAGAATGTTTCCAGGCATGATTCAGTCGACTGGATTCTCTGTTTAGTCGACCGAACCTAGAAACAGAAAGTTTCCAGGCAGAATTTAGTCAACTGAAAATCTTTGTTTAGTCGACTGAATTTGCTGTTTAGTCAACCGAAAAATCTCTGTTTAGTCAACTGAATTTGCTATTTCAGCCCACTTTGCCTTTTGGGATTGAATTTCCAATTTGAATCGATTTGTGATGATCCTATTTGTTGTTATCATTTATTATGACTTTGATGACTCCTTTTTAGGGATTTTTGAATATCCATTTCGATGGATTCTTTATCGATTTCTTTGGAATTTATTCACGTCTTCGTATGTGAATTTTGATGATCGATTGTTATACAATCATATTTGTGATTTGTCACTTTAAAATATACAAAGGTTTCAATACTAGTAGTAAATATAAAAACTCTTTCATCAAAATGATTTCAACACTATTTTATTACAAAGCTCGTTTCTTAAAACCATTTTCCAATCTATTAGTATATACAAACCTTTACCTCACTTATATGAGAAATCTAATTAAACGACTTAGTAAAACAAGTGGTATGAAACGCTTACGTTTACTTCGTCGGTTAATTCTTAGACTTGTTCGATTGAATCTCTTATGACAATTTTCTAGTGGAGATCTACAATTTGTTCGTAAATATTTAAGTTAAGCTAGTGATTATGAGACATGAAGCTAAGCTCACATATTTACTAGCATAGTGTAATTTATACTTATCGATCAATGATGATCATTTTGTGATTTATACTAGCAATGTGCGATGTCTCTTTGTCCACGTCGAGGACGATACTTCATTTTGAGGAGCTTCGGCTCGTTTGGAGGAGCTTAGGCTCGTTTGGAGGAGCTTCGGCTCGTTTGGACGAGCTTCGACTCGTTTGGTGGAGCTTCGTCTCGTTTGGAGGAGCTTCGGCTCGTTTGGAGAAGCTTCGGCTCGTTTGGAGGAGCTTCGGCTCGTTTTGCGATACACGTGTTGGGAGTTTTCATGCTCCCGTTCTTGTGATAGGCCGCTTTCCCCTTTTTTTGAGATTTCTGGATTTCTATTGACGATTTATGGAATTTGCGTTTCACCAATTTTTGTGGTTTCATTGATAAGTTTTATCAATATTTGTGCATTGGTGAATTTGCGTGTCATTAACTTTTGTGATTGGCTTTGATATAATTGTCAATATTTATGGTTTAGTAAATGAAATAAAGAGTATGACAATCCTTTTTATCTTTGAGAAGATTCTTGTGATATTGATCAATCTCTTGTTGATTTTCAATTACATACTTATCGCAGTATGACATTTTAGTTATTATATGTTTTTATCATATCTCTTATTCTATATCTTTTCATCTGATATTTATAGTTAGACTGATCCGTTTATTATTTTCTTATTAAATAATACTCGGGTCAGACCGAGATGTTACATGTGCTTCTACTTGACTCCTCTTCTGGGGTTACTATTCTGACTTTTAGCTAACTACTTAGATTAGTAGTTTATTTTGTTGTATACATTTGAGATAGAGACTCCTTGATGTATACATATTCTTTTGTCTTGCACTTGTATCTATTCTTTTGCGATATTGTGAATCATGTTAGACCACTACTCTGATGAACACTTCTATGTGTTATATTCATATCTATTTCCGCCTTTGTGATATGAACTTCTGTGACTGATTTGTGTCATGTTATTTCTATATTTGTTTCCGAAGATATTATAGCCTCTGTGTAGTAGCTTTGAGTTGTGTTGGTATGTCGGAATTTCCTCTTGAAATGATATGCATGTTATACTATATGACATATCCACGCTCACACAAAGCAATTACACGGATGGTCGCTCCTCAACAGCCTTATTCTCCGTGCTAGTTGACGGCATTACCACGTAGTGTCCTTGGCTAGTGTGGGTATAGAGGTGGGGCGTCACAGCTTGGTATCAGAGCCAAACTTCGGAACAATATGGAATATTATAACAAGGATCATCGTCCTAAGTCTTTCTTAAGAGTCGTGCTTTAGGATTTAATTCGAGTCTTCGTACCGATTCATCCTATTTTCTTTATGATTCCTTGTTTTGTCTATCAAGATTGCTTGATATTTATTTTGAGAATAACTTTTCTTCTTCTTTCTTTCTTAAAGAAGAGAAATGGTTAGATCAAATCGTCCCAGTGCCAGACAATCTAGTGCTACTCCCCAGGATGGAGTATTTATGTCTGTCCAACAGCTTCTTGATCTTGTAAAGAATGCTCAGGCTGTCGGACCCATTACAGAGCCTACTCATCCTAGATCCGGTTTTGCACACTTGTGCAGAGACTATACCGATTTGGGTGGAAGGCCATTCAAGGGATCCGAGAGTGTTATAGAAATTCAAGCTTGGCTCAAATCATGCGATCGTATCTTTTCTTGCATGAACCTTATTGATCTACATCGAGTCCAAGTGGCTTTTAGCATGCTCCAAGAAAGAGCGTTAGATTGGTATGAGCTCTTGACTTCAGAGATTATCGAAGCGGATCTTACATGGGAGCAATTCCGGGAACGATTCGAACTAAAGTTTGTGCCGAAGGCTGAAAAAGTAACTTTGGCCCGGCGTTTTATTGACCTTGTTCAAGGTGAATCTTCTGTGACGGACTACGTCGCATCTTTCGAATCTCTCTCTAAGTATGGGGTCGAGTATATTAATACCCCATTGAAGAAAAATCAGAGATTTGACTATGGCTTGAATAAGAATCTTAAGAAGCCATTACTTTTGAAACTAGAAGTTTCTTTTGACCAGCTTATTGATATCGCTCTTCGTCTTGAAGAGACCGATAATGAAGGTGATGTTGAAGTTGTGGGTGCCCAACAGAACTTCAACCATAACGTGAAGAGGCCAATTAAATTCAAAGGCCCTATTCCCAACAAGAGAGGGAGGCAAGAAGCTTCGGAAGCAAAGACTCCAATCCCTAATCGTGGAGAATGCTACAATTGTGGCTCTAAGGACCACTATATAAATAAGTGTCCTAGACCTATCTCTTGCCGCTATTGCAAAGGTGCGGACCATTATATGTCTTCATGTCCCAAACTTCAAAGCAAGAGAGAGAGGGAGCTAAACAATACTTCTCTCGGTCAAGGTATTTTCCATTCAATCCTTGATGACATTTTCTTTGTGATTATCTTATTCGAGTTCTTATTGATATGGGTTTCATCTCATTATTTTTATATCAAAAGAACTTGTGATTCTTTTTCTTTAAACATTTCTGGTCTTGATGACTTCTTTGAGGATTATGAATCCGGATTGGTGGATCCGCAACACTCAATTTGCTTTTTATTGATTTTGAAATTATTTTATGTGATTTTTCTTTCCGAACCGAATTTTTTTTCTTAGGCTTCGGAATTGATTTTTGAAAAGGATTGGCTTAATTATTATGAATCTATATCCTATGTTCCGTGTGGACTATTCATCTTCGACATTTTCTATCTGTTAAGCAGATTTCTATTTTTTTTGTGACTCCGATTTCAAATTTTTGGTGGCATCAATTTTTATTCCTTAAACCCGCATGATGAGGAAAGTGTTAATTCTCTCATCTAAATAGTTTGTGAAATTTTCCGGTTTATTTGAACTTGTCTTAGGATTATCACCTAAGCAATATTTTGAGTGGTGTTAAGGTCTTTTCAGCTTGACCTTGCCACCGGTTTTATTTAGCTACGAGTTGCGGAAGTTAGCATTCCACTTACCGCATTCCGCACTCGTTATGATTCTTATGAATGACTTATTAAGTCATTCAGTTTGTCCGGCTTATTTCATCCATTTTATGAATCGAGTAATTCTACGAATATCTCGATGACTCCATTCTTGTATTGATTGATTTTGGATGAAAACAACAATTTAAAATTGTTGCAAATTTTTTTTAAGAAGATATTTTATAAGTATAGTTGGATTTTGTTCTTAAATGAGCAAAGAATATTCCTAAAGGTTTTTAAGAAACATGTTTATCACATAGAAGATGAGTTTGTGATTGTATTGCCCATTGAGTGCTTTAAGAATTCTGGTCGATGCGCTTGATCAACGTTATCGATAAGAATCTCCTAAACGCTTTGATGAGACAGTCAGACACGTTATATTGACTTGTAGAAATGAAATTTTTTCTAGAAAGATTATTACATAAAGATAAATGTAATTTTGAAAGTTTTTAGCTTTTCGGGAAAGAAGATTAAATTCTTTCTTTTTGATACTCTTAATCTTGTGATTCCCGAAGGGAACTAAGACTTTATCTTTTGTACCAATGCTAATCATATTGGTTTAGATGCCGTTCTCTTGCAAAAGAGAACGTGCAATCACTTGTGCTTCTAAATCATTAAAGTCGATCGAGACTAGGTATGCCACTCATGATCTAGTGCTCGCGGCTATTGTTTTCGCTTTTAGAGTTTGGCATCATCATTTTTGGGTGTGAAATTTGTTCTCCACCTCGATCATAAATCTTCATAATATTTATTTTCTCACAAGAAACTTAATTTGTATCAACCATATTAGCTTGGGTTCCTTACATCTTATGATCTTGATATTCTTTATACTCCCGGAAAGGAGAATCGTGTTGCCTATGCACTTAGTCGTAAGCAACAAGTGGTTGTTTCTTTGTTGATGACCAAATGAAATGATCTTTTTACCAGGTTCATCGGGCGTTTTGATGTATTTATTTTTATCGAGACTTATCTCATTTCTTTTATGGACTAGCGTCTGTTGTCTTTTACGGTGTTCGGTTCATTGGACGCCGTTGTTTCAAATTATTCGAGTTTCTAGTTTCTCGGGTGTACCATTATTTTACTACGCCGTTGCATCAGCTCATTTTTCTGCTATTCATGACGTTTTCCACGTCTTTTAACTATAGGAATGCTTTTAGGTTTCCTATTTTTATTCTTAAGCCTGGTGTTATTGAGGAAAGTGAAGTTTCACCAGATTTGACTATTGAGCAACTTTCTATTCGCATCATTGCTTCGGAGGTTGAGCGCCTTCGAAATAAAAATGTTCCTTTTGTGAAAGTTCAATGGTTCTCAAATCCTAAGGATTGCTCTTGGGAATCCAGATAATTCATCGAGCGATCCCATTCAGGCTTACTCTTTCATGCTCTTTATGGTGAACTTGCTATTTCAAATTTCTTTTATGTTGATATGCTTTTATGGTTGTTACTCTTTATTTTCTTCTTAAGTATTGCGAGGACGCAATTACTTTAAGGAGGGGAGTCTGTGACAACCCACATATTTATCGATTGTATATTTAAATATTTCATCGTTCGTCGGATTTAGTCCGAAAACCTACTTTTAGCGAACAGTCGAATTGGGACTCGGGACCACTTCCATTGATTTCAGAACGCCGTTTGCGATCTTTTTAAGTATAAACTTTGATATATTTGGAGATAATAGAATTTTGCTACTTTTTCACTTAGGGCTTTGGTTTGGGTTTCAGCCCATTAACCTAACATATGAACCCAACTCCACTCCAACTCTTCATTACTTCATTTCTAATTCCTAATACTCAAGCTTTGCAACAATGGAGGGAGGAATGAGAAATTAAAACTCCAAGCCCTAATCTTTATTGCAAATTCAAGCTTCTACCTCCAAATTCAAGAAGAAGCTTTGGTAAGCCTTATCTTCATCTTCTCCAACTCTTTCTCCATTCAATTTCAGAAATTTCCTAAACCTAATTTAGGAAATGTTTCTCCTTTAAGCTTAGATTCAAGCTTGTTGGGTTGGAATTGAAGAGTGATTGTTCTTGCCATTGCTCTATAGCTTCTTCTTCATTGATTTTATAAAAAGGTGAGATTTTTATCTCACATCTATGACTATAATTATATTTGGTTGTTAGGTATGAATTCCTAACACCTATTCATGTGCATTGCTTTTGGTTTGGGTTGAATTGGTGAATATTCCAATTTTTAGTGTTTTTGGGTTCAAATCTTTAAAAATCCTTACTTTGATGTTTTGATCATGTTTTGGTGATGCGTCGAGGAGCTTATAGGACCGGGTTGCCGATTAGCGTAAACCCCTAGCGTCCGTGCTTGTCCGATTGCAAATTGAGTGAGTTTGCACTTCGTTTGAAATAGGGTAGGAAATGCATCGAATCCAGGTTCGGTCGACTGAATCCTCTGAGTCAGTCGACTGAGCTGAAGCCTGAAAATTTCTCAGGTATGTGCTCAGTCGACCGACTCAGGGAGTTTAGTCGACTGACCTGCTCTTATTTTGCCTGTTTTGCCTATTTATGCTAAATTTGCTTTGTTTTCCAATCTTTAATCAATTCTTCTTCTTAGATTAGTTGTTTTCACCTTTGTCGACTTTGATAACTTCTATTTTTAGAATTTTGAGCCAATGTTCGTCCGGTTGCATTTTGGAAGAGTTTGCTCTTCATTTGGATAGGCTGAAAAACAGCCCAGGCATGGTTTAGTCGACTGAATTCTCTGTTTAGTCGACTGAACCTGGAAACAGAATGTTTCCAGGCATGATTCAGTCGACTGAATTCTCTGTTTAGTCGACCAAACCTGGAAACAGAAAGTTTCCAGGCAGAATTTAGTCAACTGAAAATCTCTGTTTAGTCGACTGAATTTGCTGTTTAGTCAACTAAAAATCTCTGTTTAGTCAACTGAATTTGCTATTTCAGCCCACTTTGCCTTTTGGGATTGAATTTCCAATTTGAATCGATTTGTGATGATCCTATTTGTTGTTATCATTTATTATGACTTTGATGACTCCTTTTTAGGGATTTTTGAATATCCATTTCGATGGATTCTTTATCGATTTCTTTGGAATTTATTCACGTCTTCGTATGTGAATTTTGATGATCGATTGTTCTACAATCATAATTGTGATTTTTCACTTTAAAATATACAAAGGTTTCAATACTAGTAGTAAATATAAAAACTCTTTCATCAAAATGATTTCAACACTATTTTATTACAAAGCTCGTTTCTTAAAACCGTTTTCCAATCTATTAGTATATACAAACCTTTACCTCACTCGTATGAGAAATCTAATTAAACGACTTAGTAAAACAAGTGGTATGAAACGCTTGCATTTACTTCGTCGGTTAATTCTTAGACTTGTTCGATTGAATCTCTTGTGACAATTTTCTAGTGGAGATCTATAATTTGTTCGTAAATATTTAAGTTAAGCTAGTGGTTATGGGACAAGAAGCTAAGCTCATATATTTACTAGCTTAGTATAATTTACACTTATCGATCAATGATGATCATTTTGTGATTTAGACTAGCAAAGTGCGATGTCTCTTTGTCCACGTCGAGGACGATACTTCATTTTTGTGGAGCTTCGGCTCGTTTGGAGGAGCTTCGGCTCGTTTGGAGGAGTTTCGGCTCGTTTGGAGGGGATTCGGCTCGTTTTGCGATACACGTGTTGGGAGTTTTCATGTTCCCGTTCTTGTGATAGGTCTCTTTCCCCTTTTTTTTGAGATTTCTGGATTTCTGTTGACGATTTCTAGAATTTGCGTTTCACCAATTTTTGTTGTTTCATTGATAAGTTTTATCAATATTTGTGCATTGGTGAATTTGCGTGTCATTAACTTTTGTGATTGGCTTTGATATAATTGTCAATATTTATGGTTTAGTAAATGAAATAAAGAGTATGACAATCCTTTTTATCTTTGAGAAGATTCTTGTGATATTGATCAATCTCTTGTTGATTTTCAATTACATACTTATCGCAGTATGACATTTTAGTTATTATATGTTTTTGTCATATCTCTTATTCTATATCTTTTCATCTGATATTTATAGTTAGACTGATCCGTTTATTATTTTCTTATTAAATAATACTCGGGTCAGACCGAGATGTTACAGGTGCTTCTACTTGACTCCTCTTATGGGGTTACTATTCTGACTTTTAGCTAACTACTTAGATTAGTAGTTTATTTTGTTGTATACATTTGAGATAGAGACTCCTTGATGTATACATATTCTTTTGTCTAGCACTTGTATCTATACTTTTGCAATATTGTGGCTCTTGTTAGACCACTACTCTGATGAACACTTCTAAGTGTTATATTCATATCCATTTCCGCCTTTGTGATATGAACTTCTGTGACTGATTTGTGTTATGTTATTTCTATATTTGTTTCCGAAGATATTATAGCCTCTGTGTAGTAGCTTTGAGTTGTGTCGGTATGTCGGAATTTCCTCTTGAAATGATATGCATGTTATACTATCTGACATATCCACGCTCGCACAAAGCAATTACACGGATGGTCGCTCCTCAACACCTTATTCTCCGTGCTAGTTGACGGCATTACCCCGTAGTGTCCTTGGCTAGCGTGGGTATAGAGGTGGGGCCTCACACTCGAGGCGAGAATCAATTTCTGTAAGCACCATTCTCTTACCCTCCTCACGAGCTGCCTCCTTTAGCGCTTCAGCTTTAGAAAGTTCCTTATCCAGCTTCATCTTTTAAAGTCATATTGCGACAATTTCATTGCAATATCATTGTGACAATTTCAACGCTGCAGTTTTCTCTTCTTTCTCTTTCAGGAGCATCTCCTCTTGTTCTTTAACTCGTCGGGCGAGGATATTTCTTTTCTTTCTGGATGAAATCTTTTTCTAAGGCTAGAGCACCACTACATTGGACTACTTCATCAATTTCCTTTTTGTGAGTGGCCTTTAGACGACTGACTGCCTCGGCTATATCCTTGGCCTTTTCTGGACGGCCTCAAGTTGAGATTTGTACAAGGATAGCTCTTCATCTTAGACTTTCATGATACCTTTGTCATGAACGACTTCAAGTTTCAAGTTATCTATTTTGTGCTGATGTTTCATAGAAACCTCTGAAACTTTCTCTGCCAAATGAACGAACATGTTATGTTGAACGTAGACATCATTATTGCAGACGATGGCGCTTTGTTTGACATGCCCTAGAATAGGATGAATCACAGGAAGAAATTTTAGTCCGTCGAAGTATATCTTCAAAAATGTGGCCTTAAGCTCGACTAATTTTTCTGTTGTTGATGGATCATGTGCAGAGACTAGGAGAGTCTGCCTAGCCGGGCTCATGGACTTCTTGTGAGGCTTATGAGATTGCTTAGTCCTCGATGAGCCAGAGTGTTGGCCACGAGGAACTTCAGATTGAGATCCCCTCTAGGCAGATTTCTCCCTACTGTTCTCTGGTTGAGCGGGAGGATCGTTGGGATATGAGGAATGGCTTTAAGTTTTTCTTTCTGAAAATGACAAATCTCCGAGATGATAGTCTTTATTGCTGCTGTCATCCCTATCTTCACATCTAGCTTATCCCGAATCCCAACTGGAGTGGTAGAAGATAGAGGATCCCTGAAGATGATCAATGCCGTGTGTGCGCCTCATATCATCTGCATAGAAACCAAGTGAGGATGAGTTAATAAGAATCGTATGATGGCTAAAATTTAAGTGTAGGGTGAAGTGTAAGTGTTTGTGTGTATCCTGGTGTTTCTCCCCGATGAACCAGTTTCTTTTGCTTAACTTATTGGGGTATTCTTTCCTTGATGATGAGCCTGGTCGTCTTCATCGCCTCTCGTGGGAGAAAGTCCCAAGCCTTTGGATCATTAAAGCTATAATTTAGAAAGTCATCAGGAATGGTTAGGTCTGATAGAGCTTTTGGTGAAACCCTCTGGACGTTAAGGAGACGAATCTTTCTCAACCAGAGTAATTGTAACTTTTGAGGTTCCGCTCACTGTTTTCTTTCTCAGTTTGTAGGCTAGTCTCTTTTTCCCCTTTGAAGGAGGAGGCAGTTCATTGATGTCGGGTGCATCAGTTACTAGTGCCAAGTCAGGACTTATATTCTGATCAGACACTCCTGGAACCTTGGCCTCTTTAATTTTACCTTCGTCATATGTATCAAGAGCCCCTTCTGTAGGGGTACTAGAGGCCCAACCTGCTCTTTGCCTTTTTCTGTAGCAGATCCAGTTGTAGTGGCACTAGTTAGGAGGCTAGTTCAACAACCCTCCGCCAATAATCCAAACTTCGAAAGCAATTCGTTGGAAATAATGGATTTAATCTCCCGGTCTCATGGGAATAGCTCGAATAGCCTCGATGGCCTCAGTATATTCAGTGCCTTTGTGATGCGAGTATACACCTACAAAAGTCAAAAGAAGTTTAGAAAGGATGCACTTCGATCCTTAGACAAATATTAGTCTAGGAAAGAAACTTACTCCCTTCCAGCCATCTCCTCGCAAAACTAGGAGGCAGCATACGTAGAACCACTCTTGCTTATACTGGGAAAATTTACTCCATGCCCACGTCAGGATTTGACATTTGGAATGTGCTCAAGAAATATGAAGGATGGAATGTCGGACCGTCTTTTAAATCAATAAATATAACGGATGTCCTAGGGGGTAGGGAGTCTGGATAAGGCGCTCATAAAGAGGACACAGGTGCCATGAATAAACGCATGACTATTCGGGTGTAACTATGCTAGAGCAATCCCGATATACCGTAACACTTCATGGAGGATAGAGTTGAAAGGAGGCATGCTTTTGACCCAGCACATAAATTTGTTGCACGCTGTGTACCCGGCTGGGGGCAGATGAGGCCGATCTTGTCCTGATGGAACTAAAACATCGTCAAAAGGAATTCCATGAATTGAGTACAACCGACAAAGAGCGGCTTCTCCAATTTTTTAAGCTTGTGAATCAATAGGATTATCCAAAATAATGACTTCGTTTACAATGTTAGGAGCCAAGCCTATAATTACAGCAGATGGATCTGGAATACCCTGTGTAGAGGTTGTCGGTGGATTCGAAGTTCCTACTACCTCCTATTGAGAACTTGGCTCAGGTTTGTCAGAAACTATAGTAGAGGTTGATCTTTTGGACATCTTCAAAGAGGTTTAATATGGGTAGATACCTGTTTAAACTATAGTTAAAAGACAATCGATATCAGATATAACAACAAAATATCCCCCCCGTGTTTTGTGTGAACTAGTGTAATTATTCAAGCATGAGTACAAAAGAATTAAAGTTATAAATACTAGTAAAACGTGATTAATCTTAAAACTATCATCTTCGGAGACCGTCCTCGCTGACCGTCTCTGAAAGCTTGCCCTATGTTCAGTAGTAGAGGCATTGGAATTAGACGTTGGCATCATATATTGTGAAGGCTGTTACTTGTCCTAGTTGGTTTAAATTTGTTTTAAGAGTTACTTAAGCTATGGAGTTGTTAAATCGAATTAAGTTCATAAGCTTATATGCTTTGGATCTAGTCATTGTTCATTGTTCTATGATAAGGCGTGGGAATACATAGTTTTGATATATGCTATGTTCAAGTTGAGGTGATTCTGATTGTCAATGTCCATCCCAAGGCCCGATGTTGATTGTCTCTCTAAGCCTATTTACCGACCCACTCACCTACAAACTACCAAACAACTCTCTAGACCAAAGCCACCAACCCACTCACTCTCCTCTTTCTCAATCTCTAATCACCCCACTGCCCATTGGGACTATGCCAATACCATGCTCCTAGGTTCCTACCGACCTACACTCTCTCCCTGAACACCAAATGACTCCCTCGCTCAAAATACCAAACCACACCTCTAGACTTGTACCGACCCACAATGTCACACAAAGTCAACAAATCACACTCTCGTTCTCTCAGAGTGATCGACCTGCATTCGCTCTTGGATCACCGAACCCCTCTTCTCCTATTCTTTCTTCACTAAGCGACATCCCCCTTCCTCCTCCTAAGTCTCGACATCTGAGTTAAGAAATGACAACTACTCCTCCTAGGCGACTTATGTCATCATCCATCAAAGCTAGGCCTAGGCCCTAACCTAAAGTCCACTCTTATTCCTAAGTCATCTCTTTCCCTCTTCTAAATCATCCTCTACCTATTCCTATAACAAAAGAAGGGGGGAACCATCCACCCAAGCACTGAAACTTTGTATATGACCCCTGGTTTGGAGAGAAACTCATACCTATGGACAAAGCTCGAGGTGTGCGGTGATTTCGAGCCGTTGGGCTGGGGATTTGTTTGAATTCCCGAGCAATTAGAGTCACGAGGTAGGCAATCTGGGTTCGACGGAAGGCTAAGTAATGAGTAAAGCCTTGAGAGGAGTGAGTTGATGATTTTGGGAAAGTAAGGTAAAAGTGAGAAGAAGAGAAGGAATGAAGGCTGGGATTTAAATACGGGAGAAGGGAGACGAACGAGTGGTACCCAGTGGAACCAATCAACACGTCTAAATGGGTTAGTGAAGGAAAATGCGGTTCGAACTGATCGTGTGGGTCAGTGCTGGTATGCCGATCCACATTTTGTCTTAAAAAATAAAATAATAGTAATGAATAATAATAAATAAATAAAATATGTGTATACTTATATGAATATATATACACATGTGTATGTATGCATATATAAATATGAGCACGTATAATGTTCAGAAAATCCACCATGATTTAGCCTTCAAGAGGTTGTATTCATCCAACTATTGAAAAGTTAAAAATGGGACTTAAATGACAGATGATTATCATTTCGAATGAGCTAGCTTCTGAAAGCAAGGACTGACCGCTGATTCAAAGCGCATCATGTTGGTTCACACAACGCACTTTGGGGTAAATGTTACCCGGTTACTTAGCCCGGCTATAAGGTGATAATTATAGAGGCTTTGATTGAATTTAGATAAGACTCAAGCGAGTAAGAGATTGGAGATATAAGGGATCGAGCCTATTTGAGTAGTTCAACATATATACATGGTTTGGCCTATATGTATGATTTGGCCTACATATATGGTTTGGCCTTTAAATGTGGCTCGGCCAAGGAAGGGAGGTTGTGTGTCATTCGGTCTTGTAAGATGGCATGCGTCGCTCGACCAAGAAAGGAAGCTATAGGAATTCAGCACATATCGCTCGGTTAAGGAAGGGAGAACAAGATGGCTCGGTCGAGATGTCTAAAAAGAGATCGCTCAGCAAGGGTGGCTTGGCACTTGGTGGACCGGCCTTAGAGGAATTGGTTCATTTGGTTCAGTATTTAGTGGCTCGGCATTGGAGGGTTCGGCATGAATGCCTCGGCATGTTGGCTTGGCTATGTTGGTTCGGCCTTATTGGATCAATCAAGGTAGTTGTTGTTGAAGTGGTGCATCTGGCTTTCCTTTGCTACGACTCATACCACGACTTCCCTCCAGTTATGTGAGGACACACTAAGAGTTACCAGCGATAAGATCCGAGGTCGGCCAGGTCGTTCGACAACCATCATTCGACATTGGTGGCTCGGAATGCATGGCTCGGTGAACGCAAGTTGCCTACTGTAGGGCGAAGTATCTTGGTCATAGGCCTACACAGGTGAACCGGCCTAACTTCATCTATAAATAGAGGGGCAGGGGTGCAGTGAAAGGGACCTTTTTTCGAGAACTCCAGGAAGACTCTACCATTTTCTATACTCATTTCTTTTCTGTTAAATTTTTACTCAAGTTGTTTGTGAACGAATTGTATTTGTATTCAATTGTTGGAAGAAGCAATAATGATTACATTCAAAGTGGACATAGGCAGTTACGCCAACCACTATAATTCTGGTGTCTCGTTTTTGTTGTTCTTATTGCATTATACTGTGATATTCCTCTATTTTAATTTGTTTTCTTCATTAATCTCTCTACATAATTCTACTCAAGGGTGTTAGTGACCAATTTTGGTGCTAACATAAATAATGTTTAATAAAAGGAGTTTGTAAATATAAGGAGTTTTATAAAAGCATTTTATAAAAAGGATATATAAAAAGGCTAAGATCCAAATTTCCATAATTGATCATTTTAAATTACCGTGGTATGGAAAGTATTCTTCCCATAATTAACGCTAAATTCTGAGGTATGCAAACTCGTCTCTATCTTGAGAACTAAGAATGTGTATTGAGACAAAAATAGTTTTTCGACTAGTCTAATTTCATTATTAATCAAGGGATAGTACTGTTTGAAATTGGAAAGTGGTGATAAGTATGTTGAGTCTAATTTGTACGGTTAGATATCGTTTGTAAGTGAGATGTAGGTTTACGGAAGCAAAGCTAGCTTGCTACTTTTAGTTTCATAAGTAGAGTTTGATTGCTCGACTAATAGGTACACATTTATATTTTTGTAATGATTTTATGCCCCAGATATGGAAGGAATCTTTTGGGTTTTCTTTAATGATTTGGGCTTATTGTGGCGAGTCGTAGCCTTTTCTTTTCAAGCCATGCAAAGGAGATGCTGCCGAAACTTTTCATAACATATTAGATTTTAAAGGTTTAATATCTCATTTTAGTGAATTTATTTGTGAAAGATAAGGGTTCAAAGACACTTTTCTTCCTATGGGAATTTCGGTGACGAAATTATTTTAAAGGGGAGAATGTAATGACCTGAAATTCTTAATGTTTCGAATGGTAACATTAAATTTATTTAAATATCTAGACTTAATTCAAATTAATAAATATCAAGAAATATAATTTTTATTGTAATGACTTGATTTTTGAGGATATATTTTAATTTTAATTTATACGATTTTTCCATAATTGATAATTCAAAAGATATTTAAATTATTGTTTGACGATTTTTCGACAAATGTCGTATTTTTGTGATTTTATAGAATAGGATAATCGGTGTATATCATTATTGTTTTGGAACCGTGTCACATTTTTGTGTGTGGTCGTATTTTTGTTTTGTCGACCATGGTTCATACATGGGTGAAATGTTTTGCACCGTGATGCCACTAATTTGTGAATAAGTATAACCTAACATTTGAGAAGATTCACCGGCTTTTCTTTTCCTTTTCACTGTTCTATTCCTAAAATAAAAAACAAGTAAATCCTATACCTTTAAAAAATCAAAACAAATCAAATACATAATTATAAATTCTTTAGCCAAGAACCTTTGAGTTCCTTTTAAAGAGTTCTACATTCCTATATGAGTTTTGATGGGTTCGGTGGAGTTTTAGGAGAATCGACGGTTTTGTGGAGAGCAAGAAAAAACCAGGGTTAAGTCATGGAGGGGATTTAGGTGGCTTTTGGTCTAATTGAAGGTGGCATGGTGTTTTTCATGTCGCGAAGCACCCGTGGGCTAAGTTTTGTGGAGGGCTACACGCCATGCGGATTTGCAAATTTTGCATGTCGAACTAGTACATGGCAAGGTCACATTCTTATTCTTTGATGCGAGATTGATTGGGTAAAACACAAAGTGGAGGCGAAGTGTGGTTCGTCAGTGTGGTTGGAGCATCGAGGGAGCATGGATGTTCGTACACAAGTGGGTACACGGTGTGTGTTAAGGTAGAGAGCAGTTTGATGTATGGAGGAAGAAAGTTTAGCGAGAGGGGATTAGCTTAAATAGGTGATTAAATTAAGTGATTAGTTTATTTAATTTATTATTTAAATCAAAAGTATTTTAAATTGGATAACTATTTCATGTGAGGTCTAATAGAGACGTGATCTTTTGTGTTGCATTCGTAATAGAGATAGCTACGTGTTGGAATTAGTTTTTTCAAATTTTTGGCTATTGGAATTTTGGGCTAAAATTGAACGTCGTTCGATTTTAATTCAAACTGGCTTAAGCGTCCGCTAGAATTTCAGCGAGTTAAACTCGCCTTTTTGGATAATAGGTATGTTATATATTAGATAAAAATAATTGTGTATGTGCTTGAATGAATTATTGGTTTGGTTAGGTTGAATTTTCGCTTTTGAAAAGCGAATGTCATTTAAATTGAAAAACAGGGAATGTGATATCCCGGAAATTTTGACAATAACAATTTAATAATTTATGTCAAAATTTAATTGATTTGATCATATAGTTAATAATAAATTTGAATTAAATTTAATAATCTTCTTTAAAATAAATATTTAAACTAATAATCTATTTTAAAGGCTAATAAATTGTTTTATATCTGAGTGTATACATATCTGTATATATTATAAATAGATAATCTTTGTTTTAAATTTAATATATATAGGCCTGTTTTCTTATTCTAACATTTTTTGATAAATTAAAATTGGATTTAATTTGATATTAAGCTATTGAATAAATAACCAGATGATTTTAATACTCAAACTAAAAATTTAACTATTTAAAATTGATTTTAGTTTAAGTTTAAATTTAAATAAAAAGGTTTGTTTTGTTTTTATGTAGCTAATAAAATAAGTAATATAATAGATAAGAAGACAAATGCTTTTATGAATTATTTTAATTTAATCATGAGTTATATTTAAACAATATTAATGATGTAATGTTTTACAAATGGATTTCTAATACAAATAAAAATTGTTATCTTAAGTCTGTGTATGTGTATTTGATAGAAAAGATGTGATTGTAAATTTGAAATAGCATCTTTCAAACATGTTTAAAATAAAACAAATCTTAAAATATATTAAACACAAATATATATTAAATGTATGGTATTAAAATGAGTATAAATACATAAATATCTATGATATTAGCATAAGTATGAAAATAAATTAATAATCATCAAATTAAGTATTTGATGTTAAAGTTTAAAAATAAAAGAGAAAATAAAAAATAAGCAATAGAACTAAATACTTAAGTTAAAATTTATAACAATGATTAAAACAACTTTATAATACGTATATAACCTGTAGAATAAGCAAGCAAAAGAAATCTATCAACATCAAAATACATATCTACATACCAGACAAAAGTATATATGTAAGTACAAATAAAAAGATACAAAACAGGCTTTGTCATATTTGTTGCCTGCAAAATGATAATCTGCAAGAACAAAGTATGTACAAAAATTTTAAAAAAAATAAATCAAGTTGTAACAAGCCTGTAAACAAGATAAGAAACCAGGCATTAATTAACATCATCTCAACAAAATCTTGGTCAATTCGAAATGTTTGAAAATCATTTCAGTTTGTACAAGAATCTGGCCAAAGCAAAGAGGAGATCATCTCAACCTCCATATAAGAAAAATATCTCTGACCTAAAGTAAAGCTTGTTCCAGATAACACCTACCCTTATACATTAACCTGTCTCCTTATATATGCAGTACTTTTGCGTTCAATTAAGCTAACCAGAGAAAAAAATATATAAGTAAGCTTTTCCTTTCTTTTAAAAACTCAAACAATATCATAAAACTTCTATAATCTAAAGCAAGGTGTTAGTAGGAAATCAAAACAAAAAGCATGTTTTTTCCAGTTTTAAAGAACAGTGCTCTGTTCATCCTTTCTAAACCAGGTGAGTAACATCACATTTATAAATATGTAAGTATATTTATTATGCTATATGTTCTCTCTGAAGTTTAGTTATTTGTGAGTATATTTTGCAAATACATCTCTGTGTTAAGGTGTGGATATATGATAATCAATTCTGTGTATCTTTCTCTGATTTGATTTCAGGTTTAAGTTCACATAAGAAAATTTCTTTTGTTCTTAATTCAAGCTTTAACAAGACAAATGTTTTGAACATATAATGTTGTTATAACATAGACTTGAGTCTAAAATTTGGTTTAAAGAAAAACAGTTTGTATTAGTTCTGGAAAATATTGAACAACAGTGGAAAACTAAATAAGTTGAAAACTCAATTCTTATAAATCATAGTTTCAGGCATATGAATCAAATGTTACAATAAAAACTTGATTTTTAAAACCAGAATAACTATTTTTAGTTTAGTAATTAAGGTATAGTTCGGGGTTGAATATGATATGTGAATCTGTGATTTTGGGGTGATCTATGTGGATATGGGAATCGGGTTTCTTTCTGGAGGAAGAAGAAGGAGTGGAGATTGGTGGAAAAATGGTTTATGTTGATAAAATTCACCAGGGAAATTACGGTAGGGGATTTTTCTTTTGAACCCTAATTTTTACCGTGTTCAGTGAATCGACCACTGTGACCTGTGACATTGATCGAGTGCTTCGACTTTTTGGAGAATGGTAGTTGGGTCGTAGTCGAAGTCGTAGCCGGAGTAGGGGATTTTCTGGTGGCTGAGGCATTGTGGAAGAGGCGGCGACAGGTTTGGATGTGGTGGACCGAGCTGTTCTCAGGTTTGGTCATTATACTCGAATTGGATTTTCGAGTTGAAGTCGTCGTGTTGATGCTTGCGAGGGGGTGTTTGGGTGATGGACGGTGTGAAGCGATCATCGGTGGTGACCAGTGGCGACCATCGGCACCGTGCATATGCACAGTGCACTGGGTTGTACCTGGAATGGATTGTTGAAGCAAAAAGGGTACTCGAGTTTTTAAGGATTTGACTCGGGAAATACTTCACGCAAACTGGAAGCACGATCAAGCTTGACTCGGAGTAGTGTAGGGGGGACCTGGGTAGGTTAGTAACAGGTTTTGAAAACCTGGAGAGAAAAAAAAGAAAAAAAAAAACTGCAAAGCTTAAATTTTCTTTAACCTGGGTTTTAAAAATAAGATATAGATATTGAAATAGGTATTTAATCACAGATAAGTTTGGATTGAAAAAGAAGTTTTGAATCTCAGTTTAAAATAAAATAAAGTTTTAAAATCTTAAATTATTTATAACCACTTTAAAAAGGGGAATTGTTGCTCGAGTTTCGCTCGAGTGATTCGAGTGTTGACCTGAAGAAATTTTGGGGTTTTGCTCGAAGAATTTTTTCTGTTTATCTCAGGTATTTTAGCTACAGGTTTTAAAACCTGTATGTTTATTTCATTTTTAAAAAAACCGGGCTTTTAAATGAAAAAAATAGGTATTTAAAAAAAAAGTTTTAAATCAAGATAAGTTTGGATTCAAAACGTAGTTTGAATATCAGTTTTTAAAATAAATAAAGTTTTTTAAAATTTAAAATTTGTTTTAAACAAATTTGAATGATAAAGTGAATTTTTAAATTTGATTTGAATTCAAAATGAAACCGTGTTTAAATTCGTTTAATCTTCTATTTAAGAAAATTATTATTTTAGTTGTAAAATAAAAGGAGTTTGGAATTGTTAAGATAAATTTGATTTCATTGTAAATCTTAAATCTAAAATGAATTTAAAAGCAATTAAATTTTTTAAAATGCCTTCTTAATGATAAATTGATCATTAAATAGAAAAGGTTTTAAAACTTAAGGCTTTGTAATTATCAAGTTAAATAAATGGATAATTAATGACTAGAATTAATTAACTTAGAAATTAAGAGTTTAAATTTATTTAAATAAGGTATAAGTTAATTAATTTAAGGTAAATCAATTTGTAATTAAGAATCATCAATTAAATATGGATTGATTTAAAATTAATGATTAGTAATCAATTAATGAATTAATAATGGATTAATTAATGAGTTATTAAGACTAATTTAAAATGTAATTGATAATAAATCTTAGTTAATTACTTTAGGAAAAGTAATTAAAGAATTATAAATAGTTAATCAAGGTCATTAACTAAAATTATGAAATAATCAATTAATGGGATTAATTTTAATAATTAATTAAATTATTATTTAAAATAAGCAATTGTAGATGGTTAAGCATAATTACTAAATGGAAGTAATTAAGGAATTAATTACTCATTGTAATTAATTCTATTTAATATGAATTGTTTAAGTTAATTAATTAAGTTTAATTAATTTAAATGATCATATGATGTTGAGATAAGTATAATTACTTAGGGAAGTAATTAATGATAATTACTGGATGTAATTACCAAGGATGATTAATAGTGAAGCAATTTGAGTATAATTATTTTGTAAGATTAATCAGGGGATTAATTAGAGAAAAATTAATTAAGGAGAAATTAATTTATTTGATAGAGTAATTAAAGGAAGTTAATTACCGAATGGTATTAATCAGAGGTGATTAATAAATGTGGTTTAATTGAAGATTAATTACTTAAGGTAATTAATTTAAACAGGGAATTAATTAAAATGTAATTAGAAATCATTAATTGATATAATTAATAATGGGATGATAAATTTAGATTAATTAATCAATAATAAGTGATTAAGAGTAATTAATTAGAGTAGTTAAGAAGTAATGTGATGTTTGTAATCTAAGGTTAATTTCTATATTTGGATAAGATAATTAATTTGTAAAAATAATTTAAGAATGATTATTTGTATATAATTAAATGTTAATTAATCAAGTATGATTAATTGAAACGAATAATTATTGAATGATTTATTAACTGATTGATAATTAATTAATAATTATATAAGCAAGGCTTAAAATGATGAAGTAATTAATTTAATTTACTTTAAATTAATTAGAGATGATATAATTAATTTAATTCATTTTAAATTAATTATAGCTTATATGATTGCTTATATATGGATGGATGAAATTGTTTACCTTGAATGATTTGAGATCTCAGATATGAGAAATTGATGCTATATGATATGGATGCTTTGATTTAAATATGATGATAATATGAATTATCTGTTATGATGACAATATGCATTATCTGTTTGTAGTGATAATATTGATTATCTGTTTATGTTAATGTTGATCATCTATTATGATATTGTGAATTATCTATCTGTGTGTGTATTGAATTATTTTGAATTAAACTGTTAAGACTAAATAGACAACTTGGCCCTAAAGGATACGTTTTGGATTTCGATGAGACCGGGATCGGGATTCCTTACTTGGAACATCCGAAAACCACATCGATTCCAAATTAACGCTAGGTCGTGAATTTGAAGATGAAGATTCTGAATGCAAGGGTTATCGTCGTTAACTCTGAGGGTGATTCCGAAATGAGTGTAACGAGAAAATGCCTTCGGTTTCGTTCGAACCCGGAACGAACTTTTATGGATTGAATGCTTACAAACCATCGTCAGGTGGGCGATGAGCATTCTAAGAAATATGTTCTCTAAAGGTAATTATAGCCTCAAGCCTCATCAACCGGGAATGGCTAAAACAGGGGAGGTGCAGCAAGGTTAGGTGGGTCATGCCCAAGCAGGACAAGATTTTCCCCTGTCTAGATGTCCCTTATTATTCGGTTGTGTGGACAGTTGTGAGCTCCAACTGTCGGGATTGTCTTGTTCGGGACTGTTCAGTAAGGAATGGTTCCGGCCTTGTGTTGCAGGGGGTCGGGAGTGATCCTCGGTACGTTGATCTAGGCCACGTACTGTGACGGGCGGTACCCCAGTAGCCCTGCCATTGTATGGAATCCACAATCCAATAAGTGCCAACGGTTTTGATTGTATTACCCACTTTTGTGGCTAGTAGCTGGAATTTAATAGATGTAACAATTTCGGCTATTTTCTATTTACTTGAAAACCCTAGACCTATTATAATATCATAGAATTTCCTATCAAATGTTTTGGTTAGCGTAAGGTAAAAACTTACCATATTTATTCGTGGGAAGTCTTACGTGATACCTTTTGTTTTCAAATGTTTTTCAAAGTTAAGCAACTTTAACCTATTACTTATACCAGACCCATGTCTGACCCGGAGTTTATTTTTGTTTTTCATAAACTCTCGGGTACCCAAATTTTTACGGGTAGCCAAGGGATTCAGGTTAGCTTTGACGAATTCGGGAGCAGCAATGGACCAGGAGGCTTCTACGTTGTAGACTACATATAGTGTTCCGCTGTGTTGGTGTCTTTGGGATTATTTGTTTGAGTTGTGATGTATTAACTAGATAGGTGTTTATAACTGTCTAGTATGTGATGTATTATCTGTATAACTCTGATATATGTAAATTATGTAATAGTTATGTGATCTATTATATTTTGTTCCATTCCGCTGTGAGATTCTGATGTTGTTGTTCTTTCTTCTCTATCTTCTCTATTTTCTCATCCCTTTCTTTCTTCAAGATGAACCGGATTTCTGGGGTTAGAAGCCCGGGTCGCCACAGTTGGTATCAGAGCTCTAGGTTGAGTGAATACCTAGGCTCTTGAGTGAGTTCTAACTTGAGAGAGCGTATTTGTAATTTTGATATATAAATATATATTTATATTTATTTCTACCTATTTGTTGGGTTACCTGTCCGGGCCATCCAATATAAGTAATAAAGGTAGATAGGGTAGTGGTGTGTGTAACACGACTACCAATGATTGGAGTTTCAATATTTGAGGTTGGAAGTGTATCTATCGAGACTGTAGACCTATTACCGTCTCGAGTAAGCTTTGAATGGTGTAAGGATTTCATCGATCTATGAAGGAAACCTGTTAAGGTTCAGAGTTCATTTTTAAAGTGTAAGTTTGGATGAGCTAGAGTTTGGACTCGTCAGTTTGGCTTGAGCAAGTCCGGATATCTTACCTCAGGATGTAGTAGCTGTGTGATGAGACACAGTGACTATGGAAGTCTCTGAAGATGTTTCTTTGGAATCAGTTAAGGAAGTGTATTTGTTTCGGTGTTGGGGCTGAGTTCAGTAAAATGTTTCTGTTGGTTTGAGGTCCGAATTTCTCGAAGAGCTCTGGGTTAGGAATTTCTTGGTATTGGTGTGTTGGCAAGGAAGTTTTTAACTTCTGCATCTGCAGTGGAGCTCAGAAACTGTAGTGTGGTTCCGTTTCTTTGATGGATTGGCTAGATAAGTGTAGGCTGTTCTGTTTGGTAAAGAGAGAACAGTTTTTCTTTGGTAGTGGGCTAGATTGATCGCAAAAGTGACTTGTGATTGTTTGAGTTTCTCTTGGGCTATCTGATTTTTCTGGATGTCTTCAGGAAGTTAGAATTTTGTCCGTATCTGAAGATTGAGTTTGGTATTTACTGGATTCTAGGAGTGGTACCGAGGGTTCAGTAAGTTGATTTTTGGAAAAATGAGTGGTGAAGCAGCTCGAGTTTTGGAGGAACTTTTGAGTTTCTTTAAAGGATTTGTTGAACCATAGTTCAATGATGTGTTGTCCAGTTTGTCCTCGAGATCATCATCAGCATTTTCATCTGCTCAGTTAGAGTTGCAGTGGAAGCATGGTGGCAGCTGTTGGGTGTGGAAACAACTAGAATTTGCAGTGTTTTGGATTAGAGAGTTTCTACAGGAAAAATTTTCGGGATCTTAAGACCAGATTGGAATGCATCTGCATTATCTTTCCATATGAGAAGAAGTAAGATCAGTCTCTTGATTTTGGGATTGAGTTGTGTTTTGATTTTTGAAGTTAATCTTGGAAAGACCATTTTGTTGGATTGTTTTTGGATTAATTTGTTTCTGGGGGTATCAGCGAGGGTTGAGCTGATCAGGAAGGATGTAGGCAGCCCAGGATCGTCCGAAGAGTTTTGTGGATAAGAGACGAAGAAATTTAGAGTCCGTAATTGGAGATTTGATTTTGGATAAGTGTTTGGTTTCAGGATTGGATTGTCAGTTTTGGTATTTGGAATTCGGTGTGTTTCACGTATCTCTGAAGGAGTACGTGTAAGAGCTATCTTTTATTGTAGAGTCAGCAGTTCAGAGAGTTTTGGTTGTTGAGTCAGACTTATCTGTAGTCTGATATCCTGTTTTATTTTGTAGATCCAGATGAGTAGAAACTTGGTATCTTAGTAATATTGATTGTTTAGATTCTGTAAAGAGAGTACCCCAATATTTATACTTGGGGAAAACCCGAGAAAATTCTATTAAGAATTTTATCTGGACAATTAGATTTGTAGATTGGATGAATTGGTTGCTATGATTGCTAGCATATGATTGATATCTGTCTGTGTTTAAAAATTAAATCTTTAATTAAATTACTAAATTACCTTTGTTTTAAATTTCGAGGACGAAATTCTTTTAAGGGGGGAGGAATGTGATATCCTGGAAATTTTGACAATAACAATTTAATAATTTATGTCAAAATTTAATTGATTTGATCATATTGTTAATAATAAATTTGAATTAAATTTAATAATCTTCTTTAAAATAAATATTTAAACTGATAATCTATTTTAAAGGCTAATAAATTGTTTTATATCTGAATGTATACATATCTGTATATATTATAAATAGATAATCTTTGTTTTAAATTTAATATATATAGGCCTGTTTTCTTATTCTAACATTTTTTGATAAATTAAAATTGGATTTAATTTGATATTAAGCTATTGAATAAATAACCAGATGATTTTAATACTCAAACTAAAAATTTAACTATTGAAAATTGATTTTAGTTTAAGTTTAAATTTAAATAAAAAGGTTTGTTTTGTTTTTATGTAGCTAATAAAATAAGTAATATATTAGATAAGAAGACAAATGCTTTTATGAATTATTTTAATTTAATCTTGAGTTATATTTAAACAATATTAATGATGTAATGTTTTACAAATGGATTTTTAATACAAATAAAAATTGTTATCTTAAGTCTATGTATGTGTATTTGATAGAAAAGATGTGATTGTAAATTTGAAATAGCATCTTTCAAACATGTTTATCTATGATATTAGCATAAGTATGAAAATAAATTAATAATCATCAAATTAAGTATTTGATAGTTAAAGTATAAAAATAAAAGAGAAAATAAAAATAAGCAATAGAACTAAATACTTAAGTTAAAATTTATAACAATGATTAAAACAACTTTATAATATGTATATAACCTGTAGAATAAGCAAGCAAAAGAAATCTATCAACATCAAAATACATATCTACATACCAGACAAAAGTATATGAGTAAGTACAAATAAAAAGATACAAAACAGGCTTTGTCATATTTGTTGCCTGCAAAATGATAATCTGCAAGAACAAAGTATGTACAAAAATTAAAAAAAAAAAAATCAAGTTGTAACAAGCCTGTAAACAAGATAAGAAACCAGGCATTAATTAACATCATCTCAACAAAATCTTCGTCAATTCAAAATGTTTGAAAATCATTTCAGTTTGTACAAGAATCTGGCCAAAGCAAAGAGGAGATCATCTCAGCCTCCATATAAGAAAAATATCTCTGACCTAAAGTAAAACTTGTTCCAGATAACACCTACCCTTATACATTAACCTGTCTCCTTATATATGCAGTACTTTTGCGTTCAATTAAGCTAACCAGAGAAAAAAAAAATATAAGTAAGCTTTTCCTTTCTTTTACAAACTCAAACAATATCATAAAACTTCTATAATCTAAAGTAAGGTGTTAGCAGGAAATCAAAACAAAAAGCATGTTTTTTCCAGTTTTAAAGAACAGTGCTCTATTCATCCTCTCTAAAGCAGGTGAGTAACATCACATTTATAAATATGTAAGTATATTTATTCTGCTATATGTTCTCTCTGAAGTTTAGTTATTTGTGAGTATATTTTGCAAATACATCTCTGTTTTAAGGTGTGGATATATGATAATCATTTCTGTGTATCTTTCTCTGTTTTGATTTCAGGTTTAAGTTCACATAAGAAAATCTCTTTTGTTCTTAATTCAAGCTTTAACAAGACAAATGTTTTGAACATATAATGTTGTTATAACATAGACTTGAGTCTAAAATTTGGTTTAAAGAAAAATAGTTTGTATTAGTTCTGGAAAATATTGAACAACAGTGGAAAACTAAATAAGTTGAAAACTCAATTCTTATAAATCATAGTTTCAGGCATATGAATCAAATGTTACAATAAAAAAATGATTTTTAAAACCAGAATAACTATTTTTAGTTTAGTAATTAAGGTATAGTTCGGGGTTGAATATGATATGTGAATCTGTGATTTTGGGGTGATCTATGTGGAGATGGGAATTGGGTTTCTTTCTGGAGGAAGAAGAAGGAGTGGAGATTGGTGGAAAAATGGTTGATGTTGATAAAATTCACCAGGGAAATTACGGTAGGGGATTTTTCTTTTAAACCCTAATTTTTACTGTGTTCAGTGAATCGACCACTGTGACCTGTGACGTTGATCGAGTGCATCGACTTTTTAGAGAATGGTAGTTGGGTCGTAGTCGAAGTCGTAGCCGGAGTAGGGGATTTTCTGGTGGCCGAGGCGTTGTGGAAGAGGCGGCGACAGGTTTGGATGTGGTGGACCGAGCTGTTCTCAGGTTTGGTCATTATACTCGAATTGGATTTTCAAGTTGAAGTCGTCGTGTTGATGCTTGCGAGGGGGTGTTTGGGTGATGGACGGTGTGAAGCGATCATCGGTGGTGACCAGTGGCGACCATCGGCACCGTGCATATGCACGGTGCACTGGGTTGTACCTGGAATGGATTGTTGAAGCAAAGGGGGTACTCGAGTTTTTAAGGATTTGACTCGGGAAATACTTCACGCGAACTCAAAGCAAGATCGAGCTTGACTCGGAGTAGTGTAGGGGGGACCTGGGTAGGTTAGTAACAGGTTTTAAAAACCTGGAGAGAGAAAAAAAAAGAAAAAAAAACTGTAAAGCTTAAATTTTCTCTAACCTGGGTTTTAAAAATAAGATATAGATATTGAAATAGGTATTTAATCACAGATAAGTTTGGATTGAAAAAGAAGTTTTGAATCTCAGTTTAAAATAAAATAAAGTTTTAAAATCTTAAATTATTTATAACCACTTTAAAAAGGGGAATTGTTGCTCGAGTATCACTCGAGTGATTCGAGTGTTGACCCGAAGAAATTTTGGGGTTTTGCTCGAAGAAGTTTTTCTGTTTATCTCAGGTATTTTAGCTACAGGTTTTAAAACCTGTAAGTTTATTTCATTTTTAAAAAACCGGGCTTTTAAATGAAAAAATAGGCATTTAAAAAAAAAAGTTTTAAATCAAGATAATTTTGGATTCAAAACGTAGTTTGAATATCAGTTTTTAAAATAAATAAAGTTTTTTAAAATTTAAAATTTATTTTAAACAAATTTGAATGATAAAGTGAATTTTTAAATTTGATTTGAATTCAAAATGAAATCGTGTTTAAATTCCTTTAATCTTCTATTTAAGAAAATTATTCTTCTAGTTGTAAAATAAAAGGAGTTTGGAATTGTTAAGATAAATTTGATTTCATTGTAAATCTTAAATTTAAAGTGAATTTAAAAGTAAATTTAAATTAAATTGTTTAAAATACCTTATTAATGATAAATTGATCATTAAATAGAAAAGGTTTTAAAACTTAAGGCTTTGTAATTATCAAGTTAACTAAATGGATAATTAATGACTAGAATTAATTAACTTAGAAATTAAGAGTTTAAATTTATTTAAATAAGGTATAAGTTAATTAATTTAAGGTAAATCAATTTGTAATTAAGAATCATTAATTAAATATGGATTGATTTAAAATTAATGATTAGTAATCAATTAATGAATTAATAAAGGATTAATTAATGAGTTATTAAGACTAATTTAAAATGTAATTGATAATAAATCTTAGTTAATTACTTTAGGAAAAGTAATTAAAGAATTATAAATAGTTAATCAAGGTCATTAACTAAAATTATGAAATAATCAATTAATGGGATTAATTTTAATAATTAATTAAATTATTATTTGAAATAAGCAATTGTAGATGGTTAAGCATAATTACTAAATGGAAGTAATTAAGGAATTAATTACTCATTGTAATTAATTCTATTTAATATGAATTGTTTAAGTTAATTAATTAAGTTTAATTAATTTAAATGATCATATGATGATGAGATAAGTATAATTACTTAGGGAAGTAATTAATGATAATTACTGGATGTAATTACCAAGGATGATTAATAGTGAAACAATTTGAGTATAATTATTTTGTATGATTAATCAGGCGATTAATTAGAGAAAAATTAATTAAGGAGAAATTAATTTATTTGATGGAGTAATTAAAGGAAGTTAATTACTGAATGGTATTAATCAGAGGTGATTAATAAATGTGGTTTAATTGAAGATTAATTACTTAAGGTAATTAATTTAAACAGGGAATTAATTAAAATGTAATTAGAAATCATTAATTGATATAATTAATAATGGGATGATAAATTTAGATTAATTAATCAATAATAAGTGATTAAGAGTAATTAATTAGAGTAATTAAGAAGTAATGTGATGTTTGTAATCTAAGGTTAATTTCTATATTTGGATAAGATAATTAATTTGTAAAAATAATTTAAGAATGATTATTTGTATATAATTAAATGTTAATTAATCAAGTATGATTAATTGAAACGAATAATTAGTGAATGATTTATTAACTGATTGATAATTGATTAATAATTATATAAGCAAGGCTTAAAATGATGAAGTAATTAATTTAATTTACTTTAAATTAATTAGAGATGATATAATTAATTTAATTCATTTTAAATTAATTACAGCTTATATGATTGCTTATATATGGATGGATGATATTGTTTACCTTGAATGATTTGAGATCTCAGATATGAGAAATTGATGCTATATGATATGGATGCTTTGATTTAAATATGATGATAATATGAATTATCTGTTATGATGACAATATGCATTATCTGTTTGTAGTGATAATATTGATTATCTGTTTATGTTAATGTTGATCATCTATTATGATATTGTGAATTATCTATCTGTGTGTGTATTGAATTATTTTGAATTAAACTGTTAAGACTAAATAGACAACTTGGCCCTAAAAGACACGTTTTGGATTTCGATGAGACCGGGATCGGGATTCCTTACTTGGCACATCCGAAAACCACATCGATTCCAAATTAACGCTAGGTCGTGAATTTGAAGATGAAGATTCTGAATGTAAGGGTTATCGTCGTTAACTCTGAGGGTGATTCCAAAATGAGTGTAACGAGATAATGCCTTCGGTTTCGTTCGAACCCGGAACGAACTTGTATGGATTGAATGCTTACAAACCATCGTCAGGTGCGCGATGAGCATTCTAAGAAATATGTTCTCTAAAGGTAATCGTAGCCTCAAGCCTCATCAACCGGGAATGGCTAAAACAGGGGAGGTGCAGCAAGGTTAGGTGGGTCATGCCCAAGCAGGACAAGATTTTCCCCTGTCTAGATGTCCCTTTTTATTCGGCTGTGTGAGCTCCAACTGTCGGGGTTGTCTTGTTCGGGACTGTTCAGTAAGGAATGGTTCCGACCTTGTATTGCAGGGGGTCAGGAGTGATCCTCGGTACGTTGATCTAGGCCACGTACTATGACGGGCGGTACCCCAGTAGCCCTGCCATTGTATGGAATCCACAATCCAATAAGTGCCAACGGTTTTGATTGTATTACCCACTTTTGTGGCTAGTAGATGGAATTTAATAGATGTAACAATTTCGGCTATTTTCTATTTACTTGAAAACCCTAGACCTATTATAATATCACAGAATTTCCTATCAAATGTTTTGGTTAGCGTAAGGTAAAAACTTACCATATTTATTCGTGGGAAGTCTTACGTGATACCTTTTGTTGTCAAATGTTTTTCAAAGTTAAGCAACTTTAACCTGTTACTCATACCAGACCCATGTCTGACCCGGAGTTTATTTTTGTTTTTCATAAACTCTCGGGTACCCAAATTTTTACGAGTAGCCAAGGGATTCAGGTTAGCTTTGACGAATTCTGGAGCAGCAATGGAGCAGGAGGCTTCTACGTTGTAGACTACATATAGTGTTCCGCTGTGTTGGTGTCTTTGGGATTATTTGTTTGAGTTGTGATGTATTAACTAGATAGGTGTTTATAACTGTCTGGTATGTGATGTATTGTCTGTATAACTCTGATATATGTAAATTATGTAATAGTTATGTGATCTATTATATTTTGTTCCATTCCGCTGTGAGATTCTGATGTTGTTGTTCTTTCTTCTCTATCTTTTCTATTTTCTCATCCCTTTCTTTCTTCAAGATGAACCGGATTTCTGGGGTTAGAAGCCCGGGTCGTCACAGGGAAATTTATATAGAAATCCAGATTTCTCATTGTTGTGATTTTTAAATTCCAGTTATATGCTTGTTGATGTTTTTTCTGTCATGTACCTGTTATATAGATTGCTAAATGCTGAAATTTGATAATTTGGCAATATTGGATGTGACACAGACATTTTAAAGGTTGAATCTTTTTAGTGATAAAAGGAAGTAATAGCATTTGTCAAGTGCTATAGTGGCTATTTGCTTCGCTGTATATTTTGAAATACTATGAATTACTATGTTGATTTGGGAAAGGTTTTCGATTTGGAAAATGATTTTTAATTTGACCTTTTGGATTTTCTGCTGTATTTTATTTAAAAATAGTTTTTGTACTTCTCTATTTTACTTCAACTTCTTTTATTATTCTTTCTAATTTATGTGTATATATAAATGTTTTAAAATTATATTAGAAAGTATCTATTTTAATAGAAAAAATAATATAATAATCAATGTTTACTTTAAAGGAAATAAATGGGGTTATCTTTTATTTTAAAGTGATATTATGTTTAAAAGAAGATGGAAATATTTGGGAATAAATGTTTAATAAACATTTTATATAAAATGTTCAAATAAAAGAACAGATTTACAAATGGTATTTTATAAATTAAAGAGAAATTTAAGAGCAATATTTTTAAATAAAAGAATAGGTTTATAAATAGTATTTTATAAAAGGGAAAATACTATCATTTTAATAAAATCGGGTAATAAATCACATTTGTGAATTTATTATAATATATGTAATGATTATGTTATGATAAGTATATGAGTTTTGTAATTATATTTGTAGTTGGGTTTTGTTTGTGAAAGAAGTAGCAAATAATTTGGGGATTTATAAAATGAGTCTTACAAATGATGTTTTATAAAAGAGGTTTTAAAAGAGTTTTATAAATTGTATATGATATTTTATAAAGGAGTTTAATAAATAAATTTTGAGACATAAAAAAGGAGGTTTGTAATTATGTTTAGATACTTATAAAAGGAATTTTAATATTTTAAAATAATGTTTTTTAAAAGGAGTTTGTAAACATTAGGAGTTTGATAAAGGCAATTTACAAAAAGGATTTATAAAAAGACCGAGACTCGATTTCCATAAATGATCATTTTAAATTACGATGGTATGGAAAATGTTCTTTCCATACTTAACACCAAACTCCAAGGTATGGAAACTCATCTGTATCTTGAGAACTAAGAATGTATTTTGAGACAAGAACAATTTTGTGACTTATCTGATTTCATTGTTAATCAAGGTATAGTGCTGTTTGAAATCGAAAAGTGGTAGTAAGTATATTTGGTCTAATTTCTATATGATCTATTTCCTTACTCCAAAAGGAAAGTGTTTGGGTTTATTATTATTAATGTTTAAATGTCGTTTTCTTTAACCCAATTGAGTATGGTTTTGGAAAATGAAATCTTTCTTAAGATGTGAATATACTTATACATTGAGATAAGTATATGGGTACATTTCCTAAATATTGGGAATATAGTGATTTGTGAATATACTTATATTGTTGATATAAGTATATGGAAAAGTTTCCTAAGGGTTTGAAAGTGAAATGACCCGTGGATATACATATATAGTTGAAATAAGTATAACTATATTTTTTCAAGTGTTAGAAGAGCAGAGAAGATTTGAAAATACTCTTTGTAAGAGTATTTTGACACAAGAATTTGCAAAGTGGTTTTAATTAATGAAAAGATTAATTAAAGAGGCTTAGTGGATGCTTTGTGCTTGACCGTGCTTGGTTAAATTTCTGGTTGAAATGTTTGTTTGTTTATTTGATAGTTAAATAACCGACTATAAAATGTTGGCCAGTTTTTTTAAAACTTTCTGTGTCGGTTCTAAGGTACCAAGATTGGATATATTATTTGAAAACCACTTCGAACCGGCATAAGCGTTCGAATTGGAGATATCCTGAAGATGATCGAAGACAAAATTCTTTGCAATGCAAGGGCTATTTTCCACTAATCCTAAGGGTGATTCCAAAATTGATGTAGTGGAATTTGTGTTTTCGATTTGTTTCCTGAAAAACTTATATGGTTGAATGCTGGCATTGCATTATTGCCTGGAAGGGAGTGTTAACATTCCAATCGAGATTTGCTAAAAGCGTAAAACATAGCCTCTAGCCTCAACAATCAGGAATGACTAATACATGGGATATGCTTCAAGCTATGTTGGTCGCATCCATCGGGGTATCGTCATCACCCTTATATATATATATATATATATATATATATATATATATATGGATTTGGCTGTGCATGAGAGCTTTTGGAAAAGGTTGCAAAGCAACCAAAGTGATGAAATATTCATTAAAATCTAGTAAGGAGTAGGTTAGTCATTATTTGCAAGGGGTCCATATAAGGCCCTCGATACATTTTCTAGAGGTGTACCATGGCAGGTGTATCCCAGTGCTTTGTCATTATATGATATATATTCTCCAATAAGTGCCTTTGACTTAGTTGTATACCTATTTTGATGGAATTTAATTACTGTAACAATTTCACCTATGATTCAATATTTATTTTAAATCCTATACATTATTATAATAGCACAAGATTTCCTATGAAATGGTTTGGTTATCATAAGGTAAAAATCGTCCATGTTTGTGTGCCACATGATCTTACGAATTACCTTTATTTTGAAAGGTTTTATAGCATTAAAAATCCATTTGAAGTGTATTTTTCATGCTGGCTTACCAGATTGATCCGGACATTATATTCTTATAATGCTAGGGTCAGACCGGGCATATTTATAGATCTAGTTTTTAGATGCTTTGGAGCTTTAGGAGATGTGTTGGAGGTCTCCGTGACGTAGTCACATATATTTTATCTTTCACTGCATTTGTTGGTTGTATTTTTTAGCAATTGTGAGGATAGGTTATTTTAACTGTCCAGGCTAGTGATAAATTAGTGTACTTTGATTGATGTATGTATATTACAGTTTTCCTTTGTAAAGATTTGTTGTATGTTATATTTTATTCATTACGATGTGAGATTCTATTTTATCTTTTCTTTTTTTCCCCAAATAATCTAAATTTTCGACACTTGGATGTTTGGCACAAGAATACCATTGACGCATTAGTGTCGACTGTTGAGGGTCAAAAAGGCGATTCGTTATATAAGACCCCTCTCGTTATTCTAACCTCCACTCTTCAAGCGACGGATTTTCTACAAACACTCCCAAGTCTCTCACTGTCTGCGACAGTGACTATGATTGGGAAGAAGACTTTGAAGGTTATCTTGCACCTTCAAAAGTTGTTGATCTCCTAAAGAGAATACCTCCTTCGCTAGGAAGGATTTGAAGGAGAAGAAGAGGCGAGGAGGGTGTTGGAACCTTGTATTTTGATGTTTTGATTATTACAACTATATAAGTAAATATTATATGAGTTAACCATATTTGCAGGAGAATATATTATTTTACTTGACAGATATATTATAGACCAGATGTTAGATAGAAGCTTCAATATTGTCTATGGTTTGTCTATGGTCTAAGTCTAGTAGTTATTTTTTGTTAAAATCCCTCAAAGTGGTAAACGCACGCACACGTACTTAAAAATCTTTCAGATAATAGTTCATATATCAAAGTTTTTTAGTACACTTATTCACATACAAAAGCATTGTGGCATAAAACAGGTAATTCAGTCGACTAAAATGCATAGGTCAGCCGACTAAATTCCTGTGCACATGCACAATATCATATGAATATACAGTCAATTGAACCACACGATTCAGTTAGCTGAATGACTTGTCTTTTGCACTATTTCTTCTCTGATTCAAATTTTCCACATTTCAACTGGCTGAACTATTTTATTAGGCCAACTGAAATTACATAACGACTATATTTTTGAAAAGTCGCTTCATCGAACAGAAACAACCCTTGATTCAAGAGTTGTTTCCATATCTTTTAATAGCTACTTTTCACGAATAATTACAACTCTTAAACACTATATAATGCCTTGAAAACATTTATTTTAATAACTTAATCTTTTTGACTCTGTTCTCTTATTATTATTGTCTAAGCAATCTTTCCATTTGCATTCAAACTCTTGTCCTAATCACTTGTACATTCAAGAAAAATTACATTACTGATTAGATAAACTTCCCATCTTTACGAATTACACTACATACCTCAAATGGGTAGATTATAGAAAGGGTATAGGTTATTGACTTATCAGCGTTATTCAAGAGCATACTCAGTCAGAAACAATTTTACTACTTGTAACGGAAGTCCTGTTTGGTTGTCAAGCAATTGAAGTCCTATTCTGTTGCTTAGGCAGTTGAAGTCATGTTCGATTGCCCAAGCGGTGTAATACGTGTTCCTCCGGGTTAAGTGAGGGTTAATAGTTAAATTCCAGAAGGAGTGTGGGATTGGATGTAAAAGGGGAATTTCGAACAAGTATAAAAATCTGGTGTCATTTAGTTACCATTTACTTCTATATTCATATTCTGCACTAATAGATAACTTAGATAATATTCAATGTTATAGTACTTAGTCACTTTCGGTAACGACCCATAGATTTTATTAATTTAATAACGTAATTAACAAAAAAATTCATAAATTTAAACAATAAAATTTTGCAATGAAAATTTGACATTTGGAATACATCTTTATTAACGTAGCAAGTGTCAGCTTTTCATTGGAAAATATGTAAGTCTGTTCAATTTGAAATTTGAAATTTGAAATTTAAATCATTTGAAAATTTGATGGTAATAAAATATTTTGAAATCTAAATATTTTTATATAATAAAAATGTAAATCATTTTCTTAGTGAGATGTCATATTTCGTTTCGCCAAATTTGGACTGTTGTAGCTCCGTTTGTATTATTTTCGGCGTTTTAGCAACATTTTTTGCAGCGAATATCGAGTTTTGATAGGTGGATCGTGCCACTCATATCTGTGTACATTCTGTTCGCCTCATTATGCTGCCATAGTATATTCATTTGTGTTTTTCGGCGTATGGTACATGGCGAAATCTACGAAACGGTTAGCCGTATCGGTACCCATTTTGATTCTTTTGGGCTTTCTGTATCCTTTCACTGGTCAACCGGGAGAAGCTAATAGTCATTGACCATTGAAATTCCAAGAATTTAATATGTGGCCTTTTATTATTGTCACCGGTTTCCTTATTTGCTAATTTGGTTTCATCCTCTGCCATTTTGCGTTCAGTTCTAAAAAAAATTGAAAAGTATATATATGTTTTGTGCATGCTGCTCGTTCCTTCTCCCTACTGAAGCAACTGCACGCAACCCATCGCCTTTTGGCTGAATTCCACAACATCCTACCCACTCCGACCTTTCCACCATCATCCGACCACAGCCTCCTTCGCCGCCACACAACACCCGTATCCCCATCTCCCCTAAGAAAACCCTCCACCTCTCCTTCATCAACCGCAACTCCATTGTCAACCTCGCACTCCTCGAACCTAACTGAACCCAAGCAGCCTGATCCACTTGTGCTTCGCACCCAGCCTTTCCTCGTTCGCGTCCAACCTTCCTTGACATGCTTTCCTCCCTTGATCCTTCGTCACCCTTCCCTGAACCGAACCCAAGCCTTCGCCATTGCCGAGCCACTTTCTCCGCCCGTACCTCCACCAATAGCCGCACCAAACCCTCTTCCTCCACTAAACTCCACGACAACCACCCATAGCATCAGTTCCCCTCCGTTTTCCTCACTGGCTGTGCCACTTCCACCTCTGTCGAAACATGTGACCACCTGCTTCCCCTTGTCCTCATTTATTTCAAACCCCACCACAGCCTCAGCAAACCCGAGCATAGTAGCACCTAGCAGTCATGCACCTGATAGCCTACCATCCACCCGATCTCACCACCTGTTGCCGAGCAGCTGCCAAGCATTCTCTCCCTCTTTATATAAAAAAGGATATATATATATATATATATATTTGATTTCCATCAAATCCAGTTCATCATGCTTTTCCTTTTTTTGTCGCTGTGCGGATCCACATTCGAGTTGTCATGTTCGTTGGTGGTTTGTCGCTTATCCGTATCCGTGTCAGTTTGCTTATTGTCATTGTTTCCATAGCCACGAAAGGTGAGCGTTCACTCAAAATTAGCATTCTTACATTTAGTAAATTTATATTCACATGAAATAACGTTTGAAACGTAATGTTAAATTTGAATTGATTAGCGATAAATTGATATGTTATTATTTGCAATTATATTCCTATGTTAATAGACGTATGACATCATAACATGTCGAATATATATATATATATATATATATATAAATTATATTTAAATTATTAGTTAATCCATGTTTGTAATTGATATGTTATGCTATTTTAGTTATATGCTATTGTTCTCACACTACAAGTTCCCTGTTAGTTTAGGAAATCCCTATGGGATGAAATGATACATATCCGAACGTTATTATAAGTTAAAGAAAACTCGTTATGGATTGAAATGATAAACCCAACCGATTTTATTGATTTTGAAATTTTGGGTCTTCGGGTTCAAATGATATACACCCGTAAATTTAAATTATTGCGGATTGAAATGATAAATATCCGTATCAAAGCTATTTAATAAATAAATATATGATTTTTAATTTTTTAAGACAAATGATTGAATGTTTAAAATAGTTTTGGCTTGAGTTTTAAATTTAATTAAATTGACAAAAAAGTTTTATAGCTTAATTAAATAAGTAATTTATTAATAAAAGGGATAATTTCTTTTATAATTATTTTAATTTAACAATAAGATATTTATAAAAACAATATTAATAGTGTATTGTCTTTGTAAATAGATTTTGAATAAAATTTGCAATTGTTATTTTATATTAAATTTATATATATAACTTGATTTTTAAATAATTGATTTTGAATTTGATTTGAATTTAAATTCCAAAGTATAGATTTTAATTGTTTTAATTTTTATATGTATAAGTTTTATTTATAAACATGATTTGTTTTTATTTCTTTTATAAATTTATATACATATTTAATATTAACTAACAAATTAAAATTTAGCTTAATACATATGTTAACTTGTAAATCAAATGCAAATTACTTTTAAATAAAAGGACAAGTGTTGATCTCTTAAAACTTCATTAAACAAATGTTAGAAAGATAAACATTCAAATTGACAAATGTTAGAATTTTTACAAGTGGCTCATTTTGTTTTTAATTTACTTTTATTTAGTAAAATCTGAAAATAACCTATAGAAGAACAATTTTCAATTTCTCATTTTTTTTCTAATCAAAGAAAATTTCATACTGTTTTTATTCACAAATGCGAACGTGAAAACTCAGATTTAAATATCTTCATATCAAAAATCAAAACCCCTCATGATCTAAAAATCAGTAATCATCTTCAAAACAAGAAAATCTGCATTCCTTAGATATGGAAATCATGTTCAATGCAAAGTCAAACCCTGCATTTGCTATCCTAAAACAAATCTAAACATCCTCAAGATCAAAAAGCCTGCATATTCAACTTCCTCATATTCAAAAGAGTCTGCATTATTTTTTATTTTCAATTTGGAAAATAAACTCTGCAAGCAACCTGGAAGCAAAACAAATCTGCTTGCAACTTGGACAATAAAGCAACTGCATTTCACTTTAACCTGTAAAATCAATTGTTGAAAGATCATGCCTGCGTGCAAGTAATTTTGGTCAGGAAGCTTAGGCATTCCAGTTCCAATAGCATGCAAACAATTTATAATCTGCAACCCAAGTTTTACAATCAGCCTATTCAAAAGAATTTTGTATAAAGGCATAAGCAAACCTGCACTTCAATCAGCAAGTTCATAGAATAACAGAGGCTCTGCTTCTTTTAATCAGTGAGTAACTTTTTAAATTTAAAAGTTAAAATAGGTTTCATGCTAGAATGTTTGATATTAATAAGTATTGTTTGTGTGTTTATAAAAGTCTGATGTAAATATGTTAGTGTATCCATGCTGTTTGTGCTCTGTTTTGTCCCAGATCATCTTTCCATTTAAAAAAAATCCTCTACACTTGATTTAATTTGTGATAGTATCTGAATTTTAAAATTAAAAAATGTTTGTTTATCATAGATTAGAATTAAAAATTAAATTAAACTAAACAGGGTTGTTTTGCCTCTGGAGATATTGAATGTATCGGTACATGTTGATCTTTATCAAAACTCAAACATGTTAAATTTGTAAGTCAGTATCATAAAACCAAAGTAATAACAAAAACTTGATTTTTATATCAAGAATTTGTATTTTTAGGAATAAGTTGAAGCTGCAGTTGGATATTGATCTGAAATAGGACTTTTAGCAAATTCTGGCGATTTTTGAATTGAGGAATCTTGAGTTTCTTCTGGGTGATGGTGAAGAAATAGGAGAAGCTATGAAAAATCATGGATGGTGATAAATTATTAGAGAGGTTGTAATTTTGAAGATTCATTTTTTTAAACCCTAGTTTTAAAGTGGTTTAAAGAATCGAACATTTCGATCTGAATAAGTGACCGAGTGTTTTGATGTTTTGGGATTTGGTAGTTGGTGTGTGGTTGAAGTTGAGGCCGGAGGGTTTGATCATCTGGTGGTCGGAGCGGCGAAGACTCGCCGATGATAGGTCTTGAAGAAAACCTGATTTTTCTGTTTCCAGGTTTTACCTTTGGGTAGTTGTTTTTGTTTTCGTGATTTGTAGCTTGAATAGATGGTCGTGGGTGGTTGTTGGATTAGTGGTTGGAGTGTAGCGATCATCAGCGGTGACTGATTGCGGCCGGAGTCACTGTGCATACGCACTGTGATGAGTTTCTGATGGAAGTTTTTGGTTAAGTTTTGAACATGGGAATTTGATAGTATTTCTCGAAGCAGTAGGGAGTTTGACTCGGGGGAGTTGGGTAGAAGACTCGAAGTGGATTTTGGGCATTCTCGGGTTGACTGTATTTTTCAGGTTTTGTTTTAGAAACCTGTAAATCTGTGTTTAGTTTTTTTTTAAAAACTCTGAAACCTTTTAATGTTAAGAAATTTTAAACCTGGTTTTAAAATTCAAGTTTGAAATTTTGAATTTAAGTTTAAATTTAAAATCTTAGTTTTAAATAAAAATAAAGTTTGAGCTTTAAACCTGTTTAACTACTTTATTTGGAAAAGTAGTTTAAACTTTTAAAAATGAAGTTTTTAAGATATGAGCAAGATTTGAAATTAAATTTAAATCTGAAAATCTTAAATCAAATATGAACTTCAGTTTTTAGATTAGAAGAAGATTTAAATTTGAAGATTTAAACTAAATATAAATTGAAGTTATTGAAATGCTAAAAGTTATAAATTGTTTAAACTTTGATAAGTTTAAATTATTTTCATTTTAAAACTTGTATTTAAAATGAAATTTGGAAGCAAGTTCAAAAGTACTTTATTTAAAATAAAATTTGTTTTTAAACATAATTTGGAAATGTTTTATCTTAAATTAATTAATATTTAATGTTTTGAAATTAATTTAATTAATGGAGTAATTAAGGAATGCTTAATTAAATTAATTAATTAATGATTTGGAATTAATAAGTATTGATTAAGGATTAATCAATTTATAATTAAGATTATTAATTAGGTTATTTAAATTAATGATTAATGAATTATTAATTAAGTAATTAAGTTTTAATCAAGGTTAATTAATTAAATAATTAGAGTTTAATTAATTGATAATTAAAGATAATTTAATTATTTATTAATCTAAGTAAGTTACTTAATGAAAATAATTAAAGAATGGTTAATGAAGCTCATTAACGAGGATTATTTAAATAATTAATTAATGTGATTAATTTTTACAATTAATTAGATTAATTAATTTAATAATAATCATTTGTGAATTGATGAGTATAATTACTTAATGAAGTAATTAAGAAATTAATTACTTAATGTAATTAATTTAGTTTAATATGATTGTTTAATTTAATTAATTAAGTTTAATTAATTTTAAACACTTGAGGTTTTAAAGATAATTACTTTATGTAATTAATGGATTGAAAATTACTTGGTGAAGTAATTGATAATAATTACAGCTTGTAATTAATTGAAGATGTTTAAGAATGAAGTAATTTGGAGTATAATTACTTGTAATTAATCAAGGGATTAATTAAGAAATTAATTAAGGAATAATTAATTTGTTTTAATGAAGTAATTAAGTTAGTTAATTAATGGATATGGTTAATCAGAGGGGATTAATAATTATGAGTTAATTACTTAAGGTAATTAATTTAGGAAGATAATTTATTAAACATAATTAAGGATCATTAATTATTATAATTAATGATGTGATTAAAGTTGATTAATTAATCAATGGTACGTAATTAAAGGTAATTAATTAATGTAATTAATTAAGAATTAATGTAATTAATTATAGTTAATTAATTAATTGAAGTAATTAAATGTTAATTACTGTTTTTGTTTGAGAATAATTAATTTGTGAAATAAATTAAGGATAATTACTTGAATGTAATTAAGAATAATTAATCAAGGGTGATTAATTAAGGTGATTATTTTGAATGATTAATTAATTGATTGTAATCAATTAGATGATTGACTAAGCAAGATTTATATTGGTGAAGTAATTAATTTAATTTATTTTAAGTTAATTAAAGATGAAGTAATTAAATTAATTAACTTTAAATTAATTAGAGAAGGAGGTAATTAATTTAATTCATTTTAAATTAATTATATTGTGAATGTGTAACGACCCGAAATTTTGTGTCGCTAGATTTGAACATTTAATTCATTTTAAATGTTGAGTATTGATTATAATTTGATTTTTTTTTAAATAAAAGACTTTGGTTAAGTTAATAAATTAGTTAAATTTCAATTACGGGAATGAAATTGAAAATTTGAATAATAATAGTTTAATATTAGAATTGGGATAAATGGGTGATTCTGAGAGTAAATAAATATAAAAATGGTTTCTAAAAATTGATTTAAGTTTATTTTGATTTAAATAGTAATATTGGACTGTTGGATGAAATTAGAAGTTAATAAATTGAATTTGGAATTTTATATTAATTTAATAATGGAATTTAATATTATAATAATGCAAATAATCAGATTTTGGTCCGGAGTGAGTCAAAATGATTTTTAATGTGGTTATAAATTTTAAATGATTTAGTATTAAGTTAGAAAAATTTTAAAAGTGAAAATTTAAGAGATTTCGACAATTTTGAAAATCGCTCGATTTAGTTGACGAGTGAAAATAGCCTTCCAGGGCATAATCTCAGAATTCGACGAAACAAGTTCCCTTGGATCCATAATAGTTAGTTATTATCGGATTTCAATTTTCGTAGCAATCGGAGTTGTCGTTTGACCGTGGCAGCTCAAAACGCATAGAAATCGATTTAATCGATTTAATTTAAAATTGATCGTTAAATTCTGTAACTCACACATATGATCGAATCAGCCTATGAAACTTGTTCCATTGTGTCCGGAACATGGAAAAACCCTAGGAACGCCTGTTGGTACGTGAGAATTGGAGTTCGTTTGCATAAGTCGTCAAAATTGGAGAATAATATTAAAATAATATAAAATTTTATTATATAACCCACTTTCTTTGTCAAAACCCTCGTTTTCTCAGCCGCCACTTCCTCTTATTTCAATGGTCGGTGTGCTTTCGTTTTCTTCTTCAAATTCTTCCCTATCCACTCAATAATTTCCTGAACAATCTAAATGAAGATCGTAGAGCTCGAGAAGCTCTACATAATCAACAGTGGTGATGGGTTTTAGCGTAGCGGAGGACGAATTTGAGGGCTGCGTTCGTAGGGGGTTTGCACGCGAATCACGAGATGTAGGGATCGCCGAGCTCGACGAAACTTTGGGTGGAGGTGGAGTTGACGTAGGGCTTTATCGCGGTGACCTCTGATCGAACTCCGGTTCGTCGAGATGGAGCGGCAAGCAAGCCCTAGCGAGAGACGTTGGGTTCGATTTATGCCTAGGTGTTGCATGTGGAAGACAGGCTTCGGCCTCGATTTTGTTTTGTGCGGCCTGATGTTGTTTTTGGTAAAGTAATTTAAAATTAAAAAGAAAATTGTTTTAAATGTTATTCAAACTTTAAAAAGTCGTAATTTGCCCATATGGTATCAGATTTCAACGATATTGGAGACGCCGGGATCGCAGCGACGAGCACTACACAGTGGAGCAATCCTGGAATCGTTCTGAGAAAATGAAAATTTAAGTTAAATCGAACGCCGTTCGGTTTAATTTAAAATTTCAAACGCTCAACAACTCAAGGTGGGTTTAACTCACTCACATCTGGAATGTTAGTTGATTTAAATAGTCAATATTTAAATGATTGCTTGAATTGGTTGATTATGATTGAATCGATATATTTTGTTGTGCTAATATCTGTGGATGCAGGGAAAACAGGTTGGAGGGATCCAACTGGACCCCTCACAAATAGAAATTAAATTGTATTCTGTTATATATCTTATTATTTATTCCGTGATGATTTGTTTAGATCTTGTTATGCCGTGTTTTATTTATATGTTGTGATGCATTGAATTTAAATTTAAATTGTGTTGTGCTGTGATTGGAAGAATACAACCTGAAAATTTTATATATAAATAGATGAATTGGTTTAAAGGATATTAAAGAAATTCCTTAGTAAAGAATTTAAAAGGAATTAAATTTAAGAAATTTGTTGATAATTTGAAATGTTTGGGATTGTGGTCTATAAAGGAAATGTGAATTGTTTAAAGAATAGCGAGATTTATTTTAAAGAATGTGAAGTGTGCTTTCTCCTGAAAATTTTATTTTGTTTTTAAGCAAAGCTTTCAAATATAAATTTGTAGCTTAAATATGTTTAGAATATTTTAGAAAGAAATATTATTTTAAAATGTTCAAAGTGAAAGCAAATATTTGATTTAGTAATTATGGTATTTATTATTTTTAACTGGTAAAGTAGTATTAAGTTTCCAAAAAGAAATTTTAATATGAACATTTGATTTAATAACCTTATTTTAAATGTTAAATTTTATTTAAAAATACTTTGGAAACCCCTGTATATTTCCTCAAATATTATTTTTAATTAAATAATTTTCAAAGCTTATTTTAAATATTTAAACCATATGTTGAAAATGATTTCCAGGAAATAGCAATGTCTTTAAAATAAAAGGAGCTATTTTTAAAGTATGGAAAGGAATTTTACGGGATGAACGTAAAATTAAATTTGGTAAATCGTGATTGGATTGATAAGGAGAATTTTTGGGTTATCCTAAAATGGAAGTATATTTCCCTGAGATACCAAATACGTTTTTAAAGATGATTTTTGAAAGGGTAGGAGTTCTGAGTTTTTACTTAAAGAATGGTTTCAAGAAAAATTATTTAAGTTATAAGAATTTTTGAAGTGAACATATATTAAAGTAGTTATAGAAGTAACTGTTTTTAAAGGGTAATTAGAATTATGTTTTAAGGAATATTATTATCATTTATTCTTTATAAAAGGTTCTATTTTAAAGAAATCAATTAAAGTTTTATGTGAAATTTTATAAGGATTCATAGCTTTATGTTTAAAACTAGTATGACTTAACTTATTTTTAGTTAATTGTTTATATTTTATAAAGCAGTTTTATTCGAAATATTTTTAAAAGTATATGTATATTTTAAATTAAGTAGGTAAGTAGATTTGCTATAAATGGTTTTAATGTATTTTGAGGGATAAAGTATTTAAATGATTTTAAACCTTAAATATGGGTACTTGGGTGTTTCGGAGGGAATAAAGATTTGAAAATCTACTCCATGAGGAAATTCGGTTTGAAAAATGTTTCAAAAGGAATTTTGAAATTGGAATTATATCTCGTAAAGATATTTTGAGAAAATAAATAATTGAGGATTATTTATTGTGTGATGGATGTTTGTGAATATTAATTGATAGTTAAATCACCGACTATCAATATTGGACAAATGCGTTGATCGTTTCGAAGTGGCCGGGATCGAGATTTATTTCTCGAAAACCACTTCGATCCGGTTTGTACGTTTCATGGAAAAGCGTGTTCGGGGTCGAAGATGGAGCAGTGAAGTGCAAGGGCTAGTCGCTACTAATCCTGAAGATATGTCCAAAATGGATGTAGTAGGAATAGTGCCTTCGGTTCCGTTCAAACCCGGGGCGGACTTGTATGGATGAATGCTTTCGGAACCTCGTCAGGTGGGCGATGGGCATTCTAAGTGAAACGTTCTAAAAGGTAACGCTTAGCCTCAAGCCTCATCAAATGGGAATGACTGAAAATCAGGGGTTATGCAGCAAGGCTTCGTGGGTAGCCCCCACTTGAGAGTAAGGTCATACCTGTCTAGATGTCCCTTTTTATTTCGGCTTAGTGGTGCGGTTGCTGATCACAACCGCGGGGTGATCTTATTCGAAACTGTCCATTAAGGGATGGTTCCAGTCTTGTGTTGCAGGGGAGCGGGCGTACTCCTCGGTACTGTGATCTAGACCACGTACTGTGACAGGTGGTACCCCAGTGCATAGTCATTAGTTGGAATCCATTCTCCCTACGAGCCTTGTACGAGTTTTGTTTGTATTAGCCACTCTGTGGCTAGTAGCTGGAATTTAATCATGTAACAATTTCGGCTATTTTATAAGTATTTGTATATAGACCCTATTATAATATCAGAGGATTTCTATAAAAAGTGTTTTAGCTATCGTAAGGTAAAACCCCGGCATGTTTATTTGTGGCGTGGTCTTACGAGATGCTTTTGTTTCAAAAGGATTTTGAAACTTTAATAATCAATTTGGATGCATTATTATCAGCTGGTATTCTAGACTGACTCGGGTGTTATTTCATTATAATGCTCGGGTCAGACCGAGTATTATATGTTCAGGATAGGATGCTATGGAGCAAGAGAGGAGCTGGAGCCCGAGACGTATTCTTCGTACTTGTATATATATCCGCTGCTATGATTGTATGATTGTCTGACTGATAAATATTATTGTATGAGATACTCTGAAGATATGATGTATAAAACAGATAATAGTTTCATTTTGTGTAAAGATCTATTATTGTTTAGTTTCTTCTTCTTCTATCTCTTTTTCTTTAACCATAATGGTTCGTATTTCTGTTCCACTTGAGTTAATTGATGTAGAATAATGTTGACTGAAGGGGTACGGATTTGCGGACTGTCACACTTGGTATCAGAGCTTAGGTTGGCGACAACCTAGGCTTTGGTGGGGAAATTACTCATTAAACGGAGTCAATAGTACTCTATAATGAGTTGAGCGTATTTATAGGTATGAGAGCGTACTTGTTAGTGAATATAAATTGTTTTCATACTGTGTTGACTTATCGGTTGAGTGTTTATGAATTCTGGTCGGTGCGGGAAGTACAACCGTATCGATAGGGATTTCTAAACTCTTAAAACAAGATAAACCGACATAGTATTTTTTTTTTAAAGGGTAAATGAAATAGTTTTACCAAAATTTATATTTTGAGATAAAAGGAATAATTTTCTGAAATTATTATATATATATATATATATATATATATCTGGTTGATTGGTTGTTAATACCATAATTAAATAAGAATCTAGAATTTAATTTAAGATTTGAAATAGTTATTACCAAATAAATTCCATGAGTATAAATAATACAAAACGAAGAATAACTAAATTTGAATTAAACCAGAATTTAAATCCAGGAAGTTTTGAAAAGGATTTTAAATGTATTGTAAACAAAAGTTTGGAAATTTAAAATCCAGGGAAAGTTTGAAACGTTTGCTAAGGTGTTTGAAGGTAATGATGGAATATTATTTTGGGTAATATGTTTGAATGGAAAACTGTTTAGAAATGAAATTGGGAAAGTAAGGAAGCACTGAACTCACTTCAGTCGCTGAAAAATAATCCTGATGATGTTGGCCACATCATTAGAATTCATTTTCGAGTTTCTAAAGTGATGGATTACTACCAAAATGGTTGGTTATGATATTGTTTGGACTTGTTGGGTATAATAGTTGTTTTGGAAATTTCAAAATGGGAAAATTGTTTTGGTACAACCAAGTTGTTTTGGAAACCCGGAAGTTTGATATGATATACCAAGTAGGTATGAGTAGATTATTATTTCATGATGGTTTTGAAATAAAACCGGGTAATAGAATTCTGGTAAATTCTATTTGAATAATGTGTAAGGTTAAATTGAATCAACCATTGAACTTATTAAATGAAGTTGATATTAATAAAAAGGAAATGAAATTTTCAATCTTGTAATTAAATATTAACGAGTTATTAAAAGTGAATAAAATATATTGAAGTGGATAGAAAATTTGAATTTAACTTGGGATAAGTTAAATAAATCAAACTTAGAATTAAATTGATTTGGATTAAATTGAAATGTAAAATAACTTGGTAATCATGGGTCATTGTACAATAAATTGTACTCATAAGCTATTAAGTGTTATACTTGTGATCTGAAAATTGTGGATTTAAAATTTGCATAGGATTAAGGTGAAAGAAAATTTACATCCTTAAGAATTCAGAGATATATATATAGAATTTGAAATGGATGATTATAAGATGTAAATGAATTAAAATGAGCAATATAAACTTTGAAGTAAATAATTGGGTGAACTTATAAATAGAAAATGAAATGATGATCACAAATGGGAAATAGTTGAATGGTATGGTGGATTCATACCTAATCTCAAATGAAATGTGAATTGAAGTAAGATGATGAAAGTATAAAATATAAAGGATGTGGATGAACTTAAGTTAGTAAATAAATTTGAACTTGTATATGGAGAATTAAAATTGGATTGAATTAGACTTAACTTTGATTAAATGGAATTGAGTTGAATTTGAATTTAATCAAAATCAAAATTCAATTGTGTTATGAATAAAATGAATTGAATTAAAAAAAAAATTGATTGACTTTAAAGAAATTTGTTTGAGAATGAATTTAACATAAGCTGAACTAAATAAAGGGAAGCTTGAAGACGAATTTGGTGTAAACTAAATTTAGTGGAATTTGTATTGGCATGGATGAAATTTTGGTGGATTGTTAAGGAAATTTTGAAGAGTAAAATAAAAACGCAATTCTAGGATAGGATTTAATTTTGTCAATAAAAGTTGAGAGTGTGAATGAATGATGGGATTCGATTATAATAGTGGTTTGAATTGTAAATAAATTCCAATGAGTGAAATAATTTAAATGGTCTCTTGTTAATAAAATAAATCTAAAAATGGATTGAATAAATAAACAAAGTGCATCAAAATTTGTAAATGGATTGGAATTGATTTGGATGAGAACCAAATGAAAATAAAATAAAAATTGATATAAGAAGATAATGAAAATATTATGGAAGAACTTAAGCAAATTGAATAATAATTGTGGTCGAGCTTTATAATGTTGTCTTGGATAAATTTGTTTAGATAATAAGCATTGAAATGTAAGTGAAGAGAATTTTAATTAATTATTGTGATGTGATAAAATAAGGTTGTATGAGTTGTGAATAATCCAGAATGGAATGATATTAACATAAACTCGAATTGGTTAATGAAATAAAAATACAAGGGAAGAATTTAATTTAATAATTGCAATGTGATAAGAATGCTTGGATTATGAACCATGCAGAATTGAACAAAATTAATACGTATCTAAGTTGGAAATTAATTTTAACTGGTTATAAGCTTAAGAATTGGTTATTTGTTTGAATAACCAACCTACATAGAAATTAGTTGATAAACTTAAGTGAATGAATTAAAAGAAGTAAATGAAATTGATATTTGAATAATGGGAAATGGATTGGAATCTATTTAGTGGGTTGTATGTAAATGTAGGTTAATTAAAAAGAAAAGTAATTGAATCAAAAGCTTATATTACTCTTATTGAAGTGAATGTGAATCTAACATTTGCAACTCGGATGTAAGTCATTCGAGTGGAATATAATGAAGTTTAAATTTGGAAAAGAAATGCAAATAAATCAAATTGGAAGTACATTAGATTGTGAATCAATTTGAATTTAAATTGAAGTAAATTGAAAATAGTGAAACATATGTTTATAATTTTGAAGATGAATTGGTGGTAGTAATTATGAATTGAGAATGGTAAACTTGTATGCAAATCATTTGTGTGAAATAAAATGGAGTTTGGAATTAGAAAAGGAACTTTATACATGCTATAAAATATGATCTACTTATGAAATCATGCAAATTGTTGATTTGATTATGAAATGGATATGTTTGGCTTACATTTATATTGGAAATGTTGTTAAAATGTTCATATCTTTGAAAACTGATGAGTTTGTTGAGTAAGTACAGATACGGAAGGCTTTCGATAGAGTTGGAGCGCGTATATGCGTTATATTAGCCGCTTGCTTTAAAAATTTGCTAAAAAAGGTACGCATATGCAAATATAATTGGGAAATGATATATATATATATATATATATATATATATATATATATATATATATTGTGATATATTTTGGTTTTCGACCGCGTGGGTCGATGTATATATATTTATTTGTATCGTGAAAACTCCTCCGTACAGGGGAGACTCTGCCAAAATTTTGGGAGTTAGAAAATTTTTAGGAATTTTGGAAAATTTTATTTACTAGTGAAGTGTTTTGAAATGATGTTGGAAGAAAAGCTTTAGAATAAATAAAGAAAATGAGTTTGGATTTGAGTTAAAGGGTTTTGGGAAGTGTATATAAGTTTTTAACCAAGTAAGTTGGGTAAGTAAGTGGGTTTAGAAGTATTTTCTACCCTAGCAAATTTCGGGGACGAAATTTTTATAAGGGGGAGGAATGTAACGACCCAGAATTTTGTGTCGCTAGATTTGAACATTTAATTCGTTTTAAATGTTGAGTATTGATTATAATTTGAATTTTTTTAAATAAAAGACTTTGGTTAAGTTAATAAATTAGTTAAATTTCAATTACGGGAATGAAATTGAAAATTTGAATAATAATAGTTTAATATTAGAATTGGGATAAATGGGTGAATCTGAGAGTAAATAAAATTAAAAATGGTTTCTCAAAATTTATTTAAGTTTATTTTGATTTAAATAGTAATATTGGACTGTTGGATGAAATTAGAAGTTAATAAATTGAATTTGGAATTTTATATTAATTTAATAATGGAATTTAATATTATAATAATGCAAATAATCAGATTTTGGTCCGGAGTGAGTCAAAATGATTTTTAATGTGGTTATAAATTTTAAATGATTTAGTATTAAGTTAGAAAAATTTTAAAAGTGAAAATTTAAGAGATTTCGACAATTTTGAAAATCGCTCGATTTAGTCGACGAGTGAAAATAGCCTTCCGGGGCACAGTCTTGGAATTCGACGAAACCAGTTCCATTGGATCCGTAATAGTTAGTTATTATCGGATTTTAATTTTCGTAGCAATCGGAGTTGTCGTTTGACCGTGGCATCTCAAAACGCATAGAAATCGTTTTAACCGATTTAATTTAAAATTGATCGTTAAATTCTGTAACTCGAACATATGATCGAATAAGCCTACGAAACTTGTTCCATTGTGTCTAGAACGCGGAAAAACCCTAGGAACGCCTGTTGGTACGTGAGAATTAGAGTTCGTTTGCATAAGTCGTCAAAATTGGAGAATAATATTAAAATAATATAAAATTTTATTATATAACCCACTTTCTTTGTCAAAACCCTCGTTTTCTCAGCCGCCACTTCCTCTTATTTCAATGGCCGGTGTGCTTTCGTTTTCTTCTTCTTCAAATTCTTCCCTATCCACTCAATAATTTCCTGAACAATCTAAACGAAGATCGTAGAGCTCGAGAAGCTCTACATAATCAACGGTGGTGATGGGTTTTAGCGTAGCGGAGGGGGAGTTTGAGGACTGCGTTCGTAGGGTGTTCGCACGCGAATCACGAGATGTAGGGACCGCCGAGCTCGTCGAAACTTTGGGTGGAGGTGGAGTTGACGTAGGGCTTTATCGCGGTGACCTCTGATCGAACTCCGGTTCGTCGAAATGGAGCGGCAAGCAAGCCCTAGCGAGAGACGTTGGGTTCGATTTATGCCTAGGTGTTGCGTGTGGAAGACAGGCTTCAGCCTCGATTTTGTTTTGTGCGGCCTGATGTTGTTTTAGGTAAAGTAATTTAAAATTAAAAATAAAATTGTTTTAAATGTTATTCAAACTTTAAAAATTCGTAACTTGCCCATACTTTATCAGATTTCAACGATATTGGCGACGCCGGGATCGCAGCGACGAGCACTACGCAGTGGAGCAATTCTGGAATCGTTCTGAGCAAATGAAAATTTAAGTTAAATCGAACGCCGTTCGGTTTAATTTAAAATTTCAAACGCTCAACAACTCAAGGTGAGTTTAACTCACTCACATCTGGAATGTTAGTTGATTTAAATAGTCAATATTTAAATGATTGCTTGAATTGGCTGATTATGATTGAATCGATATATGTTGTTGTGCTAATATCTATGGATGCAGGGAAAACAGGTTGGAGGGATCCAACTGGAACCCTCACAAATATAAATTAATTTGTATTCTGTTATATATCTTATTATTTATTCCGTGATGATTTGTTTAGATCTTGTTATGCCGTGTTTTATTTATATGCTATGATGCATTGAATTTAAATTTAAATTGTGTTGTGCTGTGATTGGAAGAATACAACCTGAAAATTTTAAATATAAATAGATGAATTGGTTTAAAGGATATTAAAGAAATTCCTTAGTAAAGAATTTAAAAGGAATTAAATTTAAGAAATTTGTTGATAATTGAAATGTTTGGGATTGTGGTCTATAATAGAAATGTGAATTGTTTAAAGAATAGCGAGATTTATTTTAAAGAATGTGAAGTGTGCTTTCTCTTGAAAAATTTATTTTGTTTTTAAGAAAAGCTTTCAAATATAATTTTGTAGCTTAAATATGTTTAGAATATTTTAGAAAGAAATATTATTTTAAAATGTCCAAAGTGAAAGCAAATATTTGATTTAGTAATTATGATATTTATTATTTTTAACTGGTAAAGTAGTATTAAGTTTCCAAAAAGAAATTTTAATATGAACATTTGATTTAATAACCCTATTTTAAAAGTTAAATTTTATTTTAAAATACTTTGGAAACCCCTATATATTTCCTCAAGTATTATTTTCAATTAAATAATTTTCAAAGCTTATTTTAAATATTTAAACCATATGTTGAAAATGATTTCCAGGATATAGCAATGTCTTTAAAATAAAAGGAGTTATTTTTAAAGTATGGAAAGGAATTTTACGAGATGAACGTAAAATTAAATTTGGTAAATTGTGATTGGATTGATAAGGAGAATTTTTGGGTTATCCTAAAATGGAAGTATATTTCCCTGAGATTCCAAGTACGTTTTTAAAGATGATTTTTGAAAGGGTAGGAGTTCTGAGTTTTTACTTAAAGAATGGTTTCAAGAAAAATTATTTAAATTATAAGAATTTTTGAAGTGAACACATATTAACGTAGTTATAGAAGTAACTATTTTTAAAGGGTAATTAGAATTATGTTTTAAGGAATATTATTATCATTTATTCTTTATAAAAGGTTCTATTTTAAAGAAATCAATTAAAGTTTTATGTGAAATTTTATAAGGATTCATAGCTTTATGTTTAAAACTAGTATGACTTAACTTATTTTTAGTTAATTGTTTATATTTTATAAAGCAGTTTTATTCGAAATATTTTTAAAAGTATATGTATTTTTTAAATTAAGTAGGTAAGTAGATTTGCTATAAATGGTTTTAATGTATTTTGAGGGATAAAGTATTTAAATGATTTTAAACCTTAAATATGGGTACTTGGGTGTTTTGGAGGGAATAAAGATTTGAAAATCTACTCCATGAGGAAATTGGGTTTGAAAAATGTTTCAAAAGGAATTTTGAAATTGGAATTATATCTCGTAAAGATATTTTGAGAAAATAAATAGTTGGAGATTATTTATTGTGTGATGGATGTTTGTGAATATTAATTGATAGTTAAATCACCGACTATCAATATTGGACAAATGCGTTGATCGTTTCGAAGAGGCCGGGATCAAGATTTATTTCTCGAAAACCACTTCGATCCGGTTTGTACGTTTCGTGGAAAAGCGTGTTCGGAGTCGAAGATGGAGCAGTGAAGTGCAAGGGCTAGTCGCTACTAATCCTGAGGATATTTCCAAAATGGATGTAGTAGGAATTGTGCCTTCGGTTCCGTTCGAACCCGGGGCGGACTTGTATGGATGAATGCTTTCGGAACATCGTCGGGTGGGCGATGGGCATTCTAAGTGAAACGTTCTAAAAGGTAACGCTTAGCCTCAAGCCTCATCAAATGGGAATGACTGAAAATCAGGGGTTATGCGGCAAGGCTTCGTGGGTGGCCCCCACTTTAGAGTAAGGTCATCCCTATCTGGATGTCCCTTTTTATTTCGGCTTAGTGGTGCGGTTGCTGATCCCAACCGCGGGGTGATATTATTCGAAACTGTCCATTAAGGGATGGTTTCGGTCTTGTGTTGCAAAGGAGCAGGCGTACACCTCGGTACTGTGATCTAGACCACGTACTGTGACGGGTGGTACCCCAGTGCCTAGTCTTTAGTTGGAATCCATTCTCCCTACGAGCCTTGTACGAGTTTTGTTTGTGTTACCCACTCTGTGGCTAGTAGCTGGAATTTAATCATGTAACAATTTCGGCTATTTTATAAGTATTTGTATATAGACCCTATTATAATATCAGAGGATTTCTATAAAAAGTGTTTTAGCTATCGTAAGGTAAAAACCCGACATGTTTATTTGTGGCGTGGTCTTACGAGATGCTTTTGTTTTCAAAAGGATTTTTGAAACTTTAATAATCAATTTGGATGCATTATTATCAGCTTGTATTCCAGACTGACTAGGGTGCTATTTCATTATAATGCTCGGGTCAGACCGAGTATTATATGTTCAGGATAGGATGCTATGGAGCAGGAGAGGAGCTGGAGCCCGAGACGTATTCTTCGTACTTGTATATATTTCCGCTACTATGATTGTATGATTGTCTGACTGATAAATATTATTGTATGAGATACTCTGAAGATATGATGTATAAAACAGATAATAGTTTCATTTTGTGTAAAGATCTATTATTTACTATTATAGTTTATTCCGCTGCGACTGTGAGATTCTAATATTGTTTAGTTTCTTCTTCTTCTAACTCTTCTTCTTTAACCATAATGGTTCGTATTTCTGTTCCACTTGAGTTAATTGATGTAGAATAGTGTTGACTCAAGGGGTACGGATTTGCGGGCTGTCACAGAATGAGTAAATCATTGCTTATATATGAATGAATAGGTGATTATTGATTGCCTTGAATGGATGAGATCTCAGAAATGAGATAAGTAATGTTGTGTGTTTGAATGCTTGGTTGCGTTGTGATGATAATATAGATTATCAATTGTGATGATGATATGAATTACTTATTTTGATATGGATCATCTATTTATTACGATAATGTGGATTATCAATTGTTATTTGTGAAGTTATCTATCTTTGTGTATATAGATAATTGAATTGTTTTAAAACTTTAAAACAACTTGGACCTAAAAGACACGTTTTGGAATTCGATGAGACCGGGATCGGGTTTCCATATTTGGATATCTGAAAACCACATCGATCCAAAGTAACGGTAGGTCGTGAATCTCAAGTGAAGATGAAGATTCAGAGTGTAAGGGTTATCGTCGTTAACTCTGAGGGTGATTCCAAAATGAGTGTAACGAGATAATGCCTTCGGTTTCGTTCGAACCCGGAACGAACTTGCATGGATTGAATGCTTTCAGAACATCGTCAGGTGGACGATGAGCATTCTAAGTGATGTGTTCACTAAAGGTAATCGTAGCCTCAAGCCTCATCAACCGGGAATGGATAAAACAGGGGAGGTGCAGCAAGGCTAAGTAGGTCATGCCCAAGTAGGATGAGATTTTCTCCTGTCTAGAGGTCCCTTTTATTTCGGCTGTGTGGACGATTGTTGAGCTCCAACTGTCGGGGTTGTCTTGTTCGGAACTGTTCAGCAAGGAATGGTTCCGGCCTTGTGTTGCAGGGGAGCGGGCGTACTCCTCGGTACGTTGATCTAGGCCACGTACTGTGACGGGCGGTACCCCAGTAGCCCTGCCATTGTATGAAATCCAAAATCCAATATGTGCCAACGGTTTTGATTGTATTACCCACTTTTGCGGATAGTAGCTAGAATTTAATAGATGTAACAATTTCGGCTATTTCATATTTATTTGAAAACCCTAGACCTATTATAATATCACTAGATTTCCTGTCAAATGTTTTGGTTAGCGTAAGGTAAAAACTTTTCCATGTTTACGTGTGGGAAGTCTTATGTGGTACCTTTCATTCAAAAGGTTTTTAAAAGTTAAGCAACCTTAACCTGTTACTCACACCAGACCCTTGTCTGACCCGGAGTTTATTTCTGTTTTTCTTAATCTCTTGGGTACTCAAATTTTTACGAGTAGCCAAGAGATTCAGGTTGGCTTTGATGAATTGTGGAGGAGTAATGGAGCAGGAGGCTTCTGCGTTAGATATATAGTTTCCGCTGTGTTTGGTTTCTCTGTGTAGTTCTCTTGTATTGTTTTAAGTTGTATAACTAGACAGGTGTTTATAACTGTCTAGTATGTGTTTGTGAAATCCGTGTAACTCTGTTAATGATTGTAAACTATGTAATATGTATGTTATTAATATAATTTATTTGTTCCGCTGTTGAGATTCTGTGTTGTTTCTTCTTTCTCTTCTTTCTTTTCTCTTTTCTGTCCCTTTCTTTCTTATTACTGATGCGTCATTCTGTGGAGACGGATGGCGGGTCATTACAGTGGTATCAGAGCATTAGGTTGAGTGAATACCTAGGCTCTGTAGTGGTGTCTATCTTGAGAGAGCGTATTTGTAATTTTAAATATATATATATATATATATATATATATACATATTTCTACCTATCTGTTGGGCTACCTGTTCGGGTTTTCCAATATAAGTTATAAAGGTAGATGAGATAGTGGTGTGTGTAACACGACTATCATTGGTTGGAGTTTGAATGTTTGAGGTTGGAAGTGTATCTGTCGAGACTGTAGACCTAATACCGTCTCGAGTGAGCTTTGTAGTGATGAAGGATTTCATCGATCTCTGAAGGAAACCTATTAAGGTTCGGAGTCCATTTTTGAAGTTGGATGAGTAGAGTTAGGATCTGTCGATTGGGCAGAAGCGAGTGATGGTATTTTGATACCTCAGGAAGTAGTAGCTGTGTGATGAGATGCAATGACAATGGATGTTCCCAAAGATATTTTCTTTGGAACAAGTTTAAGGAATTGAGTTTGCTTCGGTGTTGTGGCTGTGTTCAACATGGTGTTTCTGTAGATGTGAGTCCAAGTTTCTTGGAGAGCTTTGATTTGGAATTCTTTGGCATCTGTGGCATCAGTGCTGCTTGGAGTTTTCTCGGTGTTGGCAGGGAGTCTTCTGGCTGATCAGTTTTTCTGAAGTGGAGCTCAGAAGCTGCAGAGTGACCTGTTTTTGGTGGATTGGCTAGTTAAGAGTAAGCTGTTCTATTTGGTAAAGGGAGAACAGTTTTCCTTGGATTTGGTTTGGATTGATCGCAAAAGTGACTTGCGATTGTTTGAGTGTTCTCTTGGGTTATCGGAGTTTTTTTCGGGATGTCTTCAGCAGAGTCAGAGGTTTGTTCGCATTTGGAGATTGAGTTTGGTATCGACTAGGATTCCAAGAGTGCTACCGGTGGTTCAGCTTAATAGAAGAATGGTTCCAAGAGTTTGGATTGGTGTAGCACCTCAGGTTTGTAGAAGTTTTTGAGTTTTCTTATGGATCTATGGAACCATATCTCTGGGGTGTGTTGTTGAGTTGTGCTTGTGTTCTTCTTCAGCATTCTCTTCTACTTCGGATCAGAGTTGTGCAGTGGAAGCAGTTTGGAAGTGCATCTGCTTTTCTTTTCTGGACTGGAGAAGTGAGTTTAGTCTTCTGATGTTTGAGGAGTAGGGTTTGATCTTGATTGATCTTGAAGAGATCATTTTGTTGAGATGATTGGTTTTGTTTGTTTCTTGAGATATCAGCAAGGGATGAGCTGATCAGTAAGGTTGTAGGCAGCCCAGGATCGCCTGGAAATTTTTGTGGATAAGAGACGGAGGAATTTGGATTCCAGAGTCAGAGATTTGGTCTTGGATAAGTTTTCTCCGATCGTAAAGGAGCTATAAGTTTGAGTAAGGCTGGAAAGCTAGCTCTAAAGAGTTTTGGATCTTTTCCGTGTTCTTGTGAGAATAAGTGATTGATCTACATGATGGAATTGCTAGTTGGGATAACTGGGATTCGATGAGTTTCACGTATCTTTAAGGGAGTACGTGTATGATCTATCTCTGGTGGTGGAACCAGCAGTTCTGGAGTTTTGGTTGTTGAGTCAGACTCGTCTGTAGTCTGATATCTTGTTTAGTGTTATAGATATAGATGAGTAGAAGCTTTGTTGCTTCATAGTATTGATTCTTTGATTTCTATAGAGCGAGTATCCCGGTATATATATATACACCTGGGGAAACTCGAGGAAATTCTATCTAGAATTTTGTCTGGATAATTAGATTTGTTTGATTGGATGAATTGGCTGCTATGGTTGTTAGCATATGTTTGATATATGCTTGTGTTTTAAAATTAAATCTTTAATGAGATTATTAAATTACCTTTGTTTTAAATTTCGAGGACGAAATTCTTTTAAGGGGAAGGATTGTAACATCCCGGAATTTTTAACAATATCAATTTAATAATCTATATAAAAATTAAATTGATATTGATATTTTGTTAATAATAATTCAAATTGATTTAATAATCTTCTTTAATAAATATTCAATTGGTTATTTTATCTTTTAAAAATAATAAATTGATTTCTATTTATAATATAAATATATAGTTTATATTGTAAATAGATTAGCATGGTTTTAAACTTAATAAATAAAACATATTTTCTAATTCTAATATTTGTAGTAATTTGGAAACTTGTTTTTATTTAATATATAATGTTTTTCAAAGTTATTAGTTAAATAAATCTTGGTTTAAATAAATAAATGAATCATGATTTAAAATTCTAATAATATACATTAATAATTTGGAAATTTTGATTTTTATTAAATATTAAGTTTTCAAAGCTATTTAATAAATAAATATATGATTTTTAAATTTTTAAGACAAATGATTGAATGTTTAAAATAGTTTTGGCTTGAGTTTTAAATTTAATTAAATTGACAAAAAAGTTTTATAGCGTATTAAATAAGTAATTTATTAATAAAACGGATAATTTCTTTTACAATTATTTTAATTTAATAATAAGATATTTTTAAAAACAATATTAATAGTGTATTGTCTTTATAAATAGATTTTGAATAAAATTTGCAATTGTTATTTCAAATTAAATTTATATATATAACTTGATTTTTAAATAATTGCTTTTGAATTTGATTTGAATTTAAATTCCAAAGTATAGATTTTAATTGTTTTAATTTTTATATGTATAAGTTTTATTTATAAACATGATTTGTTTTTATTTCTTTTATAAATTTATATACATATCTAAAATTAACTAACAAATTAAAATTTATCTTAATACATATGTTAACTTGTAAATCAAATGCAAATTACTTTTAAATAAAAGAACAAGTGTTGATCTCTTAAAACTTCATTAAGCAAATGTTAGAAAGATAAACATTCAAATTGACAAATGTTAGAATTTTTACAAGTGGCTCATTTTGTTTTTAATTTTCTTTTATTTAGTAAAATCTGAAAATAACCTATACAAGAACATTTTTCAATTCCTATCTCTTTTTCTCATTTATTTTCTAATCAAAGAAAATTTCATATTGTTTTTATTCACAAATCTGAGCATGAAAACTCATATTTAAATATCTTCATATCAAAAATCAAAACTCCTCATGATCTAAAAATCAGTAATCATCTTCAAAACAAGAAAATCTGCATTCCTTAGATCTGGAAATCATGTTCATTGCAAAATCAAACCCTGCATTTGCTATCCTAAAACAAATCTGAACATCCTCAAGATCAAAAAGCCTGCATATTCAACTTCCTCATATTCAAAAGAGTCCGCATTATTTTTTATTTTCAAACTGGAAAATAAACTCTGCAAGCAACCTGGAAGCAAAACAAATCTGCTTGCAACTTGGATAATAAAGCAACTGCATTTCACTTCAACCTGTAAAATCAATTGTTGAAAGATCATGCCTGCATGCAAGTAATTTTGGTCAGGAAGCTTAGGCATTCCAGTTGCAACAGCATGCATACAATTTACAATCTGCAACCCAAGTTTTACAACCAGCCTATTCAAAAGCATTTTGTATAAAGGCATAAGCAAACCTGCACTTCAATCAACAAGTTCATAGCATAACAGAGGCTATGCTTCTTTTAACCAGTGAGTAACTTTTTAAATTTAAAAGTTAAAATAGGTTGCATGCTAGAATGTTTGATATTAATAAGTATTGTTTGTGTGTTTATAAAAGTCTGATATAAATATATTTGTGTATGCATGCTGTTTGTGCTCTGTTTTGTCCCCAGATCATCTTTCCATTTAAAAAAAATCCTCTACACTTGATTTAATTTGTGATAGTATCTGAATTTTAAAATTAAAAAATGTTTGTTAATGATAGATTAGAATTAAAAATTAAATCAAACTAAACAGGGTTGTTTTGCCTCTGGAGATATTGAATGTATCGGTACATGTTGATCTTTATCAAAACTCAAACATGTTAAATTTGTAAGTCAGTATCATAAAACCAAAGTAATAACAAAAACTTGATTTTTAAATCAAGAATTTGTATTTTTAGGAATAAGTTGAAGCTACAGTTGGATATTGATCTGAAATAGGATTTTTAACAAATTCTGGTGATTTTTGAATTGAGGAATCTTGGGTTTCTTCTGGGTGATGGTGAAGGAATAGGAGAAGCTATGAAAAATCATGGATGGTGATAAATTATCAGAGAGGTTGTAATTTTGAAGATTCATTTTTTTAAACCTTAGTTTTAAAGTGGTTTAAAGAATCGAACATTTCGATCTGAATAAGTGACCGAGTGTTTTGATGTTTTGGGATTTGGTAGTTGGTGTGTGGTTGAAGTTGAGGCCGGAGGGGTTGATCATCTGGTGGTCGGAGCGGCGAAGACTCGCCGATGACAGGTCTTGAAGAAAACCTGATTTTTCTGTTTCCAGGTTTTACCTTTGGGTAGTTGTTTTTGTTTTCGTGATTTATAGCTTGAATAGATAATCGTGGGTGGTTGTTGGATTAGTGGTTGGAGTGTAGCGATCATCAGCGGTGACTGATTGCGGCCGGAGTCACCGTGCATATGCACGGTGATGAGTTTCTGATGGAAGTTTTGGTTAAGTTTTGAACAGGGGAAGTTGCTAGTATTTCTCGAAGCAGTAAGGAGTTTGAGTTGGGGGAGTTGGGTAGAAGACTCGAAGTGGATTTTAGGCATTCTCGGGTTGACTGTATTTTTCATGTTTTGTTTCAGAAACCTGTAAATCTACGTTTAGTTTTTTAAAAAAAACTCTGAAACCTTTTAATGTTAAGAAATTTAAACCTGGTTTTAAAATTCAAGTTTGAATTTTTGAATTTAAGTTTAAATTTAAAATCTTAGTTTTAAATAAAAATAAAGTTTAAGCTTTAAACTTGTTTAACTACTTTATTTGGAAAAGTAGTTCAAACCTTTTAAAAATGAAGTTTTTAAGATATGAGCAAGATTTGAAATTAAATTTAGATCTGGAAATCTTAAATCAAATATGAACTTCAGTTTTTAAATTAGAAGAAGATTTAAATTTGAAGATTTAAACTAAATATAAATTGAAGTTATTGAAATGTTAAAAGTTATAAATTGTTTAAACTTTGATAAGTCTAAATTATTTTCATTTTAAAACTTGTATTTAAAATAAAATTCGGAAGCAAGTTCAAAAGTACTTTGTTTAAAATAAAATTTGTTTTTAAACATAATTTAGAAATGTTTTATCTTAAATTAATTAAGATTTAATGTTTTGAAATTAATTTAATTAATGGAGTAATTAAGGAATGCTTAATTAATTTAATTAACTATTGATTTGGAATTAATAAGTATTGATTAAGGATTAATCAATTTATAATTAAGATCATTAATTAGATTATTTAAATTAATGATTAATGAATTATTAATTAAGTAATGAAGTTTTAATCAAGGTTAATTAATTAAATAATTAGAGTTTAATTAATGGATAATTAAAGATAATTTAATTATAAATTAATCTAAGTAAATTACTTAATGAAAATAATTAAAGAATGGTTAATGAAGGTCATTAACCAGGATTATTTAAATAATTAATTAATGTGATTAATTTTTACAATTAATTAGATTAATCAATTTAATAACAATCATTTGTGAATTGATGAGTATAATTACTTAATGAAGTAATTAAGAAATTAATTACTTAATGTAATTAATTTAATTTAATGTGATTGTTTAATTTAATAAGTTTAATTAATTTTAAACACTTGAGGTTTTAAAGATAATTACTTTATGTAATTAATGGATTGAAAATTACTTGGTGAAGTAATTGATTAATAATTACAGGCTGTAATTAATTGAAGATGTTTAAGAATGAAGTAATTTGGAGTATAATTATTTGTAATTAATCAAGGGATTAATTAAGAAATTAATTAGGGAATAATTAATTTGTTTTAATAAAGTAATTAAATTAGTTAATTACTGGATATGGTTAATCAGAGGGGATTAATAATTATGAGTTAATTACTTAAGGTAATTAATTTAGGAAGATAATTTATTAAATATAATTTAGGATCATTAATTATTATAATTAATGATGTGATTAAAGTTGATTAATTATGATTAATTAATCAATGATAAGTAATCAAAGGTAATTACTTAATGTAATTAATTAAGACTTAATGTAATTAATTATAGTTAATTAATTAATTGAAGTAATTAAATGTTAATTACTGTTTTTGTTTAAGAATAATTAATTTGTGAAATTAATTAAGGATAATTACTTGAATGTAATTAAGGATAATTAATCAAGGGTGATTAATTAAGGTGATTATTTTGAATGATTAATTAATTGATTGTAATCAATTAGATGATTGAGTAAGCAAGATTTATATTGGTGAAGTAATTAATTTAATTTATTTTAAATTAATTAAAGATGAAGTAATTAGTTTAATTCACTTTAAATTAATTAGAGATGGAGGTAATTAATTTAATTCATTTTAAATTAATTATATTGTGAATGAGTAAATCATAGCTTATATATGAATGGATGGGTGATTATTGATTGCCTTGAATGGATGAGATCTCAGAAATGAGATAAGTAATGTTGTGTGTATGAATGCTTGGTTGCATTGTGATAATAATATAGATTATCTATTGTGATGAAGATATAAATTACCTATTTTGATATGGATCATCTGTTTATTATGATAATATGGATTATCAATTGTGATTTGTGAAGTTATCTATCTGTGTGTATATAGATAATTGAATTGTTTTAAAACTTTAAAACAACTTGGACCTAAAAGACACATTTTGGATTTCGATGAGACCGGGATCGGGTTTCCATATTTGGATATCCGAAAACCACATCAATCCAAAGTAACGGTAGGTCGTGAATATCAAGTGAAGATGAAGATTCAGAGTGCACGGGTTATCGTCGTTAACTCTGAGGGTGATTCCAAAATGAGTGTAATGAGATAATGCCTTCGGTTTCGTTCGAACCCGGAACGAACTTGTATGGATTGAATGCTTTTAGAATATTGTTAGGTGGACGATGAGCATTCTAAGTGATGTGTTCACTAAAGGTAATCGTAGCCTCAAGCCTCATCAACCGGGAATGGCTAAAACAGGGGAGGTGCAGCAAGGCTAAGTGGGTCATGCCCAAGTAGGATGAGATTTTCTCCTGTCTAGAGGTCCCTTTTATTTCGGCTGTGTGGACGGTTGTTGAGCTCCAACTGTCGGGGTTGTCTTGTTCGAAACTGTTCAGTAAGGAATGGTTTCGGCCTTGTGTTGCAGGGGAGCGGGCGTACTCCTCGGTACGTTGATCTAGGCCACGTACTATGACGGGCGGTACCCCAGTAGCCCTGCCATTTTATGGAATCCAAAATCCAATAAGTGCCAATGGTTTTGATTGTATTACCCACTTTTGGGGCTAGTAGCTGGAATTTAATAGATGTAACAATTTCGGCTATTTCATATTTATTTGAAAATCCTAGACCTATTATAATATCACTGGATTTCCTATCAAATGTTTTGGTTAGCGTAAGGTAAATTTTCTCCCATGTTTATGTGTGGGAAGTCTTACGTGATACCTTTCTTTCAAAAGGTTTTTAAAAGTTAAGCAACCTTAACCTGTTACTCACACCAGACCCAGTTAAGGTCGCCGCAATTAGTATAGGTTTATCCACCTTTCCTCTTGTGTAATTTAATTTTCTTATCTTCTGTTCAAGTCTGTCTTCTTTGTTAAAATTCTCTTTGACTACGTTCCCTTTAAATTTTAATCTCTATCCTTGTTCTAAAATCCACTCTTGAATCATTCTACGGGGGAGCGTATTTGTAATTGAGATAAAAATGTTTTATATTGTATTGTTTGAGTTGTTAAGTTTGAGTTTAGGGTTTCAATCGATTCGTTAAGCTAACGCTATCAATAGGAATTCCAAAACACTTGAGCAGAGCAAACTGACACAATATTGTTTTCAAATTGGTAAATGGAATAATTTTATGTATGATTATATTTTATATATAAAAGGTATACTTTTCTAAAATTAGATTGTTAGATGAATTGGTTGTTAGAAATGATAGTGCTAGATAATCATTTATTGTTTTATCAACATTCCTAAACGATTAATTATTGTTGTATGTTATAAGGAGATGAAATTTTAAACCACGATTTATAAATCTGATTTGCAAATGAAATGTATTTAAATTAAGGATTTGAGAAATAAATTTTCGGTGCTTTTCAAAATTTGGTATTCAAAGTTTTTGAAAATATATATTATTTGAAAGTATTTTCGAATGGAAACTGTTTCTAAAGAATTTTTAAAGAAGTAAGTCAGTACTCTACTCTTATGTCGCTGGAAAATAATTTCGATGTTACTGCAGCATCATCGATGTTCATTTTTGAGCTGAAAAAAGAAAGATTACTTAGCAGCTTTGCTATGCTATTGTTTTGGAAAATGGATTTGATTTGAATTTCTTGGGTATGATTTGTTGTATAAAATATATGTATGTATATATTTATTTCAAAATGGTTTGAAGTGAAACCGGAAATTTAACTATTAAATTTTATGTCAAGAGACGGTTTTCAATTATTGAAACGAAGTAAATTTTTTTGAATAATTGGAGTGTCTAAAATGAGAATGGAACTGAAACAACTTGAAACAATTGAACTATGATAAAATTAATTTGTATAATACTCAATTGCATTCTAGAACATATATAACTTACCCGAAATATTCAAAACGTTTAAATGTAATGTGAATATGTAATTGAAGGTTATGTAAGAGAAAACTTGATTAATAAAAATGTTCAAACTAAATTTTGCTTAATAGGAATGTTGTAAATAAAAGGGTAAATTTGTATAGTGCTCAATTACATTGGGAAACATTAATAGAACTTTCCTGGGAAAGGTTTGAATTTAATGAGAACTTGTAGTTGAATATTATACAATATAAATGTAAATAATAAGATGTCAAAAAATGAACTTTTGTTAAGGGAATGTATAAATAATAATTGTGTGATTATAATAAATTTTTATACACTTAAATTATGGTGCAAGATATGTTAAGTGAAATAAATTGAATAATAAAAAGGAGAATGCAAATAAATTGGTTATGAATGTAAATTAATTAATGCTAATAATAAATGGTTGTAAATAATTAATGAGATGTATAATGTTAACACTTGAAAATGAAATTCACATGGTTTTGAATTAATTTTTATATCTTGTACTATGTATTTCGAATCTGTCTTTTCTTTCTGTTGCCTTTATTCTCTTATTTTCTTCCTTTTCGGGGACGAAAAGTTTTGAGTGGGGGGGAGGGGGGGTGTGTAACGACCTGTAAATTTTAACGATTTAAATAACGTAATTAGCTAAATTTTTCAAACAAATATTCAATAAAATCTTGCAATGAAAATTTGATATTTGGAATATGTCTATTTTAACGTAGCAAGTATCAAATTTCATTGGAAAATATGTAAGTTTGTTCGGTTTTAAATTTTAAATTTTAAATTTTAAATTTAAATCAGTTGCAAATTTAAACGAAATAAAATATTTTGAAATCAGAATATTTTTATATAATAAAAATGTAAATCATTTTCTAAGTGAGATGTCATATTTCTTTTCGCCAAATATGGATTGCTGTAGCTCCGTTTATATAATTTTCGGCGTTTTAGCAGCAGTTTAGGCTGCGAATATCGAGTTTTGATAGGTGGGTCATGTCACTCATATCTGTGTACCATTCTTTTAGTCTTGTCATCCTGATCTCCATAGTATATTCATTTGTGCATTTCGGCGTCCGATACACAGCGAAATCTGCGAAATGGTTAGCCGTGTCGGTAGCCATTTTGATTATTTGGGTTTTCTTTGTGCTTTCACTGGTCAACCGGGAGAAGCTAATAGTCACTGAACATTGAAATTCTCAGAATTTAATATATGGCCGTTTATTATTCTCACCAGCTGCCTTATTTGATAATATGGTTTCACCCTCTGCCATTTTACGTTCAGTTCTAAAAAAAAGAAATTGAAAAGTATGTATATATATTTGTGCATTGTGCTCGTTCCTTCTCCCTACTAGAGCAACTGCATGCAAACCTTCGCCTTTTAGCTTCCCTCCACAACCGAACTCCACAACATCCTACCCGCTCTGACCTTTCCACCATCATCCTATCTCAGCCTCCTTTGTCGTCACACATCACACACATCCCCATCTCCATGCAAGAGAACCCTCCACCTCTCCTCCATCAACTGCAACCCCATTGTCAACCTCGCACTCCTCGAACCCAACCGAACCCAAGCAGCCTGACCCGCCTGTGCTAAGCACCCAGCCTTTCCTTGTCCGCCTTCGACCCTCTTCGACACGTCTTTCCTCCCTTGACTCTCCACCGCCCTTCCCGAAACCGAACCCAGCCTTCGCCACTGCCGCTTTCCCCGCCCATACCTCCACCAATAGACGCTGTCGAACCATCTTCCTCCACCAAACTCTGCGTCAACCACCCATAGAATCAGTTCCCCTCCGTTCGCCTCGTTGACAGTGCCACTTCCCTCTCCGTCGAAGCCCCATGACCACTCGCTTCCCCTCGCCCCCCTTTATTTCAAACCCCGCCACAGCCTCATTAAATCCAAGTATAGCAGCAACTAGCAGTCGCGCGCCTGTTAGCCCACCTTCCACCTGATCTCACCACTTGCAGCAGAGCAGCTGCCAAGCACTTTTCTCCCTCTTTATATAAAAAAGGATATATATATATATATATATATATAGGTATAGGTATATATATATTTGGTTTCCATTGAATCCCGTTCTTCGTGCTTTGCTTAGTTTTGCCACTGTCCGGATCCGCATCCGAGTTGTCGTGTCCGTTGGTAGTTTATCGCTTATCCATATCCGTGTCTATTTGCTTATTGTCGTTGTTTCCATAGCTACAAAAGGCGAGCAATCACTCACGATTAGCATTATCATGTTTAGTAAAATTATGTTCACATGAAATAACGATTGAAAAGTATTGTTAAATTTAAATTGACTAGTGATAAATTGATATGTTATTATATGCAATTGTTCTCACATTGCAAGTTCCTTCTTCATTTAGGAAATCCCTATGGATTGAAATGATACATACCCGAACGTTATTATAGATCAGGAAAAATTATTATGGGTTGAAATGATAAACCCGAGCGATTTTATTGATTTTGAAATTTGAGGATTTTCGAGTTGAAATGATACATACCCATAAATTTAAATTATTAAAGATTGAAATGATAAATACCCAATATCACTTGGCGATAGGATAGAAAATTATATACGGACACTATTGGTCTATTTTTGAAAATGATTTCCAATTTTTTCTGGAAAGAAACATATATGTGTTTTGATTTTAAATATAATATAAAGATTTTATTTTAATTTAACATGCATGTAAAATTTAGATTTTTAAAGTATATATTTGGAAATTTTAAATTTATACGTTAAGTTTTGAAAATGTAAAATTTAAGATTTTACCTATAATGTTATCAGTTTAAATATATAAAATAAGATTTAACATAAAATAAATTTAATAACAAGATTTAATTTAATAAAATTTAATATAGTAGAATTAAATAAAATTTAATTTAATTAGTATATATGTAATATATTTAAGTATTTATTTAAAATTTACCTTAATATTTTGAAAATAGATTTTATAATAACTTTAATACATAAAGGTTGGAAAGATAATTTGAAATTTATTTGAAATTTAATTTGTATAAGAATTGTATTTAAAAAGGAATTAATATGAACTAACTAATTTTGAGATTTTAAAGATATGACTTTTATAACTTGATAACTGGATTTTGATTAAAGGCGATTAAATGAATATTTTCAAATTTAAATATAATTGAAATTGAATATTTAATATTGATTTAAATTTGTAACTTGAGGTTTTATTTAAATGTTATTAAAAATGGTTAAGTAAATATTTTCAAATTTAAATAAAATTAAAGTTGAATTTTGAAATATAAATGAAATTTATCAAATTGAGTTATTTTAAATTGTTTGAATATTTAAACACAGAAACCTATTGAATTGGAAATGGTTTAAATTTGTAGTTTAAACCTGGATTTGAAATCCATATAAATTAAAAATGATTTTAATGAGAATTTGAATTAAACCTTTAACCTTTTATGAAATTGTTGAACTGAGATTGATGTAAACTGAATTTTGGAACTAAAGTTGATTTGAATTGATTTGTGAAATTGGAAGAAACAATTCTAATTTGAAACTATTTTTGATATAAACTCTTTTTAACATATAAACTATTTTAATCTGTAACCTATTTTTAAATATAAACTATTTTTTAATGTATAACTATTCTAATATATAAATTACTTTCAATATTCAAATTGTTCAAGCTAGAACTGTTATGATTTAGATTAAATGGATTTAAATGTGAATACTTTGATACGATGGTTTAATCCATTTTTTGGTTATGATTTTGGAAATGAATATGATTTAAAGTGAATAATGATTTCGAAAGTGATTTTTTTCGAAAGTGACATGATTTCGAAAATGAATATGATTTCAAAGTGATATGATTTTGAAATGAATATGATATTTTGATATGAAGTATGAACTGCTTGAAATGAAAAATGACCACGGTGTGAAATAAGCGTTTGGTTGTTAAAGAGACCGAGATCGGATATTTTCACTCTCTGCTAATACCGAAAACCACTTTAAAAACTGTGCATGTGGTGGAGAATCCAGAACGAATTAGGATGGTTTAGCGAACGTCTATATGAGGTACGAACCCCTCGGGTCAGTTTGATATGACTAAAATTGGAGATATATCGGGCCAAGTGAGGTCATTCCTCTGATCGGGTACATTTTTTCGACACCATATTTATTACTTTATGATTGATTTTGGTGGCCACCCCTCGATATGATTATGGGAGTGTGTTCCGAAGTGGGTGGTAGTAGCTACTATGCATTACCACCAATCAAGCATGCAAACGGTAGAATCCTAGCCTGGCTTTGCCTCGCATGCCTTCTCATATGCCTTATCGCGTCCATTACGAGTTTGGTTTGTGTCATACCTATGGAGTGCTCCCTGATTGCCCATCGGTTTGGTGGAGTTTACAATACTGTATAGGTTATGGAATTTGTATAAAAATGTGTTGAGACGATTATTGGTAATGCCTTAATGCTATGTTAATGTTTTACTTTACTGTAGACATTACCTATGTGGCGTATTGTACTATGTATTAGGTAGTTCAACGGATCCTTAAGTGATGGAATTCAAGACATCCTTTAAGTTATATTGCATTTCACTTGAGTTGATTTACTGCCATAAGATTGTTAATCCTGACTCTAGGGTTTTGTGTTTTGCTTTATGCTCGGGTCAGATTGAGTGTGACAGCATTTGAGACTCACCTTTGGAGCTTGGAGATTTGCTTGGAGATACATCATTTATCTATACAGCTTTCAGTTATTCCAGTTATTTCCAGTTATTTATGTTCAGACTTGTCATATGCTTATGTATTAGAGATTCCTTTGTATTTGGATTTCTGTTGTATTTTGCTTTAGAATATGATGTTCTGTAGTAGATTCATGAACTACTATTTATCTATTAAGTTGCTTAATTTCGCTGCTTATTGTTATATTACTCTGTTTCTGTGATTCTGTGATTGATTTAATTACTGTATATGATAAGTTTTTCCAAATATAAATTAACATTATGTTGTTTTGAGCAATTCAAGTTTGACATGTGTGGATTATTGTCAATTTGAATGGTTCGAAATAGTGGATCGTTGCACTTTAATTAGAGCAAGGTCATCACATAACCATAACAGTTATTTGATATTCAGTTAATATGGAAAAAAAACATTAACACAAGTTTTTTTAAGGTCAATCCACTACACGACCATCACTATTTAACGGGTTGAATTAGAATTATTGGTCAACTCGAATGAGAATTTATATGCAAGCAAATGGACATGATACTTGAATATCATTCAGAATGAATACACTATACCTACTACATACAACATGCAAAGTGGTTAAATACACAAAAGATAGATGCTACATCGAACGCAAAAGCCATGAATATGTTGTTTTATGCCTTAGATAAGAATGAATTTAATAAAGTTCGCATGTGTATAACTGCTTATGAAATTTGGCAAACCCTTAAAATCACACATGAAGGAATAAATAACGTTTAGCAAAGCAAAATTTCTATGCTCAAAAATCAGTTCCAAAATTTCAGGATGAAATCGGATAAGACCATAAATGACATGTATTCTAGATTCCAAGACATATATTATTCACTGTTGACATTAGGAGAAAAATATACTGATTTTGATATTGTCTCCAAAATCCTAAACTCTTTTACAAATGAATGGGAATGAAAAGTCTTAGCTATTGAATAAGCTAATGACATTTCCACCATAAAACTTGAAGTGTTGATAGGAAATCTCATGTCATATGAAGTAAATTTGCAAGCAAAGCGAGATCAAACACAAGACAGAAAGAATTTTGCTTTCCAAGCTAAACAAGAAGACTCAGATTCAGATGAAGTTGACATGGAAATGGAATTTATAGCAAAGAATTTCAACAAGTTTTTAAAATTTAGAAAGAACAAGAAATTCAATAACAATAGAAGAGACAATACCAATAAGTCATCAACATCAAATGTCGAGTGTTATAAATGTCATAAGAAAGGTCACATAAAGAAAGACTGTCCTAACCAAAAGAAAGACGTGCAAGAATAAGAAGGACAAGTACAAAAAGAATCAAGCATTCTTTATTACCTAGATGATTCAGAATCATCTTCATCATCAAATAGTGACACCGACAGTGATTCTGAACAAGCCAATGTCTGCTTTAGGGCTTCGACTAACGTTGTAAGTGTTCTAACTTCTGATGATTTAATAGATATAAACTCAGAGTTATTAGATAAACTAAAAGAAGTTAAAAGATGTTCTGGAAAAACTACACAGAAATGAAATAGAAGTTGATATGCTAAGGATGAAAAGAAAATTTTAGAAGAAGAACTTGTTAAAACAGAAGAATCTTTGTCTAAAGTTTCTTCTCAACTCACTATGCTATCAAATGAAATAGAAGTGTAAAAAGAAAAGAATATGACATTAGCTTCAGAAAATCATGATTTAAAATCAAATATCAAAATTCTTGAATTAAAAAATACTAGTCTCAAAACTAAGTTAGAGAATATCACTAAAAATGAATCTAACTTTAACAAAGGTTGAGAAAATCTTTCTAAAATTATTAATAATTCTCAAATTACTTTTTAATAAAAATGGGTTAGGATATACAATTTATTCAAAATCTAGTTCAAAGAAGAACAATTTATCATATAAAGATTTCAATATACATAAGAATTTTGTAAATGCAAAACCAAACAAAAGAAGGTTATTGGCAACACAAATACTATAAAGATTTGGGTATCAAAAAATAATAGTAATTCAATCAGAAATAGGTATATTGAATCTTTTATAAATTCAGTTCATAAGAATAAAGATTTTACTTATAAAAGGAATTCTAAACCCTCTTGGGTATGTTTTCCTAAGATCTAACTCTTAGAATCCTAATAAAAAGTGGGTACCAACATCATCTCTATATTTTTTTGCAGGTACCAACTAGAAAAAGAGGAAAGTGGATACTTGAAAGTGGTTGCTCAAAACATATGCCAGGAAACAAAGATATGCTGACTAACATTATCTGCTCAGATGCAGGATCTGTAACATTTGGAGATAATTCCAAAGGTTATATAATTGACAAAGGTGACGTGAGCAATGACGATAATCTAACTTACCACTGATTTCAAATGTTTTACTAGTTAAAATTTAAAACATAATTTGCTTAGTATAAGTCAACTATGCGATAAAGATTTTAATGTAACTTTTTTGGAAAATAAATGCAAGATATTTGATCAAAACAATAATCTTATATTTGAAGTAACTAAAGAACGAAATATGTACGTATTAAATAAGAAAGTTAATCATAACACAAATATGGGTCTAGTAGCCAAAGAAAAATGGTCCTTGGTTGTGGCACAAAAGATTTTATCATATAAATTTAAAAGCAATAAGCAAATTATCTAAAAATAATTTACCAAAAATGAATTTTAAAGTAAAAAGTATTTGTGATGCTTGTTATTTAGGAAAACCAACTGAATCTTCTTTTAAATCAAAGAAAATAATTTTGACATTACAACCGCTTAAGTTATTGCATTTAGATTTTTTTGGACCAACTTAAGTTCTATCGGTAAACCATAATAGATAAGTTTTCGTAATTATATATGATTTCTCAAGATTCACTTGGACAATATTTTTGAAAACTAAAGTGATACTTTTGGAAATTTTAAAATATTTTCTAAAAGAGTTCAAAATATTAAAAAATTAAAAATACTCGAAGTGATCATGGTGGTGAATTCGATAATGAATCTTTTGAAAAATATTGCAATAAGAAAGAAATTATTCATAATTTTTCATTTCCTAGAACTGCACAACAAAATGGAGTTGTAGAAAGGAAAAACAGAACACTTCAAGAATGTGCTAGGACATTATTAAATGGAATTACTCTACCTAAACATTTATCGGCAGAAGTTGTAGTAACTGCTTGTTATGTTTTAAGTAGAGTTTCCATTAGACCATTAACAAAACATACTCCATACGAACTTTTTAATGAAAGAAAACCTAATATATCATATTTTAAAGTTTTTGGTTCAAAATGTTTTATATTCAATACAAAGGATAAACTTGGTAAATTCGATCCAAATTCGATGAAGGAATATTCATCGGATATTTGAAACAAAGCAAAGCTCATAGAACTTATAATAAAAGAACTAAAGTAATCAAAGAAACACTTCATGTGTCATTCGATGAAAATTTCAAAATTAATCATAAAAATGGAGATGAAGATATTATTTTTAAATCAAATATCACAGAAGATGACTTTGAAAATATTGCTAATATTGAAAATAATGTTGAAATAAAAACAATAATTTACCAAATAATAATGAAATTCGAACTCCACCATGACTTCTAAGAAATCGTCCTATTGAAAATATACTTGGAGAAGTAAATACTAACGTAAGAACCCGAAATCAATTAAATCAAATGGGTCACTTAGCTTTTCCTTCAAACATTGAACCCAAATATGCTAAAGAAGCCTCAGCTAATGATTATTGGATTATAGCTATGCAAGAAGAATTAAATTAATTTGAACGAAACGAAGTTTGGGACTTAGTTCCTAGACCGAGTAATCAAATGGTTATCGATACCAAATGGGTTTACAAAAATAAAGCCGAAGAGCAAGGAAATATTATTCAAAACAAAGCTAGGTTAGTTGCTCAAGGTTATAATCAAGAAGAAGGTATATACTATGATGAAACATTTTCTCCTGTAGCTCGTCTAAAAACTATACATATTTAATTAGCTTATGCGTGTTTTAATAACTTTAAACTATATCAACGGATATAAAAAGTGCATTTTTAAATGGTTTTATAAAATAAAATGTATACGTAGAACAACCACCTTTATTTGTACATGAAAAATTTCCAGATCATGTTTATAAATTGAAAAAGGCTTTATACGGTTTAAAACAGGCACTTTGTGCTTGGTATGACCGTCTTAAAAATTATTTAATAAATTCTGGTTTTAAAATTGGAAAAGTAGATCAAACTTTGTTAATAAAACAAGATAAAAATGTAAAACATATTTTTGTAGATGACATTATTTTTGGTTTCACGAATGAAAAACTATGTTAAGAATGTTTAATATTATGACAACTGAATTTGAATTATTGGCAGAACTTTCATATTTTCTTGGTTCACAAATTAAATAATTAAGTAATGGAATTTTTATTAATTAAGAAAAATATTATAATAATCTTATAAAATGTTTTGGTATGGAAAACACTTCTGCTAAACCAACTCCTATGAGCACTACGGTAAATCTTGATTGAGACGAAAATGGCAAAAGTGTTGACCAAAAACTATATCCTGGCATTATTGGATCATTACCTTATTTAACTGCTAGTTGTCCAAATTTAATGATGAGTGTATGCTTGTGTGCACACACTTTCAAGAAAATCCCAAAGTATCACATTTGCGGGCAGTGAAATGAATTTTGCATTGCTTAAGCAAGACTAAAATATCCGGTCTCTTTTACCCAAAAGAATGTCCTTTTGAGTTAGTATCATATAGTGATGCTGATTTTGGAGGATGCCGAATGGATCGAAAGAGTACAAGTGGTACTTGTCATTTCACTGGACGATCTTTAGCATCTTGGTTTAGTAAGAAACAAAATTGTATTTCCTGTGAATTGGCATAAGGTGGCTAAAACATGAGCGATTCTCGGGCCAATGAGGTAGCACCTTTGATCGGACACATCCCTTCGATATTATACTTTGATTTTTGGATTGATTCGGTGGCCACTTTGATTTTTTTTGTTTATTTGGGGGTGTGGCTCGAGGTGGGTGGTAGCTGCGCGCTACGCGTTACCACCATCCCGGATAGCAATTGGTATATCTACCCTGGCATTGCCTAGTTGTGCCGTGTCACCTACCTTATCGCGCCCTGTACGAGTTTGGTTTTCTTCCGTAGCCCGTGTAGTATCCTCTGGTGGCTTCCCGATCAGGAGGGACCATGATATTGGATGGACTACTGGGACTATTACGCGTTAAGGTGGAAAATATAAAGCCTTAATGCTGTTTAAAAGTAAGTTTATTTTATTAATAGACACTATTATAATAGCGAAATATTACTACATAGTAAATAGTTTAACGGATCCTTAGGAGATGTGAATCCCGAGCATCTCTTAAGTTACTGCTCTCATATTTATTTCCGTTGATTTAACTTACAAAAGATCTTTTAGTTCTGACTCGAGTGTTTTGTCTTTTCAATTCGCTCGGGTCAGTCCAAGCATTTCAGGATTTGAAGACTTTAGCTCTGGAGGACGAAGACGAAGATTTTTATTATTATTACTTATTATAGTATCCCAGTACACACTGCATTCCGCTGCATTACTTATTATTCTCTGGTATGTGTAACTCTGATATTGTGTAATATAAGTAAAATCAAATATTTTATAAAACAGCTTTATGAACTGCATATTTGATTATTATATTTTATCGTTCCGCTGTAAGATTCTATTTTTTTCTTTCTCTGCTTTTTCTTATTTACCCCATAACAATCCGCCCTTCTGTATGCTTTAACTCTGACATGTGTGTCTGACGTGTGTGGTTTATCGTCGATTTAAAGCGTGCGGAGAGGCGGGATGTTACATCTGGTATCAGAGCTTTGGTTTAGCGATAAACCTTAGCTTTGTGGGGTCTGACTCTTTATTAATAGGGTCGTAATACCCTGTGATGAGTCGCTGAGTGTATATATGAGAGAGCATACTTGTTAGTGTTATAAAAAGGTTTTAATATTATGTTAATCTGTTCCGTTTTGTATTTAAAAATTCTGGTTGGTGCATGTGACGCTATGACATCAATAGGGATTTCTAAACACTTAATAGGATAGACCGGCATAATATTTGTTTTAATATAGGTGAATGAAATAATTTTACCTATTATATTTTATATATATATAAAATAAATTTTATAAAAGATATATATTTGGTTGCAGTATATTGGTTGTTATATAATGAAATTTATAAATAATAGTCGAAATAAGATGGAAAATAAAATAAATGAAATTGGAAATTTAGAACTTAAGTTCTGGGCTTTTGAAAATTTCTTTCGAATAATTTTGGAATTTAATAGTATTGTTTATAAGTATTTTCTAATATAAATATTCCAATATAATTTGGAAGAATTGTTTCAAAGAAGATTTTGGGAAAATTAAGTTCTGTACTTCCCTCTCTGTCGATGGAAAATAATTTCGGTGATGGCGGCCACATCATCGATAGTCATTTTCGAGTTTCGAAGTGGGAAGGCTACTGTTGTAATTTTACTACAAATGTATTATGATAAACTAATATAAATTTTAAATCGTTTTAAATATAATTGGTTATATAAGTTGTAAGTGTATATTTATCTATTTTTTTTAAAATGATTTAAAACTAAACCTGGTATTTGGTTCTTAAGTTCCAGTAAATTAATAGTTCAATTAAGTGTAGTTAATTAATTAAAAGAATTGAGAAAAACTTGTGTGATTTTCAATTACATTCTTAAAAAGCATATATATAACTTACCAAATTTTAAAAGTTGAAATGTTTAATAAGAAAATGTAATGGAAATTGTACAAGTAAAAGTATGTAATGAAGTGTTCAAAAAATTTCTTTTATTTATAAGAATTGATGTTATAAAGTTATAAACTTAAGTTGAAATTTAAATGCTACTAGTTTGATAGAAATGTAAGTATTATAAATAAATGATAATAAACTTAAGTAAACGGTTGAAACTATTATAAATAAAATAAGTAGAAAAGATGAATGCATTAAATATATGATTGTAGACTAAAGTAATGCATTGAGATGCTAAGTAAACGAAATTGAGAAATGAATGCATGAAATGCAAATAAATAAATAAATGAAACTGTAAGAAATAAATGAAAATAAAAAGGATAAACCATTATATAAATAAAAAGGAATCAAACAACAAATATTATGAAATGAAATTGAGTAAAATTAACTGGATCTATTGGAATTGTTGTTTGTTTGGTTTATGGTTGTTTGGGCAAGGATACTTTAAGATTGTTGGATGTATGAACAGTCTATTTCGTTTCATCTAAGACTGTTGAGTAAAAGATGCACTTAGTAGTTTATTCTTCATTCTGTACAATTTAGTTTTGAACCCGAACAACTACCTGTTTTGTTTGATATGGATGGATAGTTGAATTGTATTGATTCTGTATGATGGGTGTATGCTGTTTGTTGTGATTGATTGTTGTTGTATTGATTGTTGTTTGAGGTTGGAACAACCTTAAATATTTCATTTTATATAATTGCTAACCTTTTGGATTATATAAGTGAAATACAGGTTATGGAAGCAATTGCTACTGCTTTTGGTTTCATAATTAAGCGTAAATTTTCCGACAAATAGGTACGTTTTCGGATTATGGTTTATAGCTTTGTTATATTTTTTCCGTGTTGGGATTCATATTATTTTGGAAAATATATGTTGTATATTATTATAATTGATATTATATTTTCTCCCGAGCCTCCCTGTACAAAGGAGACTCTGCCGAAATTTTTCGTAAATTTTGGACTTAGAAAATATTTTGAAAAATATTTTCCAAACTTTATTAATTTTAATGTAAAAGATTTAATTGTTTATAATTCTATATATTAGTTTTAATTTATCGAATTCTGTAAATTTATTGTTATGAATATAATGTTTTGAATAATATATATTGATTTATAATTCTTCTTTTCCCTTCTTTTCCTTTTCGGGGACGAAAAGTTTTGAGTGGGAGAGAGTGTAACGACCCGTAAATTTTGATGAATAAATTTGGTCAATTTAATTAAATTTTGTAATTAAATTTAGGAAGAAATAAATTTTTTATAATTTATACTGAAGTAAATGTTAAAAATGAAATTGCAATTAATTGAAACGGATTGTAGAGTTATAATTGATTTAAATTAGGGAATCGGGGAACAAATTCAAAAGTTATTAACTAAGAAAGTAATACGTAATAAATTGAATATAACATAAACTTAAGTGTAAATTTAAGGGTATGATAACAATTATTATAAATACCTAATTAATTGGTCAATGAATTTATTGGAAATCAAGTTCATTTAAATGTTAAGTAATTATAATGGTGTTATTGATAATAAACGTTACTGTAATGATTATTAATATAGTAACGGAAGTGTGAATGAAAACTTAATAGAAACATAAACTTATTTTAAGGAAACAAGAGGTATATTGTACAAATTGATGAATTAGTATAAATTTAATGATAATTGGATAAAATCAATATCATATGAGTCATTGCAACATTTTTTGTGAACTATAAACCTATAAATGTGATTTAGGGCAAATAGTGACCGTTATTATTTGTTACCAGTTTACTTAGGCTATTAAGCTGTGAGTGGGAATCAATTGAAATTTAAAATGAAACTTGGTATTGCAATTATGAGTTTAAGAAAATAATTACAAGACATAAATGTAATATGATGCATAGAAATGTTGGTTATTTTGTAAAGTAATAAATGATGTAATAAAAGAATGAAATCCAGATAAATAAATTTAATTGAGACTTTAATTATAAATAATGGGTGAAATAATAGGATAGATGGTAATTGTTTGTGGAGAATAACCATACAAGTCTTATAAAGAGTATATTGGTGATAAACGGTTATTTCAAATAAAGGTAATTAAATATTACTTTAATGGATATAAATGTAGTAATGGATAAAGTGAATGAAATTAGCGTTATGAAAATGAATGCCAACATTGATTTGTAAGTAATAAAGGCTTATTCATGTGACTAAAGAGTAACGGTAATGTTTACTTTAGGTTGCCTATTTATTTAGATTGTTAATTGGAATTGGAGATAAATTGTAATAAATGGAAATAAATGTTACATTTGTGTGAAATTTAATACAATGGTTAGGAGTTGTTAAATTGGGTATATTAAAGTAATGACTGGAAAAAACAAGGCAACTAAGTTTGTAGAGTAGTATTGAACTTAATAAAAAGATTTGAATTAAAAAAATCAATCCATTGAAATCCAATTTACAAAAGTGTAAATTTTGTAGCAATTGGAATTAAATGTTATGCAATTTGAAATAAAGATAAATTGGGAAAATGTTAATTTATCAAGATATATACCAATGTAAATGGTACCTAGGATGAAAATATGATAATTAATTGAATTAAAAGAATGGGAGTCAGGATTTATTTATTTATTTGAATTTACAGTTAAATAATTGGATTTATTGCAAATAAGTAGAATTAAATATTAAATTTTACACTAATAGAAATGAAGATGAAATTTGAATATATTAATGGAATGAAATATGAGACAAGTGTTAACCGTGTTATAGAGTAATAATAGACTCAATTAAAGGGTTGGAATTAAATCTAATCGGTTTAATTGGAACTTATAAAAATTAATTGTATTCAATTTATAATAAAAAGATTAATTACAATTAAATGAATTAAATATTTAAAATGGGAATTTAGATGAAAGTGGAAACATTTATGTAATAGTTTTGAATCCAAGGTTTAATCCATCTATTTGACAGGAATGAATGGAATACTAATTAATTTATTTAATTAAACGGAATTTTGGGAATTTTATTTATAATTTGCGAATTTAATGAAATTGGGGTTCATATTGGAATTTATAAATCAATCTTCTCGAAATTGACATTTAAATTTGTTTAAATCATTGTAAATGATTGAGAGATTAAAAATGATGAAATTTGACAATTTAAGAATTGAAATTTGAAAAGTTGGATTTAACTAATTAATTTTTAATTTATTTAATTAGTGTAAAAATAACCAGTTTGGCTACTGACTCAGATTTTGATAAACCCGTTTCATCGGATCTGTAACGGTGAATTATTGTAGGATTTGAAGTTTCGTAGCTATCGGACTTGTCGTTTAATCGTACGGACTAGAAACGCCTTGAAATAAATGAAATTGAAATCAACTGAAATCAATTTGGAATATTTTGATTTTTTGCATAACTTCTTCATACGTTGGAATTTGGACCTGAAACCTTTTTCATTGCGTTTAAAATATTTTAAAACATTTATTTTGATATATGGGTTGGCCCAATTTCATTCCGGAGTCGAAACGGGCTTTTTGGGCCACTTTGGTGTTAGCGCGTAAATCTATCTTATCCATCCATTCAAATGTCAACCCTGCCTATATATGTATATCATGCTATAAACCCTAGCAGCCTATGTTCCTCATTTCTATACGTTCTATTCACCTCCTCACTCCAATGGCAGACAAACCCTAATCCCAATTGCAATCCCAAATCAAATCCAAAGCTGAAATTTCAAACTCCAAAAATATAGCAAATTATATATGGATTCGAAGCTCTTGAAGAGCGTAACTCGAATTTGCAATTCATTTTTCAATTCAAGGTTCGATGTTCCCTGGAATCGAGCAAACACTCTCGGCCGTTCATCACGCGTCGATGAACGGTGTCGGATCGTCAATTCCTTTCTCGGTTTTGTGGAGAGGGCCTAGGGGATCGCATCCATGTGAGTTTCGTGGTGAGTTAACGGCTAGATCATGCGAAAAAATTGGCTAGGGTTTATGAAATGCGGAGGCGGCTGCGTAAATTATTCGCGGACGAGGTGATAAAGGGGGAGGTCGTGTGGGGCGACAAGGCCAGAGGAGGCTCGCGCAAGGCCAATGGGAAACGGCGACGCCGGGGTGAACGTGGGCGCGTGCAATTGCCGTGCGTTGCGGTCAAAGGGTGTTCGCGTACGTGCTTCGGTTTCCTGGAATCAAATTCACGTGAGCAGGAAGTAGATGACGTGGCAAATGGGGGTGAGATAAATGTGTTCTTCCTTTTTTATTTTTAGTATTGAAATCCAATCGCACTATTCGTCATAACTTTCTCATATGATGCTCGATTTACGCGCGGTTTCTTTTTTTAGGATCATATTGAAATTCCGGACTTTTTGGCGTTGGTTTGGACGGATCCTGAGACTGGTCAATTTTTGGGTTTAAATTGGATTTAAATTCAATTTAAATTCAAAAGGTGAGTGTTTTAACCCACTCACAACTTCTAAAATTTCTTATATTTGTTAAATTTATTTATGATGTGATTTGATATTTATTTATAACTATTTGGCACATATTTAATCATCATCTCAGTTAATTGCATTTATTTCGTTATTTAATTTATTTTTGAATATAACTGCCAGTTAATTACCTGTTATATATTATCAGTTATATATTAATATTGATTGATTGTTTTGGATGATGATTGCGATGAATGTATGACTTTATGATGGATGAATGGATGTTTTGTTTATATCATCATAATCTATAAGTTCTTTATTGATTTCTCATTATTTCATCCAGGATTGCAGTTTGAAACGATATATAACCGCATTTTATTTTAAATTGTGGATTGAAATGATAAATATCCGTATCACTTGACCATAGGATAGAAATTTATATACAGACACCGCGATCTATATATATAAATATTTTGAAAATGATTTCTATGGTTTGGAAAGAAATATACGGATTAATAAATATTAATTTGTGATATTATATAAATATTATTTTGTATATATAGTTATATTCTTGAATTTAAAGCTATGTACAAATTGGTTTAATAAAAATAAGTTGAAAAATGGTGTTGATGGTTTTATATTATATGGTTAAGTACCTATTTAAGATATTGTATATATAGGGTTTTTATATGACTTAAAGGAAATTTAAGTTGGGAAATAAATATGACATTGGTTTAAATTGAATTATTTAAGAATTGTACTTGAATAAATTATTGTAGATGTTTTGAAATATAAATAAAAGTGGTGATTTTAAAGGGTATGATTCTATAACTTGATCTGGTTTAAGTGATTTAAATAAATATAAAGTTGAGGTAAATGAATATATCAAGTTAAATAAATTGAAAGAATATCTAGTTGTTGAAGTTAAAAGTTTTACTTAGATTTTATTGGATTTATTAAGTAAACATTTCAAATCTAAATAATAGCAATTGAATTTGATATATATGGAATTATCAAAGAATTAGTTTTGAAATGGTGAAATATATAAAGCTTTGAAATATATAGAATTAAATGGTTATTTGGGGGTTCGAATCTAAAATTGGAATTTGATTTGTGAAGGTGAAGAAGCTATTTTATTATATAAAGTAATTTAATATTTAACCAATTTAAGTATTAGAAGTTATGTTTCAAAGCTGTGGGTTTCAAGTTATATAGATTTGAAAGGGGTATGATTTTGGAAAAATATATTTTGAAATAAAAATGATATCATATTGATTTGGGTTTTTAAAACAGAAGTGATATCGTATTTATAGATTTGAAATGGATGTTATATTCTAGTTTTAAAGTATAAACTATTTTGAAAGATCGCGATGTTATAATAACGATTGGTTGTTGAAGAGACCAGGATCGGAAGTTGTCATACTCTCTGCAAACCTCGAAAACCATTTTAACAACCGTGTACGCGGTTGAGATTCCAGAATGAAGTAGGATGGTGGCGGCGTTTCCTTTGAGGTAAATACGTGGACCCGACTCCCGTGAGTTGACATAAGGTGGCTAAAACAGGAGCGATTCTCGGGCCAATGAGGTAGCACCTTTGATCGGACACATCCCTTTGATATTATACTTTGATTTTTGGATTGATTCGGTGGCCACTTTTGATCTTTTTTATTTGAGGGCGTGGCTCGAGGTGGGCGGTAGCTGCACGCTACGCGTTACCACCAGCCTGGATAGCAATTGGTATATCTACCCTCGCATTGCCTAGTTGTGCCGTGTCACCTACCCTATCTGCCTTGTACGAGTTTGGTTTTCTCCCGTAGCCCGTGTGGTATCCTCTGGTGGCTTCCCGATCAGGAGGGACCATGATATTGGACTACTGGGACTATTACGCGTTAAGGTGGAAAATGTAAAGCCTTAATGCTATTTAAAAGTAAGTTTATTTTATTAATAGACATTATTATAATAGCGAAATATTACTACATAGTAAATAGTTTAACGGATTCTTAGGAGATGTGAATCCCAAGCATCTCTTAAGTTACTGCTCTCATATTTATTTCCGTTGATTTAACTTACATAAGATCTTTTAGTTCTTACTCGAGTGTTTTGTCTTTTCAATTCGCTCGGGTCAGTCCGAGCATTTCAGGATTTGAAGACTTTAGCTCTGGAGCACGAAGACGAAGATTTATATTATTACTACTTATTATTGTATCCCACTACACATTGTATTCCGCTGCATTAATTATTATTCTCTGGTATGTGTAACTCTGATATTGTGTAATATAAGTAAAATCAAATATTTTATAAAACAGCTTTATGAACTGTACATTTGATTATTATATTTTATCGTTCCGCTGTAAGATTCTATTTTTTTTCTTTCTCTACTTTTTCTTATTTACCCCTTAACAATCCGCCCTTCTGTATCCTTTAATTTTGACATGTCTGTCTAACGTGTGTGGTTTATCGTCGATTTAAAGCGTGCGGGAAGGCGGGATGTTACAATAAATCCACTAAATGATTAATGAGATGAATAATAATGTAACATCCCGCCTTTTTGCACACTTTAAACCGACACACGTGCCAATTCAAAGCATACGCAAGGGCGGATTGTTATGGGGTAAATAAGAAAAACAGAGAAGAAATAAAAAAAACAAAACAGAATCTCACAGCGGAAGGATAAAATATAATAACAAATATACAGTTCATAAACAGTTTACAAAAGCTTGATTCTTCTTTTACAATAAATATCAGAGTTACACATACCAATACAAGCAATGCAGCGGAATAGAAAGAGTGTGGTGTAATACTATATATAACATAATACTTATTCTTCGTCTTCGTCCTCCAAAGCTAAAATCTGCTATCCTGAAATGCTCGGACTGACCCGAGCGAATTTGAATAGACAAAAACACCCGAGTCAGACTAGAATATCTTATGTGAGTTAAATAAACAGAAATAAATATGAGTACAGTAACTCAAGAGATGTTCGGGATTTACATCTCCTAAGGATCCGTTAAACTATTTACTATGTAGTATATTGCGCTATTATAATAGTGTCTATTTATAAAATAAACTTACTTTTAAATAGCGTTAAGGCTTTACATTTTCCACCTTAACACGTAATAGTCCCAGTAGTCCATCCAATATCATAGCTCCTCCTACTCGGGAAGCAACTAGAGGATACCACACGGGCTACGGGAGAAAACCAAACTCGTACAAGGCTCGATATGGTAGGTGACACGGCACAACGAGGCAATGCCAGGGTAGATATACCAATTGCTATCCAGGCTGGTGGAAACGCGTAGCCGCAGTTACCGCCCACCTCGGACTAACTCCCCAAAATCAAAATATAGAAGTGGCCACTGAATCAAATCCAAGTCAAAGTATAATATCGAAGAGGAGCGTCCGATCAGAGGAATGACCTCATTGGCCTGAGAATCGCTCCTGTTTTAGCCACCTTATGCCAACTCACGGGAGTTGGGTCCACGTATTTACCTTACAGGAAACGTCGCCACCACCTACTTCATTCTGGAATCTCCACCGCGTACACGGTTAGTCAAAGTGGTTTTCGGTATCGACAGAGAGTATGTCCATATCCGATCCCGGTCTCTTTGCCAACCAATCGTTATTATAACACCGCGGTCATTTAAAATAGTTTATACTTTAAAACCAGAACATAGTCCCTTTCAAAACCATAATATTACGATATCATTTTTCTTTAAAACACAAATAATTTATCTTCATGTTATTTTATAAAAACCCAAATCCATGATATCGTTTCCCAAATAAAATTTTCCTTTCCAAAAATTATGTCACTTTTTATTATTTAATATCCCATGTAACCAATATTTTGTTTGTAACTTTCAACATAATTCTTCGAAAATCCATAGTATTTTAAAACCATTATTTTCAAAACTAAATGGTTTGGATATTCAACGGTATGCGAATTAAAAAGGTTTAACTTTACTGTTGCTTTATAAAGAATAAATTACATGGCTTTCCAAATATTTCTTGTTTTAAAGTTAAACCAAAGTCCAAAATATTACTTCAAGTCCCACAACCATTTCAATTTTATATATATTTATATCCATTTTTGAGCATTAATATTTCAACTAAAGTTGGATTTTTATCCTTTCAAAATCAATATTCTATTAATTAATCTTGACCATTCACATAAAATCCATAATTAATAAGACTTCAATTTCTAGTAAAATATATATATATATATATATATATAGAATTTTTCCACTTCAAATTATACTAGAATATCCATTTCTATTTATTTTGGAAAAATCCAATTACAAATATCATATCTTATAATTTCCAACTTTACATTTAAACATAGGATATAAATTTACCAAACTCCATTTTCTAAATTTTTTCCATTTTCAATAAAGAAATTTATATTCCTTTTAATTTCAAAATTCCAACTTCATAGGTATATAAATATGGAATAAAATATTTATACAATATAAATTTAAGATTTATAGACCGTATTCAATCCAAACCATAGAAATCACATTAAAATAGTTATATATAGACCGCGGTGCCTGTATATAGTTTCTATCCTATGGTCAAGTGATACGGATATTTATCATTTCAATCCGCAATTTAAAAATAAAACTGCGGTTGTATATCATTTCAAACCGCAATCCCGAATGAAATGAAAAATGCATACTAACTTGCAGTTTAATGATATCAAATAAAACATCCATTCAATAACACATCTATCACCCAATCACAAACATCAAGCAATATCAATCAATAACAATATATGTTTGGTAATATACAACAGGTAATAATTGGCAGTTTTATTTCAAATTATATTTATCAACTATTAATCTAACAATTTATATTCAGTGATAATTGACATAACTGTTAACTAGCAGTTCATATGCAAACAATAATTTCTAACAGCCAATTAACACGCAATAAATCAATTAAATTTACAGTTAAATTCAAAAAATTGCAATTCAACAGATATGAATGAAATAACATGCCAAAGCTCATAAATAAATTTCTATTCATTTCTAAAATTTATTTAACAAACATAAAAGCTTCTAGTAATTGTGAGTGGGTTAAAACACTCACCTTTTGAATTTAAATCGAATTCAAACCCGATTTAAACCCAAAAATTCGCCCGTCTCAGAATTCGTCCAAACCAGCGTCATCGAGTCCGGAATTAAATTACGATCCTAACAAAAGAAATTTCGTGTGAATCCGACTTCGTATGAGAAAGTTATGGCGAAAAATGATGATTGAAATCAAAATTAAAAATAAACAAAACGACACACTTTTCACTCACCTTTATATAAATGTGACACGTCACCGCAACAGCACGCGCAAGAACGAATTGCAGGCCGAAGCCCCCCCTATCGCACGCCTCCAATATTCGAACCCAAATCGAAGATCTACGACGATCTAACCGTTGAAACTCGAAACAAACTACATAGATGCGATCCCCTCGGTTCCCTCTCCAAAACCCAGAAACAGAATCTCGATCCGACGAAGTTTTGCGCGACGATGATAAACGGTTTTGGGGCTGTTTGAATTTATTCTGGATGAACGACAGCTCCAATTGAAAAACGAATTTCACCAGTATATTACGCGTATCGAATACTTCAACATATATTTTTTCTGGAATTTTCTGAAATTTTTGAGTTTTGACTTTTGATTTTGAACTGTGGATGGATCTGGAATTGGATCTGAGATGTATACATTTGGGGAAGAGAAAAGAGTGAAGAAATGAACGTACAAAGAAAGGAGCTAGGGTTTATAGATGTATATTTATAGATAGGCTAGAGGTAGGGTAGCTAGACTGGATACGCGAACGTGCGTGACAAACCATGGTCCAAAAAGCCCGCTATGCCTCCGGAGTCGAACTTGTTAAAACTATATATCCAAACAGGTGTTTTAAAATATTCTGAACGCGATGGAAAAAGTTTCGCGACCAAATTCGATCGTATGAAGAAGTTATGCTAAAAAAACAAGATTTCACATTTTTTTCAAAATGCGTAAATTTCAAGGCGTTTCAAGTCCGTATGATCAAACGACAAGTCCGATCGCTACGAAACTTGAAATATTATTATAATTCACCGTTACGGATCCGATGAAACTGGTTTCGTCGAAATCCGAGTCCGTGCCCAAAATGGCTATTTTTATATTAATTAAATAAATAGGCAAATAAATTAATTAAATTCAATCTTTAAAATTTTTGACTTTAAAATTGAAAATTTGATCATTTTTATAATTTCACTTTAGTTACAACAAATAAAACAAACCCAGATATCAATGTCAAGTAAATAAATTTATAAATTTCAGTGTTTGAATTCAATTACGGTAAATTCAGATATTGTAAATTCCAAGAATTTACTTAAATTTAACTTTGACTATGACCTTATAGTTTACTGCGTATTATTACGTCAATTAATATAACTTTACGTTTATTTCAAATCTACCAATTATAACCAAATAAAACCTTTCAATTGTTTTTCATGAATAGGTATTTCAATGAATTAGTTAGTATTCGACTAGCATAATATTTAATTCTAACCACTGCAATAATTAAGCTTTATTTTAAATTGGATTTAGATGGAAGGATTTGTTTGCCTTTTCTTAACTACTATATTCAAAAATTTTGCCTTTCTTTGTATTGCTACTATTTCCATTTATATTGAAATTGTAAAACATATATAAAAAAATTAGAATCTCAAATAAGCTCTTATTACTCACAATTACTATATTAATTTGGATTGCACAACATCTTATTCATCACTTGCTTAAACCTAAATTCCTATTTCATTCATAAATGCTAAAATAAATCAATTATTACATAATTTCTTTTATTAATATTCATGCTATTCATGCTATTCATGTTAAATTCAATTCCTTTGTTCCATTCAACATCAGCAATTATCTATTAAATGTCCCAAAATTTCTATTAAATAAATCTAACGAATCTTTATTATAAATTAGATGAATTTAATATTGCATTCAAACTATTGCGTTAAAATTTCCGTTTCACCTTAAAGTAACTAAATTTGCCCATTATAATACTTATTTCAATTCAAAAAAAAAAATCATTTTATTAACATCAAAAATTTACCATTTCATCTTACCATTTATTTACGTATCCTTTTATTGCACTGATTGAAATAAATTCACTTATTAAATTTTTAAGTTCGTTACCTATCCATCTTGATTTTAATTCCATCTATAAAGCAAATTTAGTTAGCCTTAACGTTACTACACTAAATCTACAATCAGTTTCAATTTATATAGAATTATATCTTAATACTTACCATTTATTTATAAATTAGGTTACCTTCCAATAAATCTGATTCCTACGCATTTGATTGGATTGCCATCTTTACTATGTCTATTATTAATTAGCTTCAAATTCTACAATTTCACTTCTTAAATCCACCCTTTGCTATATTATAAGTAAAATTTACATTGGTTACATAAATGTATCATTTATTTACATTTATTACAAACTTATTTCCAGTTCCAACTAACAATCTAAATAAATTAATAGGCAACCTACCATAACATTACCGTTACCTTTTTGTCACATACAAAATCCTTTATCACAAAAATCAATTTCTGCATATATTTTCATACTACAAATTCAATTTTCTTATGTTCAAATTATAACCAAACCTGACTTTTAAATTATTTTGTATAAAATTGGGATTTCATTAAGTTTCTTAATTATTACCCTTAATTGGCATTTATCATCTTGTATTCTCGTTATCATTTCATAGATATGATTCCCAATTCCTTATTATCGACTTAAAATGTCATTACTTACATTGCATTAAACGTTGTTACTTAAATCTCTACCCAATAGTAATTAATACTCTAAATAAATATGCTTACTCCTTTCGTTATTTATTCATTATCACAAGAAACGTTTAATCATTTGTAATTTCAAATTACCTACATTGATTGTATATATTTTCCATTATTATCATTTATTAGAATTCTATTCAACTTTCCATCTTATGCATGTAGTTAACCTTTCTATTGATTTTTCCTTCAAAATTTTCAGTTATTTCTTATTTAATCGCTATAAATTAAATGCATTGGTAACGAACAATAGTTGTTACCATTATACAATTTATACATTTGTAATTTATTCTCTACAACAATTATTACCTATCAATATTATTTCGCCCATAAATACAAACTTGCAATTTTTCTTATTATCATATTCCATTTACTGTTAACAATGTTTATTACATTATACTAGTTTAATAATTTCCTCAAATTCCTCATATTCAACTCATACGCTGGTAAAATTCTTTTCACTACTTAAAATCATTTGAATTAACTTCGAATTACTATAAGTAGGTTTTTAATTTATTTTTCTTCTAAATTTAATTACAACTTAATTTAACCAAATTAAATCCATGAAATCTACGGGTCGCTACAAATAATAAGTGAATGTTAATCAATAAAGAAGTAAATAAGGTGAATGCAAATAAATTGGATATGAATGTAAATTAGTTTAAAATGAGTTAATTAGAAAGATAATAATAAATGGATGTTAATAAGTAATAAAAATGTATAAAGTTAACATTCGAAATGAAATTTATATGGTTTTGAATTAATTATTATCGGGTACTATGCATTTCCAATCTATCTTATCTTTCTGTTTCACTTTTATTCTCCTATCTTTGTTCCTTTTCGAAGACGAAATGTTTTTGAGTTGGGGAGAGTGTAATGATTCGTAAATTCGAACAAATTTTAAAAATAATAATTACAATTGTTGAATAGAATATGGTTAGAAATAAAGAATTTCAATTATTCCTGTAAATAATAATAGTAGTTGTAGTAGTAGTAATAGTAAATTTGTTAGAATATCTTAGATTAAATTGTAAAACAACTAATCTTTAATGAAATGGAAGGTGGTAGTTTGTATTAGAATATAATTTAATAATATTGACTGAATGTAATTGACAACTACATTAACGTAATTTTAATCAACTGTAACAGTAAATGTTACTAAAGAATGGGTTAAACAATATTCTAAACATATTAGCATACAACAAGAAATCAATTATTTGGTAAGTAGGTTTATACTCCTTGTGTAAACAATAAATTTATAGACATGAATTACAAAGTTGTAACAATTGATTTATTCCTCTTCTCATTGATTAATCCGCTTTGGAATTTATTTTATAATCAATGGAATTAAATGTAATTGAAATCGTTCAAAAAGGAAAGAGAACATTAATTGTAATTAATGGACGTATTAATAGAAACATATATTTGAATTAAAATAAAAGAGGTAGTTGAGGAAATAAAAAGGAAACATATGTTTTAATTGAAAAAGAAATTTGATGTAATATGAAGAACTTGTAAATCGAAATAAAAAGATAAAAATTTGTTTGAGTTATTTAATAAAAATAAAACGATTAGTGTGTAACCAAAATTCAATTGGAAATTTAATAATGAATTAATTGGAATTAAATCTTTTAATTAAGGTAAAAAGAAATAGATGGTAATTTATTCAGTCAAGAATAAGCAACATATGTTAAATTGAATAAAATGAACATTCGATTGAAGACAAACCAATGTTAAAAAATGAAGGTTCAATTTAGTTAATTTTAAAATATATTATTTTTGAGTTTAAATAAAATTTAATAGTTAAAATTAACTAAATTTTTTTTGGAATATTGAGTAATATATTTTCCAAATTCGATGAAATAGAAAATTTTCTAAAATTTTAAATTTTGGTCAAACTTAGTCAAAATTTGACCTTTGGTTGATAATTTTAGATTTGAATTTTAAAATTTTATTCTTTTTATATGATATTAGACTGAATTCTGATCTTTTCTCCACTTTCATTTTGTCAAAATCAAATTTCTATTGCTCTAAATATTTGAATTTCTATGAAAACTGACATAAGTTTGTGATGTTTAGTTGTGATATTTGGCTAAGTCCTAATGGATTAGGTTTGGTCCTAATAGGCCTTGGTTAACCAAGCGACTCTAACATGTGTCTATTCCTATGCCTATGACCATTTGTTTTCTTTTGACTAACTTGTATGTACATAATTTGCTTTTGAGAAAACATTCTCAACTCACTTCCTTCTTCCTCTCCAAATTTACAAAGAGTTCTATATCTCAAATCTCCAAAACCTCACAAATCAAAACTCTTACCTCCTCTCCTTCAATGCTTCCTTCCTCCTCCTTATGTCGCCCTCTCTTCCACCATCCAAGCCCTGATCTCCTCCTCCTTATTTTGGCCACCAATCACCACCTATAGCCAAAACCCTACCCTTCCTCTTCTAGCCATAGCCGAGCCCTACCTTACCACAACTCCACCAATTTAACCACCATCTCCTCTTTAACCTTAGCTACAACCACTCCTCCACCTTAGCTCACCTAGGCCGCACCCAAACCTTCCCTAAAACCCTATAGCCAAGCCTATTTCCTACCTCAGGCCAAGCTCTCTTTGTTTCCTTTCTCTTCTGTTTCATAAAAAAACAAAGTTACATATTTTATTTTAGAGATCCATTGTTTCTAGCTTGCTTTGCTTTGGAATTAAGAATCAAATTCTTAGCTTTGTTTTTAAATATTTCCTAGCCTCGACAGGCGAGCTATTCACTCACAATATATAATCTTATGCTAAGTGAATGATTATCAATTGATATGTTATTGAAATATTGCAATAGTTAAGAAATTTTACATAGTTTGGTTATGATTTGGTATGACATATGTTCACCTATGTTCCCTTATTATTTTGACACAATTATTATTATTGATATTATGTTGTTTATTTATAAAAAAATAGATGTGATGATATGGTCATTAATATGCTTCATGATGTTAGCATTAAATTGCTATGTTGAAAAGAAGAAAAAAGAAAATGTTATATTGATTTAAAGGTTGACACTTTTGTGATGGAAATTGTCATTCGTATGTTATATATGAAATTTATGTGTGAAGTGAAAAAAAAAAGATTTTTTTTATATGTATATGTTAAAAAGGGTTGCATATTGGGTTATGTTATGGTAGGAATCTTATGTCACCTTCCATGCTAAATATGCATATATGCTATATTATGTAGTTTGTATGTAATTATTTGTTATTGCGCGTAATTGGTTATGTAAGTAATATATAAAGTTATGTGATTCATTGTGTAAGTTATGTGTCATCTTATGTAAATTGTTATGTATGATTTTGTGTTATGTTATTTATTTTGTGTAAATCATGCTATAAGTTCCCTTAGTTTTAGGAATTCCCTGTGAGTTGAAATGATACATACCCGAACGATCTTTTAGAAACAGGGAAAAATCGTCATGGGTTGAAATGATAAACCTAAAAGATTTTTATTGATTTTGAAAATTTGGGATTGGGGGTTGAAATGATATATACCCGTAAATTTTAAATTATTGCAGATTGAAATGATAAATATCCATATCACTTACCCTAGGGTAAAAACTAATACGGACACCGTTAGTCTGTTTTTTAAAGTGATTTCTGAAATTTTGGAAAGATGTGTTTGGAAAAAAAAGGAAAATGATTTTTAAATTTAATATAAAGATTTTATGTTAAAACTTTTATCTAAAATTTAGATTTTAAAATTTTATGTTTTAAGAATTCTAAATTTATAAGTTAATTTTTAAAATGTAAATTTTAAGGTTTTACTTATAACTTTACTTACTTTTTTTTTATAATATAAGATTTAATTTAGTAAAATTTAAAAAAAGTAAAATATATTATGTTTAAAATATTTGAATTAATATATTTACTTCAATATATAACCTATTTTAATATATAAACTATTTCTAATATATATACTATTTCAATCTATAACATATTTTAATATACAAACTATTTCTAATATATAAACTATTTCAATGTATAACCTGTTTTTAAAGTATAAACTATTTTTAATGTATAACTATTCCAATATATATACTGCTTTCAATATTCAAAATGTTTAACGTAGGAACTGTTATGATTTAGATTTAATTGATTTAAAATGCGAATATTTTGATATGATAGCTTAACCTATTTTTTGGTTATGATTTTTAAAATGAATATGATTTTGGAAGTGAATATGATTCCGAAAGTTATATGATTTTGAAGTGAATACCATATTTTGATATAATTTATGAATCAGTTTTGGAAATGTAAAAGAACCAACTTGTGTCAAATAAGCGTTTGGTTGTTAAAGAGGCCAGCATAAGATATTGTCATACTCTCTGCTAATACCGAAAGCCACTTTAACAATTGTGCACGTGGTAGAGAATCCGAAATGCAGTAGGATGGTTTGGAAAATGCTACTAGAATGAAGTAAGAGAACGATGATGGATAGCCTTGACCTTCGGGTCATAATTAAACTGACTAAAATAGGAGCCACGTCGGGCCAAGTGGGGTCGCTCCCTCTATCGAGCATATTTCTTCGATACCATATTACTAATTGTGATTTATTTGGTGGCCACTATTTGATTTGACTTAGGAATGTGTCTCGAGGTGGGTGGTAGTGGCTACCATGCATTACCACCAGTCTGGATTTGCAAAACGGTAGTATCCTGCCCTGAGCATTGTCTCGCATGCCTTGTCATATTTATCCTGATCGCGCCTAGTACGAGTTTTGTTTTTGTCGTACCTATGGAATGTTCCCTGATAGACCACCAGTTTACGGTGGAGTTTACCGTACAGTATATACTACGACATTTATATAAATATGTGTTAAGGAGGATATGGGTAACGCCTTAACACTACTTTATATTTTTCTTCACTGTAGACATTATGTAGCGTATTGTATTATGTATGCAGATAGTTTCACAGATCCTTAAAGGATGGAAATTCCAAACATTCTTTAAGTTATTGCATTTCATTTGGATATTTCACAAATCTATTTACTTGCATAAGACTGTTAATCCTGACTTGAGTGTTCTGTGTTTTTCTTTATGCTCGGGTGAGCCTAAATATTACAACATTTGAGACTCACCTTTTGGAGCTTGGAGATTGGCTTGGTGATCTATCTTATCTATTCAGCTTTTCAGTTATTCTGTTATTTCAATCATTTAGTTATTTCTGTTCAGACTTGTTATTTGCTTATGTATTAGAGACTTCAGTGTATTTGGACTTCTGTTGTCTTTTGTCTTGGACTTTGTTGTTTCTATAGTAGCTTCAAGTACTATTATTTGTCTACTCCACTACGTATTGTCGTATTACTCTACATCTTTGATTCTATGATTAATTTATTTACTATCTACGCTAAGTTTTGCTAAATATAAAAATAACATTCTGTTGTTTTGGACAATTCAAGTCTGACATGTGTAGTTTATTGTCGATTAGAGTGGTTCAAAATAGCAGGTCATTACACATTCATTCGGGGGGCATGAAGATGTATCGTGACATGAAGAGAGTATTCCTTTTGGAAGGGATGAAGTGGGAAATTAATGAGTGTGTGAAGAGGTGCTTCAACTATCAGCAGGTAAAAGCTAAGCATTGAAAGTCGAGCAATTTACTTCATCCTTTGGAAGTACCGATTTAGAAGTGGGATTCTATGTCTATGAATTTTATTGATGGGTTTCCTACGTCGAGAATGGAAAATGATAGCATTTGGGTAATAGTCGATGGATTGACTAAGGTTGCTCATTTTATCTTGGTGAAGTTGACAAGAACGGCAGCTAGGTTGGCGAAGTTATATGAAGCATGTGGTGATAATGCATGTAATTCTGAGCAGTATTGTAAGTGATAAGACCCTTTTGTTTGCTAGTGAGTTCTGTTAAAGTTTGCAGAGTGCGTTGAGTATTGTAACAACCCTAGATTTTTGTATATTATTTAAATTGGACTTTCTTTTATTTTTAAATTTATTTTATTTCAAACATTTCATTTTTAAATATAAATGTTGATTATTAAGTGATTTATAGTTCAAACTAGTATAATTTGAATATTTTACTGTAAAGTGAATTTCTGGTCAAACTGTTCAAACTTTGACTTTTAAACTTCAAATTTAAATTTTTTAAATCTTAGATTTTATATTTTATTATGAAAATATATGAAATAACTTGAACACTGCTTTTCGTTTCGTTGAAAACGGAGTTAAACTGCAAAAGTTATGTACATTTCAATTTTGAGTGTAATTTGATTTATTTAACAATTTTGTCTATTTTAAATTATATAAATTATATTTTTCTTTGTCATATTTTATTTTAATATGTGTTAATCTGTTATTTTATGTATATTTTTGTCTTTTAATATTTTTGAAGTGATAGTATAATTTTTCTAAAGCTTATTGAATTTATTTTCTATTTTTAAAGCCTAGTTTCTATTTTCTTTGCTATTTTCTTCATTTAAATTATATTTAAATTAAAATTTATATATTTATTTGTGAATGCATTTTAGTTTATGTTATTATCTTTGTTATAAATATTTTTACAAGTACATAAAGATTTTCCAAAGTTCATTGCATTTATTTTTCATATTTTCAAGACTAGTTTGCAATTTTTGCTGTTTTATTAATTAAATTATATATATAATTAATATTTATTTATTTATTTTTGTTTATTTAATAAATTTTCGTACTTTTATCTGAATTTATATATATATTTCAGTTATTTAAAAATTAAAATAAATTGATGGAAATTTTAAAGGTTTTAAACACTTTAACTTCCAAAGCCTTTTTACATTCCGACCTTTCATTTTCTCAACTCCACTCTTTAATGATTTTTTTGCCGTGCTTTCATTTCTCATTCTAGCTGCATCTCCCTCATTTTTCACGTATTCTAACCTTCTCAAACTCATAAAAAAATTGCATGGCCATTGCTTCAAAGGTTTGGGTAAAATTCATCTCCTTCTTCCTTGTTTTTCTAGTTTTCTATTGAATTTTGTATATGTTCTCTACCTTCATAGCTTTGTTCCTCCACCTCCAGCTGCTAGGCCGACCCCATCACCACCACAACCAGCCACCACCACCTCCAGATCAGCACCCCATCAGGCCGACCTGCCCTAGGCAAGAGATCCACCCTCCATTTACACAAACCATCATAATATAGTTTAGGCCGAGCATACCCTTCCTCTATCACCACTTCCACCACCTTTTCCACCACTTCCTCCACCACCCCTTGCTCTGACCTGACCACCACCCACTTCCACCTCACCCACCACCATCTGGACACCTGTCCATGCCCCTATAGCTTGAGGCCGAGCCCATGTATAGCCTAGAAATGATGATATGTTGCCTTGTGTGTAGATTGTTGCACCCTATGTCCATCACCTTCAATTTCCACCATGGCCATCACCAATAGCCTCCACCACCTGATCTTCCACCACCTCTAGCTGCCACATCATACCCCACCTGACCTTCACATTTCATGGCTAGACCCACAACAGCAAGGGTCGAACCCTATGGTGCAACAAAAGCCACCATTTGCCTTAGAACCCTTTGTATTCCATTGTCTTCTCTACTTGTAACTCCCACTCACCTTATCACCTTGTAGCCGAGCCTATACTGGACCCAAACCAGACCTTAATCCATGCCTTGGCTATGCTATTTCAGTTCATAACTAAAGTATGTGAAGTTGAGAACAAGTGCAAACCATTTAACTTGTTTTGGACATTGATTTCTAGTGTTGTTCAAGTGTTACATTGTTTTGTAACTTATATGTTGCATTGTTTTGTGTAAATGTGAACAAGGCAATTATCTTTGGCTCTCTCAATATCAAATCTTTGTCGTGCCATCGTGCTTTTGAAGATCTCAGTTTGTGTCAGTTGTATTGCAATCTCCAGCTCAAACAAGTGAGTTATCCTCACCAGACAATATGTACATATATAACTAGTAAATTGACCCCTTTTGAATCTGTAAAATGCATTAACATGTTACATATGCTATATTATGATTATATGATGTTCACCCATGCTTAAACACCTATTATAACATCTGTTACTGTTATATTATGTTGTTCTGTTATTTTTATCAGTTTATCACACTGCAAGTTCCCTTTAGATTAGAATCACTATGGGTTGAAATGATACATACCCGAACGGACTTTAGAATAGGGAAAAATCATTATGGGCTGAAATGATAGGCCTGAGCGATTTTCATTTTATTTCATTTACTTGGGACTGCGGGTTTGAAATGTTAAAACCCGGATTTTCTTTGTAAATTACGGGTTGAAATGATACATTACCCGTATCACTTTACCTAGGCTAGAAAATTATATACAGACCCGTAGTTAAAATATATTTTTCTAAAATTTTTAAAAATATGTTTGAAATGTAAATATTATAATATTTTGATTTAAAACATAATGAAAAATGATTTTTGTAAAGTATTATTGATTTTTTTGGAAATTTATAGGTTAAATAAATTATGGAAGGATAGAAAATATAAATGTAAGTTATTTTGGAAATTTTGATTTAATTATAATTGAAAATTAAATTAAATATGAAATTATGATAAATTTATGATAATTTGAATTTAAAATGAATTTAAAATGATTTTATAATATATTAATGATTTTTGAGTAAAGTTAAAAAAAAATGAAAGGGATGATTATTTAAGTTGAAATTTTGAAATATAACCAAATGGGAATTTGTGAATTTGGCTTAAAAGTGAATTTTAAGTTAAGTGAATAAAATTGAAATTAAGATATATTTTGAAATTTAAACTTAAGTGTTAAGTTGAAATTTAAATTAATGAATTTAAATTTGAATGTTGAAATTTAATAAGTGAATTATTATTAAATCTTGATTTTTGAATGGAAATTTAACTTTATAAAATCATGAACTTAAGGAAAATTAAATAATGTTTATAAATGTGAAAATGTATGATTTTATTAGTTAAAAATGTTTTATATAAAAATATAATTGATTGTGAAATTATATTGAATATTTGAAGTTAATTAACTGCATTTTTCAAATGCTATTAATTGCAATTTAAATGATATTACAGCATTTGTAAATGATGTAGTTGATGATAATGAACTAAAAAGCTAAATTGAATTAAAGGCTATTATAGCAATCTTTTTAAGTGCTATAATTGTTGAATTTAACTAAGTTTATTTGAAATATTAAGTAAACCCTATTACAGCATTTTTAAAAATGCCGTCTTTTGTTAAATTGAACTGTTTTGAATGTAACTTTCCGTAGCATTTTCTAAATGCTGCGAAAAGTGAATTTTCACTGTTTTGATAAACTTAAGTGAATAAATGAACTTTGGAAGTTGAAATTTTTGGCAATTTAATAATTTAATTATTAAATATAATAACTTCATTTTAATGATTTAAAATGATTTTTGAAATATAAACTGTTTTGAAATGTAAATTGAAATGGTATTTTAAATTGAATAAAATGAATAATGATTTGAAATGAATGTGGTTTTGAAAAGATATGATATTTTGGTTTATTAAAATGATTTGAAATGAAGGTGGTTTTGAAAAGATATGATATTTTGGTTTATTAAAATGATTTGAAATGAAGTTTTGGAAAGATATGATATTTTTGATATATTAAAATGATTGAAATGACTTGAAATGGATATGATATTTTTGATATATTAAAATGATTGAAATGAGGTTTTGAAATGATATGATATTTTGATATATTAAAATGATTTGAAATGTGGTTTTGAAAGATATGATATTTTGGTTTATCAAAATGATTTGAAATGAAGTTTTGGAATGATATGATATTTTGATATATTAAAATGATTTGAAATGTGGTTTTGAAAAGATATGATATTTTGATATATTAAAATGATTTGACAAGAATTTCTAGAAAGATATGATGTTTTGAAATGGTTTGGAATTAATTTAATCTTTATTTTGATAAAGATTTGGATTTGAAATGATATCCTATTTTGAAGTATAAACATTATTTTAAAAGTTATAACTACGGGTTATAATAACGATTGGTTGGCAAAAAGACCGGGATCGGATATCTGGCATACTCTCTGTCGATACCGAAAACCACTTTGACAACCGTGTACGCGGTGGAGATTCCAGAATGAAGTAGGATGGTGGCGACGTTCTTGAGGTATATTACGTGGACCCAACTCCCGTGAGTTGGCATAAGGTGGCTAAAGCAGGAGCGATCTCGGGCCAAGTGAGGTCATTCCTCCTATCGGACACATTCCTTCGATACTATACTCTTACTGGTGATTGATTAGATGGCCATCCTCCGATTTTGATATGGGAGTGTGTTCCGAGGTGGGCGTATGTGGCTGCTGCGTTACCACCAGCCCGTGTGCGTAATTGGTATATCTACCCTGGCATTGCCTTGTGTGCCGTGTCACTTAGCATACCGAGCCTTTACTACGAGTTTGTTTTTCTCCCGTAGCCCGTGTGGTATCCTCTGACAGTCACTCGGAGTGGAGATGGCATGATATTGGATGGACTACTGGGACTATTATGTGTGAAGGGTGATATAGGTAACCCGGAACGCTATTTAAAAGTAAGTTTATTTTACTGTAGACATTATTATAATAGCGAAATATTACTACATAGTAAATAGTTTAACGGATCCTTAAAGGATGGGCGGTCTCAGGCATCCTTTAAGTTACTTGTACCTTATTACAGTTCATTTGAGTTGGTTTACATTATATAAGTATATATTGTCCTGACTCGAGTGTTTGTATTTTTATTTACGCTCGGGTCAGCCTGAGTTATTCACAGATTTGGATTCCACTTTCTGGAGATTGGAATCGCTGGAGATTATCTGCTTATCTAGTTTTATCTATTCCAGTTCTGTTGTTCTATTCAGCTTGTACTTGGTTATCATCTTAAGAGTTCTGTTGTACATTATTTAGTCTGTTGTATTTTATTTAACTCTGATATATTTACATAGTAGCTTCATGAACTGCTATCTCTTTACTTCCGCTGCATTTCTTACTCTGTGTCCGTGTTCTGTGATTTTTTATTTACTGTATATTCTGAGATTTGCCAAATTTTATTTACAATGCGGTATTTTGAGCAATTCAAGTCCGACATGTGCGGATGCGAATGGTTGAAAATATCAGGTTGTTATAGTTGGTATCAGAGCTTTGGTAGCTCTAGGCAAAACTCAGTATATAGGGTAAATGTATTTACAGAATCACTTTCATTAGAGTTTAAACCTCTTCCTTTTTGACTCGATTCCTTTGAATTTTGGAACATTCCCCGTGGTTCCAAAATCCATTCATGTCCCTCACTATTTATCTTCTTTTGTTTCTGGAGTATCCCATAACTCCACTTCAAAAGATCTTCATAATGAGTCGGCGGTCTCGCCAACCTCAAATTTATTTGTAAAAGGGGAAAACCCCTTTACAACAACATCGATTCACCAGAGATTCTATATCCTCGGTTTAGATGCTAGTATCTCTTATAATTTCAAACTCTACATCTTGAGATTGAATGTAGATTTACCCCAGAAAATCCACATCGATCTTATTCTATAAGTCACGGTTGACCCGGTTAAGATTACCCACGGTTTATTTAAGCTTATCCATCTCCCTACTTTGTTTAACCATCTTTGTTTCTAAACCATCTCCAAACATTTTGAACTATACTTGTAAATCTATGTTTTATATATTATGTTGTTTGAGTTGATGATGTTGATTTGGGTTTCCAATCGATTCGTCTGATCAACGCTATCGATAGGATTTCTAAAACACTTTGACAGAACAAACTGACACAATATTATTTTAAAATTTGGTTAATAAATTTTGATATAAGTAAATTTATGGAACTTAATAAATTGATTTAAATTAATCATTTGAAATGATAATACATGATTTATCATTTATTGTGCTATAATTGAATTTATAAATAGTTGTTTATAAATTGATTTGGGAACTGAAATGAATTTAAAACAAGAATTTGAGAATTTAATTTCCGATGGTTTCAAACCTTGTGTTTTCAAGTTTTAAAAGGATATATTATTTAAAGCATTTTGAATAGAAATTTGTTTCCAAAGAATTTGAAAAGTTAAAGAAATTTGTGCTCTTCTCTTTGTCGCTGGAAAATAATTTCGGTGATGAACCGCGACATCATCGACTTTCATTTTCGAGTTTCGAAGTGAAGAGACCGTTATGTAGTCTTGCTACAGCTTTGTTTTGGGAAATTTAATTGATTTGAATTTCTAAAATAAGACTAGATTTATAATATATATATATATATATATGATTTAAATATGATTTGACTTATTATGTTTATATATTTATTTATCCCTAAATGGTTTGAAGGGAATCAGAAATTTAATTCTTAAATTTTATTTTAAAGAATCATTTCAATTATAAAAAGAAAATCAAAATTTTAGATAGATGATTCAAACTTGAGATGAGGAAATTAGAAAGTTTTATTTGTATAATACAATTGCATTCAAATTTAACTTGCCTTAATTTCAAAAGTTAACAATGTAATTGGATAATATACAATATAAAAAGCTTTATAAATAAAATTTGAGTGATTATAATAAATTTTATACACTTAAATTTTAGTTATAAAAGATTGACAGAGGTAAATATAGAAAAAGGGGTTAATTTAATAATTTACAATATAAATGATGTTAAAGGAATCAAAAATAAATTAAAACAGTTATAATAAATGTAAGTATCTTAACATAGGTGATAAAACATATTGAGAGGAATAAATTTAATTTTTATTTAGGAATAAAGAAGAATTAAATTTATTAAGTACATTTTTGAATATAATAAATGATGATTTTTCAAATCCATGATTTTTGAAAATTGTTAGTTTAGGAGAATTGGATGATAAGATAATGAAATTAGAAATAGTTAAGATTTATGTAACTTGTATAAAAATATAAATAAAATAAAAGGCAAAAAAAATTTAAAAAAAATTAAAAAAAAATTAATTATCAACTTAAGTTGAAACCATGGAAATTCCAAACCTATTATCTTATTTTGTTTTTCAAACTTATCATCTTATTTTGTTTTCAAATTGTCTTTAGTTGTCCTTATTTTCCTCATCTTGTTATAGACTGTTATTAGGCATCTATCTATAATCTTTCTGTTTAGAAATCTTTCTATAATCTTTAATAATCTTTGGTACTCATTTTAAATCTGAGCACTGCTTTTCATCCACAGACCGTCGGTCAAGCGGAAAGAGTTAATCAGATTCTAGAGGATCTTTTCGTGCTTGTGTTCCTGATTTTGGAGAATCTGGGGAAGATCATCTCCACCTTGTGAAACATACCTATAACAATAGTTATCAGGTGTAATTTAAATCTCCTTGTCATCTTACCTTAATCTTATTTCACTCTATCTAATTCTGTGCTTTCCCGTACCTCATTCCTTTTCGGGGACGAAAAGTTTTGAGTGGGGGAGAGTGTAACAACCCTAGATTTTTGTATATTATTTAAATTGGACTTTCTTTTATTTTTAAATTTATTTTATTTCAAACATTTCATTTTTAAATATAAATGTTGATTATTAAGTGATTTATAGTTCAAACTAGTATAATTTGAATATTTTACTGTAAAGTGAATTTCTGGTCAAACTGTTCAAACTTTGAATTTTAAACTTCAAATTTAAAATTTTTAAATCTTAGATTTTATATTTTATTATGAAAATATATGAAACAACTTGAACACTGCTTTTGGTTTCGTTGAAAACGGAGTTAAACTGCAAAAGTTATGTACATTTCAATTTTGAGTGTAATTTGATTTATTTAACAATTTTGTCTATTTTAAATTATATAAATTATATTTTTCTTTGTCATATTTTATTTTAATATGTGTTAATATGTTATTTTATGTATATTTTTGTCTTTTAATATTTTTGAAGTGATAGTATAATTTTTCTAAAGCTTATTGAATTTATTTTCTATTTTTAAATCCTAGTTTCTATTTTCTTTGCTATTTTCTTCATTTAAATTATATTTAAATTAAAATTTATATATTTATTTGTGAATGCATTTTAGTTTATGTTATTATCTTTTTTATAAATATTTTTACAAGTACATAAAGATTTTCCAAAGTTCATTGCATTTATTTTTCATATTTTCAAGACTAGTTTGCAATTTTTGCTGTTTTATTAATTAAATTATATATATAATTAATATTTATTTATTTACTTTTGTTTATTTAATAAATTTTCGTACTTTTATCTGAATTTATATATATATTTCAGTTATTTAAAAATTAAAATAAATTGATGGAAATGTTAAAGGTTTTAAACACTTTAACTTCCAAAGCCTTTTTACATTCCGACCTTTCATTTTCTCAACTCCACTCTTTAATGATTTTTTTGCCGTGCTTTCATTTCTCATTCTAGCTGCATCTCCCTCATTTTTCACGTATTCTAACCTTCTCAAACTCATAAAAAAATTGCACGGCCATTGCTTCAAAGGTTTGGGTAAAATTCATCTCCTTTTTCTTTGTTTTTCTAGTTTTCTATTGAATTTTGTATATGTTTTCTACCTTCATAGCTTTGTTCCTCCACCTCTAGCTGCTAGGCCGACCCCATCACCACCACAACCAGCCACCACCACCTCCAGATCACCACCCCATCAGGCCGACCTGCCCTAGGCAAGAGATCCACCCTCCATTTACACAAACCATCATCATATAGTTTAGGCCGAGCATACCCTTCCTCTATCACCACTTCCACCACCTTTTCCACCACTTCCTCCACCACCCCTTGCTCTGACCTGACCACCACCCACTTCCACCTTACCCACCACCATCTGGACACCCGGCCATGCCCCTATAGCTTGAGGCCGAGCCCATGTATAGCCTAGAAATGATGATATGTTGCCTTGTGTGTAGATTGTTGCACCCTATGTCCATCACCTTCAATTTCCACCATGGCCATCACCAATAGCCTCCACCACCTGATCTTCCACCACCTCTAGCTGCCACATCAGACCCCACCTGACCTTCACATTTCATGGTTAGACCCACAACAGCAAGGGTCGAACCCTATGGTGCAACAAAAGCCACCATTTGCCTTAGAACCCTTTGTATTCCATTGTCTTCTCTACTTGTAACTCCCACTCACCTTATCACCTTGTAGCCGAGCCTATACTGGGCCCAAAACAGACCTTAATCCATGCCTTGGCTATGCTATTTCAGTTCATAACTAAAGTACGTGAAGTTGAGAACAAGTGCAAACCATTTAACTTGTTTTGGACATTGATTTCTAGTGTTGTTCAAGTGTTACATTGTTTTGTAACTTATATGTTGCATTGTTTTGTGTAAATGTGAACAAGGCAATTATCTTTGGCTCTCTCAATATCAAATCTTTGTCGTGCCATCGTTCTTTTGAAGATCTCAGTTTGTGTCAGTTGTATTGCAATCTCCAGCTCAAACAAGTGAGTTATCCTCACCAGACAATATGTACATATATAACTAGTAAATTGACCCCTTTTGAATCTGTAAAATGCATTAACATGTTACATATGCTATATTATGATTATATGATGTTCACCCATGCTTAAACACCTATTATAACATCTGTTACTGTTGTATTATGTTGTTCTGTTATTTTTATCAGTTTATCACACTACAAGTTCCCTTTAGATTAGAATCACTATGGGTTGAAATGATACATACCCGAACGGACTTTAGAATAGGGAAAAATCGTTATGGGCTGAAATGATAGGCCTGAGCGATTTTCATTTTATTTCATTTACTTGGGACTGCGGGTTTGAAATGCTAAAACCCGGATTTTCTTTGTAAATTACGGGTTGAAATGATACATTACCCGTATCACTTTACCTAGGCTAGAAGATTATATACAGACCTGTAGTTAAAATATATTTTTCTAAAATTTTTAAAAATATGTTCGAAATGTAAATATTATAATATTTTGATTTAAAACATAATGAAAAATGATTTTTGTAAAGTATTATTGATTTTTTTGGAAATTTATAGGTTAAATAAATTATGGAAGGATAGAAAATATAAATGTAAGTTATTTTGGAAATTTTGATTTAATTATAATTGGAAATTAAATTAAATATGAAATTATGATAAATTTATGATAATTTGAATTTAAAATGAATTTAAAATGATTTTATAATATATTAATGATTTTTGAGTAAAGTTAAAAAAAAATGAAAGGGATGATTATTTAAGTTGAAATTTTGAAATATAACCAAATGGGAATTTGTGAATTTGGCTTAAAAGTGAATTTTAAGTTAAGTGAATAAAATTGAAATTAAGATATATTTTGAAATTTAAACTTAAGTGTTAAGTTGAAATTTAAAGTAATGAATTTAAATTTGAATGTTGAAATTTAATAAGTGAATTATTATTAAATCTTGATTTTTGAATGGAAATTTAACTTTATAAAATCATGAACTTAAGGAAATTAAATAATGTTTATAAATGTGAAAATGTATGATTTTATTAGTTAAAAATGTTTTATATAAAAATATAATTGGTTGTGAAATTATATTGAATATTTGAAGTTAATTAACTGCATTTTTCAAATGCTATTAATTGCAATTTAAATGATATTACAGCATTTGTAAATGATGCAGTTGATGATAATGAACTAAAAAGCTAAATTGAATTAAAGGCTATTATAGCAATCTTTTTAAGTGCTATAATTGTTGAATTTAACTAAGTTTATTTGAAATATTAAGTAAACCCTATTAGAGCATTTTTAAAAATTCTGTCTTTTGTTAAATTGAACTGTTTTGAATGTAACTTTCCGTAGCATTTTCTAAATGCTGCGAAAAGTGAATTTTCACTGTTTTGATAAACTTAAGTGAATAAATGAACTTTGAAAGTTGAAATTTTTGGCAATTTAATAATTTAATTATTAAATATAATAACTTCATTTTAATGATTTAAAATGATTTTTGAAATATAAACTGTTTTGAAATGTAAATTGAAATGGTATTTTAAATTGAATAAAATGAATAATGATTTGAAATGAATGTGGTTTTGAAAAGATATGATATTTTGGTTTATTAAAATGATTTGAAATGAAGGTGGTTTTGAAAAGATATGATATTTTGGTTTATTAAAATGATTTGAAATGAAGTTTTGGAAAGATATGATATTTTTGATATATTAAAATGATTGAAATGACTTGAAATGGATATGATATTTTTGATATATTAAAATGATTGAAATGAGGTTTTGAAATGATATGATATTTTGATATATTAAAATGATTTGAAATGTGGTTTTGAAAGATATGATATTTTGGTTTATCAAAATGATTTGAAATGAAGTTTTGGAATGATATGATATTTTGATATATTGAAATGATTTGAAATGTGGTTTTGAAAAGATATGATATTTTGATATATTAAAATGATTTGACAAGAATTTCTAGAAAGATATGATGTTTTGAAATGGTTTGGAATTAATTTAATCTTTATTTTGATAAAGATTTGGATTTGAAATGGTATCCTATTTTGAAGTATAAATATTATTTTAAAAGTTGTAACTACGGGTTATAATAACGATTGGTTGGCAAAAAGACCGGGATCGGATATCTGGCATACTCTCTGTCGATACCAAAACCACTTTGACAACCGTGTACGCGGTGGAGATTCCAGAATGAAGTAGGATGGTGGCGACGTTCTTGAGGTATATTACGTGGACCCAACTCCCGTGAGTTGGCATAAGGTGGCTAAAACAGGAGCGATCTCGGGCCAAGTGAGGTCATTCCTCATATCGGACACATTCCTTCGATACTATACTCTTACTGGTGATTGATTAGATGGCCATCCTCCGATTTTGATATGGGAGTGTGTTCCGAGGTGGGCGTATGTGGCTGCTGCGTTACCACCAGCCCGTGTGCGTAATTGGTATATCTACCCTGGCATTGCCTTGTGTGCCGTGTCACTTACCATACCGAGCCTTTACTACGAGTTTGTTTTTCTCCCGTAGCCCGTGTGGTATCCTCTGACAGTCACCCGGAGTGGAGATGGCATGATATTGGATGGACTACTGGGACTATTATGTGTGAAGGGTGATATGGGTAACCCGGAACGCTATTTAAAAGTAAGTTTATTTTACTGTAGACATTATTATAATAGCGAAATATTACTACATAGTAAATAGTTTAACGGATCCTTAAAGGATGGGCGGTCTCAGGCATCCTTTAAGTTACTTGTACCTTATTATAGTTCATTTGAGTTGGTTTACATTATATAAGTATATATTGTCCTGACTCGAGTGTTTGTATTTTTATTTACGCTCGGGTCAGCCTGAGTTATTCACAGATTTGGATTCCACTTTCTGGAGATTGGAATCGCTGGAGATTATCTGCTTATCTAGTTTTATCTATTCCAGTTCTGTTATTCTATTCAGCTTGTACTTGGTTATCATCTTAAGAGTTCTGTTGTACTTTATTTAGTCTGTTGTATTTTATTTAACTCTGATATATTTACATAGTAGCTTCATGAACTGCTATCTCTTTACTTCCGCTGCATTTCTTACTCTGTGCCTGTGTTCTGTGATTTTTTATTTACTGTATATTCTGAGATTTGCCAAATTTTATTTACAATGCGGTATTTTGAGCAATTCAAGTCCGACATGTGCGGATGCGAACGGTTGAAAATATCGGGTTGTTATAAGTATAGAATTGAGCATGAGTACAGTTTACCACTATAGATTGATGGTCAAACAAAAAGGATCAAACATGTGCTTGAAGATATTCTAAGGGCATCTTTTTTAGATTTTAAAGTACCTTGGGAAGATCATTTGCATCTTGCAAAGTTTACCTTTAGTACTAATTACCGGTCGAGTATCAGTATGGCCCTGTTTGAGGCACTGTATGTTAGACCATGCAAATCACCTTTTTTGTTGATCTGACATAAGGGTTAGGATCATGTTGAAACCCTGGTAAGGGATGTTATCGAAAGGTAGAATTAATTTGCACTAGAATGAAGATAGTGCAACTAAGAAAGAAATATTATGCCCTCAAGAGGAGCAGAGTGCTTGAGTTTGTGATAGGCGACTATGTGTTTGTAAAGGTTTCTTAAATGGGAGGAGTTTTGCACTTTAGGAAGGCAGGGAATTAACACGTAGATATGTAGGACCATTCCTAATGATTGAGAGAATTGGTAAACTCACTTATCGAGTCGAGTTACTGAGTAGTCTAGTGGGTATGCATAATGTCTTTCATATCTCACACTTGAGGAAATGTGTGCACAATCCAAATTCAGTAGTGGAGCCAAGGGTATTTAAGGACTTATCTATAGAGCCAAATTTTACTTATGTTAGACGATAAAGGGAATGGTAGGTCATGATATGAAAGAGTTAAGAAACAAAGTTATCAAACTTATTCATGTCCAGTGGAGTGACGATGTTTATGATTGTACCTGGAAGATAAATGATAAGATTAGGGATATCTATCCCTATTTTTTTTGACATCTATTATTAGACATGCATGTTTTGTTGTATAGACTAATAGTGACATTGATACGACTTTTTTTATGGTGTGATTGTGTGTTAGTAGTGAAATTAACACCTTATAATTGATGATTGATGATTCACATTAGTGGGGAACTAGTGTAATTTTTGTACTATGTGTACATTGTTTTGATGATGGTGGTCTTTATCCTGCCTTGTCTGAATTCGAGGATGAATTTACTCTAAGGAGGGAAGATTATAACACCATATATTTAAGAGTGTCATAATATAGTGAATTAACTAACTAAAAAAATTATGATGTTTTAGAGTGCCATAAACTAATAACATTATAAGGTGAAAATTAGTGTAAGTCCTATGACAGAATGAGAATGACTATAAGAGGAAGAGTTAGGGATTCAGTAGGAATAGGCTAGAATGGGGTTTTAGCACAAAATCAAAATTTTTAACCGCTTAACACTCCCACCTTTTATTCATTCCCTCCTTCATCCAAAATAAGAATAAATATAAAATAAATGAAAGAAAAATTAGGAGCTAGGCTAGCAACATATTAAGAAGAAGAAGAAGGAAACTAAGATAAAAGAAGGAGCTTTCATTACTAAGAAGACATTTAATAATGTTCTAAACAACCTTAGGGGAGTAGCATTTTCTCTAAACCTTCCAAACCCATATAGGCTGGGATTATATGCTTTCATGATGTTTTGAATGACAATGAACAAGTTTATGAAGGCTAGATATTATTTATCCATGTTTGTGAATTTAATGATAAATTTTTTTGAGGTGATCAAGGAAAAACGTGAGTTAAACCCTCTCCAAATCACTTGAAATTTTTATATGATATATAAAATAATAATATGGAGATGAGTTTTAATTTCATAATTTTCTGAAATTATATGGAATTTATATGAATTTTCTAAGTTGAGAAAATGCCTAATTTCAGATACTAATTATCTAAGACATCAAAAATTATTATATTTTTTTCCTAAAAATCTTATATGATCCAAAATATGATGATTCGGATTTTTGGTGGACTATTGGGTTTTTATCATGCAATTTTGAATTTATTTTGATTATTTGGCAAAGGGAAGAGCCGATTACAAAAGTGTAATCAATTAAATAAAAAATTTAATAATAATTTTTGAAAAGAAAACTGCATAAAGCCCTGGTAAACCAATGATAATTCAACACATAACCAGGTTAGATGAGAAGTTACTACTTTAAATGGAAATAAAATAGTTTCCAATTTAATTATCAAATTGTCATATCAAGTGAACACAGCTGATATCAACCAAAGATATGAACTTTCGATAGCTGATATCAACTTACGATAGCTTAATGTCAACTAGAGAAATCAACTGGAGGTATCAACTTATGATAGCTTAATGTCGACTAGAGATATCAACTAGAGATAGTTGATATCAACTATAATTATCAATTTATGATAGCTGATATCAATCAAAGATATCACTCAGAAATCTGTAAAGGAAGCAAAAGAACACAAGGCTTCTTTTGCGAAGCTTTAACGCACTAAGAAGTCAAACATTTGGCCATGAACTCCTCTACATCCTTCTTCATACTTTCCTATTGAAATGTATGCTTAGCATCGTTATACATTTTATTCCCTCTGGGTGTGTAGTCAATCGAGAGTGATGACACGTTCTAAGTACTTCTTCGTGTAGCCCATCCATATCTAGGACAAACAGCTTGTTATCTTTCCAAAGCCATGATCTATATGGTACTGCCTCATATGTATTAACTCTACTTTTTCTTCTATGGAATCAAATATTTTCACTGGCTTTACATCATGCCTCTGATTAGCACTTATTCAATCGATAATAGAAGGTTAAACTAGTAAGACTGCTAATATTTTGGGTGCAAGTTCGCATCTAGGACAAAATCAAAACTAGCTATGGATTTCAACATCGTTCAACTCTATGAACATCGAACCTTACATAGCATGACTTCGACTAAGTGATTTTTCCATTGCATTTTCTTTTCTGGAAGTATAGAAAATTTCAAATTTGTAAAAGGCTTAGACCTTCAACTACCTCTAATGTCTAAGGTTGAGACCGTTTTAGGAGAAGAGATATTTAAGAGACTTATGATCAGTGTATGACTCAAATCTCTCTCCTAACAAATACTACCTTTATGTTTTAAGGGAAACACAATCACTGCCAACTTCAAGTCGTAAGTTGGGTAATTCTTTTAAGTTGGTCAATGGAAATTCTATGGAGTTAGAAAACCATCGAAAAATTTCAAAATTAAAATAACCGCAAGCGCACGGCATACTATTGTAGTACGTTGCGAGTACAGGTCGATCCATAGGGAATTGTTAGATTTTAAAATTCTATTCAATCAAAATAAACCAAAGTCGATGGAATGTTTAGCTAGATAATTAAAGAATTAACTAACTAATTAAAAGAAAAGAGAAGCAAATATAAGAGTTAAATGACAATTTAGAGAATAAATCCACTCTTTAGATCATGTAGTTCAACAAATATGAAATCACGATCTCTCTTTTATGGTCATTAGTGCTTTAATTGATGTTCTTATCATAAGTATGGCATATTTGTGCTATTGATTAGCCAACATAAGCCATCAAACTATAACACATCCCTTAAAGCACTTATTAGCTTTCATGAAACTTGACAAAGAAAATGAAAATGAAATCTATTTTAAGTATGGCCTATTAACTATTGATTAGAAATATAGACCATCAAATTTTAATTTCAAATCACTTTCTTTTACCATAATCATATTTTGATGAAGAGGCATTTAATGTTAGCGATTGTTTAAGCATAGCCTATTTGATGTCACCAATATAGGCTATCAAATTCAAAGCAAAAACAACTAGTAAACCATTTCTAACAACAATGTAAGCCTATTTGATTTTGTTTTTCATGATGTTTCATATACGTTTCAAACAACGAATTCGTGTGATCATTGTAAATTTCATTCATTTGCTCAACAAAATCCAATTTATAGTTATTAGCATGAGGATTTTCACTTTGAAATTGTTGAAAACAAAAATTTTCAATCGTAACATGGTTAAGATTATTCCCATTGCCAAATACGTTTAAAAAGTTGTTTCCATTTTCGTTTTGAATTTGAAATTCATTTTGGAGTTCGAAATTGAATTGGCATGGGTTATAATCGAAATCTTTTGAATTTTGAATTGAATCCAAATTTTGAAATCCTTGACTCGAGTTATTACACAAATATGAATTACATAAATCATTTATACCTTGATTTTTTTATCGAGAGATTTCAAGCAGAGATGAAATGCTATTTTCGAGATTCGATGGTTGTTGGTAATTTTGAAAATTTTATGGTTCAAAACTCGAATTGTTTAAACAATAGTTGTCGTTAAAATATCCATATGAATTTGGAGTGAAATTATATGGATTATATTGATTTTCATAACTATCGTAAAATTCACATAAATGGGGAAACTCGGACATTTTCAAGAATGTTTTTTTAATAAAGAAAAATATTTACATAAAGAATTGATTTTTCTAAATGGAAAATTGATTTTTTTTTTTTTGGATTTTCAATATTTTTGGTTTTTTAAAAATGTTTTACATGTTTTTTTTTGGATTTTTGAAATTTCAAAGGAAAAGGAGGATTTAAACATTTCAAAGAAAAATAAAAGTAATATTTACAGTTTTTTTAGTTTTGGATTTAGGATTCTTTTTTTTTTTGATGTTTCAATATGCATGAACTAATGCAATTAAATGAATGCAATGGTTAATTACAAATGATTTATCCTAAGTTAACCCAAAATTGTATATCACACTTTATCTTAAATCAACAAGATAGTTCTCAGCCAGGTAATGGGCAGGAGTTATCGATGCACCACGAATCACCGTAGCAATGCAGCCGAAGCTTAAAGTGCCTTCAGAGAAACAATTCAATATAATATTTACGAATTACCGTAATATTTATAACTAATTATTGCTCTACATTAGTCTAAACACCAAGAAATTAAATCATTCAAAGAAGACAAATTTTCAATATACAATTAAGTGTTATCGATTTCTAACCGTTATTATCAATCAAAATTCTAGGATGAAATGCAAAACAGAAATTAAACGTGTATTAACAATGCAACTACGAATGGATTTTGTTTTTGTTTTTATTTTTTGCAATTTTTTTTATCTTTGAATTTTTTTATAGAAATACAAGCAACCAACAATGCAACGCAAATAAAAACAATAGATATGGCAAGTAAGCAGTTTTTTTGGCAAGTTAGGCGAAGCAATTATTTTCGACAAGCCAAACGAAGCAATTGACTCTTCTAATCTGCTTCGGCAACCTGGAAATGAAAAACAAGATATATATACAGCTTTTTTTTTTAAAGAAGAAACTAAAACAAACAAAGCAAATTAAACTAAAACAATTTTTTTTAATACCAAATGAAAATGAGAATAAGTTCTTTTTTTTTCAAAAAGAGAAAACAAAAACCAAGACAAACTCAACCCAAATTTCGAATTTCCCTAACCCGAACAAAGGCAAAAATCTTTTTATTTGTTTTGTTTTTTCTGTTTTTTCGTTTTGTTTTTTTTTGAAAGAACTTTTTTTATAAAAGAAAACAAAGGTTCAAAGAAAGTATTTTTTTTATTGAAATCAAAACCAGCCCTGGCCCAATTACAAAGCCCAATACCCAAACTTGAAGTAAACCTATTTTACCAATAGAATTAAAGAAAAATGCAATGACTCAACCAAAATCAAATGCCTAATTTCTCATTCAATAGACCATCCCAAACCACCGTTCTATTTCACCCTTCAACGAATTCCACTGTACGAAACCTCCAAAACAAGAATTCATGAATATATTTAGGGGATTTATGCTTCGTCTGCGGTTGGTTCAGAGGGTTGGAGGAAACAAATTTTAGGCGCGGATGTTCGATTTGGATTTGGGTGGGTTCGCGTGAATTGGTTCGCGGTTCAAGGGGAAGCAGCAATTGACTGAAGGTGATTTGGATATTGGGTGCAGTCGTTGTGAATTTGGGCGATTGGAGGTGAAGGTGTTGTGTGTCGAGGAGGGTGTCGCAGTTGTGAAGCGATTGGTGGAGGCAGTTTGTGGATGATTGGAAGGCGGTAGATATGGATCCGATTTGATTTGCGATGATGTAGTGCGACTGTGGGTTCGGCAGTTCGAAGGGGATGGGACTTTGGGTTGCAACGTTTGCTTCGAGTCGATTGGGGTTTGGGGATTTTCGAGGAGGAAGTAAATGTTGTAGTAGGATGAATGTAGGCAATGTTTGCACTATTCGGGTGGAAGTGAGTGAGTGCACAGAGGGGATGTGTTAGTGCTTCAGGTGGTTGAACTGTAGGGTAGTGGGAAGATTGATGGTGGTTGAAAGGTTGTAGCTTGAAGTTGAAGCAAGTATAAGAGTTGATGGGGTGTATTGGCAGTTCTTCGGCAGCAAGATTGCAGCAGTTTAAGTGATTGGAGCAGTAGTGTGGTAAGTGAGATGAATTGTGGGGTTGTAAATGAGCTTGTAGGTTGTAGCAACTGAAGTGCTGCAATGTTGAAGCCAATGACAGTTACTGGAGGAGGGCGGTGAGTTGTTTGATTAAGTCTGTGATGGTTAGAGTTTGAAGTTATGGTGAGGGTGGAAGTTGACAGTCAAGTGATGGGGTTGGTCTGTGGTAAGGAGTCGATTTGGGAATGTGCAGAATTGTTTTTGTGAATGTGTATTGCAAATGTGAATGAGAATGTGGAGGAGGGTAAGAAGTGAGGTGGAGATATATGTGGTTGTCTGGATGTTTGGGACTGAAGTGATATTTTGTGGTGAAGAGGAGGCTTACTGTCAGTGCTGTTTGGTGGAGATGTAAATGGGATTGATGAAGCTTTTGATGCTGCTGGGGTTATGTGGGAGTCAGTTATGTAGGGGAGGAAAATGTATGAAGTGGCCGTGAAGAGATGTTTGGATTGGAGTGATGAAATTGAAGTGGCAGAGGTGGATGTTCATGTTTTAATGGATGGGTCAGAGGGGAGATGTACTTGAACTAAGATGTAGTGGTTTTGGTTATTAAATGATGGCAGGTGTTGTAGTTGATAGAGAAGGATTTGTGATTTGTGAAGCTGAAGTATGAAAGGCAGGTTGATGGTTAGTTGGTGGTAGAATGCTGATGTATAGGGTAATGTAGTGTTCTGTTATGTGCACAGTTGACAGGGAAGTGCACAGGTTAGAGGGTCTGTAGAGAGGAACAGAGAATGTAAACTTGTAAAATAGAAAAAGAAATGTAAAATGGAAAGAAAATTGTAAATGCCCAATGAAATGGAAGAAGAATTTTTTTTAAATACATATACATACATACATATATACATATATATACATATACATACATACATACATATACATATACATACATACATACATACATATACATACATACATACATACATACATACATATATATATATATATATATATATATATAGAACAGTGTGAAACTGCTTTAGGTCCCATTAAGCAGGTGTGGAGACGAAAACTTACATCAGAGACTACTCAAACCGGGCCTACGCAAAATATACAACAAAATGAGGCGCATAATGAGACTAATTCTGAAGCAAGACATACACATAGAACAGTCAACCGAAGTAACTAACTGCCAAAAGGAAACACTTGTGGAAACACTTGCTTCTCTAGAAAATGTAGAAAAGGAAGATGCTCCATTATTGGTAAATACTGAAGAAACTGCAACTGATCACATCTCAGTTGGGAACTCATCAGCACTAGTTGTCACAATAGATGAAATACACGAAATTAATCTAGTTGTTCTGGATAAACTGGACTTAGACACAGACACTGAGGAAACTAGCCCTAATAAGTTCCCAAAGACAAACCTGGACTACACTAAACAATTTCTAAATCCAGAGGCCAAAGGTAAAACGAAACCAAATCGTGAGGTCTCTCCTATGAAACTGAGGAGTAGATCCTCAAATTCTAAATGTCAATAATAAGTTGGAATGTAAGGGGTCTAAACAATGATATTAGACGTTCAGACCTCTTAAATCTGAGGAGAATCTATTCTCCTTCTATTATAAGTATTTTAGAAAATAAATTCAGTAATGAAAATTTAACTTTTTTTTACTGATTCTTTGGGAGATGATTGTAACTTCATACATAATAACGATGCGGGAGGAAAAGGCCGCATCCTTTTACTATGGAACAAATCAATCTGGACTATCATTCTACAGAAGAAAGATGACCAACAAATAAATGTTGATGTTACCAACATGGAAGGTCTGAAATTGACTTTGAGTTATGTATATGCTAGTAATTTGGCCTGTCAAAGAATTCATCTATGACTCTCCATTAAAGAAATAAGCAAATTACTAATAACTCTTGGATTGTGCTAGGGGATTTCAACTCAGTGCTCAGAGCAGAGGAGAAAAAAGGTGGACTTGCCATGAAAGTTTCCCAGCTAGAGGAATTCAATAACTGCATAATAGAGGCAGGGCTGCTTGAACCTGTCCACAGTGGCCTGAAATATACAGGAGAAGTGGTGAAAATAAAAGGATATCATGCAGACTAGATAGAGCGCTTATAAATGTGAAATGCATAACTCTGTTCTCTAACATCAGAATTAACACTCTCCCACCATCTACTAGTGATCATAGCCCTATTCTTGTTGATTTAGTAGATAACGGAATGGTAGTCAAAGGCAAACTATTTAGATATAGAACCACTGGCATGAAATAGAGGGCTACAAAGAAGCCACTAATTTCAATAATATACCAAGGGTTGATGGTTCTCAATGTTATAAACTAATACAAATTATCAAAAAAATAAAAATAGACATAAAAAATTGGAACAGATGTAGTCCCAAGGAGGGAGATCATATTGCAATGCTGCAAAGAAAATGCGATGAATTCCTGGCTATGATAGATAATGGTACCGAGGATGACAACACATGGTGTAACTATTATCAAAGTCAAAGTAATTTAAAAGAAGCTCTTAGACTGAAAGCTGTTGAACTTAAACAAAAAGCAAAGGAGAAATGGATTACTGAAGGGGATGAATGCACCAAATTCTTCTATGCTAAAATGGCAATTCGCAAGAACAATATCATTCATAATATTAATCGGGAAGGAAAATTTACTGTCAATGCAGTAGACTTTAAGGAGCAAGAAATTAAATACTATAATGAATTGTTTAATGGAGAAATATGTTCTAACTTACCAAGCATTCGTTGCAGGAGGCAGATAAATTCCAAAGGTAGAAGGATGTTGAACAGACAAATCACTAAGATCGAAGTCCTGGATGCTCTAGATGCCATCCACAATGATTCCAGTCCAGGACTCGACGGACTCGGCTCCAAGTTCTTCACTCTCCATTGGAGTGACCTGAAATATCGCATCATATCAGCAATGCAAGAAATATTCCAAACCGGAAAGTTTTGTAAAAGAAATCAATTATACCTTCATCTGTCTAATTCCTAAAAAAGATAATCCTACAAAAATTGACGGTTATCGCCCTATTACATGTTGCAATGTGATATACAAAATTCTAAGCAAGATTCTATGTAACAGAATGAAGAAGATTTTACCTGATCTCATCTCAGAATGCCAAAGCGCTTTCATTAAAGGTAGAAGCATTTCTGAAAATTTGCTTATGGCACATGAGTTGGTTAGGAATTTTAACAAACCAGGTACGGATAAATTCTGCCCAAAGGTTGACCTCCACAAAGCATATGACAAAATTAATCGACACTTTATTATCTATATGCTCACTGCTATGGGATTTCCTTTAAAATTTGTGAGTCTTATAAAAGAATGTATATCTACACCTACCTTCTCTATTCTGGTCAATGGCATACCAAAAGGTTTCATAGGATCCAATAGAGGCATTCGGCAAGGAGACCCTCTATCCCCCTATTTATTTGCAATTTCCACGGAATACTTTTCGCTACAAATGGAGTTGGCAACTCATCACAAGCTTATTCAAAATATTTTTAACTTCCAACCTACTGTGAGTTACTTACTCTATGCAGATGACTTGCTCATCTGTATAAAATCTAGCAAAGAATCAACATTAGCAATTAAAGACATTTTCATTAGCTTAGAAAAATACACTGCTCTAAAACTGAATGAATAGAAAACCAAATGCTATTTTAACAAAACATGTAGTAGGAGAGCAGAGGTGTTGGATCTCTTGAATGTGAAGGAAGAAAATCTGCCAGTCAAATACTTAGGGGTTCCATTATCTTCAAACAAAATCACAGACAGAGAATGTGCAGTCCTCATTTCTTCCATCAGGGATAGACTGCAGGGTTGGAGCTCCAAACTGTTATCTCTAGCAGGTCGTATTGAACTGGTGCACATTGTTATTCATTCTAAAGTAAACTTCTGGTTGCAAACTTTTCAACTCCCTAATGCTTCTATTCAAAAAATTGAAAAGGTTTGTGCGGACTTCATTTGGAAAGGTGGTTTACATAAGATCAAATATGACAAATTATGCAGGCCCAAAGATGAAGGAGGTGTGGGACTTAGAAGACTAAAAGATATGAAAACAGTGCGCACCCTCAAACAGGCTTGGAGAATTATCAATAGAAAAGGATTATGGGGCAAATGGATGAGGAAAAGATATATCAGAGGCAATTTCTGGCAAATGGCCATAGATAACAATGCTTCAGCAAATTGGAAAGCAATTACGAAAGTCAGAAACACCTTAGCCTTCCTTTATACTTGTGAGATAGCAACTGGAAGAGAAACCGACCTATGGAGAGACCCTTGGATTCAAGGAGAATCTTTGATTGACACTTTGGGACTGCACACATTTTCTGACTTTGGATGCCCGAACAATAGAGTCTAAGAGGTGATCAATAATAATATGTGGAATTGCTCCTCGTTGCCAATTAATCAAGAAAAAAAGAAGCAATCCAGTATATGCCAATTTATAATGGTAGAGGGACGGATATATGGGTTTGGAAGCCTATTGGCAATGATTTCACTTCTAAGGCAACTTGGAATGAAATCAGGAAAAAAGATAATAAAGCTGTGTGGAGTAAAATCATATGGATCATGTCAATAACCCGAAAATGGCATTCACTACGTATAAAGCGATAATGCGAAGATTAGCTACAAAAGACAGGCTATCGAAATGGGGCTTGATAAATGATATCGTCTGTCTCTTATGTAATCAAAGTATAGAAAAACATGAACACCTATTTTTTGACTGTCATTACTCTAATTTGGTGTGGATTTCGTGCAGTAATTTCCTAAATCTAACACGACACTCAAATAAACTCGAAGAACAGATCAATTACCTGACTTTGAGAGATAACAGCAAAGGCATCGAACCCAAACTGCACAAAATCGCCATTACTGTAGCTGTATGGAATATTTGGAAGGAGAGGAATTGCGGAGTTTTTCAAAGCAAAGAAAGAAACCACACTGAAATCAGCAAGATAGCCATTGGAGACATGCTGCTAACGCTGAAAAGAATCAAGAACAATCAACTCATCAGGCTGGAACAAGTCACAACGCGTGCTGTAGAAGAGGATCAGAACCTTCCATCGACAGGAAACCCAGGTATGCGTCACCAGAATCGGCCGCCATGAATTCGAGATGATTGATTGAAGATGAAGAATGAGTTGTTGTTTATGGAAAGGGTCCAGTTGTATTATGTTGTCTGTATTTTGTACTGGTCTAAATTGGGCTAACACTTTGGGCTGAAATGCCTTAATAAAATCTTAACCCACTTTCAATATATATATATATATAATGCAAATGCAAAATAAAAAAGCTACAAACACACAAACAAATGCAAGCTCAAATCAAACACACAACAATATTTTTTTAAATGCAAGATAACACACAAATCAAACACACAAAAGTCGAACTACAAATAATTTGAAGAATAGAAAAATAAAATCAAAACAACTCCCCGGCAGCGGCGCCATAAACTTGTTAACCGACGGAAATTCTATGGAGTTAGAAAACCGTCGAAAAATTTCAAAATTAAAATAACCGCAAATGCATGGTGTACTATCGTAGTACGTGGCGAATACGGGTCGATCCATAGGGAATTGGTAGATTTTAGAATTCTATTCAAACAAATTAAACTAAAGTCGATGGAAAGTTTAGCTTAAGAATTAGAGAATTAACTAACTAAAAGAAAAGAGAAGCAAATATAAGATTTAAGTGACAATTTAAAGAATAAATTCACTCATTAGATCATGTAGTTCAACAAATATGAAATCATGATCTCTCTTTTATGGTCATTAGTGCTTTAATTAATGTGCTTAACATAAGCATGACATATTTGTGCTATTGATTAGCCAACAAAAACCATCAAACTATAACACATCCCTTAAAGCACTTACTAACTTTCATGAAACTTGACAAAGAAAATGAAATATATTTTAAGTATGGCCGATTAACTATTGATCAGAAATATATACCATAAAAATTTAATTTCAAATCACTTTCTTTTACCATAATCATATTTTGATGAAGAGGCAATTAGTTTTAGTGATTGTTTAAGCATTGCTTATTTGGTGTCAACAAAATAGGCTATCAAATTCAAAGCAAAAACAACTAGTAAACCATTTCTATCATCATTATTAAGCACAAAAAGAGAGCATGAATTAACAAATAGCTGAAGCTACATAAATAAAGAGCTTCATTACCCCCTAAATTGAAGGGGTTTAGCCTCTCATATTTGTTATCAAAACAACAAATGTAACTTGCAACATGAGAGAAAAAGAAAAGGAAAAAGAAAGCAAGATAAAGAAAAACTATTCTACTTACATGAAAAGTAGATCTACACTACGACATGAAAGTAAATAAGCATGAAAAGGAAAAGAACATGTATTGAAGTTGCATAAAAAAATTACATAAAGAGAAATGACTAAGTAGCCATGAAAAGAAAAAGAGAGATTGGTTTTATTTTGAACCTAAAACTAACTAAAGAGAGACTAAGGAAGAGAGTTACATGAAACATAAGGGGTTATTTATACAAGCATGAAATCCTAATCCATAATTTGGAGAATGCCCAAACGACCCTTGAGAAAGTGTGGAAGCCAAGTAATCATTAGCTTCTACTAATTATCATTTAAGTGTACATGAAGCCATTAATTCCATAAGCATGTGCATTAGCCTCTAATTTGTACATTAAGGTGGTGGGTAGGTGGGATCCTCTATGTTCTTTGCTTTGAATTATTTCCATCTTCATTCTTTTGTATCTTCTTTGTGTATGCATATTCCTTTATGAAACCACTCCTATTTGAGATCAAATTCCTACAAATATATATATATATATATGTTTCCAATTAATTTTTCTCAAAGAAATATATGCACACAAATGACCGTTTTGCCCCTATATGAAGATGGATATGTGATAATTTGGAATTAATATGGATTTTAGTTAAAAAATTAAATACCCAATATAATCATTTATTTAATTTACATAGATTAAATATGGTGGTAAAAATATGCATATTTACGTGCACATCCTGTTTTTTTAGTCGTCAACTTGCGCAAGCAATAATTCCCCTTCTATATCAATATGACTCCTTGGACACTACCACACGCATCCATATAAATGATAAAATCCACCATCCTATTGGGAATGATTAAGACAGGTGCTTGGGTTAATAATTCCTTTAATCTAGTGAAAGCATCTTAGCACCTTGCATGTAATAAGAATGGTCTATTCTTTTTAGTCAGGTGTATCAATGGTGCAGCTATCATCAAATGTTCTTAATGAACTTCTGATAATATTTATCCAACGGAGAAAGTTAAGAATATCTATCACACTTTCCGACTTCGTCCGGTCCTATACTAATGCTACATTATTAAGATCTACAATACGATTCCACGTTCATACACAACATGTCCTAAGAAATGCATTTTTTCCTTTAGGGATGAAATTTAGCAAAATTCGCCTTAAGTTAGTGACATCTCCAACGTATCTAACGCCATCTACATATGAGTCTTATGTTCTTCCTTAGTTTGCAAGTAAACTAAACTGTGGTCAACAAATAAAAGTACAACTTGTTCAACTAATGCCTGAACATCTGGTTCATAAGATCAACATAAGCAGGTGCATTGGTTAGCCAAAATGGCATAACCAACCACTCAAAGAATACTTCCGGTGTATTATATGTCGTAAGAGGCCTACTCTCCTTTACAATTCGAAATTGATGGAAAACCATGGCTAAGTCCAACTGCATGAATACCTTAGCCACTGTAAGTTGATCAAACAAGTCATCTATATAGGGTAAAACATAATAGTTCTTCTCTATTGACTTTTTCAGCTCATTATAGTTAACACACAATTACAATGATCCATCTGCCTTCGTAAAAAATACTACTAGTGCGCCCCATTCAGATGTAATCTCCTAAATAAAACTCTTCTATAACAATTCTTAGGTTTGCACTACTAATTGGCATCATTCCCCAAGCGCCATTCGCCTAATATGCGTAACTACTTTCATTACATTCTTAACTAGACCTGTACAAAAGTCAATCTCTCAATAAGGGGGTAAAACAGAAACCTCAGAAAATACATTAAGGAATTCTCAGACATAGGTACTAATTATAACTTTTCTTTAGAGAGATATAAAGAATTAAGGTAATTTGTCATCATTGAGCTTTTATGCTCAAATTGTATACTGAGTCTGATCCCACTGCCGTCTCTCAACATGATTATACGTCCATCGCAATCTAAAACCACACCATATTCCTCTATTCAATCCATACCTATTATCAAACCATAGCCAGGAAAAAAATAACAAACACATTAACTACTAAGTTATACCACCAAGAGATTTTCTATAATATCTGTTTTAAGGTCATGCCTATTTCCAAACTACCAGCGATAAATGAATGTGAATCTTCGATATCAAAAGGAACATGTACAGGTTAATCGAATATTAGAAATGTACCTTCCATAATGATATTTTGCCCTTCACATTGCCAACCTTGTAACAACTCGCACCTTTGGACACATTGATTCAAAGTCTAAATGTGAGGACTTGCAAACCCATACTCTCTGAACCGATAATAAACCACACATGTTGACCCAAAATGAATAGAATTATAGATAATCATGAGAAAGGAAAGAGAAGGTGAGAAGAAAGAGAGAAGAGAAGAATAAGAAAGAGAAGTAGAATCAAAACAATATAGAATCTCACATCGCAGCAAAACAACATATAATATAGATCAATAATATTTACAATAAGAAATTGTAATATACATAAATCAATATCAGAGTACATAATAAGTAATCATCAGCTTAGACAGTTATAATAACATATCCTCACAAATACTGATAATTTACAACAACAAAAACAATGCAAAGCAGTGGAAAATAAACAGATACGTGCATACCACATGAAGATCTCCAGCTCGCCTGTTGAAACTCCAAAAGCACCAAATCTGAACCTTTACATATACTCGGTCTGACCCAAGCATCGTAAGGGAAGAACGCCCAGATCAGTCTGGTAAACCAGCATGAGAAAAACACACCTCAACTGAATTTATAAAGTTCTCAAACTTTTCCTTTATCAAAACAAAAGGTATCTCGTAAGACCACGTCCATACATAAACACAGAAGAGTTTTTCCCTTATGATAAACAAAACCTTTTATATAAGTCTTGTTATATTACAATAGTGTCTATTATACAAATAATAATCAACATAGCTAAAATTGTTACCATTATTAAATTCTAGCAATACTAGGCTCTACAAACAAAATGGCAAGCACCTATTGGATTTTGAATTCCATACAAATGACTAGGTGAAGTGACTACCTTTCCCAACCAAACTTGGTAGACCTCTAGAGGGATGCACCTAGGGAGCAGATACTGCCCGCCTAAACCAATACAAGACCGGCCTACCCATTCCTGGATAGTACTCATCACTCCGTTCGTTACAAACCTAAATCCATGTTTCAGTCATTTTCCTATTGGAAGCAACCCACTTGGCCTTGCTGCTTTTATCCTTATTTCAGTCATTTTTCGGGGAGTGAGGCCAAAAGCGGTATCGATTACCTTTCACATATCACATCATCATCATCTTTCAATGCCATATTGTTATTCCTGTTGACTACTAATTGCCTTTCATAAAAATACAACCCTTGAGCTCGTGTGTCTCAAGGAGGGTGTTAAGCTACGAGAAGTTGCCTTCTCCGCCACCACAAGATGTACATTTTTAAAAACCAATGTACGTAATCTTAGAAATGCAATGTCAGACACTCATCCATACAAGTTGTCTAGAAACAGGATAAACCGAAGGTACTCTCTTACCACATCCTATAGGATTAGTAGCGATAGCCCTTGTAATGGATATTTCATAACGAAGAGACTACCGCTCTCTATATATATATATTGGGATTTTAACCCCAAATGATCAACAAGTAGCCCTTCACTATGAAAATCCTGAATATCAATATCATTGACCAACCTGTACAATCGTCGCATATATGTTGGTCCGAAGTGGTTTTTCGATAAACCGTTTTCGGTCTTTTCGCACCAACAAGGCAAAAGCGTTTCTCAACCTCATAAAGAATCCAGGTCTCATAGACTTATCATGTCTCCAACTTTCAACTTACTATCCTTCGGCCAAGAAGGAAGCTCTATAGATTGGAGTAATCACTCCGCATTACATGAATCACCATTCTCAACACAAACGACAATCATGCCTACATAGTCAGTTATGTACTAAGTGTAAGACTAATTAGTTTCTACATCAAGTTGAGAAACTAAATAGCCAAAAATATAATTTAGCACTTAAATGTCACTAGGCCTGATTTATTAATCTTTCATTAATTAATTCTCTTTTCCAAATCATTTACTTCAAATTATCTTTGAAAAGACATAATTCCAAAACCATTTCAATATTTGGAAAATATTTCCATTTATTTAATAATAAGTGAATTCAAAATTTGTTTTATTTTCAAACCATTTAAACTCCATTTTAATTTATCACTTCCAAAACATTCATTTAAATAATTATTCTCTTTAAAAACGTGAATATATTTTCTTTTATAAAAATCCATATTTAGCTTATCAAATTAAATTGATTTCATATTTGTAAAATATTGTTTATAATTTACATTCTATTTTATAAAAACAACTTCCATTTATAAAATTTCTTTATTAACCAATTTCCCATTTATCTCATTTATATATCAAAATCCCATTATAGGTTTATTTACTTATAAATTTCTTTATTTACAAATTCATTCTTTTGTAATCTCATAATTTATAAAGTCCAATATAAGAAATATTATTCATTTAACCAGGGGACGTATAATTTATAGACTTTGGAACAAAGGTTCGAACGATTAGATAGATTCTTTTTGAAAAAAACCCTTTCATCAAAGATACAACTTGAAGCAAAAAAACCAGGAGACTTAATTTCTTCCAAGGAATAGATTAAAAATTAAAGTAAGGAGTAAGAAATATGAAAATAAGGGCTTCAATTCTAATTTCAATTGCAAATCCATTTACAAATTTGATTATAAATCCATTTCTAATATTTATAAAACATCGTTTATAAAATTCCATTTTTTTAAATCACTTTATTAATAACATTCCTTTTATAATTTCCTTACTTATAAATCTTATTTACTTATAATATTTCATTTATAACTTCATTTTAACACTTTACAAAACTCATTTATAATTCCATTACTTTTATTTATAAAATATCAATTTTATAAAACTTATATATAAACCATTTATAATAAGTTCAAAATTATCAGTTTAACTTATTTTACAAAAATAATTATCTCCATATTTCAAAAAATCATATTTAACTATATTTCACAAAAACATAATTTTTATAACATAAAAAATGTAACTTTTATTTATTTAAAATAAATCCATTTCTTTAATCATTTAAAAATTCTTAATATATATATATATATATATATATTCAAAATCACTCTGAAATCCATTCTAAATTGAAATCATCATTTTGATATTTTAAATTTTCAAAAATATGGCCCAATGCTGCAAAAGTACAAAATAAAGGGATTCACATCAATAATAGCAATCAAGGCATCCATCACATCAAATATCACATAATACAGCATATATATCAATATTTGTATATAAACATCAACCATAGTGAGGAATCCTGTTAGATCCCTCCAACCTATCACTTGTAACAAATATACATATGAGAAAATATGTATAATGTCTACTTCGAGGCAGACATGCGTACAAAGAGTCATTCGCTCATACATGGAAATGTATAGGGTCTCATCTGCTCCAATCGGTTGGAATATATCCAACTACTAACTACTATAGCATAACATCAAAACATCCAATACACACACACACACACACACACAACATCCAATAGTCATCAAAATAGCATAACAAAAATATTCCCACTTATATAAAAATATAAGCGGGATAGAAAGAGTGAGTTTTACTCACTATGGTTGCATTTGCTGTTGCAGTGTTTTATTTGGAATAAAATTAAACGAGCGTTTAACTTAACCCAAATCTTTCGAGCTCCAAATCGATCCAATCCAACTCCATAGCATTGTATTGTTGGGTGCGTTTCCACCAACGAACCAAAGAAAGAAAGCATCACCGAACCAAAAGGGGGAAGGCCCTACCGAACCAATCTACTCTCCACTAACTACCGAATCAACTCGCCACCGAATCAACCCCCACCGATCCAAGGCCTCACTGAATCAACTCGCCACCGAATCAACCCCCACTGATCCAAGGCCTCACCGGACCAACTCACCACCGAATCAACCTCCACTGATCCAAGGGCTCACCGGACCAACCTCCACCGAATCAACCACACCAAACCTATCCCATCTCCTCTACCACCGGACCAAAACACTAGTCCAACCATCTACTACCGAACCAACGTTGCCAGGCCAGATCACTTCAGCCCAGGCCCACCAGCAGCTATATACATCCAAGACCCCTGCCCCCAGCCTCACTCTATAAATAGAGGGGCATGGGTACAACAATGGCAGACAAGTTTGAGAGCTCAAGCACGGATAGAACTTTCAAACAACTTTCATATACTTGTAATCAAAGCTTTGTACTTGTAATCTGATCAGTAAAGGAGAATAACATATTAAGTGGACGTAGGCACATTCTGGCCGAACCACTATAAATCTGTGTGTCTTTTACAGTCTAGTCCATGCTATTTACATATTTGCGTAAATCACCCAAATCGCTAAGAACAACTTAAAATTGACTAAATTATACGACTTGGTGGTGTTTGCCCAATTTTTGTGCAAACATTTTTGGTGCTTTCACTGAGAACAGGAGCTCGAAGCTTCAGCTTCTCCCACTTAACCTTCTTCCTATCAACATCGCGCATTGCTTGGAAAAAATGCCTCCCAAACAGAAGAAAGATGCTAACAAAGGAAAGAACATCGCAACTAGTAGTATTCCAGATCCAGTGATCACTGATCAAGAGAATCGTCCCGTTCCAAAAGCGGTACAAAATGGAAGTCAGGTAAATCCGACAGCCCCTGCCACGGAACAACCGGCAGCAATTACTAGGGCAAATCTAGATAGGGTTGTGGCTGAAGTGACTGATCGCTTCACATCCCAACAAGAAGCCTTGGTGAACCAACTCATGTCACGCTTAAGGGATGCAGAAGAATCCAACCGCAAAACTGAATCATGGGATGAGTCCCAGTCTGGAGGACCTGGGAGGCGACAAAGATCTTTCTTCTTCGAAGAGGCAAACAACAGAAACAGCAATGGTAGGAGCCGAGCCCAGACTCAGCCCGAATTCCGATCCGAGGAGACGCTTGGAACCGAACCCAACAGGGGAGGTACCAGGCGAGGGTCGGATGTAGCCGAGCCTGTCATGCTACCTAACCATGGGAACACCAATGGACGGGGCCGAGCTGGAGTCCAGCCCGAAGTTGGACCCGAGGGAATGCTTAGAACAGAGCCTAGCAAGGGAAGATCGAGGCAAGGGCCAACTGTGGCTGACCCCAGCGTGCTCCCGGAAGACCGAAGACAGCCATCGAAAAATATTAGGAGTAATAGACGATACCATCCCTACAGGTCATCTGGACGGAATCAATCCCGCAGAGAAGAACCAAACTCATTTCTATCCGCTCCAAATTCTGATGAAAGGATGGCGCGATTTTTCAAAGAGTGTATCCAACGGGACCAAAGGGATCGGGGGATAGGCACTAGGGTAACCAGCCCCTTCACCCGCAATATCGAAACTGCATCACCCCCCGGGAATAGAAAATGCCAACAATGGAACCTTACAAGAGAACCTCTGACCCCGTTGTACACTTGCAGAGATACACACAGCATATGCTCATGAGAGGAGCAACAGAGGGAGTGTTGTGTAAATGCTTCCCACTATTCTTGGCAGATCCAGCTACCTCCTGGTTCTGCCATCTACCCCAAGGATCCATCAGCTCATGGGAAATGTTGAAAGAAAAGTTCATCAGCCAATTCCGCATTCATGTGGAACAACCCAAGGACGCTTATTCCTTATCCAATATCAAACAAAAGCCCGGAGAGACAGTGCAACAATATCTAATCCGATTCAATGCCGCAGCGGCCGCAGTCCAGGATGCCGATGAGAAACTTATCCTAATGGCCCTCTGCAGTGGTGTGCATCCGGATACTGAATTTGCTAGGAGATTAATGAAAGAAAAGACAGCTACCTTACCCGATTTCTTCCATGATGCCGGAAAATATATGAGACTTGAAGACGTTGCCATTGAAAGGCAAACAGGGAAACAAACTAAGCAGCTCATGGCATCACACCCGCAGTAGCAAAGGACATTCGAAGAAATGACTCCAGAGATAATGCTGGGGGCAAGAAGGGAGAAAACGTCTATATCGGCCAAGACCGAGATTTGACACTTACACTCCTTTGAATGAAACAATCGAAAACATCTTCCTGGCCACCCAAGACGAAGTTAAATACAAACGCCCCCCGCACAAGAAGGAATCAGATAACGCAATTAAATCTGGAAAGTTCTGCCGTTTCCACGAATCTCATGGGCATGATACCAATGAATGCCATCATCACCGGGACTTAATTGAAGAACACATCAGAAGGAAGAGACTGGAACGCTATGTAAAAAGCCAGAAAAGGACTCGAGCTCCTGCCAATAAAAGACCGAGGCTATCACCCCCGGAAGTAAGCGGAGGAAATCGCAATACCAGCGGCTCTAATCAAGAGAAGATAGTGGTCCATACCATATCGGGAGGACCACACATCGCCGACAGAAGCTGCGCAGAGATGGAAAAATATGGAAAGTCGCTTAGAAACAATGAAGACTGCGTTAATTCCGTTATAGAAGAACGCCACACAAAGCGGAAAGAGAACAATGACATCACATTCGGTAGGCGTGACCTAGAAGGAAGGTAGTACCCTCACATGGATCCTATGGTCATCTCTGCCTGGTTCGGTCCAGCCAACGTTTTCCGAATTCTAGTAGACACTGGAAGCTCAGTAAATATCCTATTTAAGCATGCTTTCGACAAAATGAAGCTGTCGATGAAGGATGTGTCTCCCTGCAACAAACCGCTACATGGTTTCACTGGAGATGCGAAGATGCCCCTCGGGCAACTGGACCTCTTTGTTGAAATAGGAAGTCATCCCCGCTCCGTTGTGCGGAAACAAACATTTGTGCTAATAGAAAACCACTCGGCCTACAACGCCTTTTTAGGAAGACCAGCCTTATCTGACTTCCAGATTGTCCTGGTCCCTTGGTGCCTGAAGATGAAATTTCCAACAGATAATGGATAGGGGAAGTAGAAGGAAATCAAGACGCCGCTCGAGATTGCTATGTAACTGAACTTCGCAATAATCGCAGGAAGGATAAAGGGAAGGATGCAGAGACTACTCTCTGCAAGAAAAAATTGGAAGCATAGCAACTAAAGAAAGCCCCTCCTCTTCGATATACCAATGATCCTTTCAATGAATTAGACCCCAGGGACAAAGAGGAGGAGGCCACCGCCGAGCCTGCAGAGGCTATGGAATTTGTATCTGTAGACAAACACGACCCAAGTAGACTGCTGAGAATCGGGTTTCAGTTAAGAGCAGAGTTGAAGGATCAACTCGTCGATTTTCTTCGCCACAACTTGGATGTATTTGCATGGACGCACGCTGACATGACTGGAATCTCCCCAGATGTAGCATGCCACGTACTGAACATCGATCCAACCAAGGTGCCAGTAAAGCAGAAAAAGAGAAGTATGGGGGCAGAACGATCAGCAGCCCTCGAGGAAGAAGTAAAGAACCTACTTGCCAGTAACTTTATACGAGAAGCCATCTACCCAGAATGGATCACCAACCCGGTACTGGTAAAGAAGGCTAATGGGAAGTGGCGAACATGCATTGACTTCTCCAACTTAAATGACGCTTTCCCGAAGGATTGCTTCTCACTCCCACAAATCGATCAACTCGTGGACAACACAGCCGGGCACGAACTCTTATCTTTTATGGACGCATACTCAGGATATAACCAGATTCCTATGCACGCCCCCGATCAAGACCACACTAGTTTCATCACTGACCGGGGATTGTACTGCTACAGAGTAATGTCTTTTGAACTTAAAAACGCCGGAGCTACTTATCAGCGCCTTGTCAACAAGATGTTTGCGGAACTAATAGGACGAACTATGGAAGTTTATGTGGATGACATGCTGGTAAAATTGAGGAAAGTCAACGATCATGTAAACCACCTGGACAAGATGTTTCAAGAACTTCGCCAATATGGAATGAAGCTGAATCCTCTAAAGTGCTCCTTCGGAGTATCGTCGGGAAAGTTCTTGGGATTCATCGTCCATGCCAGAGGGATTGAATCAAACCCCGAACAAGTCCGGGCTTTGCAAGATATCAAGATACCATCCACTCGAAGAGAGATGCAAAGCCTAAATGGGAAGGTGGCCGCCCTAAGCAGATTCATCTCTAAAGCAACCGACAAATGCATTTCTTTCTTTGAAGCCCTAAAGAAAGACAAAGGAAAGTTCGAATGGATCGACGAATGCTCAACAGCCTTCCTTAACCTAATCGAACACCTCCAGAGACCATCGGTACTCTCAACTCCAAACGAAGGCGAAGAGCTATACCTATACCTTGCTGTGTCATCTCATGCTCTAAGCGCCGCTTTGGTGAGAGAAGACAACCGCACACAACGACCAGTATACTTTGTAAGCAAGAGGTTAACAGGGGCATAAGCCAGATATCCTAAGCTTGAGAAGCTAGCATACTATTTACTAATCACGTCACGGAAACTGCGACACTATTTCCAATCTCATTCCGTCAGAGTTCTAACCGATCAACCGCTAAGGCAGGTACTCCATCGTCCTGACACTTCTGGACGGCTACTTAAATGGTGCATTGGACTGAGTCAATATGATATCACCTACCATCCTTGCACCGCCATCAAGGGACAAGCCATGGCCGATTTCATTGCCGAATTCACTACCAACGAAGGTAAGGAGCAATCTGAAATAGCAAAAGATATCAAGTGGAATCTCTTTGTAGATGGAGCATCAAACGAACAAGGCTCGGGGGCAGGTATTGTGATAATCACCCCCAGGGGAAGGAAGCTGCACTATGCCCTAAGGTTGGAATTCGCTGCCACCAACAACGATGCAGAATATGAAGCAGTAATAGCAGAATTAGAACTTGCCTTAGAAATTGGAGTCAGTTCTTTATGTCTTCATAGTGATTCTCAACTTATCATAAACCAAGTAGTAGGAGAGTTTCAGACTCGAGGAGAACGACTCACAACATATCTAAAGAAAACCAAGCTGCTACTCGATCAGTTGGACCACTATTTAATCAAACACATTCCTCGAGAGGAGAACCGAGAGGCCGACGAACTGGCAAAGCAAGCTAGCATGAAGAACAACACCATTTCCGGAACAGTAGCCATCTCAAAACAACTAGCCCCAAGTTTCGAACAAGAGGATCTGATAGCTGCAATCGAAGAAGAAACTTGGATGACTCTTATCCGGAAATACTCACAAGATGGCACACTACCCAACGAGCGTAATGAAGTCAGGAAAATCTTGAGGAGAGCTTCCCGCTACACAATACAAGAAGGCATCCTCTATCGACGCGGCTTCTCTAACCCCTTATTAAGGTGTGTTGCTGGAAGGGAAGCCAAGAAAATCTTATCCAACATCCATCAAGGGAGCTGCGGAGATCACACTGGTCGGCAGACTCAGGCAAAGAAGACACTCCGATATGGATATTACTGGCCCACTTTAAACAAAGACGTCTTAGACTTCGTCAAAAGATGTGACAGATGTCAGAAATTTGCTAAGATTCCTCGACTACCAACAAATGAGATTACTCAAATGACCAGCCCTTGGCCCTTTGCAGTATGAGGAATTGACTTGATTGGCGAACTGCCGATGGGCCGAGGCGGAGCCAAATATGCTATAGTGACAGTCGACTATTTCACTAAATGGGTGGAGGCGGAACCTCTAAATAAAATATCTTCGGCAAAAGTTATTAACTTCTTGACCAAAAATGTTCTATGCAGGTACGGGGTTCCACTCAAAATCATATCGGACAATGGAATTCAGTATGATAGCGAGGAGTTCGCCGACTGGTGCCAAGAGCACGGAATTCACAAAAGCTTCTCATCTGTGGCTTATCCCCAGGAAAATGGACAAGTCGAAGCTGTCAACAAAATTCTTAAAACTCTAATCAAGAAGAAGCTTGAAAAGTCAAAAGATGCTTGGGTGGATGAACTTCCTACGGCACTTTGGGCCTACCGCACGTCTTTCAGAACATCAACGGGGCATACTCCTTTCTCTTTGGCATACGGATCGGAGGCCATTCTCCCAGTTGAAACTGTAGTGCCATCCCACCGTAGGATCCACTACAACCCAGAAGAGAACGAAGAACTCCTCCACATGTCTTTGGATCTAATCGAAGAAAGAAGAAATGATGCAGCACTTAAAGCCGCAGCTCACAAGCAAAAAGTGGCAGCACAATACAACTCCAAAGTCAAGCATCGCAGCTTACAAGAAGGAGATCTTGTCCTCAAGCGAATCTTCCCGCGCCCCGGAGCGCTAGATACAATCTGGGACGGACCATATGTAATTCATAAAGATCTCCACAACGGAGCTTATATTTTGTCAAATGTGGACGGAGAGGTGTTCCAGAGGGCATGGAACATCCAACACCTTCGTCGATACTTTTCTTAACTTGTACTGCCCATATAAAGTGAATTAACAAAGAGAATCAGTAGACGTAGGCATTTTCCTGCCGAACCACTTTAAAAACTTGTCTCTTTTTTAACTTGTTCATTTATATCTTGGCTACTTGCTGAGCTTTATCCTTTTCTGTTGAACAAAATCCTGTGTAGACGGCATCTCCATTCAGGGCATCACAGCACAACTTCACCTGTACAAAACCTAACAGGTATTATACGAATCTATGCCCTCGCCAATGAGACACTTTTGCTCCGGCATCCCTCTGCTGCGGGTTAACTCATTGCTCGTGACGGCCCTTAAAGCCAACTGTAATGAGCTGATTATAAGCCGCCGAGAAGGCCAACCATAGCCTAGGCAGCTCATTACGGCGTTCGGCTCGTCGGCAACCGTGAACCGATTATAAGCCCCAACATAAGGTATGGCCAGCCAGGGGCAGTTCATAGTTGACGATCGACACCCGCGCTAGCCGGCCATGGTAAATCTAATAATACCCACGATTATGGGCCATAATGGCCCGGGTAGTTACCGTGCGCGATCTCGGCTCCGATGTGTCTTAAGTATGGCTATGGTAAAAAAGAAAACTCCCCGCGGAGGCGTAAGATGGGTGACAAATGTCTCCAAGACCCACAGCTAAGGAAAGTGACTACAAAGCCCGTTTGCCACGAACTTAAGCGCGTCGAAGGCCTTCCGTGATTGGAAGTTTTACTATTTCTTTTATTTCCATTTTATTTATAAAAACTTTCCTCCTATCCTCTATAACGGTCACTAAAGTACAGGACACAAAATAGGAGACACTCACTAATGGGAATAAGAACTCACAGCTGGATGGCAGGTCACTCAGCTGCATTTCATATTCGATTACACAAGGCATTCAAAGCTATCGTCTACAGCTAAAACTTGAAGGGCGGTACTTTCTTCACTTGTACATAAATATGTAACTATAATTTATTTGCACATCACACTAACATTGCAAGACATGAAATTATATTTTAAGCAAGAACTTAGCATCAAACACAATTGAATCACTAACACATGCACAGCTATATTTTATGCAACACATCAAAATAACGACAGCATTCAAATATGACAAAATCAGCTTATGTTATAAAATTACATGCTAGGAATAAAGTCGTTCGTTACAAATGACATAATTATAGCCTGAAAGTACATTAATGTTTTGGGACTAGTATATACAGGAATGTCAAGTAGACCAAAAGAAATGTCCAGATCAAGTCAAGGAGTCGGCTACATCGGGGCTTCGCCTCTATCCTGCTGACCCTCCGAGATCTACTTAACCGCAGGATCAGGACTCCCAGCATGTTGACCAGAGGTAGTTGGCGCTTCAAAGGTCCCGCCTGTCCAATTCAGGAGAAGAATCCATTAAGTAAATAATAAGAAACCAAGTTATGAAAAGACTAAAAGGGAAGACTTACCAGCATCTGCTCCTTGATCATCATCCTCCAACTGCACACCTACCTCCTCAACAGCGAGCAGCTGCATACCCTCCTTCACCGCCACTTTCTCCTCCTTGGTGAATTGGGCTGTAACCACCTCCATTCTGAAGGCCACGCCACCCTCCTTATCCGCGTCAGCCTTGGCCTCCTCCAGAGCCCTGAGATAAATCCTAGCCATGACTCGGGGGTAATCAACCATCCAGGATAAGTTTCCCTGTTTCCAAGTACGGAAGTACATATCCTGAAGCACCTCATCCATCATCCCCTCGTTCTCCTCAAACTCCCTCATTCGGACCTCAGAAGCTAACAGCTTTGCAACGGAAGCATCCCTCTCCGATCGGTATCGCGAGCGGTCAGCCTGAAGGGATTTCCTCATCGCCTCCATCTCCTCCTTTAGCTTGGTTTGAGCAAGCTCTACGGCTTCAAGATTCCCAGATAACTCCTCTACCCGCTCGAGATCCGCTTTCCGAACCCTCATCCACGTTGCAATAGCCATATCGATCCGTTCCTTGCAGGCAGCCTCCATTTTCCGTAACTCTGCTCTGCTAGCCTCTTCCATAGTTTTCTTTAGTCGCCTGGAGGCAGCCTCATGCTGAGAGATTTGGATGGCCTGATCGGCGAGTTGCTTGGCCTGGTCGGAAACCATTAACCGCAATCGAATGTTAGCACTCCTGATTTCCTCTCCGGCCTTGACCAGTCGGGCATGATGCCCCATCATCTTCCTGTCTCCTCAGCAACCCGGTCGATGTTTGCCCTAGCTTCGTCCCCCATAGTTACAATCCGAGAGGTAAGCAAATCAAGGTCTAGGGACTTAGCCTCATCAAGCACCCGTACCATAGGATTGCGAGGGAGAAGGTGCTCACCAGTAGCCTCGTCGAAGGAAATGTCATGAGAGCCCGGGTCCAGATCCGGATGACCCGCAAACAGGTTACGAGCCAAGCCGGGGTGATCTATCGGGGTAACTGTAGGATTTTCAGATGAATGCGGAGAAGGTATGAACTCAGTATCCTCCTCCGTGATATCCTGAAGAGGCTGAAGTGAGGGTTGAGGACCAAGTGAAGGTTTAAACAAGGAGCGACTCCTCCTCTTCTTCTGAATTCCCTCCTCAATAACCCCAAGAAGAGGACGGTAGCCGACTACGTCTCCGGAGCGGTTGGTCGGAGGCTTTGGTTTAGTGGAATCTTTGAGGAGCTTGTATTGTTCAAGACGGTGTCGAATGTCTGATGTCTTGGCCACCTTACCCGCTCCTGGAATAAAAACCAAGTGTTACAAGCATGCATTGAATCATAATTCAAGAAACGTATCAAGTTAAGAAGAGTAAAAAGACGCTTTTGTTATACAAACCCTGAGGAGGAGTAGGATACTGCAATACGTCTTGGATCTCATTCCAGGATGGGAGATGGTCGTAAAATATTCCTAAATACTTATCATAAATGGAGTCGGCTGGAGTCAAAAAAAAAAGTTCACCTTAAATCGCCGAAGTTGCCTTAGCTGAGGTGCTCTTAGAAGATGGATCGGCACAATCCTGGCCTTGTCAGCCTTCTTCGCCTTCTCCACCAAGGTCGATCCTTCCTCCAACCCCTCAAGAGCCTGGTGGAAAGCATCATCTGTCCACTCTTGGATCTCACCCGCTTGCCCAGAGGACAAAGCCCCGGTGCCATCACCGCTCTGTCCTTCGCCACCATCATCGCCGTGATGATCGCGGTCACCTTCTCTACCACTTCCACTCTCCGCCTCACCTCCTTCATCCTCGCCTCTTTCCTCCTCCACATTTTCCTCCTCCAGAACATCTGGACATGTGCTAGGGGAGGGTCCATCAGATTTCTTGAGCTTCTTCCCCCGGCGACTGGAGGTATCGAGAAGGGTTTCCTCTTGCTGCTCTTCGTCATGGCCCCTCCTTTAGCTTTGGGATCCCTCTCCTCAGCTGTGTCTCTCTGCTTGACTACAGACTGACGTGGTAGAATCAAGTTGTGCTGCAGAAGAGTAGCATTCCTGATCAGGTAAGAAGCCGACCTCTCCCTTCCTGAAATGGCTTCTATTTCCGCAGCAATCTGAACCAGGCGATCGTTCTCCACGACCGCAAAGCCACCTGTCGGTAGCAAGAAATAAAAACACATAAGAAGAAGCATTGCAGTCAAAACGAAAATTATAAGTGAGATTCAACTTACATCCAGAGGTGAAGCGACGGATAGAAACAGAGTCATCCTTGACGAAAAACTATTCTTTCTTGAACATGCTGAACTTCGAATATAAGTCCAGGACTGGCTTGAAGGACACGGCTGATTCCAAGCTGATGTATGAAGACCCCTTCTTATAGCCTCTCAAGTTGTACAAATACCGGATCTCCTAGTTGGAAGGAGGACGCCCGTATTTTCTCTGGAAAATGATGAACAGACTCACCAAGATAGCATAAGAGTTGGGCTGAAGCTGGAAAGGGGCCACCTTCAAATAGGTGATGAAGCTGACTATCCAAGCGTTGATCGGGGGAATGGCCCCACACATACAATGGTACCTGCTATAAGCAAAATATCCTTCAGGAGGTTCATACGGCATAACTCCATTCCCTGGCAGCACCATGTGTGCTCTGTCAATCCCGAAAGAACGAGATATAAGATCGAGCTGTTCCTCTTTAAGGGAGCTAGGAAAGCAGTCAGGTGGCGAGTTCAGGAGCTCCTGAGGGTCGTACCCATCTACTAGTAATTTCGGGACGGGTCCATGACGTCCCGATCCTGACTGAGCTGGGGGCACTGTGGAGGACTCTTCTCTGTCCTTGGATTTCTTTTTATCTGATCGAGTTTCCACTTTATGAGACATTATCTGCAACAGGAGAAAACGTACTGTTAGAACAAGGAGTATGGAAACATAAACAAACAAGTACATGCAGCCCGAAATCTCATTCGGCATTTCCAACGTGAGATTCATTCGGCACTCAAACCCATTCGGTAGTTCGAGACATGAAACTCATTCAGCAGTCACCTGATTCGGTAGTCAAACGTAATTCGGCAATATGATTGATTCGGCAGGAAAATCTGGTTCGGCTATCTCACTTGGTAGGGAATAGAGAAAGCATAAGGCCCATGCTTATAGGCAAATAGACACGACCGGACCGATTGGTTCGGCGCTCGAGACCGAATGAGAATGTCAAAGATGAATGGCCTAAAACAAAGCACGACATATGCTGGCATATGCCTCACTTTTAGGGGCAAATGTTGGGTGCGTTTCCACCACCGAACCAAAGAAAGAAAGCATCACCGAACCAAAAGGGGGAAGGCCCTACCGAACCAATCCACTCTCCACTAACTACCGAATCAACTCGCCACCGAATCAACCCCCACCGGTCCAAGGCCTCACCGAATCAACTCGCCACCGAATCAACCCCCACCGATCCAAGGCCTCACCGGACCAACTCACCACCGAATCAACCTCCACTGATCCAAGGTCTCACCGGACCAGCCTCCACCGAATCAACCACACCGAACCAATCCCATCTCCTCTACCACCGGACCAAAACGCTAGTCCAACCATCTACTACCGAACCAACGTTGCCAGGCCAGATCACTTCAGCCCAGGCCCACCAGCAGCTATATACATCCAAGACCCCTGCCCCCAGCCTCACTCTATAAATAGAGGGGCAGGGGTACAACAGTGGCAGACAAGTTTGAGAGCTCAAGCACGGATAGAACTTTCAAACAACTTTCATATACTTGTAATCAAAGCTTTGTACTTGTAATCTGATCAGTAAAGGAGAATAACATATAAAGTGGACGTAGGCACATTCTGGCCAAACCACTATAAATCTGTGTGTCTTTTACAGCTTAGTCCCTGCTTTTTACATATTTGCGTAAATCACCCAAATCGCTAAGAACAACATAAAATCGACTAAATTATACGACTTGGAGGTGTTTGTCCAATTTTTGTGCAAACAAGTATTTTTAAATACGAACCCTATACAATTCGTTTTGTGTGAACCGACCTCATATGAATTAGATTCATCATTTATAAGATTACACAATTTTAAATGGAACAGATCTTGTCGCTCCATCCTTTCTTCCTCTCTCGTAACGAAACCCATTCACGTCGCCTTCTTCCTCCATGCGCCGCTCCCACCTCGACGATCTAGAAGATGATCGGACCTCACCATATCGTCGCCCTCCATATCGTGTACACCGCACATGACCATGCCAGTTCCAATCATACCTAGGCCAAGAAATCGAGCTTGAAAAGTTGCGCCTTCAACACTAATCGCCCCCGCGTCGTCGCTTGAAAACCCATCATCACTATTGAAGTTGGAGATCTCGATGCCCTCTACGATATTGCTTTAGCAAGATTTTGATAATAGTTTATGAATTGGAAGATAATCGTGGAAGAAGTTTGGAGCTTTCTCGGCCATTCGAATTAAAGATGGCGGCTGACCTAATTTGGGGCTAGGGTTTAGGAATGAAGGTTCTTATATAGACAACTACAAAACACTATTCATCGCTAAATTCTTCAAACTCCAATCGAAGCATGTTGCCTGGTGTCCATAATGTTTTACCCCTATTACAAACACAATGGAATATATATCGGGAGTCAGTTCTATTGTATGTGAAAGATAGATTTTCGAATCGAATTATTTTGGTTAAAATTCCTTTATCTAATTTATGTATGTTTCGAACTCGCATGATCATACGGTAAGTCCAATCGGCACGAAATTTAAAATCATATAATAACTCACTATTGCAGATCCAATGAAACATGTTTCATTCAAATCCGAGACAGTGTCAAAATGAATATTTTTACTCATCTAATTAAATTATAAAATTTTCAATTTTTGCTTATTCACTCTTAATTTAATTTTAAAAGTTTATTATCTTCATTCTAATTCAAATAGAATTTAAATCAACACTAGAAATCATTTTTATCTTCATTACATTCCAGATTCAATTAATTAACCGATTTTGTAGGATCGATTTCACCCTAGAGGGGGGTGAATAGGGTGATAGTATAAATTATAAAATTAATTGCGGAAGCTTATAAAATAATTTTAACACAGATTACGGAACAATAGTAGCACTAATAATAGCAGAATAATAAATGCAGAAATAGAACGACACAGAATTTACCCAGCTTCGGCATATCTTTGCCTACGTGCTGCACCCAAGATTTCTACTAGAAATTAGATAGTCCCTCGCTTACACACGTAAACTCGCTATACCCGCTATTGACTATACTAACTCTACGCTCAAAACCTTGCCACAGCTCAGCCCCCGAGTTGCGAATTTCCAAACTACGACACGTAGTTTGTCCCCTAGTCACATGACTAGAAAATTAAACGATTTAAAACGAAAATACAAGTTAAAAACAATTTAAATATTAAATAACCCTAATTTTAAAATACAAAGCCTTTTTATAAAATAGAAGTCTCTTTAGAGAAATAAGGCCGACCCCTTTTTGTAATTCGACCCGTCTCTTTTATTTGCTCCGTTCGTTTTGGTTTATGTAATGGTGGCTGTTCCTCTTTGCAACTCAATTAGGGCTTCTGCGAATTTGCGGCTTTTGCTCCTTGCGCTCTTGTTCCAAATTAGGGTTTTCTGAATCGCCGATTGTTTGATCAACCATGTTGCTCCCTTCGGCTGCTTCGTTGATCGATCGAGTTCGACTCCTTGCTTCGGTATGTAATTTTATGCTTTTTTGTGCTTTTGTATTTTCGTACTTGAACTCGATGCTCTTGAACTGCCGATGGTGAATGGGATTTATATGCGTTCGATCTCCGTATTTTTCGTTCGTCTGAATTTGTTTGAATTTGTCAATTTATTTGCTCTGGCCGCTTGATTATGTTTTGATGCTTGGGATTGATTTCTGACTTGTTCAAATCGTATATTCTTGTTGCTTGGTTGACACGGTTTTGAATTTGATTACTGCTTGAATTATTCGACGCCTTGATTGCCACGGCTTCGGTCTTGGCTTTGATTCATTTCGTGATGACCATTTTAAAGATACGCACTTTTTCATTTTTATACCGCGTTGATTATTTTTGCGTCTGCATTTGCTTGTAGTTATGTACTCAGTTACTTGACATTTTTCAGTTGACCTGTTCGTGAAGTCTGTAGCTTGGTTGCCCTATTCTCTGTAGCATATACATGTTTACTTTGCAGACTTGAGAACTTTTGTGTTGTAGCTGTTTTGTAAAACTTGAACATCAACTGGTCTCTGATCTTTTGTTCAGTGTAGTCATGTGTAGTTGCCATATCTTGTGCTCGAGCTCTTGCACACTGATGCATTTCATATGTATGTTTATGCTTACTCATGTAGTCTGGTTTATATTGTACAATGTTGGCTGCTGTCAATTGCATACATGTGTGATTATGTATCCATGTTGTCCAGATTTTTGTTGCATTCATTGGTCAATGGTGCACTATGCCTTGTACTTGTAGTCTTGCATACAGTCTTCACTGCAGTGTATTGCTTGCATTCATATCCTTGCCGTCTGGTTCAGTCTCGATTTCTTGCATATTGATGTTGAGTTTTCATTGACTTCATATAGATTTTAGGTTGCTGTGTTGATCTGGTCTCACGGTTATAGCCTGGTTGACATGTATGCTTCAGTGTTGCATTGAGTCAGTACATTTGTTTTCATTTCATCTGTATCATGTTTGTGCATTTCTCTGTGTGTTCATGTTGCTGGATTGGACATTTGCCTGAGTCTTCATTGTTGTGTCTGTTGCACTTTGTTAGTTCAGTCGTGCACTTGGTCTCTTCACTTGTATATTTGTATTGTTGGCATTCTTCATTTTTACTGTATGCATTGTTAAGTTTGTGGTCATCTTGCTTTGCCTGAATTGTGTGCATTTGTGCACTTGTTGTCTTGTGTCTGATCATGTATCAATGTGCAAAGTGTTTTCTGTGACATTGTAGTTTGCTGATCTGATGGCATTTTTGATTTGTCGAAGCTTTGTATTTGAGTTGAGTCATGACAACAATGGCTTGACCTTTGCATTCAGTTTATTGTGCCTTGTGTTGAACCCAGTTTTAAAACTCGGGTTTGACCTTGTGCTCGTGTTGTGATATATTGCATGTGAGTTGAACCCGGCTTTTCATTTGGGTTTGACCTGTGCTCACCTGTCCCTGTAGCATTATCAAGTGTATATATCGGTGTGCATGGCCTTGTGGCATATACAGTGATACACTGTGTATGTCACAAGTTGTTCGTGTATGATAAATTCAAATTTAAATGATGACGAACAACCCAAATAACTGAGGCAAACAATATTTTCGAAAACCATATTTTATTTTATATTGCAAAAATATTTCTTTTTCAATTTTACTGCGTTAGTGTATATTTTTGCAGATTGCTCAGATGCTGGATTCTAACTGGAATGAAGTTTAAGACAAAATACGAGTGTGAGTGATATGTAGTGAGGTTAAATGTAAATGTAAAATAGTGATGTAATTGAATTTGCATCAAAGTTGTATAGTGAATAGTGAGAGCTTGAATTTGTACTATTCAAAATTGTAATAAATATTTGTTTGAATAAAATATTCTGTTTGAATTCAAATTCTGTGTCATTTAATTTTATTCAGCAAATATTTATTTAATCTATGAAAAAATAAAATAGTACATAAACAAATACATTAAACGAATGTATATATGTTTATTATCATCAAACAAAAATCATGTAAGCGCATATTCAACAGATTTAACTTATAATATTCAATTTTCAATATTTAAATTAGCTAAATATTCTAAATTCGAATGAATGAAAAGCTGGATCGTTACACCCAAAAAGGCATTTGAACTCGCATTGTGCCAAGAAGTACAGATCTTTGGGATTTTGATGGTTAGTAAGGTATAGAGGTAAATATTACTTTAAACCTTCTACCCTTTCATATCTCACAGCAGAAGGAATAAATATTGAAAATAACTCAAATCATTACTGTCTCAAAACAAAACTGATCAATACAAGGAATATCTAGATGTTTTTTAGAGGATATATAAATGGATTAACTTCTATTCACTTAAATCAATTCAATCTATTACATAAAATTAGATATTTATAATTGCAAAGCTATATGTACATATTCACTTTTATTCGCTTGAATTAAACTATTTTATAAAATCAGATCTGATTTTAAAGGTGAATTTATTCAATCTACCCTCCCTCAAAATTCAATCAACTATATTATCAAAATTATTGTCTACGGTTTTCCACCTATTTCGATTAATATAAACATTCCATTTAAAGTCATCAATTCAATAGATCATATTTTTAAATCTAATAGATGTATAAATAAAATTTCAATTCTTATCTATATCATAGTCAGCTTATGGATGAACCCACTCAACTTTGTACGCTAGCTATGAAGAAATCGTTTGGTCTCCTTCTTTGATTTGATTTGGTATGGCATCTCTTCTTCTCTATTTAGCTTGAAATTATTTTGATTTGACTTCCTCTCTCCTTTTCAATTTGATTCTCTTGTTTTTTAAGAGGAATTTGATTTATTTTTTGTTTGGATGCATTTATTTTAAGACTTAAGGAAAAAGAAGAAAAAATGGAGTTTAGATGAAGCTACGAATATAGGATGAAAATAAGTGAAATATGAGGTGAACTAGTTTTAAAAACATCCCTTATATAGGCACAAAACCCAAAATTTCCCTTCAGTCCTACTTAGGCCTTGACCCATTTCATTTTCTAATGCATGCTATAGTAAGCAATCCATATCTCCTTCGTTAGGTGTTGGATCCATTTCAGACGTTCTACATATGAATTTGGGCTAGAAAAATCTACATGATACAATGAAAAAGTTGGATCTCCCAAATTCCTTAATTTGTAAAAATTTGGTTTTTTTCAGCTTTGTGTAAAATTATAAAAATGCCCTATTAATTCAATATTTATTTTTATAAAAACCCAATGTGTCACACTACTGAGAAGAGGTTGGAACCGCATTCACACCTGTTCACCTTCTATCAAGGTTGGACAATCTTTCTTCATATAATCTGGCTGATTACAAATGAAACACTTCTTTTTATTTTTAGGAGCTTTACACTCGCTAGTGAATTTTCCCTTCAAACCATAACATTTGCAGACAAACTCTGATCTCTTCTTATTATTATTAAAGTTCTCTTTCTTGCTCTGGCCCTTTCATTTCTTCAACCATTTTAGTTTATTTCTAGCTTTGGCCACTATCTCGACCTTTTTTGAGCTAGTCTGATAACTTTCATGCTTAATCACCTTATTGACGGTCTTTTCAAAAGTCCAATCTAGATAGACATGGTTTCATATGGAGGGGTGCAGACATTTGAAAATCTCTCTACTTTCACCAAGGGCGTATCTATCAATGCCATGCCAAACCGTACAGAAAAATTGAACTAGGAAACATGCTTTTTCACAGCCATCTCTCCCTGCTACAAGTTAATGAACTTAGTTGGCTACACACATCATTCTACGGTAGAGATGAAATGAGTCTCATATTGATGTTTTAACTATTACCAGGACATAAAATTTTCATCAACCACTACTAAGTGCAACCAAATCAGGGCTTCACCACAATGCAAACAAGATGAAAGTCTCCTCTTCCTTATATTATCTAAATTCATGTCATCAATGGTTCAATCTCACATGCGTAGCCAAGTCTGAGTCTCAATGTATGACTCAGTACCCATATATAGTTTCCGCCTAGATTAGCATAACTCTTGCAGAACTTATCGAAATCACCCTATGAGCTGGGATGACTATGTCTTCCTCCTCATTTGCATCGCCCATAAGTTTAAGAGTCTCAGTTGTGGTCGGTTGATGAGTCACTTGGGGCATGGTTTGCAAGAACTACAAAAACCAGTCAGTAACTTCTATATCATTTACTGCCACAAATCCAGCACTAGCTTGTTCTCATCCTCTTCCTCTTTTATATAGATGTTTGTAATATGTGCATACAGTCGAATAGAAACTCTAAGAGGAAAGGGTACTAATATTATGTGGTGAAATGTGTATGCATATATTATACGGTTTCAAAAATACAAATGTGTTCTCTTATATGTTTGGTCGTCATAAGTCCTTTACCTTACTTAAATGCCTTGGCTCCTATGTGTGCTCTATTCCTTCAACTATCCATAATGGCTTTTACTTGAAGAAACTTTCCTACATGTGGCTTCCAAGTACACTAGACTCGAGCTTGCCACTTAAATTATTCCTATCATTGAACCTACGCTCTGATACTACATGTTAGAACCCATCGCTCCTGACACCTTGAATCAAAGTTTTCCCAAAAATCAAATTAGCCAGCTTGGGAACATGATATTCCTTCAAGTAGTAGAAAATAAAACTATCCATCATGCATCATCATATGGAAATTCATAACAAAATACTAAACACGTAGTAGAAATTAGTGTAGAACACCATGACAGATAAAGTACATAAGTCATGTAAGAGTATTCAAGATATGACAGTTCATCTCATAAAATAAAAACTAATCTTCTTAATAGATAACAATGACTTCAAGCTCCACTAACCGCTCCAATACCTGCTAATAGTGACCTACAACACGTGCCTCTCATCATACTGGTGTGAGTACCTGAGAGTTTAAAAAAAAAAACAAAGACAAAATGTGTGTCTTACATATGGACTGGTGTGTGAAGAAAACTAACCTTTGATATTAGGTACATAAATACAAATATACTAAAATATAAAATACTAGATATGTTACATAGAACCATACCTCATCCTATCTTACTCATCCTAATAGAGTTAAGGTTATGCTTTAGGGGCAATTATGTAATTTGTTATAAAATTCATCTCTATAAACAATTCTATTCATTGCAAATTGTGCTTTCGATTTTTCTTTCTATTATATATGTTGTTACATAGTGATATAAACAAATAATCAATTAATTATGCTAAACATGTATAAGTGGAAATTCTTAGGAGTGGTATTTAATCGATTGAAGTTACGAATGTCTCCGTAACCATAAGTATTGAATCGATATAAAAAACACACTAACTTCTTAAATGTTCCTTGTAACACTCGGTAAATTTTACGGTTAGTTGTTTGATTAATTAATAAGTTAGTTAGGCTCCAAAAATATAAATTGTGAAAACGATGGAATTTGAGCATGAAACTTGGACCGTTGCATTCAGGGCAAAATTCAGAGCAACTTTCATATTTGGAGTTTTGTTGTGACACCCCACCTCTTTGGACGATTTAAGTTGACAATAAATCACACATGTCTGACATAAACCATTCAAAAGGGAGGATTTTCAATGGGGATTAATAAGAAAATAAGAGAAAAGAAGGAAAGAAAAAATACAGAATCTCGCAGCGGGATGACAAAAAATAATAATCAAATAAACAGTTCATGAAGCTGTTTTGCAGTATACATTTGATTACACAATTTTTACAACATAATCAGAGTGCAATCAACAAACATACCAAAGTAATGCAGCGGAATAATAATAGTAAATACGGTCTAGCAAACTCCAATTTATCTTCAAGGAATAGTGTCTTCAAATACTCTAATACTCACGCTGACCTGAGCGTAATGAAAAGGAAATACACTCGAGTCAGAACTAAATGTTCTTATGTAAGTTAAATCAACAATAAGTAAACATGAGTGTGATACCTTCAAAGATGTTTACGGGATTTTTCATCTCCTATCTAGTGTACAACTTGAGTGCAATAACTTAAGAGATGTTACGGGATTTTCTATCTCCTAAGAATCCGTTAAACAATCTATATGTAGTAAGATACGTTATATATATAGTGTCTAATCAATAATAAATATTTTTCCTAGCTTTAAGATTTTACGTTAATCCCCCTTAACGTGTTTCTAAGCATTGTCCTACAGTTTGTCTTGTGACACCACCAGTAACATCGGTAGTCAAGGAGGGCCGTGATAAGACAACACTAAAACAAAATCGTGGTGGTTGCATATCAGTATAAAAGTATGACAAGGCACGTGAGGCAATGTCCAATGTAGGATTCTACCAGTTTAACCTTTCTGGCTGGTCATAACCCCTAACGGACGACCAAGTCCACCATCCCCAAATCAAATCAATGTACACCGATCAAGTCAAAAATCAATATAATATGAAGGGGTGATGGCCCCTAATGTTAGCGAACCCCTTGGCCAGACATAGGCTCTTGTTTTAGTCATTTCCAATTGACACAAGTGTCGAAGCCACCCATCATCGTTCTCTTTCTTCAAATCTAGCAAATGTTCGCCAATCCAACCACTTCATTCTGGATCATCCACCGCGTATACGGTTGTTAAATTGATTTCGGTATTGACAGAGAGTATGCCAATATTCAGCTCCGGTCTCTTTAACAACCAAACACCATTTTTCACACCGGTTGGTTCTTCTACATTTCAAGAACAAGTCATTTTTCATATCAAAATATCAGATTTTGCTTCAAAATCATTTTGAATTCAAATAGGTTATAACTTCGAAACATTCGTATTTAAATCTACACAGTTCCCACTTTTAAAATAGTTTGAATATTAAAAACGGTTTGAATAATGAAAATAGTTTGAATATTGAAAATAGTTTGGATAATAGTTTTAATATTGGAAAAGTTTGGAATAATTAAAATAGGTTAGTATCGAAAAATAGTTGTAATAATTACAATAATTTTAAAGATTGGAAATAGTTTTGAATATAAAATAGTTTTTATACTGAAAGCAGTTGGATAGCTAAAATAGTTTGTATATAAAATAATTTGGTTATTAAAATAGTTTATATATTAAAATAGTTTATATTAAAACTATTTCTTCTTACACAACACGATTTAAATTCCAAATTTGCAACGAATTCCATTTTCGACTCCAAGTCAAATCAAACTTCATATTCAAAATTCCGATCTCAATCAGCCTTAATTCAAAATAGCTTCAAATTTAACTTCAAATTCAATTTAAACAATTCTATTCAAAGGCTGAAGGTTCCAGTTCACATTCTCATTTTAAACAATTTAGTTTAAAATCATTTTACATCCAAAACTTTGAAATACCTATTTAAAACTACTTTAATTATAATAAATTCAAAGTTAAAAGTTTAAACCTTTAAAATAATTCACTTCCAATAAATTCAAATCATATCTCGATTTCGACTTTAAGGTTTCAAATTAAATCCTTAAACAATTTCATTAAAACGGTTTAAGTTTCAGCATTCCAAATCTCGAATTAAAAAATTATTTAATTCATATAAAAATAAATTCATGATTTTAAAAACATTTAATTTAACCAAATTTGGTGTCCGTATAAATTCTACCATATGTCCTAGTGATCGGTTAATTCATTTTTTAATTGCATGGATGGATATGTATCATTTCAATCCAAAATTAAATGACATAGGTATATATCATTTAAACCTATTTCTTAGTTTATTTGAAATAGTTCAAATGACAATTTATAGGACGTTAAATAATAAATAGGGTAATAACAGGAATATATCAAAATAAATCAACACCTTACATCCAACATCAATCAATATGCATCCATTAACAATCGACAACCAAATAAACCAATATATCATAACAATTACCAATTATCAGTTGTCAGTGTTTAACTAGAAATTAAATTCAATATTAATTTAAGTATCAATTTAATTCAATATAAAGTTTAAATTAAATTGAATGTCAATTTAAACTACCAAATAACAACCATTAAAATGTAGTAACTTCATAATTTCAATTTAACTAACATCAGAAATTTTAGTATTGCGTGAGTGTGTTAAATCACTCACCTTTGATTCATATCCCGTTTAAAATCCAATAAAAGCCCAGAGTTTCAACGGCCTCCAAATTCAAACAGTTTTATACTGTCCAAAATTTCGATACTCCAAGGGAAGAAAATGTGCGTCAATCGGAGTTCGTATGCAAAAGTTATTCACGTTAGAGGTTTTAAATTTTAAATTTAAATTAATTAAAACAAAAGGTAAAAATGTGAAGACCAACATCATCTAACTAACGTTACAGCAAGCATAACCCATTAGCCACCACGATCTCTTTATCGACGCACCGCCTAGAGGCCGTCTGCCGTTGATCAGATCTCACCACCAGAACCACCTCGCCAAACTCCACCTTCGCCTAGCTTGCGAGCTTGCGCCACTTTGCATCGCAACCATTAGCCTCCAATCGAGTCTCGAACGCCGCGCCTTCGTGGCCAGTTCTGGCAAATTCAAACGCAATTAGCTCGATCTAACCATAGAGATCCTAGAGGAGATCGAGCCCTATAACTTATGCTTAGACTTCATCGCGAATTGGTGAGAGATGAGAGAGGTCCAAGAGGAAGAAGATGTGAAGTTTTGAGACATTGAAAGTGGCGGCCATAAAAATAGGGTTTTGTTAATATTTAATAAAATTTTAGTTTCAATTAGCATGCCTATATATAGCGTAAGGTCCAAAAAAGCCCGAACTCCAATCGAGACGTGCTAACAGGCATCTATATGTAAAAAGGCCTTCTGAACATAATGGAACTAGTTTCGAGGCCTAATTCCATCGTATACAAAAGTAAACATTTTATTGTTCGATCAATTTAAATTAAATTATATTCAAATAATTTACCAATTCACAATAATGGACAAATACAATATTTCTAACTTACAAATACGTTTTTACAAACTACGAAGTTCATTAGTAATTCGATTTTATTATTATTATTCCATATTTGAATCAATTTGAATAATTGCATTTCAAAAATAACATTTTTCATTTGAATATAAATCGATCGGGTCAAAAGGTCTAAAAAGCCCATTTCGTTCCCGAAACGAAAATAGGTCATCCCATATACTGAAATATAGGTTTCCAACATTTTTAAACTCAATCAAACTAATTTCAAACCCTAATTCTATTATATATGAATTTAGCTTTGAAAATTGAACTACATTTTATTTACGCGTTAATTAAACGAATTATTGTTAAACTGATTTACTCACTTTTAAATTCTAAATTAAAAGTTTTCTATCATCATTCTTGGTTAAAAAGAAATTAATAACCTTTTGAAATTTAAATTTCCCATGTTAAATTCGATATTTAAATATTAGATTAATTTCAATATTAAATTACAATAGTGATAGACTCCTTGCTTATTACATTTAAATCTCAAATAATTCCTTTTATTTTTTATTCACATGTTCTCCATATTACATCAAATTTCCTATTCAATTATACCATATGTTTCCTTTTTGTTTCCTCAACTCTTTCTTCTATTTTAGCTCAAACACATGTTTTTATTATTACATCCATTAATTACAATTAATGTACTCTTTCCTTTTATTTGAAAGATTATAATTACATTAATTGCATTGATTACCAAATTAATATCAAAACGGATTAATTAATGAGATGAGAAATAAACAATCGTTGCTACAAATTAGTAATTCAAATATCTATTAATTTATTGTTTACAAACAAAGATTATAAATTTACTTACCAATGCTACCAATTTAAATTAATAACATATGATTTCACCATTTAATACATCATTGATTCTATTCCTTATTAACTTTATTATTACAATTGATTGAAGTTTACATTCAAACATTTATTAATTATATTCAGATTAATAACATTAAATTATGTTCTAATATGCATTACCATTTTCATCTTATTGAAAGTTGTCATTTTAGAATTCATTTAAAATCAAGTTATATATTCTAACAAATTTTTACATTTATAAATCATAAAATTTCAATTTCTGACAATATTAAATTTCAAAATCTTATTTAATTTAATATTTTTAATTGTAAAAATGCGGGTCATTACAATTGTAGCATCCCCTATCTTGAGGACCAAAGCTAAGCACTACAGATGCTGTAGTCATCCATATTATTAACTTAGGGTGATAAAATACGGTAATGTTAATGGTATCCATAATATAAGAAGAACATGAATATGAAATAAAATCAACACAGATTAAAACAACTTTTCTGATTGCGTTTCAAATCAATATTTCATATTCAGATACATAATCCCAAGACGATTCCCAGGTCTTGATCAAATATAATTATTTCAAAATACGCCAAGCGCGACATATGAAGATGCCCCCTTGGATGATCAGAGTACTAAATAGACACATAAGTCTTACTATATCACAACAGAAATAAAACAAAATAGCTCCTATATAGCTAGTCTTGCCTCCTGCACATCTTCAGAAGCTTTATTCGTCCAACCTACTAAACTTGAAAAACCTTATCTCTCAATCTACTCAAATTAATTTTGAGCACCCGAGAGTTTAAGGGGAAAACATAAACTTCGAATCAGACATAAAGCCTAGTGTGAATAATACTATTACATCTCAGTTTACTGATACTAAGTGAGACCACGCCACTCAGTGGAACGGGTTTCCCCTCACTAATATCCTTTTAAAACATATCTTTTTTGCAAATTAGAATCTTGCAATCAAAATGATTAAAACAATAATAGCAATATCATATATGCTCATAAATCAGGTAATAAATGGACTATCTGTCCGAACAATATAGTTTTGTTTGGCTAACTACTAACCATTGGCTGACTCGGGTCTACCAGATAAAATAAATAATCTAACATCTATTCGACAAACTTCTAGACGGTTTGTCTCTAACTTACTTCTCCCAGGATCACCTAATACTAATGGTTTTGCTAGCTTACCAATAACCTATCCTCCTCTGTAAGATTCCCTTTTGTATAAACATCATTTAAGTCTTACCCGTGACTAAGCCCTACACACTGGAATTTTGGACTAAATTAGCTAGGGCCTATAGCTAATGTATAAGGCATAACCCTATACCAGTCTTATATGTTATTCAAATATCTTAGTCATTTACTTAAGGTTAACTACCCATCAAATTTTCCTTGAAAAACTTTTCAAATTGATTTAACCCTTTAAATCATACTTAAACAAGGAAAACATACTATTTTCTTTACTCAAATCTCTTTGCCATGATATACGCTTTACTTAGAACATTGTTGATGAAAACATTCAAAATTTTGTGTAAAACCATTGAAAATTTCTCTCGAAACCTTTGAAAGTACACCTTTCGAAACCATTGAGAGTACTCCTTTCAAAACAAGTAACTACTTTGCTTTACAACCTTAGGCCGAAAGGCCAATACATACCTTTCAAACACATTTACAATAGACCTTTGGAAAACATTGAAAGAGTCATTTTCAAAAGCCTTATAAACCTTCGACATCCTATTTTTCAAAACACTTTGCCTTTCGAAAACATTGGAAACCCTCCACTTAAACATTAAAGGAAAGCCTTTCAAAAACATTAGGGAACCACCCCTTCGAAACCTTTATCATAAACTTTTTGAAAGCATTAAAGTCCTTTACATAAAACAAACCTTTTGAAAGCATTGGGTTCAAGTATAAGTCTGTGGAACATAGTTTCGAAACCTTTGGCTTTAACTTTCAAAATATAAAATGAGCCTTAAAAGAATTAAATCGAAAGCAACTCTTTCGAAAGAAATTTCCAAAGTAAAAGAAGTGGATAGTGTCGAAACCAATCCCTTCGAAAGTATTGGAGAAGCAGCTCAGGGTTTAAAGCCAATGAACCCTTTCGAAGGCATTGCTTCAAAAGGTAGAATGCAATAGTAAAAGTTTCGACCCCTTTAAAAGCTTTTTTTTAAAAGGCGGCAACCCCTTTCGAAAGCTCTTTTCTTTAAAACACTTGACCATGTCGAAAACTATCTCATTCGAAAGCAAAGCAAGCTCATTTCCTTTAAAAGTAAAATAAGTCTCGACCCCAATGAAGGCATGTTTTAACTCTATACCTTTCACCTGTCTCCAATCCACTACGTACCAAGTCTTTGATGCCATGTGTATTTGTTTCAAACTGGTTGGAGGCGGAAGTATGTGGTCAAAAGGTAGCCGCCAAAAGTGGCAAAACAACGAAACCTTTTAAAACGGATTTTTAACATTAAAAAGAAATTTCTTTCCAACTAACTCGCTTATTTGTCATCATATAATTGGTTGCCAGTTTCTTTTCTAAAATCTTTTCTATAAATGCTGCCGAAATTCAGAGATTAATAATTTAAAACATTTACAAATTTCCCATTCTCCTTTTATAAACATATAAAAACATTTAAGTCTCATACCTTAAATAATTTTACTTACTTATTAAAACACTTGAGAAAATTCATTAAAAGTTCCCAATAAATCACTTTTAAAATGTTTTCTAACATATATAAATTTCTGACCCAAAACTAACATATAATAGCCATAATTAATTTTAAACCCAATTAACCATTGCCTTCACTAGAAAATTCAAAATAAATCCACATTAATTTAGAAAATTATGAAACTTGATACCCAACCCTAAAATAATATTTCTGGCCGTATATCAAAATTACAAGGCATTTGGATGTCATTTAGTTGGTTTTTCAAATTACCATTAAATCTATACAAAATAGCATAAATCATCAACACGCATATATATATATATATCCATTTAAACAATCAAAACATGGCAAATCATTTGCAATATAATTTCGAATCTCAACTATAACCGAAAATAAGAAAATATGAGATGTAACCTATCATTCGCCTTAAGCTTATGATTAAGGAGTTTGAGATTTGCTTCTTGAATTAGATTGATTAAGCTTCCTTCCTCTTGATTTTAGCTTATCTTTCTCTTGCTTTCTCCTAATGGTGGCCGACCTCTTCTTATATATAGATTTATTTATGAACGTGTAAAACGAAAGTGGCATGAAGGGTTTAGGGTATATGAATATAACTTATTCCTATTTTGCCCTTATCCATTAGCCTTTCATATTTAATTATAATTCCCTTTAGTTCAATGTTTATTTAGGCACGACTACCCTTCAATTATCCAAATCTCAGTTCCCTTAACTTTTTACATTATTTCATTTAATTTAACTAATTAAATGTCCTAAATAATGTTAATCAAAATTAGGGTCGTTACAAACTCCTCTCCTTAAAGAATTTCGTTCTCGAAATTACGATAAGTTACAGATTAATCATAATGGTAAAACATACCATGAATCAAGTCAGGATAAGCGACTCTAGTCCTGCCCTCAATTTCTCAAGTACAGTCTCTCTCGTTGTCGTTCCATTGGACTTTAACTAATCTGATTGTCTTGTTCCTTAGCCTCTTTTCATATCTCACGACCATACGAACTAGCTTTCTAACTATAGTCAAATTTGATTCCACTACTAAGTCCTCTAACATAATTGGTGCTATAGTAGTCTTCGGATCTCGAATACACTTCCTTAAATGAGAAATATAAAATACATCATAGACTCCTGCCAAACTGTTCGGTAACTCTACCCTATATGCGAGTTTCCCACTCCTCTCTACAATAGGAAATGGTCCAACGAACCTCGGTGCCAACTTCCTGATTTCCCAAATTGAATCACACCTTTCATTGGTGATACCTTGACGAATATGATCTCTAATTGAGAACTCCAAATCTTCCCGTCTCTTATCAGCATAACTCTTCGACCTAGACTGATCTTCTTTCATTCTAGCTCTAATTAACTCAACCTTTTCTGCAGCTTCTCTAACTAAATCCGGACCAAGAACTAACCTATCCCCGGTATCTAACCAAAAAACGGAAGATTTGCATGGCCTTCCATGCAAAGCTTCAAACGGTGACATCCCTACGCTAGCTTGATAACAGTTGTTATATGAAAATTAAAATATGTGTAAATGGTCTTCCCATGATCCCCCAAAGTCTAGTACACAAGCTCGTAATTAGTCTTTTATAACTTTGTTAATCCTTTCCATTTTTCCATCTGTCTACGGATGGTAAACAGTACTCATCTTGAGCTTGGTACCTAAACTCTCATGTGAACTCTTCCAGAACTTACTAGCGAATAAGGAATCTCTATCACTTACTATAATACTAGTAATTCCATGCAGTCTAACTATATTCTTCACAAATAACTTAGCTAAAATAGGTGCTATTCTGGTTGACTTGACTGGTATGAAATGGACACTCTTGGTCAATCTGTTCACTACAACCTATATACTTTCATTTCCTCGATTTGACCTAGGAAACCCGTCAATAAAATCCATTGAGATAGAATCGCACTTCCAAACTAAAATATCTAAAGGCTGACGTAACCCACTTGGTTTCTAATGTTCGGCTTTTACCTGCTGGTAGTTCAAAACTATTTCACCCATAAGCCCACGTCTCTCTTCATACCTTCCGAGAAGAAACTCATTTTCATATCCTGATACATCTTAGTTACTCCTAGATGAATAGTGAACTATGAGCGACGACATTCTTTATGAACTTCCTTCCTAATGTTCCCCATATTCGAAACACACAGTCTTCCTTTCTTCCTCAACCATCCATTCTGGTCAAGGCTGAAATATTTTAATTCATCACTCTCCATTCCATCCCTTAACCTTCTGATTCATTCAACTAATACTGGATCATCTCCTTGCTTGGAAGCAATCCTTTCGATCATCACCGGTCGAACTTCTAAACATGACAACATAGCAGTTTCTATACTAGAACCACTCTTAGATCTTCACTATACTCTGTATGCGGTCAATGCTTCTAAATCTCTCCACCCAGCTTTCATTGCCAACATTGCTTTTTGATGTTTTCTGCTAAGTGCATCTGCAACCTTATTGCCCTTTCTCGGTGTGTACTCAATACCAAAGTCATAAGCAGCTAAAAACTATTACCGCGCCTCTACTGTCTCATATTCAACTCCTTTTGAGAGAATAAATATATCAGTGACTTATGATCCGTATACAACTCGAGTCTTTCTCTCAACAAGTAATGTCTCCACACCATCAATGCAAAAATTACCGTAGCTAATTCCAAATCATATGTTGGATATCTAACCGCATGTAGTCTAAGTTATCGAGGTGCATAGGCAATCACCTTACCCCTTTGCATTAACATAGCTCCTAATCCTATTCCACTTGCATCTGTGTACACTACTAAATCCTGATTTCCATCTAGAACAACTAACACAAGTGCATTAGTAAATAAATGCTTCAATCTGTGGAATGCTTCCTCAAACTTATCGGTCCAAATGCGTTAGCTTGGTCATTGGTGCCGCTATCCGCGAAAAATCCTGTATGAATCCCCGATAATACCCAGCTAATCCAAGAAAACTATTTATCTCAGTCACTATCTCGGGTCTCTTACAATTATTCACCACTTTGATCTTAGTCAGATCTACAAACAACCCTTTCTCTGAGACTACATGACCGAGAAACTTCACTTCCTTCTTCCAGAAATGACACTTTGAAAATTTTGTTTTCAGTTGATGATATCTCAACGTCTCAAGCACCATTCTAAGATAAACTTCGTGCTCTCTTTCATCCTTAGAGTGTATCAAAATGTCATCTATGAATACCAACATGAAACTATCCAAGTGCTCTCGGAAAACTCAGTACATCAAATCTATAAAGAATGTTGGCGCATTAGTTAGTCCAAATGGCATTACTAACCATTTGTACGATCCATATCTGGTTCTAAAAGTCGTCGAAGGAATACTATCCTCTGCCACTCTATGCTGATGGAACCCTATTGCTAAATCCAACTAGGAGAATACTTTAGCTCCACTCAACTGGTCGAACAAATCATCAATTATAGGCAACATATATTAATTCTTTATCGTCTTGTCATTCAACTTACGATAATTGATACATAACCTTAACAATCCGTCTGGCTTCTTTGCGAGCACCACGGCTGCTTTCTAAGGCGAATTGCTTGGTCTGGTAAAACTCTTACTTTCCAAATCCACCAACTGCTCCTTTAGCTCCCTTATCTCGGTAGGTATCATTCTATTTGACAATCTACTCATCGGTTCTTCTCCTGGCACCAAATCTATTCGAAACTCAATAGCTCGTTTCGGTGGCATTCCTATCACAGGTTCAAAGACATCTGTGAATTCTCTAACAATGAAAACTCGATTCAACTCGTCTTTTACCTCCACAACTCGCAACAAAGCATTAACCTCAAAACTAGGGTTATCTATAGAGTATATGATCCGATCACTACAGTCAAGGTGTCTAAGCGATATTTCCTATCACGAAAAAATATCCTAGCATGATATTTACTTAATCAATCCATATCGAAAATAATTTCGAACCCCATGAAATCAAACACATGCAAACTGCAAATAAAGGTATGACCTAACAATTCAAACTCTAGGTAGTCACATCTCGTCCCAAGAGATGCATAACCTCTTATTGGATTTGCAACCCTTAAGGAAGTAATCAGGTATGAGGGTTCTAGGTTATCTTATCTACTAAACAATGAGATATAAAAGAATGTGATGCACCCATATCAAATAGAACTCTAACTTATATATCTTAAATCAAATGCATACCTCCCAACATAGCTTTTCCTCTCCTCTCTCCTCTGCTGTTGGTCTCGAGGTAGCTGGTTCCAATGCAAACATCTTGCCTTTCCCATCATTGGCTAGCCCCTTGCACTGGATCTTATAGTGTCCAGTTTGATCATAGTTGAAACAACTTACACCCTTCTTCTCAGCAGCTTTCTTTCCTTTGCATGTCCGGCATTCATGGGAATAGTGTCCTTTCTTATTTCTTATCACAACTTCTGCCTTCCCCTTCTTAGCAGCTCCACCCTTCTGGGCTACTTTCTTGTGGAAAAACTTCCTCATATTACTCTGCCCACCTTGGGCTTACTTTTCCTTATTTCCGTCAAGAAAAGCAAGTATCTCTTCATGCCTCAAGGCCATCTCAATAACAACATCACGTGTACCCTTAATATGCAGTAACGTGGCCTTAGCAAGCTCAGGCTTCAACCCACAAATGAACTTTTCATTCGTCTTAATCACAATATCAATTGTAGCATAGCCATATCTCGCTAACTCCTCAAACCTTGTTGCATACTCAAGTACTATTATGTCTCCCTGCTCCAACTCAGCAAAACTTCCTGAGTAGAGTAGACTTAGAAATCTTTGACATAAAACTTTCTTCAAACCTCCTCTTGAACTTAGCCCAAGTCATAGTCTCCTTATTGACTCCAACCGTAACACTGTTCCACCAATACAGTGTTGCTCCTTGTATCTGTGTAGAAGCAAATCTTCTATTTGGCTATCATTAAGCCCTAAAGCATTGAAAATCCTCTTGCAATGAAGTAACCAATTCTCCACTTCTATTGCGTCTTCGGTACTAATAAAAGGTTTTCCTCCCAGCCGAGCATAATCTCTACTCAAAATAGCATAGTTGTTAACCACCGGAGCTTCTTGGTTTCCTCCTCCATCATTTCCTCCAACTACTCTAGTAGCAACTCCTGTTTGCATCATGTTTATGAAGAAATGATACATTTCTACCATGTCGACTTACGGTACTCCAACACCCACATTTGCAGCTTGCGCCTGACCTTGATTTCTCCTAGTATTTAGTCTAGCATTCCCATTAGTTGTGGTGCTTCCCCCACCAATGTTTACTCTTTCACTTCTAGCATCCATTCTATAACATCCCCTATCTAGAGGCCCAAAGCTAAGCACTGCGGATGCTGCAATCATCCATAGTATTAACTTCCGGCGACTAAATACGGCTATGTTAATGGTATCCATAATATAAGAATCATTTGAATATGAAACAAAATCACAATTTTCAAAAACATCATTTCACTGATTACATTTCCAAAACATATGTTTCTCATTCAAATTCCATAATCCCATAATCGTTTTCCAAGTATATTTATTACATAAATATGTCAATGGCGACATGTGATGATGCCCCTTTGGTTAACCAGAGTAATAAATAGTCGTAACTGACTTATTACAAACACAACAAAATACATCAAAATGAAACAAACTGCAACTTCTAAATAGCTATCCGTCAGCCACCTACTCGTCTCCGGAAGTTTTATTCGCAAATCTACTAAAACCTATAAATCCTCAACTCTCAGCCTACTCAAATCAATTTTGAGCACCCGAGAGTTTAAGGGGAAAAACATAAACTTCGAGTTAGACATAAAGCCTGGTGTGAATAATACTATACATCTCGGTATTTGATAATAAGTGAGACCATGCCGTTGAGCGAAACGGGTTTCCCCTCATTAGTACCCTTTTTAAAACATACCTTTTGTAAATCAAAGTCCTACAACCAAAACTGGTTAAAAATTATAAAGCTTTTTTATGTAAACATACATATCAGGTAACAAATGGACTATCTAACCGAACATTATCGTTTTATTTGGCTTAATACTAATCTTTGGCTAACTCGGGCTTACTAGACAATATAAAAAAATATAACACCTATTAAATACTCCTCTTCTGGATGATCTGTCCTTAACTATATATTAAATACTCCTATTCTAGACGGTATGTCCCTAACTTAACATCTCCTAGGGTCACTTGATCCTAATTGTTTTGCAAACTCACCAATAACCTATCTATATACAATCATATATTCCCTTCTGGATGTAATCATAATTTCAGTCTTACTTGTGAAAAAGCCCTACACACTAGAATTTTGGATTAAATTAGCTGGAGCTAATAGCTAATGTATAGGGCGCGACCCTATACCAGTCTCATCTGGTATTCTAATATTTGAGTCATTTTACTGAAGAAAACCTTCCTAAAATTTTCCTTGAAAACCATTTCATCTCAAATTGATTTAAAACCTTTTATACCAAACTTAAACAAGGAAAAATCATACACTCTATGCTTTACTCAAAATCATCTTGCCATGTTTTATATATATATATGTACACACACACACTTTATATAAATCTTTGTTGATGAAAACCTTTAAACCTTTAAAAGTACCTTTTTTAGTCCCATTGAAAGTATCCCAGTCGTAACCAAATAAACCCTTTCCTTCATCTTAGTTGAAAGGCCAAAACTTTCTTTTCGAAACCATTTACATAAAACTTTAAACCTTTCGAAACCATTGAAATGCCATTTTCCTTCGAAAGCTAAAAACCTTAGACATCCTATCTTTAAAATCCTTAAACATAGCCTTTCGAAACCATCGGAAAAACCTTTCCTTTAAGCCTTTCGAAATCATTGGTTAAACCTTTTGAAACCATTGGTTAAACCTTTCGAAACCATTGGAGAACCACCCCTTAGAAACCTTCCGTAAAAATCTTTCGAAAGCATCAAAGCTAAAATCTTTTGAAAGCATCGCGGTTTAATTTTAAAACATGTGGAAACACCTTTCGAAACCATTTAAAACTATCTCTTTCGAAACCTTTGGGTTAGTCTTTAAAAATCTCTAAGGACCACATAAAATAGGGTTGAAAGAAAATCTTTCGAAAGCCAAAACCTAAATAAATAAGTGATGGTGTCAAAACCATCCTTCTGAAAGCATTGGAGAAGCAGCTAAGTTTTAAAAGCAAGTATACCTTTCGAAACCATTAGCGTCGAAAGGTAGGAAAGCGACAGCAAAAGGGCTTCGACCTAGCCGAAAGCATATACTTAAAAACAAAAGCACAAGCTCTTTAAAACCATTTACCTAGTTGAAAGCAAACCAAGTCAAAAGCAAAGCAAGCGCATTTTTATTTAAAATAAAGCAGCGCTTTGACCCCTTTAGAACCCCTAGTTTCGACTTTATTCCTTCCGCTTTTGTCCAATTCACTCTGTACCAGGTTAATGATACTATGCTCTTTGGTTTCGGTGGCATAGAAGCAGAACTACTAAGTCGAAAGCTACCCAATCGGAAGTGCGGTGTCGAAATTGGCGAAACATGCATTTGCACGAAAAACTGGTTTTTAACTTTTTTAAGTAATCTTTTTAACTAACCTGCCTTGTTTGTCAAAATCTTACTAGTTGCAAAATTTTCTTTTCTAAAAGTACTGCCAAAATTTCAGAAATAAACACTCTAATTTATTTACAAAATACCCCTTCTCCTTTTATAAATATATAAGACATTTAAGTCCTATATCTTAAATAATTTTACATATTCATCAAAATACTTAGGGAAAATTCTACAAAAATTCCAAAAAATCCATTTTAATATGTTTTCTAACAAATTATATATAATTTAAGACCCAAATTATATATAATTTAACGGCAAATTATTTTAAACCCAATAAATCATTTTCTTCACTAGAATATTAATATAAAATCCACATTAATTCAAAAAATTATGAAAATTGAAAATCATCTCTAAAATATCATTTCTGATCTATACCTAAAATTACAAGGTATTTGGATGTCAATAAATAGGGTTTTCACATCAAAACATATCATAAAATCTATATGAATAAGCATAAATCATCAACAAGCATATATAAACATTTTGTCCTTCGAAATCATGGCTAAAGTATGCAAGATAAATTGAATTTAACCATAAAACCGAAAACATTTAGAAAACAAGAGATGTAGTCATTATTCACCTTAGCTTTGTGAGATTTGATCTTGATTAATTGATTTGATTTTTCCTCTTGAATCCTAGCTTTATCTTCTTCCTCTTTGCTAATGGAGGATGGCCTTGCACTTCAAGTTTTTATAATGAAGTGAACGTATGAATGAGTTCCTAAGGGTTATAAGAATATTTTTATTCCAACTTTGCCCTTATCTGTTTACTTTGTTGATTTTATCTCATGTTATCTCGTTTAATTTGCACGTTTAGATGGCATGGCTAACCCTATTAATTACAAATCTCAATCCATTAATCGACCTACCTTATTTAATTTAATTTAGCTAATTAAATATCCTAAATAATGTTACTAAAAATATGGGGTGTTACAATCTTCCCTTCTTAAATAATTTCGTCCTTGAAATTACGATAAGGTACACATCAGTAAAACATACCATCAAACAATTCAGGATAAGCATCTCTAATCCTACTCTTAGTCTGCCCAGTATAGTCTCTATCATCGTTACTCCATTGGACCTTCACTAATCTGACTATCTTGTTCCTCAACGTCTTCTCATCTCTCGCGATTATCCGGATAGGCTTTCTAATCATAGTCAAGGCTAGTTCCACTACTAAATCCTCTAACACAGTTCATGCTATAATAATGTCTGGATCCCTAACACACTTCCTCAGATGAGATACATGGAAAACATCATGGACTTCTACCAAACTACTCGGTAACTCTACTCTATACGTGAGTTTCCCGATCCTCTCTAAAATAGGAAACAGTTCTACGAACCTTAGTAATAACTTCCCTGTCTTCCTGACCCTGATATCACCTTTCATCACGATGCTTTGATGAAAACATGATCTCCAATAGAGAACTCTAAACCTTTCCATCTTCTATCTGCATAGCTTTTCTGCCTAGACTGAGCTTCCTTCATTCTTGCTCTTATCAGCTCAATCTTCTCTGCACCTTCTTTTACCAAATCGGGACCAAGGACTAATCTATCTGTGACGACCCTGACCCGGCCTTCGAAAATCGGCATCGAATACGACACTCGTATTCAAATGCCGCAGATCCAAACGTCGAATCTGGTTCGTCGGAGCTTATAACACATTGAGTACAACACAGCGGAAGAAACAGAATAGCATATATCAATATGCAACATTGATACAATATCAGATACAATATGATACAACAGATTATACAATGAATATACATCAGAGATACAAGAAATAACAGCGACAAGAAAAGATAACACTAGCAGCGGAACAAAAATCTCCAATATGGTCTTCAAGAAAGAACTCCATCTTCAAAACAACAATCCAAAAATAGCTAGAACCCCCAATAATGAGGCACAAATATAAGCAAGTCTCGTCCGCAAGCGATTGCCAAATCCTAGGCTGAAAGCTATCGAATCTACATCTACTATTGATTATCTGGAAAACCCAACTCTAGATTGCCCGTGTGGGAAAATAGTGGGCACCCAGAGTTTAGGAAATGAACAATAAACTCCAGGTCAGTCATGGGATTTGTATGAGCAACAAAAACATTTGGTCTTTTACAACAAACAAAAGAATTTAAGTTTGAAATCCGCAATGCTTTTTAGAAAATGAAACTACCATAAGGCCTCCCGCCACACACACAATGCAAACGCAGACTTGGAGGAGATTTCTCCTTATGATAGTCAAATATGCTTAATACGAGAAAATTTCTTTGATATTATTATTATAAGTGCAAAGTTTGGAAAACCATTTCGAAAGTATAATATAAATCCTAGCCAGCATAGGCATTTCGCACTTATGCCTACTATAGCTACCATGTTCAATAGCAGGTTACCACCACATTCCATGGCAGGTTATACAACTAAAACCGTACAGGGCGTGTATTGTTTTGATTGGATTTCCAACAAATGGTCAGGCTAAGGAACTTCCTACTGCCAATGGAATCGCCTCTGGTGGGACGTCCCGAGAACCTAACCGGATCTCTGCCAACACAAGGTCGGGTTACCTCTATAATTAAGTAACTACTGCTCGAGCATGTCATTCCCCGGTCCTTTGGGACCTTTATCCGAGGCGCCTCAAAACCACAAAGAAATCACAAAGTAATAGATCTGCAGTATCCACATGAGTAAGCATCTGGGCTCCATACCATGGTACCACCCTTTACCAGAAGGGAATGACACACCCTAAAGGGCGCGACCCTCATAACCTTGCCGCATCTTCCTGTTTTGACCATTTCCGGGGTGTGAGGTCCTGATGCAGTCTCGTCCACAAAGCTACGCTTTATAAAAAGCCATGCTTTGATCACAAATGATCAACAAATCAACACACAGCAGCACTTAGCATGCCACACTACCAAATTGGGAATATATCACTGATAAATATCAACTACATAACCTCTGAGCTCGTACGTCTCAGAGAAGGGTGTTAAGCTAAGAGAATAAATTCTCCGCCACCAAGCAGAAATGTATTTGATAAAGATCAGTTTAATATCTCAAAGTGTAATGTCGTACATACGACCATACAAGTCTGTTCCGGGTTCGAACAGAACCGAAGGCACTTCCGAAGAAGCCCTTGCAAATCCAGGTATCCACAATACCGATCGGACTTCCCGTCACTAAGGGAGAACTTTATACCGGAGCAACTCAGCGCAGAGTCAATCGACAGGTTATCCTAACGTTCTCGAAGACACCCGGTCTTCAACACCGGTCTTCAAATGCAATCCATAACGTCGTATCGCTATTCGGAATGGGTTATATGACACAAAGGTCCTCTCCCGGCTAAACCGAATAGCGAGCGCAATATTTAAAACATATGGATATGGGATTTCAGTTAAATCACAACTTGAAAATCCAAGGTTTTTTTTCTTTTAAATGGTTAAACAAATTACCATTTTAAATCTTTAAAATAAAAGGATTCATTTCACAAATTTCACCTAATTTCACAAAGATCATCCATAGATTTCAAAACAATTTCCATTTCAATTGGATTTATTCCTTAAATCTTTAAACTAAAGATTTAATTTATAGCTTTCAAAACACGTTTCCAAAGATTTATCTATAACTTGGGAAACTATTTCCATTTTAGACTTGAAATCCTTTTAACACGAATTGGAAATTCATTTCTTATGCGAAAGCTCTTGTTATTTGAAAACATATAGTTTCCGTTTCAGAAAAATTCAATTATATTTATACAAGTTAAAATCTTTGGGTTTAGAATTTAAATTCCCAATCAATGCTTTTAAAATGGTTTAAAAACTCATTTATGAGTTGAATAACCCTTTTGAACCATAGTTTCCAAGCCATAGAATTCAATCCCAAATATTGAATTCAAATTTAAATCAAATTATTTAAATTTCAAAGCTCAATCAAGTTATTCAAAATAACTTTTATTTTTGAAAAATTCATTTTCAAAGTTCCAATTCTAATTCCAAAACTATTTTGGATTCAAAAATTCAATTTTAAAACAATTTCAAAGATCTGTGACTTAACCCATTTCCACGTGCAATCCATATTTGTGTGTGTATAGTGTGGTCCAGGGTTCAATACAATAGTGCACAACATCATCATCACAGATTCAATCATATCGATAAGCGGTATATCCCATAACGCTTATCTTTATTCACAGATTCATAGATAAGATGAATTTATCAATCACAAAGATTCACCATTACGCTTTGATGTGTGTTTCGGATAACCAACTGGAATCCGACTCCCTGTCGCATCAAAATTTCAAATGTCATTCCACGGGTCAAGGGGTTTCCATATTCATATGACAATATATACGACATAGATATAACAGCTTAGCACAAAACATTACATAGCATCACATCACATAACAAATACATCAATCCATCACATAGCTCCTAATAACAATCAAACCTCTATAGGTAAGATCAGTTGATTGTTTGATTCAAACCAATTTTAATTGCATAGGAATAATTACTAATCCTGATTTAATTTATCATTAATAAATCACAAATCATTTTGATTAACTTTTCTTTAATCATTAATTAACCATTTATAGTAAATTAATTAACCTTTTATTGTAATTTATCAACCTTTAATTATTAAGAAATTAACCTTTAATTATTTAATTCACCATTAAATACATTATCTTTAATTAATTAATCAACCCTAAATTAATTAATTATCGTTAAATTAGTTATCTTTATTTAATTACAACAATTGATTAACCTTAAGTTGATCACAAGATAAATAAATTTTTAATTAACAACATCCCTTAATTACTTTCACAAATTATTAACCTTTAATTAATATTTTTTTTCTTAATCACTTTAATTAACTATCCTTTAATTAATCTCCAATCTTAATTAAATAAATTTAAGCCTTTAATTACTTATTTAATTAATCCAAATCAATAATTAATTAGATAAATAAATTATCCATTTCAATTAACTTAATAATTTAATGAATTTCAAATCATTAAATCCTCATTAAATTTTAAGAATAACATTATCCTCATTAATGATTAAATTTATCATTAACAAAGTATCTTAAACCATTTTCTTTCAAATTTATTTTCAAATTTCCATTTTTACACTTAATATTTAAAATGGGTACAATTTAAAGTTAAAACAATTTGAAACACATTTTGAAATCTTAAGTTAAGGAAATACTCATTTTCTAAATGAAGTTTAAAGAAAATTTAAAACCAATTTTTTTTTTCAAACCATTTTAAATCATACTTTAATATTTAAAATTGTCAAAACAATTTAAATTTTGAAACTCATAAATCTCCAAACCCAAATATAAACCATTTTTGATTTCTGGATTATCATCTTTGATTTAAATTTGAACAGACACGTTTTAAAGGAAAACTTGAACCAACATTTTACCCGAGTTGCCCCTGCTTTACTTCGAGTAAAACACCCCAAAACTTCGAGTCACTCACGATATTGACTCGAGAAAAACTCGAGTATTTGCCCTCTACTTCAAACCAAAACACTGACACAATCTCTTCCACGTGCACATTTACCAATGCTCTGACGAACTCCAGCTGACCTCGCCGTCTCCAACATGTCGACGTTGATCACCTCGACCCAAATGACAGTCCATCACCATTGTTTACCACTGAAATTGAAATCGAGCATGCTGATCACCATCTGAAACCAACAGTTCACCTAAAAACCTCACCGTGACGACGTCTCCGATCATCTTAAACTGCGCAACTCCGGCCATGCCCTCGTTAATGACCACACTTCCACCACTCCAAATCTTAAAGCACTCAATCACTTGGGAAAAAAGAAAAAGAGTAAAATGTTCAACCCAGTAAAACTAGGATTGCCGACCCAAATTTCCTTCGCACCCCTCCAACATGATTTGATAAATTTTCTTGCTATTTTTCCCTAAGTCTACGATCATCCAGCGAGCTTCAGATTCAATCACGAGGTGAATCGACAATGCGATCACCAGAATTTGATAAAAAACCCAAAACTATTCAACTTTGAATTTCTCAACAGATACGATATTAAAAATCTTGATTTTAGTTTTAAAATTCACGTTTTCGAATGTTGTTTCAGACCCTAACCCTGAAACATTAAATCATGATATTTAAATTTTCTCTATTTCGAAGTTTGATCGGCTGTTAATGACTTCCTGAGATAATGCAAAGTGATTTTAACTTAAGTAAAATTTAAAACTAAAGATTGTGGTGGGACAACCCAGTTTGCTTTGAATCTTAACTTTAAATCATGACAAAATCAAGGGGGTTTGAATTTTAGTCCAGATTCAAAACTGTTTTTTTTCTTCTTTTGATGGATTTTGGGTTTGTTATACAGAGTACATACATATATACATTCCCAAGCATGCACAACATAATCCATACTATATATCATCAATTTTCACAGCAACCACATCACAATCATAAACATATACTCAAATTCAAACTAGAGTAGTTCAGGTTGCTCACAGTTTTGGGTTTTAACATGTTTTACACTGCAAACCAGTGTGTTACAGGGAACCATATTTTCAAGCAAACAAAAACACAAACATGACCGTTGACCCATATGCAAAACTATCCTCATTCATGCAGGTATTCAATGCAAAAGAAATTTGAGCAAAGTATAGTTTCACTCACTAGCATCAATATAGGAATGAATCAGAGGATGAAAGGTTTGTTTACTGGTTCTAAAGGCAGAGATGGTAAACCATGTATGCATACAGTCAAGTATATACACAGAGACATGAAATGCACTTTCACACAATCATTCAAGCATAACTTATATCATACTTCAAAGACAAATCAAAACACTAAGAGATAAAACAAAGTTAAGGAGTTTGCTCACAGTAGAATGAAGACAGAGAGGAACAGAGTTTTGTTTGTTTCTTTTGATTTAGCCTGATGATGTTTTCCCCTCCAAGCTTTGCTTGATCCAGACTTTAGTTTTCCAGATCTTGCTTTCTAGGCATTTCAGTTTTGATTTTCTCCAGCTCGAATTTTTTGAAGTTGTTTTGTGAATCAGGTTGAAGATATGTATTGCTATTTGAAATGATTTCCACATCTGTTATGATGAACAGAACAAGGGCTAGAGGTTTACTCACCAGAAAGATTTGAACAGAGGGAAGCAAAGAACAAGCTTTGAAATTTTTTTCCACTTTTGCAAACTGGAATTGCCTTTGTTTCTGATTTTGGGTTTTATATTTTATTTTTGATCTTTTCTGAACTCTGCTTGCTCTGATCTTCTATTTCATTTGCATTGCTCTAGATCAGATTGTTGTCTGATCCAAATGCATGCTTTTCATTTCCACATTTGTGAAAATTTGATTAAAGGTTTCGAACTGTAACCAGGTTGCTTGTTTTTTTTCTTTTGAACAGCCTTGATATTGAGATGTGTGATGCAAAATCCTTTTTCAGATTTTGCTGAGATTTGCTAACATATGTTATATGATGGCATATGGGAAGATGTGAAGTTTCTTGTAATTTTAAATTTCATTATTTTAAAAAAAAGTAATGATGCCATCTTGTATATATGTAGATATGTGAGATCTTTAAAGTATGTTTACATTTGTTTGGATATATACATATATACAATATTTTTTTGTTTTTTTTGTTTTACCCTTTTGTATTATTAACTTGTTAATATATAAGTAATTTGTATTATTTATATCTATTTCATAATATTACTTTCAAACCAATATCTTTCTAAGCTTAGTTCGTTATATTTTTCTTTTGGATTAAAACCATTATATCTTTTAAATAAATAATCATCTATATATATGTATATTATTTTAAACTTTTATTTCTATTTTTCAATACATTTGTATTTGAAATTCAAAATTCAAATTCCAAATTTATAATATATTTATAAAATATTTACCTTTGAATTCCAAATAGGTATCTTATTAACATCAATTTATTAAATTTCTTAAATTAATTCCTTTATTTACTATCTTTTGATATATATATTTATTCAAATCAAATTCAAATGATCTTATAAAAATCCATTTATATAAATAGATAAACATACATCTAATTGAATTTGAAAATTCAAACACAATGCAGATTTTTACTCACAATTTAATTTCAAAAATTAAATTAATTAACAAATTATTTTAACCAAAATTTCAGAGATGTTACACTATCTCTAGTCTCTAACCAACATGCAGAAGATTTTCATGGTCTCCCAAATAAAACTTCAAACGGTGCCATCCCAATACTGGTCTAATAACTATTGTTATATGAAAACTCGACTAGGTGTAGATGGCCTTCCCATGATCCCCTAAAGTCTAATACACAAGCTCTTAACAAGTCTTTCAAGATCCTGTTAATTCTTTTCGTTTGCTCATTTGTCTGCAGATGGTAAGCGGTACTCATCTTGAGCTTGATTCCTATAATCTCCTGTAGATTCTACCAAAACTCGCTAGTGAATAAGGAATCTCTGTCACTAACAAAACTACTAGGAATTCCATGCAGTTTAACCACATTCTTCATAAATAGCTCAGCCAATACAGGTGCCATCGTATTTGACTTAACGGGAATGAAATGGGCACTCTTGGTCAATCTGTCCACTATGACCCATATACTTTCATTTCCTCTATTAGATCTCGGCAACCTGTTTATGAAATCCAGAGAAATAAAATCCCATTTTCATACGAAATATCCAATGGCTGAACAACCCACTTGGCTTCTAATCTCGCCTTTCACATATTGACAGTTCATACACCATTTTACCCATAAGCCAACATCCCTCTTCATTCCTTCCTAAAAGAAACTTCTCTTCATGTCCTGATACATTTCCGTTCCTCCTAGATGAATAGTGAACTTCGAACGATGGCATTCCTCCAAAACATCCTTCCTTGTGTCTACCACATCTAGAACACATAATCTACCCTTCTTTCTCAATCACCCACTTTGGTCAAAACTAAAATCCTTCAAGTCATCGCTCTCCATTTCTTCCTTCAACTTCCTATCTTTTCAGCTAACACTGGATCCTCTTCCTATTTAGAAGCAATCTTCTCAATCAATACCGATCGGACTTCTAAACAAGATAACATAGCAGATTCTCCATTAGACACAACCTCGGATCTCCAATGCACTTTGCAAGTCGACAATGCTTCTAAGTCTTTCCATTCTGCTATTATAGCCAACATTGCATTCTGATACATCCTACTATGCGCATCTGCAACCTTTTTGCCTTTACTTGGTGTGTACTCAATTCCAAAATCATAAGTAGCAATAAACTCTAACCATCTCTGTTGTCTTATTTCAACTCCCTTTGAGAGAAAAAGTACTTCAATGACTTATGATTCGTATAAAACTCAAACCTTTCCCTTAAAAGGTAATGTCTCCACATCTTCAAAGCAAAAATAACTGCAGCTAACTCCAAATCACGAGTAAGGTATCCAACCTCATGCGATCTAAGCTGTCTAGAAGCATAGGCAATCACTTTACCTCTCTACGTTAACAATGCCACTAATCCAGCTCCACACGCATTGGTATAAACTACCAAATCTTGATTACCCTGCAAAATAACCAATATAGGTGCATGGATCAATAAGTGTTTCAAGCACTAGAATGATTCCTCACACTTATTCCTCCACGCAAACTTCACATTCTTTCGCATTAGCTTGGTCATCGGCGCTGCTATCCGTGAAAAATCCTTTATAAACCTCCGATAATATCCAGCCATTCCATGAAAACTCCTTATCTCGAATACTATTTATGGTCTCTTCCAACAATTACTGCTTCGATCTTAGTTGGATCTACTGCCAATACTCTTTCTGAAACTGCATGACCAAGAAACTTCACCTCCTTCTTCCAGAAATGATACTTTGAAAACATCGCCATCGGCTAATGTTCTCTCAAAGTCTTAAGAACAACTCTAAGATGACCTTTATGCTTTTTCACATCCTTAGAGTATATCAGAATATTATCTACGTACACCGACACAAGTTTATCTAAATGCTCCCTGAAAATTCGATTCATTAGGTCTACAAAGAATGTCGGCGCATTAGTTAGTCCGAATGGAATAACTAACCATCTGTACGACCCATATCTGGTCCTAAACGCCATTAAAGGTATAATATCTTCTACTACTCTAAGCTGTTGGAAACCTGTATGTATCATTCCTCTACTTGGAGGCCCAAAACTAATGGCTATGGACACTATAGTCATCCATAGTTATTAATCCTAGGCGACCAAACAAGGCGGTGTAAGATTCACTGATACATAGAAACACATGAATATGAAAAAAAGTTCAAACTACGAAACATATCAGATTCCATATCAAAATATTTTCAATTCATCACATATTCCCATAATCCCAAATCATGTTCAGAGAAAATATATCTATCACAACATATGCCAAGAGCGATATGTAAAGATGCCTCCTTGGATGATCAGAGTATATACAGGCAATATGACAACTTTGCCTTTACAAACTACATAGCGGAATCAAGTAAGAGAACTCTAAATAGCTATCATGCCTCATGCACGTCTTGGAAAGTTTATTCGTCTAAAGAGGTACCTGAAAACCTCAGCTCTCAAACTACTCAAAATAAATTGAGTACCCGAGAGTTTAAGGGGAAAACGTAAACTTTGAGACAGACATAAAGCCTGGTATGAATAATAATCTACCATCTCAAATCATTTAGATATCTAGTGAGGCAACGTCGCTTAGTGGAACGGATATTCCCCTCACTAGTATCTTAAAACCTTTACAAAACCATATACTATGTTCTTACATCCACAATGGCTAAAACAATTCAAAACTGTATAATATGATGATATGCAAAACAAATGAATCAATTCTGAGTTACCCATCCCTATTCATTTTTGACTATCGGTCTCAATTATACATTCTAGGATTATTATAAACTTATTAGTTTTCATGGGCTAACTAATAACCAGTAAAATATTTAAGGACTTCCTGTCCAATTACATAGTTTTCATTGGGACCACTACGAACCTATTGGTAACTCCAATATCTTTACTTTTATCCTACTTTTCATGGGCTGACTAGGAACCTACTTGCGACTCTAATATCTTTTCATCTTACCCTAGTTTTCATGGGCTAACTAGGAACCTATTAACATCTATCAGTATCTTAATCTGGATATAATTTTTATGGACTAACTATAAAACTACTGGCCCCTGCCAGTATCAAATCATAGTTTTCATGGGCATACTATGGATCTGTCTTTCTAACATATTCTTTTACACATAGTTTTCATGGACTAACTATGAAGCTATTGGCCCCTGCCAATATCTTTTCTTATACACAGTTTTCACGGGCTTATTAACAACCTATTAACCCCTTCCAATATCTTTCTTTAATATTTTAGCATCCTATTTTCTGGTCTTCCTGACCTCTTGGATGCAATTTTACTCATCCAGGAGTTTAATGAATCTATATTCGCAACTGGGTTAACCTAGCTGGTTCTTCTACCCTTTATCCCCAAAATATAGTTATAGGTCCATTATAATGTGAATATATTTATATTTGAAGAAGCAAACATAATTACAAAACAATACCACTCATGTAGGTTTAATGTCCATGAAACACTTTTCATATAAAATATGGTTAATCCATTTAGCCTATAATTTTATCAAGGAAAGCTTCTTCTTAAAACTATTTCAAAACTCCAGAAATTTTAGCCATAGATTTTTCCTTAAAAATGAGTTTGGATTATAAAACCTTTCGATAGCTTCGAAACCTTGCTTTTGACTTCATAGGATGATCTCTTTCGAAAGCATTAAAATCTATCTTTAAAGCATTAGCCTCCTGCCTTTTTAATACATTAAAACCTTCATTTCGAAACCTTTCGATTGTATTAAAGTATTAACATTTAACTTTAGCATCGCTTCAAAACCAATTGAAAGTACCCCTTTTGATATCATTGGAAGTAGCCCTTCTGAAATCATTGAAAGTTCCTTTTTCAAATGCATTGGGTTTATACTTAAAATATTGTTTGGGTTAAAGTGAATATAGGTGAAAGCATCTCTTTCGAAACCATCTTTATCATATAAAAATATTGGGCAAAACATGATGGCGTCGACACCATCCTTTCGAAAGCATAAAACATATGGGTAAAATATTGGAAGGTTGGCTTCGAAACCCCTTTTCGAAACCATTGCCTTCAAAACCCCTAACCCTTTTCGAAAGCTATTGGAAGTGGCTTATATTTATAAAAACACAAAGCACCCTTTGACAGCATTGATATCTTCAATACCATCAGAAGGCTTAAAGTTACAGAAGGGTTTCGACTTGGTCGAAAATACCCCTTTCAAAAGCTTCAACTTCAAAAACTAAGTAACTCCTTCGGAAGCTACTTTTTTAAAAAAGGCGGCAGCTCTTCTTTGAAAACTTATTTCAAATACCCTTTCGCAAGCATAGGTTTCGAATCCCTCGAAACTACTTTGAAAACAAGCAGGTGCTTTCTTTTAAGAACAAACCAAGGTATCAAATCCTTCGGATTCCATGCTTTTGACTCCCTACCTTCCATCTTTCTCCAATCTACTACATACCAATTAGGTGATACCATGTGTATTGGTTATTGGTTTTGACTAAGAAGGTTTCGACTAGGTTGAAGGCGGAAGCTCTGTGTCGAAAGGTACTTCCAAAGTAGGCGAAACCATCTTTTATGAGTAAGCCTGGTATAATACTGCTTAAAGAAAACCTTTTTCTAACTAACCTACCATGCATCAACACCAGATTGGTTATCTTAATTTTTTCAAATTCTTACTGCTGCTAATTTCAGATCTAAACCATGGCTAAATTAATCAAATAAGCCCTTCCATTAAGCAAAACCAATTTTGTAAAGAAGTCTCTCTTCTAAAATAATTTAATTTGCATCGAAAATCACTTTGGAAAAATCCTCAAAAATTCCAGAAATTAATTTTAATCGTGTTATCTAACATTTCAAAATTCCAAACCAAAATTCTTAATATATTTTCCAAAATAAATTTATAAATTCAAATAACCATATTTTCCTTTGAAAATTCATAACAATCTTTTCATAGCTTATAAAATTATCAAAATTGAAACTCAACTCCCAAATCATGTTTTACTTAACATACAATTTTTTCCATGGCATTTAAGTATCAATATATCTTGGTTTTATCTTAAAATCGTATAGATCATTTAAACAAACTTGTTTAATTAAATAAATCAAATTTCAAGAATATCATCATTCAATTCATCTTTTAAAAAATTCATCCCTTAAATCCGAAACATATGATTCAAAACCAAATAGAGATGGAATTATTATTAACCTTGCTTTAGATAAGGAGATTGGTTGAGGTTGATTTCCCTTAAGCTTGATTCTCTATCTTTTAATTGAGTTCCTCTTTCTTAGTGGTCGGCCCTTCCTTAACCTTTTGATTTGCGTTTCAAAATGGCATGAATGGTGAAATGGTAGGAACGAAAAAATATATATATAAGGGTAAGGGTTATGGGAGACAAATTCCTAATATACCCTTATGTAGTATAATTAACCCAAAAACCATTCTTAAGCTCATTTAATTAACTTATTAGGTATGGACTTAATTAGGTTTATTCAATTATCAACACCCTTATCACTTAACATTTACATTATTCTATTTAATTTATCTAATTAAATCTCCTGAATAATGTAATCAAAAATTAGGGGTGTTACAAGCTCCCTTCCTTAAAAAAGTTCATCCTCGAAATTTAGTAAGGACTAAATACTAAACATAACAATCATCTGTAACGACTCCTAACAACCGTACTAGTCAACCTGACTATGAATTATCTATATAAATCTAACATAGACATACCATTAAAGAAGATCAGGATACGTATCTTCAATCCTATCCTCTGTCTCCCAAGTACAATCCTTCTCATTGTCGCTCTATTGAACTTTGACCAACTTGACTATCTTATTCCTCAATCTTTTCTCATCCTTCGTAACAACCCAAACTGGTTATCTAACAAAAGTCAAATTAGGCACTAATACTAGATCTTCCAACTCCGTCGGAGGAATAGTAGCCTTTATATCATGCACACACTTGCGAAGATGAGATACATAAAATACATTATGGACACCTGCCATACTACTTGGCAACTCTAAAATGTATGCGAGCTTTCCAATCCTTTCTATAATCTGGAATGTACCAACATATCTCAATGCGAGTTTCCCTGACTTCCAAAACCGTACCACGCCCTTCAATGGTGATACCTTTATGAAAACCCTGTCTCCAACAGAGAACTCTAGGTCTTTATGCAACTTATCTGCATAACTCTTCTGTCTGGATTGAGCTTCCTTCATCATTTCTTGGAACAACTCAATCTTCTCTGATGCCTCTTTAAACAAATCTGGACCTATGACTAATTTTTCTCTAGTCCCCAACCAACATATGGTTGATTTGCATGGCTTTCATACAAAGCTTCAAAAGGCATCATTCCTATACTAGTCCGATAACTATTATTATAGGAGAACTCAACCAAATGTAGGTGATCCTCCTAAGATCCACTAAAGTCCAACACACAAGCTCTCAACAAATCCTCGAGTACCTTATTGACTCTCTTTGTCTACCCATCCATCTGTGGGTGATATGCAATACTCATCTTGAGCTTGGTTCCTAACACATCCTGTAGACTCTTCTAGAATTTACTAGTGAATAAAGCATCTCTGTCATTGACTATGCTACTAGGAACTCCATGAAGTCTAACTATGTTCTTCATGAACAACTTCACAAAAACAGGTGCCTTCTTGATCGACTTTACTGGAATGAAATACCCACTCTTAGTCAACCTGTCCATAATAACTCATACACTCTCATTTTCTTTGCTTGACATTGGCAACCCATCTATGAAATCCATGGATATCGAATCCCATTTCCAAACTGGAATCTCCAAAGGGTGTAGTAACCTACTCGGCTTCTAATGTTCGGCTTTCACTTGTTGACGATTTATACACTGCCTAATCCAAGCCAACATCCCTCTTCATGTCTTTCCTCTTTATATCTTGATACATCTTAGTCTCTCTACGATGAATCGTAAACTTAGATCGATGACATTCCTCAAGAACTTCTTTTCTCAAGTTCGCAACATTTGGAACACATAATCGCCCCTTCTTTCTCAACCATCCTCTTCGGTCAAGAGAAAAATCTTTCAAATCATCGACCTCAGTTGCAACCTCAAGCCACATGATCTTCTTGGCTAATAATGGATCCTCCTTCTGTTTAGAAACAATTCTCTCGATCAACACTGGTCGAACTTCCAAACAAGACAACATGGCAGTATTCTTACTAGAACTAGCAGTCAATCTTAACTGCATACCGCAACTGGCCAAAGCTTCTAGATCCTTCCATTCTACCAACTAGCCAACGCCACGTTCTGATGTCTTATACTAAGAGCATCCGCTACTTTATTTCCTTTTCCAGGAGTATACGCTATTCCAAAAAATCATAAGCAGCCAAAAACTCTAGCAATCTCTGTTGTCTTATATTCAACTCCTTTCGAGAGAATAAATATCTTAAAAACTTATGATCGGTATAAAATTCAAATCTCTCCCCCAGGATATTGTGCCTTCAAATCTTCAAGGCAAAAATCACTACAGCAACTCTAAGTCATGAGTAGGATATCTTAATTCATGTGGTCTAAGCTACCTAGATGCATAGGCAATAACTTTGCCCTCTGCATCAATGCTACCTCCAATCCAGTCCTGCGTGCATTATTGTATACTACTAGCCCTTGATTTTCGTCTGGAATTACTAACATTGGAGCATTGGTCAACAAATTCTTTAACTTAAGGAATGCTTCTTCACATTTGTCGAACCAAACAATCTTCACCTCCTTCTTGTTAAGCTTGGTCAAAGGCGCTGCTATCCACGAGAAACCTTAATAAACTCCGGTAGTAGCCAGCAAGTCCAAGTAAACTCCTGATCTCGGTCGCCATCTCTGGTATCTTCCAATTGTTCATAGCTTCGATCTTATCTGGATTGACTGCCAATCCTTTCTCTGAAACCACATGACCCATAAACTTAACCTCTTTCTTCCAAAAATGACATTTAGAAAACATCGCCTTTAGCTGATTCTGTCTCAGCGTCTCTAGCACCACTCTAAGACGATCTTCATGCTCTCTTTCATCCTTAGAGTATATCAAAATGTCATCTATAAACACCAAAACAAATCTATCTAAATACTCTTGGAAGTCTCGGTTCATGAAATCCATAAAGAAAGTAGGTGCATTTGTTAACTCGAATGGCATTACTACCCACTCATAAGAATCATATCTAGTTCGAAACGCTGTCAAAGGAATGTTGTCCTCCGCCACTCTTAACTGATGGAACCCTGTAGCTAAATCCAATTGGGAAAATACTCTAGCTCCACTCAACTGATCAAACCGATCATCAATTATTGGCAAAGGATTCATATTCTTTTTCATCCTCTCGTTCAACTTACGATAGTTGATATACATCCTTAACAACCCATCTGGTTTCTTCACGAACACCACAGCTTCTCCCCAAGGCGAGCTGCTTGGTCTAATAAAATTCGTTCCTTATACATCCTGTAACGACCCGAAATTTTCAAAGCCGAAAATTCCAGATAGTTATGAAAAAGAAGAAAGAGATAGAAGAAGAAGAACAGAAACATTAACATCTCACATTCGCAGCGGATAAAATATAATAATAAATAATAACAGTTTACAAAAGAATACTATATTAGTCGCTTACATTTAATATACATCAGAGTTTCACATATATACAGTCACTGAATATTTACAATTATCATGTCTCAGATTAATAATAATATAAATACAGCAGAAATACTTTATATGATATTGCCATCCAGCTCGCCTCCCGAGCTCCAGAACGTACCTACCTGAAATTCTGTAATACTCGATCTGACCCGAGCATTACACCAAAGTAACACTCGGGTCAGGCTGGAAACCAGCGTGCGTAAACCCATCTAACAAGGAATACTGAAGCAATCAACTTATATAAACCCGGGGTAATTTATATCAATTTAACCGATTCACGATTTTGCTATAGACAATACTTATTTCACATATAAATTATCTAAGTACCAAACTTAGATAAAATAATCCAATTCACTTAAATCATTTCATCCCAGCCTATTGCTTTCCCATATCAATCTATAAAATTTCGAAGTGGTTTCGGGTATTCCCAATACCCGACACCGATCTCTTCGAAACTCATGTCATCCTAACCCAAGTTATACAAATGAGATGCACAACATTTCATATCAAAGATATCAAATCATCCAAAGAATCCAATACCATTCAACCACCCATAAGCAAAGCTTAATCACATTCAAATCAATTCAATTGATTCTAATTGAATTTCAAACCTCAACCACTTAGATTCCTTTATTTAACATTAATTAATTCCAAATCAATTAATTAGTCAACCCATCATTATTCATCTTAATTAATCATCCTGGATTAGTTACCTTCCAATTACATTCAATTAATTATCTTTAATTAATTTCACGATATTAAATATCCTTAACCAAAATCAATGAGAAATCTTAATTATTTCATAAATTAATTAGCTATATTAATTATATTAATCCTTAATTACTTACATTAATTAACTTCTCATAAGTCACTTATTATTGATTAATTCATCTTAAATTACATCCTTAATTATATAAATTATGAATTCCAATTATATTTCCATTTGTCCTAATCCAAATTAATTCAAATCAATTAAACCACGATATTAATCATTCTCTAACAATCTCGACCTGTATTTAACTATCTTTTATTTACTTCATTACATAAATTACTTACTCCTTAATTAATTATCTTATTTAATATCTTGATTTCTTCCGTAAAGTAATTATATTTCATTAATTTCATTAAGCAATTACTTGTCACACCATTCAATTATTATTCAGAATTACTTACACTTAATTAATTAACTTAAAACTTAATTAATCACTTAATTAATTAACTTAAAACTTAATTAATTAATTCAAACCATTCATTTCTAAATTAATTAACCCAAATCATTAAATAAATCCTTATTAACAATGAAATGAAAACAATTCTTATTTATAATTTAAGTTTTAAACAACCTAAAACCCCAATATTTCGAGTCAACCACAATTAATCCAAGAATAAATCAAAACCAAAGTCGCATCATCATCAGTGCACATCTAATCAATTTAAGCACTCAACCAATTATTTAAATTTAACCATTTAAATTTAAATAAAAATCCAACAGAGTGAGATTTACTCACCTTTGATTTTTGTTTGGAAATCCAATTCCATCTCGACCACTATCTCCTAATTTTGGACCTTGTATAAATATTTATACATTTTATTAATATTTGAAATAATCGAATAATCAATTTCCTTTTAATAAATTTAATTAACTAGCAATTTGCTAAATTTCAAATAATCGTTAACTTAACTTTAGTTACATTTTCTTTTCTCCCCAAATTATAAATTCAACGACAGGTTATATGTATTCCAATTTCTCAAATAAATAAACCAATTGCTTACAGATTGGCTGATCCCTATATATATATATATATATATATATATATATATATATATATATATATATATATATATATATATTACATTGATAAAAAGAAATTTCCAGGTTGTCTTACTTATGAAATCATTTACTAATATATCTGCCATATATAAGTATTTAAAACAGAATATCTCCTTTTTAAATCTTACTGTAAAAAAAACATTTTTTTTCCTTTTTTATCAAATATGTATACATATATATCTTTATGTACAGAAATGAAATTAAAACACGCTCACCTCACTGCCACAGGTGAATCAAGAAGCCTAAGCCTTGCCGAAAGTTGAAAGAAATCACGACGCCTTCCCAATTGCACAAACGCTCCTCCTCGACACCCACTTCCTAGCGACAGCGGTTACACCCTTCACCTCCATCTCAAGCCAAACACGACCTCTTCCAAATTGTCGCTTGAGCATGCGTTGCTCATTACCCTAGGTCGTCACCATCACCCCACTGTCGTATAGTAAGGTCAAGACTTTCCTCTTGAGAGCGAACTCCTACTTCACGTCACCTACCTTCGCCCTCACCCCCAGTTTTCGCCGTCATCTTATGCTTTGTCGCTCCAAATCGAACGCGCCGACTTCCACTTGCCAACCCACTTCCCCCTCGAAACGCACGAGCACGAGCGCCACTTCCTCGTTGCTGCTTGCCTCTTGAACGATGTCGTTGATCTTTTTTTTAAGTTTGATTTTTGAACGATTTATTTCCCTTTCGAAACTGAAGAGGGGGAAGGAGAGAGGTCGGCCATTTTGTTTCTTTTTTTTCGATTTCTGCCCTTACAATTAGAGAGGGAGATGGCGATAGATATCAATTTGAGGAAGCTTCTTGAATACGCGTTCTATTAATAAAATATCTTTGACTTTTACTTTAAGTTTAATTATAAAACTTCAAAACGTCTCGTTATTCGCCAATTAAAATTTTGAACTCCTCTTAAGAAATGCCGCTAGGCAATTATAAGGTTTTACCCGCATTCCGAACACACTGGAACGTGTTTCGGAGGCTAATTTGATCGTATGTGCGAGTTACGGAAATAAACGATAAATTTTAAATTATATCGATTAAAATAGTTCGAAGCGTTTTGAGCTGCCACGGTCAAACGACAACTCCGATTGCTATGAAAATTGAAATCCGCTAATAACTAACTATTATGGATCCAATGGAACTGGTTTCATCGAATTCCAAGACTATGCCTCGGAAGGCTATTTTTAAATTCCAATTTCAACGATATAATTTCAAAACTGAACAAATCACCTTTAAATTAAATTTCAACCATTCTATTATCTTCAGTGTCATCGTTATAAATTTTATAAGCCTTCAAATTATTTAAACAGGCTTAGAAATTTCAGATTCAACAATTTACCCAATTTCAATTATTAAATTCAATATTTAAACTATATAATTCAATAATTTAATTATCAAGTAAATATTGATATTTGGAATTCAGGTTAAAATTAACCTTTAAATATTTAAAATCAATTAAATATTCCAATTTAAATTGTTCAAAATTCTGGGTCGTCACATTCCTCCCCCTTTAAAAGAATTCCGTCCCTGAAATTACTAGTTAGGAAGAATGGACCAATACCCGTTTACCTTTTCTCCAAAACTCATAATTCAACACCCTACCAACTATCTTTTTATTAATGACTCACTATCACCTTACTAACCTTCCAAAATCTTTTATAGTTTCAAATACTACCTTTTTGTTAAATCATCTAAATTTCAAATTAAAACCAAATTTTGAATTATCAAAATTTTCTCAAAATTTTTCTAACTCTCTAAATTCCCGAAATTTTTTTCCAGCGTCTCCTTTGCGCGGCTAGCTCGGTACTACTACAAAAGGCCTCTACGGGCTCCCAAATACCAAAAAGAAAACAGAAAGCCAAGTGGCTAGATCAAAAACCCAATCCAATTCATACAGAAATTAAAATACATACCTTTTTGTCGGGCAATACAAATTTATCTTTTGGAATCAAATCCAATTCCTTTTCCCTTTAATACATGCATATCTTGTTTAACAACAATATTCAATCGAAACTTTACAAATCATTTTATCCATTCTCTTATATAGGTTTTCATACTTACTTCTATTCAAATTTGTTTTTCCCGTTTTAATATGAATTCAACTTATTTCAATTTTGAATATTAAATTTTTATTTTCCATATATAACTGAGTCTTATTAGTTCCATCTACTAATCTATTTCACTTTCATATTTAAAATCTCTCAAGTGCTTAACAAAAAATTTTCTCAAAAATTTTCAAAAATTTTCTAACTCACAAAATTTCCGAAATTTTTTGGCAGAGTCTCCTTTGTACGGAGGAGCTTTTGCAATTTGACAAGAGATATAAATATATATACATCGACCCACCCGGTCGGAAAAGCAAAAACAGTTCATATTTCCTATTTTTATTGCGTAGGCGTACCTTATTTAGCTTTGTAAGCATGCGACTTATTTATTTTAACAATTAGTGCAATCCAAATCCAGCCAAACGGCCTTCAGGTACCTGTACTTACTCAATTTGAATATGTAAGTGCCATATATAGAAAATTTATTAGCATTTCACTTACTTTCAATAGCTAAACACATGTATTACATACACAACAAGTGCCAAACGCTTCCCATAAGCGATTCATATGATTTTAAAGCTTATTCAATTGTTTTCAACCAAATTTATATGCCATTTCATTCAATTTTAATGGCTTGCAACTCAATTTCTTACATCCAATTGATTTTAAATCCAAACAAGCTCATATTTACTTCGAATGATTCAAAATCAAATTTATTTAATCTCAATCAACTCATAGAAATTTAATTACTTTTGTTTACGCCAAACGACAATTATTGCTAAGCAATTTCGACGATATTTGCTAAATAAAGTATCTATTTTAATTTATAACTACTTTAAATTAATTTCAATTCATTCTGTATTTAATTCCATTTGATTTATAATTTATTCACCAACCATTTATTTAGCTCGACACCTTCCATTCTTGCATACTTCTAGCCATACTTCTAGCCATTCCCAAATTAATTCATTCCAAGCTTTTATTTAATGGGCTTTCACTCTTATACGAAGCCAAGCTTCCATAAATTTTAAACTTAAGTGAATTCACTTTAATTTATTCCAACATCAAACTTAAGTTTACTTCTATTTGATTCTCATTTAATCAACTTCCATTAAATTCAGTTAGCCCATCCATTTTAATTTTAAATTCACCTTTTTAATTTATCAAAATAATATCCAAGCACATACTTAACTCATTTATACTTCAAATTAATATGCCACCGAGCTTAAGTTCAGTTTAATAATCCAATTCTAATCACAACTTTGATTTAGTTTTTATTCAATTAGACTTCATCCATTTATTATTTAACTCAATTAACCCATTTAAAATTTTTAATTTACTTACTTCGTTATTGAATTTATTTTATTAATACAAGGCCATTCTCAATTTATTTCTATTCACTTGGGTTTTGTTTGCACTCAAACCATTTCTATTATAATTCACTTTCATTTCATTCGACAACACTTCTCTTATCTCTAATTTACTTGCAAATTTCATTAAATATTATTCAAATCACCCTTGAATTTTATTTGTAATTCAAACCATCCCATTTTTCAACCCAACTCTATTTTATTTTTATTTTTACAACATCTCTTCTAATTTATTTCATTATCAAATCTAAGTCGAATTCTATTTACAATTTGAATTCATTTTCAAATTCCATTATTAACTTATAATTCATTTTGTTTATCCGAGTTAAACTTTATTAATATACTCTATCGGATATTTATTTAACCAATTAGCTTTCTTCCAACTTCTAAATCAGTATTCGATTTTAATTACAAATCACTTCATTAAAATTCCAATTTGGATTTCCCTTTTTATTTCCCCAAAATTCCAACACTTTTATTTATAAATTTTAGAAATGCTTTTAAATTCACATCATATTAATAAAATAGCTCTTTATAAAAACAATGTTTTTTTTTGTAACTCGATGTCTCAACCAGCCCATCCTTGTTCTCACAAAAATTCAGTCATACGTTGATCAGGCGTAGAACTGAAAATTTATAAGTACTTGGTAAACCCGTTTTCAACATCCAGTAAAAATACTTTTGAAAAAATAATTTTATTGAAAATATAGAAAACAGTTTTTTAAAATAGAGGAAATATCTTTGGTGAGAATGATCTGGAAATCATCACCCCTATCCAAGGTCACAGTTACATCCAGGGTTACGTTGCCGTCATAGGAAAAGTCCATGTAACTGCAGGCTCTCCGCGACCTCTCGATTACGCCATGGATTCTACACAACAGATCACAGTTACATTCCAGGGTTACGTTGCCGTCACAGCAAAAGTCCATGTAACTGCAGGCTCTCATCGGCCTCTGATTTTCGCTGTCAAAATGAAACTTCTCGACTCCTACATAGGTCGCAGTCTACCGATATAAAATCAAACGCAGACTGTTAGCTCTCAGCGGCACACACGACTTTCGCTATGTTATACCATAGGTCGCAGTTACATCCTGGGTTACGTTGCCATCGCAGCAAAAGTCCATGTAACTGTTGGCTCTCAGCCGCACACACGACTTTCGCTATGGTATACTCAACTCATAATCCTCAGGAACTAGTTTTTTCCGGACTCCTCACAGGATCAACTTTAGAACCCCCCCTTAGGGCTCAAGGCAGCACCACCCGGTGGCACTCCTGAGAAGTTCATTTCAAGGGAGCACCTTTTTCCCCAGAGCCATCATCAAAACATTTTATACTATACACATATAGTATCTTCAAATCATACACCTAGTATGATATCCTACAAAGCTCCTTTACACAAAATCGATTATCCCAAAATCGATAATTCTCAAACTAGGCTTTTCAAATTTCAATATTGATTTTACCCAAAATCAAAAGCCTTTCTAAGTCCAAAGGCTCCCAAAACCTTTTGCCAAATTCCTCTTAAGATCCTTTATATATATTCAGATATAATTTTTTTTTAAAACTTTGGATCATTTCAAACTTGTATAAAACTCCTTTTACACTTCAAACACCTTCAAAAATCCTTTTCTTTCGGCAATAGATTTAACAAGGAAAGAATTATCTTATATAACAAAGATATATAACTTTGTTTATTCAAAATCAATTATTCAAATTTGATTACTCTTTCCAATATCAATTCCATTCAAATCCGTACGATGTACACATAACATCCGCATGCTATACCAATTTGATCGCTCACCCGATCACACAATTTCACTTCCAAACTAGTATCGTCCACCCGACTTCCTAGTGCGGACTCAGATCTGGCTTTTTAAAATCAGAAATCGTCATTCTCCTTGCATAGCCATGACTATGATAGAGAATATCCAGAACAATCAACAATCCATATCCAGGTTCGCCGTTAAAAATTGAGTGAAAAATCATACTCGGATCGATATAACTATCTCGAAATTCTGTTCTCGAATCTGGATCAAATCACTATGCGAATAGCATAATATACGTACATCCTACGTATTTATTTTCATTGATTATTAGCCAAATCAATCCCATTTCTATTCACATTCACTTGAATTTTCATTCACTTAGTTACAATTGTCTCAATTCTATTGAATTATCACTTCAATCCTTATCTCAATTGGGTATTTAATCAATAACAGCTTGAACTCCGACTAGTTTATATTTAGAAAATAGCTTGAAAATTTTAAAAATAGATAAGAATTTGAAAAATAATTATTAGTTTGCAAACTAGCTATAAAATTGTTGAGAAATAGTTAAATAGTTTCAGAAATTTTAGATAATTGCAAAATAGTTGTAAATAGTAAATAATTTGTAACATAGTTGAAAAATAGTAATTAGTTTAGAAAACGGTTGAAAGATGGTTAAATAGCTCCAAAAATAATTGTAAAACAAGTATAAAATAATTTGGCTTTCAGAAAGAAAAGTTGTATATATTTAATAGCTTGGAAAATAAGTTTATATTAAAACAACTTATATTGAAAATAATCTAGAGTCAAAACTGTTCATTTCCCCAACAATTCAATTTAAATTTCCACTTCCATTTAAATTGACCCAACTCCAAATTAAATAACTCCAATTTCCATTGGACTTGATTTATTTCCAATTCAAGTTGAATCAATTCTGATTTCCTTCTCAGTTTAAATCAAATTCCATTTGATTTTAAACCTGCTCACTTTACTTATACTTTCAAATTATTCCAATCAATTTTGGACTATTATCAATTGAACCTACTTCAAGTTCAAATCATTTCAATTTAATCTAATTCAAATTCTCCATTTAAATTTTTAAACTTATATGTCTTCAATCATAAACCCAATTAATTCAAATCAAATTCAATTTGAACTAATTCAATTCCAATCTACATTTTAAACCATCTCGAATTATATAAATTCGAGTTATATTCTCAAAGGTTGGTTTAACTTTTTAAACCAAATTAACTTTGTTCATTTAAAGTTTTTTTAACAATTTAATCTTTGAGTTCTAATTCTAGAATTTCATTTTAATTAATTTAAATTTTAATTCGGTTGTATTTTCTGTTACTACTTAATTTAATTCCAGTATAAGATTTCGGTTTGGTCGTATTTTATTACTTCTTAATTTAAATTCCAATAATTTAACAACCAATCACCATAATATTTATTAGAAGGAAATATTGCTTTATATATCAAAATATAATTTTTTTAAGTAAAACCATTTAAATCTTTACATAAGAAAATAAAAAGTACGCTCTCATATATATATATATATATATATATATATATATTATATAGACACACACATTCAACTCATTCTAGAGTACTACGGACTCTATTCAATGAGTAATCCCCACCAGAGCCAAGGTTCTCGCTTAACCTTTCAGCTCTGATACCAACTGTAACGACCTGAAATTTTCGAAGCCGAAAATTCCAGATAGTTACGAAAAAGAAGAAAGAGATAGAAGAAGAAGAACAGAAACAATAACGTTAACATCTCACATTCGAAGCGGATAAAATATAATAATAAATAATAACAGTTTACAAAAGAATACTATATCAGTCGATTACATTTAATATATATCAGAGTTTCACATATATACAGTCACTGAATATTTACAATTATCATGTCTCACATTAATAATAATATAAATACAGCGGAAATACTTTATACGATATTGCCATCCAGCTCGCCTCCTGAGCTCCAGAACGTACCTACCCGAAAATCAGTAATACTCGATCTGACCCGAGCGTTACACCAAAGTAACACCCGGGTCAGGCTGGAAACCAGCGTGAGTAAACCCATCTAACATGGAATACTAAAGCAATCAACTTATATAAACCCGGGGTAATTTATATCAATTTAACCGATTCACAATTTGCTATAGACAACACTTATTTCACATATAAATTATCTAAGTACCAAACTTAGATAAAATAATCCAATTCACTTAAATCATTTCATCCCAGCCTATTACTTTCCCATATCAATCTATAAAATTTCGAAGTGGTTTCGGGTATTCCAAATACCCGACACCGATCTCTTCGAAACTCATGTCATCCTAACCGAAGTTATCCAAATGAGATACACAACATTTCATATCAAAAGATATCAAATCATCCAAAGAATCCAATACCATTCAACCACCCATAAGCAAAGCTTAATCACATTCAAATCAATTCAATTGATTCTAATTGAATTTCAAACCTCACCACTTAGATTCCTTTATTTAACATTAATTAATTCCAAATTAATTAATTAGTCAACCCATCATTATTCATCTTAATTAATCATCCTGGATTAGTTATCTTCCAATTACATTCAGGTAATTATCTTTAATTAATTTCAAGATATTAATTATCCTTAACCAACATCAATAAGAAATCTTAATTATTTCATAAATTAATTAGCTATATTAATTATATTAATCCTTAATTACTTACATTAATTAACTTCTCATAAGTCACTTATTATTGATTAATTCATCTTAAATTACATCCTTAATTATATAAATTATGAATTCCAATTATATTTCCATTTGTCCTAATCCAAATAAATTCAAATCAATTAAGCCACGATATTAATCATTCTCTAACAATCTCGACCTGTATTTAACTACCTTTTCTTTACTTCATTAAATAAATTACTTACTCCTTAATTAATTATCTTATTTAATCTCTTGATTTCTTCCGTAAAGTAATTATATTTCATTAATTTCATTAAGCAATTACTTGTCACACCATTCAATTATTATTCTGAATTACTTACACTTAATTAATTAACTTAAAACTTAATTAATCACTTAATTAATTAACTTAAAACTTAATTATTAAATTCAAACCATTCATTACTAAATTAATTAACCCAAATCATTAAATAAATCCTTATTAGCATTGAAATGAAAACAATTCTTATTTATAATTTAAGTTTTAAACAACCTAAAACCCCAATACTTCGAGTCAACCACAATTAATCCGAGAATAAATCAAAACCAAAGTCGCATCATCATCAGTGCACATCTAATCAATTTAAGCACTCAACCAATTATTTAAATTTAACCATTTAAATTTAAATAAAAATCCAACAGAGTGAGATTTACTCACCTTTGATTTTTGTTTGGCAATCCAATTCCATCTCGACTATTATCTCCCAATTTTGTACCTTGTATAAATATTTGTACAGTTTATTAATATTTGAAATAATCGAATAATCAATTTCCTTTTAATAAATTTAATTAACTAGCAATTTGCTAAATTTCAAATAATCGTTAACTTAACTTTAGTTACATTTTCTTTTCTGCCCAAATTATAAATTCAACGACAGGTTATATGTATTCCAATTTCTCAAATAAATAAAGCAATTTCTTACAGATTGGCTGATCCCTCTATATATACTACACTGATAAAAAAAAGTTCCAGGTTAAATCTTACTTATGAAATCATTTCCTAATATATCTGCCATATATAAGTATTTAAAACAGAATTTCTCCTTTTTAAATCTTACTGTAAAAAAAACATTTTTTTTCCTTTTTTTTATCAAATATGTATACATATATATCTATATGTACAGAAATAAAACTAAAACGTGCTCACCTCACTGCCACAGGTGAATCAAGAAGCCTAAGCCTTGTCGAAAGTTGAACGAAATCACGACGCCTTCCCAATTGCACAAACACTCCTCCTCGGCACCCACTTCATAGCGACAGCGGTTACACCCTTCACCTCCATCTCAAGCCAAACACGACCTCTTCTAAATTGTCGCTTGAGCATGCGTTGCTCATTACCCTAGGTCGTCACCATCACCCCAATGTCGTATAGTAAGGTCACGACTTTCCTCTTGAGAGCGAACTACTTCACGTCACCTACCCTCGCCCTCACCCCCAGTTTTCGCCGTCATCTTATGCTTTGTTGCTCCAAATCGAACGCGCCGACTTCCACTTGCCAGCCCACTTCCCCCTCGAAACGCGCGAGCACGAGTGCCTCTTCCTCGTTGCTGCTCGCCTCTTGAACGATGTCGTTGATCTTTTTTTTTAAGTTTGATTTTTGAACAATTTATTTCCCTTTCGAATCTGAAGAGGGGGAAGGAGAGAGGTCGGCCATTTTGTTTTTTTTGATTTTTTTTGATTTTTTCCCTTACGATTAGAGAGGGAGATGGCGATAAATATCAATTTTGGGAAGCTTCTTGAATACGCGTTCTGTTAATAAAATATCTTTGACTTTTACTTTAAGTTTAATTATAAAACTTCAAAACATCTCGTTATTCGCCAATTAAAATTTTGAACTCCTCTTAAGAAATGCCGCTAGGCGATTATAAGGTTTTACCCGCATTCCGAACATACTGGAACATGTTTCGGAGGCTAATTTGATCGTATGTGCGAATTACGGAAATAAACGATAAATTTTAAATTAAATGGATTAAAATAGTTCGAAGCGTTTTGAGCTGCCACGGTCAAACGACAACTCCGATTGCTACGAAAATTGAAATCCGCTAATAACTAACTATTATGGATCCAATGGAACTGGTTTCGTCGATTCTGAGACTATGCCTCGGAAGGCTATTTTTAGATTCCAATTTAAACGATATAATTTCATAACTCAACAACTCACCTTTAAATTAAATTTCAACCATTCTGTTATCTTCAGTGTCATCGTTATAAATTTTATATGCCTTCAAATTATTTAAACTGGCTTAGAAATTTCAGATTCAATAATTTACCCAATTTTCAATTATTAAATTCAATATTTAAACTATATAATTCAATGATTTAATTATCAAGTAAATATTGATATCTGGAATTCAAGTTAAAATTAACCTTTAAATATTTAAAATCAATTAAATATTCCAATTTAAATTGTTCAAAATTCTGGGTCGTCACACATCCACCAGCTGCACCTTCAGTTCCATCATATATGTCCGTGTCATCTTGCTGGTGGTCTACTTATAGGTTCAGCTCCTAGCACAAGATCTATCCAAAACTCAACAGCTCGTTTTGAAAGTAGTCCCATGACTGGCTCAAAAACATATACAAATTCTCTTGCCGTTCGAACCTGACTTAGATCTTCTTCCACTTCCATTGCACTTAACAAAGCACAACTACTCCAGTTAGAATTCTCTATTGAGAATATAATTTGATTATAGCTATCAGGGTTTCTTACTGATATCTCCCTATTCTGCAGAATATCCTAGCCTCGTACCTTCTAAACCAATCCATACCCAAAATGATTTCGAAATCTACGAAATAGAAAACATATATATTGCATATAAACGTATGACCTAATAAATCAAGTTCTAACCGGTCACATCTCATCCCCAGAGTTGCACACCCTCCTATTGGATTCGCAATACTTAAGGAAGTAAAAAGGTATATGGGTTCTAAGCATAACCTATCAACCTAATACTGGGATATAAGCGAATGTGATGCACCGATAACAAAATGTATCCTAACTGGTCTACTCTGAATCAAAAATATACCTTCTATCACAGTCTTTCCTTTACCAACTGTAGTAGGCTTAGTTGATGATCCAACAGTAAAGACCTTTCCTTTATCCACCCTAGCTGGCTCTAGACATTGGTTCTTTTAATGCCCAACTTGGTCACAGTTGAAGCACTTCACATTATTCTTGTCTACAGCCTACTTTCCCTTTCCTGACCGGCAATCATTTGCATAATGACACTTCTTGTAACATTTGTAGTAAACTAAATCAGCCTTTCCCTTCTTGGTAGCATCCCCTTTTTGGGCTCCCTTCTTAAAAATTTTCCTCTTCTTTCCTTGAGGACCCTGGGATTCAACTAGCTTCTCTCTAACACAACCGACTAGCATCTCTTCATGGCTAATGGCCATCTCCACCACCACATTACAAGGTTCTCAAACATGGGTCATGGTCATTTTAGCAAGCTTAGGCCTTAATGAAAGTGCGGTGTGTATACAATTATATGTGCTAATATAGTATACACGGATCGTATAATATGGATTACAATACAAATGCGGAAATAGATGATAATAGCATTGTAAATAGAAAATAGAAAAATCACACCAGAGATTTTTATACTGGTTCGGAGCACCGTCCTACGTCCAGTCCCAGACTTCTATCTGGATTTTCACTATTAACTACCTCGCTTCACCCGGAGGAACAGGTTTACAATACCCGAACAACCGAACGGGATTTCACGCCTCTAATACACTGAGGACTTCAACACTTGCCTCTTACAACACAGAGGACTTCAACAAAAGAACAAATACAATTGTTGTTGACAACTTGTGTTCTTGAAAACACGGATTTGTCACTAGCAGTACACCCTTCCTATAATCTTATCCTCAAAGTATGTGATATGATGTTTTGAAAAGATTAAGGAAAGTATATTATTGAATCAAAGGATATGAAATAGTTTCAAAGATTCAATAAATAATTTAGAGCTTTTATAATACAGTATTGAGATCAGAGATTAGATTAAAAGAATATATGAAATCGTTGTTAAAACTTGTGTTTGAATCAATGATTTAGATGAGTATATATAGAGAAAAATAGTTGTAACTCTTTGTGAACAGTTGCCATTAAGAGTTATGATCATTGATGAAAGATAGGAGATGCAACCTTTGGAGAAGAGAAGTGTCTTTTGAAAAAGTTGCTTTCTGTTTAAAAACGGTCGACAGGTCAAAAATGGACCGGTAGACAGGAATTCAAATATATATATACGTTATGTGCATGTGTGCACGTTCACTGTGCAATTTACACATGAACGGTCGACCGTACCTATATTGACCGGTCGACCGGTGCCTGTTAAATTGCACATTGAATTGTGCAACTGCATGCAACTTATAAATTATTCGTATATATATTGATTCCCTTGATATGCATGATTATTTGAGGATAGATTTTAACAAATTTATTACTATTACAACAACAAATAATCAACCTATAATCTAGAGTACCATATATAGCTCTATTGACCTTGTTTTTGTCGATCGCCTTGTTTGTCAGAAATCAATCGCCTTATTTGTCAGAAATCAAAACTTTCATAAAGCTTGTGACTCAACATTCTCCCCCTTTTTGATTGATGACAATATATATATCTGCAAATCTTAATCTCCCCCTGAGTATGTGATTTCTTTCCTGCAAGCAATTGTTAGCCCTTTCTCCCCCTTTGTCATCGACAAAAAGGAGTAACAGATTACTAGAATATGATATGCGTAGAATGAATATGATAAGCATAGAAAAATAAATTATTAACACATCAAAGACATAACAGAGTTTACTGCAGAACATAATGTTAATTGAAAAGCATAAATAACGACACTATTTAGTACAAGTGTCGAAGAATGTTTTTAAATAGCTAAAACATAATAGAATCTAGGATGAAGCAGATCGAATCTCCTCTTCATCATCGTCATCGTCGTCATCATCATCATCTTCATCTTCTTCCTCTTCCTCCTCATCATTGTTCCCTCTAGACGATTCGCCCTCGTCAGATGATGTCCATGTGAAAACTGGAGCAGCAGGACGTTTTCCTGGATCTTGTGCTTGAACAGAGGTGGATGAGGAACATGATATAGCGTCCCATAGCATACCGAAGAACGACTTGACCTTATTGAAGCGCTTATCAATTTTAGAGTCCATACGCTTGAGACGAGATTCAAGCAGAAATTGATTACGCGCAATGGTTTCAAGAGATTCTTTTGTTGATGACTTTGATCTTAAAAGTTTCACCTCATCGGGACGAGGTCGAGAGGAAGTTGCTCTTTGTTTTCTCGGTCCTCGTTGTTGCCATTCTTCAAAAGGCATAATCTCAAGATAAGGTGGAGGAAGCTTCATTCTTTTGATGGTTATGGAATCAATGCATTTTGGTGTTGAAGTTGCAGAATCAGGAGGATTGACCCCACAAGCTAACAAAAGTCTCATGATATATTCATTATAGAAGAAATGAGGCCGGGTTGAATTATTTACCTTGAGAATTTCATCAAAAAGCATGTGAACCCAATTGATTTGGATTTCACCATAGATAGCATAGAGTGCCTTGAAGTTTTCTTTGTACACTGCATCATAATTTCCAAGTCTAGGAAAAAGAGAATGCATCAAGACCCGATGAAGTAACCTTGCTGTCGGTCGAAGTCCAATAGACTTAGTGCCATCACTATTGTCTTCTATAAACTGATGACTTGTACTATTTCGAGTGAAAACTTCGCAGAAGGTAGATGAAAATTCTTCGCCTCGATTTGGTATGCCAAGTATAGAGGCAATTCTAGCATGAGTAAGAAAAATTTGTTTTCCACAGACCATAGACCAGATGACGCCGTTTGGATTATCAGGTTGATATTCATCAAAATTCATGTTGGCGTAAAATAATTTAATCATTAAATGATTTATCTCCACACTATTTGCCGAAAAATCTATCAATGGAGTAATGTTGGCATTATCGGCTAACCTTCGAACTCCGTAAGCCGTGAAATCATCAAATTTGATGAAAGATCCCGGATGAAACTTGTAATTTGTCATTTGATTCCATCGTGTTATAGCAATTGGAGTTTGAAGCCATTTTTTGACGGAGATGGTATGAGATGAAGTTTCAGAGATTGCTCCTTTCTTTGATTTCTTTTGAGGAGGAGCCATTGTTGGAGGATTTGTGATTTGGGAATTGAAGAATGGGAACTAGGGTTTGTGATTTGGGGATAGAGAATAGTTTGAGTAGAGAGTGAATGAGGGTAGAGGGTAAAGTAACGTATAGGGTTATATATAAAAAACTGAAAAATGCGTAACCGGTCGACCTACAAATTTTGGCCGGTCGACCGTTTTCAACCAGAGAGCAAACGGTCGACCGGCAATAATATGGGCGGTCGACCGGTCCTGGTCTGTTGTGCATATAGGATTCTTTTTCAAGTTTTTTATTATATATCAACCTATATATATATATATATTATATTTTATACATAATACAAAATATAACCATCATTACACAAGAGATAGATAAATATTTAACAACTATATATAAATCTAATGAGAAAGTTCGTCATTAGAATTATCGTTGTTTCCTTCAATACGATTCGACCATGGACTCCATTGTTTCTGAGCTCCTTCATTCTTTTCATAGTTCCGATCCCATGAGTTAGGACTTTTAGATGTTGATGGCCTAGACGGCATTGGTTCATGTACGTCATGTTTGTTGGAACCGCAGAAAAATGTTGCCAACTTTTCTAAAACAGACAATCGTGCCGATGTCCGTTGTTGCTCGTGATAAAGTTGACTTTGCCCGTAATGGAGTTGTCTCTGAAGGTCTATCTGATGTTTTTGGTAGTGGTGTATCTCATCAATTTGAGCTTTGGTTCGAGGAGAATAGAATAGTGTCCTTTTAACTCGTTTTGAATTTGGAGTTTTATCAGACATATAAGAGCATTGATGATGACAGCTCGATTTTTGTTTTGGAGTAGTAGGAGAATAATATTCGTCCGACTCAGAGCTTGTAATAGAAATGTGAGATTCTTGCGCACATTTGTCACAAATATGAGCCATAGTGTAAGTTGAATATAGTATTATGGTTAGATAAGAAGTAAAGATGAACAAAATAAATTTTTTTTGCAAGCTTATATATATAAGTTTCTTATATATACTCTTATGGATGTGAGTTAATGATAACTTTTAACCATGAAAATATAAGCAGAAATTTTATTGTAAATCTAAAAATAGCTTTGTTTTTAAAACTGAATTTATAAAATGAGTAAATAGATTTTAACCATTAAATAAAGCAATGGCTAATATTTAATATAAAAAATAGGTTAAGTAAAAGATACGGTTACTAGGAGAAAAGAAATTAGTTTAGTTTAAACAAAAAATTATAATTAAAGAGAATAACCAAAAGAGAAGGTGTACATTAGTAATTGCTTAGTCAAGATTTTTTCTTGAAATTAAACCAAGCTCTCTTCGTAATCTAATAAAATTAGATTCGAGCAGCGGCTTAGTAAAAATGTCTGCTAATTGATTTTCAGTATGGACATATTCAAGACATATATTTCTTTTTTCAATATTATCTCGAAGAAAATGATGACGGATATCAATGTGTTTAGTTCGAGAGTGATTCACTGGATTTTTAGAAAGATTTATAGCACTTGTGTTATCACAGTATATAATAGAATTTGATAAATGAATATCAAAATCTTGAAGTGTTTGTTGCATATATAGTACTTGAGTACAAGCGAGAGCCGCTGATATATATTCAGCTTCACATGTTGATAGTGAAACACAATTCTGTTTCTTACTAAACCAAGAGACAAGTGATTTTCCAATAAAATGGCATGTACCACTTGTACTTTTTCTATCTGTTCGTGAGCCACCGAAATCAGCATCACTATATGATACTAATTCAAATGGACATTCTTTTGGATAGAAAAGACCAAAATCTTTGGTATTATTAAGATAACGAATTATACGTTTCACTGCTCGTAAATGTGATTCCTTTGGATCGGCTTGAAAACGAGCACATAAACAAACACTCATTAATATATCTGGACGACTAGCTATAAGATAAAGAAGAGAACCAATCATGCTTCGATATAATTTCTGGTCAACATTCTTACCACTTTCATCTTTTTCAAGATGTGTAGTTGTACTCATAGGAGTTGGTTTACCAGATGTATTTTGTAATCCGAAGCGTTTGATAAGATTTTCACAGTATTTTTCTTGATTGATAAAAATACCGTTTGAAAGTTGTTTGATTTGAAGTCCAAGAAAATAAGATAGTTCTCCCATATGAGACATTTCGAATTCTTTGGTCATAATACTTGCAAATTCCTTGCAGAGTTTATCGTTTGTTGAACCAAAGATGATATCGTCTACATATATTTGGATAACCAGAATATCTTTTCGAGAATGTTTAATAAACAAAGTTTGATCGACTTTGCCTATTTCAAATCCTGAATTAATAAGATAGCTACGTAATCGTTCATACCAAGCACGAGGTGCTTGTTTTAAACCATACAGAGCTTTCTTAAGTTTGAACACATGGTCAAGATATTTTTCATGTACGAATAAAGGAGGTTGTTCGACATAGACATTCTCTTTGATAAATCCATTGAGAAAAGCACTTTTGACATCCATCTGATAAAGTTTGAAATTATGATGACAAGCAAAAGATAATAGAATTCTAATAGCTTCTAGTCGAGCAACTGGTGCAAAAGTTTCTTCATAATCGATACCTTCTTCCTGATTGTATCCTTGTGCTACTAATCTTGCTTTATTTTTGGTGATATTTCCTTGTTCGTCAGCCTTATTTTTATAGACCCATTTAGTACCAATTACCGACTGATCAGTTGGTCTCGGAACAAGTTCCCAAACGTCATTGCGCTCAAACTGATTTAGTTCTTCCTGCATGGCAATGATCCAGTAATCATCTGTAGCAGCTTCTTTTGGATTCTTGGGTTAGATATTTGAGAGAAAAGCGACATGACCCATTTGATTGAGTTGACTCCTTGTTCTGACATGTGATGTTATTTCACCTATTATATTTTGGGCCGGATGGTCTCTTAATATTCTTGGTGGTGATTGTAATTCACATATTTGAGGAGTATTCTCAATAATTACTTCTGAGTCAGAATCAGTATTTGAGATGATTGGATTATCAATGACTATTGATTCGTCATCATCTGATATTGTGTGAGGATGCTGATAAATTTCATCAAAAGAGACATGAAGTGATTCTTCAATAGTTTTGGTTCGTTTATTAAATATCCGATAGGCCTTACTTCGTTCCGAATAACCGACAAATATTCCTTCATCGGCTTTTGGATCGAATTTTCCAAGCTGGTCTTTCGTATTTAAAATAAAGCACTTGGAACCAAAAACTTTGAAGTATGAGATTTTGGGCTTTCTTTTGTTAAAAAATTCATAAGGAGTATTCTTGGTAAGAGGTCTTATGGACACACGATTTAAAACATAACAAGCAGTTGTGACAGCTTCTGTCCAGAAATGTTTTGGTAAGGTGGTTCCATTCAATAATGTTCTTGCACATTCTTGTAAAGTTCGGTTCTTTCGTTCTACTACTCCGTTCTGTTGTGGAGTTCTGGGAAACGAAAAATTATGATATATACCTTTCTTTGTACAAAAATGTTCAAATTCATTATTTTCAAACTCTCCGCCATGATCACTTCTTATATTTTTAACTTTAATCCCTTTTGATTTTTGAATTCTTTTGACGAAAGATTTGAAATGATCGAAAGTATCACTTTTATTTTTTAAGAAAATTGTCCATGTATAACGAGAGAAATCATCAACAATTACAAGCACATATTGACTGTGATTTATTGATTGAACTCTAGTAGGTCCAAATAAATCCATGTGCAGTAACTCAAGTGGTTGTAATGTTGATATGACTTTCTTGGATTTAAACGATGATTTGGTTAATTTTCCTAATTGACATGCATCACAAATGTTGTTAACTTTAAAACTCATTTTGGGTAGTCCTCTAACTAGATTGTTTTTGGCTAGCTTGTCAATAGTTCTGAAGTTTATATGACAGAAACGTTTGTGCCATAGCCATGGATCATTGCCATTAGCCACAAGACACATATCTGAATTATGATTAATATTCATATTTAGAATATATATATTTCTGTCTCTATAACCTTCAAAAACCAAATTATGGTCTTTATCTAAAATACTACATTTATTATTTGAAAAGGAAATTATAAAACCCTTGTCACATAACTGACTAATACTAAGTAAATTGTGTTTTAAATTTCTAACTAGCATGACATTAGTAATAAGAGGTAAGTTAGATGTACCGCAATTGCTCACATCGCCTTTGCCGATGATATAACCTTTTGAATTGTCTCCAAAAGTGACTGAGCCACCATCTGAGTATTTAATATTTGTTAATAAGCTCTTGTCTCCCGTCATATGCTTTGAGCAACCACTGTCCAATATCCACTTTCCTCTTTTCTTCAGTGGGACCTGCAAAAAATAGAATTAAGTTCATGGTACCCACTTTTTATAGGGTCCTAAGAGTTAGGTCTTAGGAGTCCAAACCCATTTGGGTCCGGTATTCCCTTTATATATATAATTGTTATTAAAATGTACATTATTCATGAATTGCTGAATGTATTTGTTCCTAATCAAATTATTATTTGTTTTAGGAACCCATATTTTGATAGTCTTGACATTTCTCTTTTGAAATTTCACAACTGGTTTTGGTTTGAAATATAATAAACTAAGATTTTTCTTAGCTTCAGTTTTTTGTACTTTCTTCTTCCTTTTATTTCTAAGATGTTTCTTAGTTTCATGTTTGTTATATCCCAAACCTTGTTTATCTGAAATAGATTGTGAACTTTCAATGATTTTAGTCAAATTTTCTCGTCCTTTGTTAAAGTTAGAAACATTTTGAGTAATGTCATCAAACTTTGTTTGTAAACTAGCTTTTTCTAGGTCTAGAATTTTGACTTTTGCTTTAAGTTCATGATTTTCAGTAGTGAGAGCATTATTTTTCTCTTTTTGAGCTTCTATTTCTTGACTCAAAAGAGATATTTGAGAGTCAACATTAGATGATGATTCTTGAATATTTTCAAGTTCTTCTTCTAATATTTTCTTCTCATCTTTTAACATATCTCGTTCAAACTCTGCTCTACTTAAATCTGCTTTGACTACTTTTAATTGACGTTTTAAGTCTTTATATTTGACTATCAATTCAGCATTAATATCAAGTAATTCATCAAATGTAGGAATTTGTACCTCATCTTCTGTTGCCATAAAGCAAACATTAGCTTGTTCATTCTACGAATCACTTTCACTTTCTGATGAAGATGACTCTGAATCATCCCATGTTACTGAGAAGGCTCGTTTCTTTGATTTGTCCTTCTTATATTTGAATTTGTCATTTTCTGACTTTTTCTTTTGTTCTGGACAATCCTTCTGCATGTGTCCCTTTTTATGGCAGTTGAAACATTCTATAGCAGATGAAGATGGTTTATTTGATCCAGGTTTCCTTTTATTGTAGCGACTGGCTTTTCGATATTTTAGGAATTTTTTGAAACCTTTAGCAATGAACGCCAAATCTTCATCTTCAGAATCTGATTCATTTTCATCTTTCTCAACATGAAATGCTACATTTTTCTTTTCTTCTTTCTGTTATTTTCTAGCCTGCAAATTTGCTTCATAGGACATTAAATTTCCTATCAATTCATCTGGCTTCATGACGGAAAGGTCATTAGCTTCTTCAATTGCTAATACTTTTCCTTCCCATTCATTAGTCAGAGAATGTAGGACTGTTGAAACAACATCAAAATCAGAATACTTTTGTCCTAACCCAATAAGTGCATGGTGAATAGTTTGAAACCGTGAATACATGTCATTGATTGTTTCATTTGGTTTCATTTTGAAATTTTGAAATTGACTTTTCAGCATGGCTATTTTGGCTTGTTTAACCTTGTTAGTACCTTCATGAGTGATTTTTAGCGTTTGCCAAATTTGATATGCAGTAGTGCAGATACTAACACGGTTATATTCATTTTGGTCTAATGCACAGAACAACATATTTATTGCTCTTGCATTTACGGCTGCTGCCGTTTTCTCAGGCACAGTCCATTCTGAACAATCAGTTGTTGGATTCACTATTTCTCTTTGAGTAGCATTCCAAGCATCATAGCTACTTGATTGCATAAAGAATGACATACGTGTTGCCCAATAACTATAGCTAAGACCATTGAAAAATGGAGGTCTTTGTGTCGATTGCCCTTCTGTGTAAGTGGTGTTTTGAGTGCTAGTACTTGCGTTATTTGCCATATTACAAGAATATATCAAATAACTGTGTTACGGTTATATGATGACCGTGCTCTGATACCAATTGAAAGTGCGGTGTGTATACAATTATATGTGCTAATATAGTATACACGGATCGTATAATATGGATTACAATACAAATGCGGAAATAGATGATAATAGCATTGTAAATAGAAAATAGAAAAATCACACCAGAGATTTTTATACTGGTTCGGAGCACCGTCCTACGTCCAGTCCCAGACTTCTATCTGGATTTTCACTATTAACTACCTCGCTTCACCCGGAGGAACAGGTTTACAATACCCGAACAACCGAACGGGATTTCACGCCTCTAATACACTGAGGACTTCAACACTTGCCTCTTACAACACAGAGGACTTCAACAAAAGAACAAATACAATTGTTGTTGACAACTTGTGTTCTTGAAAACACGGATTTGTCACTAGCAGTACACCCTTCCTATAATCTTATCCTCAAAGTATGTGATATGATGTTTTGAAAAGATTAAGGAAAGTATATTATTGAATCAAAGGATATGAAATAGTTTCAAAGATTCAATAAATAATTTAGAGCTTTTATAATACAGTATTGAGATCAGAGATTAGATTAAAAGAATATATGAAATCGTTGTTAAAACTTGTGTTTGAATCAATGATTTAGATGAGTATATATAGAGAAAAATAGTTGTAACTCTTTGTGAACAGTTGCCATTAAGAGTTATGATCATTGATGAAAGATAGGAGATGCAACCTTTGGAGAAGAGAAGTGTCTTTTGAAAAAGTTGCTTTCTGTTTAAAAACGGTCGACAGGTTAAAAATGGACCGGTAGACAGGAATTCAAATATATATATATACGTTATGTGCATGTGTGCACGTTCACTGTGCAATTTACACAGGAACGGTCGACCGTACCTATATTGACCGGTCGACCGATGCCTGTTAAATTGCACATTGAATTGTGCAACTGCATGCAACTTATAAATTATTCGTATATATATTGATTCCCTTGATATGCATGATTATTTGAGGATAGATTTTAACAAATTTATTACTATTACAACAACAAATAATCAACCTATAATCTAGAGTACCATATATAGCTCTATTGACCTTGTTTTTGTCGATCGCCTTGTTTGTCAGAAATCAATCGCCTTATTTGTCAGAAATCAAAACTTTCATAAAGCTTGTGACTCAACACTTAATCCTCAAATGAACCTCTCATTCCTTCTGATGTAAGTATCGACCATAGCATATCCATATAAAGACAGCTCATCAAAATTAGCAGAGTACTTGATTATTGACATCTCTCCTTGAACTAGATCCATGAATTTTCTCATTAATGCCGACTTAGCAACTTTAGATAGAAACCTCTACTCAAACCTCCTTCTGAAATCAGCCCATGTTAATTCTTCCTTCGGAACTCCGGCAGTCACACTATTCCACCTGTGAAGCACCGCCCCTTGCAACTGCCTAGAGGCCAGCCTTCTCTTTTGCCCATCATCCAAGCCTAGATCATTAAAGATCCTCTCACCGTGAAATCGCCAATTCTCAACCTCAACATCATCCTTTGTTCCAGCAAATGGCTTTCCACCCAAACTGGTGTAGCCTATGCTCAATTTTGCATAGTTATTCCCAACCGGAGGCATAGTATTTGCTCCTCCAACATTACTAGGAACCCCAGCTTGCAAAAAATTGGCCAACAACTGATACACCATCCTCGTATCTACTGGCGGATTCCCAACACCTACATTGGCTTCAGCTTTTGGATTAGCATTAGCTTGTCGACCTTGGTTCCGCCTGGTAGTAGGTCGAGCATTTCCATCGGTTGTAGTGCTTCATCCACCTAGATTTCCTCTTCCATTTCCTTCTTCCATATCTTATTTCTCATAAATCAACATATGAGCCTTAATAAGATACAAAAGAATGGTCTAAGAGAGAGGGGAACCAAACCTCGATCATTGTTTCAAATTCATTGGGTTATGTTTGAAAATCTCTTAGGTTTAAAATTCTTTTAAAGTTTCATAAACCTATGCTCTGATACCAACTTGTAACATTCCCCTACTTGGAGGTCCAAAATTAATGGCTACGGATGCTGCAGTCATCCATAGTTATTAATCATCAGTGACCAAATAAGGTTAGATTCATTGATAATCAGAAACACGTGAATATGGAAAAAAAATAAAACTTCAAACAAAATGACATTCCATATCAAAATCTTTTCAATTCATTACATAATCTCATAATCGTAAATCACGTTCATAGAAAATATATTTATTACAACATACGTCAAGAGCGACATATGAAGATGCTCCCTTGGATGATCAGAATATATACGGTAATATGAAAACTTTGCCTTTACAAACTACACGGTGGAATCAAATAAGAGAACTCTAAATAGCTATCATGCCTCATGCACGTCTCCGGAAGCTTATTCGTTGTAAGAAGTACATGAAAACCTCATCTCTCAAACTACACAAAATCAGTTGAGTACCCAAGAGTTTAAGGGGAAAACATAAACTTCGAGTCGGACATAAAGCTTGGTATTAAGAATAATCTACCATCTCAAATCATTTAAATATCTAGTGAGACGATGCCGCTTACCGAAACGGGCTTTCCCCTCATTAGTATCTTAAAACCCTTATAAAACCATATACTGTGCTCCTGCATCCACAATGGTTAAAACAATTCAAAACAGTACAATATGATGATATGTAAAAAAATGAATCAATTCTGGATTACCCATCCCCATTCATTTTTGACTATCTGTCTCGATTATAGTTTCTAGGATTACTATAAACCTATTGGTATTCATAGGCTAACTAATAACCGGTAAAATATTTAAGGACTCCCTGTCCAATTACATAAGTTCCATTAGGATCACTATGAACCTGTTGTTAACTCCAATATCTTTACTCTTATCCTAGTTTTTATGGGTTGACTAGGAACCTATTGGTGACTCTGATATCTTTTCATCTTATCCTAATTTTCAAGGGCTGACTAGGAACTTATTGACATCTGTCAATATCTTAATCTGGATATAGTTTTCATGGGATAACTACAAACCTACTGGCCCCTGCTAGTATCAAATCGTAATTTTCATTGGCTTACTATGAACCTATCTTTCCGACATCTTGTTTCATACATAATTTTCATGGCTAACTATGAACCTATTTGCCCCTCCCAATATCTTTTCTTATGCATAGTTTTCATGGGCTTACTGAGAACCTATTGCCCCTGCCAATATCTTTCTTTAATATTTTAACATCCTATTTTCTGGTCTTTCTAACCTCTTGGATGCAATTCTACTCATCTAGGAGTTTAATCAATCTATATTCACAACCAGATTAACCTAGCTGGTTCTTCTACCCTTTATCCCCAAAATATAATCATGGGTTCATTATAATGTGAATATATTTATATTTGAAGAAGCAACATAATTATAAAACAATACCACTCCTGTGGGTTTAATGCCCTTGAAACACTTTTCATATAAAATATGGTTAATCACTTTGACCTATAATTTTATCAAGGAAAGCTTCTTCTTAAAACCATTTCAAAACTCCTTAAATTTTAATCATGGGTTTTGTGGAATATGCGCTTATATGTTTTTGTTTGATGATAATAAACATATATATTCATTTAAATGTATTTGGTAATGTACTATTTTATTTTTCATAGATTAAATAAATATTTGTTGAATAAAATAAAATTACACAGAATTTGAATTCAAACAGAAATTTTATTCAAACAAATATTTATTACAATCTTGAATAGTACAAATTCAAGCTCTCACTATACATATACATTTTTAATTACATCATCCATTCGATGGAATTGTTTGATCTTAAGGGAGATCTTCTATAATTTCGCACGTGAGGGGTTATTTCTTGGTTTCGTCCAGTCATTAATAACTTGATTATTTTTAGATAATAGTAGATGGAAACAACGCAATTCAGTTTACATTAATAACCTCACTACATATCACTCACACTCGTATTTTGTCTTCAACTGCATTCCAGTTTGAATCCAGCATCTGAGCAATCTGCAAAAATATTCACTAACGCAGTAAAATTGAAAAAGAAATGTTTTTGCAATATAAAATAAAATATGATTTTTTTTTGAAAATATTAATTGCCTCAGTTATTTGGGTTGTTCGTCATCATTCACACTTGAATTCATCACACACGAACAGTGTGACATGCACAGTATATCACTGTACATGCCACAAGGCCGTGCATATCAATATACACTTGATAATGCTACAGGGACAGGTGAGCACAGGTCAAACCCAAATACAGGATTCAACTCACGTGCAACATAAATAAAATCACGACACGAGCACAAGGTCAAATCCGAGTTTTGAGACTGGATTCAACAAAGGCAACTTGAAGAATGCAAAGCTTCGACAAATCAAAACTGCATCATAGCATCAATAATGCATGAAACAATGAAACAGCCAGTTGCAACAAAGACCAAGCTGCAAACATCTAGAAGTGCCAACAAAGAATCAAGTCTCGACCAAAACCAGTGTATACAACATAATGAAGCAATGACACAAAGGGCCAGAGAAATGCCAGCAATGTATACAGATGATCAGTGTGCAAAATGAAGCAAACTACTGAATCGAGTTCAGCAAGGCAATGCACTATGCAGTGTACTACAACAAGCCAGCAGATACATGAAGAATGCACCAATGCAAACTGAACAACAGATCAGCCATGACCAAAGAGAAGTAGTGCAAGCATATGAAATGGCAACTCAGTGATATATGTAACATGAACAGATGAACATCAGTGCAGACAAGTAGGAATTCAAACATGAAATGGAGAACATCATTGCAAGTGCAATAGGTAGAAGAAGATGCAGTGAAGCATGTACAAGGGCAGTACATATATGAAATCCAAACATGTGCAGACTCAACTGGAACAACACACCAGCAATGAAGAGCATTGATACAAGGACCAGTTTCGACCAACAATATGCAAGTGAAACCAGAAGCAAAAACAACTATAGATCGAGTATGTTGCAAATATGAACACACACATACAATAAGTGCATGCAACAGTGAAACTCGAGACCAAATGCAACAAAGTGAAATGGAGTTCACTGAGAAATGCAATGCAGATGCCAACATTGATGAATATATATAGTAGCAGAGAAGCAAGTTGCAAAATTCAAGAAATAGGAAAGTTTTAAAGCCGTGGTCATCCCAGAGAATTATCAACATCGAAGCAGTTTAAAATCAAGAATTATCGGGTATAAAATTATGAAACAGCCAAGGAAAAATCCCAATCATCAATATAATATCGAGTGTGAAAGAAGCAAGTTACAGAATGCACGAAACAGGAAAAAGAAAAAAATTTGTATCTTTATTTTTGAAATAGACAGCAATTAAAAAGAGGAAAGTTTCTGCCTTGTATTCAAGAAGGATCGAACGTTCTCAAAACAAAGCCGTAAGCATCAAGGTCAAGAATATATCAGGAAAGCATAATTTAGGAAAGTATCAAATTGATACGAGCAAAATCAAGTGTCACGAATTCATATAAATACCCAACCCAAGTGATCATCATCGGCATCGAGTCAAGCAAGCAATTAAACAAGCAACAAAAGAATATACATACCAATCTATCAAACTCGATCAAAGGAGCAGCTGCAAGTAGAATCGATCATCAGAGAACGAACGAAGCACAAATAATGCGAACCAGACAATAGATCACCAGAAAAGAAGCGAGCAAGAGCTACACTAATTCAGATCGAACAAGCCCCAATTTGGATCGCAAGAGCCGAAGCCCTAATTCCAGATCGAACGAAATACAACAGAGGGCCGCCATTTCTCTTCACAAACAAAAGACAAAGGATTGGGTTAAAGAAGAATGGGCCGGCCTAGTTTATAAAAGAGGGCTTTAGTATTATAAAGGGGGATTTAGTTTTATTTTTAAAGGGGTTTTTCTTAAGTTTTATTTTGAGCAAAAATTAGGGATTCTAGTTTATATTTTAATTTTTGCTCCTGCTTGTATTTTTGAAGTTGTTTTTTTCTTTCTTTTTCAAAGAATTTGTAAATCACCACCTAGGTTGTAGGTAGTGTCAGATTGTCTAGTTAGAATTAGTTCAGTGAGCAGGGTGTGCGAGTTTGCAAAACTCTATAGGCGGGAGTAGTGTTTGCGATAAGCGAAACTCTATAGGCGGGAGCAGGGTGTGCGAGTCTAGTAAAGTGTTTGTGAGTGGGAGCAAAAGGGTCTGCGAGTCTAGTAGAGTGTTTGTAAGCGGGATACTGTTTAATTCTAATAGAAATCTGGGAATGCAGCAGTAGGCAGGGGTTGCCGAAGCTGGGTAAATTTTGTGTGTGATTTACTTTTCAGCATATTTATTTCTGCAGTTTGTTTCTGTGTTTAAATCGAGAAAATTTGCTATAACCCTATTCACCCCCCCTAGGGTTAATCTAGATCCTACAGGTTTTTCCTTAAAAATGAGCTTGGGTTGTAAAATCTTTCGATACCTTCGAAACCTTGCTTTCAACTTCATAGGATGACCTCCTTCGAAAGCACTAAAATCTATCTTTAAAACATTAGGCTCCTGCCTTTCTAATACTTTAAAACCTTCCTTTCGAAATCTTTTGATTGTATTAAAGTATTAGCATTTAACTTTAGAAGCACAACTTCGATAACAGTTGAAAGAACCCCTTTCAACACCATTGGAAGCAACTCTTCCGAAATCATTGAAAGTCCCCCTTTCGAATGCATTTGGTTTATACTTAAAATATTATTTGGGTCAAAGTGAATATAGGTGAAAGCATCTCTTTCGAAACCATCCTTTGTCATATAAAAATATTAGGGAAAGCATGATGGCATCAGCACCATCCTTCTGGGTTAAATATTAAAAGGTTGGCTTCGAAACCCCTTCGCGAAACCATTGGCTTTGAAACCCCTAACCCTTGCGATATAAGTGGCTTATATTTATAAAAACATAAAGCACCTTTCGACAGTATTGATATCTTCAACGCCATTGGAAGGCTTAAAGTTACAAAAGGGTTTTGACTTGGTTGATACTACCCCTTCCGAAAGCTTCAACTTCAAAAACTAAGTAAGTCATTCGAAAGCTACTTTTTCTAAAAAGGCGGCAGCTCTTCTTTGAAAACAATTTTAAAATACCCTTTTGGAATCATTGGTTACGAATCCTTCGAAAACTCTTTGAAAATAGGCAAGTGCTTTTCTTTTAAAAACAAACCAAGGTATCGACTCCTTCGAAAGCCATGCTTTCGAATCCCTACCTTCCACCTTTCGCCAATCCACTGCAAACCAACTAAGTGATACCATTTGTATTGGCTACTGGTTTCAACTAAAAAGGTTTCGACTAGGTTGAAGGCGAAAGCTTTGTGTCGAAAGGTTCTTCCAAAGTAGGCGAAACCATCTTTTTCGAGTTACCTGGTTTAATACAACTTAAAGCAAATCTTTTTTTAACTAACTTGCCATGTGTCAACACTAAATTGGTTATCTTAACTTTTTAAAATTCTTAATGCCGCTAATTTCAGATCTAAACCATGGTTAAGTTAATCAAATAAGTCCTTCCATTAAGCAAAACAAATTTTGCAAAGAACTCTCTCTTCTAAAATAATTTAATTTGCATAACAAATCACTTTGAAAAAATCCTCAAAGATTCCGAAAATTCACTTTAATCATGTTGTCTAACATATCTTCTAGATCCAAATTCTTAATATATTTTCCAAAATAAATTTAAAAACCCAAATAACCATATTTTTCTTTGAAAATTCATAACAATCTTTCCATAACTCCGAAAATTATCGAAGTTAAAACCCAACTCCAAAATCATGTTTTACATAACATAAAAAATTTCCTATGGCATTAAACATTAACATATCTCGGTTTTACCTTAAAACCGTATAGATCCATTTAAACACACTTGTTTAAATTAAACAAATCAAATTTCAAGCATATCATCATTCAATTCATCTTAAAATTGAATTTATTCCTTAAATCCAAAACATATGATTCAAAGCTAAATAGAGATTGGAATTATTGTTCACCTTGCTTTAGATAAGGAGATTGGATTGAGATTGATTTCCCCTAAGCTTGATTCTCTAGCTTTTAATTGGGTTCCTCTTTCTTAATGGTTGGCCCTTCCTTAATCTCTTGATTTGTGTTTCAAAATGACGTGAATGGTGAAATGGTAGGAACGAATATATATATATATATATATATATATATATATATATATATATATATATATATATAAGGGTAAGGGTTATGGGTGGCAAGTCCTAATGTACCCTTATGTAATTTAATTAACCCAAAGACCATTCTTAAGCTCATTTAATTAACTTATTATGCAAAACCTTAATTAGGTTTATTCAACTCTCAACCCCCTTATCACTTAACATTTACATTATTCTATTTTATTTATCTAATAAAATCTCCTGAATAATCTTATCAAAAACTAGGGGTGTTACAATGTAGCCAAATCCAATTGAGAAATTTTCTTGGATCCACTCAATTGATAGAACAAATCATCAATTCTAGGCAACCGATATCTATTTTTTATCGTCTTCTCATTCAGCTTACGATAATCGATACATAACTTTAACGATCCATCCGACTTCTTAGCAAACAGTACGGCTGCTTCCTAAGGTGAACTACTTGATCTAATAAAATTCTTCCCTTCCAAATCCACCAATTGCACCTTCAGCTCTTTCTCATCTCTGTAGGTGTCATCCTACATGGCGTCCTACTAACTGGTTCTTCTCCAAGCACCAATTCTATTCGAAATTCAATGGCTCGTTCGGCGGTAATCCAACTATTGGCTCGAAGAAATCCGCGAATTCTATAACCACGAAAACTCAATTCAACTCGTCTTCTAACTCTATAACTCCTAACAAAGCATTCACCTCATAACTAGACCTACGGTATAGACAATCCGATCACTATAATTAGGGTGTCAAAGATATATATTCCTATCGTGGAAAAATATCCTAGCACGTTACTTAACCAATCCATGCGTAACATAATTCCGAACTCACAAAGTCAAATATATGCAAACTGCAAACAAAGGTGTAACCTAGCAAGTCAAACTCTAAGTGGTGACACTTCATACCAAGGGTTGCATACCCTCCTATTAGATTTGCAACTCTTAAGGAAGTAACTAAATATGTGGGTTCTAGGTTAAGCTTATCTACCAAACACCGAATATAAAAGAGTGCGATGCACTAGTATCAAACAAAACGCTAATAGACATATTATGAATCTAAAGCATACCTCCCAATACCGATTTCCCTTTCTCCTGTACCATTTGCCTTGAGGTAGCTAGTTCCAGAGAAAATACTTTTCCCCTTCCTTACATTGCTGGTTCCTTGTATTGGTTCTTATAGTGGCCAATCTGATCACAATTCAAGCACTTGATGTTCTTCTTCCTAATAACTTCCTTTGCCTTTCCTGTGTGGCATTCATTAGCAAAATTCCCCTTCTTGTCGCACTTATAACAAACCACTTCATACTTTCCTTTCTTCGCGGCTACACCTTTTTTAGCACCCTTCTTATGAAAGAATTTTTTTCTGACTCTACCCCATCTGGACTTCCTTTCCTTATTCTTCTCCAACAAATCAAGCATCTCCTCGTGTCTCAAAGCCAACTCCACAATCACGTCACAAGGGTCTCTGATACGAGGTAATGTATCCCTTGCCAACTCAGGCTTCAACCCCCTTATGAACTTCTCATTCCTCTTCAACACAGTATCCACGGTAGCATACCCATACCTAGCCAACTCCATAAATCTTCTAGCATATTCCAAAACAGACTTCTCTGTTTTCTCTAACTCGGCGAAATTTTTGAGCAAAGCAGACTGCGCCATCATAGACATGAACCTCTCCTGAAACCTTCTCCTAAACTCAGCCCATGTCATCTCCTCTTCATTTTCTCCAACCGTCACACCATTTCACCAAAATAAAGCTGCTCCCTGAAGCTGTCTCGAAGCAAGCATCTTCTTACAGTGCAACAACCAGTGCTCCACTTCAGTAGCATCCTCCGTTCCAATAAAGGGCTTCCCTCCAATCCTAGTATAATCTCTACTCAAGATAGCATAATGGTTGACTACCGAAGCTTCCTGAACTCCTCTTACTCCATCATTTCCTCCAACCATTCCAACAGCAAGACCCGCTTGCATCATATTTATGAAAAACTAATACATAGCTCCCATATCCATTTGTGGGGCTCTAGCACCAACATTCCCTTCTTATGCCTGACCTTGGTTTCTCCTAGTATTCGGTCTGGCATTTCCATTTGTGGTGGTGCTTCCTCTAAGATTTACTCTTCTCGAATCCATATCTTTATTCAAGCCTCATGAGATATAGAAGGGTAACCTAAGAGAGATAGGAAACTAAAGATATAGTGCATACTTATATATAGCAAATACAAGTACGTTACTATAGCGTTATCCCATACCCCGATCTTAACTCTAGTTCCTTAGGATTATATTTTTGAAAAATCATTTTTAGTTAAAAAATTTCATAAACCTATGCTCTGATACCAAGTTGTAACAACCCCCATCTAGAGGCCAAAAGATAAGAGCTATAGATGCTGCAGTCATCCATAGTATTAACTTCAGATGACTAAATATGCCTATATTAATGGTATCCACAATATCAGAAGCATTTGAGTATGAAACAAAATCACGGTTTTCAAAAACTTCATTTTACTGATTACATTTGTAAAACATATGTTTCACATTCAAAATTACATAATCCCATAATCGTTTTCGAGGTTCAGATAAAATATAATTATAACATAATTACACCAAGAGCGACATATGATGATGCCCTCTTGGTTGACTAGAATACTAAATAGTCATAATTGACGCATTACAAACACAACGAAAATACATCAAAATGAAACAAACTGCAACTCCTAAATAGCTATCCGTCATCTACCTGCTCGTCTTTAGAAGCTTTATTCGCAAACCTACTAAAATCTATAAATCCTCAACCCTTAGCCTACTCAAATAAATTTTGAATATCCAAGAGTTTAAGGGGAAAAACATAAACTTCGAGTCAGACATACTATGCATCTCGATATTTGATATTAAGTGAGACTATGCCGCTGAACGGAACGGGTTTCTCCTCACTAATACCCATTTGAAAACATATCTTTTTCAAATCAAAGTCCTACAGCCAAAACTACTTAAAAACTATAAAGCATTTTTATGTAAACATACATATTAGCTAACGAATGGGCTATTTGTCCGAACACTATAGTTTTCGCTTGGCTTACTACTAACTTTCGGCAGACTTGGGCCTACCAGACAATATAACCAAAATAATCTAACACCAGCTAGATACTCCACTTTTGGACTGTAACGCCGCGGATTTTCGTTCTTCGAAAATTCTACATCGATACTCACTTTATCGACTGCCGAGAAATCGAAGGCCGAAAACCCGGAATGTTATGGGTTTTTAAAAAGAATTTAAGAAAAAGAAAGAGATAGAAGAAGAGAGAAGATAGAAAATAGGGAAAGAAAATTTAAAAACAGAAAAATAGAAAATGGAGAATAGAAGATTTTTAAAATAGAACGGACAGAAAGGAACAACAGAACAACAACAGAATCTCACAATTCGCAGCGGAACAACATATAATAATAAATGAATAATCTTTAAACAAAGAACTATATCAGTTATTACATTACAACACATTTCATTACATCATATCATCAGAGTGTACAACATCAAACAACAATGCAGCGGAAAAAGAAATACTATAAACTAGTAATACGCCATGCCATCCAGCTTGCCTCCAGCAACTCCTGAATATCCAGAATATCCTGATAAACCTTAACTCTTGACTGCCCGTGTGGAAATTGGTGGGCACCCAGAGTTTAGGAAGGAAAACAATAAACTCCGAGTCAGTCATGTGACTGATCAAATATTAATATATCTGAAATCAAATAAATACCAGTCTTGCTAAGCTTTGGGCTATGTGATGGGGGATTCTCGCTTCGCGGTTTGGTGGCGAACGGGAGACTCTTACTCCCACACGTCCTCTTTTAGGGGGTTGGTTAGGCGTAAGCTGTGACAGTCGAAAGGCTGGCCGTAAAAGCAAGTTTGGGATATCAGTGTAAGCCACGGTGGGGCTGGGATGGTTGAAAAGCCTACCGGTTGTGACCGCTTCCTCCGCGGCGTTACATTTGGTATCAGAGCATATGGTTAAGCGACAACCATGGTTCTGTTGGGTATTACTCGTTAGAGATAGAGTCAGATATTATTGGTTATGGATGATAATTGGTTGATGGTTGAATATATGTTGTTTTACTACAATGTTGAATTTTCGAAGAACGAAAATCCGCGGCGTTACATTTGGTATCAGAGCATATGGTTAAGCGACAACCATGGTTCTGTTGGGTATTACTCGTTAGAGATAGAGTCAGCAGTACTCTAGAATGAGTTGAGAGTAATAATAGATATGAGTGCGTATTTGTTAGTGAATATAAAAATTGTTTTATATTGTGGTGATTGGTTTATTGAGTGGTATATGAACCTTCGTCAGCACGGTATGTACAACTATGCCGAAGGGGTTTCTAAACACTTGAATGGAACTATTCGGCACAATATTGATTTTAAATTGGGTGAATGAAATAATTTTACCTTGATTATATTTTATATATAAGGAATAATTTTTCAAAATTATTAGTGTATATAAATTGATTGTTTGGTTGTTGAATAAGTTGTTTGAATAATCCAAATAAAAGAATAATTGTATAAGCAAAAGAATTATAAGGATTGAATTATAATTAAAGTGATGTACAATTGTGAAATAAACTTATATATATAAGAAGTGAAACTATATTTATGAATATGAGTTGTAAATAAAATGTAAAGTGAATTTAAAGTTAAATGGAATATGACTTAAGAGTTATGTGAATGAAATTCAACTTTAGCAATTGAATTAAATGAATGTTAAGCAATTAAATGTAAATCAAGTTGATAAGAAATAATGAATATAAGTGTTAGTTCATTGAAATCAAATGTTATTGGAAGTTGAATAAGTGAATGAAAATCAATTTAATTAAACCAATTGAAAGTGATGGTGTTAAACCAAATTGAATGAATATAAGCAAAAGAATTTGGTTGAAATTAATATACATTGGTTGTTATTGATTGTTGATTGATTGTATATAATTCATTAAGTGTTAATGAAATTGAAAGCTATGTAATTGAATTCAAATTAGAAGTAAATAAGTTTGAATAAGAATTGAATGTGAATTGGATTTAATTAGTAAATGTTAACTAATTAAAATTGAGAATGAATGTTGATAAAATTCTAATGCTAATGAATCAAATGTGATTAAAATTGAAAACCAATTCATTGTATATGAAAGAGAGTATGAATGAATATTATTGGTTATGGATGATAATTGGTTGATGGTTGAATATATGTTGTTTTACTACATGTGCTATGTTGACATATAAGTTGTTATGTTGCTATATGTTGTATATTGAGATTATTGTCTATATGCATGATTCTCATGTTGTTTGTTGAGTAATTAGTAGGTGCGGATCGCGTTGCTTCGCATTTGGAGCTCGCTTTTGCGCTATATTAGCCGTATATGCTTGCTAATAAAATATAAGGTACATATCTCGGATTACATACCGTACTTTTACACTTTTTTCCCTTCGGGATGCCTCATTACTTGATGAGATGTATATTTGTGATATATATACTGTCATTTTTTTTTTTTTCGGATCGAGCCGCGCAAAGGAGACTATGGCGAATTTTTCCGAAAATTTAAGGCGTTAGAAAAATTTGAGAAAATTGGAAAATTTTGAAAACTTTAACTTTGATTTTGGAGTTGAAAGTTAAACAATTGTAATTGTTTTTGAAAAAAAATAACTAAGTATGATTTGAAAACTTAGTAAAGATTGTAAGAAGTTTAATTATGAATTTTGGAAAATTAATAGATTCTGTAACTTTTCTTACTTATAATTTCGAGGACGAAATTCTTTTAAGTGGGGAAGATTGTAACGATCCAGAATTTTTAGAAATTAAAATATGAATATTTAATTAATTTTAAATATTAATAAGTGAATTTATAAGTCAAATAAATTTTTATTTGATTTATTAGATTTAATTAGATAATTAAATCAATAATTTAATATGTTAAATTATGAAAATAATTGAAAATTGAGTTAAAAATGATTGTAAATAATTTGGAAAATTTTATTTAATCATACTGGAGTTATAGAAATATTTTAGAACTTTTAAAATCGAATTAAAAGTTAATTTGTGAAAATTGAATATTTTAATATTTAATAATCGACTGTAAAATAGTCAATTTTTGAACAGTCTCAGAATTGAACGAAACCAGTTCCATTGGATCCGTAATAGTTAGTTATTACCGGATTTCAATTTTCGTGTCAATCGGAGTTATCGTTTGATCGTGGCAGCTCGAAACGCATCGAATTGTTTTTAATTTAAATTTGGCGAGTCAAAATAGCCATTTTTCAAAAAGTCTCGGAATTCGACGAAACCAGTTTCATCAGATCCGTAATGTGATATTATTGTAAGTTTTCAAATTTCAAGTCAATTGGATTTACCGTTTGTCCGGTACAAATTAAAACGCCTAGAAATCGATTTAAATCGGTTTAATTTAAATTGAGCGTTTATAGCCATAACTCGCACATACTTCCGAATTAGCTTCCGAAACCTGTTCCATTATGTCCGGAACGCGGGGTAAACCTTAGAAACGCTGGTTACGGCGTCTAAATCGGAGTTCGAAATTCCCGGGATGAATAGTGTTTACGCTTGGTTTTCTATAAATACACCACACACACAAATAAAAAATAAAAACAAAAACAAAACCCTAGCCCATAATTGCAGCCGCCATCTCTTATTTCAAAGGCTGAGAATCCATCTCCTTCCTCTCTCAGTCTTTCTCAATCCACTCGTTTTTAGAAAAAGTTGTTAACTACAACGTTGTAGAGCGAAGTGAGGGCTTTGATTTCATACGGAGTTGATCGGAAATGGTGCAACGGAGGAGGAGCTAGGGGAGGCCGACCATGCTGCCTTGCGCACGTTTTCCTAGGCACATGTGCAGGCCGAGCTTGGCATGGAGGGGGCCGAACCTAGAGGGAGTTGAGAGCTTTCGAATGGAAGTTGCTGATCGTGCTGGATATCGACGTAGTGGTTGCAATATGAAACCCTAGTTAATGGATTGGTGGGTTTGGCTTGCGTATGGGTTCCTGGAGATAGTTGCGTGGGGGGAAGATGAAGGGTACACGGCTATGATACAATGGAAGGAGATCCAGTGGCTTAGATTGAAGCTAGGTTGAAAATTGTTAATTATATGTTATAAATTATAGTTTAAAATTTGTGTAATCTTAGAAAAATCATAACATTTTCATACGAGGTCGAAAAAATGCAAACTCAGTTGCGTTGGAATCGTATGGACGAGCACTACGCGATGGAGTTGGTTTGGAGTCGTTTGGAGTTAGTGAGAATTTCGGGTAAAATTAAACGCGCGTTTAATTTTATTCGAAATAAAAGCTAAAACGGAAATTAAAACCAAGGTGAGAACTTCTCACTCAATCGAATAGGTTTCGATTTTATTTTAAATAGTTAGATTTAAAATATTTGAATGCATGTTTGAATGATGACTGTAAATTATTGATTGTTAAAATAGACATTATACGCCGTTAGTAAGCGGATGTTATTTAATAAAAACATATACCGCGAATATTTCATAAACAGTGAAATTGGTATTATAAATAATATCAATATATATATATTGGCATATGTATATATTGCAGTTGTTGATTTCTCGCATTTTATTTTTAGCGGATGAGACCCTATTACGCCGTTATTAAGCGGATAATATTTAATAAAAACATGTACCGCGATAATTTCGTACTGGAGCGAAATTGGTATTGTGCTAATGTTTGTGGATGCAGGAAACAGGTTGGAGGGATCCAACTGGATTCCTCAACAGTATTTATTTGATTTCAGATATATTAATATTTGATGGATTATCATATCGATATATGATGGATCGTTGTAGTCGTGATTGACTATTTGGTGTGTAGCATCATTGGACCCAAATTTTGGGATTTTAAAATGATTTATAAAGTGATTTTTTTAAAAATATACTTTATTTTTGGAATTGATCCGTTTTAAATAAATAAACGTTATAATTTTTAAAGTTATAAAAATTATGATTTTGTGAAATATAGTTAAAAGCTGATTTTTGAGAAATATGAACCAATGATTTTATAAAATAGTTTAAACTGGATTTTTGAGTTTATTATTAAAAGTTTGAATATAAGATTTATAAAATTTGATTATTTTATAAATCAGAATGGTGAAATTATAAAGGAATTTAAAGATGTTTTTAAAGAATAATATAAATTGATTTATATTAAGAGATTTATAAATGGACATTTATAAATTTAAATATAGACATTATAAAACGAGTTTTTATAAGTGTTTGAATGAAGTGAAAAATGAATTTCATTAAAGAATGAAATTTATAGAATTATAAATGGTGAAGTTATAAATGAAATTTATAAATAGTAAGATTTATAAATTTGTGAAGTTATTTGAAGAATAAATTTTGTTAAATAAATGAATCTTATAAGTTATAAGATTTATAATTTGGAAGGTCTTTAAAAGAACGATTTTGTAAATTAATCGTTTTATAAGTAATTAACTTATAATATGAACTTTTAGTTTATAATTGAGTTATAAACTGGAATAGGTTAATAAAAGAATTTATAAAAAAAGAAGTTTTTATAAATAAATAAAAATGGAATTTATAAACGTTGTTTTATAAATTCGCAAATGACTTATTTTGATAAGAAAATTGTTGAAACCTATTAAAGGAGTTATATTCATATTTTTGAATAGTGAATAATTCTTTGAATTAAAATGAATAAAAGGATGAAATTGTTAAAGAAGTATATTCACGTTTTTGAATAGTGAATAATACGTTAAAGAAAATGTTTGAAATAGATGTTTCGAGAAATAAAAGGAAATAGTGGACTATAACACTGTTGTTATAGTAAATGATTTCCGAAAGGAAATGTTTTGTATAATATTGGGATTTATATATCTATTTTAATTTCGAATCCCAATACTAGTGATTTTGGGACGTCGTAACGATGTTTTACGCAACATTCGTTTTGGTCCAAATAAATATGTTTAAGTGAATGATTTCCTTAAAGAATGAAATATATACTTAATTCGATTTAAGTATATTGAATATTTTCTAAGTGTTGAAAATAAAAGAGATTTGTGAATTACTTATGAATAAATAAGTATGGAAATGTTTTCCAATATGAAGTGAATATTTAGAATTTATCTTTTTGAAGATAAATTGAAATGGATAATTGAAATCGTATATGCATGAATATTTTGAAATATAAATTCATTATGGAATTTATATGTGAAAGTGGAATTTGTTAAAAATAAATATTGATTTATTTTTGAAGTGTTGAAATTTTATATCTTGTAAAGATATTTTGGAAAGTAAATAATTTGGAAAATTATTTGGAATCTGGTGATGTGTGCATGTCCATTGATAGTTCAATAACCGACTATCAATATTTCCCTTTGAATGGGTATTTGATGTGAATTGATTGAATTTGAATGCCACACTTATTTTTGAATAAGCGCTCACTATTCGGGTTAACCGGGAAAGGACCATGGGGTCGTATAACCCATTCCGAATATGTGATACGTCGTTGTGAATTGCATTTGAAGATCGGTGTTGAAGACCGGTATTTGCGAGAGCGATAGGATGACCTATCGATTGTCTCTGCACTGGGTCGCACCTGGTATAGAGATTCCATAAGTGATGGGAAATCCGATCAGGATTGTGGATATCCGGATTGCAAGGACTTCTTTGTAAGTGCCTTCGGTTCTGTTCGAGCCCGGAACAGACTTGTATGGATTGTATGTCTGACATTACAAGTTGAGATATAAAGCCGATTTCTTTCAAATATATTTCTGTTGGTGGCGGAGAATTTATTCTTTTTGCTTAACACCCTTCTCTGAGACGTATGTGCTCAGAGGTTATATAGTTGAAGTTATCAGCGATATATTCCCAATTTGGTAATGTGACATGCTGAGTGATGCTGAAATGATCATTGTGTTGATTATTTGTGATAGGATCATTTATTTGATCGTCTATCTTAGTGATCATTGTGTTGATCATTTGTTGACCCAAAGCATGGCTTTTGTATAAAGTATGTTTTGTGGACGTGAATTTGTCGAGCCTCACATCCCGGAAATGGTCAAAACAGGAAAGAAGCAGCAAGGTTATGAGGGGTAGCGCCCTTTAGGATATGTGCATTTCCTTCTGGAAAAGGGTGGTATCATGGTATGGAGCCCAGATACTTACTCATGTTGAAACACTTTGTTTTTATGATTGTGTGAATTGATTAGAGAGCGCTCTCGGATAAAGGTCCCAAAGGACCGGGGGATGGCATATTCGGTCAGTTGTTACTCAGTTAGGAGTAACCCGGCCTTGTGTTGGTAAAGATCCGGTTTGGTTCTCGGGGATGTCCATCCAGAGGCATTCTCATGTGGCAATGGGAAGTTCCTTGGCCTGACCATTTGTTGGAAATCCAATTCCCAATACGAAACTTGTACGGTATTAGTTGTAGAACCTGCTATTCACTTATGGTGGTCACCACTGTTTGGATAGTAGCTATAGTAGGCATACGATAATGGTCGTATGTTGGCTAAGATTTATATCTTTATTTTCGAAATATTTTCCTACACTATGCACTAGTAATAATATCAAATGTTATTTAAAATGCGTATCAAGCATCTTTGACTATCATAAGGAGAAATCTCCTCCGATTCTGCGTTTGCATGTGTGTGTGTGCGGGAGGCCTTATGGTAGTCTCATTTTTAAAAGCATTGCGAATTGAATTTAAAAATATCTCTCTATTTTGATTTTAAAGTTAAATATACTGTTTTGAGTTCTCACACCAGTCACATGACTGACTCGGAGTTTATTGTTTTCCTTCCTAAACTCTGGGTGCCCACCAATTTCCACACGGGCAGTCAAGAGTTAAGGTTTATCAGGATATTCTGGATATTCAGGAGTTGCTGGAGGCAAGCTGGATGGCATGGCGTATTACTAGTTTATAGTATTTCTTTTTCCGCTGCATTGTTGTTTGATGTTGTACACTCTGATGATATGATGTAATGAAATGTGTTGTAATGTAATAACTGATATAGTTCTTTGTTTAAAGATTATTCATTTATTATTATATGTTGTTCCGCTGCGAATTGTGAGATTCTGTTGTTGTTTTGTTGTTCCTTTCTGTCCGTTCTATTTTAAAAATCTTCTATTCTCCATTTTCTATTTTTCTGTTTTTAAATTTTCTTTCCCTATTTTCTATCTTCTCTCTTCTTCTATCTCTTTCTTTTTCTTAAATTCTTTTTAAAAACCCATAACATTCCGGGTTTTCGGCCTTCGATTTCTCGGCAGTCGATAAAGTGAGTATCGATGTTGAATTTTCGAAGAACGAAAATCCGCGGCGTTACATGGACGGTCTGTCCTTCACTATCTGTTAAATACTCCTCTTCTGGATGGTTGCCCCTAACTTAACATCTCCCAAGGTCAACTGATTCTAATGGTTTTGCGGGCTCAGCAATAACCTATCTATATACAATCATATATTCCCTTCTGTATGTAATCAAAATTTTAGTCTTACTATGAAAAAGCCCTACACACTGGAATTTTGAACTAAATTAGCTATAATAGTTAATGTATAGGGCACGACCCTATACCAGTCCCATCTGATATTCTAATATATGAGCCATTTTACTTATGGAAACCTTCCTAAAATTTTCCTTGAAAACCTTTTCATCTGAAATTGATTTAAAACCTTTTAAACCAAACTTAAATAAGGAAAACTCATATACTCTATGCTTTAGTCAAAGTCACTTTGTCATGTTATATACATACTTGACCCAAATCTGTGTTGAGGAAAACCTTTAAACCTTTGAAAGTGCCCCTTTCGATCCCGTTGAAAGCTTCCCTTTCGTAACCAAATAAACCCTTTCCTTCATCTTGGCTGAAAGGCCAAAACTTTACTTTTAAAACCATTTACATAAACCATTTAAAACCGTTGAAATACCCTTTTCCTTTGAAAGCTAAAAACCTTGGATATCCTATCTTTAAAACCTTTAAACATAGCCTTTCGAAACCATTGGAAAAACCTTTTCTTTAAGCCTTTCGAAACCAATGGTTGAACCTTTCTAAACCATTAGGGAACCACCCCTTCAAAACCTTTCTTAAAAACCTTTCGAAAGCATTAAAGCCTAAAACCTTTCAAAAGCATTTTGGTTTAGAGATACTTTCTAAACCATTTGAAAGTATCTCTTTTAAAACCTTTGGGTTAGTCTTTAAAAATCTCTAAGGGTCACAAACAACGGGGGTCGAAAGTAACTCTTTCAAAAACTAAAACCTAAGTAAAGAAGTGATAGTTTCGAAACCATCCTTCCAAAAGCATTGGAGAAGTGGTTAAGTTTTAAAGCAAGTATACCTTCTGAAACCATTGGCGTCGAAAGGTAGGAAAGCGGCAGCAAAAGGGCTTGACCTAGTCGAAAGCATATACTTAAAAACAAAGGCACAACCTCTTAAACCATTCTTTTAAAACCATTGACCTAGTCAAAAGCAAAACAAGTCGAAAGCAAAGCATGCGCATTTTTATTTAAAACAAAGTAGCGCTTCGACCCCTTTGAAACCCCTGGTTTCGACATCATTCCTTCTTCTTTTGTCCAATTCACAATGTACTAGGTTAATGATATTAGGTGCATTGGTTTTGATGGCATAGTGGTGCAAGTCGAAAGATACCCAATCAAAAGCAGGGTGTCGAAAGTGGCGAAACACGCATTTGGCATGAAAAACTGATTTTTAATCGTTTTAAGTGATTACTTTAACTAACCTGCCTTGTTTGTCGAAATCTTATTGGTTGTAAATTTTCTTTTCTAAAAGCACTGCCAAAATTTCATAAATAAACACTTTAATTTATTTAAAAAATACCCCTTCTCCTCTTTATAAATATATAAAACATTTAAGTCTCATAACTTAAATAATTTTATATATTCATCAAAACAATTAGGGAAAATTCTACAAAAAATCCTTTTTAATATGTTTTCCAACATACATAAATTTCAGATCCAAATTATATACAATTTAGCTGTAAATTATTTTAAATCCAATAAATCATTTTCTTCAATCTAAAATTAATATAAAATCCATATTAATTCGAAAAATTATGAAAATTGAAATCCATCTCTAAAATATCATTTTTGATCTATATTTAAAATCGCAATGTATTTATGTGTCTTTAAATAGGGTTTTCACGTCAAAACATATCATAAAACTATATGAATAAACATAAATCAACAACAAGCATATATAAACATTTTATCCTTCAAAATCATGGCTAAACTATGCAAGATAAATTGGATTTAACCTTAAAACCAAAAACATTTAGAAAACATGAGATGTAGTCATTATTCAGCTTAGCTTTGTGATTTAGGATGTGAGATTTGATCTTGATTAAGTGATTTGATTCTTCCTCTTGAATCCTAGCTTTATCTTCTTCCTTTTTGCTAATGGTGGCCAGCCTTAGACTTCAAATTATTATAATGAAATGAATGTATGAATGAATGAGTTCCCAAGGGTTTAGGGTATAAGAATATATTTATTCCAACTTTGCCCATATCTATTTTCTTTGTCTATTTTATCTCATGTTATCCCATTTTGATTTACACATTAACAAGGTATGGCTACCCCTACTAATCTCAATCCATTAATCAACCTACCTTATTTAATTTAGCTAATTGAATATCCTGAATAATGTTACTAAAAATATGGAGTGTTATAATATCTGCATTCGAATCTTCGTAAGATACAAAAGAATAGCCTAAGAGAGATGGGAGAATAGAGATAAAGCGTATACTTATATATAGCAAAAATATGTTACTATAGCGTTATCCCATACCCCAATATTTTCTCTAATTCCTTAAGGTTACTTTTTCAAAATCATTTTAAGTTTAAAAATTTTCATAAACCTATACTCTGATACCAAGTTATAACATCCCCTATCTTGAGGCCCAAAGCTAAGTGCTACAAATGCTGCAGTCATCCATAGTATTAACTTTCGGTGACAAAATACGGTAATGTTAATGTATCCATAATATCAGAAGCACATTAATTTGAAATAAAATCAACACAGATTAAAATAACTTTTTTGATTACATTTCAAATCAATATTTCATATTTAGATACATAATTCCAGAACGATTCCCAGGTCTTGATCAAATATAATCATTACAAAATACGCTAAGAGCGACATATGAAGACGCCACTTGGATGATCGAAGTACTAAATAGACACATAAGTCTTGATATATCACGGTGAGAATAAAACTAAATAGCTCCTATATAGCTAGTCTTGCCTCTTACACGTCTTCGGAAGCTTTATTCGTCCAACCTACTAAACCTAAAAAACCTTAACTCTCAGTCTACTCAAATTAATTTTGAGCACTCAAGACTTTAAGAGAAAAACATAAACTTCAGGTCAGACATTAAGACTGGTATGAATAATACTATTACATCTCAGTTTACTGATATTAAGTGAGACCATGCAACTTGGTGAAATGGGTTTTCCCTCACTAATATCCCTTTAAAACGTATCTTTTTTGCAAATTGGAATCCTACAATCTAACTGATTAAAACAATAATAGCAATATTATATACGCTCATAAATCGGGTAATAAATGGACTATATGTCCGAACAATATAGTTTTATCTGGTTAATTACTAACCATTGGCTGACTCGGGCCAAGCTGACAAAATAAATAATTAGCGTCTATTAGACAAACATCTGGACGGTCCATTCCTAACTTACTTCTTCCAAGGTCGCCTGATTCTAATGGTTTTGCTGACTCAACAATAACCTATCCTTCTTCTCTGCATATATTCCTTTCTGTATGTAACCATCATTTTAGTCTTACCCATGACTAAGCCCTACACACTGGAATTTTGGACAAAATTAGCTAGAGGCTATAACTAATATATAGGGCGCAACCTTATACCAATCTCATCCGGTATTCAAATATCTGTGTCATTTACACTAGGTTAACTACCCATCAAATTTTCCTTGAAAACCTTTTCAAATTGATTTAACCCTTTAAATCATACTTAAACAAGGAAAACATACTATTTTCATTATTCTAATTTCTTTGGCATGATATATGTTTACTCAAAACATTATTGATGAAAATATTTGAAACTTCTGTTTAAAACCTTTAGACAATCTCTCTCGAAACCTTTGAAAGTACTCCTGTTCAAACCATTGCATGTACACCTTTCAAAATAAGTAAACTACTTCGCTTTACAACCTTAGGCTGAAAGACCAAAACATGTCTTTCGAAACCATTTACAATAGACCTTTCGAAAACATTGAAAGAGTCCCTTTCAAAAGCTTTATAAACCTTAGACATCCTCTTATCAAAAACTTTAAATATGTCTTTCGAAAACATTGGAAACCATCATCTTAAAAACTAAAGGTAAGCCTTTCGAAAACATTAGGAAACCACCCCTTCGAAACCTTTATCATCGAAACTTTCAAAAGCATTAAAGTCCTTTACTTAAAACAAACCTTTCGAAGCATTGGATTCAAGTATAAGTTTGTGGAACATAGTTTCAAAAACTTTAAAACCATTCGTTTCAAAACCTTTGGATTTAACTTTCAAAGTATAAAAAGGGTCTTGAAAGAACTAAGTCAAAAGCAACTCATTCGAAAGTAATTTCCTAAGTAAATGAAGTAGATGGTATCGAAACCAATCCCTTCGAAAGCATTGGAGTAGCGGCTCACAGTTTAAAGCAAAAGAACCCTTTCGAAGGCAAGTCTTTGAAAGGTAGAATGTGACAGCAGGTGTTTCAACCCCTTCAAAAGCTTCTTTTTAAAACAAAGGAGGAAACCCCTTTCGAAAGCTCTTTCCTTTAAAACACTTGACTATGTTGAAAGCTATCTCATTCGAAAGCAAAGCAAGCACATTTTTTTCTAAAAGGAAAACAAGGTCTTGACCCCTTAGAAGGCACATTTCAACTCTATACCTTTCGTCTATCTCCAGTCCACTATGTACCAAGTCTCTGATACGATGTGTATTGGTTTCGAATTGATTGGAGGCGGAACTATGTGGTCGAAAAGTAGCTGCCAAAAGCGTTGAAACAGCGAAACCTTTTAAAACAAATTTTTACTTTTAAAAGCCATTTCTTTCCTACTAACTCGCTTATTTGTCATTATATAATTGGTTGCCAGTTTCTTTTTCAAAATCTTTTCTAAAAGTGCTTCCAAATTTCAAAGATTAATAATTTAAAATATTTACAAATTGCCCCTTCTCCTTTTATAAACATATAAAACATTTAAGTCTCATACCTTAAATAATTCTATATGCTTATTAAAACACTTAGAAAAATTCTTCAAAAGTTCCCATAAATCATTTTAATATGTTTTCTAATATATATAAATTTCTAACGTAAAATAGCATATAATAGCCGTAATTAATTTTATACCCAATTAACCATTTTCTTCACTAGAAAATTCATAATAAATCCACATTAATTCAAAAAACTATAAAACTCGAAACGCAATCCTAAAATAATATTTCTGACCTTATACCAAAATGGTAAGGCATTTGGATGTCATTTAATTGGTTTTTTAAATTAAACCTTATCATAAAATCTTTATGAAATAGCATAAATCATCAACAAGCATACATATCCATTTAAACAATCAAAACATGGAAAATCATTTGCAAAATAATTTTGGATCTCAACTATTATAACCTATTATTCACCTTTTGCTTCTGATTAAGGAGCTTGGGATTTTCTTCTTGAATTAGATTGATTAAGCATTCTTCCTCTTGATTTTAGCTTATCTTTCTCTTGCTTTCTCCTAATGGTGGTCGGCCTCTTCTTAGACTTAGTTTTGTTTATGAATGTGTTAAATGAAAGTGGCATGAAGGGTTTAGGATATATGAATATAACTTATTCCTATTTTGCCCTTATCTATTAGCCTTTCGTATTTCATTTTAATTCCTTTTTGTTCATTATTTATCTTGGCATGGCTACCCTTCTATTGTTGAAATCTCAACTCCCTTAACCATTTACATTATTTCATTTAGGTCAACTAATTAAATATCCTAAATAATATTAATCAAAATTAGGGTCATTACAAATTTTGCAGTCAGAGTCTAAACGAAGAAGTTATAGGCGGAAAAAGAATTTGAAAGGGAAATAATTAAAGTAGAAAAGTTAAAATTATATAATAATTACGGGGACCCATAAGTTAACAGCCTCTTTGCGATTGGTCGACATGTAGTGCTCAATCGGTGCCATAAGTGGTCGATTGGTTGGGACAGTGATGATAGGGTTTAGCTTAGCCAAACGGCATGGATTTTATATAGTTAAATCTAACTGCTATGATTGATTCAAGTGCCTTTAAATTCAGGCCTACCACTCTCTTCACTTCTTATATTTTTCTGGAAAGAATAGTGAAGCTCTATCACATTATCTTCTCTACTATTTTCTAATTTACAAAATATAGCATTTATATTTGTATACATACAAATTAGAGAGAATAGAAAGCAAATAAGAGAAGAAGTGAAGTGAATCCAGACTACGCGATAACGAGATTATATACATACATACATATACATATACATACACATACACATATACATATATATTACTTCAACCCCGAATCTCTTCTCAGATTTGTAATTCTAAATATGTATACGCCTTTTTTATATGTATTTCATGAAATAAGAAGGAAATTGAGTTGAATCAAAGGCTTTACTTTAGAACCGGAGATTTGGAATATTTTTAGAAGGTGAGTAGGAAATTTAAAAATTGTTTATGATATTGAATCTATTTCGTTGGCATATGATTGATTTTTATGCCTAAATGAATAAATATATGTGAATTGCAGGCTAAACTTGAATGTAATCAACATCGCCTACATATTCTTAGGAGATCTATTTGGAATTATCATTACATCATAATCTGGAAATCAATCCCAAAATTATAAATATGAAAATTGATAAGATATGAAATTTATTCTAGATCTGAAATTGGGTTGTATATTATTAGTATGATTTTTATTGTTACCCTAATTATGTTGAATTGGTGATTTTACATAGTTTAATTTATGGGTAGAACATTCATTCGATTTTTTTAAATTCGTTTGTATTTCCAAATTGCATAAAAAATACAACGTTTAATTTAATAAGGAATATACGCAAATTAAAAAGAAGAGATGTGTAAAGTATAGATTGATTCTTCGTTGTTAACACTGCATATTCTAATAGAAAAGAAATAATCATTTCTTGTACTTTCAAACAAGGAAAATCTTTCCTTTTATTCTTGATCCTTTGTTCTAAACTAATTTATGGAAATCACAATGGAGAATAAATGTAATTTCAGCAAATTAAATATGGAAAAGATTATTCTAGTTAAACATCGTTACTAGAATATATTTGGTACGAGTAGGTACTTATACATATTTATACGCGCTAGTCAATACTTAAACTAATAATGATGATTTATGTGTAACCCTCGCTTAAGATATTAATTATACATAGAAATAGGGATTGAATAACGAATAGGAAATATGAGGAAAGATTGGAAAGGTTGTAACTCCAATTAATGGGTAATAAATGTAAAATAAATTTGAGAGTTACAGCCAATTAATATGGTAAATGGAGTAATGGAACTGCTAAATAAAGAATTTAAGTTAATAATTAGAAAAGGTTACTAATTGGAAATTAGTAACTATACATAAATGTCTTAGGAAAGTCCTTTAGGATGATATTCTTTATCGTAGACAAACTAACATTTGAAGAAGCAAATAAAGGGAATTTATGGGTAATTGAATATTGAAGGTAAATTATATAGCCTTAAATAAATAAAAGGAGGTTAGTAAGCTAAGTTCAATGTTCAATTTAAAATGATAAAGCTTAGTAACAATAAAGCCTAGGATAATATAGCTTAAGTTAGTAATGCCCGGAATAATTAGTTGGACGTAGTAAGCTCGGATGCGAGGTCAGTATCGTTACATAACAAAAATCTGCCCTTCACTTTAAGGCTATCAGTAGTTGTGTACACTTTCTTTTGACGTAAGACATCTTTAACCATAATACCTATAGAATAATTAATTGGGTTTAGAAGATTAGGATCCAAGTGTAAAGTGACACAACAGAAGTATGCCCTTCACTAGGAGGCTACCAGTAATTGTGTACATAGTAATGATGTGGGGCATCATCAATCAGAGGACATGTTGGAAATGATTATGGGAATAATAGGATCTGCTTAGGGATTAGAGGTATTAAGTGATTTTTTGAGGGCCGCCACTTTTGAACAAATTTTATATTTCCTGAAATAAGAAGGAAATTGAGTTGAATCAAAGGCTTTACTTTAGAACCGAAGATCTGGAATACTTTTAGAAGGTGAGTAGGATTATTTTTTTACGATATTGAATCTATTTCGTTGGCGTATGATTGATTTTTAAGCCTAAATGAATAAATATATGTGAATTGTAGGCTAAATTTGAATGTAATAAACATCACCTACATATTCTTAGGAGATCTGTTCGGAATTATCATTACATCCTAATCTGGAAACTAATCCCAAAATTATAAATATGAAAATTGATAAGATATGAAATTTATTCTAGATCTGAAATTGGGTTGTATATTATTAGTATGATTTTTATTGTTACCCTAATTATGTTGAATTGGTGATTTTTCGTAGTTTAATTTATGGGTAGAACATTCGTTTGATTTTTATAAATCCGTTTGTATTTCCAAATTGCATAAAAAATACAACGTTTAATCTAACAAGGAATATACGCAAATTAAAAAGAAGAGATATGTAAAGTACAGATTTATTCTTCTTTTAACACTGCATATTCCAATAAAAAGGAAATAATCATTTCTTGTAATTTCAAACAAGGAAAATCTTTCCTTTTATTCCTGATCCTTTGTTCTAAACTAATTTATGGAAATCGCAATGGAGAATCTTCCTAAGAAATGTAATTTCAGCAAATTAAATATGGAAAGGAATATTCTAGTTAAACATTCGTGACTAGAATATATTTGGTATGAGTAGGTACTTATACATATTTATATGCGCTAGTCAATACTTAACTAATAATGATGATTTATGTGTAACCCTCGCTTAAGATATTAATTATACATAGAAATAGGGATTGAATAACGAATAGGAAATATGAGGAAAGATTGAAAAGGCTGTAACTCCAATTAATGGCTAATAAATGTAAAATAAATTTGAGAGTTACAAGCAATTAATATGGTAAATGGATTAGTGGAACTGCTAAATAAAGAAGTTAGGTTAATAAATATGGAACAGTTAGAAAAGGTTACTAATTGGAAATTAGTAAATATACATAAATGCCTTAGGAAAGTCCTTTAGGATGATATTCTTTATCATAGACAAATTAACATTTATGGAAGAAGCAAATAATGGGAATTTATGAATAATTGAATATTTAACGTAAATTATATAGCCTTAAATAAATAAAAGGAGGTTAGTAAGCTAAGTTCAATATCCAATTTGAAATGATAAAGCTTAGTAACAATAAAGCTTGGGATAATATAGCTTAAGTTAGTAATGCCTAGAATAATTAGTTAGACTTAATAAGTTCGGAGCGAGGTCAGTATCGTTACACAATAGAAGTTTGCCCTTCACTTTAAGGCTATCGGTTGTTGTGTACACTTTCTATTGACGTGAGACATCTTTAACCATAGTACCCATAGAATAATTAATTGGGCTTAGAAGATTAGGATCTGAGGTCAGTAAAGTGACATAACGGAAGTATGCCCTTCACTAGGAGGCTACCAGTAATTGTGTACATAGTAATGATGTGGGACATCACCAATCAGAGGACATGTTGGAAACGATTATGGGAATAATAGGATCTTCTTAGGGATTAGAGGCATTAAGTGATTGTTTGAGGGCCCGCCTTTTTCCTAATTAAAAAGTGTTAAATGGTCTGAATTAGCAAATAGGAGCAGTAGTGGATGTTTCGGGAAGGGTCTGCATCGGGTTTGAGGTATTAGGTGAGTAATATGGGGTCTACCTCTCGTATATAGAAGTATTAAGTGTCCCAATGAGATTCCAAGCGATGTCAGCTAGATAGTACTTGTGAGGAGTCCGCCTTTGAGGTTAGGTATTAAATGACAAAGGCCTGTCTAGATTATAGGTATTAAATGATCAAGGGTCTGCCTAGTCCTTATTAATAAGATATTAAGTGGCTTAGGTGTTTCTCTCTCATGGCTAAGACTTCAATAACGATAGATGTGTTAGCAGTATGGCTTTTATATACTATAAAGCCGTAAATAGCAGTCAAAGGTCTTTGTAGCTACCAATAGACCAATGATGACAATGTTAGGACTCCACTTCATATTTGGAAGTATTAAGTGGTTGATAGATTTATGTCATTATTTTATACCTTGGGAAGGGTAGGTAGGTGAATCATGCTAGGTAGGAATATCGTGTGTGCAATATTAGGATAATTTGGTTAACCTTAAAATAGTAGACATAATAATTAAATAGAAACCAATCGGTATAAATTAATGTTACTGACATTGTAACGAACCGTTTATCCTTACCCTTTGAATCGACAATAAACCACATGTGTCTAACTCAAATTGCACGAAAAGGCGGATCATTAAGGGCAGAAAGAAAATAAAATTAGAACAGAATCTCATGCAAATGGAATAACATATATTATTTCAGTAATAATCTTTATAGCAGAAAAATTTAAATACAATATCAGAGTATAACTTAGATTCAGCTTGGACAGTTATAACACCTGCACTTACAAATGCTGACAAACAAAAAAAACAAATGCAATAGATGCAGCGGATAATAGAATACGTCCATACGATGATGAAGATCTCCAGCTCTCCTTTGGAAACTCTATCCGTCTTCAACTAAACATGGAACTGCTCAGATCTGACCTGAGTATTAAAAATACCAAGAGCAGGCTTGATAAAGCAGCATGAGAAACTCAAATATAAATGACAATGTCATATATCAGCGTTTGAATAAAATTCTTTGAAAAGAAAGAGTATCTCATGAGACCACGCCCACACATAAACATGGACGGGTTTTTACCTTATGGTAACTAAAACACTTTTATATCAAAACACTTGATGTTATTTCAAATGACATTCTCTTGAAAACACTTTCAAATAAACTTATTCAAATAAGGTATCAATACCTGGACTAAGTCAATGGGAATATATTCGGACTGGGCCAAAGGAATATACCAAAAGGAATATATGATACCAAAACGGGGTAGCTAAAATGTTTGCAAGTCATTACATCTATTTTTGGAATACAATCAAAATTGTAAATCTCGTATTGGAATTGGATTTCCAACATGATAGGGAACTAGTGGAAAGATCAATCCGTATCCATGGCTTACGTCCAAGACTCAGACACCGTTATACAACAACACAAATGGCTAAAAGAGGATATAGTCTGTGAATAACATCCAAGGACTCAGACTTCACGCATCCTTGCCATGAAGCCCAGTCGTATCTGGTACCTAGGGCTCAGAACATTTGATAACCCAAATCACTAGTATTTGAAATGTGAGCATACATCTGACCACATAGAATCCCATCATAATCGGGGTCTGAGGCTCGCGAGGCTACGCTCAATTTCTTCAAAGCCATGTTTTTCATACAAAACCACGCTTTGATCATAACATGTTCCACTTTGAATGCCACAATGTCATTCCACGTCATATGAGTAATTTCTAGAAAAGTATAACTTCCTAATCTCATATGTCTCAAAAAAGAGTGTTAAGCTGAAAAAAGTTGCCTTCTCCGCCACTAACTTCTATATATTAATAGAAACCACTCAAATGTGATTTAGAATACAATGTTAGAAAAACATCCATACAAGTTCATTCCGGGATTGAACGAAACTGAAGGCACTTTCCTCGACCATTACTAGGCAAGAAGCCCTTGCAATCCGAAAAAATCTCCATAACGAGGAGACCACTACTACAAATAACTCTATAATGGAAGCAATTCAGAGCATGTCAACAAGCAGTCCTCACGCTATGAAGATCCAGGTCTTCAATAATCATCAATTTAAACATGTTTTCACTTTCGAATGTATACATTGGTTAGAAGTGGTTTTCAAATAAGAATCACCCAAATCCGACCCCGGTTCCTTCGAAGCCAATCATCGCTTAAAAGATGTTAAGTTCATATATGGATATCAATCATCAATCAATTACTTTATCTTTTATTTATATCAAATATCTTCCTTAGATATATTCTTTTCAATTTATCCCATTTTCTTTCCAAGAGTATATGAAATCATTAAGCCTCATTTATCAAACCATTTGATTTATTTAAACCTTTCTTAAATCCTGGAATAATTCCAAATCATTTTCTCTTTTAGGAAAACCTTTCCAAATCATTCTTTTAATCTTAATTAATGATTTCTTATATTCAAGTTATAACTTTTTAACTTGGGGAAAATTCCCAAATCATTCATTTAATCTTAATCAAAGATTTCTTGTTAACTTCAAATCGTATTCTTGTATATCAAATGTTTTCATAACAGAGTACTGCTGCCTCTTTAAATATGGTAAATTTCACCTCCAGGGACTAATGGCAAGTAATCCTACATCATGAAGATCTTTGTCATCAATGATCTTTGTCATTAATATAATTTATTTCGAAAATTAGTTTGAAGGGGTTTTCGAATATGGATCATCCAAATCCGATTCCGGTTCATCAGATAGGAATCACCCAAATCCGATTCTGATTCCTTCGTGATAATCATCGATAAAAATATGCTATGTTCATAGGGGTTTCGAAAATTAGTTTGAAGTGACTTTTGGATAGGAATCACCCAAATTTGATCCCGGTTCTTCAGATAAAAATCACCTAAATCTGATTCCGGTTCCTTCGTACCTATCATCGAATAAAAGATGTTAAGTGGTTAATTAACATTCTAAGAATTTTTTTCCTTTTCTTTTGTTTTGGGAAAAATTTAAATATGATCTTTTAGGGCATCCAGGCTTTCCTTTCAATCTATTCCACCCCTCGCCTAAAAAGAGAAACATAGCCAGATAAGTTTAGGGTACTGGTTGCTCCATCCCTAACCTTAGTTAAACACCTTATTTTATCTTCCCAGACCTCTCAAACGGGACAAATGTACTAGTCATTTTCGCATAATCAATTTGTTATTACATTCAATATTCTTTACTTTTTTCTTAAGTGCTACAAATAATTTCTCTTAACCATTTATTCAAACTCTTATTAAAACTTCCAAATCATCTATAAATTACTTAATTATGCTTTTAAAATTATTCACAAAAGATTTAGGAAAGAATTGTTAAGTTTAAACTCATATTCAAAAGGTTATATAATTCGTAGCATAAAAGTGCTACGGAAAGTGTTATATAAGCTTATTCGATTTAAACAACTTTTTAATATTTAAAATTCATATTTCCATTCCAAATCTCTTTTAAACATTTTAATAGATTAATAAAATTTATTTCATATTTTTAATCATTTAAAAATATCATTTATAAAGAAATATCATTTTGAATTCCGAACTGCAAAACCGTGATGTTTTTGGAAACTTGTTTTGGACATATTTCAAAATATACAAGATGAAATCTTGATTTTCTTTCTTTATTTCTTTAAACATGTTAAATGTTATAAACAAATTCTATCTCATTTTAAAACTATCTCCAAAAGGTTTAATCATTCCATATACACCATTTCATTTTCAAAAGGAAAGTGCTTTCCTTTGAGCTTATCAACGTGGATTAACGTGACTTGATAAAACAATTTCACAATCATATCAAAAAATCAATATTAGATTATCAAAGCATGTCATCCATAGCAATCATAACACAACATCAAACATGTATATATATAAATAGAGATGCTAAATAGAGTTTCTCACCATAAACCAAAGCAATTAACTTCCTACCAACATTCAATCTAATCCACGCTTCACTAACTACTTCCTACTCCACTTAAACATTAGCAAACAACTTTTCCTTCCTTCAAAGTACTCGACCAAGGCTTGAGATGGAGGTGGGCCGAAAGTACAGAGAAGAAGCGGTAGAACTTTGACCTTGAGTTCTCAAAATTAGACCCGAAAAATAGGTCATCTTCTCTCTTGTTTTGACTCTCTTACTCTCCAGATTTAAAAAACTTGTTAACTAAAAAGTTATTGAAAATTCTTTTTTATTGAATTTAAATAAAAGAATTGCTTGATTTTGATTAGTTTTGAGGAAGATATGGTCAAAAGGAAAAAAGCTATTCTCGGATTCACAAATATAAAGCCCGAAAATGTACTTCAAAGAATTGAGTTTTAGGTATAGCAAGCCACAAAAATTGAAAAAGTGAACAACAACAAAGTTGAAGCCACTAAAATTTTATTTAGTTAAAAAAATATTTCTTAATTTGGATCTGTTATTATCAAGTTATGATCAAAACAAAATGGCATATTCTTTGGCTTGAAAACGAGGCCAGAAAATGCAATGGAAAGAACTGTATTTTTGACATAGTTATCTTTAGAATGAGACAAAGTGGTCAACCTAAAAGTTGTAGCTAATGGAAACATACATAGTTTAAGAAAAAATTATTTTGGTTCTGCGTTGAAGAAGTTATGGCCGAGAGAAGAAGAGGTAAAATATGAGGAAAAAAGGAGTTTGATTTGAAAAGAATGAACATTGATTTCTTTTAAATATTTTGTAAATATTTTGACATTATTTCTTTTCAATTTTTTCTATGGCTTCAAAGCCATTAAAGAGGATAGGAATAAGATGAAGGATCTTGAAGAAATGTGAACGAAAGTGAGAAGGAGGTAGGTATTTATAGAAAAAGAAAGAAGTTGTAAATTTACCAAAATGACCTCTTACCAAATTACCAAACTAACACTACTTCAGCCTAAGGCAATCTCCACTTTTCAATACTTAACATCATCTTTCACATCTTTACTTTATGTCTTAGTCACTTAAAGATTAAATAAAGAATATCATAATTATGTTGGCTTTGATTTGATGTGATTTGATGTTTACTTTTGTTAATTCTTACTTACTTTTACTAATGATTTATAGAGGTTTTATAATCTTATTTAGTAAAAGTAAACTTGTTTAGTTATTAAAATGTGTAATATATATGTTAAAACATGTCAACAAAGGTCCGATAACGTTGCGACAATTTATTTTGAACAAAACGTTGATTTTTGACAAAACGTTTTATGGTCACATTTTGACGTTTTTGTTAAACTATTTATCTATGTAAACCAAACTTCAAAATAAATTTCTTATTATCTTTAAATAATTAAAACAAGCATATTTGACTTATAAAATAATATAGAACAATATCCAAATCTATTTGTAAAAATACGACATCAGTTTATCGCTATACGACGAAATTTGTCAATTTTATAAAACAAGTTCTATATACTTATCGAACAATTATAAATTAAATTACTATTACTATTAAATGAGTTTGATATCGATTGTATATATCTAAAATGAATTATTTATCCTTTATACAAATTTCATGAACATTTATCTTCTTTATCGGAATCCGACTTTTGTCAATTTTACAATGGAAATCCAAAATCTTTATTCAATATCAAAAATAAGTTTACCATTCTTATTTATCATATAAAACATGATTGTTTAAGTTTTTGAAAATTCTACGTTTGAATATGTATATAAATTAAATATTCCATTTTCAAAGTGGTAAAATTACGGGTCGTTGCATTCTCCCCTACTTAAAAGAATTTCGTCCCCGAAATTACCCTGAACCTAAACCCACAATATTTTACCTAAATCATTATTTTACAAACTTAAATCCATAAGATGTACCCAAATCTTCCGTATATAATATCTGATTTGATCTTCTATTGAATCCATAACTTTTCTTCCAAACTAGTATCAATCTCCCGATCCTCTAGTGCAGACTCTAATGAAGCTTCTAGATCAGATACACTTGCTTTCCTTGCTTAGCTCTCAACTATGATAGAAAACTCGAGTAACTAACCAAAAAGCATCATCAATGCTGGCCATCAAGAAATCGAGTGACAAATTCTTTTCCAGATCAGTGTAAACACCTCAAAGTTCCATACTTGAATATTAGATCAAAATTTGTGTGACGAAATGATTTAGGTATAAATTACGTATTTATTCCTATTGGTTTTTCTCAGTTATGGAAAATTCTCTTTATTCGTATCCTTTATTTTTTTCATTCATTTTTTAGTATATTTTATTTAATACAAATACTGTTTGTGAATCATTTCGTAAAATTATTACTTAAGTTTATTATATCTTATGAACAAAACTATGTAATTCCATCACTTTTGAAAACTTAAGTCTAAATCCTTAATTAATGGTAGAATTCATTAATAAAACTTTTTCCAGGTTATAATTACATTTTAAAGAGTCATGATTTTACTTAAGTGTATAAATAGTTCATGACTTAAATCTATTTTTTTATAATACCTTTTTACATCCTAATAGTGTGTGTGTGCATATATATCTCAAATTCTCGACCAGTTATATATCCGGGTGAATTACAGTTTGTGGTAGGTTGCTATCATTTCAAATTCATAATTACAAAATTTATTTCTGATTTAATGCTATTATAAATTTCTCCACTTTTAAATCCTTTTTATTTATACTCATATTCATAAATTAGACTTATCCAATTTCATTTACTTAAAACATTTCACAATGGTTTATCATTTACCAAAAGTTTTCATAAATTCCTTAGATCTGAGTTGGGTGTGATTCAAAAATATTCGATTGTCCAAAATCGTCGAGAATCCTGCTTTATCTTATCAATTAGCGATTCTAAATTTATCTTTAATTTAAACACTGTTATAAATATTACTAATCAATTTATCAATTAACAATTCACATTATCTCTTTAACTTAAATAATACTAAGGAACTGGGTACTACCAATAGTACTGTATATTCTCTTAACAAGAAGAGTAATACTTAAGAGAAGTGTTTACCATCCGAACACATCTCCTGCCCATTTTTAATTTATATTCGATCCATTTGAACTAGTTATCATAAAATAACTCTTTTTATTTGAAATAATACCCTTTTCAAAATTCTTTAGAGATTACTTTTGTTTATAAAACCTATTTTGTAAATTCGTTTTATAAATTCATCTTATATTAATTAACTTCATTTAAATTACCATAATTCTTTTAAATTACTTGAATTTTAAACCTTCATTCCTTTTATGTTTATCATTTTTCACAATCACTTCCTATTATTTAAATATAATTTTAACTTATATGTTCATTCCTTAAGCCAATCTTATTATCAAGTATCTTATAGTCAAATCGTGAAACTTAATTCATAAGATATTTGTACTTTAACTTTTAAATCAAACAACTGATTAATTTATGATGGCAACTTAACATTATCATTTCTTTATTTATTATTTTGGAATATGTATTAAAGATCTTAATTACCTTATCAGATTTCTTACTTATCGATTATCTTTATGAAACATCTTATAGTCAAACAGTGAAATTCTAATCACAAGATGTTCATATTTAAATTTCACTAATCCTGATTTCTAACTATACGATTTTTCAAAATATATACTTTATATTCAAAATTTAATCCTAGGTAAAATTATTTCATTTGCCATTTTTTTTTCAAAATCAGTGTGTCTTCGCCTTGTTTAAGTGTTTAGGAATCCCTATCGATAACGGTGATCAGGCGCATCGATCGGAATCCATAAATCACTCAATAGATAAATCAACACAAAATAATTTTTTAGTCACTAACAAATACGCACTCATATATAATACACTCAAACACATTTTAGGATGTTTACTAACCATATCTCTAATGAGTCACTCATCCTAGGGTATTACTAACCCTATCTCTGATGAGTCTTTACCCCACCAAAGCCAAGGCTCTTGTTTAACCTTCAGCTCTGATACCAAATGTAATGAATGGGATTTTCGGACCCGCCTTGGTAGGCTTTTCAACCATCTCGCTACCCTTCTTCTTTTCAACATTGGGGCACTCTTTCTTTTCAACATGGAGGTGTACATGTGGTACCTCAGATCTGCTTTACGACAAGCCTCTCGACTATCAACCAACCCTTTCACACTAGGGACATGTAGGGGTAAGACTCTAAGCTTCGTCATAGTTCACAAAGCGAGAACCTCCTATCATGTTGAACATAACCAAGCAAATCCGATACCCGGTTCTTCAGATAGGAATCACCTAAATCCGATCCCGGTTCCTTCATACCAATCATCGAATAAAAGATGTTAAGTGGTTAATTAACATTCTAAGAATTTGTTTCTTTTTTTTATTTTGGGAAAAACTTAAATATGATCTTTTAGAGCATACGGGCTTTCCTTTCGATCTATTCCCCCCCTCGCCTAAAAAGAGAAAACATAGGCCAGGTAAGTTCAGGGCAATGGTTGCTCCATCCCTAACCTTAGTTAAGCACCTTTTTTACCTTCTCAGATCTCACAGGCAGAACAAACGTACTATTCTTTTCCGCATACTCGGTTTGTTATTACACTCAATATTCTTCACTTTTTTTCTTAAGTGCTACAAATAATTTATCTGAACCATTTATTCAAACTCTTATTAAAACTTCCAAATTATCTATAAATTACTTAATTATTCTTTTAAAATCATTCAAAAAAGATTTAGGAAAGAATTGTTAAGTTAAACTCATATTCAAAAGGTAATATAATTTGCGGCATAAAAGTGCTACGAAAAGTGCTATATATGCTTATTTGATTTAAACAAATTTTTAATATTTGAAATTCAAATTTTCCATTCCAAATTTATTTTAAACATTTTAATAGATTTATCAAATTTATTTATTATCTTTAATCATTTGAAAATATCTTTTATAAAGAAATATCTTTTTGGATTCCGAATTGCAAAACAACGATGTTTTTAGAAAATTGTTTTGGACATATTTCAAAATACGCAAGATGAGATCTTGATTTTATTTCTTTATTTATTTAAACATAACAAATTTTTATATAAAATTTCTAACTCATTTTAAAACTATTTCCAAAAGGTTTAAGCATTCCATATACACCAATTCATTTTCAAAAGGAAAGTGCTTTCCTTTGTGCTTATCGACGTGGATTAACGTGACTTGACAAAAAAAACTAACAATCATATCAAACAATCAATATTGGATGATCAAAGCATATATAAGCATCTATAGCAATCGTAACACAACATCAAACATGTATGTATGTATATATATATATATATATATATATATAAATAGAGATGCTAAATAGAGTTTCTCACAATAAACCAAAGCGATTAACTTCCTACCAACATTCAAATTAATCCACGCTTCACTACCTACTTCCTACTCCACTTAAACATTAGAAAACAACTTTTACTTCCTTCAAAGTACTCAACCAAGGCTTGAGATGGAGGTGGGCCGAAAGTATAGAGAAGAAGTGGTAGAACTTTGACCTTGAATTCTCAAAATTAGACCCAAAAAATAGGTCATCTTCTCTCTTATTTTTGACTCTCTTAGTCTCCAAATTCGAAAAAATTGTTAACTAAAAAGTTGTTACAGATTCTTTTCAATTGAAGTTAAGAAAAAGAATCACCTGATTTTGAATAGTTTTGAGGAAGATATGGTCAAAAGAATAATAGCCATTCTCGGATTTACAAATATAAAGCCCGAAAATGTACTTCAAAAAATTGAGTTTCAGTTATAGCGAATGAAACGACCTGACTTTCTTACCACAGAAAGTCGCATCATTTTTAAGAAAGAAAGGGATAGAAAAGAGAAAAGAAAGAAGAGAAGAAAGAAACAACATCAGAATCTAAACAGCGGAACGAATAATTTATAACATAAACATTACATAATTACAACAACTATCAGAGTTACACAGATATACATCACATACTAGACAGTTATAAGCACCTGTCTAGTTATACAACTCTATACAGTACAAGAAACAACTCAGAGAAAACTACACAGCAGAATACTTGATATATCTACACGCAGAAGCCTCATGCTCCATTGGTCATCCATAATTCGTCAAAGCTAACCTGAATCCCTTGGCTACTCGTAAAAATTTGAGTACCCAAGAGTTTAAGAAAAACAGAATAAACTCCGGGTCAGACATGGGTCTGGTGTGAGTAACAGGTTGAAGTTTCTTAATTTTCAAAAACTTTTTGAAAAGAAAGTTATCACGTAAGACTTCCCACACATAAACATGGAAAAGTTTTTACCTTACGCTAACCAAAACAATTGATAGGAAATCCGATGATATTATAATAGGGTCTAGGGTTTTCAAATAAATATGAAATAGCCGAAATTGTTACATGATTAAATTCCAGCTACTAGCCACAAAAGTGGGTAATACAATCAAAACCGTTGGCACTTATTGGATTTTGGATTCCATACAATGGCAGGGCTACTGGGGTACCGCCCGTCACAGTACGTGGCCTAGATCACCGTACCGAGGAGTACGCCCGCTCCCCTGCAACACAAGGCCGGACCAATTCCTTACTGAATAGTTCCGAACAAGATAACCCCGACGGTTGGAGCTCAAAACCGTCCACATGGCCGAAATAAAAAGGGACCTCTAGACAGGGGTAAATCTCACCCTCAAGTGGGGGCTACCCACGAAGCCTTGCTGCACCTCCCCTGTTTTAGCCATTCCCGGTTGATGAGGCTTGAGGCTACGATTACCTTTAGTGAACACATCGCTTAGAATGCTCATCGTCCACCTGACGATGTTCTGAAAGCATTCAATCCATACAAGTTCGTTCCGGGTTCAAACGAAACCGAAGGCATTATCTCGTTACACTCATTTTGGAATCACCCTCAGAGTTAACGACGATAACCCTTGCACTCTGAATCACCATCTCGAACCTATAAGTACTATTCCGTCAAACTCATTACGGAATCACCCACAGAGTTATACTAACGTATAGTTCTTACACCTCGAGTCTTCACAAAGCTCCATTTGGGTTCATGACCTAACGTTATTTTGGATCGATGTGGTTTTCGGATGTCCAATTATGGAAACCCGATCCCGGTCTCATTGAAATCCAAAGCTTGTCTTTTAGGTCCAAGTTATTTTAAAGGTTTAAAACAAATTCAATACAGTATCTATATACACACAGATAGATAACTCACAGATCAATAATTGATAATCAACATTATCAAATGACAGGTAATCCATATTATCAATATCAAAATAGATAATCCATATACTACCATCACAATAGATAATCTATGTTATCATCACAATGCAACCAAGCATTCATACTACACATAATACTTATCTTATTACCGAGATCACAAAGCATCCAAGACAATCAATGTCATCCATACATACATAAGCAATGATTTACTCATCACAATAAAATTAATTTAAAACGAATTAAATTAACTATCTCCATCTCTAATTAATTTAAAGTGAATTAAATTAATTACTTTATTTTTAATTATAAATTAAATTAATTACTTCATCAAAATATATCTTGCTAACTCAATCATTTAATTGATTACAATCAATTAATCATTCATTTTTAATCACCTTAATTAATCATTCTTGATTAATTATCCTTAATTAAATTCATGTAATTATCCTTAATTAATTTCATAAATTAATTATTCTCAACCAAACAGTAAATAATCCTTTAATCACTCAATTACTTAATTAATCATAATTAATTACATTTATCCTTAATTGATTATATTAATTAATTACCTTTAATTGCTTATCATTGATTAATTAATCTTAATTAATCAACTTTAATTACATCATTAATTAAAATAATTAATGATCTTTAATTATTTCTTAAATTAATTACCTTAAGTGATTAACTCATAATTATTAATCATCCCAGATTAATTACATTTAGTAATTAACTAACTTAATTACTTTATTTAAACCAAATTAATTATCCTTAATTAATTTCTTAATTAATCCCTTGATTAATTAATAAGTAATTTAATCCAAATTACTTCATTCTTCACATCTTCATTTAATTACATTCTGTAATTATTAATCAATTACTTAACTAAGTAATTTCCAAATCATTAATAACATACAGTAATTATTTATAAAACCCAAGTGTTCAAAATTAATTAAACTTAATTAATTAAATTAAACAATCATATTTAAACTAAATTAATTACATTAAGTAATTAATTTCTTAATTACTTCATCAAGTGATTATTCTTTACAATTCACAATTGATTATTATTAAATTAATTAATCTAATTAATTGTAAAAATTGATCACATTAATTAATTATTTAAATAATCCTGGTTAATTGTGACGCCCCACCTCTATACCCACGCTAGCCAAGAACATTACGGTGAATGCTGTCGACTAGCACGGAGAATAAGGCTGTTGAGGAGCGACCATCCATGTAATTTCTTTGTGCGAGCACCGATATGTCAGATAATATAACATGCATTCTATTTCCAAGAGGAAATCCGACATACCGACACAACCCAAAGCTACCACACGGTGGCTATATAAATCCTTCGGAAAACAAATATAGAAATAAGCATAACACCAATCAGTCAAAGACAATTCATATCACAAAGGCGGAATAAGATATGAATATTACACTAGAAAGTGTACATCAGAGTAGTGGTCTAAAAAGATCCACAATATCACAAAAGAATAGTTACACGAACTACACAAAAGAATAAGTATACATTAAGGAGTCTATATCTCAAATGTATACAACAAAATAACTACTAATCTAAGTAGTTAACCCAAAAGTCAAGGAGTTAATCCCGGATGAGAAGTCAAGCAGAAGCACCTGTAACATCTCGGTCTGACCCGAGTATTATTTAATAAGAAAATAATAAACGGATCAGTCTAACTATAAATATCAGATAAACGATATAGAATAAGAGATATGACTAAACACATAATAATCACAATGCCAAGCTGTGATATATATATATATATATATATATATATATATATATATATATATATTCTTAGTTGATAATCATCAAGAGATTAATCATTGTCACCAAATCTACACAAGAATCAAAGAAACGTCATACTCCTTATTTCGTTCACCATACCATAAATATTGACGATAATATCAATGTCAATCACAAAAGTCAATGACACACAAATTCCAGAAGACTACACAAGAAATCCAGAAATCACAAAAGTCAATGACACACAAATTCACCAATGCACAAATATTGATAAAACTTATCAATGGAAATCACGAAAATTGGTGAAACACAAATTCTAGGAATCTACACAAGAAATCCAGAAATCACAAAGGGGGGGAGGCCTATCACAAACGGGGGCATAAAGCCCACCAACACGTGTATCACAAACGGAACGCTAATTCCATGGTCGCTAACCATCACAAATTGAGCCGAAGCTCCACAAACGGCCCGAAGACCATGGGTTGCTACCCCATCACAAATTGAGTCGAAACTCCACAAAACGGGGTTTAGTCTCCCTCGCAGACAAAGAGACATCGCACATTGCTAGTCTAAATCACAAAGATGATCGTCATGATCAGCGAGAAGTGTCAATTACACTAAGCTAGTAAATATATGAGTTTAGCTTCATGTCCCATAACCACTTGCTTAACTTAAATATTTACGAACAAACTGTAAATTTCCACTAGAAAATTGTCACAAGAGGTTCAATCGAACAAGTCCAAGAATTAACCGACAAAGTAAACGCAAGCGTTTCATACCACTAGTTTTACTAAGCCGTTTAATTAGATTTCTCATACGAGTGAGGTAAAGGTTTGTATATACTAATAGATTGGAAAACGGTTTTATAAACGAATTTGGTATTAAAATAGTATTGAAATCGTTTGAGGAAAGAGTTTTGATATTTACTACTAGTATAGAAAACCTTTATATTTTTAAAGTGACAAATCACGAAGAAGATTGTAAGAACAATCAATCACAAAAATTCACATACGAAGACGTGAATAAAATCCAACGAAATCGATAAAGGATCCATCGAAATGGATATTCAAAAATCCCTAAAAAGAGTCATCAAAGTCATAATAGATGATAACAACAAATAGGATTATCACGAATCGATTTAAATTAGAATTTCAATCCAAAAAGGCAAATTGGACTCAAACAGCAGGTTCAGTCGACTGAACAGAGTTTTTCAGTCGACTGACCCTGTACATGGAAATTTTTCAGGTTCAGGAAACTTTCTGTTTCCAGTTTCAGTCGACTGTGCAGAGTTTTTCAGTCGACTGAATCATGCCTGAAAACTCTCGGGTTTCAGGTTCAGTCGACTGAACAGAGATTTCAATCGACTGAATCATGCTTGGGCTGTTTTTCAGCCTTATACAAATGAAGAGCAAACTCTTCCAAAATGCAATCGGACGAACATTGGCTCTAAGGGTTTATGCCAATCGGCAACCCGGCCCTATATGCTCCTCGATGCATCACCAAAAGCATGATCAAACATCCATAAAAGGATTTTACACAAATTTGACTTAAAAACCCAAAAATTGGAATATTTACAAAACCAATCCAAATCAAGAGCAAATTCTCATGAAGAAGTGTTAGGAATTCATACCTAACAACCAAAGATAATTATAGTCATAGATGTGAGATAAAAATCTCACCTTTTCACAAAATCGAACAAGAAGAAGCTTGAAAGCAAATGGAGAATCAACCTCTCTTCAACACAACCCAATTGAGCTTGAATCTAAGCTCAAAAACAAGAACATTCCCAAAATTAGGTTTAGGAATTTCTGAAATTGGTATGAGAATAAGTTGGAGAAGAAGAAGAGAAGCTTACCAATGGGTTCTTCTTGAGTTTGGAGCAAGGAATTTGATTTGCAAGAGGAACTAGGGTTTTGGAATTTTAATTTCCAATCTCTCCCACCATTAACACTCTAAAAACTGAAATGAGAAGAGAATGAGGGTGAGTGGGGAAGAGTGGCTCAGATTTGAGCATAAGTTAACATAGGGTTGAGCCCAAAAACCAAACCCAAAGTAAAAAGTAGCAGAAATCAACTTTCTCCAAACATATCGAAGCTTATACTCAAAAAGGTCGCAAACGGCATTTTAAACTCAATGGGAGTGGTCCCGAGCCCTAATTCGACCGTATGCAAAAAGTAGCTTTTCGGACTAAAATCCGACTAATGATGAAATATTTAAATAAAATATTTAAATATAAAATTGATAAATATGCGGGTTGTTACATTAATGACCTTCATTAACCCTTCTCTAATTATCTTTATTAAGTAATTAACTGAGATTAATTACAAATTTAATTATCTTTATTTATCTATAATTTAAAGTCTAATTATTTAATTAATTAACCTTGATTAAAACTTAATTACTTAATTAATAATTTATTAATCATTAATTAATAATCTAATTAATGATCTAAATTTCAAATTAATTAACCCTTAATCACTATTCATTAAATCTTAATAAATTAATTAATTATTTCTTAATTACCTTTTTAATAATTTAATTTCAAAACATTAATTCTTAACTTAATTTTAAGATAAAACATTTCTAGATTATGTTTAAAACACAAATTTTGTTTTGAAACAAAGTACCTTTGAAATTACTCTCAAATTTCATTTTAAATACAAGTTTAAAATGAAAATAATTTAAACTTATCAAAGTTTAAACAATTTATAACTTTTAATCTTTCAATACTTTAATTTATATTTAGTTAAATTTTTTTCAAATTTAAACCTTCTTTAATTTTTTAAAAAACTGAAATTCATTTCCAGATTTTAAATTGATTTTCAAATACTTTCTCAAATTTTTAATGGAACTTCATTTTTTTTAAAAGATTAAACTACTTTCATCAAAATAAAGTAGTAACTTAAGCTAAATTTTCTTTTAAACTTCATTTTATTTAAACTGGGATTTTTAAATTAACTTGAATTGAAATAAATTCAAAACTTGAATTTAAAGTTGATTTAAACTCTTCTTATATTAAAGTTCCAGAGTTTACAAATTTTATAAACACAAAAGCTGCAGGTTTTAAAAAAAGCAAAAAAAAACACAGAGTTACTGTAACGACCCGTAAAATTCGACAATTTAAGTTGGTTAATTTAATTAAGATTTTGTAATTTAATTTAAAAAAGAGATGAAATATAAAGGGTAAATAAAACTAAATATTAGTATAGGGAATAAATCCTAATAAAGGTAGTAGTGAGAGCGTACACTTTGAATTTTTTTTTATGAAAGGTAAGCAGTAAAATTATCCAATGCAATATTCGATTTATTAAAAGTAACTGCATGAAAATCTAGACAGTAAAGTTAATCTAGCTGAATTTGTATGAATTGAATGAAATCGGTTTAATATGAATGGTATATTAGGTTATAAAATCAAATGAGAAAAGCAAGCGTAATTATTTGATTTATCTAATGAATTAAACATGTTGAATAGTAACTGAATGTTAATAAATGGAAAATTATACAATTTTGTTAGATGATTTGGTCATAATGTCTAATAATTGATTAAATAATAACGGAAGTATGTATGCAAGTTTAATAGAAACATGAATAGCATGAATATAATTAAATGAAACCATGCAATAATGTGGTAAATGATGGCATTTATGAATGAAATAAGTTTTGTAGGTAATTTGAATTTAATTCTAAAATGTGTAAACTGAATGTAATTTAATGTAATAAGGAGTGCAATAACAATTGATTGGGATTAAAATTCATCTTAAATAAAATTTCTATAGTAATTGAAATTTACTATTTTGCGATTTAGGTGAGAAAAAAAGTTTTAATGAAATTAAGGAATGTAATCTAATTCCATGTAAAGAGTCAATATGTATAATAGCAAGGTTTTAATTAAATAAATGGTTTTATGTAGATTTCAACTGATAATTTATGAAGTCTAATGTGAGATCATATTTGCAATTAATTTTCTTAAGTTGTGCAGTAAGGTAGGTTAATTTGTCAATAAAGATAGTTGATTCTATAGGATGAAATAAAGGTTAGTATTAATTATAATATAAAGATTGTTGATAACGTTATTTGGGGGTTGAGGGATAAGTTGAAATTTGATAATTAAGATATTTAGACGTACAATATATAAAGAAAGATATATTGATTCCATTTAATAAATTGGGGATTTAATATTATCAAAAAGAATTAAATATTGTCCTAATGTAATTTAGATAAATTGTGTAATTAAATGCTGGCTCCATTCAGAATATGACAATGGGTGTAATAATTTGGATTGTAAGAAATAGTTATAAGTTACATGTTTAATTTGGTTGATGAAATTTAAATAGAAATAAATGTTAATACACTAAATAAAAGTTACATTTAATATGAGAAGTAATACCATGTTAGAAGTGGTCAAATTTAGGGTGTTAAGACTTATAAATGGAAATTAAGAGGCAGTTGAAATTTAGTGGACTTTAATGTGTATTAATGAGAAATTTAAGCTATGACTAAAGAGGTAAATGGAATAAATACAAACCAATGTGGATTGTATACATGGGATGACAATTTTAGTGAATAATAGGATTTAAACCTAAATAAATAAATTCCTTGAAATTTAAGTTGTAATCGCTGCATAAATTGGAATTGTACGTTAATTTTGAATTATTCTATAATAAATTTATGTAGGAAGTTGTTTAAGGGATTCTAAATTTACCAAGTAATCCAAACTGACAAAATTTGCAAATATTTAAAGTTGAGTTGTAAATATGATTCAATTAACCTATTAATAATTTATTCATTTGGAATATAAATGGCAAGGATAGGATTTATTGCAATTAAATGTAATGTAATTTTACGCTATTTTAAATTAAGTCAAAACGGGAGGATATTAGGAACGAAGACCCAAAAATAGGGTAGATACATTTTATTTCAATAAGACTTGTATGACTAGAGTGGAGGATTTTATTTTGGAGTCTATGTTATAATTTCAAAGTTTAGTAGATATTTAAATAAAGTAAACATTTGAATCTATGAATCTATCAACTCAAATTTCATTTAAATTTGTTTAATCATTGTAATTTGTTTGAGAAAATAAAGAGGTATAATAAGTTTAGGTGTAAATGGAAGTATGTATGGGAAAATGAATTATTTGTAGGGAAATATTTGGTAAAAAGGGTGGGACTAAGGAAAGGTTATTGTTTGTTGGAAACATTAATTAATATGGGAATATAATTAGACAAGCATAACCCATGCAAGTGTATAATTAAGAAATGAAGCAATAATTAATAATTATTAACCAATCCAAAATTTGGTAACCCATTTAATTAGTGATTGGTATAGGCTATTTATTTAAGTAACAGTGCAATACCAATTTATGTATTTGCGAAATGTTAATAAAATATTTATAGTATGGAATTCAAAACTATATATACATAGAAATGTGGATTTTATAGTATGTAAATTTAGTCGATTTACAATAGTTAAATCTATTGGGAATGAATAAGAATCTAAGATAATTATTACGGTAATTTGAAATTTAGTTAAAAATGGAAATTATTTATGAATTTGAAATTTAATGAAATTATATTGAAACTTAAATAAAGCGTCTAAATTTATATTTGTAAATACGTTTAAAATTCAATGTAAATGTTTGAGGAAGAAATTTATTTATTTACTAATCCGTAACGTAACCAATTAATATGAAATATTCTGGTGGGCCAACAACCGTTTTGCGCATTTATAATTCGTGCCTACCTATTCGTTTTCACTTTGTCTATAAATAGGCTGTGTAAACCCTAGCCTCCATCTATCATCATTTCTCTGTGTGTTCTTTTCTTCAACTTCTTCTTTTCCAATGGGTGCAAAATTCTAGATCCAATTACAGTCCAAAATATAAATAAAAATTCAAACTCCTTTAAAAATTCAAGAAAAATTTATATGTCATTTTTCTCGAAGAGAGGTATTCTTTATTTTAGTTTATTTGATTTTCAATACAATTTCTTTAACGTTTAACCAGTGTAATTTTCACATACCGTGTCCGATTCACGTGAGATTATTTTTTTTAGGATCGTATTGAAATTTCAGATCTGTTGACGCTGGTTTGGATAAATTTGGAGACTGCAAAATTTTGGGTTTAAATTGGATTTAAATCCAATTTAAATTCAACAGGTGAGTGTTTAACCCACTCACAATTTCTAAAATTTCTTGTGTTTGTTAAATTAATTTAGATATGGGTAGAAATTTTTTTTATGACTGTTTGGCATGTTTTATTCACTATTTCTGTTTAAACGCATTTACTTAATATAACTGTAAATTTATTTATTTATTGCATATAAATTTGACAGTTAGAATTTATTTATTTCATATTAACTGCCAGGCATAGTTATGTTAAATTTTATTTCATATTAACTGCCAGTTAAGTTTACGTTTATTTTTGCATATAAACTGCCAATTAATAGTTATTAAATTTATTTTGAGTATAAACTGATAATTGATACCATTATTTATCACCTGTTATATATTGATGATTGTTTGAAATTGGATGATGACTGTGATAAATGGATGTATGATTTGATGGATGAATGGATGATTTATTTTATTAATTGCAAGTTGCTATGCATTTCATTCATTCGGGATTGCGGTTTGAAATGATATACAATCGCATTTTATTTTAAATTGCGGATTGAAATGATAAACATTCGTATCACTTGACCATAGGGTAGAAAATTTTATACAGCCACCGCGGTATATATATATAATATATTTTGGAATGTTTTTATGGTTTTGTAAAGCTATATATATATGGTTTATGGGATATTGAATTAGTTATTTATATATATATATATATATATAGTAATTTTCGGGTTTAAGCTTTGTATAAATTTGATTTGTAGTATAAAATAAAGTTTGATTTTTAAGATCAAATACGATTAAGCATTTATTTAAAATCTAATTTCTGGAGTTTTTATGACTTAAATGAGAATAAGATTTGGAAGATGAATATTAAGTTAAATTGAAATTTAATAAAAATTAAATTTTTTAAAGGATATGATTTTTATAACTTGATTTTTGTGTAAAGTGATTTAAATGAATATCAGGTTGATTTAGATGAATATATCAAGTTTAATAAATTGAAAGATTTTCCAATTAGGTGAAGTTAAAGGTTTTACTTAAATTATATTGAATTCATTAAGTAAACATTTCAAGTCTAAGTAATAAGTAATTGGATTTGATACATATGGGTTTGTCAAATAAGTTTGTTTTTGAAATGGTGAAATATTTAAAGCTTTTAACCATAAGAATTGAAATGGTATTTGGAAGTTTAAAACGATATTTAGAATTGATTTGTGAAATCTAAGGAAGCAATTTTGTTTTATAAAAGTAGTTAAATATTTAACCATTTAAGAGATGGAAATTTGTTTCAAAGCTTTGTTTTTTTCAAGGTAGTATAATTTGGAAATATTATATTCAAGAATTTTGATTTCTAAATATTTTACTTTGGAAACCCTATGATTTTGGAAAGAATATATATTGGAAAATAAATGATATCGTATTTATTTGGGGTTTTAAAAATAAATGATATCGGGTTTATATGGGTTTTAATTGGATATTTTATTATGGTTTTAAAAGTATAATTTTTTTTAAATAACCGCGGTGTTATAATAACGATTGGTTGGCAAAGAGACCGGGATCGGATATGGACATACTCTCTGTCGATACCGAAAACCACTTTGACTAACAGTGTACGCGGTGGAGATTCCAGAATGAAGTAGGTTGGTGACGACGTTTCCTGTAAGGTAAATACGTGGACCCAACTCCCGTGAGTTGGCATAAGGTGGCTAAAACATGAGCGATTGACGGGTTAATGAGGTAGCACCTCTGATCGGACACTTCCCTTCGATACTATACTCTGATTTTGGATTGATTCGGTGGCCACCTTCATTTTTGATTTCTTTGATGTGGGGAGTTTGTTCGAGGTGGGCGGCAGCTGCGCGCTGCGCGTTTCCATCGGCCCGGAAGCGTAATTGGTATATCTACCCTGGCATTGCCTAGTTGTGCCGTGTCACCTACCCTACCGCGCCTTCACTACGAGTTTCTATTTGTGTCGTACCTATGGAGTATCCTCTGGTAGCCTCCCGATCAAGAGGTATTACGGTACTGTATAGACTATTGGCATTATTTGTGTTAAGGGCTATATGGGTAACCCCTTAACGCTATTAAAAAGTAAGTTTATTTTACAAATAGACACTATTATAATAACGCAATATACTATATAGTAAATAGTTTAACGGATCCTTAGGAGATGTAAATGTAACGACCCAGAATTTTTATTTATTAAAATTTGAATATTTAATTAATTTTAAATATTAAGAAGTGAATTTATTAGTCGAATAAATTTTATTTCGAATAATTGGATTTAATTGAATAATTAAATCGATAATTTAATATGTGAAATTATGGAAATAATTGAAAATAAATATGATTGAAAATGATTTGTAAAATTTTATTTTATCATATTGGAGTTAGAACGATATTTTAGAACTTTTAAAATCGAATTAAAAGTTAATTTATGAAAATTGAATATTTTAATATTAAATCGACTAGTGAAAATAGTCAATTTTTGAACAGTCTCAGAATTGAACGAAACCAGTTCCATTGGATCCGTAATTGTTAGTTATTACGGGATTTCAATTTTTGTGTCAATCGGAGTTATCATTTGATCGTGGCAGCTCGAAACGCATCGAATTGTTTTTTATATTAATTTAGCGAGTTAAAATAGCTATTTTTCAAAAAGTCTCGGATTTCGACGAAACTAGTTTCATCGGATCCGTAATGTGAAATTATTGTAAGGTTTCAAATTTCGTGTCAATTGGATTTACCATTTGTCCAGTACAAATTAAAACGCCTAGAAAATCGTTTAAATCTGTTTAATTTAAATTGAACGTTTATTGCCATAACTCGCACAGATGACCGAATTAGCTTCCGAAACCTGTTCCATTGTGTCCGGAACGTGGGGTAAACCCTAGAAACGCTGGTTACGGCGCGTGAATTGGAGTTCGGGAATGAATAGTGTCGTTCGTTCTTCTATAAATAGCCCCCTCTCTCACTAAAAAAAAAAATATATAACCCTAAACCCTAGCCGCCGCCAGTTATGAACCAATGGCCAAAATTTTTCGAATCTTCCTCCATTTATCTCTCTCAATTCGTATGTTTTCGTGGGAAACTTTCAACACGAGTTTTGTAGAGCGTATCAAGATCTTCAAATCAATACGGTGGGTCGTCGTTCAACGTGGCGAGGAGGGAGAAATCATGGCCGAAAGGTGCTTGGTTGCGCACGCAATACGATGGGCTACAGGTGGCCGAGCTCTATGGTACTGCAGCCGAGCATGGCTCTTGCGAAGGGGGTTAGGATGGCATCACTTGATGTGGTGGCCGAACTTTCAAACCCTAATATATGCTATGGGTTCGGCTTCAATATACAGGGAGAGACGCGTGAATGAAGAAGAAGGGGTAGGGGGACGTGCGGCCTGGATAGCTTGAGGGTGAGATCGTGTGGCTTAGAATTGTGTAGGTTAAAAATTATAATTAATTGTTGTAAATTTGTTATTAAAAATTCATGTAAAACTTAGAAAACCATAACTTTTTCATACGAGGTCGAAAACGCGCGAAACTAGTTGCGTTGGAATCGTATGGACGAGCACTACGCTATGGAATTGGATTGGAGTCGTTTGGAGTTAGTGAGAATTTCGGGTAAAATTAAACGTCCGTTTAATTTTATTCGAAATAAATCGCTAAAACGAAATTGAAATCAAGGTGAGAACTTCTCACTCAATCGAATCAGTTTCGATTTTAATTTTAAATAGTTAGATTTAAAATTATTGAATGCATGTTTGAATGATGATTTTTATCTATTGATTGTTAAAATAGACATTATGCGCTGTTAGTAAGCGGATGTTATTTATTAAAAACATATACCACGAATATTTCATAAACAGTGAAATTGGTATTATATATAATAGCAATATATATATATTGGCATATGTATATATTGGAGTTGTTGATTTCCCTCATTTGTATAGCGGATGAGACCCTATTGCGTCGTCTATTAAGCGGATAATATTTTAAATCCCATATACCGCGATAATTTCGTACTGGAGCGAAATTGGTATCGTGCTAATGTTTGTGGATGCAGGAAAACAGGTTGGAGGGACAACTGGATTCCTCAACAGTATTTATTTGATTATGGATATTTTGATATTCGTTGATTATCATATCGATATATGATATCGTTGTTGTCGTGATTGACTATTTGGTATGTAGCATCATTGGACCAAGTTTTGGAATTTTAAAATGATTTTTAAAGTGATTTTTGAAAATATACTATATGTTGGAATTGATTCATTTTAAATAAATAAACGATATAATTTTAATGTTATAAAAATTATGATTTTTGAGAAATATAGTAAAAAGTTGAAAATATGAGGCTAATGATTTTATAAAATAGTTTAATCGGGATTTTTGTATTTATTGTAAAAAGTTTAAATATAGGATTTATAAAATTTGATTATTTTATAAATCAAAAGGATGAAATTATAAAGAAGTTTAAAGACGTTTTAGAATAATAATACAAATTGATTTGTATAAAAGATTTATAAAATGGATATTTATAAATTAGAATATTTGAATTATAAAACGAGTTTTTATAAGTGTTAGAATGAATTGTGAATGAATTTTATAAATGAATGAAATTTATAGAATTATAAACGGTGAAGTTATAAATGGAATTTTATAAGCAGTAGGTTTATAAAATTTGAAAAGTTAATTGAAGAATGGATTTTTGATAAATAAATGAATCTTATAAGTTATAAGATTTATAATTTAGAAAGTCTTAAAAGGAACGATTTTGTAAAATAATCGTTTTATAAGTATTTAACTTATAATATGGACTTTTGGTTCATAATTGAGATATAAAGTGAATAGGTTAATAAAGAAAATTTATAAAGAAAGATGTTATAAAATAAATAGAAATGGAATTTATAAACGTTGTTTTATAAATTCGTAAATGACTTATTTTGATAAGTAAATTGTTGAAACCTATTAATGGAGTTATATTCACGTTTTGACTGTGAATAATCCTTTGAAATAAAATGAATAAAAGGATGAAATTGGTTAACGTAGTATATTCACGTTTTTGAATAGTGAATAATATGTTAAAGAAAATGTTTTGGATGTGATATTTGAAATAGAATTAAAACGATCTAACGATGTTTTAAAATGTGTTGAGATTCGAAACCATAGATTTCAACATTCATTGTTGAAATAAACGTTTTCGAGAAATAGAAGGAAATGGTGGACTATAACACTGTTGTTATAGTAAATGATTTCCGAAAGGAAATGTTTTGTATAGTATTGGGATTTATATATCTATTTTAATTTCGAATCCCTATACTAGTGATTTTGGGTTGTCGTAACGATGTTTTACGCAACATTCGTTTTGGCCCAAATAAATATGTTTAAGAGAATGATTTCCTTAAAGAATGAAATATATACTTAATCTCGATTTAAGTATATTGAATATTTTCTAAGTGTTGAAAATAAATAAAATTCATGAATTACTTATGAATAAGTATGTATGGAAATGTTTTCCAATATAAAGTGAATATCTTAAGAATTTATCTTTTTGAAGATAAATTGAAATAAATAATTGAAATCGTATATGCATGGATATTTTGAAATATAAATTCACTATGGAATTTATGAATGAAAAGGGAAGTTGTTAAAAAATAAATATTGATTTATTTTTGAAGTGTGAAAACTATATATCTAGTAAAGATATCTTTGGGAATTAAATAATTTGGAAAATTATTTGGAATCTGGTGATGTTATGCATATCCATTGATAGTTCAATAACCGACTATCAATATTTACCTTTGAATGGGTATTTATTGTGATTTGCTTGAATTTGAATGCCACACTTATTTTTGAATAAGCGCTCACTATTCGGGTTAACCGGGAAAGGACCATGGGGTCGTATAACCCATTCCGAATATGTGATACGTCGTTATGAATTGCATTTGAAGATCGGTGTTGAAGACCCGGTATTTGCGAGAGCGATAGGATGACCTGTCGATTGACTCTGCACCGAGTTGCTCCGGTATTGAGTTCTCCATATGTGATGGGAAATCCGATCAGGATTGTGGATATCCTGATTGCAAGGACTTCTTTGTAAGTGCCTTCGGTTCTGTTCGATCCCGGAACAGACTTATATGGATTGTATGTCTGACGTTACAAATTGAGATATAAAGCAGATTTCTTTCAAATATATTTCTGTTGGTGGCGGAGAATTTATTCTCTTAGCTTAACACCCTTAGAGGTTATGTAGTTGAAGGTTATCAGCGATATATTCCCAATTTGGCAACGTGACATGCTGAGTGTTGCTGTGAAATGATCATTGTGTTGATTATTTGTGATAGGATCATTTGTTTGATCGTCTATCTTGGTGATCATTTCTATGATCATTTGTTGACCCAAAGCATGACTTTTGTATAAAGTATGTTTTTGTGGACGTGACTTCGTCGAGCCTCACACCCCGAAATGGTCAAAACAGGAAAGATGCGGCAAGGTTATGAGGGGTAGCTCCCTTTAGGGTATGTGCATTTCCTTCTGGAAAAGGGTGGTATCATGGTATGGAGCCCAGATACTTACTCATGTTGAAAACACTTTGTTATGATTGTGTGATGATGGTGACGAGCGCTCGGTTAAAGGTCCCAAAGGACCGGGGGATGGCATACTCGTGTAGTAGTTACCTAGTGACAAAGGTAACCCGGCCTTGTGTTGGCAGAGAGCTGGTTAAGTTCTCTGGACGTCCATCCAGAGGCGTTTCCATGTGGCAATGGGAAGTTCCTTGGCCTGACCATTCGTTGGAAATCCAAAGAAACAATACGTGACTTGTACGGTTTTAGTTGTATAACCTGCTATGGAATGTGGCGGTAACCTGCTATTGAACATAGTTAGCTATAGTAGGCATACGATAATGGTCGTATGTTGGCTAAGATTTATATTCTACTTTCGAAATATTTTCCTACACTATGCACTAATAATAATATCAAATGTTCTTTTTAAACGCGTATCAAGCATCTTTGACTATCATAAGGAGAAATCTCCTTCGATTCTGCGTTTGCATTGTGTGTGTGTGCGGGAGGCCTTATGGTAGTCTCATTTTTAAAAGCATTGCGAATTGACTTAAAAAATATTCCTCTATTTTGATTTTTAAAGATAAATAAACTGTTTTGAGTTCTCACACCAGTCACATGACTGACTCGGAGTTTATTGTTTTCCTTCCTAAACTCTGGGTGCCCACCAGCTGTGACGCCCCACCTCTATACCCACGCTAGCCAAGAACACTCCGGAGTAGTGCTGTCAACTAGCACGGAGAATATGGCTGTTGAGGAGCGACCATCCATGTAATTGCTTATCACACGGTGGCTATAAATAATCTTCGGAAACAAACATAGAAATAATCATATCACAAATCAGTCACAGATATCCATATCACAAAGGCGGAAGAAGATATGAATATATAACTAACACATGAAAGTGTACATCAGAGTAGAGGTCAGTGAGATCCACGATAATACAAAAGAATAGCAACACGTGCTATACAAAAGAATACAACTATGAGTCTATATCTCAAGTGTATACAACAAAAACTGCTAATCTAAACAGTTAGCCAAAAGTCAGAGTGATGAATCCCTGGGAAGAAGTCAAGCGGAAGCACCTGTAACATATCGGTCTGACCCGAGTATTATTTAAGAAAATAATAAACGGATCAGTCTAGCTATAAATATCATATGACATGATATAACATAAAAGATATGGCATAAACATAAACATCCATAACGACATACCACTATAAGTATGTAAATAATGATCAAAAGAAGATCAATCAATAAGAGATAATCAATATCACAAGAATCTTCTCAAAGATTCGAAGAGGGTATCATACCCTAAACTTGTACTCATAACAAGTCAATGACATAAATTCCAGAAATCAACACGAGAAATCCAGAAATCATAAAAAAGGGAAAGAGGCCTATCACATGACGGTCCGAAGACCAAGGGGAGCTACCCCGCATGTGTGAATGGAATCACACAGATTGAGGTCAAGACTAACCAAAAAGCAGAAAGGTATGTGTGAATGGAATCACACAAGTGGTGTCTAGTCTAACCTTGCAATGAAAGAGACATCGCGCAATTGCTAGTCTAATTCATAAAGCGATCATCAAGATCAACGAGAAGTGTCAATTACACTAAGCTAGTAAATATAGAAGTTTAGCTTCATGTCCCATAACCACTTGCTTAACTTAAATATTTACGAACAAACTGTAAATCTTCACTAATAAAATTGTCACAAGAGGTTCAACCGAACAAGTCCAAGAATTAACCGACGAAGTGAACGCAAGCGTTTCATACCACTTGTTTTACTAAGTCTTTTAATTAGATTTCTCATTCGAGTGAGGTAAAGGCTTGTATATACTAATAGATTGGAAAACGGTTTAAGAAAAGAGCTTTGTTATTAAAAATAGAGTTGAAATTGTTTGTTAAAAGAGTTTTGATATTTACTACTAGTATTGAAACCTTTATATTATAAAGTGACCAAACACAGAAGCAATTGTAGAAACAATCAGTCACAAAGATCGCATACGGAGATGCGAATAAAATCCAAGGAAATCAGCTCAATGTTTTTCAGATAAGATCCCCTACGGAGGGGGGGTCCGGGGGGGGGGGGGGGGGTGGCAACCCCCCAAGGTGGGGGTGTGGGGGCAACGCCACCGCTTACGGGGTTCGACCTGCCCGGTCAGGTCGCGGGGGTCCAGGGGGCAGCGCCCCCGGCGGGGTGCGGGGAAGCGCCCCGACAAAACGGTACGACCTAAGTGAAGGCAAGAGGCCTACAACCTAAAGCAAAATGAGGTCAAACGACCTAAGGGTGCACGCGACCTAACACAATGGCTGAGCGACCTAACTAAGTGCGCGACCTAGTGGGTAAGGAGGTCGAGCGACCTAAAGTTCTTTGCGACCTAACGGGGTAGAGGGGACACGCGACCTAAAGGTACGCGACCTAAGAAAGCACGCGACCTATCGGCAACAAGAATCGAGCGACCTAACGGAAACATGGGTCGAGCGACCTAACTTTGCCGCGACCTATAAATATCACGACCTAAGGCCACAACGACCTAAGAAATAAAGGGGAGCGACCCAAAAGAGGAAGGGTTTAACGACCTAAGCAGTGAAGAGGCCAAGCGACCTAGGTGGTCAGGCGACCTAAGGTCTTACGACCTAACGACCTACGGTCTAAAGGCCACGCGACCTAGAGGATCTGCGAGCCAACGAGGCCGACCTAAGGTGCAAGCGACCTAAGGGACAACGGCCTAAAGTATGGTACGCGACCTAAAGGATGGCGTGACCTAAGGTGAGAGCAGGTCGAGTGACTTAAGGCAAGAGGCCTACAACCTAAAGCAAAATGAGGTCAAACGACCTAAGGGTGCACGCGACCTAACACAATGGCTGAGCGACCTAACTAAGTGCGCGACCTAGTGGGTAAGGAGGTCGAGCGACCTAAAGTTCTTTGCGACCTAACGGGGTAGAGGGGACACGCGACCTAAAGGTACGCGACCTAAGAAAGCACGCGACCTATCGGCAACAAGAATCGAGCGACCTAATGGAAACATGGGTCGAGCGACCTAACTTTGCCGCGACCTATAAATATCACGACCTAAGGCCACAACGACCTAAGAAATAAAGGGGAGCGACCCAAAAGAGGAAGGGTTTAACGACCTAAGCAGTGAAGAGGCCAAGCGACCTAGGTGGTCAGGCGACCTAAGGTCTTACGACCTAACGACCTACGGTCTAAAGGCCACGTGACCTAGAGGATCTCCGAGCTAACGAGGCCGACCTAAGGTGCAAGCAACCTAAGGGACAACGGCCTAAAGTATGGTACGCGACCTAAAGGATGGCGCGACCTAAGGTGAGAGCAGGTCGAGTGACTTAAGGCGATGCGCGACCTAAGACACACGCGACTTACGACCTAAGGAAAGCAGGCGACCTAACTCCACTCACAAGGCCTAACTCCCTAAGAGTTAAACGACCTACGACCTACGCCACCAACTCACGAGCGACCTAAGTACTAGGTCGTGAACGACCTAACTCCGAACACACGAAAAGTGGTCAGAACGATTTAGGAGCTATCTCGTATGCGACCTACGACCTAAGTCCCACACGACCTAACTCCGAACGACCTAAAAATGGCCAGAACGACCTACATGCAGAAATTTCGCCAAAACGCCAAAAATCGGAGTTTTTCGCCAATCCAATCCAAACCAAAAGCAAATATTCATGCTAAAGTGATAGGGAATCATTCCCAACAACCCAAGATAGTTATAGACAAGAATGTGAGTTAAAAATCTCACCTTTGCACTAAATTTTATGAAGATGAAGCTTGAAAGCAAGGAGAAGCAATCCAAAGCTTGAATCCAATATCTTCTACTTGAATTTGGAGTTGAATGTTGGATTTGCAATTGAATTTATGCTTGGAGTTTTAATTTCCCATTCCCTCCACCATTAATGCCAAAGCTTGATTAGTTAGGAAATTTATGAAGAGTGAGGAGAAGAGGGTTGGAACTTGGGCTTAATAGGCTAAACTAACCCAAAGTCCAAAGCAGGAAAAGTTAGTGAAATTTCACTAACTCCAAACCTATCGATGTTTATACTTAAAAAGTTGTAAACGACATTTCGAACTCAATGGAAGTGGTCTCGAGTCCTAATTTGACCGTTTGCAAAAATTAGCTTTTCGGACCAAAATCCGATTAACGAGTTAATATTTAAATAAAATATTTAAATACAAACTCGATAAATATGCGGGTTGTTACACACCAATTTCCACACGGGCAGTCAAGAGTTAAGGTTTATCAGGATATTCTGGAGTTGCTGGAGGCAAGATGGATGGCATGGCGTATTTTTAGTATATAGTATTTCTTTTCTGCTGTTGATGTTGTTTGATGTTGTACACTCTGATGTAATGAAATGTAAAGTATAAAATGTAATAACTGATATAGTCCTTTGTTTAAAGATTATTCATTTATTATTATATGTTGTTCCGCTGCGATTGTGAGATTCTGATGTTGTTCTGTTATTTTCTTTTCCCTCTATTTTCTATCTTTCTCTATCTCCTTCTGTCTCTTTCTTTTTCTTAAACATTGATAATTCGTATTTCTGTTCATCTTGAGTTAATCTATGGAGATTAGTGTATATTCAAGGAGTACGGATTTGCGGGTCCTCAAAGTAAATCCCGAGCATCTCTTGAGTTACTGCACTCATATTTATTTCTGTTAATTTAACTTACATAAGATCTTTTAGTTCTGACTCGAGTGTTTTTTCTTTTCAATTCGCTCGGGTCAGTCCGAGCGTTTCAGGATTTGAAGATTTAGCTCTAAAGGACGAAGACGAAGATGTATATTATTATTATTTATACTAGTGCACTACACACTGTTCCGCTGCATTGTTGTTGGTATGTGTAACTCTGATATGTATTATATGAATGTTTTGTAAACAGATTTATAAACTGTATATTTTATTATTATATTTTATCCTTCCGCTGTGAGATTCTGTTTAGTTTTTTTTATTTCTCTGTATTCTTATTTATCCCATAACAATCCGCCCTTACGTATGGTTTGAATCGGCACGTGTGTCTATTTAAATCGTGCGAAAAGGCGGATGTTACAGTTAGTATCGGAGCTTTGGTTTAGCGGTAAACCTTAGCTTTGTGGGGTTTGACTCTTTACTAATAGGGTAGTAATACCCTATGGGAGTCACCGAGTGTATGTATATGAGAGAGCGTATTTGTTAGTGTTATAAAAAGGTTTTAATATTGTGATAATCTGTTCTGTTTTGTATTTATAAACTCTGGTTGGTGCATGGGACGCTGTGACATCAATAGGGGTTTCTAAATACTTAATAGGACAGACTGACATAATATTTGTTTTAATATAGGTGAATGAAATAATTTTAACTATTATATTTTCTATAAAATAATTTTTCAAAATAATATATATATTTGGTTGTAATAGATTGGTTGTTAGGTAATGAAGGTTTTGAATAATGATAGAAATAAGATTTAAAAATAAGATAAATGAAATTTGGAAATTTAGGACTTAAGATCCGGGGTTTTGGAATTTTTCGTAAAATTTTTGGAATATAATTGTTATAAGTATTTTCTGATATGAATATTTAATATAATTTAAGAGAAATTGTTTTAAAGAAGATTTTTGGAGAAAATAAGTTTTGTACTTTCCTCTCTGTCGCTGGAAAATAATTTCGGTGATGAGTGCACGCATCATCGACATTCATTTTCGAGTTTCGAAGTGGGAAGGCCACTGTAGTAATTTACTACAGAATTGTTAAGAAAATTTTATTGTTTTAATTATAATTGGATATATATGTTAAGTGTAGATATCTATCTATTATTTTAAATGATTTAAAATTTAACCCGGTATTTGGTTCTTAAGTTCCAGATTTATTAATAGTACAATTAAGTGTAGCAAATTTGAACCTTTAAGTAAAAAAAACAATAGGAAGAGAAGTAATGTAAATAAACGGTTGTAAACCTTAGTAAATGGATAAAGGAAATTCTTTATTTATTAGAATTGATGTTATAAGGTTACAAATTAGGTGTAATTAAAATGTTACTATTATTAAATATTAGCATTAAATAAATGAATGAAAGTAAAAGTAAGTTGAAATTGTAACTTATAAAACGAATATATAACTAATGAACCACTAAAAAATAAAAGGAATTGAGAAGAAACTTGTATAAATTTTCACTTACATTCTTAAAGCATATATATAACTTGCCATATAACAAAAGTTACAGTGTTAGTAAGAAAATGTAATGGGGAAATCTTACAAGTAAAGCTTGGGATAATGAAAGTATTCAATGAATTTGCTGTTATAAATGGGAATTTATTGTTATAAAATTAAGTTGTAAATTTAAATTTTACCATAATTAAAGGTAAGTATTATAATTAGATGATTTTAAAACTTAAGTAAATAGAATGAAATTCTATAATAAATGAAACTGTGAGAAATAAATAAATAAAATTTAGAAATACATAAATGGAATGCAATAAAAAGAAACTTACATGACATTTAAAATGGAAGATGAATATTGTAAGTAATAAATGAAAATAAATGAGGTAATCACTCATTAATGAAAGAAAGGAAATCAAACAACAAAAGTATGAAATAAAGATTTATAATAAGTTAAATTGATTGTTGGGTTGAATGGTTATTGTTTGATTTATGTTTGGTTGGGTAAGGAAATTTGAAATTGTTGGATGAATAAATAATCTATTCCATCTAAGACTGTTGAGTAAATGATGCACTTGATAGTTATTTTTTCATTCCGTACAATTTCAAGTTTGAACCCAAACAACTATTTGATTTGTGTGATTGTATGGTTGTTTTGTATTTGTATGTATGCTGTTCGAGGAAATTGATGGTTGTTGTATTAATTTGGATGATTAGTGATTGGAACTACTTAGATATTTAAATTTTGGACTTAGAAATATTTTGAAATGTTCTCCAAACTCTAATAAATTTAAGTGTAAAAAGATAATGTTGTAAATTTGTATATTTTAAGAAAAGTAACAGATACTGTAAATTTAATTGTTTATAAGGTAATGTTTTGAATAAGATATGTAGATTCTAAATCCTTCTTTTTCCTTCTTTTTCCTTTTCGGGGACGAAAAGTTTTGAATGGGGGAGAATGTAACGACCCATAAAATTCGACAATTTAAGTTGGTTAATTTAATTAAGATTTTGTAATTTAATTTAAAAAAGAGATGAAATATAAAGGGTAAATAAAAATAAATATTAGTATAGGGAATAAATCCTAATAAAGGTAGTAGTGAGAGCGTACACTTTGAAATTTTTTTGATGAAAGGTAAGCAGTAAAATTATCCAATGCAATATTCGATTTATTAAAAGTAACTGCATGAAAATCTAGACGGTAAAGTTAATCTAGCTGAATTTGTATGAATTGAATGAAATAGGTTTAATATGAATGGTATATTAGGTTATAAAATCAAATGAGAAAAGAAAGCGTAATTATTTGATTTATCTAATGAATTAAACATGTTGAATAGTAACTGAATGTTAATAAATGGAAAATTATACAATTTTGTTAGATGATTTGGTCATAATGTCTAATAATTGATTAAATAATAACGGAAGTATGTATGCAAGTTCAATAGAAACATGAATAACATGAATATAATTAAATGAAACCATGCAATAATGTGGTAAATGGTGGCATTTATGAATGAAATAAGATTTGTAGGTAATTTGAATTTAATTCTAAAATGTGTAAACTGAATGTAATTTAATGTAATAAGGAGTGCAATAACAATTGATTGGGATTCAAATTCATCTTAAATAAAATTTCTATAGTAATTGAAATTTACTATTTTGCGATTTAGGTGAGAAATAAAGTGTTAATGAAATTAAGGAATGTAATCTAATTGCATGTAAAGAGTCAATATGTATAATAGCAAGGTTTTAATTAAATAAATGGTTTTATGTAGATTTCAACTGATAATTTATGAAGTTTAATGTGAGATCATATTTGCAATTAATTTTCTTAAGTTGTGCAGTAAGGTAGGTTAATTTGTCAATAAAGATAGTTGATTCTATAAGATGAAATAAAGGTTAGTATTAATTATAATATGAAGATTGTTGATAACGTTATTTGGGGGTTGAGGGATAAGTTGAAATTTGATAATTAAGATATTTAGACGTACAATATATAAAGAAAGATATATTGATTCCATTTAATAAATTGGGGATTTAATATTATCAAAGAGAATTAAATATTGTCCTAGTGTAATTTAGATAAATTGTGTAATTAAATGCTGGCTCCATTCAGAATATGACAATGGGTGTAATAATTTGGATTGTAAGAAATAGTTATAAGTTACATGTTTAATTTGGTTGATGAAATTTAAATAGAAATAAATGTTAATACACTAAATAAAAGTTACATTTAATATGAGAAGTAATACCATGTTAGAAGTGGTCAAATTTAAGGTGTTAAGACTTATAAATGGAAATTAAGAGGCAGTTGAAATTTAGTGGACTTTAATGTGTATTAATGAGAAATTTACGCTATGACTAAAGAGGTAAATGGAATAAATACAAACCAATGTGGATTGTATACATGGGATGACAATTTTAGTGAATAATAGGATTTAAACCTAAATAAATAAATTCCTTGAAATTTAAGTTGTAATCGCTGCATAAATTGGAATTGTACATTAATTTTGAATTATTCTATAATAAATTTATGTAGGAAGTTGTTTAAGGGATTCTAAATTTACCAAGTAATCCAAACTGACAAAATTTGCAAATATTTAAAGTTGAGTTGTAAATATGATTCAATTAACCTATTAATAATTTATTCATTTGGAATATAAATGGCAAGGATAGGATTTATTGCAATTAAAGGTAATGTAATTTGTACGCTATTTTAAATTAAGTCAAAACGGGTGGATATTAGGAAGATACATTTTATTTCAATAAGACTTGTATGACTAGAGTGGAGGATTTTATTTTGGAGTCTATGTTATAATTTCAAAGTTTAGTAGATATTGAAATAAAGTAAACATTTGAATCTATGAATCTATCAACTCAAATTTCATTTAAATTTGTTTAATCATTGTAATTTGTTTGAGAAAATAAAGAGGTATAATAAGTTTAGGTGTAAATGGAAGTATGTATGGGAAAATGAATTATTTGTAGGGAAATATTTGGTAAAAAGGGTGGGACTAAGGAAAGGTTATTGTTTGTTGGAAACATTAATTAATATGGGAATATAATTAGACAAGCATAACCCATGCAAGTGTATAATTAAGAAATGAAGCAATAATTAATAATTATTAACCAATCCAAAATTTGGTAACCCATTTAATTAGTGATTGATATAGGCTATTTATTTAAGTAACAGTGCAATACCAATTTATGTATTTGCGAAATGTTAATAAAATACTTATAGTATGGAATTCAAAACTATATATACATAGAAATGTGGATTTTATAGTATGTAAATTTAGTCGATTTACAATAGTTAAATCTATTGGGAATGAATAAGAATCTAAGATAATTATTACGGTAATTTGAAATTTAGTTAAAAATGGAAATTATTTATGAATTTGAAATTTAATGAAATTATATTGAAACTTAAATAAAGCGTCTAAATTTATATTTGTAAATACGTTTAAAATTCAATGTAAATGGTTGAGGAAGAAATTTATTTATTTACTAATCCGTAACGTATCCAATTAATATGAAATATTCTGGTGGGTCAACAACCGTTTTGCGCGTTTATAATTCGTGCCTACCTATTCGTTTTCACTTTGTCTATAAATAGGCTGTGTAAACCCTAGCCTCCATCTATCTTCATTTCTCTGTGTGTTCTTTTCTTCAACTTCTTCTTTTCCAATGGCTGCAAAATTCTAGATCCAATTACAGTCCAAAATATAAATAAAAATTCAAACTCCTCTAAAAATTTCAAAAAAATTTATATGTCATAGTTCTCGAAGAGAGGTATTCTTTATTTTAGTTTATTTGATTTTCAATACAATTTCTTTAACGTTTAACTTGCGTAATTTTCACATACCGTGTCCGATTCACGCGAGATTATTTTTGTTAGGATCGTATTGAAATTTCAGATCTGTTGACGCTGGTTTGGATGAATTTGGAGACTGCGAAATTTTGGATTTAAATTGGATTTAAATCCAATTTAAATTCAATAGGTGAGTGTTTTAACCCACTCACAATTTCTAAAATTTCTTGTGTTTGTTAAATTAATTTAGATATGGGTAGAAATTTTTTTATGACTGTTTGGCATGTTTTATTCACTATTTCTGTTTAAACGCATTTATTTAATATAACTGTAAATTTATTTATTTATTGCATATAAATTTGACAGTTAGAATTTATTTATTTCATACTAACTGCCAGGCATAGTTATGTTAAATTTTATTTCATATTAACTGCCAGTTAAGTTTACGTTTATGTTTGCATACAAACTGCCAATTAACAGTTATTAAATTTATTTTGAGTATAAACTGATAATTGATACCATTATTTATCACCTGTTATATATTGATGATTGTTTGAAATTGGATGATGACTGTGATAAATGGATGTATGATTTGATGGATGAATGGATGATTTATTTTATTAATTGCAAGTTGCTATGCATTTCATTCATTCGGGATTGCGGTTTGAAATGATATACAATCGCATTTTATTTTAAATTGCGGATTGAAATGATAAACATCCGTATCACTTGACCATAGGGTAGAAAATTTTATACAGCCACCGCGGTATATATATATATATAATATATTTTGGAATGTTTTTATGGTTTTGTAAAGCTATATATATATATGGTTTATGGGATATTGAATTAGTTATTTATATATATAGTAATTTTCAGGTTTAAGCTTTGTATAAATTTGATTTGTAGTATAAAATAAAGTTTGATTTTTAAGATCAAATACGATTAAACATTTATTTAAAATCTAATTTCTGGAGTTTTTATGACTTAAATGAGAATAAGATTTGGAAGATGAATATTAAGTTAAATTGAAATTTAATAAAAATTAAATTTTTTAAAGGATATGATTTTTATAACTTGATTTTTGTGTAAAGTGATTTAAATGAATATCAGGTTGATTTAGATGAATATATCAAGTTTAATAAATTGAAAGATTTTCCAATTAGGTGAAGTTAAAGGTTTTACTTAAATTATATTGAATTCATTAAGTAAACATTTCAAGTCTAAGTAATAAGTAATTGGATTTGATACATATGGGTTTGTCAAATAAGTTTGTTTTTGAAATGGTGAAATATTTAAAGCTTTTAACCATAAGAATTGAAATGGTATTTGGAAGTTTAAAATGATATTTAGAATTGATTTGTGAAATCTAAGGAAGCAATTTTGTTTTATAAAAGTAATTAAATATTTAACCATTTAAGAGATGGAAATTTGTTTCAAAGCTTTGTTTTTTTCAAGGTAGTATAATTTGGAAATATTATATTCAAGAGTTTTGATTTCTAAATATTTTACTTTGGAAACCCTATGATTTTGGAAAGAATATATATTGGAAAATAAATGATATCGTATTGATTTGGGGTTTTAAGAATAAATGATATCGGGTTTATATGGGTTTTAATTGGATATTTTATTATGGTTTTAAAAGTATAATTTTTTTTAAATAATCGCGGTGTTATAATAACGATTGGTTGGCAAAGAGACCGGGATCGGATATGGACATACTCTCTGTCGATACCAAAAACCACTTTGACTAACAGTGTACGCGGTGGAGATTCCAGAATGAAGTAGGTTGGTGGCGACGTTTCCTGTAAGGTAAATATGTGGACCCAACTCCCGTGAGTTGGCATAAGGTGGCTAAAACAGGAGCGATTGACGGGTTAATGAGGTAGCACCTTTGATCGGACACTTCCCTTCGATACTATACTCTGATTTTGGATTGATTCGGTGGCCACCTTCATTTTTGATTTCTTTGATGTGGGGAGTTTGTTCGAGGTGGGCGGCAGCTGCGCGCTGCGCGTTTCCATCGGCCCGGAAGCGTAATTGGTATATCTACTCTGGCATTGCCTAGTTGTGCCATGTCACCTACCCTACCGCGCCTTTACTACGAGTTTCTATTTGTGTCGTACCTATGGAGTATCCTCTGGTAGCCTCCCGATCAAGAGGTATTACGGTACTGTATAGACTATTGGCATTATTTGTGTTATGGGCTATATGGGTAACCCCTTAACGCTATTAAAAAGTAAGTTTATTTTACAAATAGACACTATTATAATAGCGCAATATACTATATAGTAAATAGTTTAACGGATCCTTAGGAGATGTAAATCCCGAGCATCTCTTGAGTTACTGCACTCATATTTATTTCTGTTAATTTAACTTACATAAGATCTTTTAGTTCTGACTCGAGTGTTTTATCTTTTCAATTCGCTCGGGTCAGTCCGAGCGTTTCAGGATTTGAAGATTTACCTCTAGAGGACGAAGACGAAGATGTATATTATTATTATTTATACTAGTGCGCTACACACTGTTCCGCTGCATTGTTGTTGGTATGTGTAACTCTGATATGTATTATATGAATGTTTTGTAAACAAATTTATAAACTGTATATTTTATTATTATTTTTTATCCTTCCGCTGTGAGATTCTGTTTAGTTTTTTTTATTTCTCTGTATTCTTATTTATCCCATAACAATCCGCCCTTACGTATGGTTTGAATCGGCATGTGTGTCTGTTTAAATCGTGCGAAAAGGCGGATGTTACAGTTACAGGTTTTAAAAACTTGAAACAACAATCAACCCGAGATTCCCCGAAACTTTCTTCGAGCAATTCCATCCCTTGCTTCGAGTTAAAAACTCGAATAGCTCGAGTCATTCCCGAGTCACTCCAGAACAAAAAAAAACACCAACATTCAACTGTGCACTGTGTATGTGCACTGTGCCGATGATCATCTTCGATCATCAATGGTGATCTTCTCCCATCCCAAACATCATCCAAACCCCTACCCTAATTCACAAGATTCTTTAACTCACCCCACAATTTAATTCGAGTTTAAAATATAAACTTGGAACCCATCAATATGAACTCCCCTAAACCTGTCATCTCGTCGCTGACAACATTCTGATCACTAGACGATCTGAAACTCTGACATTGTCTTCGATTACGGCCCAGCTACCCTTCCCCACAACCTTACTACACTTGATCAACCCCAAGAACCGTGGCGATCAAATCTCTTCAACTGGTTAAAATTAGGTTTCAGGAAGAAGATTCACAACAGCAACTTCCATAGTGAATTACATCAACAACTATGATTTTTCCTGGCTTCACCTACCTCTCTTCCATCACCAGGAAGAACCCCAAGCCTCCATTATACATAGATCATTAGCAAATCCAAATAAACCCATTTCCAGTCAAAGCCCAACTACATCTTCATTCTAATTCTAAAAATCTTAATTCTTGATTTATAAATCAAGTTTTAGTTGATGCTTTTGATTTATGATTCTGAATTTATAAATTAGCATGTTTGAAATTTACAGTGATTTGAGTTTTCCTGTTAAAATTTTATTTCCAGAGCCATTATAGTTAAATTTAAGTTAAATAAATTCCTAAAGTTTAGCTTAAAATCAAACAAACAATGTTTAATTAGATCCTAAGTCTTAAGAATCTATGAATAAAAAAGAAAATGATTTAAATAGGAGAACTGGCTTGACATCTAGAACAGAAATGTTCTACAGATTTTTTTTAATCATACTAGCATCACATATCACAAGTACACAAGAAATTCCAACATATATATACCAATTACCACTTATTAAAGCATAGATCAGACAAGCATATTAAATATTTAAGTTAAAAGGAGTTACTCACCTTAATGTTTAATGAGCATAGCATCCTAGTTTTCTGAAAATGCTTGAGACAGGGATGTGCTTGATTTTACTATATTGCTTAAGCTCCCTGATTCACTAAAATGCTTCCAGATAAGAAAAATGCAGGCTTTTGAATATAACTGCTATTGCATGCAGATTTTAGATTGCAGAATTTCCATCAGGTTAATGTCTGAAGAGTGATTTTTAGGTCTGAGGAGATTTTGCCTTTCAGGCTTTGGTTATTCAGGTAAATGAATTGAATGGCTACAGGCAAAACTTGATTTGCATTATGAATTTCAGGTTTGAGGATGATTTCAGATAGCTTTGGTTTATTTTGGTTAGAGGAAAAAAAATTAGTTTTAGTTTTGGTATTTGAGGGAATTTGCAGGAGATTTTCTTTGAACAGAATTTTAATTTGAATGAAGATTGATCAAAGAAATTAAATTCTTGGTTTGAATGTAGATTGATTTCAGATTTCATAGCTTAAGATTTTCTCTAGTTTTGAAAACAAAGAATAGAAAAGAAGATAGAATAAGGATAAATGTGTTTATATGAGAAAAAAAAATTAATTTCATTAAAAGAAAAGAAAAATAAAAATAAAATAGGACACTTGGTTTAATTTCTAACATTTGTCATAATGATAGCTTCATGGTTTAACACATGTCTTTTAAGTGATAAGAGATTAACACATATATTAAGAGTATCTTATTTTAATTTAAAATTGTTTATAAGCTTTTAAATCTTAATTTACTATCCTTATGTATATATAAATGAGTATATCTCTTTTTAAATTGAAAAGAAATGAAAACAAACAAATTAAAAATATAGTTTATTCAAAAATATTGAAGTATTTATTCTATTAAATTTTAAAACATTAAATCCAAATTTTAAATTAATTTATCAAAACAAATTTTAAAAATCAAGTTATATATATATATATAAATGCATATATAACTCTTGTTAAAATTAAAAATAACAAATCCTAATTCCTACAAAATCTATTTATGTTTATAAAAACTAAGTATTCTCAATATCATTTGAAAATAAAAAATTAAACAATATTTAAAATGATTTATAAAAGAGATCATAAATTACTTCTATTACTTAATAAATTAAGATCATATGTAAATTGTATTTTAAACTCTTATATATATAAATTCAAACAGTATTTAAAAATAAAATAAAACAAAGCTTTTAATGTTAAGCTAATTTAAATTCATATTCAAGTTAATTAAATATAAATTTAAACAAATAAGATTTATCTTTAATATTTACAAACCGTATAATTGTTTATTGAATTTCTTTGAAAAGCTAAATGTTAAATTTAAATCAAATTTCCAATTTACCAAATATAAATTAAAATTAGAAAATTGATTCATTTACTAAGTTCCAAATCAAGTTTATCATTTTACAATATATACACTTATATATATTATAAACGAAAAACAATTAATTAGCTTTAAAAATGATAAAATCTATCAATTTAAATATTTATTAAAAGAATATTATTAAATCTATTTGAATTATTATTAAAAAAATTATCAATATCAATTTAATTTTAATACCGATTATTAAATTGATATTGTCAAACATTCCGGGATATTACATCGAACCTCAAAACTAGAAAAGTTATCAGCAATAAAGTTGTAGTCACTGGAATTTTACATGGTTTAAAAAACGAATTTTTTAATTTGGTTCTTTACCATCAAGTTATGATCATAACAAAATGACATATTCTCTGGCTTAAAAACCGGGCTAGAAAATACACTGGAAAGAAGTATATTTTTGATATAGTTACCTTTAGAATGAGACAAAGTGGTCAACGTGAAAGTTGTAGCCACTGGAAAAATAGGTTATTTGAAAAAACCAAATTTTATTTTGGTTCATTTTTTAAGAAGATATGGCTGAGATAAGAGGAGGTAAAATGTGGGAAAAAAAGGAGTTTGATTTGAAGAAAATGAACATTGATTTCTTTAGAATATTTTATAAATATTTTGACATTATTTCTTTTCAATTTTTTCTATGGCTTGGAAGCCATTAAAGAGAAGAGGAAGAAGATGAAGGAGCTTTAGAAAATAAGAAGAAGAAATGTGAATGAAAGTGAGAAGGAGGTGGGTATTTATAGAAAAAGAAAGAAGTGATAAGTTTGCCAAAATAACCTCTTACCAAATTACCAGCTAACCTTACTTCAACCTAAAGAAATCTCCACTTTTTTAATACATAACATCATCCTTCACATGGCTATTTTATATCATAGTCACATAAAGATGTAGTAAAAAAATATCATAATTATATTGGCTTTGATTTGATGTGATTTGATGTTTACTTTTTCTTACTTTTGTTAATTCTTACTTACTTTTACTAATGACTTCTAGAAGTTTTATAATCTTATTTAGTAAAAGTAAACTAGTTTAGTTATTAAAATGGGTAATATATATGTTAAAACATGTAAACAAAGGTGGGATAATGTTGCGACAACTTATTTTGAACAAAACGTTGATTTTCGACAAAACGTTTTGCGGTCTCATTTTGACGTTTTTGTTAAACTATTTATCTATGTAAACCAAACTTCAAAATAAATTTCTTATTATCTTTTAATAATTATAACAAGCATATTTGACTTATAAAATAATATTAAATAATATCCAAATCTATTTGTAAAAATACGACCTCGATTTATCGGTATGCGATGAAATTTGTCAATTTTATAAAACAAGTTTTATATATTTATCGAACCATTATAAATTAAATTACTATTACTATTAAATGATTTTGATATCGATTATATATATTTAAAAGGAATTATTTATTCTTTAAACAAATTTTATGAATATTTATCTTCTTTATTGAAATCCGACTTTTGTCAATTTTACAATAGAAATTCAAAATCTTTACTCAATATCAAAAATAAGTTTACCATTCTTATTATAAAACATGATTGTTTAAGTTTGAAAATTCTACATTTGAAAATTTAGATAAATTAAATATTCCATTTTCAAAATGGTAAAATTACGGGTCGTTACATAAACTGTATGGATTTTTCAATCGTTGGAACATTGTTCTAGCCCCTTACTCATTACAACTTACAGGATTAGGCCTGACAATGGATACTTTCAGATATGGATAATGTCAAATCCATATCCACGTCTGAAATCATTTTTCCATATCAGATATCTGCATCCGTGGATACGAACAGATATCAAATGATTATCCTACACGCTAACGATCGATAAATCAAGAAACATAAATGAAAATTTTTAGTTGAACATAAATTTTTTTCAATCTCATTGATTGTTAAAGTATTAAAAATAAACAAATATAATATAAATAACCTTTTTGAGCAGGTAATAAGTGTTTAGTGCGTATACTATAAACTTACAACTTAATAAAACAATAAATAAATATATTTTATTGTACTAAAATACAGGTAATTTAAACTATAATCTTGAAAAATGTGACGACCCGCAAATCCGTACTCCTTGAATATACACTAATCTCCATAGATTAACTCAAGATGAACAGAAATACGAATTATCAATGTTTAAGAACAAGAAAAGGGAGAAGAAGAGAGGAAAAGATAGAAAATAGAGGGAAAGGAAAATAGAAAATAGAACAGAATAGAAAACAACTGAACAACATCAGAATCTCACAATTCGCAGCGGAACAACATATAATAGATAAATGAATAATCTTTAAACAAAGAACTATATCAGTTTTTACATTACATCATATCATCAGAGTGTACAACAACAAACAACATCAAACAGCGGAAAAAGAAATACTATATACTAGTAATACGCCATGCCATCCATCTTGCCTCCAGCAACTCCAGAATATCCAGAATATCCTGATAAACCTAACTCTTAACTGCCCGTGTGGAAATTGGTGGGGACCCAGAGTTTAGGAAGGAAAACAATAAACTCCAAGTCAGTCATGTGACTGGTGTGAGAACTCAAAACAGTTTATTTATCTTTGAAAATCAAAATAGAGGAATATTTTTAAAGTCAATTCGCAATGCTTTTAAAAATGAGACTACCATAAGGCCTCCCGCACACACACACACAATGCAAACGCAGAATCGGAGGAGATTTCTCCTTATGATAGTCAAAGATGCTTGATACGTATTAAAAAGAACATTTGATATTATTACTAGTGCATAGTGTAGGAAAAATTCATTTCGAAAGTAGAATATAAATCTTAGCCAGCATAGACATTTCGAACTATGCCTACTATAGCTAACTATGTTCAACAGCAGGTTACCGCCACATTCCATAGCAGGTTATACAACTAAAACCGTACAAGTCTCGTATTGTTTCTTTGGATTTCCAACGAATGGTCAGGCCAAGGAACTTCCCATTGCCACATGAGAATGCCTCTGGATGGACATCCCCGAGAACCAAACCGGATCTCTACCAACACAAGGCCGGGTTACCCCTAACTGAGTAACAACTGATCAAATATGCCATCCCCCGGTCCTTTGGGACCTTTCACCGAGCGCTCGCAATCAATTCACACAATCATAAAGTGTTTTCAACATGAGTAAGTATCTGGGCTCCATACCATGATACCACCCTTTTCCAGAAGGAAATGCACATACCCTAAAGGGCACTACCCCTCATAACCTTGCCGCATCTTTCCTGTTTTGACCATTCCGGGGTGTGAGGCTCGACGAAGTCATGTCCACAAAAACATACTTTATACAAAAGCCATGCTTTGGGTCAACAAATGATCATAGAAATGATCACCAGGATAGATGATCAAATAAATGATCCTATCACAAATAATCAACACAATGATCATTTCACAGCAACACTCAGCATGTCACATTACCAAATTGGGAATATATCGCTGATAACCTTCAACTACATAACCTCTGAGCTCGTACGTCTCAGAGAAGGGTGTTAAGCTAAAAGAATAAATTCTCCACCACCAACAGAAATATATTTGAAAGAAATCGGCTTTATATCTCAATTTGTAATGTCAGACATACAATCCATACAAGTCTGTTCCGGGCTCGAACAGAACCGAAGGCACTTACAAAGAAGTCCTTGCAATCCGGATATCCACAATCCTGATCGGATTTCCCATCACATATGGAGAACTCTATACCGGAGCAACTCGGTGCAGAGTCAATCGACAGGTCATCCTATCGCTCTCGCAAATACCCGGTCTTCAACACCGATCTTCAAATGCAATTCATAACGACGTATCACATATTCGGAATGGGTTATACGACCCCATGGTCCTTTCCCGGTTAACTCGAATAGTGAGCGCTTATTCAAAAATAAGTGTGGCATTCAAATTCAAGCAAATCACAATAAATACCCATTCAAAGGGAAATATTGATAGTCGGTTATTGTACTATCAATGGATATGCACAACATCACCAAATTCCAAATAATTTTCCAAATTATTCATTTCCCAAAGATATCTTTACTGGATATATAATTTTCACACTTCAAAAATAAATCAATATTTATTTTTAACAAATTCCACTTTCTTTTATAAATTCCATAGTGAATTTATATTTCAAAATATCTATGAATATACGATTTCAATTATTCATTTTCAATTTATCTTCAAAAAGATAAATTCTCTAAACGTTTCATTTCACATTGGAAAAACATTTCCATACTTATTTATTAAGTAATTCTCAATCCATTTATTTTCAACACTTGGAAAATATTCAATATACTTAAATCGAGATTAAGTATATATTTCATTCTTTAAGGAAATCATTCTCTTAAACATATTTATTTGGGCCAAAACAAATGTTGCGTAAAACATCGTTACGACAACCCAAAATCACTAGTATAGGGATTCGAAATTAAAATAAATATATAAATCCCAATACTAAACAAAACATTTCCTTTCGGAAATCATTTACTATAACAACAGTGTTATAGTCCACCATTTCCTTCTATTTCTCGAAAACATCTATTTCAACAATAAATGTTGAAATCTATGGTTTTGAATCTTAACACATTTTAAAACATCGTTAGATCGTTTTAATTCAATTCAAAACATCATATCTAAAACATTTTCTTTAACATATTATTCACTATTCAAAAACGTGAATATACTACGTTAACAAATTTTATCCTTTTATTCATTTTATTTCAAAGCATTATTCACAGTTCAAAAACGTGAATATAACTCCATTAATAGGTTACAACAATTTACTTATCAAAATAAGTCATTGCGAATTTATAAGACAACGTTTATAAATTCCATTTCTATTTATTTTATAACTACTTCCTTTTTATAAATCTCCTTTATTAACCTATTAAATTTATAACTCAATTATATAACAAAGGTTCATATTATAAGTTAAATGCTTATAAAACGATTATTTTACAAAATCGTTCCTTTAAACTTCATAATTATAAATCTTATAACTTATAAGATTCAATTATTTATCCAAAATCATTCTTTTAATAATTTTGCAAATTTTATAAACCTACTGCTTATAAAATTCCATTTCTAACCTCACCGATTATAATTCTATAAATTTCATTCATTTATGAAATTCATTCACAATTCATTCTAACACTTATAAAACTTGTTTTATAATTCAAATATTTTAATTTATAAATCTCAATTTATAAATCTCTTATATAAATCAATTTATATTATTATTTCAAAACGTCTTCAAAGTCCTTTATAATTTCATCATTTTCTTTGATTTATAAAATAATCAAATTTTATAATCCTAATTTTAAACTTTTTATAATAAATTCAAAAATCCCGTTTTAACTATTTTATAAAATCATTAACCCCATATTTTCAAAAATCAACTTTTAACTATATTTATCAAAAATCATAATTTTTATAACTTTAAAAATTATAACGTTTATTTATTTAAAATGGATCAATTTCCAAACATATAGTATATTTTCAAAAATCACTTTAAAAATCATTTTAAAGTTCCAAATTTGGTCCAATGATGCTACATACCAAATAGTCAGTCACGGCAACAGCGATATCATATATCGATATGATAATCCATCAAATATCAAAATATCTGAAATCAAATAAATACTGTTGAGGAATCCAGTTGGATCCCTCCAACCTGTTTTTCTGCATCCACAAACATTAGCACAATACCAATTCCGCTCCAGTACGGAATTATCGCGGTATATGGGATTTAAAATATTATCCGCTTAATAGACGGCGCAATAGGGTCTCATCCGCTATACAACGCGGGAAAATCAATAACTGCAATATATACATATGCCAATATATATATATATTGCTATTATATATAATACCAATTTCACTGTTTATGAAATATTCGCGGTATATGTTTTTAATAAATAACATCCGCTTACTAACGGCGCATAATGTCTATTTTAACAATCAATAGATAACAATCATCATTCAAACATGCATTCAAATATTTTAAATCTAACTATTTAAAATAAAATCGAAACTGATTCGATTGAGTGAGAAGTTCTCACCTTGATTTCAATTTCGTTTTAGCGATTTATTTCGAATAAAATTAAACGGACGTTTAATTTTACCCGAAATTTTCACTAACTCCAAACGACTCCAATCCAATTCCATAGCGTAGTGCTCGTCCATACGATTCAAACGCAACTGGTTTCGCGCGTTTTCGACCTCGTATGAAAAAGTTATGCATTTATGAAGTTTACACGATTTAATTTAACAATTTACAACATTAACTTTATAATTAAAACCCTACTCTAGTTTCTGGCCGTTAGATCCAAGCAAAACCATCAGGACCGTGCTTTTGCTTCTCCTCTCCCTCTCACATTCACGCGTTTAGCTCCAGAACGTGCCGAACCCAATGCTCCAACTAGGGTTCCACTTAGCTCCTCCATCAACCCACTTGAACACGATCAGGATGCGCCAAATCGAAGGCCTCACTCCCCCTCACCAACGCCCAGCGACCGCACCCCTATCGTGCCCCCCTCGCTCTCGAAATGCATGCAAACTGCCGGTCGAACACGGCGACTTTCCCCTCGATTTACTCACTCAAACTCGATCATGACTGTTGATATTAAAGATCTCATCAAGCTCTTCAAGATTGTAGTTGAGAGTTTCATGCAAAAGTTTATGGATTGGAAGATAAATGAGGAGGAAGACGATCACTTTCTGGCCATTGATAATAACAACGGCGGCTAGGGTTTAATTTTTTTTTTTTTATTTCTCTTGTGAAGGTGGCTATTTATAGAGAATCGAACGACACTATTCATTCCGGAAATTCCGAACTCCGATTTACGCACCGTAACCAGCGTTTCTAGGGTTTACCCCGCGTTCCGGACACAATGGAACAGGTTTCGAAAGCTAATTTGGACATCTGTGCGAGTTATGGCAATAAACGTTCAATTTAAATTAAACCGATTTAAACGATTTTCTAGGCGTTTTAATTTGTACCGGACAAACGGTAAATCCAATTGACACGAAATTTGAAACCTTACAATAATATCACATTACGGATCCGATGAAACTAGTTTCATCGAAATCCGAGACTTTTTGAAAAATGGCTATTTTAACTCGCCAAATTAATATTAAAAATAATTCGATGCGTTTCGAGCTGCCACGATCAAACGATAACTCCGATTGACACGAAAATTGAAATCCGGTAATAACTAACTATTACGGATCCAATGGAACTAGTTTCGTTCAATTCTGAGACTGTTCAAAAATTTACTATTTTCACTAGTCGATTTAAATATTAAAATATTCAATTTTCACAAATTAACTTTTAATTCGATTTTAAAAGTTCTAAACATCATTCTAACTCCCATATGATATAATAAAATTTTACAAATCATTTTCAATCATATTTAACCCAATTTTCAATTATTTCCATAATTTAACATATTAAATTATTGATTTAATTATTCAATTAAATCCAATTATTCGAAATAAAATTTATTCGACTTATAAATTCACTTATTAATATTTAAAATTAATTAAATATTCAAATTTTAATTATCAAAAATCCTGGGTCGTTACAAAAAAATTTGGATGGATAATTTTCGAACGCGGATGTCTTCGTATCCGCATCCATTTTTTCAGATATCAGATATTTATCCCATTTTCGGATATGGATGAAGATGGATTTGGATTTTTTGAATATCCATTGGCATTCCTACACAGGATAGATTTTGAGGAATAGGTCGTTGGAGCTAGACATAATTGGTTGTTAGAGAAGTCTTCTTATCTCTCATGCTCGGTACTGATGTGGCGATTTGATATTTAAGAAATACCATTAATTCCAAGGTAGTAGCCATAATTATTATCTATATCTTATTATTATTTTTGTTATGAGTTTAGATTTTATCAATCTCGGATACGCTCATCCTTATTTGCAAGTATCAAATCCAATGATCTGTGCTCTAACGGACTTGGATTTCGATTTCTGTCGAAATTTAGGCCCATTAAATTGCGGATTTTTATATTCCTTATGGAGATGTATCATGAACAATTATCAATACGTCTATTGAGACTAATGTATGTACAATTTTCTATATCCTGGACGTTGATTTACTCATGACTGTTGGGGGCATCAAGAGTTTATGTGCTTTTGGCCATTTGTAACAGTAATGGAACAACACGACGAGAATCTTTAACAGGTTAATATAACTAAGTTAAAATAGAAGATCTCATGGTAGGACGTACAAGTAGTCTTTTGACTTGAGGGTACTGTTGATCTTAAATAGTTATGCTATATTCTGATTATGGTTAAATACTAACCATGAAAACCATGTTACAACTATAGTTGTGTATACATTAAACTACTTAAAATGAGAAACTACCTAAGAGAGGATTCGTCTTATTCGTTATAGAAAGTTAGTATCACCGTAGTTGGTATACGACTTAAAAGTCAAACTCTCTTACCAAAAGAAATCGATTAATCGATAAATGTTATCAACTTGAATCAAGGACTTTAAAAGTTGTCTATGCAATTAATACAAGTATTAATTAATTTTTTGACCTTAGACCAAACTCTAGATATTTAAGTGATATAGTGATGATGAAAAGAATATGTATACAAACTAGTATTGCTATGCGATCTTATTTCAAATAAGAAATATGATACCATCAAAATAGTCCGAAAGCATTGAAATTGACCCTATATTATGCTATAGCAAAATCCATACAACTTTAGTAACAAAATTACTTAAACATTGACCGTGGGTAGGTTTCACACCAAAGAGTTAACACAACAAATTTTTAATTATTTTCGAGTTCGATTAATCATAATATTAATTTATAAATGTTATAAAGTAACAATAAAATAATAAAAGTGTTGTATTAATATTTGTGTGCCTAATTTTAATTATTTATTTCATGCTTACAATCGAATATAATGATGCATAAAAGTTATATGACGGTTTGAACAATTTAGGAGCTAGAAATTAATAAACTAAATGGTGATTCAAAATGAGTCAAAGTGGTGTTTGACCTTGCTTGGTCGACACTAAGGGCCATCCATATTATTAAATCTTTGAGGGCCTTACCATATCTTCAAGGGGTTGATAGAACAATGGAGAAAATGGCGCAAAACCTTGGCTATAAATAGGATAACATCCACCATAATTCAATGTACACTTTCTAGTTATCTCTCTCAACCATAACTGCTTATCCCTCTATTACTAGTGAAGTTGTCTTTGCACTTTGCAAATTGAAGAAAAGGAGGAGTCTATGAAGCTCCAAGTGGAAGTGTAGTATAGGATAATTTTGGTGTAAGGTATATTTCCAATATATTCGTTAATTCATATATACATATATAAATACTCATATATGTCATCATACGCTACTTTATATATTCAACCATAATTTGGCCTTTGTTTAAATCATTAATTTCCATGTAAAATATATTTTATATTAAATTACATATGTTTGTCTGTATTTGTAAATATATTCAATATTTATGTTGGGATAATTTATCAAAAGAAAATTCAGTTTCAAAAACATATATATTATACATAATTAAATAAATCAAAAACCTTATTTCATAATTATGCCTTTGATTTTTAAATTAAATTTTTTTATTTTAATCTTTATTGTTACAAATTAAAAAATACTTGATATGTATGTAGGGGGTGTGTGTATACGGGTAAGGATCTGCTCCCCCTCACTTTTGCTACACTTCAAATCCTCTTTGATTTCAACCACATGTTCCGATTTAATAATATAGTATCTCTCTTTTTTCATTTTAGGAGTAAAGAGCTATATTATTTAATACAGAACATGCCTTTGAAATTAGGCGGGATTTGAGGTGCGGCAAAAGTGAGCAGAAGTGGATCCTTGCCCTACACACACACATATAACATTCTTATTTAATAAAAAAAGTTTGGATCATAGTATGGTACATAATATCTATGTGATATATATATATATATATATATATATATATATATATGCGTATCTGTAATGAGTTTGGGCATAAAACTGAAAAGTGTATTAAAATGAAAAGTAAGAATGAGGAAAAGGTAGGATCGGAGGAAGTAATAGGTAAGGAAAGCAGAGCTAATGAAGTGGAGTGTCATAAAGTAACAACAGTTATGAATAAAAGGCAGGAGTGGAGAAAGGTTGAAAATAGAGGAGAGAAGATGAGAAGAGATAAGGCTAAAAATTTGCAAAATGTTAACTTATCAAATAAAGCAGGAGATCTGGTAGAAAAAGTCACTATTACATTGAGGCAAGACTCTCTTGCTTGTGCTCAGGAAAAACATAAACTTGAAAAAAAAATTGGCAACAATAGTGAAAGCAACAGATTTTTTGTATTGATGGAGGATGATGATACTAACCATTGTAAGGAAAGCTACATCTCTGAACCAAGTAAGGTGATATGTGATATTGAGGAGGTAGAGGAGGAAGGAGAATTCATAGGAAAAAAGCATACTATTGGTATGTTAAATGATGAACAAGTGAAATCAAGCTTAATAGTCCAAAATGGAGTAAATGGAAAAGAAAATATTGGTCAAATAGGATCATCACCATCCTGTGATACCATACTGCACACTAAAAACCCTTCTGTTGTTACAAATAGCATATGTGGAGGTCCAACACAAGCAGTTAGTGATAACCTGGAAAAGAATGCAATAAATGGTAGTATAAATCCAATATTAATACAGGAGGAAACTCAGTTCAGGGAATACCTACAAAATGAAATATTTAGCTTGTGCATGTCTGTGCATAATGAAAATAATGATCACTCAGTTAACTACTACTCTTCTCTGGTACTCTGCCTGGATGGACCTCCCTACCATCATCTCCTAGGAGCTCTCCAACATTTCCAGTGGAAGATTACAAGAGTGAAAAACGTAAAAGCAGTAGAAAATATGAATTAGTTGGCAATTCACCCAGTAAGGGGTGATCTCCTGCAACCAGGAGCACCAAAAATGTTGTTCACCAATCTTTAAAGTACACCAAATGATGCAGTCCTATGCAATATGGAAAATTAGAGAGCTCATTCATTAACCAAGCAAGACCAAGTCAAGTATCTCATCAACCATGATAAGTTATCTCTTTTTGCAATTCTTGAAACAAAACTTAATGAATCCCTTACAATCAAAGCTGCTAGACACATTAACCCTTCCTAGACCCTTAACCACAACCTGACTAATGCATCTTATGGTCATATCATGGTCATTCATGATCCCTCTGTTCTATCTCTTACCACTATTCTGAGTACTAACCAACTTATTCACTTCCATGCCAAAGTCATTGACTCCCCCAAGTCCTTCTACCTAACTATAATCTATGGTCACAACTCTTCCATCTCTAGACAATCTCTTCTTGATCTTCTTCCTGCTTTCAGGCAAGACACCCATCCCTGGCTTGTCTTTGGGGATTTTAACTGCTGTCTTTCCCTGCTTGATAAGCAAGGAAGCTCCCCTCTTCTCCCTAAAGACATTATCCCCCTTAACAAGGCAATTGAAGACTCAAATTTGCTTCACATTCCAACCACTGGTGCAAAATTCACTTGGAATAACAGGAGTCGATCTGGTGTTAGAACTTTTACCACCATTGAACATTATTTTGCTAATCTCAAAGCCTTAACCTTATGGCCAACTATGAATTCCTTCATCCCCCTTCCTGTCCTGTCTGACCGCTCCCCTATCATTTTCTTATCGGGAAAGAAGTTGTTAAAGGAAAATAAAAGTTTCAAATTTTATAATACTTGGGTCCTTGCACCTGAGTATACTAGTATTATACATAAAGCTTGGTCAGGAAATTTTTATGGAAACCCTATGTATATTTTTTGCAGAAAACTTAGAGCTACTAAGTACGCTCTAAGAGAATAGGCTAGAAACAAATATGGGGATGGAACAATGTTATCAACTTTGCTGAGAAAGAAGCTCAAGGAAGCACAAGAAATTATGATGAGCTATCCAGACAATGTTGACGTTGCAGATTTGGAGAGAAAATTGTTTGATGAATTAAATAAAGCTTTGCATACTGAAGGAAATATGAAGAGGCAAGAATTGAGGCAAAAATGGGTAGCTGAAGGGGACAATAATACTGCTTACTTCCATGCTGCCATAAAAGTTAAGCATGCCAAGGAGAATATCAATACCATTTTTGATGAGCATGGTGTGCTTCACTCTGACCTTACTGAAGTTGACAATGCCCTTCTCAATTACTTTACCGGATTGTTGAGTAACAGTGTTGGTTTCATCCCTCTTCTTGATGAACTTATACACTACAGTTACCAAAAATTCAAGCTGAAGAAGCTCACTCTCTTGTCTGTAGGGTAACTGATAAAGAAATTAAGGGTACCCTTTTTTCCATGAACAAACAATCGAGTGGTGGACCTGATGGTTTTAATGTGCAATTCTTCTTACACAGTTGGGATATCATTGAGAAAGACTTCTACAAAGTTGTTCATAATTTTTTTCTCTAGTTTCAAAATGCTTAATGAAGTCAATACAACTAATCTTGTTCTTATACCGAAAGTTCACCCTCCCTCTTCTGTTACTTCTTTCAGGCCTATCTCATGTTGCAATGTGATGTATAAGTGTATATCGAAGATTCTGGCTTCTAGGCTTGTTGTTGTGCTTAGCAGAATCATTTCCACGAATCAAAATGCCTTCCTCCCAAAGATGAATATCCTTGATAACATCCTCTTAACTCATGAATTGCTTAAAGGCTATGGTCGTGTTCAAGCTACACAAAATGCCATGCTGAAGTTGGACCTTATGAAGGCTTATGATAGTATTCACTGGACATCTATTATGAGAATCATGGCACTTATGGGATTTCCAAAAGTTTACGTGGCCTGGATCTACAGCTATATTTCTTCCCCCATTTTCTCTGTCAAATATAATGGTTTCTCCTCTGGTTTCTTCAAGAGCAAGCAGGGGATTAGGCAAGGTGATCCTATATCTTCATATCTATTTATCCTTGTTATGGAAGTATTTACTACAATGCTGAACAAGAAATATGTGCAAAAAGTCATTTTGTACCATTCAAAATGCAAGTCCCCCCTAATCACAACCCTTTTGTTTGCTGATGACATTATGATTTTTACAAAGCCTGATCACGGTTCCATAGTTCAAATATTAGCAACTCTTCTCAAGTTTTACCAAATGACTGGGCTGAAATTGAATGCCACCAAATCTCATATTCTAACGTCCGGAATCTCCAATGATGATACTCAGAGATTGATTAATTTATCTGGCATACAATCAATGGTTTCTAGCATGAATTATTTGGGCCTTCCTCTTTGTTCATCTAGAATAACTACTACGGATTGCCTGCCTTTGTACTCAAAAATATGTGGTATTATGAACTGTTGGGCTAATAGATTCTTGTCCCAAGCTGGTAGATTAGTGCTGATTAAGTCAGTCATATCTTCTATGATGGTGTATTGGTCCAGGGTGTTTATTCTTCCCAATAAGCTTGTCAACATGGTCAGGAGTGCTATGTTGAGATATTTCTGGACTGGGTCTATGCACTCAAAGAAAATCATCCCTTGCTCCTTTGTCAGGATGGAGAAACCTAAAATAAAAGAGGGTCTTGGTATTTTTAACTTGTTAACTTGGAATAAGGCTGCTTTCAGTGTTCACTTTAATGATCTGCTTTGTAATGCTGATTCTTTTTGGGTTGCATGGACAAAAAAGTATAATCTTGGTGGTAGGAACTTCTGGACAATGTCTGTTCCACAGAATGCTAGCTGGACTTGGAGGAAGTTGCTTGGCTTAAGAACTACTTTCTTACCATTTTTAAAATATTCACTGTCTCATATTAGTACTATTAGCTTCTGGAATGAACCTTGGATGTCTGAGGGTTTGTTTCTTGGTAGTACCTTTTCACATCTCCAGATTGTTCAAACAGGTATTAATAGGGAAGCTCTAGCTATGGATTATCTTTCTGATGGTTTGCTTGTGTTACCTTTCACCAGTAACCAAGAAATAAATGTTGTTTGGAATAAGTTTCTTACTACCAAGTACCCTACTACAGCTGAGGACCATCTTCTCTGGAGTGGTAAGTCCCACTCAATATCTGTTGCCTATGATTTGCTAGTTAATGAATCTGATAGTGTTAACATAGTTTGGCATAAGATTTTATGGTCTAGAATCTCTCCTGCTAGAGAAAACTTACTGATGTGGAAGGTCATAGTGAATGCTCTTCTGACCAAGAGTAAACTTCTGAGTTTAGGAATGTATATTGACCGTATATGTGTTTTTTGCAAGCTGCAGAATGAATCAATTGAGCATTTATTCTTTGAATGCACTGATTTATTAGTTTTATGGAAAAGAGTGGCTAGAAAAATTAACTCAAAACATGTACATGGCCTGTCAACTGTCGAGTGGGATCTGATATGCAAATCTGTAAAGTGGAAGAAACATGAAAGAAACTTATATTTCTTTTGCCTTAAAAAATACATGAACTTGGTATGGAATGAAAGAAATCAACGTTGCTTTGAGGATAAGTGCAGGAGTACTGACCAACTGTGGAATCTCTTTCAGCATGGTATCACGGTGGGTATGAGGGATAGTCGGTATGATTTCTCATGCCAACTGTCTGATTGATGGCCTTTGCTCTTGTCTGTGTATTTGTTTCCTTTTTTGTCTTTCTTCTTGTGTTGTTTTCTTAGTGTGTATGTATTCTTAGTATCCCTGAGTGTGGTTTTGCGATGATTATGTTCTTTTTTTGTTTTTTTTGGGTGATAATGAGCTTGTTCATAATCATTCTCCATTTTTAATTTATCAATAATCTGGTAGGGGGCCAGTTTAAAACCCCGCTTGCCTTGCAAAAAAAAAATTTAAAATCAAACTAGTTATAAATATAAACGTAGGAATTTTAAAACGTATATATAAATTCGACTACGTTTAATATATATTCTTTTACTTACGGAAGAGGAATTTAATTTTTTTTAATATTTTAAATAAATCAAATAATTTTCAAGTTTTAGAATTAAAATTATTATAAAACTTAAAAGCAACATTTATATATTCACATATATGTGTGTATATATATACATTATTTTATATACACCTAATTTCTTTAAAATAAATATTTATTGCAAAATAAAATTTATTTGAAAAAATATTTAAATTATAAAAATGTTTTACAAATAAATATATATATATATATATATACACACATTAAACATAAATATATTTATTTGAAAATTCGTATGGCCGAAATACGAAAAATTCATTTATTATTGATACATGTATAATTTTATATGATTTACTTTATAAACTTTAATTTGACAAGATTACATCATACCTTGACAACTTATTGAGTATGTGACAAAGTAGTCAATTTTTCTATGAACCTTTAAAATTGTTTGTGTGCTTACAATATTTTAAATATAAAATTAAAATAAATAAATTTAAAAATTAATACAACAATTACAACTAAGCCACTATTCCAAAACAAGTTGGGGTCGGCTAGAGATGGAATCCAAAACTAAACGACAAAGTCAATTTAAAAGTAATAATAATAATATTTGATTTAAATATATATAAGGTGAAAATAGAAATAAACATAAAAATAAATTAAATTAAAATAAGTAAACAAATAATAATAAATAAAATAAAAAACAAAAATAGATGAAATTAAAAAACCATGATAATAATAATAATACTAATAGTAATAGGGACCGAAGACTAAACACTAAGTCTTTAGCTCCTATACACTAGGTCCTATAATCTAAAACTTATAATATTACCTCTAAACCAATCCTAAGTAAAGAACTCCTAGCTCATGGTGATCAGGCTTGTTGATTGTGCTTTTGACTTATTATAATATTTTTATATAACCGGCTGTGTAGCCCCGCGCTACACATCCGTTTCGCTCAAAAAACTCCTAGCTCATGGTTCTGCTACCTGGATCATTAACTTCCACGCATTCTTGTTTGACACCAGCTCTTCGAATATATTCCAATCCCTCAAGTCCATTTTTAATACTTTCTCTCATGCTAACCTTGGTCGACCTCTACCTCTCTTTGAGCATTCGATGTGGTTCCAAGACGTATAATTTAACAAAGGTGTATTGAGTGGAAAACCTCCCAATCTCCAGGCCTTCACCCGAATCGACGAAATGATCTGTTTCTATGTTATTCCCTTGTGGAAAACTCAGAAGTGTTTTTGAGACTTAAATTAATTCAAATATCATATTTGTATGTTAGAATATTAATTTAAATTTGTTTAAATTATACAACAATATAATGTAAATTTTAAATTGTTTTAAATTTGAATAAATAGATATAATGTTATATTTATAAGTTAACTATATTGTTTAATTGATTAAAAATATATCGAAACAAATATATCACTTAATAAACTTTATTTGTTAATAATTAAATGTATATATATACTATATGCATAAAAATGAGGGGTTAAAAATAAATAAAACCCATGAGAATTAAGGGAATATACATTGGATGTATATAATCGATGTAATATCCTGAGTTGTAATCGTTATACATATCTCACTTATATAGCCCGTAATTCTCTACAATAAATTTAAATTAATAATTCTCCACGTCTTTTATGATATAAATAAAGTACCATACACATCTACGATTGTTGAGCTCTTAGTCTATATAATATTTAAGGTGGCATTTATATTATCTATGGATAAACAAGAATGTTTATGTGACATTGTTGGGTAACTCAAGTGTTACATAACTCCACTTAGGATATTGCGAAATGATGTGTTTTGGGTACCTATTATACTTCATGATTTATTGAGAAAACTAAATCTCATAAAGATGATTAGGAGCACAATTAAAAATATATTAGGAGCTATATACACTATACCACTAGTAAAGTGTGTTGCTTACAATTTATGTAGACTATGATTTATTGAGCATCTTCAAGATGTAGTAATATGATAAATGGATCCTAAAACCCAATGAATGAATTTATGAAATTCTCATATCTCTTTTATGGTTTTGTGAGATATGAAATTCAGTGGGAGATTTACTAGAAAAGTATAACAAACCATTCTAATAAATATAAGAACACAGGCAATGATATCCAATTTACTCTAATCAATTTGCACAGATCAAATGGCAACAATAAAGCTGTTTTTTCCAAAAAGAACACACTAGTTGACATAAACAACAAAGACCATCTAAAGAATGTTTATATGGCACGCACATATGTAAAGCTTTAGTACGTTGCATAGATTATTGTTATGTGCTATCTACTATAAGCATCAAGCTCCAAAGGCAACATGAGAACATGAATATTTGGGATATGTTCAAGCACCTATGAAATTACATGATGAGCAATCTTGTACCATGAGGTATGAGATATTGTGGAAACTGTTCCATACGAGAATGACTAAGGGATCTTCAGTCCAAGATCATGTACTCAATATGACTAGGTGTACTGAATGGTTGGCCAAGTTTGGTACTGCACTTGTTACTGAGCCTTAAACTGACTTGATTCATGGGCTGTCAACTCTATAATTTGATTAGTTCATATTGAACTTCTATATGCACTCGCTGAAGCATATTGCCGTGGACCTCCTTAATATGTTAAGGATCGTCACAAATGCATTTATGAAAGAAAACAATGCAGTCCTCACTGTCAAGGTTAGCTCTTCCTCGAATAGTCCAAAGAAGGCAAAACGTAAGTTTGAGTACAAGGGTGGAAAGCGTAAGGTGAAGGCATAAGAGAAAGGTGATTGTTACTAGTCTTGAAGAAGTGACATTGGCAGAGGAAATATTGGGAGTACTTAAAGATGCTAAAGGGAAAAGAATCAGATTCTACTCTAAAAGGTATTATCCACATAGAAAGTTGTTTATCTATATGTGCTTCTAGTTAGGTTTTAGACATTGAATCTGAAACTCATATCCATAATTCATTATATGGACTTAGGAGTAAGAGGTCCATCACTAAAGGGAGCATGGAATTTAAAGTTGGAAATGGAACTAGCGTAGTTGTAGTTGCAATGAGAAAATATCATGTGAAACCAGCGAGTGGATATGATTTAATTTTGAATAACCATCATTAAGTAACAATTTTTTTGGAATAATATATGTAACTTGTTTGATAGAGGATAGATATAGTTTTATCTGTAAAAAAATATTGCAAATTTTATTGTGGTAATAAAATGATTGGATTTGGTGCTTTATGTGGAGTATATACTTGTATGATGATAAGAAATGCATATTTGTGCTTGATTTTTTGTCGAATGTGTTATAGGTAAATTATCAACAAAGCATAATTTTGTATTTTATCAGCTTGTTATTTGTTATCTTTTATATGCTTGATATACACATATTACATATCAAACACATTTGCGCTTTACTTATAAATCTTAACATATGTTTGTTCTTATCAAAAGAGAGAGAAAGGGAATATAATAATTACTTTATGTTTGTTGTTAATAAATATATGCTGTATTTAATATATATTTTTAGTGATGTGTATTTATTGGATTCTGATTTCAGTCAAGATGCATTAAAAATATTTTATCGTAGATTTTATTTTTATAGTACAAACAAGACTATCCGTGCCATGCCCATTAGGAAATAATATTGGTACACATCGTCCATGTAGATAAGAATCTTCTAAGCAAGTACATGAGATCGCATTCAAACAACCTGGACCTCGTTCAAATAATATGTATAATATACCATTCATGTTCATTCAAACAAAAGATTATTTTTCTCAAAGTTTCTAACCCAAAAGTCACGGTACTTTTATAGATATTCAAGCATCAAGAAATGAATTTTCAAGCTTCTGAACCATCTTACACAGAGACACATGCACATGCACAAGAGCTCCAAAAAAAGGACGAGAGATCATTTTCATCATTAAATGTCATCTATACAAGTACAAATCCATACACCACAACTTGGTTTCACCTATACTCAAATACCACACATCGTTACATCTTCACAAATGTGTTTTCACAATAAAAAATCAACTTCGACACTACTACCTCATCGAAAAAATAGGGCAACGAATATAAACTAACTTTATTGTTCGAACCAGATTCAATTTTTGCATCAAAACAAGGTAGAGCTTCATACATTAGTCTCATGTAATCATTTTTACGCAAGCAAATCTAGATCAGCAGTAGGTGCAGTGTTTCAGATTGAAGCATACATTTTCAAATTTAGATTTAGGAAATAGTAATCTTCATACATTAGATCTGAGCCATACCCAAGCATCGCTTTTAGATCCCATCAGCAAATCTGTAATGACCCGACCTTTTGGCCCTTGAATGTCAACACTAAAAACATCCATGGTATTCGTGTGTCGAACACCCGTGTGCAGAAAATACAGAAAGTTAGGGTAAAATAAAAAAGTAATAGAACAAAAAATGGAGAATACAACATCAAAATCTCATAGCAAAATGATAATATATAATATCAAAAGAACAATACAAAGGCCTAGTCTGAATATAGAAATTTAAGAGTTACAAAACCTAAGCAATATCATCAGTCTGGACAGTTATAGCAACCTGTTCTCACAATCCTAATATATACAATATAGTAATGCAGTGCAAAAAAAAAATACTATGGTAGGCAAACATCTAGCTCGTCTTCATAAGCTCCAAAGTGCTCATAGCTAAATCTAAAAATATAAATGCGGATGACCCAAGCATTATAAGAAAAAAACATTCGAATCAGTTTGAAAAACTAGTGTGAGAAACTCAAGAAATATGTGACATGTAACAGTAACTATTAAGAATGTATGGAATCTCGTAACGGTTTTTCCCTTAAAGAAACCAACCATTCATTAAGTTTAATATAGTGATATGAAGGACAATGTTTAAAATGTAGAATATAAATCATATCAAATAGTTGTTGCGCATACGATAAAAAAAATAGGTATGCAATCAAACTGCTAATGTGTGTTCGCATATATGTAAGAATTTTTATGGATATCTCCTTGGATCAAGCCAAATCCGACCTCCTGCACAAGGCTTAGAGATACACTTTCAAGCAACAAACATCTCCAGGGAATGTATACAGTAAATACATAGTTGGCTATGCCCAAGCACTCGTGGTTTCGAATGCGTCGCTTCCGCAAGCATATTCATAAGCAACACTAGATGGGAATCGCCTACAACCTTGGGATTGCTAAATGCTATGTTCCTTTGACTATGCATCATATCTCTGGTTTTAGTCATTAACTGATAGTGGAGCTATGTTTGGCATTTCTTACATGAGTCTTCATTACTCGAACCAAACACAGATCCCCAAATGGATTCCATCATCTCGAATAGATCTCAAATCTCCATAAAGATTCTTGCATAAGTCCTCCGACAAACGCTAATGCTATCCTCTCTCTTGGAATACTCCTCAACATAGACAATCCAATATGATAGCACTAATTGAAATGTTAATGCCGACCTCTCCCTTAGATTTAACCTTAGGATAGACAGTTCAACTTTATAATATTCACTTCACAACACTGCCAAAACATAGAACTAGTATACTAATTTTGAAGTGGCATTCGATAAGTAAAACAGTTACTGATCACAATCTCTTTAAAACAAATTTAATGGATTTTTGGGTAACTCAATTCTGATTCTTTCATAAATAAGAAAAATCTAGAGGCATTTCATACCAATGCTCCTCCCCGAGGGTTCTCATTAGTATGAAATCATGAAGCCTTTTGATACTTCTTATGTCACATTTGGTCCAGTTCGATAGTTGACTAATCGACTATCTAATCAAAAAATTACTTATAAAAATCAATATTCATATACTTAACTTGTTTCTAACATTCTAACTTAACTTTTCCTTATCCAAGAGTGAAGTTGGGTAAGTTAGAGCACTGGTTGCAAATCAAAGCCTTGCATTTACACTTCATTCTTGAATCTCACAAATAAATAAGTCTACCTCGTTGATTTTTAATATTGAGTGTAGTATTAGTGATTTCCATAAACAAGTGAGAAATGACATGATTAACACGTTTTCGACATTCTTGACTTAACTATTCCTCGGTAAAGAGGGACATCGATGGGTTAGAGCTCTATTGCTCATATCCCTACTCGAACATCAACTTTAACTCTCATAAATAGATAAACTTCGTCGGCTTTTAGTGTTAATCATAGTAAACTACTTTTCAAATAGGTAATTAAAAAATTAACCATTTAGCCATTAAGTAATTCTTAACCACTTTTTGAACCTTTTCTTTTACTTTTAAAACAATTTTAGAGATGATATACATGTGTATAGTCATTTTATTTATAAAACTAGATATTTAATAAAACATTTTAAAAGTTAATATTACATAAGATTTTTATACTTTAATAATATAACAAACTAATCTTCTAAAAGCTATATATACTTAAAGTACTTGTAATAGATTTTAAAACATTTATCCAAACTATTACTTGAATACAGCAAGTTAATAAAATCTTTTAAAACATGGAAAATATATTTTCCTTATATTTTAAGTAAAACCACTTCTTTGAAAATTCACAACTAATTCTTAAAAATTCATTAGAATCTCAAACCACTTTTTAAAATACTCTACTATGAGTTAGCTAATACTTATAAAAAGAATGATATGAAATACTTATGTTAAAAGTCCTTTTCAAACATTTGAAGTTCAAAAATAAAGGCTAAACAAAGCACTTTTGCACAAGTGAATTTATGGCCACTTTTCAAGATGTTACTTAACATTTTACCATCCAAATTTTTTTATGGAAGCAAGAATACATATAAAAAAATCATAAATACGGTAAGACTCTCCTAAGGATCTCTCTACAAAGTTACATAGAAATTGCCAAAAACAAGACAATTCCAAAGTGCATCCATAGCGACTATCACTATAAGTGCACTTTCAAATCCGAGTCTAATCTAAACCAAAGTTCAACTACAATATATGTGCTTTATTTCAAGGTCCTTCTACAAGTCACACAAGCCCATTCAAGTCTATTCATGTCCGTTCATATGGATTACATATGTCACTTTCAAAGCAAGAATCAAAACCAATATTTCAATGTATGTCAATATAAATTCAAACAACATTTGCACAGTGAAACACAAGCGTATATAACCAATATTTTCCATTTAATGGCAAGTTAACTCACCTTTAACCAAGAAAAAAAGGGAGATCTGAACACCCAAGTCCAACCTCGACCTTGTAACCACCTTCTTCATTCTCTTTTCTAGCTTTGCACTTACCTTTTGCCTCCTCCCCGTAATTGCTCATGGCCTTCATTGATAGGGGAGATTGGCTTCACTTATTCCAAAACAAACTATCTAAGAGTTGTTGTAATGTTGTCCCAAGGCTCTACTCCAAATTTGAGTTGATTTGGATGAGTTTGGAATTTATTTTCTTTAAAACTTTTGAGAAGAAGAAGACATGAAAGAGAGCTTGTTTTTGCTTTGAGAATTTATAATTTACTATCAAGGGTATACCCCTCCTTACATAGGCTTCAAATGGTGCTCCTTAGCCTTGTTCTCACCCTCTATTCATGTCATGGAAGGCCCACCCCTACCCCCTCCCCCCACATGCCCCCATCACTTCTCCTTTATACCTCTTTCTTTTAGCAAAAGTCTACTTTACCCTTTACAATATGCATTATTCCCTTATAACATTCTAGAACCTTCCATTTTCTTTATGAAGAGAATTTTAAATTAGTTGTTAATGTGTTCATTTGATCTTTAGATAAGTGCACAATAGTTCAAATAATTTATATCGATCAAAAAGTTGTTTACCGATAAACTGATTATTGGTTACATCATCGATTTTCCTTCGCAGAATATATTTTTGTAAACAATTTTCAAAAACAAGTTTGTTATCTTTATCATTAATTAAAAAGATGTTTAACAAGATTATAAAATCTTATTTTTAACACTTAACTATATCTCAAAAAATTTCGATATTCGAAGACGAAGTGTTTGAATTTTTCGAATACGCTGCATTCTCCCCATTTAGAACATTTCGTCCTCGATATTCAAACAAGAACGATAACCAAAGGAGATAGAAGAATAAGATACACACACAGAGTACTACTGAAACTAAATACAAGCTAAACTACAAATAAAATTCATACTAGCGACTCCACCTCAAAAGGTGAGTATACTACAAAAGATATATGATACTTAAGACAAGAAGGAACCCGTAGTCTATAAGCAACTCTAGATAGGACTCCGTCAAACAGTCCTCTATCTTCCTTGTACAATCCCGAGCATCCTCGGTCCATGGCACTTTTTAAACTTAACTATGGAACAAGCACATAAATAGTCAAATAACATTCGCAATCACTAGCAACCAATGCTCATGGTTTTCTCAGGTTCAAAATTCTCCCATCGCCTAAGGATGATAAACAATCTACTAATCGTACCTTAAACTCAACAGCCTTAGATTAGTATTAGATGATTATCCATGCTACCTCATAACAAATCAAAGATTCATTCTTCAAACTCTTCATAAGTCAACATAACACATCCTACAAATGTACTAAATTCCGTACGAAGCACATGAACCCTTCGTATGCAATATCTGATCTGAACACTTGCTCGATCACATAGATTTCACTTACAAACTAGTGTAGCTCACCTGACCTCTCTAGTGTGGACTCTAGTTTGGTTCCTTGATTAGAAACTATAGCTCTCCTTGCATAGCCATATACTATGACAGAAAATCTTTGGAGCATATCACGAATCCGTATCAATTGTTCGCCATCAAGAATCGAGTGACAATCTTTGTTCAGATTAGTGTAAACCACCTCGAAAACATGTACTCGAATGCAGGATGAAGAATAGTGATGCGAGTAAAATAATCTACCTACAACTTACATATTTATCTTCTTGGTTTCTCAACTACACCAATTTCTTTTTAATCACATTCATATATACAAATAGTATGTCATTCAATACTAAAACCATTTATGAATCATTTCATAAAAACCTAACTTCAAGTTTATAAACATTTTATAACTTAAGTTTATACTCGTATAATACCTCGCTACATCCTAAGAGCATATGCAAAACATCATTGTTTTACTTAACAAGCATGATCAATAATTTGAACTTGTTTTAACTTACTACCTTATTCAAATTCAAGTTTTATATGAACTCAACATTATATTTTTAAAAACATTTAACTACAGGTTCTATAACGATTCGGAAGTTTTTGTTTATCCAAAATTGCCGAAAATTCACTTCATTTTAACAATTGAAAACTACCAAACAACATATCATATCAAGATGCACATACCATACGTTCATAAAGCAAAATAACTCAACAAGAAAACTTTAGAACTAAGCAATGGTTTTCAATTTCAACAATTTTAAAATAATATATGCATATAACATTTTGTATATCAAATATATATTCAGGATTAAATCAAAATCCATTTTACCAAAACAACTTTATAGCATACCCCACAAAGAAACCTTGAATATGAACGTCGGCGATGCTGTAGTCATCAACGAAATTATTTTCAAGCGATAGAAGTGAGTTCAGTACACCTAAACAATACGTTTGGTACTTAATCAAAATCATTGCAAAGTGGTATCAAATACTTCGTATAATAATACTAAGTATCATGACCTAAACAAATTTTCAAATAATTACTTCCAAAAATACTAATATCATTTTCTTTAAAATCCTGAAATTTTTTTTTCAAAGATACCGGTATTTAAGTTCTCAAATTCTCTATTTAAATCCTTTTCGTTTATAGACCATATTTCATAAAGCATACTTATATAAAGTAACTTTCTTATACAAAACTTCTCACAAATATTTATTTCTAAAATATCCTATCGTTTTTGTACTTATAATAAATATATTTTACTAATTTTAACTGTTAACCTAAACACTATCACCAAATTCCTTACAGTCAAACCATGAAACTTAATTCATAAGGTGTTCATTTCAATGTATCTGCAAATACTGTCTATTCAACCCATGATGTAGAAAGGTAAAACTGCTAATAACTGGTCGAGCACAAATCAAAGATCAACAAACAATAGTCCATGTTCCCAACATGTCGAGCTTGACTTACACAGTCAAGGTTACATGATATTAAACTATGAGAAGCACTAAAGTAAAAAAACATGAATAAAAACCCCATAAACAGATGGTATACCCTCAAGAATCTGCTTCCTCTTCCCAGCTGCATAAAAGGGAGGTGCTAAAGCAAGTGCGAAAAGCCTAGGTTGTTGTCTTATCTGAAGGATCGAACAATCCCTGACAAAATGACCACGCTGGTAACAGCCTTAGCAAGTCCTCGGTGCAAACTACGCCTTTACCGTCTTTGGCTCAATCTTTGGATCATTTGTGATTGGTGCTTTAACCATCTGCCTTCCTCTCCCCTACCTTGCACTTCGTAGTAAAATGACCCTTCTGTCCATGCCTACGGCGAGTTAAACCAGAAATATCTCTCGACATTTGAAACTTTTGCTTGTTACCTTCGGTTGGTGCAGATATAGATAGCTTTGGAGCCAAACCCTCAAATCGAAGCCATCCTAATTATTTCCTTAAATGCTCCTTGGATATGATCGGTCATAACCTTACAGTCCACGTTGCATAAACTAATCCAAGCCTAGATCTCGATGATAGTCTCAATGTCGTTGAACCTCTTTCTGCCCACTACCTCAAACTCATGCCATTTCGAAGCAAAGTCTTTCCATAGTCGAACCTGCACCACTTCTTCTAATACATCTCCATTAGCATTAGAAGCCCCAATACACACAGTTCTTACTACCTTATCAAAGCGAAATAGCTTTAGGAAACTAAAGGATAGAGTTACTTCAAAGAGAGGGTTACAAAGAAAGAGATATTCCCAAGGAAGAATTTAAAAGTCTAGTTTTCAAAATACAAATACGCTCTCATATGTACAATACACTTGACTCATTCTAGGGTATCGCTTACTCTATCTTTAATGAGTCATAGCCAACCAAAGCCATAACCTCGGGCTCTAATTCCAAATGTAATGACCTAAAATTTCGACTCTCAAATGTCGATACTAAATACATTCGTGGTATTCATGTTCCGAACATCCAAGTGCTGAAAAGAAAAAAAGTTAGGGTAGGATAAGAAAGATTAGAACAAGAAAGGGAGAATACAACATCAGAATCTCATAGTAAAACGATAATATATAATATCAAAAGAATGGTACAAAGGGTTACTCCAAATATAGAAATTTAAAAGTTACAAAGCCTAAGTACTATCATCGACCTGGACAGTTATAGCAACATGTCCTTATAATGCTGATATATAAAATACAGCAATGCAACGTAAATAAGAATACTACTATAGGTAAACATCTAGCTCGTCTCCATATCCTCTAAACCGTCCATAGCTAAATCTAAAAATATACATGGGGCTGATTCGAGCATTATAAGAAAATAACACCTGGATTAGTTTGGAACACCAACGTAAGAAACTCAAGAAATATATGACATGTAACAGTAACTATTGAGACCGTACGGATTCCCATAACGATTTTTCTCTTAAAGAAACCAACTATTCATTAAGTTTAATATAGAGATATGATAGATAATATCAAAAGTGTAGAATATAAATCATATCAAATAGTTGATGTCTGTATGACACAACAATAATAGGTATACAATCCATATTGCTAAGGTGCGTTCATATCTGTGTAAGGATTTCCATGCAGATCTCCTTGGATCAAGCCGAATCTGACCTCCTGCACAAGGATCAAAGATATCCTTCCGACCAACGAACATCTCTAGGGAATGTACTATATGAAGCTGGCCTATGCCCAAACACTCGTGGTTACGAATGTTGCACTTCTGCATGCATATCCGTAAGTAACACTAGATGGGGGTCGCCTAAACCCTTGGGATTGCAAAATGCTACTTTCCCTTTGACTATGCATACTATCTGTTTATACAACAATTGGGCACAACACTCTTCAGATGTGATTGAAGAGATTAAAGTGAAGAAACTAAATGGGAAAAAGGCTAATCTAACAATCACACTAATAAGAAAGCATGCAGAAATAGAAAGAGACAAGAAATTATAGTGGTTCAGCGTTGTAGCCTACATCCGCTTTGAATGTTTTGCTATTTATTGATGAATGACAAGCGATTACAATAGTACAAAACTCAAGCACTCAATTACAACAGAATTGCGGTAAAGTAATAGGGTATTGGAGTCAAAAAGTCCTTTTTCTATAGGCGCAGGGGTGCTATTTATCGGTGTAGGTCTGAAATATCTGCCCCTAAGCTCGGAGTACTCCTTCTTACACGTGGGTGGGCCTACCAGATCGATCAGGGTTCATTTGGGATCGATTAGGATTGATCCCCATTTCCTTCGTATCGATCGAAATTGTGTCCATTTGGGCTGCGATCGATCGTAGGAATTCTTGAGGTGATAAGTAAGCTTCTCTGAAAATTTCATAGCATTTAGGCTTGTAGATTTTGAGTTATGATCGATCCAAGATTCATTTTGCAAGTGGGCTGAAGTGTGCATATCGATCCCTGTTCCTATCGATACTTCTTCATATCGATAGGCTACGTATCGATCAGTGGTTCATCAATGATGTGGAGCGATGTTCAGTGGAGATCCACAATTCATGCTAAGTGACCATTTCTCTTAGTTGACTTTGCCTTCTTCATATCGATCGTATGTGGTTCCTTTCGTATCGATGCTTGGAAGGCATCTTCATATCGATACCCAGTTGTTAACTTCGTATCGATGCCTGGAACGATCGATACGAAACAGAGGGAATGGGTTGATCGATATGAACCGAACATATGAATTGATGATGCGCGATCGATACGAACAGGATGAAAGTGGATTTGATGGATACGAGGTCTGAGGGATACGAAGAGGGATGAACTTTGACGGATACAAACTGAGATCTTCTACATAGATTTTAATCGATCCATTATTTGAGCATACGAACTCCGATTGACTTACAATTTGGAATGTTTCCTTTTATAGCTTTGTTTGTCATACCATGTAAATTGTAGTTCGATCTGGACTTTGAAAAAATTTGCCAGTATCGTTGGTGAACCTGTGTATAACCGATCTTTAGGATGGATTGTCTTTAGTTCCTAGTCAAGTTCTTAGTGTCACAGCCTTGCCAAAAGGCGGGATAACATTTGCTCCCCAAAGTACGTCCTACGTGAACATGACATGCTTTGAAAAGTTGCAATCTTCAATCTGAAAAAGATTTATCTAATTCGTTGAATAGTCATCGTCTTTTCATCAAGAGATGTAACCATTAATTGATTTTCAGCATTATAAATGTTGAATTGTTGACTGTCAATGATCATGCGGTGTTTTGTTGTAACTAAAGGTTGAGTGCTACTATTTTGCGTTCGTTGCTTTGGTTGTCACTAGGTAAGCATCCAATTCCTGTTAATTTTGAAAATCGAAAGTTAGTTCATCATAAATGCACGTATGTTAACCTGACGCATGCTCACGTTTGCATGTTTACAGGTCATTTTCAAGTTCTTTTGTTATTGTTTGGATCGAGTTTCATATCGATCCTCTCCTGGATCAATGTGAAATTCGAGTTGTAGCAACCATTGATGGTTGTTCTAAGTCACTCCTTTGTATCGATCCTCTCCTAGATTGATTTGATATGTTAGAATGCACGCTTCATATCGATGGCTATCGGTATGAAATAAATAGTCCTTGGATATGATTCATATCGATGGATACGAGGTCTTAGTGTCTTCAAACAGATGGATATGAAACAAACGCTGCGTATCGATGGAGCTCGGTGGTTCAAACATGATCTTATAGTGATTTTCATACAATGGTCATCGATACATGATGGTATGATCCTGCAGTACTTGTTTCATATCGACGGATACAAAGTAAAGGGCTGCCCATCGATGGTTCCGAAGTGTTAGACTATGGATCACTCTAGGCTGATGGATAAGAATCGGTATGTTTATATCGATGCAAGTGATCGTCCTAGGTTTGTTTGCATAGTGTCTTTCATATCGATAAAATTTTGACCGCTTCAATCGGTTTTGGCTATTGGGATACGAAGCGTTTTTAACATTGGTTACAAATTCATATATACACCTTTTGTATTAACCAAATTTTCTTACTTTATCTTGCTTTTAACCTTCCTTCATATAGAGCGAGAACACAAGAAAAACTAATGCCTTCGTCTCCAAATAAAATAATCCATTAATCCTTCAAACTGACTGTTTAAACTAGGTAATTGACTAATTAAATCGACTTTAAAATGATGAGACTTGGGACTGCCGATTCATTAATTGTCGTGGCCGATTCCGGTGTCGTTGATATCGGAATTTGGTTGGAGTGAAGTCGAGGAAGTAGTAAAGGAGTTTTGGTAGCTTAGTGAAGAAGAAGAGTAGTTGATTAGGATAATGGAGTTACTCGTATCAATGGTGGATGGAGGAAGCATTTTTGTATCGATCTGGAATATGGAAGTTCGTATCAATCTGGAAATTATGAATGAAGGGAGCAGCTTCGTATCAATCTAGAATTGTGGGAGTTCGTATGGATCCGAAGCGATCGAATATGAAGCCATGGTTGTGTCATCGATACAAAGCCATGGTGGTGATCGATACAAAGCCTTGGTTGGTGATCGATACGAAGCTGGACTCTTGTGGAATGATCCAATTTGAACTTCAATGGATATGAACTTTTGCATAGTCAAACACTCGACTCCGACGAGATTTAGCCTTGCATATCAAGACTTGACCATTAAACTACATATCTGATAGTCCTTCTAAGCTCATCGACGGAACTGTATTTGACAAACTTAATAAACTTTAACATGGATCGTTCCTTGAAGACGAGAAGGCACGTTTGGAATGGTCAGCGATAATGATCACTTTGGTTGAAACTCGAAGTCTTGTCATTTTAACATCCTTCAAACCTGTCGAAATTTAAAGTATTATGTCGTACTGCATTGCACAACACGATCATGCACTCACACCGGGGGACACACGGGTTTATTGCGATCTAATGATGACTTTTACTAAGTTCGATAGCTATGGATCCTGGGAGCTCCGAGCTACAGGATATTCAGAGTCGTCCACTCCCTGGAATTGAAGTGCCAGATATTGCGGTAGATGTAGTTAGTCCTACCCCGAATGAACTGCCTGGTGCAGTCTTAGTTCTAAACCCGGAGGATTCTGTTTATTCTAAAATCTCCAAAGACATGTTTAGCAGGATCTGCCTTAGGCACGAATTATCTCTAAATGATTATTTATTGTCGAGGCCAGAGGACAAGGCCCACAATCTTCCAGAAGGGTATAATGCCTGCAATAGGTTTATGTGTGCTGCCAAAACATTCCCTCCATTCAACCAGTTTGTTCGAGAAGTGTTGTTCTTCATGAGGATTTCTCCTTCTCAATTGCATCTGAACGGATACGCTCTTCTCAACTTCTTATACACTATCTTCATGGAGCATATTTTCCGACCACCAACTATTGAGGAAAGCAGATATCTACTCAACGTCAAAAGTCATAGGGACAATCCTTCATTCACCGTCTTAGAAGTAGTCTGAAGCAGCCAAGTAGTGGTAGGTGCTTGGAGCAAATTAAGCTACTCCAAAACCGAATGGTTATTCATTCGGTGTCCAACCGGATCCGCTAGGCGATGGTTAGTTATATAAATGCTCCAACTCCTTTGTCGATTAACTAGATAATACAAGTTGATGCTGATTTTAATGCTTTGCCTCTTTTGCAGCTTCGATTTTGTGGCCCGAAACGATTCTCCAACCGGTGCCAACTGAGCACAGAGAAATCGATGAAGTCCTTACCGATGAAAATTTATTATTCGTGGGGCTTATAGAAAGAGATCAAAGCATCGGGCTAATAGGAGTCCTTAGGGTGGCTCCGATAAGGCAAGGAGGATGAAGAGCTCCTAGAGTTGCAACAGGTGAACATGTTAATGACGAGAGTTTGCCAGCTGGGGATGAGCCCGCAGTTGCACCTTCGCATAGTCTTCGATAATTGAAAAGAAAAGTCAAGGTTCTCGCCCATAAATCTCCAAGGCGTAAAACTATTGTGGTATCTCTACCTGTTGCAACTACTATATGTTTAGAGACTTCTCCTCCAGAAATGGAGAGTTCGTTGAAAGGATTGGTGGATATCCCTATTCCCGACGACTTGACTTCATTCTAAGATTTTGGATTAGAGGTACTTCATTCTCCATCAAAAAATGATGCAGGCTTAAGTGCTTTAGATATAAGGGAGCCAAATCCTACGAGAAAGGCCACCACAATCGATTGATTGGTGGGTTTGCACATTCATACACACATTTCATGGCATCACACAACTTCTAATCACATGTTTTCATGTTTCAGGACATAACTAATTATGCTTCTCTTTTCATTTTACAAACACAATGGTGAGGCAGGGGTCTATTCTCGTCAGTCTTCACTCCAACACCATTCTTCCAGCTCTTATTTTGAATATCATAGGCACGAAAGCAAATGAGACTATGATCGCCGCCACCGTTCCAGCCAAGAGCATGAGCGTTATAAAAGGGAGAGGGAGAGGCGACATTAAAGTAGGCGTCATTCCCGTTCGCGATCGCCTCTACCTAAAGGTTCACTAAAACCCTCCGGCTCTGGCAGATAACCTTCTGAGACTGCCCATAAAATATTGCCTCCTTATACTTCAAAATCTAGCGAACAACGTCGTAGGACTGAGGCGGAAACTCCCATCGTTACAGAACCGGCCACTATAGAATCCTCCGTAGAGGGAGCCATTAGAATTACTAAGTTAAAGCAAGACTTTCTAAATATATGCTTTGATGGCTTCTACTTCCCTCCGAACTTGAAATGGAATCCCAATGATGTGGAAAGAATGGTATAGGACTATGTGCACGATGTTTACAATCAGTACCGGGAGTGGGTGAAAAATGTAGAAAAAGCTTCAGTGATAGCCTTCGAGCGGGCCAAGATAAATGATAAAATTGAGACTGATCTCACTCAGAAAAATTGGATAATATAAGTGCTTAATAACAAAGTCGAATCTTCGAGGAAGTCAGAGATGGAGGCCGATAAGAGAGCTGATAAGGCAAAACAGTCCATGGAAAGAATGTGACGGACACATATGGCCTTGTTGGAAGAGATGAGCCACCGAAATACTGCTGTTATGGAAGAGAGAGACATTGTGCTGAAAGAGCTTAACGAGCTAAAGGCAAAATTTGCTGAGGCCATCAAGGAGAAGGATGAGGACAACAAATCTGCCCAGGAGGCAAGCGAACAGGTAGTGATGCCTAAGGATGGAAGGGATGCGATGAACTTAAAGGCTCAAGAAGTCGAGGCTAGAATTAAGAATGAAATTATGGAGGCCAGGATGGAGAATGAATTTGAAGATTTCCTGGTCATATACAACATCAACATTTTAAGAAACCGCAATCTAACTTGGCTTGATGAAGATTAACCTTTTCAATTGTACAAGGCTTAGAGTCGTTTGATGGAGGACGAGAAGGTGACTCGTAACACTACAACCATCGACGAATTCGAATTGGAAAATCAAATACCTGTCGGAGATGAGCCGAAAGTCCTCAGCGACACTATCATTGCTTATGAAAAGGAAAAGCTTGCTGCTAAGTATTCAGATGCTGGAGAAGGATCTGGAGTTGAACATCATGAAGCAGGCTCCGAAGCGTTCCAAGTTTCTCAATCTAAGCCTACTTCTTCTATTGATCTTCCAACTGTTCCAGGATACGACCCTAATAAGCCGGACCTATATCCAATAAATGAATGCGGCTCTGAAGGCACATCAGCCTAGTACATAAGTAAACCTAAGGAAGGTATTCTGAACACTTCTCCTATTCACTCGAACATAGGAACATTGTTAGAAGACATTACTAATATTTTCTCATATCTTCATTCAGGCTTAGATTCTGCATCACTTGATCCTCCTGCAACTCAAGGAATGCACCACGAGTAGGAGCCACTAATGACAGAAGCTACAACTACAATGGTCGTCGTATCGATTGGGGAGATGCACGAAAGCGTTGTGTTTTTTAAGAACAAATGATAGAAGAACTCCTCGGCCATCAAAGCGACCCGATCAACGAAATGCCTTTCGTCATTGATGAAGATGTGATGATGACGTGCTCCTGGACCCCGATTAGTAGCATGCCAATGGGGATTCATGCAGATCAGGATGAGGAGATAATGGTGGAAATTAAAGCCGAGATAGAGCAAGCCAAGCAAGCTAGTAGTGTTGGTGGCATGGCTGGTACTGGCCTGGTCCCTATGCTCATTGTTTCTCCGGGTCGCACCATCATCGATACCAGCACGCCTCATTCTTCTAGCGTTGAAGGTGCTACCATTCCTTTAGTTCCACGCACGGAGGGTATTTCGATCTCCGTAAGTTCCAAGAAGGAGACTGTTTTGATACCTCCGGCCGAAGACAAACCAGCTAAAGTAGGCCGAGGAGGTAAAGGCTCGAAGAGGCAGTTAAGCAGCAGTTCGAGCGAGTCTACGTCAAAGAAGAGCAAGAAGGATAAAGAACAAATGCATAGACTTGCACTTTCGCTCCTTCTTTCTGCAGATAGCTTAGAATAAGATTTCCTTTTTCTTTTGTAGGTCATGTATAGATGCGGGTTCGGCCCTTGCTTATAGGAATTCTTCGAATAAGTTTTTGTACTTATCTTTTTCAAAGAATAGTGGAAATAAAACTTCATTTTTTTCTTTCCAGCATAACTCTATGTTTAATTGTTTAAGTATTTCAGCACTCATGTTTCCGTTAATTGTACTTTTGAGGCTTAGTCTCTGAGTCCAACTTGAGTCCGGTCGTTAAGTCCTGTAGTCATGGCTTTAGGTAATAACCAGACGTCGAGTCGAGTCCCAATGTTGTGCTATTTTAGCTAGTGGCTAGTACTTGAGTTATGCCTCCGGTTCTGGGGAGAATTGAAGTGGTCGGTCGGCAGTCGTTTTCCGCCTACACTAACTTTAACTTAGTCGAAATAAAGTTAAAGTAAAATGAGTTTGAGCGGTTGGATCACACTCGCTCATTTGTTGGTATTCCCATCCACCCTCTGGGGATTAAACTTGTATGTCGGCGGTCGGTCACGCCTACTTAATGTTTGAAGTCATATCTGTGCTCCAAGGACTTGATTTATTTTATGGGCAGTCAGTCACACCCGTTTAATACTTAGAATTATAACCGCACTCTGGGGACTTAAGTTATTTTATAGGTGGTCAGTCACACATGTTTAATACTTATAATCACATCCGCACACCGGGGACATGATTTAATTTTACGGGCAGTCAGTCACAACCGTTTAGCGTTTATACTCCAGCCTACGCTTTTGGGACTAGAGTTAGTCGTTGGGTGGTCAGTCACACCCGTTTGGTGCTTATACTCCGGCCCGCACTCTCGGGATTAGAATTAGTTGGTAGGTGGTTGATCACACCCGTTAATGTTTTATACTCTAGTTTGCACTCTAAGAATCTAGAGTCGGTCGACAGATGGTCAATCACATATGTTTAAGTATTAGGATCTCGTTCGCACTTTGGAACGAGGGGTTGAACAGGGTTGTCGATGGTCGGATCACATCCACCCTGAGTTAGCAAGCGAAGTCATATATTGATGGGTCCATCCTCTTTGAGCTTTGATTGGATGAGGGCAAAGTCATAGGAGGAAGATCCACCCTCTTTGAGCCCGTGTTTTGGATTTTGTATTCCAACTCACACCTCGAGAGCCGGAGTTTATTAGAGGATTGTTGTGTTTTAATTTTTTTTAAATTTATTGTTGCTTGCCCCTAATCTTGGGGTTTCACTTAGCGGGTGACCGGTTGGGTCACAGTCACTCTCTATTTTTTACAAGTCCCACCTTGAGAAGGAACTTAGCTCTTTATACATTGTGACGGTCACATGATGCATTTCATAAATTGTTTATCTGGCTTGATGAGTCTGCATTGCATTGCTGAAATAAGAAAGTATGGAAAATTCATTTGCCTTATTACAAGTTCGAATTCAAAAAATGCATAAATAAATTTCAAAGGAAAAGCAGACTAAAGAAATAAAAGCCAGTTATGTGTAACAGCAATGGAGACTCTCGCTATTCTATGCTCTTGGTAATGTAAGACCGTCAATGGTTGATAGTTTAAATGTGCCGTCTCCAAGTCTCTGCTCTATGATATATGATTCTTCCCATGTCGGTTTCATGTGTGAAGGGACTGGATAAATTCTCTTGAGTACAAGATTGCCAACTTTGAAGGTTATGGGTCGGACCTTAGCGTTGTAAAACCGGGTGACTAAATTGCGGTGTGTGGCTACCCTCAAATCAGCCTCTTCATGCTTCTCATCCAATAGATCCAAAGATTCCGCAAGTAAGATGGCATGTGTCTATGGATAATAGGTTACTTAGTGAGAAGATAATTCTAATTCAACTGGAATAACAGCTTTGGAGCCATAGGAAAGTGCAAATGGAGTGTGGCCGGTCGCAAACTTGTGGGTAGTTCGATATGACCATAGGGCTATGGAAAGTTCATCAACCCATCTGCCTCCAGCTATTTCTAGTTGTTTGTTCAGAATGGACTTGATAACTTTGTTAACAACTCTGACCTGTCTATTCGCTTGAGAATGAGCTGCTGCCGAGAACTTCTACCGGATGTGGTAACATTGAAAGAAAATTTTGAACTCGACACTATCGAATTAGGCTCCGTTGTCAGTGATAGTCGTTTACGGGAAGCCAAAACAACAGATAATGTTGCGTACAACAAAGTTGATTACTTTCTTCGTCGTAATAGTAGCAAGGAGTTCGGCTTTCGCCCATTTGGTAAAGTAGTCAACTGCAACGATGGCATATTTCGCACCTTCTTTGGCCAAAGGTAAGGACCCACTTATATCAATACGCCATGTGGCGAACAACCATGGACTGACCATTTGAGTGATTTCGGTAAACAGGGATCTTGGAATTCGAGTATGTTTCTAGCATCTATCACATTTCTTGGCATTGTTCGATGTGTTTCAGTTCACAATGGGCCAGTAGTACCTATATCTGAGTATCTTCTTAGCAAGAGCTTGTCTCATGGTGTGGTCGCCACACTCCCCCTCGTGCACATCGTGTAACACTCATTTGATCCCATCGTGGGAGTCACACCGAAGTAAAGGAATAGAATACCCTCTCCTGTACAGAACTCCATTCTTGATAACAAATCGTGAAGCTTTCGGGAGAACCTGTATTTTCTCGCTTTTATGCTTGGGTAAAGCTCCATGCTTGAGATAGTTCTTGAATGGAGTCATTCACGACCCCTTGTTGGGCGTTGCCTAGTGCCCCAGTCCATTCTAATTGGTAGATACTCGAAGCAGTGAGTGTCTCAACGGGGACGAGTCCCATTTGTTGCACTTCGCCAGTGCTAGCCAATTTTACCAAAGAATCAGCTTTATGATTTTTCTCTCGAGCTATACAATGGATAGCATAGTAGTCGAATTGATTCAACACTTCTCGGACCCAAGTAAGGTAAGTGGCTAATCTTCGGTCTTTATCTCGATACTCTCCTCGAACTTGGCATACAACAAATTTGAATCACTGTGAATCTCCACAGCAATAATTTCCAAGTCTTTGGCAAGTCCGAGTCCAGCGAGTGGAGCTTCATACTTGGCTTTGTTGTTAGTTGCACAGTAGTCAAACTTTAGAGCATAGCATATGGATCAGACTTTTGAGGTTTCAAATACCACTCCAATGCTTGAGCAACGGTCGTTTGATGCGCCATCAGTGTATAGCTTCCACATATGCTTAGGAAATTCACTAGCTTCGAGCAAGTCTTCTGGTATAGTGAATTCGGCTATGAAGTCTGCCAGAACTTGTACTTAGATGGCTCGCCTCGGTGTATAAGCAATATCAAGTTGACTTAACTCGATGTTCCACTTGAGCAATCTACCAGCCGTTTCATGTCATGTTAGGATCTGTCGTAATGGTTGGTCAGTGTAGACTGTTGATTGGGTGAGCCTGGAAATATGGACGGAGCTTTCTCGAGGCTATGACGAGACAATAAGCCAGCTTTTCTAACTTTGAGTAGTTTGTTTCTGCTCCTGTCAATCTCTTACTGATATAATAGACCAGTCGTTGGATCTTACTCTCTTTCCGAATCAACGTAACACAGATCGCATTTGCTAAAACCTCCTAATAGATGTATAATCTCTTGTGATCAGCCAAATTCAACAAAATGGAAGGTGTCTCCAAATGTTTAACTAGTGCTTGGAATGCTCCTTAACACTTCTTTGTCCATTCGAAATTCCTCTTTCCTTTTCTAATCAGATCGAAGAAAGGGATGCATTTGTCTGTAGATCTGGAGATGAACCTGCTTAAGGCTGCCACCTTCCCGTTGAGGCTTCGCACTTGCTTTATGGTTCTGGGAGTTTCAAGATTCCAAATCGCCTAGATTTTCTCAGGATTGGCTTCAATTCCTCGAATGTTGACAATGAATCCAAGAAACTTCCCCGATGCAACTCCAAAGTGACACTTCAACGGATTGAGCTTTGTTCTGTACTGTCGGAGTATGCTGAACATCGTTCCAAAATCTTCGACATAGTTGATGGACAGTCAGGACTTCACGAGCATATCATCCACATACACCTTCATGGTCTTCCCGATCTGATTTGCAAACATTCGATCCACAAGCCTTTGATAAGTTGCCTCAGCGTTCTTAAGTCCGAACGGTATTACTTTATAACAATAGAGTCCCAAATCAGTGACAGAGCTAATATGCTCTTGGTCGGGAAGGTGCATTGGGATTTGATTATAGCCAGAATACGCATCAATGAAAGATATGAGCTCGTGTATGGTTGTTGAATCCACAAGTTCATTAATTCTAGGAAGTGAAAAACTATCTTTGGGGAATGCTTTGTTAAAATCTAAGTGGTCCACACATGTTTGCCATTTCCCGTTCGATTTCCTAACAAGCACTAGATTTGATACCCACTCCAGGTATAATGCATCGCGAATAAACCCCGACTTGAGTTTATTTACTTCTTCCATAAGGTCGGTAACCTCTCTAGATCCATATATCGCCTTTTTTGTTTGACCAGAACATGTCGTGGGTCAATATTTAACGCATGGCTCGCGATGTTTGACGAGCTCCCACACATGTGTAAATGAGTCCAGGCAAACACATCAAGGTTTTCCTGGAGAAAATCAACCAATTCCTGTCACATCTAGGGGCTGAGTTGAGTCCGACCATTATCATTCTAGAGTTATCATTGTCGTGGATCAGAACATTGATCATCAACTCTGCCGAAGAAGCCTGATTGCCTTTGACTTCCTCTTTATAACTATTGTCTTGGGATCAAGATCTTTAAGTAACTAGTTCTGGTGCCCGGTCCTAGGCTCAGGCGTTAGTTGTCAATTCTTTGAAAAACGGACGTAGAGAGATTCCTTTACTCCCTTTCCTTTCTCCTTACGTTGTGTATCCCATAGCTCAACAACATAACATGCGCGTCTAGCCGCCTGATCACCATGTACTACTCTAACCTCGTTATCAATGGGGAACTTCAGAGTCAAACACCATAAGGCAATTGCTGCCCTGAATTCTATGAGGGCCGGTCGGCCCAATAAAGCATCATAGGGGGAATGAATGTCTAACACAACAAACTACAGCATCCGGACTCTCCAGCGATCTCCAATACCCAACTCAGCTGGCAACTCCACCATCCCAGCTGGTATAGTTGTGCTTCTGTTAAAACCTTGTATATGTGACTGACACGGTTTTAGATATTTTGCCTCCATTCTCATCTGGTCGTAAGCTCGCTTAAAAAGAATGTTCATGGAGCTTCTGCTGTCAACCAAGATCCTCTTCATCCAAGCAAGACCTATTTGAATTGAAATGACTAATGGATCGATAGCGGGGGCCTCAACTCAATCAGCATCGCGATTCCTGAAAACAATGTCGTCTGTTATAGTTCTATGTGGTTTCGCCGGGGCCCCATCGTCAGAATTACTACAACACTTGAAGTCCATATGCCTAATCGAGCTGGCATATGACTCCATTTTTATCCGTCTTTGATCAGCTAGATGTGGACCACCACTCACTGAGTTTATAACCAACCTCCTGCCAGTATGTACGGGTTCTTCGAGCCTAGTTTGGCCTTGACCTTGATTCGACTCAGATGGGCCCACACCTCCATCCTGCGGAGCCCGAACAAACTGTTCCAACATCATCTCTCTAATCAACTTCTTGATGATGTCTTGTGAATGATGGAATCCATTGGTGTTGTGGCTGTAACAGTCGTCGAATATGTAGAATTTTCCAGTCTAAATTTGTTTCCCAGATGATGGTTTCGGAGCTGGCTTTTTATACTATCCGATATTACAAGTATGGAAATAAAAATTTTCCCAGTGATGTGTTTAAAGGGATATATCGGTCAAATAAGGGAGCTCTGGGTCTCAGTCCAACGATTTGGGTTTCTTTTCTTCCTTTGACCTCCATTGCCCTTATATTGACCTTGCTTGTTCTATATGTTCAATTGTAACCAGTCTGTTTCACAGCAACATTACTCTGAATGCCTTTAACATTGCGCCCTGCATTATCATGCTTCCTAGATCATCTAGCATCTTCTCTTCTCAAGAGCTGAGCCGCCTTAACATAGAAACGATCCAACGATCCGGGGGATTCCCAGCCAACCAATTGCTAAACTCAGAATCGGGATCGATTCCTTTTGTCAATGCCATCAAAATAGAATCATCATTGGGGTTACTGACCTCGACACAAGTAGCATGAAACCTTTTCAGATAATGTCTAAGAGTCTCTGCCGTAGCTTGGGTAACCCTGGACAAGGTGTTGACAACCTTTGGCCTTGTAACATGCATGCGGTACCGTTCGACAAACTTTATAGCCAACTGATTGAAACTTGAAATGGATCTGGGTAATAGATCAGTGAACCACATAGTTGAAATCTCATTCCAAAGAGATAGGGAAACTCCTACACTTGATCGCATCATCAGTTTGAGCGGCGTTCATGAGCCATTCATACTTCAAGATATGCTAGTTAGGATCCGAACTTCCCTCATATATGGGTAAGGTAGGCATCCTGAATTGACGAGGTGGCTCAGCATAAAGGATGTCACTGGTGAGTGAAGTATGACTTCGGGAGATTCTCCAATCGTCATTGGTAAAACCTTGACTTTCTTAGATCATTTGGCGGATCATGGTTGGAATGTCAAGCATCTGGATGTTTGGGGCCAAGGCATGGTTGTTTCCATGTTGTAGGGATGGTCCGGGCACTGTCGATGATCCTTCCTCGCCTCCTTGACTCCTAGTTGTAGGGAATGTAGGGTTCATGAGCATGGATGTGTTAATGAAGGGCTAGATCTGGCTGATTCTAGATCTCAGCTTCTAGATCTATAGTGGAGGCAGTCGCATGGTCATGGATGGTTGATAAGGAAGTGCCCTTCCTTGGGAGGAGGGTCCAGCTTGGTCCCCTATAGAAGGACCAACCCCAGCTTGTCCGAGATTCATAGCATGCTAATGCCCGAAGGCTTCTGCAAAATTTCCATCCAACCGACGGCGTGTAGATCTGTGGTTGAAGTTAGATGAAGCCGAGCTTTCAGTCGAGGAATGGGAGACATGATCCTTCCTAGATCTCCTTCGCATTTCCTCATTTAGCTGGTTCGCAAGATCTGTATTGGCACGGGTCTACTGGTTAAGCTCTTGATGGCTCCGAGTAAGCTCTTGCATGAGGATCTAGAACTCCCCTCTAGTCATAGGACCATGTGGATCTGAAGCTCCAGCTGATATCTGGCGTACGGTAGTCAGTTGCGTGGGATTTTGTCTATCCCTTCTTTCTAGATCTACAGCATTTGAAGCAGTTTTGGTAGTACACATCATGGTTGATGTAGCTCTTTCCAAGATCTGGAGTACTATGAATAAAATGGAAGGAACTACTGGATGACGGATCTGGATCTCCTCCTTAGATTTTAGCAATATGACAACGGAAGGGGATCCATAGAGCAGGAGAAGAACAAGGTTTTCTTGGGGAAAGCACCAAAGTGTTTATACCAAAATTGGACACAACACTCTTCGGATATGATTGAAGAGATTAAAGTGAAGAAATTAAATGGAAAAGGAGGCTAATCTAACAATCACACCAATAAGAAAGCATGTTGAAATAGAAAGAGACAAAAAATTATAGTGGTTCGACGTTGTAGCCTACGTCCACTTTTCATGTTTTGTTGTTTATTGATGATTGACAACTGATTACAATAGTACAAAACTCAAGCACTCAAGTTACAATGGAGTTGCGGCAGAGTAACGGCGTAGTGGACTCAAAAATGTCCTTTTTTTATAGGCGTAGGGGTGCTATTTATAGGTGTAGATCTGAAATATCTACCTCTGAACTTGGAATACTCCTTCTCACACGTAGATGGGTTCACCAGATTGATCGGGGATCATTTGGGATCGATTGGGATCGATCCCCATTTCCTTCGTATCAATCAATATTGTGTCCATTTGGGTAGTAATCTATCGTAGGCATTCTTGAGGTGGTAAGTAAGCTCCTGCGGAAATTTTATAGCATTTGGAATTGTATATTTCGAGTTATGATCGATCCAAGATTCATTTTGCAAGTGGCCTGAAGCGTGCATATCGATCCCTGTTCGTATCGACACTACTCCGTATCGATAGGTCACGTATCGATCAGTAGTTCATCGAAGACCTGGAGCTATAGTTCGATGGAGATCCCCATTTCATGCTGAGTGACCATTTCTCTTGGTTGACTTTGCCTTCTTCATATCGATCATATGTGGTTCCTTTCGCATCAATGTTTGTATGCCGCTTTGTATCGATGCTTGGAAGCCGTCTTTGTATCGATGTCCAGTTGCTCATTTCGATATGAAATGGAGGAAAGAGTTTGATTAATATGATCTGAACATATGGATTGATGATGCGCGATCGATATGAACAGGATGCAAGTGGAGTTAATGGATACGAGGTTTGATGGAGACGAAGAGGGATGGACTTTGATGGATACGAACTGACATCTTCTACATGGATCTTTAGCGATCCAGTATTTGAGCATACGAACTCTGGTTGACCTGAAACTTGGAATGTTGCCTGTTAGCTTTGTTTGTCATACCATGTTAATTATAGCTCGATTCAGACTTGGACCAAATTTTCCAGTATCCATGGTGGACCTGTGTATAACTGATCTTTGGAACAGATTGTCTTTAGTTTCTAGTCAAGTCCTTGGTGTCACGGCCTTGCCAAAAGGCGGGATAATACTATCTCTGGTTTTAGTCATTAATTGATGGTGAAGCTACGTTCGGTATCTCTCATAGGAGTCTTCATTACTCGAACAGAAAACGGATCTCCAAATGAATTCCATCATCTCGAATAGATCTCCAATATCTACATACATTCCCGCATAAGTCCTCCGATGAATGCTAACTGTAAAACCCTATTGTTAATTACCTGATTAATTAAATTTAATTAGAGATAATTAATTTAATTCATAAATAGAGAAATTTAATTGAGAAATTAATAAATATTTGATTTGATTAATTTATGAAATATGTTTTATTTCTTAAAATGGATTTCAATTTATAATTGAAATATTATAAAGTCGACTGTTTAAATTAGACATTTTGGATAACATATATAAATTCTTTTAGAATAAACAAATTTAGAGTATTTGATAATTAATTTTATGGAAATAGATTGTAAATTTAAAAATGAATATTTATTTTCATTCATTTATTTAAAAATGAAGATTTATTGCTAAGATGAGATGTTTGTTATTAATAGTATTATGAAGTAATGTCTTTATTGTAAATAAAACATTCTTAGGATCTTATTATTATTATTAAAAAGTAATTATTTGTTTTATTAGATCATATCCAAAATTTAAAACATGAAACAAATGCTTATCTTGATTTTATACTAAAGAGGGGAACTTATAACAAATAATTATGGTTTTATTTTATTTGAATAGCCCTAAATATAAAGCCCATGCCCTTTAGCTACCTACAGTTTTTTTTCTCAAACAAAAGAATACATATACTTTCATTATAAAGAAATCAGAAAATAGAAATCAAACTAAAACATCTCATTCCTTAAATTAAAATTCCTAAGCCCTAAAACAAAGATCAAACCCCTAAATCAATTTATGATTTGCTTGGAAGGAGCGACGCTGGTAAGGAAGACACAACTTTGGATCTAGGATTGAGAAACCCAGATGTGGTGGTGATCAAAGGAGAAGCGGTAAGAGGAGGTCGATGCGCATGGTAATTCCGGTCATGGGAAATGATAGTGATGGGGCAGTAGATGACGTGAATAACCTAGGATTCGAAGGCAATTCAATTTTGACGGTGATGATTTTGATTAGTTTACAACTCATGAAATCTATTTCAATAATCCATGTGTTTGTTACTATAGTTGTTAATGTTTGGAATTGGATTGCTATTTGTTTAAAATTCCACTTGTTGGCTATTGAATTTATGTTTATATATACACACACACACACTAATAATAGAAATTAATTAGAAAATCCATTGTTGTGTGATGTCTTGTGTTTGCTGCTACGTTTGGACCTTTGTGTTTTTAGACTAATAGATTGTTTTAATTTGACCATTACCTCTTTGATAGACCTAGTAATTTAGTGTGCACACTTCAAGTTCTAACTTAAAGCTATGTTTGCACACATATGTGTTTATCTTGTTGCTTATGTCAATCACCTTGCAAAAGAGATCAGTCCTTACGTTTTGCATATTCATTTGGATTGGCATAAGTGTTTGGGTCAATATATTAATCTTTATTTATAATTCCAAAACAAAGTGTATATGTATGAATTTTTAAATGTTGCATGATCTAGATCTCAGCCTGACAGCACCTAAAAATTACGAAGTATACATATACAGAAATTGTTTTGATTTAGTTCATATTATATTTAGCAACCGATATTTATCAAATACTTAGAAGGAAGTGTGCAGTCCATACTTTTGTATGTGTTATAAATCCTAGTCTATGCTTATGTAGAAACTAATAATCTGACATTTTTAAGAAACGGCATAGTACTATATGTGAATTTTTTAGACTTAGTGCCTACTTTATTTTAGTTGCCTACCTTTCTCAATGTAAAGGACATACTGCCCATGTTTATACATACACATACACACACATATATATAGCATATAGCTTTTCTACTCCAAGTCTAGGTTATTTTTTATAACATAACAAACTGGCACTTTGCTTTTTCATGTAATAGCCTTGTTTTGTTCAAATATAGCCTGTCAGTCCCTTAGACTAACTTTAACTTGGATATGTATAACTTGTTTTGTTTTATAACTAAGACTATGAACTAGAAGTATGTAAATTTCAAAACCTATATATATACTTTTATCTATTAAACACTTTTTCTCCAGAAACCTATTTTCTACTTAGTGTAGTAGAAGGTAACACTTATAATATGTATTCCTTAGCAACAAGTGTTTAAGGATTTAAAAAGGGGATTTTACAGAAATATATGTATAAGTTATACTTTGTTCCTTAATTTATTCTTAGTAATTAATAAATTGATTTAAGAAATTAAATAATTGTTTTTAAATAATAAACTTGAAAGAGAAAATGTTTTGAGAACATTAATTTTATAATTTGAGGAGTACTAATAATCGACTTACCGTTATCGATTGGTTTAAATGCTTTCGAATAACGCTTCATTGAATATGGAATAACCTATTGAATAGAATGTTTAAGTGGAATTTACTAACCATTAGTGAATACATGAATTTCACCATGTAGTATGGGATAATTTGGATAAATTCATGTGATTACTATAGGGAAGTAAATAACACTTTAGAGTTGTTTTCTCTTCTGGTGTGTAAAAAGTAGTTGCGAGATCCAGAATAGAATATAATTCAGGTTTTCCAATGGTATCCGTAATAAATGATGTTTACTAGCTTTTAGTACATACTTGGATTTCACTATACGTTGTGGGACGTATTGGTTAAATTCTAGTGATTACTGAAGGTGATAGTGTTTGGCACTTTAGAGTTTACACTTTTGCTGTGCGTCAAGCGATTACTAGATCCTAAAGAAGTTTATTCCTGGATTTCTTTTCGAACATAATAAAATAATAATAGTAAATAAATGTAGAGTTATCGAGTCATGGTTTCTATGATCACCTTAATCGGTATGGATTATCCTTTGAGATCGTTTTGTGATTCTGCATTCCCGATCAGAGTATGATCCTTGGTATCGGATCGGTTCGAGTGATACGAATTTGTTTTTGCCACGGGTTTTGAATACAGTCATTGTGCTTGTTGTGGACAATCATTACGATTGGTTTGGATTAAGATCTCTTGGATTATGTAACTATTTCGTGTTCGTGATATATATATATATATATATATATATTCTTGTGTCTTGTGTTCGTGAAATATATATATATATATATTCTTGTATCTTGTGTTCGTGATATATATATATATATATATATATATCTATATATATATTCTTGTGTTTGTGAAATAAATAAATATATATATATATTCTTGTATCTTGTGATGGATGCTAAGTTAAGTAAATTCTGTTATTCTGTGTTTAGTGACTAGTTCGTGTTTGTGACTTAAATTTACAACCCTATTCTAAGTTAAATAAAATTTCTGAATCGTTATATCCTGGACTTTATTATTTACTTATATGTTGTTTATTCTTGTGTTATATTTTGTTCTCACCCTATTGGATATTTATAGTTAGTCTGACCCGGTGTTATTTTGCTCGGGTCAGGCCGAGACTTTTCAGGTTATATAACAAGTTGACCGATGGATGGTTGGGCAAGCAGAGGTTGGACCTTTGTGACATTTAGTTATATCACTTAGAAATTTGTGAAATTGAGATGTATAATTAAGATTAGAAAACTATAACTTGTATATTAATTGATTTACATATTTTATTTTGTAAACTCAAAATTTGTATGCATGTAAGTTGAGATTTATTCCGCTGTGATCTGTGACTGTTATTTATATGATATATTGTTCTGATTCTGAGAAATTGGTGTGTCTATTACTTTGTATTAATATTGTACACGTCAAAATCAGTTCAGATATTAAGTGAAAAGGTATAAATGACGTGTTAGTACAAAGATATATTCATATTCGATCATCCTTAACAAGTCGTATTCTCCGGATTAGAAGACGACGTTACTTATAATGTTCTTTGCTAATCTAGGCATTGCGGAGGGGTCGTTATTGCTTAGTATCAGAGCTGTATCAGAACATTATAGCATATAATATTACGGATCCGAGACCTAGATGGCTTAGAGTCCTTTCCCTTTGGATGTGCAGTAGATAGTTTTTTTAATTATGCATTTAGGTATAGGAATATGAAATGATTATCGGTATAATCATTTGGGGCACATTTTGATTTAAAAATTTAATTTGATAAATTTGAGTTTGAGATATAAAATTTTTGGAAACTAATGTATTAAAATCCATTAGAGGTTGAACATTATTTTGAGATTTTGGAAAATCGAGTATATAAGTTAAAATTTTAAGCAAGTTAGGATTAATATGTGTTGCACAGTGGAAGCTAGTAGGCTATTTCCACTGAGCATAGGATTAAGTGATCCGTATATGTGGTTGATTGAATGATGTACGCATGGTTGATTGGTTGTTAAGAATTGATTGATTGATTATATTTGTTTAAATTGGATGCGTAGATGCTAGTGTTTATAAAATATATACAACTAAGAAAATTTTGTGATTATTTTATTTGTTGACTTGTTTAGAGATTGTTTAAGGATTCTGATCGATATTTGGGATGCTGTGTTATCGATAGGAGTTCTCGAACATCGAACTAGGCATTTTGGCATAACAAATAATTATTTACGAGAAATGGAAAGTAATTTGAGTTTTGGAAACAAATTAAATAATATTTTGCCATGAGACAATTGTATGTAGTGGAGAAACTTGGTAAGACAATTTGAAAGCCTAGGTAATCAACTTTGTAGTAAAGAAGTGAATCATAATTATTCATGGCTTAATATTATTTAAGGAAATGAAATAATTAATTTATAAAGTGAAAGATTAAATGAAAATTTTAAAATTTGATGTTTTAACCATTCTTATAATCGATTAAAATTTTGTTTGTGAAAAATAATAGTAAAGGTTAGGTAAAAATTGTAACGACCCAGGATTTTTATTAATTAAAATTTGAATATTTAATTAATTTTAAATATTAATAAGTGAATTTATAAGTCAAATAAATTTTATTTTGAATAATTGGATTTAATTGGATAATTAAATCGATAATTTAATATGTTAAATTATGGAAATAATTGAAAATTGAGTTAAATATGATTGAAAATGATTTGTAAAATTTTATTTTATCATATTGAAGTTAGAATGATATTTTGGAACTTTTAAAATCGAATTAGAAGTTAATTTGTGAAAATTGAATATTTTAATATTAAAATCGACTAGTGAAAATAGTCAATTTTTGAACAGTCTCGGAATTGGACGAGACCAGTTCCATTGGATCCGTAATAGTTAGTTATTACCGGATTTCAATTTTCGTAGCAATCGGAGTTATCGTTTGATCGTGGCAGCTCGAAACGCATTGAATTGTTTTTAATATTAATTTGGCGAGTTAAAATAGCCATTTTTCAAAAAGTCTCGGATTTCGACGAAACTAGTTTCATCGGAGCCGTAATGTGATATTATTGTAAGGTTTCAAATTTCGTATCAATCGGATTTACCGTTTGTCCGGTACAAATTAAAACGCCTAGAAAATCGTTTAAATCGGTTTAATTTAAATTGAACGTTTATTGCCATAACTCGCACAGATGTCCGAATTAGCTTTCGAAATCTGTTCCATTGTGTCCAGAACGCGGGGTAAACCCTAGAAACGCTGGTTACGGCGCGTTAAATCGGAGATAGGAATTCCCGGATGAATAGTGATTGAAAAATTTCCTATAAATACACCTAAATTCACAAAAAAGAAAAAAAGAAAATAACAAAACCCTAATCTAAGCAGCCGGCCGCCTCCTCTATTTCGAGGGCCAGGAAATCATCTTCTTCTCCCCTCGTTTACTTCCAATGCACTCAATATTTTCGAAAACTTCCTGAAGCAAAATCGAAGAGCATCGCGAGACAAAGACATCTAACGGTGGAGATCGCGAATGGAGTTGTATTTCGTGTGATAATGGCCCGCGTTCCCCTTGTCTTGCGCATGCATTTCGAGAGCGAGGGGGCCATGATGGGGGTGCGGTCGTTGGGCGTGGGTAGGGGTGGAGATGCTCTACGACATGGCGCTATCTGATCGAGCTAGAAAGTGATGATGGAGGTGCGAATTTAAACCCTAATTATGTGTTGATGGGTTCTTTGTCGGCCTGAGAACGAGAGGGAGTTGGGGAGAAGCTACGCACGGTCCAGATGGTTGATGGAAAGATCCAAGGGCTAGGATTTGCTGTAGGGTTTTAATTATAAAGTTATGTTGTAAAATATTAAGTTATAAATTCGTGTAAGTTTAAAAATCAATATCTTTTTCATACGAGGTCGAAAACGCGCGAAACCAGTTGCGTTGGAATCGTATGGACGAGCACTACGCGATGAAATTAGATTGGAGTCGTTTGGAGTTAGTGCGAATTTCGGGTAAAATTAAACGTCCGTTTAATTTTATTCGAAATAAATCGCTAAAACGAAATTGGAATCAAGGTGAGAACTTCTCACTCAATCGAATTAGTTTCGATTTTATTTTAAATAGTTATATTTAAAATATTTGAATGCATGTTTGAATGATGATTGTTATCTATTGATTGTTAAAATAGACATTATGCGCCGTTAGTAAGCGGATGTTATTTATTAAAAACATATACCGCGAATATTTCATAAACAGTGAAATTGGTATTATATATAATAGCAATATATATATATATTGGCATATGTATATATTGGAGTTATTAATTTCCCGCATTTGTATAGCGGATGAGACCCTATTGCGCCGTTATTAAGCGGATAATATTTTAAATCCGATATACCGCGATAATTCCGTGCTGGAGCGGAATTGATATTGTGCTAATGTTTGTGGATGCAGGAAAACAGGTTGGAGGGATCCAACTGGATTCCTCAACAGTATTTATTTGATTTCAGATATTTTGATATTTGATGGATTATCATATCGATATATGATATCGTTGTTGTCGTGATTGACTATTTGGTGTGTAGCATCATTGGACCAAATTTTGGAATTTTAAAATGATTATTTTTAAGTGATTTTTGAAAATATATAATATTTTTGGAATTGATCCATTTTAAATAAATAAACGTTATAATTTTTAAAGTTGTAAAAATTATGATTTTGAGAAATATACTTAAAGGCTGATTTTTGAAAATATGAGGCTAATGATTTTATAAAATAGTTTAATCGGGATTTTTGAATTTATTATAAAAGTTTAAAAATAGGATTTATAAAATTTGATTATTTTATAAATCAAGAGAATGGTGAAATTATAAAGGAGATTAAAGATGTTTTAAAAGAATAATAATATAAATTGATTTATATAAAAGATTTATAAATTGATAATTTATAAATGAAAATATTTGAATTATAAAACGAGTTTTTATAAGTGTTTGAATGAAGTGAAAATGGATTGCATAAGTGAATGGAATTTATAAAATTATAAATGGTGAAGTTATGAATGAAATTTATAAATAGTAAGATTTATAAATCTTGTGAAGTTATTAAAGAATATATTTGGTTAAATAAATGAATGTTATAAGTTATAAGATTTATAATTTGGGAAGTTTAAAAGAACGATTTTGTAAAATAATCGTTTTATAAGCATTTAACTTATAATATGAACCTTTGTTTTATAATTGAGTTATAAATTGAATAGGTTAATAAAGGAATTTATAAAGGAAGTTGTGGTGAAATAAATAGAAATGGAATTTATAAACATTGTTTTATAAATTCGCAAAGACTTATTTTGAGAAGTAAATTTTTATAACTTATTTATAAAGTTATATTCACGTTTTAGACAGTGAATAATCCTTTAAAATAAAATGTATAGAAAGGATGAAATTGATTAACGTAGTATATTCACGTTTTGAATAGTGAATAATATGTTAAAGAAAATGTTTAGATTTGATGTTTTAAACAGAATTAAAATGATCTAACGATGTTTTAAATGTGTTAAGATTCGAAACCATAGATTTCAACATTTATTGTTGAAATAGACGTTTTCGAGAAATAAAAGGAAATAGTGGACTATAACACTGTTGTTATAGTAAATGATTTCCGAAAGGAAATGTTTTGTATAGTATTGGGATTTATATATCTATTTTAATTTCGAATCCCTATACTAGTGATTTTGGGTTGTCGTAACGATGTTTTACGCAACATTCGTTTTGACCCAAATAAATATGTTTAAGAGAATGATTTCCTTAAAGAATGAAATATATACTTAATTTCGATTGAAGTATATTGAATATTTTCCAAGTGTTGAAAATAAATAAAATTTGTGAATTACTTAAGAATAAATAAGTATGGAAATGTTTTCCAATATAAAGTGAATATTTTGAGAATTTATCTTTTTGAAGATAAATTGAAATGAATAATTGAAATCGAATATTCATAGATATTTTGGATTATAAATTCACTAAGGAATTTATAAAGGAAAGGGGAATTTGTCTAAAAATAAATATTGATTTATTTTTGAAGTGTGAAATTATATACCTAGTAAAGATATTTTTGGAAAATAAATAATTTGGAAAATTATTTGGAATCTGGTGATGTTGTGCATATCCATTGATAGTTCAATAACCGACTATCAATATTTCCCTTTGAATGGGTAATTGATGTGATTTGTTTGAATTTGAATGCCACACTTATTTTTGAATAAGCGCTCACTATTCGGGTTAACCGGGAAAGGACTATGGGGTCGTATAACCCATTCCGAATATGTGATACGTCGTTATGAATTGCATTTGAAGATCGGTGTTGAAGACCCGGTATTTGCGAGAGCGATAGGATGACCTGTCGATTGACTCTGCACCGAGTTGCTCCGGTATTGAGTTCTCCATATGTGATGGGAAATCCGATCAGGATTGTGAATATCCGGATTGCAAGGACTTCTTTGTAAGTGCCTTCGGTTCTGTTCGAGCCCGGAACAGACTTGTATGGATTTTATGTCTGACATTACAAATTGAGATATAAAGCCGATTTCTTTCAAATATATTTCTGTTGGTGGCGGAGAATTTATTCTTTTAGCTTAACACCCTTCTCTAAGACGTACGAGCTCAGAGGTTATGTAGTTGAAGGTTATCAGCGATATATTCCCAATTTGGTAATGTGACATGCTGAGTGTTGCTGTAAATGATCATTGTGTTGATTATTTGTGATAGGATCATCTATTTGATCGTCTATCCTGGTGATCATTTCTATGATCATTTGTTGACCCAAAGCATGGCTTTTGTATAAAGTATGTTTTTGTGGACGTGGCTTCGTCGAGCCTCACACCTCGGGAATGGTCAAAACAGGAAAGATGCGGCAAGGTTATGAGGGGTAGTGCCCTTTAGGATATGTGCATTTCCTTCTGGAAAAGGGTGGTATCATGGTATGGAGCCCAGGTACTTACTCATGTTGAAAACACTTTGTTATGATTGTGTGAATTGATTACGAGCGCTCGGTGAAAGGTCCCAAAGGACCGGGGGATGGCATATTCGGTCAGTTGTTACTCGGTTAGGGGTAACCCGGCCTTGTGTTGGTAGAGATCCGGTTTGGTTCTCGGGGATGTCCATCCAGAGGCATTCTCATGTGGCAATGGGAAGTTCCTTGGCCTGATCATTCGTTGGAAATCCAAAGAAACAATACGATCTTGTACGGTATTAGTTGTAGAACCTACCATTCACTTATGGTGGCGCCCCACTGTTTGGATGGTAGCTATAGTAGGCATAGTTCGAAATGTCTATGCTGGCTAAGATTTATATTCTACTTTCGAAATAAATTTTTCCTACACTATGCACTAATAATAATATCAAATGTTCTTTTTAAATGCGTATCAAGCATCTTTGACTATCATAAGGAGAAATCTCCTCCGATTCTGCGTTTGCATTGTGTGTGTGTGCGGGAGGCCTTATGGTAGTCTCATTTTTAAAAGCATTGCGAATTGACTCTAAAAATATTCATCTTTTTTGATTTTTAAAGATAAATAAACTGTTTTGAGTTCTCACACCAGTCACATGACTGACTCGGAGCTTATTGTTTTCCTTCCTAAACTCTGGATGCCCACCAATTTCCACACGGGCAGTTAAGAGTTAGGTTTATCAGGATATTCTGGATATTCTGGAGTTGCTGGAGGCAAGCTGGATGACATGGCGTATTACTATTATATAGCATTTCTTTTTCCGCTGTTTGTTGTTGTTTGTTGTTGTCTGTTGTTGTACACTCTGATGTAATGAAATGAAATGTATGAAATGTAATAACTGATATAGTTCTTTGTTTAAAGATTATTCATTTATTATTATATGTTGTTCCGCTGCGAATTGTGAGATTCTGATGTTGTTCTGTTGTTTTCTATTCCGTTCTATTTTCTATCCTCTTTTCTCTCTATTTTCTATCTTTTTCTATTTTCTTCTATCTTTTTCTTTTTCTTAAACATTGAGAATTCGTATTTCTGTTCATCTTGAATTAATCTACGGAGATTAGTGTATATTCAAGGAGTACGGATTTGCGGGTCTTCACAAAAATGGTTTATCTTATTTTAAAATTTAAATGTGATGAAAATAAGATTTTTTTTTAAGAATGGAATTTATAAACCTTTTGAAAGAAAAGATGAATAAATATTGTGAAAAAAAATAGGTTGAAGTGAAGGGCATACACACATAGTAAATCGATCACAACTCTTCGATTTAAATCAGATTTTGATGTTTTTACACTTTTTAAAAAGATTACATAATAACGAACAACTTTTATATTGATCACTTTTGAAAATTCTATGCCTAGCTATTTTTAAAATCCACTTCAAATGAGGACAAGTTTCATGTTTGTTAGGGTTTGGACGGAGATTTTAAACTAAACAATTTGAACCATAACATTTCATTCCTTTGTCAGATTTTATAGTTGTTGCACTCTTTGGAAACCTCTTTTAATCTGTGAAACTTCTATTTGAATTGCATTCAAAAAAATTGTGGTTTGGATATGTTTACATTAGCTGAAACATGAACTAGTGAATGGTTAATGGATAGACTAGTATAATATGTTTGTATGACGATTTTATTCTATAGATTTGTTCTCATTGGTTGTTTAAGTGTTTAGTAGGTATTGAAGGCTTATGCTTTGTATTAGGAGATTTCTTTTGCATTTTCTTGTTGTATATGCGTGCTGATATTAGGAAACGGTACATACCTTGGATTACATATCGTATTTTTATGTTTTTCCCTACGGAATGCCTCATCCATGAGATGAGATGTAGATTATGTAATTATATTCATGTTGTAAATTTTCAAAACACTAGCCGCAATTTAGGGTGTTAGAAAATTTTGAAATGTTTTGCTAACTAACATTTGGAGTAATATTAGTGTTGTCATTTGGAATAATATTATTTGGTTGATTTTGGAAATGAAATTAAAAATCAGTTAGCAAATAACTATTCTGAGAACAAATTTATATTATGGATTTCTTTTATTAAGGGAATTGTGGGGACGCAATTCCTTAAGAGAGGAAGTCTATAACAACCATGTTGTTAATTACCCGATTAATTAAATTTAATTAGAGATAATTAATTTAATTCGTAAATAGAGAAATTTAATTATGAATAAGAAATAATTGATTTGATTCGTTTAAGAAATAATTTTTATTTCTTAAAATGGATTTCAATTTATAATTGAAATATTATAAAGTCAACTATTTAAATTAGATATTTTGGATAACATATATAAATTCCTTTAGACTAAATAATTTTGGACTTTTTGATAATTAATTTTATGGAAATAGATCGAAAATTTAAAAGTGAATATTTATTTCACTCATTCATTTATTTAAAAATGAAGATTTATTTCTCAGGTGAGATGTTTTGTAACAACTGCGATTTTTCGTTGCCGAAAAACCGAAATGTTAGGGTTTAAGAAGAAGAAAAAGAAAAAGAAAGAGGTATAAGAAGAGAGAAAAGATAGAAAATAGAACAGAAAGAAATAACAGAACAATATCAGAATCACACAATTCGCGGCGGAACAACATATAATAGATAAATGAATAATCTTTAAACAAAGAACTATATTAGTTATTACATTACATTTCATTACATCATCATCAGAGTGTACAACATCATACAACAACAAACAGCGGAAAAGAAATACTATATACTAATAATACGCCATGCCATCCAACTTGCCTCCAGCAACTCCTGAATATCCAGAATATCCTGATAAACCTAACTCTTGACTGCCCGTGTGGAAATTGGTGGGCACCCAGAGTTTAGGAAGGAAAACAATAAACTCTGAGTCAGTCATGTGACTAGTGTGGGAACTCAAAACAGTTTATTTATCTTTAAAATCAAAAATAGAGGAATATTTTTAAAGTCAATTTGCAATGCTTTTAAAAATGAGACTACCATAAGACCTCCCACCACACACACAATGCAAACGCAGACTTGGAGGAGATTTCTTCTTATGTTAGTCAAAGATGCTTGATACGCGTTAAAAAGAAACATTTGATATTATTATTAGTGCATAGTGTAGAACAAATCATTTCGAAAGTAAAGATATAAATCTTAGCCAGCATAGGTACCATTATAGTATGCTTACTATAGCTACCATTTTAAATGGCAGGTTCTACAACTAAAACCGTACAAGTCTCGTATTGTTTCTTTGGATTTTTTTCCAACAAATGGTCAGGCCAAGGAACTTTCCATTGCCACATGGAAACGCCTCTGGAAGGACGCCCCGAGAACCCAACTGGATCTCTGCCAAACAAGGCCGGGAACCCCTTTCCCCAAGGGATATTATAAACCCTCAGATATACCACCCCCGGTCCTTTGGGACCTTTAAACGAGAGCTCTCTAACCAACATCACACCATAATAATAAGTGTTTCAACATGAGTAAGTATCTGGGGTCCATACCATGATGCTACCCTTTTCCAGAAGGAATGGTCATACCCTAGGGACGCTATCCCTGAAAACCTTGCCGCACAATTCCTGTTTCGACCATTACCGGTTTGTGAGGCTCGACGAAGTCACGTCCACAAAGCCACGCTTTGGTACAAAGCCATGCTTTGGGTCAACAAATGATCATAGAAATGATCACCAAGATAGACGATCAAATAAATGATCCTATCACAAATGATCAACACAATGATCATTTCACAGCAACACTCAGCATGTCACATTACCAAATTGGGAATATATCGCTGATAACCTTCAACTACATAACCTCTGAGCTCGTACGTCTCATAGAAGGGTGTTAAGCTAAGAGAATAAATTCTCTGCCACCAACAGAAATATATTTGAAAGAAATCGGCTTTATATCTCAATTTGTAATGTCAGACATACAATCCATACAAGTCTGTTCCGGGCTCGAACAGAACCGAAGGCACTTACAAAGAAGTCCTTACAATCTGGATATCCACAATCCTGATCGGATTCCCCATCACATATGGAGAACTCTATACCGGAGCAACTCGGTGCAGAGTCAATCGACAGGTCATCCTATCGCTCTTGCAAATACCCGGTCTTCAACACCGATCATCAATGCTATCCATTATGTCATATCACTATTCGGAATGGGTAATCCGAATAACGAGCGCAATAATTTAAAAATAAGTGTGCATTTAAATTCAAGAAAATCACAATAAATACGCATTCAAAGGTAAATATTGATAGTCGGTTATTGAACTATCAATGGATATGCACACATCACCAGATTCCAAATAATTTTCTAAATTATTTATTTCCCAAAAATATCTTTACAAGATATATAATTTCAATACTTCAAAAATAAATCAATATTTATTTTTAAACAAATTCCCCTTTCCTTATATAAATTCCATAATGAATTTATATTTCAAAATATTTATGAATAAATGATTTCAATTATTCATTTTCAATTTATCTTCAAAAAGATAAATTCTCTAGACTTTTCATTTTGCATTGGAAAAAACATTTCCATACTTATTTATTAATAAGTAATTCACAAATCCATTTATTTTCAACCCTTGGAAAATATTCAATATACTTAAATCGAGATTAAGTATATATTTCATTCTTTAAGGAAATCATTCTCTTGAACATATTTATTTGGGCCAAAACGAATGTTGCGTAAAACATCGTTACGACGTCCCAAAATCACTAGTATAGGGATTCGAAATTAAAATAGATATATAAATCCCAATACTATACAAAACATTTCCTTTCGGAAATTATTTACTATAACAACAGTGTTATAGTCCACCATTTCCTTTTATTTCTCGAAAACGTCTATTTCAACAATGAATGCTGAAATCTATGGTTTCGAATCTCAACACATTTAAAACATCGTTAGATCGTTTTAATTCTATTTAAAACATCATATCTAAAACATTTTTCTTTAACATAATATTCACTATTCAAAAACGTGAATACACTACGTTAACCAATTTCATCATTTCTATACATTTTATTTTTAAAGGATTATTCACTGTCTAAAACGTGAATATAACTTCATAAATAAGTTATAACAATTTTACTTATCAAAATAAGTCGTTTGCGGATTTATAAAACAACGTTTATAAATTCCATTTCTATTTATTTTATAACAACTTCCTTTTATACATCCTTTATTAACCTATTCAATTTCATATCTCAATTATAAACCAAAAGTTCATATTATAAGTCAAATACTTATAATTTATTTGTTTGCAAAATTGTTCTTTTAAACTTCATAATTATAAATCTTATAACTTATAAGATTCATTTATTTATCCAAAAATCCATTCTTTTGATAATGTCACAAATTTTATAAACCTACTGCTTATAAAATTTCATTTATAATTTAACTGTTTATAATTCTATAAATTTCATTCATTTATGAAATTCATTCACAATTCATTCTAACACTTATAAAAGCTCATTTTTATAATTCCAATATTTTTAATTTATAAATATCCATTTATAAATCTCTTATATAAATCAATTCATATTAATATTTTAAAACGTCTTTAAACCCCTTTAAAAACTTCATCATTTTGATTTATAAAATAATTAAATTTTATAAATCCTATATTTTCAACTTTTTATAATAAATTCAAAAATCCCAATTTAACTATTTTATAAAATCATTAATCCATATTTCTTAAAAATCAATCTTTAACTATTTTCTCAAAAATCATAATTTTTATAACATTAAAAATTATAACGTTTATTTATTTAAGATAAATCAATTCCAATATTTATTTTATAAACGTATACTTTCAAAAATCACTTTAGAAATCCCTTAGAAATCAAAATCGTTATTTTTAAACTTCAAAATTGGATCTGATGGTGCAACACATCAAATAGTCAATCACGACTTTCAAACATCATATATCGATATGATAAACAATCAAATATCACAATATCTAAAATCAATAAATATTTGTGAGGAATCCAGTTGGATCCCTCCAACCTGTTTCCCTGCATCCACAGACATTAGCACAATACCAATTTTGTTTCAAGACGGAATATCGCGGTATATGGGATTTTATAAAATATTATCCGCTTAATAACGGCGCAATAGGGTCTCATCCGCTATACAATGCGGGAAATCAATCAACTGCAATATATACATATGCCAATATATATATATATATTGCTATATACTAATATAATACCAATTCCACTTCAAGGTGGAATATCGCGGTATATGTGTGTAGTAAATAACCTCCGCTTACTAACGGCGTATAGGGTCTATTCACATCCAATATATATATATATATATATATATATATATATATATATATATATATAACAACATCATTCAAGCATTCAATCAACACAACTAACAATTTTAAATCTAACTATTTAAAATTTAAATAAATCCTTTTTGAGTGAGAAGTTCTCACCTTTGCTTTTATTAGCAATCCATTTCCAATCCAGTTTGTTTTCCTTTGTAATTTCGACCTTGTATAAACATTTTTATATAACTGATTAATATTCGAAAAAAATCGAATAATAAATTTTCGTTTTGTAATCTTAATTATTCAAAGGTTTTGTTTTAAACCAATTCCTTTAACAAATAAATCCCCTACTTATTATATTAAACTAACTCCTTTTTATAAATTAAATCAACTAATTATTTTACTTTAAATTTATATCTTTAAATCAATTTCTTTTTAATAAATTTGTTTAAATAAAAATTTAAATTTTAAACTAAATTCCCTTTAAATTAATTATTTTACCTAACAAATTTTTCTTTTAAAATTAATTTAAATTAACCAAGGGTTTTATTTTGAACTAATAATTTCCTTTTGACAATTTTATTTAACAAAAAAAATTAAATTCAAAACTATTCTTTATAAATTCCAATCTTTATTTTATATAACCTTTGGACAAATTGCATAATTAATTTCCATTTGCTATATTTAATTAACCAAAAGTTTAATTTAAACTAATAATTAAATTTTAAACCCATTTTCTCCTTTATAAATTTATTTAAAAATTAAATCTTAAACTACATTTCAAGAACTTATAATTAATTAAGAGGCATATATCTATTTATATATAAATTTCTCTTTACTGCAAATTTCTCTCTTTAACCTATATATATTTAATAAAATAGAGATCTGATTCTATTTGAACTTCTTCACATTTTAAAATCACTATCTTTCCAAAGTTTTATACTAACTAAACAGTATTTATTTTTATTTTTATTTTACTGTGAAGTAAATTTTCTTTTTATTAAACCTGGTTATCAAAATAAATTGAAACTTATACCTTCCCAAAACTCCAGTCGCGAGCCCCATTGCGCCTGACCTCGATTCGCCGCGACTTCGTCACGAATGCCACCTCGTCTATGCTCGAAGCTTGCCCTGGTCGCGAACCCAGAATCGAGCTGCCACTGCCCTGACTTCGGCCTACGCGCGCGCCTCCAAATTTCTCTTGAACTCGCGCGTGCCCCTTCACCTATCAGCGTCGGCCAAGTCTCGAACGCCGCCACCATCCCCTAGGTCGCCGCTGCCTTCGGTTGCTACGACATCGCCGCCCCTCTTTCTTTGCTCGCGCGATCGACTTCAATTTAGGGCTTTGATTAGATTTTGAACGAGAGGGAGGAAAGATTACTTCGGTCATTTTTTTCCCTCTTTTGTTTCGATGTTTGAATGGGGGATTTCTCTGTTTCTGCTTGCGTGATAAAAGGAAAAGAAGAGGAGACAAGAGAACGTGCAGAGATGGTTGTGTGATGGGTTGCACGATTTCGTTCGTGATCCTAGGAGAAATTTAAGGGAGCTACAGTGTTTGATTTTGAACAAATTCTATATTTAAATTTAAATCGAATTTGATTAAATTTCAACGCGTTTAAATGTCGTGTGCTCACATATCAACTCCGAAAAATACGAAATTTGAAATCCGAGAATAATTCAATATTACGGACCCAATGGAACTGGTTTCGTCGAATTCCGAGACTGTGCCTCGGAAGGCTATTTTTAAATATCGATTCAAACGATATATTTTCAAACTGAACAACTCACTTCCAAATTCAATTCTGAAGCTTCTATTATCTTCGGTACTATCAATATAAATTTTACAATCCTTTGAAATATTTTTAGTTGGCTTAAAATTGAAGATTCAAATTTTTATTCAACTTTCAATAGATTAAATTCTATAATTTAATCGCCATATTCATTCTGATAATTTGAAATTCAATTCAAAACATCATTCAAATATTTAAAATAAATTAAATATTTCAAACTTAAATTGTTCAAAATTCTGGGTCGTTACATGTTTGTTATTAATAGTATTATGAAGTAATGTCTTTATTGTAAATAAAACATTTTTAGGATCTTATTATTATTAAAAAGTAATTAGTTGTTTTAATATATCATATCCAAAATTTAAAACATGAAACAAATGCTTATCTTGATTTTATATTAAAGTTGGAAACCTGCAATAAATAATTATGATTGTATTTAATTTGAATGGGCCTAAATATAAAACCCATGCCCTTTAGCTACCTATAGTTTTTTTCTCAAACAAAAGAGTACATATACTTTCATTATAAAGAAATCAGAAAATAGAAATCAAACCAAAACATCTAATTCCTTAAATTAAAATTCCTAAGCCCTAAAACAAAGATCAAATCCATAAATCAATTCGTGATTTGCTTGGAAGGAGCGACGTTGGTAAGGAAGACATAACTTTGGATCTAGGACTCGAGCAACCCAGATGTGGCGGTGATCGAAGGAGTAGCGACAAGGGGAGGTCGATGCGCGCGGTGATTCCAATGATAGGAAATGATGGTGATGGGGCAGTAGATGACGAGAATGGCCTAGGATTTGGAGGCGATTCAATTTTGATGGTGATGATTTTGGCGAGTTTACAACTCATGAAATCTATTTCTATAATCCATGTGTTTGTTACTCTAGTTGTTATTGTTTGGAATTGGATTGTTGTTTGTTCAAAATTCCACTTGCTGGCTATTAAATACATGATCAAATAAAATATATATAATTATAAACTAATAATAGAAATTAAAAGCAAATCCATTGTTGTGTGATGTCTTGTGTTTGCTGCTACGTTTGGACCTTTGTGTTTTTAGGCTAATAGGTTTTTTTAATTTGACCATTAGCCCTATGCTCGACTTAGTATTTTAGTGTGCGCATTTGAAGTTCTGACTTGAAGCTATGTTTGCTTACATATGTATTCATCTTATTGCTTATGCCAGCCACCTTGAAAAAGAGATCGGTCCTTATGTTTTGCATATTCATTTGGATTGGCATAAGTGTTTGGATCAATATATCTCTAGTTATAACCAAAACAAAGAGTATATGTATGAGTATTGAAATGTTGCATGACCTAGATCTTAACCCGATGGTGCCTTAAAATTATGAAGTATACATATATAAGAATTGTTTTGACATAATACATATTATATTTAGCAACCAATATTTCTCAAATACTTAAAAGGAAGTGTGTAGTCCATACTTTTGGATGTGTTATAAAGCCTAGTCTATGCTTATGTAGAACTAATAACCTAACATTTTTAAGAAATGGCATAGTACCATATGTGAATTTTTTAGACTTAGTGCCCACTTTATTTTAGTTGCCCACCTTTCTCACTGTAAAGGACATACGATCCATGATTATATATATGTATATATAGCTTTTCTACTCTAAGTCAAGGTTATTGTTTATAAATTAACAACTGGCACTTTTCTTTTTTTAATGTAATAACCTTGTTTTATTTACATATAATCTGTCAGTCCCTTAGACTAACTTTAACTTAGATATGTATAACCTGTTTTGTTTTATAACTAAGATTATGAACTAGAAGTATGTAAATTTCGAAACCTATATATATACACTTTTATCTATTAAACACTTTATTTCTAGAAACCTTCTTTTCAACTTAATATAGTAGATGGTAACACTTATAATATGTATTTCTTAGCAACAAGTGTTTAAGGATTTAAAAAGGGGATTTTATAGAAATAATGTATAGTTATACTTTGTTCCTTAATTTAATCTTAGTAATTAATAAATGGATTTAAAGAAATTTAATAATTGTTTTAAAAAGATAAACCCAAAAGAGAAAATGTTTTGAGAACCTTAATTTTACAATTTTAGGAGCGCTAATAATTGACCTACTTTTACCAATTGGTTTAAATGCTTTTGAATAACGCTTCGTTGAATATGGCGTAAACTCATTGAATAGAACGCTTAAGTGGAATTTATTAACCATTAGTGAATACGTGAATTTCACCGAGTTTGGAATACTTTGGTTAAATTCATGTGATCAATATAGGGAAGTAATTATCACTTTAGAATTATTTTATCTTCGAGTGTGCGACAAGTGGTTGTGAGATCCAGAAGAGAATATAATTCAGGTTTTCTGGTGGTATCCGTAATAATTGATATTTACTAGCTTTTAATAAATTCTTGGATTTCACTATGTGGTATGGGACGTATTGGTTAAATTCTAGTGATTACTGAAGGTGATAGTATTTGACACTTTAGAGTTTACTCTCTTTTGTTGTGCGGCAAACGACTGCTAGATCTTTAGAAGTGTATTCCTGGATTTCTTTTTGAACATAATAAAATCATAAAAGTAAATAATTATAGAGTTATCAAGTCATGATTTATACGATCATCTTGATCGGTACGGACTATCCATGAGATCATTCTGTGTTCTCATTTGAGTACGATCCTTGGTATCGGAATAGTTCAAATGATACCAATTTGTTTGTTTGTTTTCCATGGGTTCTGATTACAATCGTTGTAATTGTTTTTGGACGATCATTGATCGGTTTAAATTAAGATCTCTTGGATTCTGGAAATTGAATTCTGTAACTATTCCGTGTTCATGAAATATATATATATATATTCTTATGTTCGTTAAATAAATGAATATATTTATTCTTGTGTCTTATGTTTGTGATACAATATATATATATATATATATATATATATTCTTATGTCTCGTGTTCATGAAATATATATATATATATATATATATATATATATATATTCTTATTTCTTGTGATAGATGCTAAGTTAAGTAAATTCTGGTATTCTGTGTTTAGTGACTAGTTCATGTTTGTGACTTAAATTTATAACCCTGTTCTGTGTTAAATAAATTTTCTGACTCGTTATATCCTAGATATCTATAGTTACTTATATGTTTTTTTATTCTTGTATTATATTTTTTCTCACCCTATTGGATATTTAGAGATAGTCTGACCCGGGTGTTATATTGCTCGAGTCAGGCCGAGACCTTTCAGGTTACAGGACAAGTAAAACTATGGATTGTTAGGCTAGCAGAGGTTGGACCTTTGTGAAATTTAGTTATATCACTTAGGATTTTGTGAAATTGAGTGTATAATTACGATTAGAAAACCATAACTTGTATATTAATTGAGTGTAGTGTTTTATTTTGTAAACTTAAAATTTGTATGTGTGTAAGTTGAGATTTATTCCGCTATGATTTGTGACCGTTATTTATATGATATATTGTTCTAATTTTGAAGTGTGTCTATTGCTTTGTATTAATATTGTACACCTCAAATTCAGTTCAGATATTAAGTGAAAAGGTGCAAATGACGTGTCTTTGTTAGTATAAAGATATATTCACATTCGATCTCCCTTAACAAGTCGTATTCTCCGAATTAGCATACAACATTACTTATAATGTTCTTTGCTAATCTGGGTATCGCGGTGGGGTCGTTATACTAACGTTGTACTCTCTCTTGAAATACTCCTCAAGATAGATGGTCCCACATGATAGCGTCGTTTGAAATGTTAATGTTGACCTCTCCCATAGACTTAACCTTAGGATAGACAGTTCAACTCTATAATATTTCACTTCACAGATGCTGTCAAAATATAGAACTCATACACTAGTTTTGAAGTGGCACTCGATAAGTAAAATGTTTGCCGATCCTGGTCTCTTCAAAACTAATCCGATGAATTTCCGACTAACTCAATTTTGGTTCTTTCAGAAGTAAGTGAAATCTAGAGATGCTTCATACCAATGCTCCTCCACGAGGGTTCTCATTGATATGAAATTGTGAAGCCTTTTGATACTTCTTAAGTCCTATTTGGTCAAGTTTGATAGTCGACTAATCAACTATCTAGTAAAAAAATTGCCTATACAAATCAATATTTGTATACTTAACTCAATTCCGACATTCCAACTTAATTATTCCTCTTCCAAGAGTGAAGCCAGGTAAGCTAGAGTAGTTATTGCGTATCGAAGCCTTGCCTAGACACTTTATTCTTGAATCTCACAAATAGATAAGTCTACCTCGTTTGCTTTTAGTGTTAAGTATAGTACTAATGATTTCCATAAACAAGTAAGAAATCAACGTGATTAACACATTTTCAACATTCCCGACTTAACTATTCCTCAGTCAAAAGGGATATTGGTAGGTTAGAGATCTATTGCTCATATCCTTACTCGAACATCAATCTTCACTCTCATAAATAGATAAGCCAGCTTTATCGGCTTTTATGGTTAAGCAAAGTTACTACTTTTCAAAGAAGTAATTAAATAATTTGCCACTAAGAAATTGTTAACCCCTTTTTGAACCATTGGTTTTAATTTTAAAACCATTTTAGAGATGATACGCATATGTATAGTAATTTTATTTATAAAAAGGATATTTAATAAAACACTTTTAAAGATGTACATAAGATTTTATACTTTATTAAAATAATCAATTAATCTTCTAAAAACAATATATACTTAAAAATGCTTTTAAATACCTTAAAATACTTATAATAGTTTTTAAAACATTTATCTAAAATATTACTTGAAAATAACAAGTTTATAAAACCTTTTAAAACATGGAAAAACATGTTTTCCTTTTATTTTAAGTAAAACCTCTTCTTTAAAAATTCATAACTAAATCTTAAAATCCATAAGAATCTCAAATAACTTTTAAAATACTCTAGTACGAGTTAGCTAATAATTCTAAAAAGAATGAAACAAAATATTTAAGTTAAAAGTCATTTTCAAACATAGGAAGTTCAAAAATCAAGGCTAAACAGAAAAGTTTTGCACAAGTAAAGTTTTGGCCACTTTTCGGGATGTTACTTAACCTTTTACCATAAAAAAATTTGGAAGAAAGAATACATGTAAAACATCATAAACATGACAAGAAACCTTAAGGGTCTATCTATAAAGTTCCATAGAAATAGCCAAAACAAGGCAATTCCTAAGTGGATCCATGCGACTATAACTATGAGTGCACTTTCAAATTCAAGTCCAATCTAAACCAAAGTTTAACTATAGCCTATGTGATTTGTTTCAACGCCTTTATACAAGTCCACTCAAATCCATTCAAATCTTTTCATATGGATTACATATGCCACTTACTTTCAAAGCAAGAATCAAAACCAATATTTCAACATATGTCAATATCAATTCAAACAACATGCACACAAGCAAATATACCCAATATTTTCAATTCAATGGTGATTTAACCCACCTTTAACCAAACAAACAAGCAATATCCAACCACCTAAGTCCAAACCTCAACCTTGCAACCACCTTTTTCCTTCTTCTTTCTAGCTTTGCACTTGCTTTTTATCTCCTCCTCCAATTGATCACCGCCTTCTTTGATATGGGGAGATTGTACACTTCTTCCAAAACAAACTAGCTAAGAGTTGTTGTAATGTTGTCCTAAGATTTGACTCCAAATTTTAGGTTATTTGGAAATGTTGTTTGCCGATAAACCGATTTTCGATCATAATATCGATTTTTCTTTGAAGAGTATATTTTTGTAAACAATTTTCAAAAATATGTTTCTTATCATTATTCATTAACTAAAAGATGTTTAACAAGGTTATAAAATCTCATTTATAACACTTTAACTATATCTTAAAACGTTTCGATATTCGAAGACGAAATGTTCGAATTTTAGGTTCGCTACAAAATCAACAACCCATTCAAGCACTCGTGGAAGTGAGATAAGAAACCCAAGGCAGAAGTTTCAATTTATGACAATTCCAGATCCAATTCTTCTCCCCGCGACAGCAGTGTTCAAACCTAGACGATCCTAGATAAGAGAATCCTCCTTACCATGATAGCTTCGAGATCCATGCGAGCGCAGTTGGAAACTTCAAAGGAGACAAGTTGGATTTTGGTGATAAACTCCAAATCAATAGCAATATCATATTTTAGATGGGCTCGTATTTTTATGCGGTGGATAATCATTGAAGTAATTTTTTGAAGCATATTTTTTAATAGGCGAAATTTTTATTTTTTCGAGGAAGAGAAATATTTTTGGAGTGAAGAACTGAAAGTGTGAAACAGAGTTTTGTTTGGGGTACAACAACTCATCATAACTTAAAGACAAAAGAAACTGGATTTTTTATTTTCCTTTTGCAAATCAAACCCTATATTTTTTTATTTTGTTATAGTCCTTGTATTTATTTTATTCATTAATACTCTAGATTTCTAGATGGAACTATGGCTTATTGTTCAGGGAATTCTCGACTTGAGGATAAAGTTAAGGCAGATTTACTAGGTATAGGATTAGTATATTCAAGTTAGCAAGGAATGCGAGTTTGTAGGTATCGTAAGCGTTCAAATATATAATTCTTGTAGTAGCTTTGTGGCAACAATAGGCACTAACGGGCAAGTGGCTGAAGCATGGTGTGTTTTTGTGTCATTTACTATTCGTGTTTATGTTTTCGCGTTATTTATCCATTTATACATAAAATAATTTAAATACCCTATTTAAACCTCAATAGGATATATTGCCCGACCCTAACACTTTAAATATTGTTGTTTATTTTTAATTTAAATCATGTATTTTTTGTTGGAAATAATAATGCATCTGTTGTAAATGATAATTATTTTTGGAATTGTAGACTAGGATATATTAGTAAGAAATGACTTGATGGGCTAAGAAATAAAGGGTTTCTACCATTATTTGATTTTAATCAATCAATACTTATGATTCATGTCTTAAAGGTTAAATAGCCAAACGCCCATTAAGTGAGAGCAATGAAAAAGTTGATGAACAGTTAGGATTCATACAAACTAATTTATGGCCAATGTCTACAACTATCGAAGGTGGAACCTCATATTTATGACATTCAACGGTAATTTTTCTAGATACGGATATGTGTATCTTATGAAACACAAATCAAAGGTCTATGAAAAATTCATTGAATATAAGAACGAATTATAAAACCAAAGTAATAACGAAATAAAAATTCTTCGATCCGATCGAGGAGGTGAGTACATAGGATTTGAACTCCAAGAGTATCTAAAAGAGAATGGGGTTCTCTTTGAACTCCAAGAGTACCTAAAAGAGAATGGGGTTCTCCAAGTCACTTCTATATACACTCTGCCACACAACAGTGTTTCATAGAGAAGAATGAACCTTGCTGGACATATCAATGATGAGTGGCACTGAATTACTTCTTTCGTTTTGAGGATATGTGCTAGAAACCACAGTAGATATGTTGAATAGAACACTATTTAAATATATGCCTAATAATCCATATGAGTTATGGCTTAGGAAGAACCCCGCCTTGGCTATCTTAACGTTTGTAGTTATCCGGATAATGTTAAGAATGTAAATCCTAGTAAGTTAGAGCCAAGAGCGGTCTTATACGAGTTTATAAGGTTTCCAAGAAATTATAATGGATACATATTATATGATAACAAGGAACAAATTTTTTTGCTTCCAGACACGTCATCCTTTTAAGAAAGGAAATTATTTCAGAAGAAATTAGTGGTAGTAAGATAGACTTGAATGAGATCTAAGAAACTTCCATAGAAACTGAATACATGAAAGTAATTCAACACACAATGAATATATGTAGTCTATTAGAAGGTCTATAGAGAATCTCATGCACCAGAGAGGCAATATGAATTTCTCATTGACGATGAGAATGTGGATTGTGTCATTCATGACAACGATCCCCTCACGTACTGACAAGCCACAAAGAGTAAAGACTACCTTATGGTTTGATGCAATGAATCCGAGATTATGGATAGAAATAAATTATAGACTTTGGAGAATGAAGGGGTGAAACTCATCGGCTCCAAGTGGCTCTTCAAAAAAACATCAATGTAGATGGAAAGGTTGAAACCTATAAAGCGATGTTGGTTGCGAAAGAGTTTCATCAAATTCAAGTTTTTGATTAGGACAAAACATTTTCACTAGTCACCATGCTTAAGTAGGATACTACTTGCAATTGGCACTTATTATAACTAGAAATTTGGCAAATGGACATTAAAATAGCTTTTCAAAATGGTGATTTAGAATAGACTATTTATTTGTCATAGTCATAGGGTTTTGAAGTTATAAGGAGCGATGATAAAGCATGTAGACTCTTAAGATTGATTTAGGTCTTAAGCAAGCATCTCGAAATTAGAAAATGTTCTGATAAGCTAATCAAACAGTTTGATTTCTACTAAAACACAGAGGAAGCATGCATATACAAGAAAGGAAAAAAACGATGTTATAACGTTCGTAGTACTATATGTTGATGATTTTCTATAGATTGGTAATGAAATATCAATGTCACAATTAGTGAAAGCTTGGCAGCCTAATAAAATGATTTAGGTGAGGAATCCTATATAGAAATAATGATACTTTGAGATAGAACTACAATAGTGTTGCGACTATCCCAATCTATGTACAAGGATACCTTGCAAGGACGATTTAGTATGAAAAAATTCAAGAGTAGAAATGTTCCAGTGTGATGTGGAATTTCCCTTTCTAAGGACTCTCCAACTATATATGAGAGCAACAAGTCAAATTCCATATGCTTCAATAATAGGACTAATCATGTGCCATGTTATGTACTAGGCTAAATGTCACTTTTGCACCAGGTGTAGTAAGTTGATATCAATCTAATTCGAAAGAAAACCAATGGATGGAAATTAAAGTCTTCCTTAAGTATTTAGGGAATACTAAGGATTTATTTCTAATTTGTGGAAATAATGAACTCCTTATGATGAGGTATTCAGACTTGAATTTTAAAAGCAATATCGATGATAGTAAGTTAGTCTCAAGGTTTGTCTTTACCTACAATAGAGGGTCGTTAGTTGGAAGAGTTTCGAATAAGAAGTTGTAGCTGATTCTATCATGATGGCTGAGTACGTCGCCTTATACGATGCCACAAAAGAAGCATTATAGATTCCAAAGTCATTGAGAATCTAAGAGTGATTCCAAGCATTAATGATCAGATGTTGTTATATTATGACAATAACGCGGATTTCTAAGGAACCGAGAGCTTATAGGAAGTTAAGACACGTCCTCCGTAAGTACCACATGATAAGATAGTTTATTAGTGACGGAGAGGCCGTGATTGAGAGAATAATACAAAAGATAATATGGCAGATCCATTCATTAAGCCATTTTCTTAGTTTTTTTAGTAAGACTGATTGAAGGCATGGGGATGCGATTTTATAATTTAAGGAGATTGATAGAGTTAAAAGTGTCCCCTATGGGCAATTATACAACTTGTTGTATGAACTTTACTCTGTAAACAATCTTGTTCGTAATAAAGTATGCTTTTGGTTTCGTTTTCTATTCTATTTGTTGTTATATTGTGGTATAATTAATCAATTATGATATTAAACACATATAATTAGAGAATTTCTAAGAGTATTTTTTAATCGACTTCATTTACAAACATGTTCGTAATCATGACTATTGAATCGATACAAACAAGACACTAACTCCTTGAACGTTTCTAGTCAAGATGAATCAAGGAAAAGATTTCAATACATCTATTAAGACTAACGTACATTATGATCTCCTTATCGAGGACAGTGATTTACTCATGACCAATAGGGGCACCAAGGTGTTGTGTACTTATGGTTGTTTGGAATGATCATAGAATGACTCGATGAGATTCTTTATAGGTTAACACAACTAAGTCAAAATAGAATATCTCATGATTACAATATGCAAGTAGTCTTTTGACTTAAGAGTATCATCGATTTTAATTATAGGAAATTATTGTTAAGTACAAAATTTCTCAACGTTTTAGCCTCAAGGACAGACCTTTAGTATTTTAGCCTAAATGACAACTTTCTTTAGGTATTGGTTTTTAGTTATTGATAGCAGTTTTTAGGTATCAATTTGTAGTTATCGATAGCAGTTTTTAGGTATCAGTTTTTAGTTCGGTAGTAGTTTTGAAAGAATGTTTGTCCTTATGAATAATTTTGGAAGAATATTTGTCCTTATGAATAATTTTTAGAAGAATGTTTGTCCTTGTGGTTAAATATTGAGGTCGTGTCCTTGAGGCTAAAAATATACAAATTTTTGTTCTTTAAATTAATTCGCCCAGTTAAGCTATACTTTGATTATTGTTAAATACTAGAAATGACAAGCTTGTTATAGTCATAGTTGAGTATGAATTAAACTTGATCCTATACTATGCTTCAACAAAGTTCGCATAGCCTTTTAGCATTTGTATTGCAGAAATATTGACTAAGATCGAGTTCCACCTAAGAGTCAACATAACTACGCTGTTAATTGTTTTCGAATTCGACCAATAGAATTATTAATTTATAAATGTCATAAATTAATAATATATTAATAAAAATGTTGTATATATATTTGTGCCTAATTTTAGTAATACATTTCATGCTTAAAATTGGATAAAACAATGTATGAAAGTTTATGATGGTTCGACTAATTTAGGAGATAGAAATCAATAAACTGAATGGTGATTCAAAAGGAGGCAAAGTGGTGTTTGACCGTGCTTGGTCAACACCTAAGGACGACCATATTATGGGATCTTTGAGGGCTTTAACAAGTCTTTAAAGGATTGAGAGAATGGTGTAAAAAATGCAAACCTTTAGATATAAGTAAGATAGCCTGCACCATAATTCATACATAATTTCTGGTGATCCTTCTTTGCCTAGTCACTTATCCCTCTACCATTGGTAAAGCTTACTTATCGAATTTGCAAATTTAAGAGGAGTCGTCTTTGAACCTCCAAGGGGAAGTGTTGCGTGTTACGCTCTCGGTGGGATAATTTCGGTGAAAACTCTATTTCCTATCTACCCTTTAATTATATTTACATATATAAATGCTTACATATATTATTAGACATTAATTAATATATTCGATCATAATTTTTTGTAAAAATATTAATTTTGGATAAAATATATTTTATATTAAATACATGTGTGTGCATATGTGTAATATATTTGTAAATACATTAATATTCATGTTTGACTAATTTATCAAAAAATTCAATTCCAAAAGTGTGTATAATTAATTATTTTATCATAACCTTATTACATAATTATGTTGTTGAAATTTAAATTTAAATTAAAATAAATTCTAATTTTAATTTTACTATTACAAGTCGAAAAACACACACACACTCACATATATGCATATATATATAAAATATCCATACATATATTTTATAAAAAAAAGGTCATAGTAAGTTAGATGATACACACACGTAGATGTCTCATATACATAATACATATCTATCACGTACTACTAAAATAACAAGTATAATATCTGATTTAACAGACTTAACAGACTTAATTCTGCACAGCAGAATATGAAGTGGACTGCCTTGATAATCCTTAGGTAGAGCCTCTTGTAGGGAAGATAGATATCTAGAGTGAAGGTCAATGAATTACAATATCTGAAAGGATTCTCAACTACTCAGATGAAGAAGATGCTTTAAATTCAAAAGGAACCTCTTTGTTCTTACTTTCCGGATGGTCCTAGATCTAGTAGCATGCTGAGACTTTGAATTTTGTTCTGCAATATCTGTGCAAGGAGTAGTGTGGCGATGCACACCAAGCTATTCGTCCAAGTCTTTGCTCTTTTCTGAGCTGCTTTTATCTAAATTCTGTGTCTCCATATCAGTGTCTGCAGGAACTGTGTCTGTAAAAGTAGTGATCTGATTTGAAACGGTATTTAAATTCATGGATTGTGCAATATCCTTAATTGTAGATGATTGTAACCTAACCGAATCTATATCATTATGAGTTTTATCCGTTGTTTATTTCAAAAAAAAAAAAAAAAAAAAACAAGTATAATTATCCATAATATCAATGCCACGCCTTCAAAATGCTCCAACTATGCACCCTGATAACATATCCCCAAAAGTAGGTAACTCTCAAACTACTCAATTAAGTACTCGAGAGTTATCATGACATAAATAGACAAAGACAAAACGCAGATTAGACTTAAAGCCTAGCGTGGGAGTAACTGTCTCAAAACTATATACAAATAAAACAGGAAGCTTCTAAGGCATAGCTGCTCTTCTCCACAAACAAGGCTCAGGAGTCATCCGGACTATTCATAAATAAGTAAACCTCTCTCAAAGTGATAGGAAATCATACCATAACATGCTCTTCTCTTATAATCAATGAATCAGCACAGCTAATATAATGCGACCGATATGCAACAACATACTATGATAAAGTAAACCAATATACAAATGTAGAGACAATATAAGTGCAACCTAGAATACACTACAATACTGTCAACCAACTAATATAAAGTTATATATATGTATATATATATAATACACCTATACTTTTACAAGGTCAAACTAATTTCAAAAATCAAAATTTGAATTTAAAAATATATATAAATTTGGCCAATATAAAAAAATTCTTTTAATGGCATCTATAGCATTTTTTTTAACATTTTGAATAAGTTAAATTTAAAATTATTATAAAAACAAAAATCAATATTTATATATTTACACGCACACACACACATATATATACATACATACATATATATATATATACATACGCACATATTATTTTATATATATTTATGCAAAATAAATTTTTATTGTAAATAAATTTTGTTTTTAAATAATATTTGAATTATAAACATAAATATTATTTTATAGAAAATTCATGTCGCAAAAAAATAAAAATAAATTATATTATTATTGACAAATGTATATATTTATATGATTTACATTATAAGCTTTAAGTTGACATCATTATGTCATCACGCTGACATCTTGTTGACCGTAGGATAAAGTAGTCGTTTTTTAAGTGAACCCATAGGATAATTTATATGTTTATATTATTATGATGCTCATATTGTGATTATGCATATCACACATAATAAAATATGAAATTTAAAATAAATAAATAAATTTTAAGTTTTTTTTAATTTTTTTAAACATTAACAATAAATTTTTTTAATCAAACTAAATAAATTAAAGTATTCAGAACTCTTTGATTAAATAAATACTAAATTTGATTTAGTACAAAGAAAATATTGTTTACAAAAACATAAAATAAAGATCTTGTACAATTTAGTAAAAGGAAAAAAATTCAAAATTCACCCTTTTTACCTTCGCTACCAGTATACCTGATACAACACATCCAACAAGTTATTACAATAATAATATGTATAACTTTAAATGCATGGTAAAGTATGTGGTCTATACTATTATGTCATTGGGCAAAGTTTGGTCATCTTCTAATCTAGGTGTATAGAACCTACACCTATATCTATCTGCCCCTAGTGTTATCTATGAAAAGTACAGCAACAATACCGCACATTTCGTGCACTATTACCTCGTAGATTACCAATCATATCGAGTATAGTGGAACCTTATACTCTAAGGAAAGTGTCTTCTATGCCATTTCAACACCATTATCCGGTCAGATAAGGACTATCATCAATTTCCTTTCCAAAGATTAATATTCCCCTTTCATTCATTAGCGACTAATGTATGATCTAGTCATCAACACATCGTCCAAGATCACCTTAGTATCACACTTTTGTGCCCTTAATAACCCCAAACAAGGGTACACTGAGTTTATTTGCTGAGCATGGTTACCTAATATCTTGTCGGAGATAATCGTTACTCATTTTATGGTCATCCACTCTTAAATCAATGCCCCTAACTCCAAGATGCACATTTATGAGTAACTATATAATAATAGGATCATGAGACTTATCATTCATTCTTTATTACTTTGATAGTTACTACATAACTAGCATGAAATCACGGGGATGTAGACCGAAAACGATAGTCTTATATCTCAAGTACATTCAGTCATACATGTTGACCTATTATTATACCATTCAACCACCCATTAATTCAAGATTCATTGTCTAAGGCTGGATTTTTCGACGTGGCTCAAAAATTAAAGTCTCCAGATTCTTCCCAAAAATTCATATGACAGAGAACATGTTGTAATTAATACTGTGCAGTTAAAACCCTTTAGCCCACAATATCCCCGTTATAGCGCATAGCGCTCAATGATCGCTATGCTTTTTCAGTTTATCACTATTAAACAGTAGATCTGCTTTAAGCCCCGCTGTTTTTTGCTATATCCACTAAATCAAGGCTTGTAGCACCCGCTTTTGCAACATCAATATAAAAGCTAAGTTCAACGAGTTTCATTTTAAACCAAATCAATAAAGATACTTCCCTAAGTTTTCCACATAGTAACCATGAACAAAGCACTTCAATACCAATCCATAGCACACTCTCGATCGATGCCCAATGCCGATGGATAATTATTTTGAGGATTTCCTTGCTTGACTCCGGGCCTGCCCATCAATTACTTCAGGGAAAATTTCCATCCTTAAAGGATCAATATCAGTCCCTCATGGATCGGTACTGAACCATAAACTTACTCTAAAGATTCCCTTGCTTGACTTTGGTCTACACCTATGTTTCCCTGGGGATTGTCTCAACCTTTTATGGATAGGTGTATATCCATACACTTAACCAAAAAAAATTCTTGACTTCTTCCCTTACCTTAAAACCCATGTATAACTGATCTATAGTGTTTGGCCATTTTGGGAGGATTATTTAGGAGGAAGTTAAGGAAATGGAGATGAGATGTTTGAAGATGAATTAGCGGTTAAAAAGATAATTACTGTAGCAATTAAAGACAGTCCGAAATTCACTTAAGTGGGCTGGGCCGGTTAGTTAATTTGCTAAAACATGTCCAGTTTTATAAAATTCTTATTTCGACCATAACTCTCTAACTGCAAATGTAACAAGCCTATAGTTTGTTTTGACTGGAGAGTAACCCCTCTATGCAATGGTAATAGATTTAGGACTTAATAATTTAATTTGCAAAATTCTCTTTTACCCTTCATTATTTAATTAACGGTTTGATTATTAAATTGAACATTTTAATTGCTAGGTGTAGATTTTACGGGTCGTTGCATAAAATGTCTACTTCCCTATGACATTTACATAAATATCCATAAAGTCTCAAAATCGATTAAATAATCTCAAGGAGTGGTTATTTATCTCCCAGTAATCTACGTACATTCTAACACATCTGACTAGACATAATCGTACAACAATCCAAACATACTTCAATCATGTTTGGTGCGAGTAATAGTGCGAAGGTTCAAACTTAAGGTGGAGCATGAACTTGGTCAAAGCTTCTTGAGAATAGAAGTCGCCAAGATGGTTTTATGATATTGAGGCTTTAACAGTAAGCATGTTTATATTAGTGATTCGATAAATAGAACGTGAAGGTGCGGTTGATGTTATAGATTTGGAAAGGTAGAGAAATTTTTTGGTAGGGAGATTGTGAGAGATATACAACCTATTGGGTCTTTCCTTGCATGATATGTGATGGAGATGTTGGTACCACATAGTTCCCTATAGAGTTATTAGTTTAGTTTATCCCGAGATGAGTCACCTACATAAGTCAAACTAAAGAGTTTAAAGTTCTTGCATCATATTTGTGCATGGTTTCTCTTTTGCACTTGGAAGAGAAGGTAGAGAAGAGAAGGTGGAGAGATGTTTAAGCACTAGTCAAATTTGATTAGCTTGGTCATGAATTATTGACACTTAAAGTGAAAACTCCACAAATTATTTTTGTGGGTGGCAAGTTGAGATTGACAGAGAGATTGACGATTTGTAAACTATATCAAAGTGAAATGTAAAATTTTGGCTATATAATATATGTTAAGTTGAAAAAGGTGATTTTAGCAATGTAATGGTGGAAACATGCTCAATTGAGTTGTGTCGAAGTTATGCTGATTTGAAGAAGTGGTTGGAGGTGTACATCAGCATGGAGCAACAATAGGTTGAAGTCTTCAACTTGAAGCAAGCAAGTCAAATGATCTGGTCTTGGCAATCTATTGGGTTTAGTAGTTGAAGCCTAGGATTTTTCATAATGGAAACAAAGAAAAATTACATGTTTTCGAGCACATTTCAATCGAGCTGCTTATGCAACCCACTCGAATGGAAACAAATCGGTTGACTTCCCAATCCAAGTCAATCAGTTAGCTTCAATAACTGAAGCTTGGGATTTTGTGTGATGAAAACGAAGCAAAAGTAAACCATTTTGAGGCCATTTCAATCGATTGGCTTATTCAAGCCAATCGACTGGAAAGTATGCCAATCAACTGGCATCAATAAACCTGCATGAGGTTAGGTAGTTTTTGACGCGAGTTGAGCCAGCAATTATCCAAATTTGGGATTACTCTTTCCTTAAGTACATTTCTCCTATGAATTGAAGTTAAGAGCTATTAGTAAACAATCCAAGAGATCTGTAACAAAAATTCATGAAACTTTCTTGTAATTCACAATGGATGATTGGAGATTTATTTCTTCATTTCTTTAGAAATCTTTAGCTAATTGTAATCTCCCTTGTAGTTCATAATTTATTACAATTATGTGTGATTCCTCCTTGTTTTGTTTTCTATGGCTACTTATTCATTATTGTGTGATATACTGGTCTATTAGTTAGTAATTCTATATCTTGGATGTTATTTTTGATAGCAGGATTAGATATTTTTGTTTTTAAAAAAAAAATTCTCAATTAAGATTTCCAGATTAATTGTTGATCCAAAATTCATTATAATGAACACTTAGTAATTGTAATGTATGAAATCTGAATTTTATGGATTCTTGTAAATATATAGTCTTGTAGTCAACAACGTAAAATATATAGATAAATCTACATATATAAATATACACAAACACACGTTGAGAAACAAGATGAAGGATTTGAAATGTGCTCAGCCATGCGTGTCATAGAAAGCATAAGATAACCAAATAGGCAAAGGCCAATTGCGATATACTGCAAACTACATTAAAAGAAAGAAGGAAAAAAAACCATAGGCATATCACATGGTAATCAAATTAGAGTAAGGTCACTCGAAAGATGCATACTTCATTCGAAAGAAATAAGCATATATTCTACTTCATATTGCACTAATTTCTATAACCGCGTTATGTGTTGTTTTTGGATTTAGGAAGCATTAAAAGAAGAATGTGTTTGTGTGTTGAGAAATGGGTACTGAAAGAAGAATAATTATCTACCATAAAGGGGGGACAAAGAAAAAATGTATGGAAAAGAAAAATTAATGCGTCGCGTTCGATGTGAGACTTACATCAGATGCTAAAGAATCAAATTTTGCATGTTACGCAGAATGCAACGGATGTCGTGTCGGATGTCCTTTCTAGAGAGCGAACCAGCATTTGAATGCGTCCTTACCTTTGTACATGCAAAATTTGTTTACATATAGGGTTTCCCTTTGTATCCAACAAAAACATACATGCATACATACGTATATGGACAAGAACGGTTACACCTCATTTTTGCTACACCTCAAATCCTCCTGAATAGCAACCACACGTTCCAAATTAAATAATATACATCTTCTCTTGCCACTTCACTCTATTATTTAATTCGTAACTTATGGCTGACATTCAAGGAGATTTGAGGTATAGCAAAAATAAGGTGTAGCTGATCCTTGCCCCATATGTATATAAAACGTGAATATTTCTCTAGTTTTTAATTTTAATTTTTTTGGATTAGCTTCTAATAATTCTTATTTTCATGCGAAATCGAAGAAATAGTAGGAAAAGAAATATATTGATGACGAGAATACCGAAATATTAAAAAAAACATTTAAAATAAACTAATCAGTTGCCAAATTGTTAGTACATCTCCAACTATTTAAGGGGTTAATATTCACACCCTGAATATTAACCCATGAATATTCAAAGAACTGCTAAGAGCCGGACGTCTATTAAACAGGCTTTTGATATTTTAGTGCCTACTTAGTAGACATCTGAACATCAGGCACATTAAATAAGCGTCCGAGCCTTCTATTTTTTAATAATTTAAAGTCACTTGCCTATTTAATAGATGAATGAGAGTCAGACATCCTTTTAATAAGTGCATGATATTGAAACGTCCATTAAACAAATATCTAAATCAATTCAGAATACAGAATTGGTCACTCAATATTACCCATAATATTAAGTTGAATCATGTTCTTCGGAAAGCATTCATTTCACATTTCCTCAATATTCCATTGAATATAACACCACGGGAGATAGCTCTTAGTTCCACTAATTCTATATGCTTTAGCTTTCATAAGATTGTAAATTGAAGATAAAACCCCAAGTTTGATGTTGATTTTTTTGGATTTTTATAAAACATTGAAAAGTTTGAACCGTTACCATGTATGCATTCATAAACACTTGGAGAGTTAAAGATTGAACTAAATAGACAAACATGTCAAATGCAGATAACCAAAAGTTGCTTGGATTCATCTACTAGTCAACCTTGTTCTACCTACGCTTTCATACTCCCTGCCATTTGTTAATTATGTTCAATTAAAAACACTTCTTTAGTTCCGTTAATATATTTATCTAAACCTTCTAAAGTATTCGTTCTAAATTGATGGACTAAATTCACATTGCATTCTATTTTCTGCATTTTTGGTAGTTATAAATGAAAAAAAAAGGGTACCAAAATAAATTTTGATTTTTTTTTTTTTATTTATTTCATTTTGAAATTCATTTTGAAAACATATATAGCAATCAATTTACATACAACGTACGAGGGAACGGTAAAACACGTGTACGGTGAGGAAGCGACGTGCGCGTATCGGTCACGCGGTGGGTAATTAAAAGCAAAGCAAAGCAAAATTGGTCCCATTACTTGCGTGGCCTTCATTAACTTTACTTTTGCTTTCTCTCTCATTAAACATTAATCTCTCTTCTCTCTTCTTTTTTCTCTTCCCTTCTGCTCTGAGAATATGAAGTACGTTTGGGTTCGAGTTATCACACCTATGAGGCGGGTTTGGATCCGCGTTGCTGCCCGGATCCGAATGCGCAAATCTGGTAGGTTTCTTTCTGAGCTTTTGCTGCTATGTCTTAACATATTAATCTTTTTGCTCTTAAAAGTAGAAGATGTACAAATCGGAAAGGGCAGAAAGTCTGTCATTTAGCAAGTCGAAAACATAATTTAATTTAGTGTGTGTAAAGGTAATAGTTCATCCATTGATTTGACCATTAGATCGCAAATCTAGTGGTTTACAGTACTAGATGCCCTGTTCCTTTTTTTTTATCATATACATTTGGTTGATGCATAAGATTTCAAATTCAATCATAGTCAGTTTAGTGATCATACGTCCTAAGCTCTAAAATGGCATGCGCATCATGGGGGTTAGATTGCAGGTCTTCAAAATATGTGTCCACAGTCCTTCATTAAATCTTCATAGTTTACTTACATATCACTAGTTTAGTGTTATCTTTGCTATTGTTTCCTTAATTTTCATATAAGATCTTGCTAATGAAAACGCCGTATCTATGGTTTAGGGATCTATATCTCTCCATCCCTACACACACACACACACAATGATATCAGGATGGATCAAGACTTTCCTCCTTATAAATCCCCCTTTGTTCGTTTGTACAAACATGTTTAGGATCAAAATGAATTTTTGTGGATATATCTTATTCATTTGTGAGATTATCTTCACAAAAATTTGAATCAAATTGAAACTTTTAGCTCATTCTTATGTTTCAAATCGACAGTTAATATAAATATTTTTGATGCACACATCCATCTGCGATTTTGAAGAAGTTAATATAGCATGTCAACAAAAATTCATATAAATTCAAATTTCGTTAGCACAATAAGACGAATGACAAATTTCGGGGGGATTTATAAGAAAGGAGACCAAGATCCCTCCCTTACAAATATACATAGTCCATTTCTAACTCATTTGTAGCCCCCTTCATATCCATCATTGGATTTGACAAACTAATTGATGGATTTAATGTTATTCTCTCGCATATTTTATTGTTATTCTCTTTATTACATCAACATCTAATTCATCAATTAGCTTGTCAAATCTCATAGTGGATATTAGAGAGCAAAAAAGGAAAGGGTTATGGATATCACATCTCTTCACACACACATGATCCCCATTCTGGTTTTTCGTAATCACAATTTGCACCAATAATTTTTATGATACTATACATATAAATACGTGTGTATGCATGTACATACATACATACGTACGTACATTGGGTGTATGGGATCTGTATTCCAGGTTTTTCATATCCTTAATTTGCTTAATATCTACATTTATTGAAATTTGATCATTATTTGTAAACACGATCTACACATCATCAACATTAACTGTGCAGAACATTACACTATTTTTAAGGTGTCTTGTCTACTAAAAATAAATGCATTCAAATCCACGATAATAATACATAATTTTGGTATATAATATATTGCATAATTAATTCATATAGCCTAAAAGCATCAAAGTGGGATGATTATACGTAAAAGTTGATGTTAATGATACGTTGATCATGTCTACAAAAAATTATCAATTCTCGTTAAATTAAATATAGAAAAGGAGATGGCACAAATTGAATATGCAAAAAAGTTGAAAAGCGAATCCTGCGTCGTGTGTGTACCGAAAGTCTATTTGAACACGAATAGATGACAGGTGACACAATATATAATAACTATTAAATCCCTCTAATTTCAAGTTCATATGTAAATAAAATCAAATCCCATGCTCAACATATATTACATCTCATTTTGTGTTTAATAACCGTCCTCATATATTTATGTGTATATTTTTGTCAACAGTTGTAATACCACTGAAGTCACACTTTTTTGGTGTAGACCTGAACGAGTTCGGTCCACTCTCGTGACAAATTTAACTCTTTATTTTTATGACGTTATGAGTTTGAATCTAGCCTCTTAACAAAATAAAATTTTATTTTATACAATGTCACAAGTATGAATCCTAGCTTAGTAAAACCGACATCTTTTTCGTATACCTTCAGTTTACTTTATAATCTTAATTAATATCGCAATATTTTGTAACAATGCAATCTTCACGATTTTGTTAAACAAATATAAATTTAATATTTTATTTATATTTTATATCTTCATAAATAATACTCTTATTGTAAATTACTCATGGTTCATTAATCTAAGCTTTTAAGCTTCAAAATAAAATTTTAGAACTTTAATATTATTCATACTTTATCTTATTTTTAGAAATAGTGGAATTAAAAAGTTATTTATATTTCCGGTCTGATCAAGAAATTTCATAAATCCTTTAGTTGTTTAAATTTAGAATTATTGAAATCGAATAATTTCGAAGTTACTTGAAACTATATATTTCTTATATCATTATACTGCAAAATTTTAGTAACATTAATTTTTAATAGCAATTGTAGCCTTTGGTGTATTGTATAAACATGAATTTCCATAAATACCCCAATTCAAATGAGAATATTAATTAGAACTTATAAATCCAATAAGAATATATAAGGAGAACAAAATTGAAAATGAAATAAGAAAAAATTGGGTATAAAGCAAGAGTGAAATAACAATTAGTTCAGCTTCTTCAAAAAAATAAAAAAAAATAAAGAGTTTCATAAGCGTTAATGTTAACAAAACGATTTGTCTATAGAAAATAGAGTAATAAACAATTAATAATTTTATTTTATAATTTGAGTAAAAAAAACTCGTGTTTTATTGAACATTCATGTATATCTTTATGTTCGTATACTGATTGTAACAAGTTTGCTAGATAGATGGTCCCCTTTTAACCACTAGAATAATATATTTACATAAATTTTTGCAAATATATTTATAAATTTTTTATATTCAAGAGTGTATTTTATGTCTATCCTTTCATATGCACATTCATCACTTGTGGGTGCGAGAAATGTTGAAAGTTTCTCATATCACCTCTATATCAAACATTTAAAATTCAAAATTGTCCACTTTAGGATTGATGCAACTGAAGAAAGAAGTTAACACCTGCGAGTACGAGGACGTGCGCATAATGTGGGAAATGCTGAATAAGACCGATGCCAAATCTGCACCTCTCCTTAAGAGACTCAGTTTCCCAAAGAAAGGAGAGATGGAGCTTCGTCAAATATTTGGTTGTATATCTTGCACATTCTAAATGAGCAATACGACAATAGTATCATTCCAGTAATAATGCATACTTGTAATGGAGAAGAAAGATTCGCACGTGCATTCTATGTGCCGTCTTCTCCAATTTAGCTCATCTTATGTATTTGGTCTTCTAAATAATGTTGTCATGGCTGTACTCTTATGTATAACCCTACTTTCTATGTTGAACTTTTGTTCATACATATTATCTGCTTTCATTTTCGGTTTTCCCTCTTTTGTGCTTCAGACACAGATATATATTATGTGCAATGCATCTCATATGAATAAACACAGTGTATATAGTTACATGGTAAGCAACTAGCTCATTTTGCAAGAAAACATCTGTAACAAAACGTAGAAAATGACGGATGTAAACATTCCAAACTAAATAGGTTGCAACAAACAACTGAAAACAGGGAGGACATGAGTTTAGTAAAATTTCAAGCACCTTGCCATTGATATCAACATTATGAAGACGCAGCTCTGTCAAGTTGTCAAATCCTTTGAATGCGGTGGGAGGAGGCTTACATACACATTTAACAAGTTCAAGATGGGTCAAGTCAGAACATGAGAAAAGATAAGAGGGGAGAATATAGGGACTGCCATAACTATTCTTTAGGATTAACTCCTTTATGCCATTTTTCGACAAATACGGGGTCCATCGATCAACGGCAATGTCTTTATCCGCCACTAAGTCAATGTCGAGTTCGAACTTGTCAACCGATCCACGGCACAGTGGACTGAAAATGAAATTCACACGTGCTACCTGTGAATATGGTAGATCAATATATTTTATGGTTACTTTCGGAACAGAATGCCATTGATATCGCCAACTTCGTGATAGAAAGCTTGTACGCACGGTTTCCTTGATTTTCAGGCATGATAATATAGAATCGATTATGTTTTTTGGTAGAACACTTACTCTATCCACCTTAATACCAGAGTTCATCTTGCCCGAAAATATAATTTCAGCTATATAGAGACTAAATTGTGCATCGCTAATTTATAAGCAATTGGAAGAAAATTTAAAATGACAAAACAGAATATAAGAAATATAATTATTCATACGTTAAAGTGTGGGGGAGAAAGGCTTCTCGAAGTTTTTAGAGCTGCCCTTCTTTATATAATATTTTATTGACTGCCTAATACATACATACATATACATATATATATGTGTGTACATATACACATACATATGTGTATATATATGTATATACACACATACGTATGTCTGTATAAGGGTAATAATTAAGTTAACTAACCCATATGCTAAATGTGCATGAAAGTAGAGAATTGCAAAAATCATCGTGCAAAATTTGCATGATAATAGAGAATTGCAAAAGAGTATGGTTCAATGGAGTGAAATGAATAAAGTATAAGGCCAATATTTGTTCAATGAAGTGAAATGAGAATTGCAAAATTTTGTCCAAGTTTTCCTAGACTTATCAACAATTACAACATTAGCAGCAACAACTAGTAAAAAATGGCAGTCGACATAATTTTTTTATTATTTGGGAAGCGATAATACTAGATCATTATTTGTCGTTTCTCTAGAGGAAGGGAAAAAAACACTAGGATACCTAAATTCAATTGGACCTTCTATCATTGTTTTTTTTTTTGAAATGGTACTTAGAAACAACATATCACCGGGAAAACATAACACACATCATATGTCAATATATTCGAGTCACGCTAAGCAAGTTTCGAACTTCTGACCTTTCGCATCAAAGTCGAATCACTTAACCACTGAAACAATGGTGCTTGTCACCTTCTATCATTGTTATTTGGAAAGAAACCAATTACTACTCATGAATTCTTGGTTACTTGTTTCTTCTTTTTTTCTTTTTTCTTTTTCTATTTCTTTTTCTTTCCTGCTTGACAACCTTATCTTCACTATGGTGTAATGTGTTATTTGATATAAGCCCATGACTATTGTAATGGTGCATTCTTCTCTTAAATTACTCAGCCTTCCATCAACCAGTCGGATCCCACGATTCAACGGGAAAGAGTATAAAGCTAAAGTGGACATGGCTTGCTTTCCTACTTATCGATATATGCCCTAGACTTGGGGGCATGAGGGAGAAATAAGATGAATGTGAATCTAACATTCAACGATCAACTCTATGTCTTTGGAGCTTAGGTGGAAGTATAAACATGGCTAGGACAAGACTCGACTGTCCGTGCAGTACATTTATCGACTCAAGACTGGGAGAAGAAATGCGATCATCCAAAGACAGGCTACGATAGCTCCATATTGTAACTTATATATAGTGGTTACAACCACCCAAGGCTACGACCGAAAGGATGCTTAGAGATAGAATCATCGAATCGATGCCCAGGCTCATGGGCAACTGACTATCATTCCAACCTAAACGACGAGCAACAGTTCGCCAGTATTGTGAATGGAAAGCACATTACTCGAATACACAAGCAGATTCAAACTCAAAGCAAGAGCCAACTATGCAGTTGCACGCAACTCAAGGCTGACCTCTACTCGACATTTTCTTTAACGTGCTTCTAAGCCCGATCTTTGGCCATTTATAGATATTCGCTCAAAGCATTTATAGCCCTTCACTATCAGACTTAATAACTTATGGCAAGACTTTGGGATTCGACCTGAGTAACCATCATCATTGACCATCCCAACAAGATTTCACGTTGATTGTTACGCGAAATAGTTAAAATTTTGAACTCAAAGAATCCAAGACTACACTAGATGAACTAACAGTCGATATTACAATCAGCCATGGCGACCCATCACGGGTACTGAAGATCGGATCACAGCTCACTGCAATGATGATGAAGGAATTAGCTGGCTTTCTCTGAATGAATCTAATGTATTCGCTTGGACCCATCCTGACATGCATGTGATCTCACCGACTATCATAAGCCATTCATTAAATATCGAGCCGAGGCATGTCCCGGTGAGACAAAAGCAACGCGTCGTGGATCCGGAGAGGTCTGCTGGATTTTAAATGGAAGTGGATAAACTCAAAAATAATAGGTTTACCCGGGACACCCTCTATTCGAAATGGGTATCCAATATAGTTCTTCTGAGAAAAGCTAATGGAAGTGGTAGACATACATCGACTACACTTACTTGAACAAGATATGCCCGAAAGCCAGCTTTGGAGGATCGACCAGCTGGTAGACTCAACCTGTGGAATTGAACTACTTTCATTTATGGATGTGTACAGGTATAACCAGATCCTAGTGCACGTCCTCGACCAGGAGCACACCAACTTCATTACCAATCTAGGATTATATCATTATCTTCTGGTGCCATTTGAACTAAATAATGCCAAAGCTACTCACCAGAGACTGGTCAATAGGATATTCAAAGATCAGATCAGGCGATCGATATAAGTATAAGTGGATGTTATGCTCGTGAAGTCAGGACGATCAAATAACCACATCGATGACTTATCGGAGATGTTCAGTGTTATTCGAAGATATGGAATGAAACTCAGTTCCTTGAAAAGCTCTTTCGGTGCTGTGTTAGGGAAGCTCCTCTGTTAAATGTTTAACTCTCATAGAATTGAAGCCAACCCTAAGAAGATTCAGGAAATTAAAGACATCTAGGTATCGAAGAAAATCAAGAAGATATAGAGTCTAAGTGGGAGGTCATCACCCTAAGCCGATTCATCTCCAAGGCCATCGACAAGTGTGCTATCTTCTTCGACCTAAGCAGTAGATGGAAAAGAAACTTAGAATGGATGCAAGGCTGTAATGATACATTTTAAGCTCTGATAGATCACTTAAAGAGACCATTCATCCTATCCAAGCCACCGGATCACAAAGAATTATACATTTATTTAGCTATGTTGGTACATACCATAAGTACCATAATGTTATGCGAAGAGAAACAGATCCAAAGACCAGTATATGATGTAACCAAGCGATTGATAGGCTCGCCCCATTGATGTCTATACCGATCAGCTGTTACTACAGGTCCTATTACAACCTTAGACGTTTGGAAGGTTACTCAAATCCGATCTACCGATCTCCCTCGGAGAGCTATGCATGGACAAACATTAGCATACTTCATATCCGAATTAACTGCATCGAACGACTATCCGAAGAGCAGTGGAGAACTAACCAACCGATGAGAATGTATACAGGTGTAACTTCCAATGATTGGTGTTTTGGCGTCAGAGTTGCATTATTGACTCCTAAAGAGTGATCGATCTGCTATGCCCAAAATTCGACTTCCCTGCAACAAATAACGGAGCTAAGTATGAAGCCTTGGTCACCTAGCTCAAACTTGCTAGAGAACTGGAAGTGGAAACTTTACGTATCTTTTGTGATTCCTCGTTAGTACTATGCCAAGTCAGGAAAGATTATCTTGCTAGAGGGAAACATCTTGCTCATTATATCAACTAGGTCCAAGAGCTACTGGCTGACTCTGAGTATTACACCATTACAAAACATCCTTAGAGAACAAAATGGAAAAGCCAAGTCACTGGCCAAGCTAGCTAATTTTGGGGATGTGCAGCAAATAGACTTGTCCTGGTTGAATACATAACATTCCAAGCATTGATAGATGGAGAACGACAAGATCTTAGAGATGAAGTTAGAAAAGGAGTCATTGACTCCTATCACAGACTATCTACAATGGGGAATTCGTAATGGATAGAGGAACGTAAAATAAGAGATCCTCCTAAAAGCTTCACGCTACGTCATCCAAGAAGGAGTCATGTATATAAAGGGTTTCTTCGTTTCCCTACTTCGTTGTATCGCCCATGAAAAAATTAAATGCGTCTTGAGTGAAGTCCATGAAGAAGAATGCGGTGATCACACCAAGAGGCAAACCTTGACAAAGAAAATACTCCGCTGCGGGTATTACTGGCCATTTGTCAATCGAGATGCAACTGATCATGCTAGACAATGCGATGAGTGCAGATGTTTGCAAAAACTCCAAGAGCCCTGCTGACTGAAATTACTCAAATGTCCAGTCCATAGACGTTTGCCACTTAGGGTATTGACATCATCAGCTTCTTACCGATTCTAAAGGTGGAGCGAAATACACCATCGTAGTAGTTGATAACTTCACTAAATGGGCTGAAGTAGAACATTTAACTACGATTACGACGAAGAATATAATCAACTTCATTGTCTGGGACATCGGCTGTCATTTTGATCTTCCGTGAACCATTATAATTGATAATGAAGCCCAATTCGATAGCGCTAAATTTGAAGACTTCTACCGTCTGCATCATACTGAAAAGAGATTTGCGGTGTTTTCTCGCCCTCAAGCAAATGGACAGGTTGAAGCTGTGAACAAAATCATAAAGTCCATTTCGAAGAGACGTTTGAACAAAAAGCTAGAGGTAAATGGATGGATGAACTGCTAAAAGCATTATGGGCTTACAGAACTACCCACGAACCCACGACTGGCCATACTTTATTCACCCTTACTTAAGGCTCTGAGGCAGTTATCCCTGTAGAACTTGAAGTCCTCTCTCATTAAGTGGCTAATTACAACTCCTATTTCACAAAAAATATAAACAAGGAACTGCAATCAGATTGCAATTAGACTCGAAGGAATTGGCGATGACTCGTGAGCATATAAAATGCATCCGAGAGCCAATGACAAGAACTTATACCTAAACGCACACGTGTATATTCAAAAAATTTGACTTCTTGAAATCGACAGAAATCTTAAATTTTCACTTGGAGTTATTAACGAAAATATTGGATCAAATAGCCAAATCTTACTAGTCCTATAGAACCGGGCACAATAGCTACTGATGGAATATAATCTAGAATTTATACCATTGGAAATCGACCAAGCGTCATGACGATCAAAGAGGGATACAACACTTTGGGAACATAAAACGGAAGGATAATGACTACTCAGGAAACTGGATGGATTTTTTTGGGCGACTCTAAATTGTGTCGATTTAAAGCATGACATGTATGCAACAAGACGTACTTTAGGGGGGCAAGTGTTATCCGGCCTTTTGGGCCAGCTATATTCGGACCGACTAGACAAGTTAGATTGGACGATCACCGAGGAAGACAACCCGGAGAGATGATTATTAGGCTCAGAGATCAAGCGTGGGTAATGATATAAAGCGACAATCAACCGAGGCCAACGGATAGACTGTCTATAATATATAGAATAATGCCTTCCCTAGGCGGGGTTCAACGCCTATCCCTTTCCTTAAGGGATCGGTACATATCCTCAATTAATGCCCCAAACTTGGTAAGATAGATATAAAGTGACAAGGAAGACCCCATGAGGCTACATTCCAAGTTTCAAGTCATTTGGAATTTGCATGCTCAAGTTATAGGCAAATTACTTCACCTATCAAAATGGATCGCTATAAAAGGGATAGGTATAAAAGGGATCGTCCATGTTCAGCTTTCAGTACATATTGCAACAATGACCAGTCAATAGCTCAAAATCTACAGATGCTGTCAACATGAAACTTATAATATAAGCTAATTAGGACATGTGGAAAACCCCGTAAGGATCGTATGGCATGTGGAGTAAGTTGGAGGGATCGGTACCTATCCCTCTAGCGGGATCAACAAAAATCAAAATTCAAACAACACTACTTCATGGAAAATGCGATACTCACAAACCGTGAGTCGGAATTGCACATAATTTGGGGAGCAAGTAGCTAACATCATATGGCATCCCTCTAGGGATCATAACCCATTTGGATGAATTTATAGGGATCAATAAGGATTCCTATTGTGGGCCTCGATGGGCCTGCAAATTTTTGGGTCGCCTCGTCTTGGTCTCCTGAACCTTTTGCCAAAAATTTGGTCCGATCATCTTCCCATATAAATACAACATACATGACATCAGAAAAGATATCCTGCTTTCTCCGACGAGGCTCTGCCATTTTTATTCTTCACTTTTGTACTAGTGGATTTCACTTGATCTAAACAATCTTGTAATTATAATCAAGTGGAATATCAATAAAAGTATGAAGTGGAAGCAAGCCAAGATTGTCGAACCACTATAAAAATTATGTATGTTGATTTATAATTTTTGCTATGTTTTAATTTAATTTCTTCATTTAATCTCTATTAAATTCTATTGGATGTTGATGCCCATTTTCGGCGTCAACAATATTATTTTTAAATATTAAATCTAATTTAAAAGATTAACACAACATAATATATGTTCTAAAACTTTACAAAATTTAATTTTGTTAGAAAAGCTTTAGATGAGAAAAAATAATTTTTCGAATATTTATCATCTATGTAAATACTATTATTTAATTCAAAATTGTTTATATGAATAGAATGTAGGTATATATGTTTATTAATAATATAAAAAAATTTGAAATTTTTATATGGTATAAGACATGCAATATAGTTTCAAAAATGATTATTTTTAATTTTTTTATTAATTCCATATAGTTTTAATTAATTATAAGTTTTTAATTATTAAATTATTTAAAACCTAAAACTAAATAATAACAAAAAATTTCCTCTATCCAAAAGCAGAAGGAATATATATATTTAATTAATTATATATATATATATATATATATATATATTTATAACTGTTTTTATGTTTACGAGTATATATGCACGCCCAGATGGGCCTGCATCTAATCACAATGTCTTATTGCTAGATTACTTGTTCCATCCTTTTTAGTGCTCTATGGTCAGTAGTCTCTCATATTTCATTTATGTTGTGTTTTTTTTCTTTTTTAAATTCACATTTTTTTGAATATACTCGTTAATATTTTAGTTAAATTTGTAATTGTGAAAAGAATACACGTTAGATGACTAAAAATATTCAAAGTTTGAATTAAAGATATTTTTACTTTAACCTTATGATACCATAATTTGCATAAGGTTAGGAAGTTAAATTTTATTTGCCTGGCTAATTCTTCCTCAAGAAAATGGAAGTCCGACGCTGTTCAAAATGAATTTTATTTTCCTATTAAGTTTGTTCTTTCATCTTGGAACGTCCTGTGGCTTTGCTACTAACTATTGAAAATTATTGTTGGCATCTTTGGCAAGTTTTGTACTCCTTTTAACATTACTTATTACATAATTTAGGCATTTAGCTCATTAGTTTGTTTAATTTTCGTACCCAGATATATCTCTATATGTTGATAGCTTTAACTTTATAGCCAGTTCTCTATGTAGCTTTTTAATTTGAAGTGTAGTGGTAGTATGCGATGATGTTCATCTTTTTACGTGGGATATAAGTACATTAATGTCTCAAAAATAAATTTTTCTTATTGACATCAAAATGATTTGTACTTTGCCAGATAAGTTTGGAACCACTATATCACTCGGAAATAGAATTGATACAAATTCTTGCTGCTGTAATGAAGTTTATTTTTTTCTGCAATACAAAGCTACTTTATATAATAGCAATGTACATAAGCAAAATAATAAACTGGTTATTGGACTTGTTAACTCAGTCCACTCACTTCAGTACATAATGTAACAGAGAGTTTATTCTTGGCAGTTTCTGTCATGGATAGCAGAGAAAATAAAACATAACTGACAGACAACCGCAGGACTTCAATTTATGAGTTACTCTGTGGACTTGCCATATTCATTAAAATAATCTTAGTGACGACTATAGAAAACAGGACTAAATTTTAAACATTAGAAGCATTAAATTTTAAACATTAGAAGCATTTACAATAAACAGTGGGCAGAGTCGATTCATTGTATTTCCGGTTGAAATATGCTTAATGTAGCAAGCTTTGAATCACCATTGAAGACACTGTTCTTGCATTCTGGTGGAGCAACCATTTTTAGTGCTAAATATTTATTATAAGTGAACATCACCATTTAAGCCTTAAGAGCTAAGTTGCATATCTTTATTAGTAAAACTAAAATACCTAATATAAGTAATAATATGTTTCATAGTAACAGTTGGAACACAACATGTAGATTTAGTAGAAAATATGTAAAAGAATTTTTCATAGAATGTGAAGTAATTGTAGTTAACAAAATAATTATTTAACAAAAAAATATTTAACTTATATTATGCAGTTAGTAGATGGGGCATGTTATTATGAATAAAATATAAAAATATATATCTTCCACAAACATCATCGTATGTAATGTTTGGATAAGCTAAAAGAATATGAGATATCAACAAACTGAGTTGCTTTTGCTATTCAATTTTTACCAAATTTGAATTTCGAAGACGTACCTCTTGAGTAACAATCAAAGTTGAGCGATGAAGACAAAAAAATTCTTCTAATAATATAAACTGCAGAACAAACAAATTGAAAGTAAGACAAAAAAAGAAAAATGCAAGAGAACTTAGTGGTACATTTCATGTTTGTTTTGTGTACATTTTATATTTTTTTAAAAAATTGTTGTGCATTGGTTGTTTGATTTTGTGTTTAGTTCACTTGCTTTTTCTTGTGTGTCTTGTTCTTCTGTACATTTGGTTTCACGTTGTGTTAATTTTCATTTAAGAAAAAGAGAAAAATAAACTCTGCATTGCAATCTCCTTATTTTGCTCTCTGTTTACATTTCTTTTGTGCACAGTGCAGTTCTTTTGTTTTGTTTCACTGTTGTTTTGCTTTGTCCACAGTGCTGATACATTTTACATTTCAACTATTTACATTGCCGATACATTGCTGATACATACACCTTCCTGTGCATTGTCACCTTCTTGTGCATCATTGACCATACATCACTGCCTGCTTTAATCCCAAACGCCACATCACAAACTTCAAAATCAATCCACGCTTTCAAACCTCACCTGACAACCCACCTGAACAACCAAACTCACCTCTGTCCACCATACATACAATTGTAATATTCTACAAACATTTACCTCTGTCACTTGTTTGCTAACTAAACCATACATACCTCTTTCCATAACTTACGCTTGTTTGCTAGCTAAACTTTCACTTGTTGCTAGCTAAACCATACATACCTTTGTCCAAATATAAACATCACCATCCTCCTATCCATTCTGCCAGAGAAACCATCAAACAACATCAAACAAATTCATTCACCTCTGCATTTCCTCTAACCACCTTTGTACTGCCTCTAACCCAACCTGCTGTGCTACATCCTCCACATACAACAACATACAACTGCCACTCACAACTTACATACACCTAAACTTCAGTGCATCAACATCATCCACTTCTACAACCAACCTTCCCCTTGCAAACTCCTCAAACCACCCACCAACACTGTCATGGCCACTGTCATCAACTACATCTCCACTGCTCCACCTTTCAACTACCCACTGCACTGCACAACTCCACCCACAACCATCCATCGGCAAGCACTCACTGCCGCTCCAACCACCTACCTTATTCCAACATTGTCTCCTTCAATCCTCCCAACACAGCCTGACCAGCTTCAACTTACTACCACTTCCTTTCGGTCAAGCAACACCATCACCCAGCAATCCAACTTCAATCCTGCCAATAACAACCACCCCTCCAACCCAAAAGCCACACCCAATTTGCCCAAGTTCAACATCCTCAAAGACAACTGTACACACCCATTTCACGAAACCCAGACGAACAACCATCTCCAGCAGCGACCAAGTCAACAACAACTGCAACCTTCAACTCCTCTTCAAATCGATTCACCTCGAACACTCCTCCACCAATCCATCTATGCCAGAAACAATAAGCTTATATCGAGGATTTTATGGATCGACAAAAGGAGCTTAGTGGTGCCGTAAGTCCTGAGAATAAGCTTATATGGGTAGATGAAATGGGTGATAGTATGGTTGGTATTCATATGTTGATTATCCTTACGCTATGGTGGAAACAAATTAAGGTACTATTCCAATCTTTAGTATAAAATTATATACATTCCTATAAGGATCATACCTCACTGGTGTGAATTTTCCTTTACATATGCAGCATTGAGGTGCCCAGTATTAGTGATCTAGGCATTATTGTCAACACTTGTACCCTACTAACTTGGAGGTGTACATAGTTCTTACAATTCTCAAGAAATTGAAGTATCGGTGTAGTAGCGCAAAATTTCATATGTGCATTGCAAAGTGACCTGCCATAAACAAATATAACTGCATAAAGTTAAACTATCGCTATCAACATGTTAAACACATGCATAATTGAGTGTTATGGCACAGGCTTCGTGCATGAATTGTTTTTCTTATAAGTTGTATATGTTTAAATCAGTCAAAACATGATTTTTTATTTTCAAGTGATATTATGATTTGTATATTTGTAAATAAGTATTTTGAATTTGTAAAGAAAGTTTGATTTAGATCTTATTTTTAGAAGCGTTTTGAATTTGTAAAGCATGTTTAATTGTTAGATCCTACTTTTAGGGGTGTTTGAATTTGTAAAAGAAGGTTAATATTAGATCTTATTTTTAAGTGATTAAGATTTGATAATATACAGAGGGGTGTTTTTGGCAGTTCAGGTTGATACCAAAAAAGTGTAACACCAAAGCTGTTACAACTATTGTTAAAGATGTATACTAAAGTGCCATGTTTACAAATTGTGTGACAAAGATACAACTTCTCACTAATGTCATTAAGTACAATACATAAACAAATACCAAAACTAAGAATCATTCAAATATCAATTATCAATGCAACTTAACCAGAAGTTTATGATCAAATTTAGGGGTCTGATCTGGAAAGTGAACCGTGCACTAAAGCAGATTTTGTTAATTTGCTATTGCAAACCAATTGAGTGTATAACAGAGCCTTTTAGCCAGAATCTTTGTATATATTTTTTGATAAAAACCGTGTTATCTAAAAATAACATATCCATGATCAAGTAAAAAAATCTAAATATTATGAGTTACCATACTGATGTTTGGGAAACTTGAATTGAGTACATATGTTTTCTTTAGCCAAAGTTCTGGTACCCAACACATAGTTCTATTAGCATCATAGATTTTGTTTCTAGCTTTAGCTTCATTAAACAGCATTTAAAGCAAACGGCAGTATAAAGAAATTATGGATAAATTCACATCTGATAAATGTGACAGTGGTAGGATCTTAGTATTGATCTTGAGTCAAACCACCATCAACATGCAAAGGTTTAAATTCATTAAATACCTATTTTCACATGACCTTATAATTAGTTATACAAATAAGTTAAAGATAAGTTTGGTTTCTTTCAACATGTCATTACTTTTGTTTGTTAAAAACTTTAATTTAAAACATCATAAAATTTACATTATATTATTATCATTCGTTCTTCTGCATAATTTTCTTTCCTTGAGTTCTCATCCACTTCTTACATGGACCTATTAATTCTGTTAATTTCATGTAACCCTCCATATAATTAATTACAGTTAGCCTTTTAGCATAGGAAGCAAACTATTCTTAAATAGAAAAACTAAGCTAAAAAAATAATACTTTTAACAATGACAAAAAAGATGTGACCTACTACCATATTATTTCTTAAATGTTTGTCTTTGTTCACTAACTCATAATATGTTAGCAGATTTTGATACTTGCTACCAATTCTAGCAACAAACCTGATACATATGTGGTGCTGTTCAGAGTATCGTAATCTTGTTCTATCAAGCAATTTTGGAGCATATTCTAAACCAAGAGCGAGCATAACAAAAAAAGGAAAATTCTCACATATCTTTTCTGATGGCAGGAATAGCCTTTCCATTCGGGGATACAATTGCAGCAGTCACTGAGGGTATGCTGCCTATTTAAACAAATCCCAATTTAACTTATTTCTTATCAGACAATCTTCATGTAATAATAGTCAAGCTAATTAAACTTATTACGTCTTTACTATAGCTTTTGAATTCTTTACACCCTTTTATGGATTTAAGGTAAATGAAGAAAAAATAATAATCAAAAGAGGCTCAGATTGGTTATCTGTTACAAACAACATTCAGAGTAATATTCAACCAAAGAATCAACATTTTGTTAGAAAGCCAAACTTTTTTTCATAAAAGGAAAAAGAATCATGCATATACCTTAAAATATACAGTGACATTTGTTTTCATCAAATAATGGATGTTCATCTATAATTTATATAATAAAGGAAATAACATTGTCTATTACTGAAATAGAGTAAAAATGTGAGTTAGTCCCTTACCCATGCTTCATGTTCTCCTTTCAATGTCAGGTGAATTAGTAGGCAGCTTTTTAGCCTTCCATGCTCCATATTCTCCTTTCACTAAATTCTGTAGCCACTAACAGAGTGGAATATAATCAAACATTCAATAACATAGATTGTTTAATCTATAGAAGCTAATGATCCAAGTAACAATTAATTGCCTTTAGAAACTGAAGATTGTCCAATAACATGGGCATCTAGTGATGGTACACCAACATTAACATCTAGATACTTTGCTATCAAAAGAAGCAGATGGAAATCTGAGATATGCCTTGAAAAGGCGGATGTTTAGTTTTGTTAAACTGACCTTCAAAGCTATAAGCATAGTCGTTGTTATTCTGTTCTCTACTGGAAATGTTGAAGAAAGTGGACCATGAAAAGAGTTCAAATCCAACATTAGTTATATGTTCATTTGACAATTGTATATATGACACATATCAATAGATAATTTATAAAGACTACATAGATACATAATGCAATTTGATAGTAATTTAAATCTAGTCATTCTTGCAGTGTTCAAACTAATAAAAATGTTGATTATAAGTTGCTTCTTGCTTCACATTTTCTACACGATTTGAATGTAAATTTAAATAAGTCATTAATCAAACTAAAAGCTTTGGAATAGTGAATCATCTGAAAATTGGATGGCTAATCATCTGGAATAGTGAATCATCAGCCCTGGGCATAAATAATGTCAATACATGAAAGTCGTTGCCACAACAAAAGCTTTAGAAATTAATTTGGGGTTAATTTGTTAAGATTATTATTTTGCAAATTTAGTTACATTACTATGGTCTGTTATTTTCCATATTATTCAAGATCAAATCATCGAAAGTCAACTACATTTTAGTCCTTTCATCAGCAACTCAATGAACTTTTGTATGTCTAAATTTAAAAGCTTACTATTCAACACCATAAATAAACTAAGTGTTCATCATTCGTATTTATAGCCAATGAAAAGAAAAAGCAACGTCCAACCGCCACCAAACAGATGAACAAAAAGATAAACAATAACCTTTACGGAAATTTAAATCCAAAATTTAAAAATAAATAAATAAATAATAATACCGTTCATCTAATTCATCTCAGGTTGGAAATGAAATCTGCTTCTCTACCACAACGGCATCTGATTAGTCCATGGTATGAACTCGCTTTCAACATACCCATACCTGAACCCTTCATCGACACTCCCGCTTTCACACCCCGATCCATCACGATCAGGTACCGATGCATCGGATCCCAATCAATTACATCCGTACCCAACCCACCAGCTCAGATGCTATATACAAAAATCATGATATATTAAAAAAGGCAAGAAGTGCGGCTGACTTCAGTTGATTAGATTGATCACCCATTCACTGTCATAGACATTGCATGTATCAGCAGCGGTAAGATTAATACCCACCAGCTCAGATGCTGAGAAGAAATACACTGATACTGCTGTTCAAGTCATTGAACTCATCCATCTTAAATGTAAAAAATAAAGAAAATCGAAATCATAAAGAGTTAGATTGTGTGGAGATAAACTTGTAATTATATCAAGAAAAATAAAGTATTAGCAAAGCTTTACTTATCTTTTCCTTTCAGCCAACTTAACACCACCATCAAGTCTGCGAGCTTGAAGACCCTTTTCGAACTCACTTTAAAAACTGGGTACGAACTTAGTTAAAACCGAGTTTAAAAAATCTTAGTTTTAAAAATGGGTTCAAACTCTAACTGGGTTCAAACTCAGTTTTAAAGCAGGGTTCAAACTCGGTTTTACATTGTTAAAAACCTCTGTTAAACTAAGTTAAAAACCATTGTTAAACTGAGTTAAATATCATTGTTAAACTGAGTTCACCTACTCAATTTTAACTGAGTTTAAGCTTGGTATTAACTGAGTTTACGCTCTGATAAAACTAAGCTGAAACGCTCAATTTAAATTTAAATGATTTTAGATACACTGGACTTGCGATTTTCTTTTTACAGGGCCTTCATTCACATAATTTTAAAGAAAAGCAACATCATGAGCTACCCAGACCCCACAAAATATCAAACATGAACCTAAAAACTTGTAGATACAGTTGTTTCAGTGTGCATGATTCAAAAAACTTTGACATTTTCACATTAACTTGCTCCCAAATTGAAATTATAACTACTTCTAAATAACATTGAATACAAAATTTACAGTACAACTATGTGCTCATAAGATTGTACTGTGTTGCCTGAAAGGGTATTACCTGCTTTTAAGGGTCGGTTTTTTTGAGGTATATGATGAGAGATTAAAAGATGAAGTGTGGAATATATCAAGGGTACATATAGACTTGATAATGACCTTCTACAGTAAAAAAGGCATCCATAATAGTGTGATAAAACATGAAACAGACAAAGGTTAGAACACAGATAATCATTGGAGAATTTTAAATTTCCAACATACAGATTTAGTATAACATGGATAATCATTGGAAAAACGTAGACATTACTTGTAATTCAGTTTCAAAGTCAAAATTTTATTTCTTTTGCCAAACTTTGAAAATGCACAAAAGAACATTTAAAAGCAATTAATTTTTACAGGTTGCTACAATCCACGTATTAATGTTCATGTTGAGATAGCATATGTAATTTTTTTAATACTAAGACTTCTTCCCTATTTATTTTCATTTTAGACGTCTACTTTTCATGGAGAAAATTACCAAACAGTTTTAACAATATAAAAAGGCACAGGTCTATTAAATAAATATGCTACTGTTGTTGCCCATCAGACATGGCATACAAACCAAGTTGAGTAAAATATGTGACAATAAACTCATGTGAAATGGTAACATTGAAAAAAAAAATGATGGCAAATAAAATTTGAATTGGCTTTGCATGGTGCCTTAAAGGCATCAAGTGGTGCCACCGCGTGGGAGAGTTATTTTGGATTTTTTTGGCGACAGGGGCAACTCAGCAATTAAGGGGTTTTTCACTATTTTAAAATTCTGCTAGGCAACTCAACAATTGGTTGCTATTAATGAAGTTAATACAGCAATTGCTTAAAATATATTATTTCTATTAAATTTTTTTGGAAACACGTGTTTAGAGGATTCAATATAAGAAACAATTAATGATAAAATTCAATAAGGTCCCCATAAGAGTATCTAAAACAATGAAGATAAAACGTTTTACTATAATCATGAATGAACCTTTTACTGTAATCAGAAAGGAAAGTTGATGACATGTCCACAACTTCTCCATTGCATATACTACAGATTCAAAAGGCACAGAAAATTCTAGAAGCTGTGGAAATGTTTAAATGAAATTTCTCTGTTCCATATACTATAGATTCACCTGTAGGTAGAATAAAAGAAGAGGTAAATACAGTGAGGATGTACCTTGAAAATTTGATGATGTATGTAGATGAAGATCAAATTAAATACCTTTATTCCTAACCAGTCAGTAAAACTTCTTTGTAGACAACATTTTTAGTGAAAGTTCCGGTTCGTCCAACTACATGTCCCTTTTCTACCAACACTTTGGTATTAGCGCTTGAAACTCCTCGTGAAAGTGCCACATATAGTTGTCCATGACCAAATACATGCTCAGGTAGAAAAATACCGGTATTTTTTATCGTTTGCCCTTGTGCCTTATTTATAGTGAAGGCGAAACACAAACGAATTGGAAATTGTTTCCGTATTAACGCAAATGGTAAATTCAAATTTTCAGGTGGCTTTAGTGGGATTCTTGGAATGAAAACTCTAGTACCAACATAATGTCCAGTGATGATTTCAGCATCAATGCAATTTTTATTGAGTTGCTTACATATAAGCCTCGTTCCATTGCATAATCCAATTTTCGGATTCAAATTTCTTAACAACATTATAGGTGCTCCAAGCTTCAATTTTAAACAATGTGGAGGTAGCCCGCCGGGAGTGATTGAGTTTAGAAATTCTTGTTGGTATAAGTTGCGAGCATCGTCTTCTACAGCATCATATGAATAGTAAATGATTTCATTTCCAGGAAATATATCGAGCACATGTTCATTGAGCTTGTCGACGTATTCATTTAGTGGTGTAATTAATGCTCTATTAACTATGTACTCTTTGTCGAATGCATTTTCTGATAAGTTGGGAAAAATTGTATCTATCAACTTTGACAGTGGATTAACATCATTTTTTGATGTTATGACCATATTTGTTGGTAGTTGAATCATTTCTTCATTGGTTGAAGGTTCGGTACCATCTCCAATTTGAATTAGAAATTTTGAATATGCGATATCATTTGCTGCTCGCATGTTTTCTTTTAAATGCAAAATTTTAAATTTTTCCCATAAAAGTGATTTAATGATGCATGCATTAATCGCTTCATTTCTTGTAGCTTTAGGCACAACTGGCAATACTTGTCGAAAATCTCCTCCCATAATAAGGATTTTACCTCCAAATGGTTCATCTACATCCATTATATCTCTCATAGTTCTATCAAATGCCTCAAAAGCATAACGATGTACCATTGTAGCTTCATCCCATATTAGAACAGTCGATTGTTTTAAAAGTTTTGCTAATTTTGACTGTTTGCTTATTGAGCATGTTGATGTCGGTTTTGGTTGTAATGGAAGTTTAAATCTTGAATGTGCAGTTCTTCCACCAGGTAGTATAGTTGCAGCGATACCAGATGTAGCTGTTGCAATTGCAATACCACCATCTTTTCTAACTGTTGACAGAATAGCACGGTATAAATATGTTTTTCCCGTCCCTCCAGGACCATCTATAAAAAACAAACATTTTTCTTTTTTTACAATTGCATTCATAATTGTATTGTAGACCTTCAATTGTTCCTCATTTAATTTTTGAATAGCTAGTAAATCATCCTTCGAAATAGGAATTGCTAACTCTTCTTCTATTAGCTCTGAAATTTTATCACAATCATATGCTCTTGAGATATTTGGTAAATCATAATCCGCTGTGCTTTTATTGTGTTGCAGAAGTAACATGTCTAAATCTTTCAAAAGACGATTTGTTAGAAGCATTTGGTTAGTAATACTTGAATTTCGGTAATCTTCTACCATATAATCGAAAAACTCATCCCATAACCTTCGCACACCTGATGGATTGCAGAAAACCAAGATAGTAACAAATAATGCTCTTAAAGAAATTGGCATCTTTGTACTTGAGGCTTCAGTCAAACATTCTTTAATGCTGTCATCGTTTTCTAAAAGCCCTCTTTTCTCAGCAGCTTCTTTGAATGTTCGACTTCTAATTTCGTCAATTGTAAGTAAATCATTAAAAGAAGTCGGTCCTTTAATATGATTCAAAAGTATTCTCAAGAAAAAACGTTCTCCTTCCGTAGGTAGGACTGTGTATATTCTACCAATCACCCTTACATTAGATACTCTTCTTTTCCATTTTTTTTCATTTTTAATCCAACAATAGTGCTCTGGAAATTCACGATATAAAAGTTGTCTTGCTTGTTCATCAATTGAATTTGTATAGAAAAACTCTGTCAGCATTGTGTGTAGGTTGCTTTCATCGGCCAAAACTTCATTGATGGTTTGATCATTGGAAAACATAACACTTTGTTTATTTGGAAGATGTATTTGAAGACGTTCAACTGATGGATATATCTTGGTAAGAGAGAATCTAAAAATCTTCCATAATGCTTCTGGAGCAGAAATCCACCTTGCATCTATAAATTGTTGAATCTCATCATAGTGAGGTCCAGGTCGAACTTGCATTGAAACGCGGTCTGGACCTTTGTAGACATATTTGTAAAGATATTTAACGCTTTTTATGCTACTACATATTTCTACATTAATGTGACAGTTATATTTGCGTAGTAACCAAGGATTGTAAGGGACGACCCATCTGTTATCTACCATCAACTTTTCATTTCTATCAATAGGGATAGATTTTCCAGTATCGCGTCTTCTGTAAATTGGGTATGAATCTGTGCCTTGAATAGTTACATTTGAAAATTGTTTTGGATACTCTCTTTTGCAACTACCATTTTTCATGCAAGGACAATTTCGATTTTGAGTACCACATGGCCCATGAATCATCCACTTCATTACTGCCACATGTAATTCCGATTCTTCGTTAGAATCGGGTATTTCTGCTCTAACAATTTCATCATATTCATCTGGGTTAGTTAATTTGTCTTCATCTTTGAAGATAATTAGCATATGAACATGTGGTAAACCTCTTTTTTGAAATTCAATTACATGGACATGAGCAGCTACTTTTCCAAGTGCTCCTTCAGTAAAAATATCTTTTTTTAATTCCTCGTATTTTGCACGAAATATCCTTGTTGTCAAATCTGGTCTGTCTTGAGGGTCTTGACCGGGTAGCAATTCGCTAACAATTTCATCCCAAAGTGGATTGCATGTCATTGTAATGAATAAATCGGGTTTGCCATACTTATGTACTAAAGCCATTGCATCTTGATATCGTTGGTACATATCACGTGGACAACCAATATAAGAAGAAGGTAGTATTGTTCGTGTTCCAACATTACCTAAATAAGAGAATTTGTTAAAAACTTCATAAATATGAAATTTAATTACATAAAGGTATAAAAATGTACTTAATATAAGAGCAGGTTTTCAAATTCACAAACTACGCACTTGCATCATTTTCCCCAGCGTTTAAAGCATCTTGTAATCCTTGATACATTTCAGCTCTGATGGTTTTTTGATTACTCCTATACCATCTTAGTCTGCTGGTATCTATCTTAACATAGTTATCAACTACGTATTGTTGAAACAATCGTCCACCTCGAAGAAAAAGCGATTTATCATTTTCTCGAATCTATAAAAGAACATTACATATTGATGAATATTAAGAAATAAAAAATATAAATATATAAAATGTGTTATATATTAAATTATATATACCTGTAGAATATTAGCATAATACCCACGACATGAAAATTTATTGCCATTTTCATCCTGACTATTTATATCCCATCCGTAACTTCCATATGGTAATAAAAGTGGGTATTGCAATGGATCATAATAACCAGCTGTTTCAGGAACAGTTATGAGTTGTCCATAGTTTGTCTCAACTACAATATCTCTTTCATGAATTTCTTCATTTTCAGCTCCTTCTACCCAAATTCCAGCAACTTGTGAAGAAGTTGGGAGAGTATATTGTTTTTGATTTGAAGATTGTTCTTTTATGACCAATTTACAATGTTGGATATTTGGTTTTTGTCCAAGTTGTCGAAATACAACTGCAAATCTATTATGTGTACTAAGAGTTTTTTGTAGTTTCTCTACGATATCTCGACTCAAAGTATTATTTTCAGCCAATCGGTTATCAATTTCATTCTCTGTATCGTAAATATAAAGTTGTAGAAATCTTGGACGATTATCAGATGAAGGTACCAAATTGCCTATTTTATGATAGATGCTTCCTTGAGCTCGAAATGTGTATACTCCATCTTTACCCGTAGCCAAGTTCTCATCAACATGAACTCCCATCGATGTAAATGCAAACATGTGGTTATAAGCTCGTATGTTTTTTCTGAATTCTTTTCCTTCATTTGATTGGTCAGTGTACAAATTGAAGATCTCATCGGGTGAAGAAATTGATTGTAAAAATGATTTTTCCATTTAGACAACAGAAGTTATTTGATTCTCGGTGAAAAAGTTTTGCTTGACAATGTCTGCATATTCTTGATTGTGGCAAATAGAATCTTTGAAAACCAGAATGATCTATAAAGTTTCTTGCACAATTATGTCTTGCTGTAGCACTTTGACATGGTTGAGTAACTCTATGTATTGTGTTTCTATTGATGTTTCTTTGTTCAAAAGATGGTGTATTAGTATTTTGTTCATCTTCATTGTTCACTGACCCATCGATATGTTGATCTACACAAATTATTGATAAATAAAACTTATAAGTATTTATGAACATGAAATTCAAATATATTCTTTATTATATTTAATATATATATATATAATATATATATATATATATATATAATAAAGAATTATAGTAAATGGTTTTCTTAGTAATACCTTCAATATTTCGAGTGGTAGGTAAAGAAAAGGAACTATCTGTGCTTGTTTGTGATTCGTAATCATTGATATTTTTTTCACATCTTCTGGATTTTCTAATATGATAATTAGAGCGAACTTGCTTTCTTTTTGCTTCTTTTTCAGCTTCTGTCATTGAATTTCTTTTCGTTCTCTCATAAATGTTACGATGCTCTAATTGTTGAGCCCTTTGTTCTGTATTTAATTCAGATCGACGTTGTCTTTTTCTTTCTGCCTTGATTTGAGCATCTAATAATGCTTGTTTTTGAGCATTCTCAATGATTCTAGGGCTTCTACGAAGTATCAAAGATGGTGATTGACTAGATGTTCCTGCTTGACGTTGGTTTTTTTCAAGGATTCTTGGACTTCTACGGGGTGGTAACTGAGAACTACAGTTTGATTCCATTGGGTGTGTTGAATTCTATTGGTATTCGTTGTCCTTTGTAAGTGAACAACTTCGTTGGCTTCCATTGCTTGAAGTTGAGCTTTTTCGATTATTCTAGGACTTCTACGTGGTTTTGATTCGGAAAGTTGATTAACTTCCATAGTTTGGTAGTGAAATGCACAGATTCAAGATTGAAATTGTTTGACCCTAAAAATAGAACATTTACCATGTTTAATTAATTTAGGATTTAGGAAGAAGTAAAGATTATAACCATTATTGTGCAAGAACTAAGGTATATACAAAAATAATAATAAAATACTTAATTGTTAAGTAAATTATGTTGTTTACTTAATTTGCGATAATAACACAACCATTCCTGGTAAGAAAATATATATTTATACCATGTTTATAATACTACTTCAAAGTATTTTCAAATTTTTAGCATACAATAGGAGTTAAAATCGGCGTAGAAAAATATTTTTAATAATCTCTCAAATTTCAACCTATTCTACAAATATTACCACTTATGTTTGGTTCAAAAGTTATTATTCCAATTAGTACGTTATTGAACAAAATGTTGTATTTTTATATAAAGTATTTCCAAAGTATTGTTGTGATTATATGTTTATGTGAATTTTTTTAAGGTAATAATCCATGCATAAGTTCGTAGATATTTTTTGTTTTCAGTTACAAATAAATATCCTTTTTAGTGCATGTATTAGTAGATATGTCAATGCAAGTACTATCTTAGAGTTTTTAATCTCGACCCATGTATTACATAGTCGAGTGTAAAAAAGGATGTATGTTAAAATAATTATAGCTGTTTTCAATGAATGAAAGATATTTGGTTGCCTTGTTTGCTGATGTCCAAACACCTTTGTAAAAATGTGTACAACACCTCACTTCTGTCTAAAACAAATTAAAGCATTTTGGGACTAAATGCTTTAATTTCGACAGCACTTCACTTCTTTCTCTTGTACGCATAACTTTGCATCCAAGGGGTGTGTTGTCGTTGTATTTTCTAAAATAAATTAAAGCCTTTTGGGACTAAAGACTTTAATTTTTTGTTGTATTTTTTGAAATAGTATTTAAAGTTTATTTTCAAATAAAAATTATATTTATTTCTTAATTTAATCAAATGCAATTTTCTGTGTTAAGCTAATTAAAAGTATTAGAACATAAAGTAAAGCAATCATGAAAACTGTTGGATAATGAAGGTAGTAGATGCAGTGAAGTAAGAAGTAAGAGTTTACTTTTAGTTGTGTCTTCAATTATTAGATATCTTTGTTAAGCTAATTAATTAATTTTAAGAAAGGTGTTCGAAAGAAACATGGCTATAGTTTACTTTTAAGTGTTAAAATTATACATGACGAGATATACATGATGGGCAAATTGGATAGGAACTGAATAGTTTACTTATAGTTTACTTTTAATTAATTATTAGACTTCTTACAGTTGCATTCTATTTTATGTCTTGCTGAAGCAGGAGTTTTGTTGGTCTCTACCTAAAAGTATAAACACATTCTCATAACTTATAAGCAACCAATAGCTCAATGCTTGTAGGATAACTAACTTTTGCAGCTGCAGTTCACTTGTATTTTAAAGATGTGTTGTAAAAGCAGCAAATATAATGAGAGTTTAACCGATGGTTTAAACAATAATCAAATCAAAATGGTCACAAATCAACCAAATATTGTTGAGATATCAAAAAAGCAAGCAGATTTTTGAAAGAAGTGGCACTAAGAGGCGGTTTAAATAATCTAAATTCAGGTATAACTGGCCTATAGTTGTACTTATATTTCTAAATATTTTGTAACTTTGTACTTCTAACCTATACTCGATATTGAGCATGCAAAATATAACATTGTTGTGTATGAAAACTTTTAGACTACCCTTAATCTTATTTAAGTTTTTTTTTCTTTGATAACGTACTGAATTACAAAGACGAAATATTAATTTCAGAGTTTTCCATTAACCGTTGTGCCTAAAATTCAAAAAAAAAGTTACAATGAAAATGGAACAAAAAAATAAAAAATCAACATGGAGCATGATATCATAATAGCCAATGGGAAACCGGAATCCTAAGTTGCATATTTAAAAAAGTTCGAATAAGAATTCAAACAAAATAGATTTAGAGTAGTCAGGACATCTACATTAGAAAATTAATCAGAAACATCGTGAAGACCTGGAACATGTAAATATGCGGTAGAGTTACAAAAATTTTAGATGGCAAGTACTCTATAAAGCAGAAAGAGAAATAATCACGAACGTCAGGAACGGAAACAAAATCTTAAAGCAGACGCGTTCTATTAAGAAACAAAAGGGAGGTGGGAAAAAATACCTAATCATAACCAGCTCACAATAAAATGAACTCAAAAACAATTTGAAATATTGCCACAATGTTAGATTTATCCTTGTTTTCTACTTTCATACATATATAATTGCTTCAGAAATTAATGCAAGAATACATCAAGATAAAATCAAACAGAATAAAAAATCCCAAAGTCATCCGTAAATATCAATATATTAGGAAACAAAAATAAGCTGAATTTAATTGCAAGGAACCCATATAATACTGAAAATCCAAAGGAGTTCATGAAAATCATTGAATGCTTACCTGAGATTGAAGTTCAACAGATGTCTTATATATGATGGTTGGGCTTAATTCTTTATCTGCGTTGAATCAGTAAATGCTGGTTAGTTCAATGCTTAATCGAGATAAAATCAAACAGAATAAAAAATCAAACAGAATAAAATCAAATAGAAATTAATGCAAGAATACATTAAGATAAATTAAAACAGAATAAAAAATCCCAAAGTCATCAGTAAATATCAATATATTAGGAAACAAAAATAAGCTGAATTTAATTGCAAGGAAACCATATAATATAAAAATCCAGAGTTCATGAAAATCATCGAATGCTTACTTGAGATTGAAGTTTAACAAATGTCTTATATATGATGGTTGAGCTTAATTCTTTATCTGTGTTGAATCAGTAAATGCAGGTTAGTTCTATGCTTAATCGACGATCGAATTTTGAGATAACAACAGATTAGTAGTCGTAGTTTAACAGACTAATCTCAGTCGATAATCGAAAATCGAAGCAAATATGGAATCGTAATTTAATAAACTAACCCTAATCGCAGTGTAACAGTTTAATTTTTCTCGAATCTAATGAGGCAAGCAAAATAGGTTTAATAACCCTAATCATAGTTTATGGAGGAATAGGTTGCATGAGGATGGGATTTCATGAATCAAAAATCAGGTGAATCAAAAATAAACGTCGTAGATTCATAAATCAGAGCAGAATAAAAAATAATGTATGTTCACCATTCATAGATCAGATCAAGGGAAACCAAAAATAAAGAAATATACCTTCAATTCAAAGCAGACAGTGATAAAACGGATGAGCTATCTCTGGCGGCCATCAAATCGCTAGACGCAGATGCAATATCTTTGTGGATGTTGACATCAGTGATTCGCAAGCGAGAGAAACCGATTATTGGAGATTGGATGAATTCAAGACCATCAAATCGATAGACGCAGATGCAATATCTTTGTGGATGTTGACATCAGTGATTCGCAAGCGAGAGAAACCGATTATTGGAGATTGGATGAATTCAAGACCATAGTTGAATTCGGGGAAACAATCGATTGTACGAATGGATAATGAAAATGCGTTAGAAGGATGAGGGCGGAGGTGAAATGCAGGGGCTTTTTAGGAATTTCAAAAAGACACGGTTGAAGCATGTGTATTGAATTTACCTTATTAGTAGTAGAGATATATGTAATATACATTTAAATTAATATAAAACATATTTAAAAAATATTTTAGTTCGGATTTCAAATTATAATCTTAATTACTCAAAAATAATATTTCAGATAATTTTATAATTTAATTATATTTATTTATATGTTTTATGTATATGTATTTTATTAAATGCTTTATGTAAATAATATACAAATAATGATGTATAATATCATATAATTATTATTTTATAATTTTACTTATATATATTTATATAATATTTTGATGTATATATATACATATTTAGACAATCCATTTGTATACACGACGAGCTAACATGTCTGTTTTGGTGTAAATCCCAGTGTGTACACATGGGCATGTCAAACCATGTATACATTATCATGTTGCACGTGCACGCATACACATATGTGTATATGATACATATATACAAAATATAATATAAATTATATAAAATAATTTAAATAAAATATTGATTTTATAAAATAGAAAATTTAGAAATATTCTAAATGTATTAAACTACATAGGCCAATTAACGATCCAATAATGATTTTTTTTTTGAAATTTACCCACTTACCCTACTGCGTGCGGCCCAGTTCCAACAGGGATTATGTTTGAGCTTACTTCACCTTTTGGGCCAGCCCGGTAGCTAGGGTAGGACAGGGTACTTGATTGCACAAGCCCAACCTATGCACTAATTTCTTAGATTTTCTACTAAAAGGTTAAGACTAATAAATTTGCCTTAATACTGCTAATTTAAACTAGATAGCTATTGTGCAATGATAAGATTGTTGGATCTGGCTTGCAAGTAACGTGTTAAATGGGTGAATTTCAATTTTTTGCCATTTAGATCTTAATAGGTTTCAAAGTCGTCTAGATTTATTTAGATCTAACCTAAATAAATTTTAAATAAAATCGTAATTTTATTTAATCGATTAATATGAAGATTTTATTATTTTACCTAAGTGATATATAATGTGTGCATGTGTATCAAATACATATATACGTATAGATACACGTGCAATATATAATATGTATATGGTTTAACATGTCCATATCCAAGAGTTGCAATTTACACTGCAATGAACACATTAAGCCCTTTATATATGTGTTTGCTGTCTAATACTATTTAAAATTAGTATATAATAAAGTATAGTAAAACATATACATTTAATATATACATACATATGCTAACTAATTAAATATAAATATATTTCAAACAGAATAACAATTCAAAATACAATATTTAAAATAGCTAAAGAAATATTCAAAATTAAAAATAATTTCTTGATTCAAAATGTATTATTTAAATCTTAAATTTGAATTTGAATATTTAAAACATATATATATATATATATATGGATTAAAATATTTTTTTCAAAAATGCATACAACATTTGTATATATAAATATACGTGAAATTGTATAAAATGATAATATACAAATATAATATTATATATATTGATAAAAGAAAAAATTAAATTTTTTTATTCTAATATGTTTTTCAAAAAAATCAGAAAGTTTTTTTTTACTTTAAGTGAATTTAAAATTTTAGTTTTTCTATTTCAATTTTTGTACAAAAATTATGTAAAATATTATAAATTCTTTTCAATTGCTGTTTCATATATATATATATATATTCATACATTTATTTATATGTATGTTAATGTATTATAATTAAAATTTAAGATATAATATATATATATATAATATTTTGATTTTCATATATATATATATATATATATATATGAAAGCATATACACAAGATAGTTTTTAAATAAATTATACATAAAATTATAATGAATGTATAAAACAAATTTAAAATTCATATTATGCTTAAAGTTGTTTGAAAATACTATTACTTTAGAAAATTATTTTTTTGTTATTAGCTAAAATAAAACATGCAAAGTTAAAAAAATTCATTTTATTTAAAATTACATACAAATAATCATATAGATTTGACAACAAGCACATATACAAATTCGTGATATTATAAATTCTGAACTAATTACACGCAATGATATAAAGTAACGTCTAAATGAATAATCAAATATTACATACTTGTTGCCTTGATAATGCACCTTGAATATCGAATCTGACTCGTTGTATAGATAAGATATAAACGACTATAGAATATAGAATAGACTGCAAGACTACACTATGCCTAAAGCTAGATTTATTAAAAAGGATCAATCCTTTAATTTTCAGTTGTAATTGACATTAGAGGAGACTCCAAAATATCAGTCCAAGTGAAGGGTAAGTGATGTTTGAATAGGCAATAGAGAGGGCGATTAATATCAAACAATTTGAGTATTAACATTCACATATCACCATAGCTAGTGGTATGATAGTTTGACTTTAAGTTGACTATAACTGACAGTGATACTACCTCATATAACCAAGATGATGAATTCTCTATTGGATAATGTTTTACTTCTAGTGCTTCTACTTAGACTCAACTCTAATCGTTCGATGGACTCGTCCCCATGAATTAACTATCATCATCACATTGAAGTTCAACGGTATTCTCAAATCTGTATAATATCGTCACTTTGATATTTTTTATTTGACCTTAATTATATTAAGAATAGAAAAATATTGAGTGAGTCATTCCTTATTTATCCAATAACTATCTGTACATAACCACTTGGTGCCCTCGACAACCATAAGTAATACGTTGGTCAACATTTAGGAAGCGTTATGTACTCTAGTCTCAATGAATGTATTGATATCCAATCTCGATACATCTTGACTAGGAATATTTAAAACGTTATGTTTATTTTCATTGTATTAAATTTCTCATGATTACAACGCAATGTAATTATTATCACAAAACACATCTTTTATGGATTTTCTATTTAATATACTTCAGTTAAATAAAGAATTAATATAACACATTATATCAAGCATATAATAAAATGAGAAACATCTTTTATTTTGAATGTTATTTTATTACAAAGTTACTAATTTACTATAAATTATAGAATTTCTCTAAGTGTAACAACCTGTATTTTTGGTAATTAAAAATATTAAATTAAATAACACGCAGGAGTTTGATATTGACAAAATTTAAAATTTATGATTTATTAACGTGACTGTGACGACCCAGAATTTTTAACAATTTAAAATGGAATAATTAATTGATTTTAAATATTTAAAGGTTAATTTTAACTTGAATTCCAAATATTAATAGTTACTTGATAATTAAATTATTGAATTATATAATTCCAAATTGGGTAAGATGTTGAATATGGAATTTTAAGCCTGTTAAAAATAATTTGAAGGTTTATAAAATTTATAATGATGATACTGAAGATAATAGAATGGTTGAAATTTAATTTAAAGGTGATTTGTTCAGTTTTAATAATATATCGTTTAAATTGATATTTAAAAATAGCCTTCCGAGGCACAGTCTCGGAATTTGACGAAACCAGTTCCATTGGATCCGTAATAGTTAGTTGTTATCGGATTTCAATTTTCGTAGCAATCAGAGTTGTCATTTGTCCCTGGCAGATTAAAACGCATAGAAACTATTTTAATCGATTTAATTTAAAATTGATCGTTTACTTCCGTAACTTGCGCATATGATCGAATTAGCTTTCGAAACACATTCATTGTGTTTGGGACGCCGGTAAAACCTTATAATTGCCTAGGGGAATTCCTTAAGGGAAGTCCAAAATTTTAAATGGCAATTAACGAGACGTTTTGAAAGTTTTATAATATAATAAAATTTAAGGTCAAATAGTTAGAGATATTTTTTATTAACGAAATGCATACTCAAGAAGCTTCCCCATATCGTTATCTTATCCCCGTCTCCTCCCCTATTCTCAATAGCAGAAATCGAATCCCATTCTTTTACAAAAGAGAAAAAAAAAACCCTAGTTCGTTCGTGTCTACGCGAAATCAAACACGAGGGGGCAGCTGATGAGGGCTGAGCGACACGCGACAGTGGTGAGGACGCACGCGTGAAGCTAGGTCGGCATTTTCGTGCGATTTCAAATCGCGAAGTTCTTCTCGAGCTCGGGAGGAAGTCGTTGTAGGTGCGATGCAGTTTTGAGGTGAGGAGGCTTGAGATGCGTTGGTGTGACGACCCGCCCTTCTACTATCAGAAAGACGTATCATCATGAAAGGGATAGAAATAGAAAAGAAAGAAAAGAAAGAACAACAACATCAGAATCTCACAGTGGAACGGAACAAAATATAATATATCACATAACTATTACACAGTTTAACATATATCAGAGTTATAGAATATCAATACACGTGACAGTTATACATACATCTATCACTATATACATCAGAGGTAGATCATACATCAACTAACACAGCGGCACTAGATAAATAGCTACATACGTCTGGAAACTCCTGCTCCAAGCTTCTCCATAAATCAAAGTCCAAAACCTATCACTTGGCTACTCATAAAAATTTGAGTACCCAAGAGTTTATGAAAACAAAATATAAACTCCGGGTCAGACATGGGTCTGGTATGAGTAAACGGTTTAAATTGTTTAACTTTGAAAAAAATTTGAAAATAAAGGTATCACGTAAGACTCCCCACAAATAAATACGGGTAAGTTTTTACCTTATGCTAACCAAAACATTTCATAGGAAATCCAGTGATATTATAATAGTGTCTAGGGTTTTCAAGTAAATTGAAAATAGCCGAAATTGTTACATCTATTAAATTCCAGCTACTAGCCACAAAAGTGGGTAATACAAATCAAAACCGTAGGGTCTCGTAGGGAAAATGGATTTCCAACAATGGCAGGGCTACTGGGGTACCGCCCGTCACAGTACGGGGCCTAGATCACCGTACCGAGGATCACTCCCGACCCCCTACAACACAAGGCCGGAACCATTCCTTACTGAACAGTCCCGAACAAGATAAACCCCGCGATTGTAGCTAGCAACCGCCCACACAACCGAAATAAAAAGGGACATCTAGACAGGGGAATATCTTGTCCTGCTTGGGCATGACCCACCTAACCTTGCTGCATCTCCCCTGTTTTAGCCATTCCCGGAAATACCATCTCGATCTTCATTTCAGAATTCACGACCTATCGTTTAAATTGGATCGATATGGTTTTCGGAATATCAATTGGATACCCAATCCCGGTCTCATCGAAATCCAAACGCCATTTTAAGGGCCAAGTTGTCTAATTAACTTAAACAGTTTAAATAATTTAAATTCAACAATTGAATTAACATAGCATTTATCACAGGTGAATCATACACAATTACACAGCATATCACAGAGCATCACAGAGCATCATCAAATAAATATCACAATCAGATATTCTACACAACAATCCATAAGCAATCACCTTTAAATTCTCATTGTAATTAATTTAACTTAAAATCAATTACTTGAGAATTTATCTCTTAAACATGTTTAATTGATTATTAATTATCAAGTAATTACTTATTCCATTTCAAATTATTTAATTAATTAATCATTTCTAAAACAACTATTAAATCTTAATTATTTATTTAATTACTTATTTTATTCCACACCATTTAATTAATTACTTCTTAATCGATTTATTTAGCTTAAATTAACCATTAATTAATAACCTTAATTATTAATAAATAAAACTTAATTATCTATTTATTAACTGCTAATTACTTAATTACTCTTTTATTAATAAGTAGTTTAAATTACTTAATTAATTGACTATTAACCATTCTTTAATTAACTTAAGTGGTAATTGCAATTTCATTTATTACTTAAACATCAATTAACCCATCACTAATTACAATTGAAAAGTATTATTCTTACCTGTTTTCTAAGATAATTAATTAATTACCATTCAATTTAATTAACACTTTAAAGCTCTTAAATTTTGAAATTCAATTAATTTTTAACTTCCAACTTTAAATGTAAATTAAATTTATATTTACTTAAATTAATTACTTAATAATAAATAGGTGTTGGAAACATTCTTAAGGTATTAACTAAAATGAAATCTTATATTACATTCTTATATCAACAGTTAAAACTTTATTAAACTATAGTATTAAACTTGTAGAAAACAAGTTACATCATTACACCTTAATATATATTTCTGCGATTAAGGATAACCCGAGCCTTCCTGCTAAAAACTCGAGTACAACTTCGAGTTAACCACCTAAATCACCTGAGTCTTTCCCCTACTTCTTCTTCTCCCCTTTTCTTTTTATTTTCCAGTAAGTTTAAATTAAAACAAAGTTAATTAGTATGTGGAATCTTTCGTGATCCAACTCGAGACTAACTCCATTATACTCGAGCATGACACGATCCACACCCCTCATGGTACTGACATCCATCACCGCTGCCGTGCACGTGCACGGAGTCGACTCCCACCAAAATCGACGACAAGATGCAAATGGTTCACAAGCTCGAAATCAAACTTTAGATCGCCTGAAGAAACGAATTCAAAAAAAACAGCAGTTCACTTGAATAACCGCAAACACGCCCATCATCTAAAACGCCTCGCCACCACCTCCTAGACCACCGGAGATACCAAAAGTTCGTCCACGCCTCGACAACACTTCCAGATACCCTCAACCAAAGCCACGAACAACTCGATCGCGATATGGTGACGAACTCAACACCTAACAGACACAACCCAAAAACTCCAACCACAACCCTAATACGATCTCATACTCTGATTTCACACAATAGAAAAATTAATTCACATTTTTTTCCGAGATCAAGGATGGTTATGCTTGCCTCAACTCGAGTTTCAACAATTTAAGTTGATTCAATCATCTTAAATTTGTGCAAGAGCAATTTTTATTCAATTTCGAACTGTTCATCAAATACCAATCTATAAACCTTCATTTTTGTTTTAAAAATCATGAATTTCAATAAGAATTCAAGATATAAACTTGATTTAGCTTTTCATAACGATCGGATTTACCAATATTTTTCCTTGATTGACTGTAAACAGGGTTTTCCATAAGTATATGTTACTAATATGTTTGAAACAAGTTTAAAATTTCTGATTGAAGTTCAAGCAACAAGTTTTGTTGGAAAAAAATTAAAACTTTACATAATCAAATGAAAATAATTCAAGATTTTATTGTTTTCAACCCTGTAACACATAGCAGAAAAACAACATAGTCAATATTCCAAGAACAGCTTGTATGAAATCACAGATTCATATCAAAATAAAGCACATACAATTCATATATATATCCCATGAATTATCTTACCGACTTTAATTAACTTAAGCTTGAAAATTTAAGTTTACTCGCTGGAAAGTCCTTTGAACAGAAAGGTGCACTTGAAGTTTTGAACATTTGAAGCTTTGAAACTGTCTTAGATCTTCTCTGCTTTTTTCTTTTTGAATTAAAATCTTGAACTTGCTTTTCTTTCCTTTTCTCTTCTTTTTATTTTTCTCAGGTTTTGTTATATGTTTGTTGAACGAACTAGAACTAAAAAGCAACTGCATATATATATGAGATAACAGTAGTATGAAGGAGGTATTATCTAGACAAGTTTTACTTGTTTGACCTGCAAGTTAAATATTTGTGTTTGATATGCAAATGTGAAATAATGTTACAAAATTTCGACTGTAAGATTTCTTGACAAAGAGGGGTGCTAATTAATGCACGTGTCTTCATTTATGTTAACACAATCATCATTTGATATGCTGTGAAGATATTACATGCAAACATGTACTTATGTAGGTAGGCTTAAGGCTTGTATATGAAGCTTTGTATAAAGATCTTGTTTTGTTATTATGTTACTTGTTTTCCTAACTTCTAGTTTGAACTATAATATACATGTTTGTTTTATGCATAAATGTGTCAGTTTTACCTTTATACTTTATTTTTTATTTTAGCTTGTTTACACATTCTTAAAATCATGTTGAATGTATATTTTAATTAATAAATTCTTACTTTACATTTATTTCTATTTTATATTTTAGCCAATAAAATTCGAAGTAGGTTCATAAGTTATATTTACAATTATACTTATTTTTTATAATTATTTTCATTTGTATTTTTGCTAGAAATATTAAGCTTAGATTCATGAGTTCACTTATTTATTTATATCTATATTTTTTTCACTTACATTAATATTAATATTTATATTGAACATTATCATCTATTTATATTTTATATTTTATATTTTTAGACTTTGATCTTATTTTAAACACTATCATCCGTATGTATTTATTTATTAAATGTTAGCAATGTAAAACATTTTAATTTAATTATAGAAGGTAATTTTATTAAAAATATTGTTAAGAAACTTTTATTTTATAATTTCAAACAATATTATCTATATGTATTATTTTATACTAAATATAAACAAAGTAAAGTATTTTAATTAAATTATACAAGACAAATTTGATTATAAATATTATTAAGAGATTTTTAATTTTAAATTCCCAGAGTTCAATTTCCTTTTTAAAATACCAATCCATATGAACAAATGACAGTTATTTCCAAAATCATATTCATTTTAAGATGATCAAACTACTTTTTTTATTTAACTAAATTAAATATATATTAAAATAAACGGGGCCAAAAATCCAGGGTCGTTACATTCCTCCCCTCTTAAAAGAATTTCATCCCCGAAATTTAAAACAAAGATAATTTAAAATTTGTTATACCAACCATTCAAACATAGATATCATTCATACAATAATAAACAATCGAACAGTCTATCCTAACAAACATCTCTAGCTATCCGAACACGAATCCGGATAAGTTTTCCCAAAACTTTCCAGAGTTGTCTCTCGATGATCAACAATCCGAACTGGATTCCTGACCACAGTCAAATTTGATTCGACTTCCAAATTCCTGAACTACTGGTTCAACAACTAATGATGAATCATGAACAAATTCCCTTAGATAGGATACAAGGAATACATTACGAATTCCAGACATCCGTTCTGGCAATCCAATTCTAAAATCTACAGTACCAACTCTTTCCCAGTTTTATTGACTTCTTTACAGAATTTCAATATCTGTTCAATCAAGCCCGTACGATGTACATATACTATTCGTACGTAATATCAAATTCGATCGCTCGCTCGATCACACAATTTTACTTCCGAACTAGTATCGTCCACCCGACTTCCTAGTGCGGACTCAGATCTGGTTTCTTGACTCGAAACTGTCATTCTCCTTGCATAGTCACAACTAATAATAGAGAATTTCCAGAATCAATCAAAATCCACATCCACGGTTCATCGTCGAAAATCGAGTGAAAAAATCCTAACTCGGATCGATATAACTATCTCGAAATTCTATGCCCGAGTCTGGATAAATTGCTATGTGAATAAAATAATATACGTACATCCTACGTATTTATATCCATTGATTATCAACTATATCAATTTTCTTTTATTCACATTATTTTGATTTCTATCCACTTGAAATAATTTTCTCAATATCAAATTTACTTAAGAATTTCACCATTCATTTCCTAAGTTTAGTATAAGCATTATATATACTCTTACATTATTACTCTACCACTTTAGCCTTTATATCTTCTTATTTATATCTGAATTTCCAATTCCCTATGAATTTCAATTTATCTTCAATTCTGAATATAGAATTTTATTGACTATTTTCCATTTATAACTGATTCCTATTATTATATTTAAATTAGTTTCATCCACTAATTTATTTCAATTTTAAATTTGAAATCGTTTTGTTGCTAAATTTTTTTTTTAATTAATTTTTTTTTTGTTTCTGGTTCCCAAAATTTTTGAAAAGTTTTGGCAGAGTCTCCATTTGTTTAGCATTACATATTTTCATAAGCACATATGTATAGTTTCGACACTTATTACAATTACTTCCAACCAATTCTCAAATCATTCCCTTCAGTTTAAGTGATTTACAACTTACTCGCTTATATTTAATTCATTTAAGCAAAACAAACTCATATTCAAAATCATCCTATTTCGCTTCTAATAATTCATAGAATTTTATCTAATCTTGTTTACTTCGAACGACCCATTTTCTTATGCAATTTGACAATATTATTGTAAATAAATAATTACTTAAGCTTTATAAAAATTTTAAATTGATTCCACTCAATTTACACTTGATTCCATCCCAATTAATTTATCCACAATCTTTACATTGCATTTTATTAAACTCGACAACCAATATTTTAAATAACCATCTCACAATTTACTCAAGTTATTTATTTTCTTCAAACTGTTCCACCCAATAACTTAAGTTTATTCTATTCCACAAACTTCCATGAAAATATTTGATTTGATTTTCCTTTAATCAAATTCCAACTATTTACTAATTTATTCGATTAATTTATTCTTTTATCTATTCTTATTAACAATTTATTATTGAATTTATTTATAATAAGGTCATTTAATTTATGCTTGAATTAGATTTGTTTACAACTCATACCAATTCTATTTTAATTCAATACTTACTTATTTAATTAAGAATTTTATTCCATTCAATATTATTTATAACTCAATTGAATTCATTTAAATTCAGTTTTATTCCAACTCAACTTCAGTTAAATCTAGCTACTTACCATTTTTTTAAAATTTATTTTTCAATATATGAGCCCAAAACTAATTTGCCTACTTAAAAGCTTATATTGCTCATTCGAGTCATTTCATCTTATAACCACAATTTCAGATTATATATATATAACACTTACTATCTTAAGGTATAAATTTTCATTTCACCTTCCAATTTAGTTCAATTTAATCCAATTTAATTCAAGTTCAATTTCAATTTTATTTAAATTCTCTTAGGTTAAATTCAAATATATTCTCTTCACTTTCATTTACTTAAGTTAAATTTTAATTTCCGGATTAAAATTCCCAATTTCTTCTTATTAATATCTACTTTACTTTATAAGTTCAATAGTTGATTCATTTCAACTTTTCACATTATTTAAATAGAATTTCTTAGAATTCAATTGCCCGGTTTTCATTTCCAAAACCATTTTGAAATGATAACTACACATACCCGCTTGGTATATCAAATCAAATTTCCGAATTCCAACACTTGCTTTCACCAAAACAAATTTTCCCTTTGAAATTTCTAAAACAACTTGTATACCCAACAAGCCCAAACAATATCATGACCAACTATCCTGGTAGCCATCCATCACTTTAGAAACTCAAAAATGAATACTGATGATGTGGCCATCATCATCATGATTATTTTCCAACGACTGAAGTGAGTTCAGTGCTTCCTTACTTTCACAATTTCCTCCCAAAACAATTTCCATTCAACAATATTTTTCCAAAACAATACTCCATTACTGCCTTCAAATCTTTGAAAAAAAACATTTCAAACATTCCCAAAATTTCAAATTCCCAAATCTTTTTGTTTAAATTTATTTAAACACCTTTCAAATTTCCGGGGCTTAAATTTCTGGTTTAATCAAATTTTAGTTGTATTCCTTTTTATTTAAACCATACTTAGACAATTTTATTTGGTTATAAACCACTCAAATTTTAAATTTTTATTCAATTATAGTATTAACAACCAAACATCCAAATATAAATATAATAATAATTCCAGAAAAATATTTCTTTTATGTCAAAATATAATTTTGGGTAAAATTATTTCATTTACCCTACTTTAAAAACAATACTGTGTCGGTTTACCTTGTTTAAGAGTTTAGCAATCCCTATCGATGAAAGGGCGTCCCACACATCGACCAGAACCCATAAACACTCAACAGATAAGTCAACACAATAAAAAAACAATTTTATATTCACTAACAAATACGCACTCATATCTATTAATACACTCAAACTCATTTTAGAGTACTACAGACTCTATTCTATGAGTAATTCCTACCAGAGCCAAGGTTATCACCAACCTAAGCTCTAATACCAACTGTGACGACCCGCCCTTCTACTATCAGAAAGACGTATCGTCATGAAGAAAGAAAGGGATAGAAATAGAAAAGAAAGAAAAGAAAGAACAACAACATCAGAATCTCACAGCGGAACAGAACAAAATATAATGTATCACATAACTATTACATAGTTTAACATATATCAGAGTTATAGAATATCAATACACATGACAGTTATACATACATCTATCACTATATACATCAAAGGTAGATCATACATCAACTAACATTGCGACACTAGATAAATAGCTACATACGTCTGGAAACTCCTGCTCCAAGCTCCTCTAGAAATCAAAGTCCAAAACCTATCGCTTGGCTACTCATAAAAATTTGAGTACCCAAGAGTTTATGAAAACAAAATATAAACTCCGGGTCAGACATGGGACTGGTATGAGTAAACGGTTTAAATTGTTTAATTTTGAAAAACATTTGAAAATAAAAGTATCACGTAAGACTCCCCACAAATAAATACGGGTAAGTTTTTACCTTACGCTAACCAAAACATTTCATCGGAAATCCAGTGATATTATAATAGTGTCTAGGGTTTCTGTGACGCCCCACCTCTATACCCACGCTAGCCAAGAACACTACGGTGTAATGCTGTCAACTAGCACGGAGAATAAGGCCGTTGAGGAGCGACCATCTGTATAATTGCTTTGTGCGAGTACCGATATGCCAGATAAAAATATAACTTTTCATCTCAAGAGGGAATCCGACATACCGACACAAACTCAAAACTACTACACAGTGGCTATAAAGGTCTTCGGAAACAAATATAGAAATAAACATAACACAAATCAGTCACAGATAATTCATATCACAAAGGCGGAAATAGATATGAATATAACACATGAAAGTGTACATCAGAGTAGTGGTCAAACAAGATCCACAATATCAAAAAGAATAGATACAAGTGCTAGACAAAAGAATAAGTATACATCATAGAGTCTGTATCTCAAATGTATACGATAAAAACTACTAATCTAAGTAGTTAGCCAAAAGTCAGATGATAGTCCGATAAGGAGTCAAGCAGAAGCACCTGTAATATCTCAGTCTGACCCGAGTATTATTTAAGAAGAAAATAATAAACGGATCAGTCTAGCTATAAATATCAGATGAAGTGATATATAATAAGAGATATGACATAAACATATAATAATCACAATGCAAAGCTGTGATATATAAGTAATTGAAAAATCAACAAGAGATTAATCAATATCACAAAGATCTACTCAAGATAAAAAGGAATGTCATACTCCTAATTTCATTCACCAAGCCATAATATATGACATATATATCAATGCCCATCGTAAAAGTTGGTGAAACATAAATTCCAGAATTCAACACACGAAATCCAGAAATCACAAGAAAAAGGATCAACGACGTCGTACAGCGGGACATCCGATGAACCAAATCACAATCAAAGGGAACAACGACGTCGTACAGCGGGACGTCCGATGAACCAAATCACAAAGACATTGCACAATGCTAGTCTAAAACATAAAATGATCGTCATGATCAAAGAGAAGTGTCGATTACAATAAGCTAGTAAATATATGAGCTTAGCTTCATGTCCCATAACCACTATCTTAACTTAAATATTTACGAACAAATTGTAGGTCTCCACTAAAAAATTGTCACAAGAGATTCAATCGAACAAGTCCAAGAATTAACCGACGAAGTAAACGCAAGCATTTCATACCACTTGTTTTACTAAGTCGTTCAATTAGATTTCTCATACGAGTGAGATAAAGGTTTGTATATACTAATAGATTGGAAATCGGTTTTAAAAAACGAGCTTTGTTATAAAATAGTGTTGAAATCATTTGAAGAAAGAGTTTTGATATTTACTACTAGTATAGGAAACCTTTATATTTTTAAAGTGACAAATCACAAAGAAGATTGTAGAAATAATCGGGCATAAAAATTCACATTCGAAGACGTGAATAAAATCCAAAGAAATCAATATAAAATCCATCAAAGTGGATATATCTAAAATTCCCAAAGAAAAGGTCATCAAAGTCGATAATAAATGACAACAACAAAAGGGAGACAACACGAATCGATTAAAGTTGGAAATTCAAACGAATTAGCAATATAGGCTAATCTGGCAATAAGTAGCAGGTCGGTCGACCGGACTCCCTGAATCGGTCGACCGAACCCAGAGGTTGGAAACTCCTCAGGCATCAGGTCGGTCGACCGAACTAGGGGGGTCGGTCGGCCGAACCAGAAACAGAGAGTGCAACTGCACTCTTACTAGCAGGTCGGTCGACCGGACCAGGGGGGTCGGTCGGCCGAACCTGATGCTCTGCAATTTTATGCCCAATTATTGATATGCAACCTCCTCCAATTCGCAACCGAACGAGCACGGACGCTAGGGAATTATGCCAATCGACTACCCGGTCCTATAAGCTCCTCGATGCATCACCAAAAACATGTTCAAACATCAAAGTTAGGATTTTTAACGAATTGAACTCAAAACACTAAAAATTGGAATATTCACAAAAGCAATCCAAATCAAAATCAAATGCACATGAATAAGTGTTAGGAATCCATACCTAACAATAGAAGAGAATTATAAGCATAAGTGTGAGATTTAAAATCTCACCTTTGAATCCGAAAACAATGAATGAGAAGCTTGAAGACAAGGGAAGATCAACCACACTTCAATCTCAACACAAGAAGCTTGAATCTAAGCTTAAAAGAGAAACATTTCCTAAGTTAGGTTTAGGAAATTTCTGAAATTGAATGGAGAAATGAGTTGGGGAAGATGAAGAGAAGCTTACCAATGGGTTCTTCTATTAGTTTGGAGCAAGAACTTGAGCTAGCAAGAGGAACTAGGGTTTTTGATTTCTATTTCTTTTTTTTTTCTTCCACCATTGTTGAAAGCTTGAAGAGTTAGGAATTAGAAATGAAGTAATGAAGAGTTGGAGTGGGTTGGAACTGAGTTAGTAAGTGGGTGCAGCCAAAACCAAAACCCTAAGTGAAAAAGTGGCAAAAATCAACTTTCTCCAAACATATCGAAGCTTATACTCAAAAAGGTCGCAAACAGCATTTTGGACTCAATGGGGATGGTCTCGAGTCCTAGTTCGGCTGTTTGCAAAAAGTAGCTTTTCGGACCAAAATCTGACGAACGATAAAATATTTAAATATAAAATCGATAAATATGCGGGTTGTTACAGTTTTCAAGTAAATAGAAAATAGCTGAAATTGTTACATCTATTAAATTCCAGCTACTAGCCACAAAAGTGGGTAATACAAATCAAAACCCTAGGGTCTCGTAGGGAAAATGGATTTCCAACAATGACAGGGCTACTGGGGTACCGCCTGTCACAGTACGGGGCCTAGATCACCGTACCGAGGATCACTCCCGACCCCCTACAACACAAGGCCGGAACCATTCCTTACTGAACAGTCTCGAACAAGATAAACCCCGCGGTTGTAGCTAGCAACCACCCACACAGCCGAAATAAAAAGGGACATCTAGACAGGGGAATATCTCTTAGAATGCTCATCGTCCGCCTGACGATGTGCTGAAAGCATTCAATCCATACAAGTTCGTTCCGGATTCGAACGAAACCGAAGGCATTATCTCGTCACACTCATTTTGGAATCACCCTCAGAGTCAACGACGATAACCCTTGCATTCTGAAAACACCATCTCGATCTTCATTTCAGAATTCACGACCTATCGTTTAAATTGGATCGATATGGTTTTTGAAATATCAATTGGATACCCGATCCCGGTCTCATCGAAATCCAAACGCCATTTTAAGGGCCAAGTTGTCTAATTAACTTAAATAGTTTAAATAATTTAAATTCAACAATTGAATTAACCTAGCATATATCACAGGTGAATCATACACAATTACACAGCATATCACAGAGCATCACAGAATATCATCAAATAAATATCACAAGATATTCTACACAACAATCCATAAGCAATCACCTTTAAATTCTCATTGTAATTAATTTAACTTAAAATCAATTACTTGAGAATTTATCTCTTAAACATGTTTAATTGATTATTAATTATCAAGTAATTACTTATTCCATTTCAAATTATTTAATTAATTAATCATTTCTAAAACAACTATTAAATCTTAATTATTTATTTAATTACTTATTTTATTCCATACCATTTAATTAATTACTTCTTAATCGATTTATTTAGCTTAAATTAACCATTAATTAATAACCTTAATTATTAATAAATAAAACTTAATTACCTATTTATTAACTGCTAATTACTTAATTACTCTTTTATTAATAAGTAGTTTAAATTCCTTAATTAATTGACTATTAACCATTCTTTAATTAACTTAAGTGGTAATTGCAATTTCATTTATTACTTAAACATCAATTAACCCATCACTAATTACAATTGAAAAGTATTATTCTTAATTGTTTTCTAAGATAATTAATTAATTACCATTCAATTTAATTAACACTTTAAAGCTCTTAAATTTTGAAATTCAATTAATTTTTAACTTCCAACTTTAAATGTAAATTAAATTTATATTTACTTAAATTAATTACTTAATCATAAATAGGTGTTGGAAACATTCTTAAGGTATTAACTAAAATGAAAGCTTATATTACATTCTTATCTCAACAGTTAAAACTTTATTAAACTATAGTATTGAACTTGTAGAAAACAGGTTATATCATTACACCTTAATATATATTTCTACAATTAAGGATAACCCGAGCCTTCCTGCTAAAAACTCGAGTACAACTTCGAGTTAATCACCTAAATCACCTGAGTCTTTCCTCCTCCAACTTCTTCTCCCCTTTTCTTTTATTTTCCAGTAAGTTTAAATTAAAACAAAGTTAATTAGTATCAGGAATCTTTCGTGATCCAACTCGAGACTAACTCCATTATACTCGAGCACGACATGATCCACACCCCTCATGGTACTGACATCCATTACCGCTGCCGTGCACGTGCACGGCGGCGACGCCCATCTACGGCGAACACTAAAATCGACGACAAGATGAAAATGGTTCACAAGCTCGAAATCAAACTTCAGATCGCCTGAAGAAACGAATTCAAAAAAAAAAACAGCAGTTCACTCGAATAGCCGCAAACACACCCATCATCTAAAATGCCTCGCCACCACCTCCTAGACCACCGGAGACGCCAAAAATTCGTCCACGCCTCGACAACACTTCCAGCTACCCTCAACCAAAGCCACGAACAACTCGATCGCGATATGGTGACGAACTCGACACCTAACAGACACGACCCAAAAACTCCAACCACGACCCTAATACGATCTCATACTCTGATTTCACACAATAGAAAAATTAATTCACATTTTTTTCCGAGATCAAGGATGGTTATGCTTTCCTCAACTCGAGTTTCAACAATTTAAATTGATTCAATCATCTTAAATTTGTGCAAGAGCAATTTTTATTCAATTTCGAACTGTTCATCAAATACCAATCTACAAACCTTCATTTTTTTAAAAAATCATGAATTTCAATAAGAATTCAAGATATAAACTTGAATTAGCTTTTCATAACGATCGAATTTACCAATGTTTTTCCTTGATTGACTGTAAACAGGGTTTTCCGGAAGTATATGTTACTAATATGTTTGAAACAAGTTTAAAATTTCTGATTGAAGTTCAAGAAACAAGTTTTGTTGGAAAAAAAATTAAAACTTTACATAATCAAATGAAAAAAATTCAAGATTTAATTGTTTTCAACCCTGTAACACATAGCAGAGAAACAACATATTCAATATTCCAAGAACAGCTTGTTTGAAATCACAGATTCATATCAAAATAAAGCACATACAATTCATATATATATATCCCATGAATTATCTTACTGACTTTAATTAACTTAAGCTTGAAAATTTAAGTTTACTCACTGGAAAGTCCTTTGAACAGAAAGATGCACTTGAAGTTTTGAACATCTGAAGCTTTGAAACTATCTTTAGATCTTCTCTGCTTTTTTTTGTTTGAATTAAAATCTTGAACTTGCTTTTCTTTCTTTCCTTTTCTCTTCTTTTTATTTTTCTCAGGTTTTGTTATATGTTTGTTGAACGAACTAGAACTAAAAAGCAACTGCATATATATATGAGATAACAGTAGTATGAAGGAGGTATTATCTGGATAAGTTTTACTTGTTTGACCTGCAAGTTAAATATTTGTGTTTGATATGCAAATGTGAAATAATGTTACAAAATTTCGGCTGTAAGATTTCTTGACAAAGAGGGGTGCTAATTAATGCATGTGTCTTCATTTATGTTAACACAATCATCATTTGATTTGCTGTGAAGATATTACATGCAAACATGTACTTATGTAGGTAGGCTTAAGGCTTGTATATGAAGCTTTGTATAAAGATCTTTGTTTTGTTATTATGTTACTTGTTTTATTAACTTCTAGTTTGAACTATAATATACATGTTTGTTTTATGCATAAATGTGTCAGTTTTACCTTTATACTTTATTTTTATTTTAGCTTGTTTACACATTCTTAAAATCATGTTGAATGTATATTTTAATTAATAAATTCTTACTTTACATTTATTTCTATTTTATATTTTAGCCAATAATTTTCAAATTAGGTTCATAAGTTATATTTACAATTATACTTATTTTTTATAATTATTTTCATTTGTATTTTTGCTAGAAATATTAAGCTTAGATTCATGAGTTCACTTATTTATTTATATCTATATTTTTTTGACTTAAATTAATATTAATATTTATATTGAACATTATCATCTATTTATATTTTATATTTTATATTTTTAGACTTTGATCTTATTTTAAACACTATTATCCATATGTATTTATTTATCAAATGTTAGCAATGTAAAACATTTTAATTTAATTATAGAAGGTAATTTTATTAAAAATATTGTTAAGAAACTTTTATTTTAGAATTTCAAACATTATTATCTATATGTATTATTTTATACTAAATATAAAAAAAGTAAAGTATTTTAATTAAATTATACAAGACAAATTTGATTATAAATATTATTAAGAGATTTTTAATTTTAAATTCCCAGAGTTCAATTTCCTTTTTAAAATACCAATCCATATGAACAAATGACAGTTATTCCAAAATCATATTCATTTTAAGATGATCAAACTACTTTTTTTATTTAATTAAATTAAATATATATTAAAATAAACGGGGCCAAAAATCCAGGATCATTACAGTTAGCAAGGTCGCGGCTGCAGGACATGGGCAAACGGAGAAGCGTGAGTGAGATGACGGGTGAGATGGTCGGAGGGTGAAGCTATGTAAGGTTTGTTGCTCTCGCAAATAGAGGCGTGGCGTGTGTGCGAGCTGTAGAGGGTGTGCGCGGCGTTTGAGGAGGCCTTCGCGAGATGGCCGGGGTTGAGGCAGTTCGTTTGGAATTCTGAGGGGAAGGTATTTTCTTTTTTAATTTATTTTTCTAGTTTGAAAAAAAGGGAATTTAGTAGTTTAATTAATTCATTAGTCAAACATTTATAGTGAACAATTATTGTTGTGTTTACTGGAAATGAAAAAAATATAAATAAAGTTTTAAAGAATTATATCTATATTCTTCCATATAGATCAGATTTTAAATATGGTGGAGTTTAAAATTAAAGTTTTATGAGATCTAAAAAGATTTATTTTAAAAGTGTGTATATATATATATATATATATATTGTTTCAATTAATTTACTTAATTTGTTTTCGTTACTAATAAATTGTTAAAAGGGGGGATTATTGGTTCAAAATATATTATTAAGATTTATAAAAGGTAAAAATAAATTATTGATTATTTTAAATATTTATAAATGATGTAATGTTTTACAAGGTCTAAATCGTGAAGAAAATCAAGCCGGAAACGGAAATGGGTTGCTACTAAAAGCAAAGGTGAGTAAACCTCACTCTGTTGGATTTTTTATATTCGAATTTAAATGGTTAAATTTAAATAATTGGTTGAATGATTAAATTGACTGGATGTGCACTGATGATGATTTGACTTGGGTTTTGGTTGGTTCTCGAGTTAATTGTAGTTTGACTCGAAGTATTTGGGTTTTAAATTGTTTTAAACTTAAGTCATAAATAAGAAAATGTTTTCATTTTACTGTTGATAAGGGCTTAAAGATTTGTGATTAATCAAATTAGTAGGGTAACTAAAATGGATAATTAATTAATTCAATTAATTAATGACTTGGGTTGATTAATTTAGTAATTAAGGGTTTGAATTAATTAATGAAGTTTTAAGTTAATTAATGAAGTTTAATTAATTTAGAATAATCAATGGATGGTTTGATAGGTAATTACTTAATGTAATTAATAAAATATAATTACTTTGTGAAATTAATCAAGAGATTAATTAAGATAGTTAATTAAGGAGTAAGTAATTTATTTAATAAGTAAATAAAATGGTAGATAATTACAGGTTGAGATAAATCAAGAATGATTAATATTTGCGGTTTAATTAATGATTGATTATTTAATGTAATTAATTTAGATTAGGATAAATGGAAATTTAATTGGAAATCATTGATTTATATAATTAACGATGTAATTAAAAATTGATTAATTAAGATGAATAATTCAATAATAAGTGGCTTATGAGAAATTAATTAATATAAGTAATCAGGATTAATGTAATTAATATAGTTAATTAATTGATGAAGTAATTAAGATTACTTATTGATTTTTGGTTAACAATAATTAATATTGTGAAACCAATTTAAAGTTAATTACTTGAATGTAACTGAAAAATAATTAATCTATGGTGATTAATTAAGATGAATAATTAAGGGTTGACCAATTAATTGATTTGGAATTAATTAATGTTAAATGAAGGAATCTAAGTGATTGAGGTTAGGAATTCAATTAGAATCAATTGAATTAATTTGGAAGTGATCAAATTTGCTTATGGATGATTGAATGATATTGGATGCTTTGAATGAGTTGATATCTCTGATATGAAATGTTGTGTATTTCATTTGGATAACCTGGGTTAGGATGACACGAGACTTGAAGAGACCGGGGTCGGGTATTAGAAGATACCCGAAACCACTTCGAATTTTTATAGATTGATATGTGAAATCTATAGGCTGGAATGAAGTGATTTAAAGGAATTCAACTATTTAAACCTAAACTCTGGTACTTATAAAATGGATGTGTGGAATAAGTGATGTTTGTAATAAATTGTGACTTTGTAAATTGATACGAGTTACCCCGGGTTCTAAATAAGTTGTATGCTTTGTATTCCATGTTAGATGGGTTTACTCACGCTGGATTCCAGCCTGACCCGGGTGTTACTTTGATGTAATGCTCGGGTCAGACCGAGTATTACAGATTTTTAGGTAAGGACGTTCTAGAGCTCAGGAGACAGGCTGAATGGCAAAAACGTATAGAGTATTTCCACTGTACTATATTATTGTAACTCTGAGACATGGTAATTGTGTATATCCAATGTCTGTATATATGTGTAATTCTTATGTATTAAATGTAATCGACAGATATAGTATTCTTTTGTAAACTGTTATTATTTATTATTATATTTTATCCGCTGCGAATGTGAAATGTTAGTGTTTTTGATTTTCTCCTTCTTCTATCTCTTTCTTCTTTCCATAACCATCTGGAATTTTCGAGATTGAAAATTTTGGGTCGTTACAGTTGGTATCAGAGCTGAAAGGTTAAGCGAGAACCTTGCCTCTGGTGGGAATTACTCATTAAATAGAGTCTGTAGTACTCTAGAATGAGTTGAATATATATATATATATATATATATATATATATATATGAGAGCGTACTTATTATTTTCTTATATAAAGATTTTAAATGATTTTATAGAAAACAATATTTTGATATATAAAGCAATATTTCCTTCTAATAAATATTAAGGTGACTGGTTGTTAAACTATTGGAATTAAATTAAGAAGTAATATAATACAACCAAACTGAAATCTTGAATTGGAATTAAATTAAGTGGTAATAGAAATGTAACTAAATTAAAGTTAAATTGATTGAAAATGAAATTCTAGAATTTATAGCTCAGAAATTAAATTTTTTAAATTTTTTAAATAAAGGTAAGTTTGAAATGGATTCAAACTGAAATTTAATCTTGAATTTATAGAAGTAAGAATAATATAAAAAGGAATTGGTATTTAGATATGATAACCTTGGGTATTATCATAAATAGTTATTGTGTTTAATAATGATATATTTATTATTAGATAAGCCAAATGAAGTACATTTATAAGATGAGTATAACTTCTAAATTAAAGTGGGTTTTAAAATTGTGAATTTTTAAAACCTAAGTCTAGAAACAATCCATTGTTTCAAAGAGTTAAAGGAAATAACAAATAATATAATTCAGACTATTTTGAATATAGTCTTATTTTAAAACAAGAAGCGTTTAGAAGATTTTTAAGGGATTTGTTTTGAAATTAAAACCAAGGGTGGTTAAAATTTAAAAGTAGCACGGTTTGTAAAGGAAATAAATGTGAAATAAACTCTAAGGTTGAGTTTTGAATTTTCCTCGGGATGTGATGTGAAACCCAAAGTGAAGCAAGTTTTAAACTTAAGTGGAAAGGTTATTGATCGGAAGATAAATTTGAATGGGAATTGGGATTAAATTCAAGCAGGAATTTAAATGATTTGAAATTGAAGTGGATTCAATTTGAAATTAGTCCAAATTTATTTGAATAATTTGGAACTATAAATAAAGTTAAATAAGTAAGAATCAAATGGAATTTGATTTGAAGTTGGAAAGAAATTGAGAATTAATTCAACTTGAATTGGGGATAAATCAAGTCCAATGGAAATTGGAGTTATTTAAATTGGAATTGGTCAATTTACAAGGAAGTGGAAATTTAAATTGAATTGATGAGAATGGAGATTGGGAATTGAACATTTTGACTCTAGACTATTTTTTTTAAAAATAAATTGTTTTAGTACAAATCTATTTTTCCAAGTTATTTATTATATATACAACCTTTCTTATTAAACCCAAAACTATCTTATACTTATTTTATAACTACTTTTGGAGTTATTTAACTATTTTGTAACTGTTTTATAAACTAATTACTGTTTTTCAACTTTTTTATAACTAATTACTATTTTAAACTATTTTGTGATTATCTACTATTTTATAACTATTTAACTATTTTCCAACTATTTTACAATTAGTCAACTATTTTACAGTTATTTTGCAAACTAATAATTATTTTTCAACTACTTATCTATTTTTAAAAAATTTCAAGCTGTTTTCTAAATATAAACTGGTCGGAGTTCAAACTATTAATGATTAAATACCCAACTGAGATAAGGATTGAAGTGATAATCCAAATGAGGATTAAGGCAAATGTGAATAAGTGAGTGAAAATTTAAGGGAATGTGAATAGAAAGGAAATAGATTTAGTAAATAATCAATGAAGATAAATACGTAGGATGTACGTATATTATTCTATTCGCATAGTGATTTGATCCAGATTCGAGCACAAAATTTCGAGATAGTTTATCGATCCGAGTTTGGATTTTTCACTCGATTTTCGACGGCGAGCCTGGATATGGATTGTTGATTGGTTCTGGATGTTCTCTATCATAGTTATCGCTAGGCAAGGAGAATGATGGTTTCTGACCAAGAAACCAGATCCGAGTCCGGACTAGGAAGTCAGGTGGACGATACTAGTTCGGAAGTGAAATTGTGTGATCGAGTGAGCGATCAGATTGGTATAGCGTACGGATGATAAGTGTACATCGTACAGTTTTGAATGAAATTGATATTGAAAAGATTAATCAAATTTGAATATTTGATTTTGAATAAACAAAGTTATATATCTTTGTTATATAAGATAAATCTCCCTTTGATGTATCTATTGACAGAAGAAAAGGATTTTCAAGTTGTTTTGAAGTATAAAAGGAATTTTATACAAGTTTGAAATGATCCAAAGTTTTAAAAATTATATATATCTAAATATATATATATATATAAAGGATCTTATGAGGATTTTGGAAAAAGGTTTTGGGAACCTTTGGATTTGGAAAGGCTTTTGATTTTTGGGTAAAATCAATATTGAAATTTGGAAAGCCTAGTTTGAGAATTATCGATTTTGGGATAATCGATTTTGTGTAAAGGAGCCTTGTACGAGGTCATACTAGGTGTATGATTTGAAAGATACTATATGTGTATAGTATAAAGTGTTTTGATAATGGCTCTGGGGAAAAAGGCGCTCCCTTGAAATGAACTTCTCAGGAGTGCCACCGGGTGTTGCTGCCTTGAGCCCCAAGGGGGGTTCTAAAGTTGATCTTGTGAGGAGTCCGGACAAAACTAGTTCCTAAGGATTATGAGTAGTGTATACCATAGAGAAAGTCGAGTGTGCCGCTGAGAGCCAACAATCTGCATTTGATTTTATATCGATAGACCGCGACCTATGGTAACATAGCGAAAGTCGTGTGTGCCACTGAGAGCCAACAGTCTGCGTTTGATTTTACATCGGTAGACTGCGACCTATATAGGAGTGGAGAAGTTTCATTTTGACAACGAAAATTGAGGGGAGCTGATGCCTACACTTACATGGACTTTTGCTGCGATGGCAATGTAATCCTGGAATGTAACTGCGATCTGTTGTGGGTTCCACGGCGTAATCGAGGGGCGCGGAGTGCCTACAGTTACATGGACTTTTGCTGCGATGGCAACGTAACCCAGGATGTAACTACGACCATGGATGGAGGTGATGATTTCCAGAGCATTATCACCAAAGATGTATCCTCTATTTTCAAAAATTGTTTTCAATATTTTCAATAAAAAAAATTTCTCAATTATTTTCACTGGATGTTGAAAATGGGTCTGTTAAGTACTTATAGATTTTCAGTCCTACGCCTGATCAACGTATGACTGAATTTCTGTGAGAACAAGGATGGACGGGTTGAGACATCGAGTTATAAAAAGTATTTTTTATAAAGAGCTATTTTATTAGTATGATGTGAATTTAAAATCATTTCTAGATTTTTTGAATAAAAGTGTTGGAATTTTGAAAGATGAAAGAAATTCCAAACTGGAATTATAAATAAGATTTAACTCGGGAAAATTTAATAAAGTGATTTTTGTAATAAAAGTTAGAAGTAAGCTAATTATCTAAATAAGTTATTTGATAGAGTATGTAATAAAATTTAACTCGGTTAAATAAAATGGATTGTAAGTTGATAATGGAGTTTGGAAATGAACTCGAATTATAAATAGAATTTGACTTGGATTTGATAATGAATTAAAATAAGTGGAGATGTTGTAAAAAATTAAAATTCAAGTGTGATATGAATAATATTTAACGAAATTTGCAAGTAAATTAGATATAATGGAAGTATTGTCGAATGAAATGAAAGTGAATTATAATAGATATGGTTTGAGTTGCAAACATAACCCAGGTAAGTGGAAATAAATTGAGAATGGCTTTGTATTAATAGTATAAATTCGAAAATGAATTAAGTGGGTGAATTAAAAATCAAAAATGGGGAGAATAAATAAGTTAATTGAATGAAATAATAAACGGATGAAGTCTGATTGAATAGAAATTAAATCAAAGTTTTGATTGGGATTGGGTTATCATAATAAACTTAAGTTATGAGGCGTATTAAAATTGAAGTAAAATTACTTAAGTCAATAAAAGCTTGGTTTCGGGTAGAATGGAAGACCATTAAATAAAAGTTTGGGTTAAATTTACTTTTAGGAAAATGGATATTAGTATAAGCATCGAATGTTGTCACGCTCAATGAAATAGTTTTAAAATGAATACAATGCGGAAATGAAATGGAATGCAAGTGTATGGTTGGTGAATAAATTAGAAATGAAATGGAACTAAATATAAAATGAGTTGAAATAAATTTGAAGTAGTTATAAACTAAAATGGATACTCTATTTAGCGAATATCGCCGAATTTGCATAAAAATAGTTTTCGTTTGGCGTAAACAAAAGTAATTAAAATTCTATGAGTTGATAGAGATTAAATAAAATTGATTTTGAATCATTTGAAGTGAATATGAGCTTGTTTGGATTAAAAACAAATTGAATGTAAGCAATTGAGTTGTAAACCAATAAAATTGAAATGGTATATGGATTGGTTGAAAGAAATTGAATTGGTGTTGAAATCGTATCAATTGCTCGTGGAAGTTATTTAGAATGCATTTCTTTTAGAGTTGATGTGTTGTAGTTGTTTAAGTAAGAGAAATGTTATAAACTTCATATATATAGTGCTTACATGTTTAAATTGAGTAAGTACTGGTACCTGAAGGCCGTTTGGCTGGCTTTGGTTGCACTAATTGCTAAAATAAATAAGCCGCTTGCTTAAAAGGCTAAATAAAGCTACGCCTACGCAATAAAAATAGGAAATATGAACTGTTTTTGCTTTTTCGACCAGGTGGGTTGATGTATATATATTTATATCTCTTGTCAAATTGCAAAAGCTCCTTCGTACAAAGGAGACTCTGCCAAAAAACTTTGAAAATTTTAGGAGTTAGAATATTTTTGTAAATTTTTGAGAAAATTTTCGTTAGCGGCAAAACGATTTCAAATTGGAAATTAAAATAAATTAGTAGATGAAACTAATATGAATCGGTTATAAATGGAAGATAAAATTCAATATTCAAAATTGAAAATAAATTGAATTCATATGGACATGAGAAAACTAAGTTGAATAGAAGTAGATATGAAAACTTTTGTAAGGAAATGCATAAAATGATTTTAAAAGTTATGATTGGATATTATGGCTAAGTAAGATATGCATGTATTATAAAGGGAAAGGAAAATTGGTTTTGGTTTCAGGAGATAATTTGGATTGCCCGACTAAAAGGTATGTATTTAAATTTCTGCATGAAATTGGATTGGGTTTTTGATCTAGCCACTTGGCTTTTTGTTTTCATTTGGAATTTGGGAGCCCGTAGAGGCATTTTGTAGTTGTACCGAGCTAGCCGCGCAAAGGAGACGCTGGCAAAAAATTTTAGAAATTTAGAGAGTTATAAATTTTTTGAGGAAGTTGTGATAATTTAAATTTGAATTTTAAATTTAAATTTGAATATGTGGAGTAAATAATGTTGTTGGAAACTATAGAGGTTTTGGGAAGTTGGTTGAGGTAATAATGGGTCTTTAATAAAAGATAGTTGGTAGGATGTTGAATTATGAGTTTTGGGAAAAGGTAAACGGGTGTAGTACAACTCTCCCTAACCAGTAATTTCGGGGACGAAATTCTTTAAGGGGAGAGGAATGTGACGATAATAGTTACTTGATAATTAAATTATTGAATTATATAATTCGAAATTGGGTAAGATGTTGAATATGGAATTTTAAGCCTGTTAAAAATAATTTGAAGGCTTATAAAATTTATAATGATGATACTAAAGATAATAGAATGGTTGAAATTTAATTTAAAGGTGATTTGTTCAGTTTTAATAATATATCGTTTAAATTGATATTTAAAAATAGCCTTCCGAGGCACAGTCTCGGAATTTGACGAAACCAGTTCCATTGGATCCGTAATAGTTAGTTATTATCGGATTTCATTTTTCGTAGCAATCAGAGTTGTCGTTTGTCTCTGGCAGCTCGAAACGCATAGAAACTATTTTAATCGATTTAATTTAAAATTGATCGTTTACTGCAATAACTCGCACATATGATCGAATTAGCTTTCGAAACACGTTCCATTGTGTTCGGGACACGGGTAAAACCTTATAATTGCCTAGCGGCATTCCTGAAGAGAAGTCCAAAATTTTAAATGGCAATTAACGAGACGTTTTGAAAGTTTTATAATATAATAAAATTTAAGGTCAAATGGTCAGAAATATTTTTATTAACGAAACGCGTACTCAAGAAGCTTCCCCATATCGTTATCTTATCCCCGTCCACCTCTCTATTCTCAATAGAAGAAATCGAGTCCCATTCTTTTGCAAAAGAGAAAAAAAACCCTAGTTCGTTCGTGTCTACGCGAAATCAAACTCGAGGGGGCGGCTGATGAGGGCGGAGCAACACACGACAGTGGTGAGGACGCACGCGTGAAGCCTGGTCGGCGTTTTCGTGCGATTTTGAATCGCGAAGTTCTTCTCGAGCTCGGGAGGAAGTCGATGTAGGTGCGATGCAGTTTTGAGGTGAGGAGGTTCGAGATGCGTTAGCAAGGTCGCGGCTGCAGGACGTGGGCAAATGGAGAAGCGCGAGTGAGATGATGGAAGGCGAGATGGTCGGAGGACGAAGCTATGTAGGGATTATTGCTCTTGCAAATAGAGGCGTGGCGTGTGTGCGAGCCGTAGAGGTGTGCGCGGCGTTTGAGGAGGCGTTTGCGAGACGGCCGGGGTTGAGGCAGTTCGTTTGGAATTATGAGGGGAAGGTATTTACAATTTTAATTTATTTGTCTAGTTTGAAAAAAAGGAATTTAGTAGTTTAATTAATTCATTAGTCAAACATTTACAGTGAAAATTATTGTTGTGTTTACTGGAAATGAAAAAAAATATAAATAAATTTTTAAAGATACATATCTATATTCTTCCATATAGATCAGATTTTAAATATGGTGGAGTTTAAAATTAGAGTTTTATGAGATCTAAAAAGATTTATTTTCAAAGTATATATATTGTTTCAATTAATTTACTTAATTTGTTTTCGTTACTAATAAATTGTTAAAAGAGGGGACCATTGGTCCAAAATATATTATTAAGATTTATAGAAGGTAAAATTAAATTGTTGATTATTTTAAATATTTATAAAGGATGTGATGTTTTACAAGGTCAAATCGTGAAGAAAATCAAGCCGAAAACGAAAATGGATTGCTAATAAAAGCAAAGGTGAGTTAATCTCACTCTGTTGGATTTTTTTATTTAAATTTAAATGGTTAAATTTAAATAATTAGTTGAATGATTAAATTGATTGGATGTGCACTGATGATGATGTGACTTGGGTTTTGGTTGGTTCTCGAGTTAATTGTGGTTTGACTCGAAGTATTTGGGTTTTAAATCGTTTTAAACTTAAGTCATAAATAAGAAAATGTTTTCATTTTAATGATGATAAGGGCTTAAGGATTTATGATTAACAAAATTAGTAGGGTAATTAAAATGGATAATTAATTAATTCAATTAATTAGTGATTTGGGTTGATTAATTTAGTAATTAAGGGTTTGAATTAATTAATGAAGATTTAAGTTAATTAATGAAGTTTAATTAATTTAGAATAATCAATGGATGGTTTGATGGTAATTACTTAATGTAATTAATAAAATATAATTACTTTGTGAAATTAATCAGGAGATTAATTAAGATAATTAATTAAGGAGTAATTAATTTATTTAATAAGTAAATAAAAAGGTAAATAATTACAGGTTGAGATAAATCAAGAATGATTAATATTTGCGGTTTAAGTAATGATTGATTATTTAATGTAATTAATTTAGATTAGGATAAATGGAAATATAATTGGAAATCATTGATTTATATAATTAACGATGTAATTAAAGATTGATTAATTAAGATGAAATATTCAATAATAAGTGGCTAATGAGAAATTAATTAATATAAGTAATTAGGATTAATGTAATTAATATAGTTAATTAATTGATGAAGTAATTAAGATTACTTATTGATTTTTGGTTAAGAATAATTAATATTGTGAAACCAATTTAAAGTTAATTACTTGAATGTAATTGAAAAATAATTAATCCAGGGTGATTAATTAAGATGAATAATGAAGGGTTGACTAATTAATTGATTTGGAATTAATTAATGTCAAATGAAGGAATCTAAGTGATTGAGGTTAGGAATTCAATTAGAATCTATTGAATTAATTTGGAAGTAATCAAATTTGCTTATGGATGATTGAATGGTATTGGATGCTTTGAATGAGTTGATATCTCTGATATGAAATGTTGTGTATTTCATTTGGATAACTTGGGTTAGGATGACACGAGACTCGAAGAGACCGGGGTCGGGTATTAGAAGATACCCGAAACCACTTCGAATTTTTATAGATTGATATGTGAAATCTATAGGCTGGAATGAAGTGATTTAAAGGAATTCAACTATTTAAACCTAAACTCTGGTACTTATAAAATGGATGTGTGGAATAAGTGACGTTTGTAATAAATTGTGACTTTGTAAATTGATATGAGTTACTCCGGGTTTTAAATAAGTTGTATGCTTTGTATTCCATGTTGGATGGGTTTACTCACGCTGGATTCCAGCCTGACCCGGGTGTTACTTTGATGTAATGCTCGGGTCAGACCGAGTATTATAGATTTTTGGGTAAGGATGTTTTGGAGCTCAGAAGACGAGCTGGATGGCAAAAACGTATAGAGTATTTCCGCTGTATTATATTATTGTAACTCTGAGACATGATAATTGTGTATATCCAGTGTCTGTATATATGTATAATTCTGATGTATTAAATGTAATCGACAGATATAGTATTCTTTTGTAAACTGTTATCATTTATTGTTATATTTTATCCGCTGCGAATGTGAAATGTTGGTGTTTCTGATTTTCTTCTTCTTCTATCTCTTTCTTCTTTCCATAACTATCTGGAATTTTCGGGATTGAAAATTTCGGGTCGTTACAGTGACTTTTATTAGATTATAAAATCCTAAAACAACTAATTTTAATGAAATGAAAGATGGTAATGCATGTTAGAACATAATATAATGATATTGATTTGAATATAATTAATAACCGTTTGAATGTAAATTCCATTAATTATACTAATAAATTTAATAATGAATAAAATCAATGATGTATTAAATGGTGAAATTATTTGTTATTAATTGAAATTGGTTTTAGAATAGAATAAGAAATCAATTATTGGGTAAGTAAATTTATTACTCGTAATAGATTTGAATTACTAAGATGTAACAGTTGTTTTATTTATCATCTGATTTAGTTAATCCGTTCTAACATTTATTTTGTAATCAGTGGGAAATTTAATGTAATTAAGTTTATATGAGCAACGACATTAACTGTAGAGTAATGAGTGTAATAAATGGAAACTTATATTATATAAATTTCATAAGGAAATTGTTGATTTAATACAAAGAACATTTAAATTAAAATAAAGGAATTTGTTTGAAATTTAAAATATAATGAAATAGGATTCTTTTACTATTGTAGTTAAATGATGAAACTAATTTAATATTTAAATCTTGGATTTAACATGGAAAGCTTAATTTTAAAAGATTATTAATTCCTGTTTAACCAAGATTGATGATAGAGAACTTTTGATCTAGAATTTAAAAGTTATTATATCAGTTTAATAATAATTCATTTAACTAACGGGTAAAAGTAAACATAATTTGATTTTAGATCTAACTTTCGTATATAATGGAAATAGGGTTTGAAATTAGTTTCATTGAGTTTAAAAATATTAAAACCTATGTTTCGATAATAGGATGACCTTCGTTTCAGAGCAAAATGGATTTTCGGGCCTTTGCTATCGCTTTGGCTCACTCGATGCCTGTTTCATCTATTCCTCTTTCAACTTGTTCTATATATATGCTGTTATGAAACCCTAGCTACCTTCTATTCTATTTTTATGTATGTACTTTAAATCTAATCTGCTCCTTTCCAATGGTGAATATCCCAAAACCCTAAATTCCCAACTTCCAATCTAATTCAAAAATTCAAACTGCTCAAACCCTATCAAATAACATATCGCCATGAAGCTCTCTATGAATGGAGTTTGTCTCTGCAATTCCTTTTTGCAATCGAGTCACGGTTTGGCCAGAAATTGGCGAAACATTTACGACCATTCATTCTAGGGTTTGGTTTAATAGTGGATCGTCGACCATTCGATGATCGAGGAGCACTGTAGTGTAGAGGAGGCTTAGTGGAGCAGATCCATATGGTTGGATCATGTTTGAGGAGCACGAGTTCGCCAGAAATAGGAAATTTATGAGGCGGTGCATGGAGGAGTTTCTGGACATCGGGCGGTCGCGTGGCCATGCTCAGGTGTAGCCTGAGGCGTGGATGACAGCGACAAAGTTGGAACTAGGCGAGGCGACTTGCAGGGGTGACGATCGACAATCAATGACGGCTGTGGGTTCGGTTCGAACGATAGGATTTGGGAAGAGGATAAGTAATTTACCTTTTTGGCCTCTACTTATTTTAGTTAATTTAAAATTCAAACCTTCTAATTTAAATAACTTCTGCTTACGAACTCCACTTCACGCATGGTTTCTTCCATTGGACTCGTATTGAAGTTTCGGACAACGTGAAAGTGTGTTGATTGAATTTAGAGACCGTTGATATTTTAGGCCTTTATTGGACTTTTTATGGGTTTAAAATCAAAGGTGAGTGTTTAAACTCACTCATGCAACACTAAATTTTCTAGTGTTAGTTAAATTGAAATCTTGAAGTGATAAAATTTATTGGTTACTGTTTGGTAGTTTAAATTGACATTTAAATTAATTTGAATTTTATATTAAATTTACATTTAAATAAATATTGGAATTTAATTGCTAGTTAAACACTGATAGTTGATAACTAGTAACTTTTGTAATATATTGGTTGATTTGGATGTTGATTGCAATTGGATGCCTATTGATTGATATATTGGATGTATGTTTGTTTATTTATTTTGATATAACCATATTATTACCCTATTTATAATTTTCCATCCTATAAATTGTCATTTGGATTACTCGAAATGAACTAAGAAATAGGTTGAAATGCTATATACCTAAGTCATTTAAAAATGGGTTAAAATGATATATATCCATCAATGTAATTAAAATTGAAATAACTGATCACTTGGTCATAGGGTAAAAAATTATATACGGAAGTCGGATTTAGTTAAATTAAATGGTTTAAAATCTTGAATTTGCATTTATATGAATTCAATTATTTTCCGATTCGAGGTTTGAAATGTTGAAATTGTTTAAATGAAATTGTTAAAGGATTTAATTTGAAATCATAAAGTTGAAATTGAGATATGATTTGAATTTATTGGGATTGAATTATTGTAAAGGGTTAAATTTTAATTTAAACTTTGAATTTACCATAATTAAAGTGGTTTAAATTGGCATTTCAAAGTTTTGGATGAGAAATGGATTTGAACTATATTGTTTAAAAATGAGAATTCGAATTGAAACTCTTAGCCATTTGAATAGAACCGTTCAAATTGATTTTGAAGTAATGTTTGAAATCGTTTTGAATTGAGACTAATTTAAATCAAAATTGAATATGAAATTGACTTGAATTGGAAGTTGAAAATTTGGTTTCTTTGTGATTTGGAACATGAGCTCAAATTGTTGTGAAAGAAAGAAACAGTTTTAATATAAGCTATTTTAATAATCAAATTTTAATATATAGACTATTTTAATCCTCAAAACTATTTTAATTATTAAAACTATTTTTTATTATCCAACTATTTTAATTATTTAAAACTAAATTCAATGTTCAAACTATTTTATAATTAGGAATTATTTATATTTAAGTCATTGGTCTGAATATGAATGTTTTGATTTGTAAGTGTAACCTATTTCGAATTTGAAATGGTTTTGAAGTAGTTCGATATTTTGATATGAAGTATGATTTATACCATTAAAATAAATTCGATATTTTGATATGAAATATGATTGGTTCTTGATATTTAAAAGGACCAACCAGTGTGAAAAATGACGTTTGGTTTTTAAAGAGGTCGGGATCGAATATTGGCATACTCTCTGTCAATACTGGAACCACTTTAACAACCGTGTACGCAGTGGATGATCCAAAATGAAGTGGTTGGATTGGCAAATGGTTGCTGGATTTGAAGACAGAGAATGATGATAGATAGACCCCGACACTTGTGTTAATTGGAAATGAATAAAACAGGATGACTTGTCTTGATCAATGAGGCTATCTACCTCTAGCGACATCTGTTCTTTGTATTAAAATATTTATTTTTGGCTTAATCAGTGCACCTTGATTTGATTATGGGATGGATGTTTGCGATGGGCCGTTAGGGGTTCCCACCAGTCAAGCAACTCAAATTGGTAGTATCCTACCTTGGGCATTATCTCACGTGACTTGTCATATTTTTATCCTTATACGCTCCTACTACGATTTTGTTTTAGTATGGTACCTATAGGGGACTCGCTAGCTACCGATGTTACTGGTTATGTTACAAGACCTACACAGACTACCTTCTTAAAATTGTGTTAAGGCGGATCAATGTAAATCCTTAATGCTATTTTAATACTTACTTTACTGATAGACACCACATATATAGGGCATTTTACTACATATAGATAGTTTAATGGATCCTTAGGAGATGGGAAATCTTGTAATGTCTCTTAAGTTATTGCACTCACGTTGTACACTTGGTAGGAGATAGAAAATCCTATAAACATCGTTGAAGCTATTACACTCATATTTACTTGTTATTGATTCAACTTACATAAGAACATTTAGTTCTGACTCGAGTGTTTTGTTTTTTCATTACGATCAGGTTAGCCTAATATTCCCGTGTTGAATTCCGTGAAGATGAAGACGGAGTTTGCTAGACCATATTTATTATTCTGCTATATTATTTTGGTATGATTGTTGATTGTACTCTGATTGTGTTGTAAAATTGAAATCAAATGTATATTGTAAAATAGCTTCATGAACTTTTTATTTGATTATTATGTTTTGTCATTCCGCTATGAAATTCTGTGTTTGCTTTCCTTGTTTTCTCTTATTTTCTGATTAAACCACATTGATAATCTACCCTTTTGAATCGTTTGAGTTAGACATGTATGGTTTTATTGTCGACATAAATTGTCTAAAAAAGGTAGGGCGTCACACCAGGCAAACCCCTAACTCCATCATAAACAATAATTACTATGAACTACCGCTTAGAAAAGCAATATTAGATTTTATTGAAATGATGTGTAAGTGATAAATTCGATCAAACTGTCACACCACTAGCAAAGGTGACATATTAATTTAATATTCTAATTGTTAGACATTATTCGCTAACTGAATTTATACCTACGAGTCGCACACCCATACTGATGAACACTCTAAAACACTATTGACTTATAATTATTGTTAATTAATTAAATTAATTAAAATTTATGAAATATTAGTTATTAAATTTTATTTTATTTTTTAATGACATTAATATTTAATAAAATGCATATGTAAAAGTTGTATATGTACGTATCGATATATGATATTGATTAATATTTAAATTTGACTGATTGATTGATTGCTAAATAGGTTTCAAAAATTCTTGAAGACCTTTCTAAAGCACATCAAGACAGGCCTAGGGTGTAAGGAGAAGAAGGGTTTGAGTATTCAAAATAGTTTTGAAATGGTACTAAAAGAATGAATAAAAGAAGGAGAAGGGTCCTCCATCTTTTCCTCTTCTTAAATGCCTACTTAAACATACTATGTGTCATTGTTTTGCCTCCCCTCCTTCGGCTTATTCCAACCAAAAATAACATGGCTAGATAGGGTTCCAGTGTTCAAAAATTATTTTGAAATGGTATTAAATGAACGAGTAAAGGAATGAGAAAAGTCCTTCACCTTTTCCTTTTCTTAAATCCCAACTTAAACACATTATTTATTATTGTTTTTTTCTCTCCTTGCTTGTTCATTCCAACCAAAAATTCCATAGTTACAAGGTTATAATATTCCTAAAAGTAAATCAAAACAGAATAAGAGTAATACAAGGTGGTGTTCGTCCCTAGATCATGATAAAACCCAAAGGTTGATTTGATTAAATCGAGGAGTTATTCAATTGTTTAATGTGTGAATCTTTGGCTACTTTATAATGTAATTGTACGACCTTATTTTGATTATATATTACATCATATTAGTAAAGTTTAGATCCCATATTAATAAATTTATATATGTCTATGTTGTTTAATTTTTTTTTTTGTCGTTTTAGAAATTAATTTTTAAAAGAAAAATAAAAAACATTCATAACAACATTATTTTGAAATTATTTTCAGCCAAAATTCAACAAAAGGTTTTGATACTTTGTTAATTTTTTATAACATATTGTCTATATAAATATAAGTAGGATGCCGATGTTAATTATTTAAAGTTATTTTGTAAAATTAAATATAAATTTTATACGTGTATGTTAACATAAAATATATTTTTTCATTATTTAGTTATGTGTGTGTATATGCAATTTCAATCCAAAATTTATATAAAGCCTTTTGTTTAAAATCATAGATCCAATCTTGAATTCTTCCTAAGTCAAAGCTAGATTTCAAATTGTCGATATTTAATTTCAAAACATATAAAATAGTCCAATAAATTTTAAGATGTGTATAAATACACACATAGTTTATTGTGTGTGTGTGTGTATAATGTTTTGCATAATTTTATAACAAAACCATGGACAACAAAGGCATATATAAATGGAAAATTTGTCCATTGCATTTTAAATTCCATCACCTAAAAATTTACACATCAACCATGTGCGCTGTTTATACTTTGTACTTGCACCACATTTACATGAGTATATTTAAATATGCTCATAATCATACCAAACACAAATTTGGTAAAATCAATAGTATTTTGTGTAATTACTAATTAATTACACATTCATGACATATTTAACAATATCCCGTAAGCAACAATAATACTAAACAAGTGAATGTTACATGCATGCTTAAAAAAGAGCATATTTGATAGTCTATTTATATATAATCAAATTAATTAAAATAAAACAATTAATTAAACTCCTTTACAATAAATAAAATAAAAAATGATTTTATTTGAAATGATCTTTTGATTGGATCTAAAAGCAAATAGATTTCATAGGCCCAATAAAAGTCCAAAATGGAATAATTTTTTGAAATTCATCCATCTAACCCCCTACTTACTAGACTGAATCCTTTAATGTTATAAGCCCTTAATGGTCTACGCTATCTAATTAGCAAATTTAGGACCAACTAATAAAGTCTACCATCATTTAGATATCTAGAATAATATTATGCAGATTTTGGATTGGATAATGTGATGACCCGCCTTTTCGACTCTCAAAAGTCGACACTAATATATCCATGGTATTCACGTGTCGAGCATCCATGTACCGGAAAGATAGATTGTTAGAGCGAAAGAAAAGAAAAGCAGAACAGAATCTCATAACACGACGAGTAATATATAATATCTAAATAATCTTTACAAAAAGAAAACTTTACAATAATCAGAGTAGACTAACTTATCATCAACCTGGATAGTTATAACAGCTTGTCCTCATAAATCTGATAAATAAAAAATAAGAAATACAATGCAAAATGAAATATGTCAGGCCTTGTAGGCATCAAGCTCGTCTCTCGAAGGTCCAACTATCCATCATTAAATCTGGGAAAAGGTGCCCGGGTCTAACTCGAGCATTATGAGAAAATAACATCCGAATCAGTCTGGTAAACCAGCACGAGAAACTCAAATCATATGGATTGTTATATTTATAAAACCCTTCAAAAATAAAGGTATCTTGTAAGACCGCGGCACATAAAAACAGATGGGTTTTACCTTACAATAACAAACCATTTTATTGGAAATCTTGTGATATTTTAATAGTTTCTAGTGTTTAAAATAAATATTGAATCATAGCTGGAAAGCTTACATTAATTATATTCAATGGAATATTTAGTATACAACTAAATCCGTAAAGGCACGTACTGGAAAATAGATTTTATTCAATGACAAGGCTACTGGGTACTGTCTACCATAATACACCTCTAGAAAAATGTATCAAGGGCCTCATGTGGACCCTCGCCAATACAGAGCCAGCCTACCCTTTCCTGGATAGTACCAAAATGTTATCATCCTGGTTGCAGCTCACAACCGTACCGTGGCCACTAGCATACATAAATCCATAAATATCTATTTGGATTGGGTGATGACGATACCCTAATTGGTGCGACGCACATAGCCCTGCCGCATATCCCATGTTTCAGTCATTACCGATGTGAGGCTCATGAGGCAACATTACGTTTTCTTCAGCAAATCCCATTTGGAATGCTGACACTGCCCTCAAGGCAACAACGCAATGCCAACATTCATCCATACAAGTTGTTAAGGTTATGAACAATCCAAAGGCATTACTTCTTCTACATCCTTTTTAGAATCGCCCTCAGAATTAGTAGCAAGTAGCCCTTGCACTTTCAAAGAACTCTGTCTTTAGTTCCATCATCTTTAAGATGTCTCCAATTTGAATACTTATGCTGGTTCGACATGGTTTTCGAGAAACTAATGCTATGCTATTCCGATATCTCCGGACTAACAATCGATAGTTTCGGATTAACTCAATCCTAATTCTCTTAGAAGTAAGAAAATGACATAGGATTCCTAGGGGGATCTCAAATATCCACCGTTAAAGCGAGAGACATTTCATTGAAATGAGTTCTTCTAAGGGAATCTCACACTTCCGACATTTCAAATTCTCTATTTCTCGTCCAGACTTGAAGCCAGGTAAGTCAGAGCACTAGTTGCACCTAGCCTTGCCTTAGTTGAAGCACTTTGATTCTAGATCTCATAGACAGAGGAAAGTCTACTCATCGGGATTTAGCGCTAAATATGAAATGATTTTCTTTCCATAAATGTGTCAACATTTTAGCACCACTTATCATATTTGTTTTATGTTACTTAATGATACCGACAAAGAAATCTCTTATTTAAAAATATAGTATTTTTATTATAAACAAATGTGAAAACCAACTCGGTAAACTTATTACTATGTCTTCGATTTCAAACTAGTACTATTAATTGGATAGATATGAAACCGTTCAAGTTTGGGTATCATTACTTCTCAAACCTTAGCTCAATGTTCACTTCTAGCTTTCAAAATAGAAAGAAGTTTCCATACCTCGAAGTCTAGAAAATAGGATCCAAGAGTCCCAATATACTACTTGTAAAAACATTTTGCCAAAATCACTTATTTAAACTGAAGTTTGAATAAAAGGAAAACATCTTTCCTAAAGTAAAACTTATTTAATAATAACAAAGTGTTATAAACCAAACTTTCTTTCTAGTTTCCCAAAACCATATGTTATAGTAAGAATGTTATAGTCCATAATCTCTTTCTTTTTCTCGAGTACATTTATTACAACAATAGTGTCATAATCCATGCTTTCTTATTACTTACAGTCATATTTAAAACACTTAACCACTGTTTAAAACCTTTGTTCAAACATCACTAAGAAGTCACCACTTTTGGAAAAGAATTTTAATTTGGAAAGTAAAGCAGTTTCCTTTATATAAAATAAACCCTTACTTAAATATTTCAAACAAGTCCTTTTAGAAATATATTTAAATTCCAAACCACCTTTAAAAATACTTATAAAATTTTTGTAGACCGTATTTAAAAGGATTTACGGAATATCTAAAGCAGATAAACTTTACTAAAATTGTAGATTTCCAAAGTGCATCCATAGCGGCTACCGCTATATGGACCGTAACTTTTAAAACTTTGTTTTAAAAATCAAATAGCTTTTAACAATATTACTTTCTATATTTTAAACCACTTTCAATACCTTTACCAAAAAGGTTTGAAAAACAAAGTTAAGTTCAAAAACCACTTCAAAACATTTTTAGAAAACAAAGAAGTAAACCACTTTTAAAAGAAATCATAGGATTTCAATGTTGCATAAAAACAAATCGACTATTAAAAACATCCACTTCATTTCATCATACTTAGCAAGTAATAGTATAAAGTAAAATCAACATTTAAGAGAGGTCCATTAGGTTTTCTTCCATTAAAAAGTTCATATGGGGTATGTTTTGTTAATGGTCCAATGGAGACTCAATTTAAAACATAACAAGCAGTTGCTACAACTTATGTCCAAATTTTTTTAGGTAGAAATCTTCTATTTAATAAGGTTCAAGCAAATTCTTGAAGTGTTCTATTTTTCATTTCCTAAAATTCCATTTGTTAGAATTTTGATGTTTTGATTATGACAAATATATAAGTAAATATTATATGAACTAACCATATTCACAGAAGAAGATACCATTTTACTCAAGAAATAATCAAACAGATTGCATACCAGATTCCAGATAGAAGCTTCAGTAATATATTTGTCTATGGTCTTAGTCTAGTAGTAAATTCATGTTAAAATATCTCCGAAGTGTTGCATGCATACGTAATCTAAAGTATTTTAGAAAAAATAGTTCATTTGCTAAAGTTTTCAAAACACAGTTCATATGCCAAAAAAATTCAAAAAATTCATTGATATGGTAAAAAACAGGCAATTCAGCTCACTGAATCGTATAGTTTAGTCGCCTAAATGCTGTGCACATGCATAATTTTATTTGAACATTTAGATGGCTGACCTTGCAAGTTCAGTCGGTTGAATTATGCCTTTTTTGCACTGTTTTCTTGCTGGTTCGATTTTTGATCAATTCGGTTGGCTGATTTGTTCTACTCAGATGGTTGAATCTTCATAACAGCTATATTGTAACAACCCGCATATTTTAGGATTGAATATTTAAATATTTTATTTTAATATTTTTTCGTTAGTCGGGTTTTAGTCCGAAAAGTTACTTTTTGCATACGGTTGAATTAGGACTTGGGACCACTTCCATTGGTCCAAAACGCCGTTTGCGATCTTTTTGAGTATAAAGTTTGATATGTTTGGAGTTAGTGGAATTTTGCCACTTTTTCACTTTGGGCTTTGGGTTTGGTTTAGCCCATTAGCCTAAATTATTAACTTTAGCTCAACCCCCTCTTCCCTTCATAACTTCACTTTCATTTCCTAACACTCAAGCTTCATCAAAAATGGAGGGAGGAATGGGAAATTAAAACTCCAAGCCCTAGTTCATTTTCAAATCCAACATCTAACTCCAAATTCAAAGGGAAGCCATTGATTCAAGCTTCTTGTGTTGAGATTGAAGTATGGTTGATTCATCCTTTGCTTTCAAGCTTCATCTTCATTGATTTTTGTGTAAAGGTGAGATTTTTATCTCACATCTTTGTCTATAATTATCTTTAATTGTTGGGTATGAATTCCTAACACTTTTTATATGCTTTTGCTCTTGGTTTGGATTGAATTGGTGAAAATCTCAATTTTTAGTGTTTTGCGTTCAAGTCTTTAAAAATCCTAACTTTGATAATTGAACACGTTTTTGGTGATGCATCGAGGAGCCAATAGGACCGGGTAGCCAATGGGCGTAATCCCCTAGCGTCCGTGCTCGATCGGTTGCGAATTGAGAGAGTTTTTGCACTTCTATCCCCTAGGTCGCTCAGCCTACATACATGATTCTCGGCCTGCAGCTAGGTCGGCCTGCCTTAGGTCGCAACCCATAGGTCGCTCGGTTTGCTCTTCTACCAGTTAGGTCGCTCGGCTTGCATCAACATAGGTCGGCTATGTTAAGTCGCTCGGTCTTCTCAACTTAGGTCGCACCCCTATAGGTCGCACCACTTAGGTCGCTCGGCCTGCTTGCACTGTTAGGTCGGCCTGCCTTATCTTGCAACCACTTAGGTCGTAACCCCTTAGGTCGCTCGGCCATGTTATGCCGCTAGCTCCTTAGGTCGCAACCCCTTAGGTCGCTCGGCCATGTTAAGTCGCACCTGCTACGCAACCAACTTAGGTCACGACAAGTTAGGTCGTTCCCTCTTAAGTCGCTCGGCCTTCTCTTACACCTTAGGTCGCGCCAGTTAGGCCGCATGCTACTCCTTAGCCGCTAGCTGCCTTAGGTCGCTCGGCCTGCTTGCACTGTTAGGTCGCTCTATACCTTGGGTCACACCTGCTATATCTCGCACACATTAGGCCGTGCCACTCCTTAGGTCGCTCGTTACTTAGGTTGCTCCAAGCTATAGGTCACGCCATATTAAGTTGCTCTGTTAGGCCGTATGCTATTTCTTGAGCCGCTGATTTCTTGTGTTAACTTATGTTAAGTCGTAAGTCGTGGCTGTTAAGTCGCAAGGGTATTTCCACTTTGATGGATTTGGAGTCGAATTCTTTGGATTTTATTCACGTCTTCGAATGTGAATTTTTGTGACTTATTGTTTCTACAATCATTTTTGTGATTTGTCACTTTAAAAATGTAAAGGTTTTCTATACTAGTAGTAAATATCAAAACTCTTCCATTTAAAATGATTGCAACACTATTTTATTACAAAGCTCGTTTCTTAAACCGTTTTCCAATCTAGTAGTATATACAAACCTTTACCTCGCTCGTACGAGAAATCTAATTAAATGGCTTAGTAAAACAAGTGGTATGAAACGCTTGCGTTTACTTCGCCTGTTAATTCTTGGACTTGTTCGATTGAATCTCTTGTGACAATTTTAGATTGGAGATCTACAATTTGTTCGTAAATATTTAAGTTAAGCTAGTGGTTATGGGACATGATGCTAAGCTTATATATTTACCAGCTTACTGTAATTGACACTTCTTGATGATCGTTGATGATCATTTTTGTGATTTAGACTAGCAAATGTGCGATGTCTCTTTGTCTACGAGTGTGACTAAACCCCGTTTCTGTGAAGCTTCGGCTCAATTTGGTGGGGTAGCGACCCATGGTCTTCGGGCCGTTTTGTGGAGCTTCAGCTCAAAATTAATGGTTAGCAACCATGGAATAGCGTTCCATTTTGTGATGCACGTGTTGGTGAGTTTTCATGCTCCCATTTTGTGATAGGCCTCCCCCTTTTTGTGATTTCTAGATTTCCATTGATGATTTCTAGAATTTGTGTTTTCACCAATTTTCGTATTTACATTGATAAGTCTTATCAATATTTGTGCATTGGTGAATTTGTGTGTCATTAAGTTTTTGATTGGCATTGATATTATGGTCAATATTTATGGTTTGGTGAATATAAATAAAGAGTATGACATTCCTTTTGATCTTTGAGAAGATTCTTGTGATATTGATTAATCCCTAGTTGATTTCAGTTGCATACTTATCACAGTATGGCTTTATGGTTATCATATGTTTATGTCATATCTCTTAATTTCTATATCATTTTATCTGATATTTATAGCTAGAATGATCCGTTTATTATTTTCTTATTAAATAATACTCGGGTCAGACCGCTATGTTACAGGTGCTTCTACTTGACTTCACATCTGGGATTATCACCCTGACTTTTGGCTAGCTACTTAGATGAATAGTTTTTGTTGTATACATTTGAGATATAGACTCATTGATGTATCCGTATTCTTTTGTCTAGCACTTGTAGCTATTCTTTTGTGATATTGTGGATCTAGTTTGACCACAACTCTGATGAACACTTTTATGTGTTATATATTCATATCTATTTCCTCCTTTGTGATATGGATGTCTGTGACTGATTTGTGTTATGTTTATTTCTATATCCGTTTCCGAAGAATACATATAGACACTGTGTAGTAGCTTTGAGTTTGTATCAGTATGTCGGATTTCCTCCTGAAACCAAATGCATGTTGTACTATCTGACATATCGGTGCTCGCACAAAGCAATTACACGGATGGTCTCTCCTCAGTAGCCTTATTTTCCATGCTAGTTGACGGCATTACACCGTAGTGTCCTTGGCTAGATTGGGTATAGAGGTGGGGCGTCACAGCTGGGTATCGGAGCCAAACTTCGGAAAAATGTAGAATAGTTTAACAAGGATCATCGTCCTAAGTCCATGTTAGGAGTCGTGCTTTAGGATTTAATTCGAGTCTTCGTACCGGTTCATCCTATTTTCTTTATGATTCCTTGTTTATCTATCAAGATTGCTTGATATTCATTTGGTGAATAACCTTATCTTTCTTCTTTCTTTCTTTCAAAAGGAAGAGAAATGGTTAGACCAGGCCGTCCCAGCGCCGGTCAATCTAGTGCTACTCCCAAGATGGAGTATTTATGTATGCCCAGCAGCTTCTTGATCTTGTAAGGAATGCTCAAGCAGCCGGATCTAATCCGGAGTCTACTCACCCTAAGTCTGGATTTTCATGTTTGTGCAACGATTATACCAATTTGGGTGGGATGCCATTCAAAGGTTCTAAAACTATTATTGAAGTCCAGGCATGGCGGAGAACGTGCGATCGAATCTTTTCTCGCATGAATCTTATTGATCTTCACCGTGTTCAGGTGGCCTCTAGTATGCTCCAAGAAAGAGCATTAGATTGGTACGAGCTTCTGATTTCTGAAATAAATGAAGCGGATCTTACTTGGGAGAAATTCTGGGAACGCTTCGAGTTAAAATTTATGCCAGAAGCTGAGAAGGTGACTTTGGCTCGCCGTTTCATCGGCCTTGTTCAAGGTGAATCCTCTGTGACAGACTATGTCGCATCATTCAAGTCACTTTCTAAATACGAGGTCGAATATATAAACACCCCATTGAAGAAAAACCAAAGATTTGTCTATGGCTTGAATAAAAATCTCAAGAAGCCATTACTTATAAAATTAGAAGTTTCTTTTGATCAGCTCATTGATATCGCTCTTCGACTTGAAGAGGTTGATAGAGTAAGTGACGTTGAGGTTGGGAGTGCTAAACTGAACTTCACTAACAAGAAAAGGCCTAATAAGTTCAGAGGTCCTTATCCCAACAATAAGAAAGGGAAGCAAGCCTCTCTGGCAACTAAGACTTCTACCTCTAGTGGTGGGCAATGCTACAACTGTGGTTCTAAGGACCATTATGCGAACAAGTGTTTAAAGCCTCGTGCTTGTCGCTATTGCAAAAGCCCGGATCATTATTTATCTTCTTGTCCCAAACTTCAAGGCAAGAAGGAGGGAAAGCTTAATGTTGCTCAAGCCCCTGGAAACACATCTCGTGGTCAAGGTATTTCTCATTCTATCCTTGATGGCATTATTTTATTTCGTGATCATCCTATTCGAGTTCTTTTTGATACGGGTGCGTCCCACTCTTTTATTTCAAAAGAACTTGTTGATACTTTTTAGTTGGATGTTTTGTGTTTAATGACTTCTTTGAGAATTGAGAATCCGGTTGGTGGATCCGCAACAATCAGTTTATTGTGTAAAGATGTCAAGATTATTTTGTGTGATTTTTCTTTCCGAGCCGATTTGCATGTTATGCACTACTTAGGCTTTGGAATGATTTTGGGAATGGATTGGCTTAACCGCTATGAAGCCCAAATCCTATGTCCTGAGCGGACTATTCATCTTCGACATCCTTAAATCTGTTAAGTAGATTTCTATTAGCCATAAAGCTTCGGATTCCAGCTTGGCTGCATCTTTATATTCTTTAAATCCTCATGATGACGATAATGATGATGAGGAAGATATTATTTCTCTTATTCACGTTGTTCTTGAGTTTTTCGACATATTTGAGCCCGTTTTAGGATTATCACCTAAGCGAGCAATTGAGTACAAAATTAATCTCATTCCTGGAGCTCAACCTATTACTCGTCCTCCTTATCATATGTCCAATAAAGGAAATGAGGAGATGCGCAAACAATTATCCAAATTGGAGACGAAGCAATTTATTCGCTCTAGTTCCTCGCCTTAGGGAGCTTCGACTATTTTTGTGAAGAAATGTGATGGTACACTTAGGCTTTGCGTTGACTACCGCAAGCTTACTGGTCTTACTATCAAAAATAAATATCCTTTACCTCGAATTGATGATCTATTCGATCAACTTAGTGGTGCTAGAGTCTTTTCACAATTAGACTTAGCTACTGGTTTTCATCAGCTTCGTATTGCAGAAGATAACGTTCCTTTGACATCTCTCCGAACTCGTTATGGATATTATGAATGGCTTGTTTGCCATTTGGTTTAACGAATGCTTCGGCTTATTTCGTTGACCTTATGAATCGAGTTTTCAAAAATTTCCTCGATCGATTTGTTCTCATCTTCATTGATGATATTCTTGTGCATTCAAAAACCGAGGAGCATGAAAAGCATCTTTGGATTGTGTTGGAAAATCTTAGGAGTAATCAATTAAAAGCAAAATTTTCTAAATGCCACTTTTGGCAATCTCGTGTGAAGTTTCTCGGTCATATTATTTCCGAATCCGGAATTTCCGTGGATCCTTCAAAGATTGAAGCGATTCAAAATTGGAAGAGACCGGAGAGCGTGACGGAGATCCGTAGTTTCCTTGGATTGGCGGGCTATTACCGTCGTTTTATAAAGGACTTTTCAAAAATTTCAGTGCCCCTTACTAGTTTGACAAAGAAGGGAGTTAAATACTTTCGGTCGGACAAATGTGAAGCTTCTTTTCAAAAATTAAAAGAACTGCTTTCCGATGCTCCTATTCTTGTGATCCCCGAGGGAAACCAAGATTTTATTGTTTATACCGATGCTAGTCGCGTTGGTTTGGGTGCCATTCTTATGCAAAGAGAACGTGTTATTGCTTATGCTTCTAGGCAATTGAAGCCAACCGAGACTAGATATGCCACTCATGATTTAGAACTCGCAGCTATTGTTTTCTCCCTTCGAATTTAGCGCATTATCTTTTGGGAGAAAAGTTCATTCTTTACACCGATCATAAATCTTTGAAGTATCTATTTTCTCAAAATGAACTTAATTTGCGTCAACAACGTTGGCTTGAATTTCTTGCAGCTTATGATCTTGATATTCTTTATACTCCCGGAAAGGAAAATCTTGTTCCCGATGCACTTAGTCGTAAGCACCAAGCGGTTGTTTCTATGATGATATCCGAATGGAATGATCTCGGAATTTTATCCACTTGTGAGATTCGAGATCGTGTTTCCAATTTGTGTTCATCTCTTGTTTTATGTAGCCTTGAGGCTCATCCTTCTCTTTTAGACCGCATTATTGAAGCTCAAAAGCTAGATCCCAAATTGGCTCTTCTTGGCCAAAATTTTAGGGATAAAATTGATATTGAAGGTTTAAAAGACTTTGATATTGATTCTCGTGGCGATATTCGAAAATTTGGTAGACTTGTCGTGCCAAATATTAGTAATCTTCGTAAAGACGTTTTAGAAGATTCTCATCATTCTAAATTTACTAATCCCGGTAGTAGTAAAATGTACGTGGATATGAAGCGACTTTATTATTGGGAGGGAATGAAATCTAATATTGCTAACTTTGTTAAGTGTTGCATGACTTGCCAACTCATTAAGGCCGAACACCAAAGGCCTGGTGGGTTATCGCAACCTTTAGAAATTCCAATTTGGAAGTGGGACCAAATTTCCATGGATTTTATAGATGGCCTTCCCCGTTCTCGTTCGGGTCATGATAGTTTATGGGTGATAGTCGATAGACTTACTAAATCCGCCCATTTTATTCCCGTTCGGTCCAATCGAACCGTTCCTCTCTTGGCCAAACTCTTTATTAAAGAAATTGTAAAATTGCATGGACTTCCTTCTTCTTTTGTTAGTGATTACGATCCATTGTTTACTAGTAGATTTTGGAAGAGTCTTCAAAAAGCTTTAGGAACGAAGCTTAATTTTAGCACCGCTTATCATCCCCAGTCCGATGGACAAACCGAGCGTGTGAATCAAACTCTTGAAGATCTTCTTCGTGCATGTGTTCTTGATTTTGGTGGAAGTTGGGAAGATCATATTTCTCTTGTTGAGTTTTCCTATAATAATAGCTTCCAATCCAGTATGGGTATGGCACCTTTCGAGGCACTCTATGGAAGACCATGCCGATCTCCTTCTTGTTGGCTTGAGGCCGGTGAGAGCCTGGTTTTAGGTCTAGATTTTATTCGTGATTCCACAGAGAAGATTGACCTTATTCGTCATAGGATGAAAGAAGCCCAGAGTAGAAAAAAATCCTATGCCGATAACCGAAGAAGGAAATTAGAATTTTCTGTGGGAGATCTTGTGTTTATTTGTGTTTCACCTATGAAGGGTGTTGTACGTTTCAGTCGATCGGGAAAGTTAGCACCTCGATATATTGGTCCATTTCCCATCACCGAACGTATTGGTTCCATGGCTTATCGCCTTTTATTACCGGCCCAGTTTTCCGCTATTCATGACGTGTTTCACGTTTCTCAATTACGGAGATGTCTTCGAGATTCCGATTCTATTCTTGAGCCCGGTGTTGTGGAAAAAATTAAAGTTTCGCCTAATTTAACTTATGAGCAACATCATATTCGTATTATTGCTTCGGAGGTCAAGCGCCTTCAAAATAAAGATGTTCCGCTTGTTAAAGTTCAATGGTCCTCAAATCCTAAGGATTGCTCTTGGGAATCTAGAGAGTTCATCAAGCGAACACATCCGGACTTACATTCCCGTGCTCTTTGAGGTGAATTTCTTATTTCAAATTTCTTTTGTGTTGATATGCTTTCATGGTTGTTACCTTATATTTTCTTCTTAAATATTGCGAGGACGCAATTTCTTTAAGGAGGTGAGTCTGTAACAACTCGCATATTTTACATTGAATATTTAAATATTTTATTTTAATATTTTTTGTTAGTCGGGTTATAGTCCAAAAAGTTACTTTTTGCATACGGTTGAATTAGGACTCGGGACCACTTCCATTGGGTCCAAAATGCCGTTTGCGATCTTTTTGAGTATAAACTTTGATATGTTTGGAGTTAGTGGAATTTTGCCACTTTTTCACTTTGGGATTTGGGTTTGGTTTAGCCCAATAGCCTAAACTATTAACTCTAGCTCAACCCCCTCTTCCCTTCATAACTTCACTTTCATTTCCTAACACTCAAGCTTCATCAAAAATGGAGGGAGGAATGGAAAATTAAAACTCCAAGCCCTAGTTCATTTGCAAATCCAACATCTAACTCCAAATTCAAAGGGAAGCCATTGATTCAAGCTTCTTATGTTGAGATTGAAGTGTGGTTGATTCTTCCTTTGCTTTCAAGCTTCATCTTCATTGATTTTTGTGTAAAGGTGAGATTTTTATCTCACATCTTTGTCTATAACTATCTTTAATTGTTGGGTATGAATTCCTAACACTTTTTATATGCTTTTGCTCTTGGTTTGGATTGAATTGGTGAAAATCCCAATTTTTAGTGTTTTGGGTTCAAGTCTTTAAAAATCCTAACTTTGATGATTGAACACGTTTTTGGTGATGCATCGAGGAGCCAATAGGACCGGGTAGCCAATGGGCGTAATCCCCTAGCGTCCGTGCTCGATCGGTTGCGAATTGAGAGAGTTTTTGCACTTCTATCCCCTAGTCGCTCGGCCTGCACACATGATTCTCGGCCTGCTGCTAGGTCGGCCTGCCTTAGGTCACAACCCATAGGTCGCTCGGTTTGCTATTCTACCAGTTAGGTCGCTCGGCTTGCATCAACATAGGTCGGCTATGTTAAGTCGCTCGGTCTTCTCAACTTAGGTCGCACCCCTATAGGTCGCACCACTTAGGTCGCTCGGCCTGCTTGCACTGTTAGGTCGGCCTGCCTTATCTTGCAACCACTTAGGTCGTAACCCCTTAGGTCGCTCGGCCATGTTATCCCGCTATCTCCTTAGGTCGCAACCCCTAAGGTCGCTCGGCCATGTTAAGTCGCACTTGCTACGTAACCAACTTAGGTCGCGACAAGTTACGTCGTTCCGTCTTAAGTCGCTCGGCCTTCTCTTACACCTTAGGTCGCGCCAGTTAGGCCGCATGCTACTCCTTAGCCGCTAGCTACCTTAGGTCGCTGACCTCCTTAGGTCGCTCGGCCTGCTTGCACTGTTAGGTCGCTCCATACCTTGGGTCGCACCTGCTATATCTCGCACACATTGGGTCGCGCCACATCTTAGGCCGCTCGTTACTTAGGTCGCGCCAGGCTATAGGTCGCGCCATATTAAGTTGCTCTGTTAGGCCGTATGCTATTTCTTGAGCCGCTGATTTCTTGTGTTGACTTATATTAAGTCGTAAGTCGTGGCTGTTAAGTCGCAAGGGTATTTCGACTTTGATGGATTTGGTATCGAATTCTTTGAATTTTATTCACATCCTCGAATGTGAATTTTTGTGACTTATTGTTTCTAGAATCATTTTTGTGATTTGTCACTTTAAAAATATAAAGGTTTTCTATGCTAGTAGTAAATATCAAACCTCTTCCATTTAAAACGATTTCAACACTATTTTATTACAAAGCTCTTTTCTTAAACCGTTTTCCAATCTACTAGTATATACAAACCTTACCTCACTCGTACGAGAAATCTAATTAAACGGCTTAGAAAAACAAGTGGTATGAAAACGCTTGCGTTTACTTTGCCGGTTAATTCTTGGACTTGTTCGATTGAATCTCTTGTGACAATTTTTGAGTGGAGATCTACAATTTGTTCCTAAATATTTATGTTAAGCTAGTGGTTATGGGACATGATGCTAAGCTTATATATTTACTAGCTTACTGTAATTGACACTTCTTGATGATCATTGATGATCATTTTTGTGATTTAGACTAGCAAATGTGCGATATCTCTTTGTCTACGAGGGAGACTAAACCCCGTTTCTGTGGAGCTTCAGCTCAATTTGGTAGGATACCGACCCGTGGTCTTCGGGCCATTTTGTGGAGCTTCGGCTCAAAATTAATGGTTAGCAACCATGGAATAGCGTTCCATTTTGTGATACACGTGTTAGTGAGTTTTCATGCTCCTGTTTTGTGATAGGCCTCCCCCTTTTTGTGATTTCTGGATTTCCATTGATGATTTCTGGAATTTGTGTTTTCACCAGTTTTCGTGATTTACATTGATAAGTCTTATCAATATTTGTGCATTGGTGAATTTGTGTGTCATTAACTTTTGTGAATGGCATTGATATTATGGTCAATATTTATGATTCGGTGAATATAATAAAGAGTATGGCATTCCTTTTGATCTTTGAGAAGATTCTTGTGATATTGATTAATCCCTAGTTGATTTCAATTGCATACTTATCACGGTATGGCTTTATGGTTATCATATGTTTATGTCATATCTCTTAATTCTATATCATTTTATTTGATATTTATAGCTAGACTGATCCGTTTATTATTTTCTGATTAAATAATACTCGAGTCAGACCGATATGTTACAGGTGCTTCTGCTTGACTTTACATCTGGGATTATCACCCTGACTTTTGGCTAACTACTTAGATTAGTAGTTTGTTGTATACATTTAAGATATAGACTCATTGATGTATCCATATTCTTTTGTCTAGCACTTGTAGCTATTCTTTTGTGATATTTTGGATCTTGTTTGACCACAACTCTGCTGAACACTTTTATGTGTTATATATTCATATCTATTTCCACCTTTGTGATATGGATGTCTACGACTGATTTGTGTTATGTTTATTTCTATATTTGTTTCCGAAGAACATATATAGCCACTGTGTAGTAGCTTTGAGTTTGTATTGGTATGTCGGATTTCCTCCTGAAACCAAATGCATGTTGTACTATCTGACATATCGGTGCTCATACAAAGCAATTATACGGATGGTCGCTCCTCAATAGCCTTATTCTCCGCGCTAGTTGACGACATTACATCATAGTGTCCTTGGCTAGAGTGGGTATAGAGGTGGGGCGTCGCATATACTTTGAAAAGACTTCATTTCAATGAGTAAAAACATCTTTTGATTCAAGAGTTGCTTCCATATTCTTTCATGGCTACTTTTCATGAATGATTGCAACTCTTAATTCCTTTATAGAGCCATGAATTCCATTGTTTTAATCACCAATTCTCGTTCAAATTCTTATTCTTATTGTCTAAACAATATTTTCATTTGCATTCATATTTTCATTCTAATCACTTATTCATTCAAGCAAACTTCATTAAAGATTGAATAAACTTCCTATCTTTTTGATGTGACGAATTGGATTTTCGATGCTCGAAATCGACATCAATACATGCACTGTATTATAAGCTGAGTAATCGAATGCCGAAAATGCCATATCGTTAGGAAAAAAAAAGAAAGAGGTAGAAGAAGAAACAAAAATAACAACATGGTATCTCACAAGCATAGCCGAACAATATACAATAGAAAATAACATGCATTTATAGAAAAAGAAATACGACTGTTATTTATGCATTACATCATCAGAGTACAATAAATCAACAACTCAGTACCAGATAATTATAATAAATTGTCCTAACAAATGCTGAATATATAGCCTATAATACACAGCGGAATAAAAACAAATACATGTAATACATCTCGTTATCCAGCTCGTCTCCTGAGCTCCATAGCTTCCAACCCTATATCTGTAATACTCGATCTGACCCGAGCATTATAATAAAATAACACCCAAGTCAGTCCGGAACACCAACGTGAGAAAATGCACTCAATTTGAATTATTAAAGTTAAAAAATCCTTTGAAAAACAAAGGTCCTCATAAGATCACGCCACACATAAACACAACGCGTTTTTACCTTATGATACCCAAAACATTTTATATCAAAATCATCTGATATTATAATGGTGTCTAAGTGCAAATACTTATTCAAATAGCCGAAATTGTTACATTAATTAAATTCCAACATACTAGGCTCTACAACCAAAATCGTAAAGGGCACGTATTGGAGAATGGATTACATACGAATGACTAAGCATTGGGGTACCACCTATCACAGTACACATCTAGAAAAATGTACCGAGGACCATATCGGGATCACCTGCAACACAAGACTGGACTATCCCTAACCTGGATAGACCGAATATGCTATCACCTCGGGTGTTCTCACCCTTTTCGTGTTCTTCCGTGCACCATGGTAATAATATCCAAAGGTATCTGGAACGACGTTAAACATACCCTAACTGGGTGCAACCCAATAGGCCTTACTGTATCTCGCCTGATTTTCAGTCATTCCCAGTTGATGAGGCATGAGGCTACCTTTTTAAGGAATTTTCACTTAGAATGCTCATTGTCCTTCAATGACAATAAACTGATAGCATTCATCCATACAAGTCGGTTCTGGGTCTGAATGAAACCGAAGACACTATTCCTACTACATCCATTTTGGAATAATCCTCAGGATTAATAGCAATTAGCCCTTGCACTTCAATGCTCCATCTTCAATTTCACGTTCTTATCTTCACTTCGAAAACATATTCGTTGGATCGAAGTGGTTTTCGAATGACTTATCAGATCTCGGTCTCTTCGAAACGATGTTCGATATTTCCGATAAACTCAACCCCGACTCTTTAAAAATAAATGGATGAAAATAAAATCGGAGATCATCTTCTAACCATTAGTGGACGGATTTCCTTATCATTGTCCTACAAGAATGAAAGCAAGTTTATACATATAGTATAGCACCTCGAATGGTAACTGTACCGCATAATCCTCGTGTTTCTTCTCGATATTCCCAAAGTTATATTTTAGGTCCAGATTTGATAGTCGGTTATTTAGCTATCAAATAAACAGTCATTCAACCAAAATTTTCATTTTCCACTGAAAAACACCAAGCCTCATTTTATTTAATGTTGAACAAATTAAATCTCTTTATAAAAGGTGTGTACTTATCTTACCGAAGTAAGCACATTCACTAATCATTCTTTCAAAAAAATTTGAAAACTTTTTTTTAAAACAAATATGGAAATCACCACGCGGTATCAACCATGGATTCATAGCTCCGTGATTATGTCTCTATCCTTGAGAAATCCAAAACTTAACTGCATACAATCTCTACCTTCGATTTCGCCATGAAAGTATGCCATTCCTTTCCGAAAACTTTATTTAATAATTTTCTCAAATAATAGTTATAAATTTCTATAATAATTTTTCAAGTTTAATTTTAGGCAATTACTCTTAGATAAAAGCTACTATATAGAACTATATTAATATCGAATAATTTGTCCTTTAAAATAATAGAATTAATTAATAATAATTAACTTAGTATCAACTCTTTATAACTAACTTAATTAATAATTAAATATGCTTTAAAATAATTACATAGTTTTGGAACAATAGTTAGTTCTGATTTATTAGTAAAATTATAATCGATTTACAAGGCTCATTTATAAACTTATAATCTATTTTGACAATTTTAAAATATTTAATAACTAATTTTATAAAATATTTTTAAACACTTTTAAATTACCTAGTTTAATAATTTAAAATCCTCTTTTAAAACAAACTTAACTTATCGATAAAATATATTTCTCAATTCCAATATAACTAGTCCAACATTTTTAAATCTCTCTCGATTTATCACCAATTTGATTTGCGCCCCAATTCCATAAATCCCCTTTTTACATTTTCAAAAGAAAAATCTACCGTTTTCTTTTAAACTGTTTTGCCTACCCCACTATAAATTCTCACCGTGAATTTATGTCTTAGGTTTATCCACTAATAATCACTTCACTTTATTCATAAATATTGTATATAAATCTCATAGCTTCAATTCTAGTTTACAACAGTTTCCACATCACTTAAATCCATTATAAATTGATTTCTAAACTAAACCCATTTATAAATAAATTCCTTAAATTGAATTCCATTTATAAATTAACTTCTTAAATAACCCAACTATATTTCAGAAAAACAACCAAATCTCAAATTTACTTTTATTCCGTAATTTAGAAATCTTATTTAAGATCCAGTATGTCCAATTTTATACATATTTCCAAAGTCACTTTTATCTCTTTCAAGCCATTTAAAATCTTGATTTAGAAATCTTTTATATTTAAAAAAGTATCACTAAAGAATATATTATTAAAACATATTCTAAATCTCTGTTTACCATATTTCGAAATTGTTAAGTACAAATGAAATATCAAACTATTTATTTTACCCAAATTCATTTCTTTTAATTAATCCAAAAATTTACTATAAATATTTTACTTCCAAATTTCTTTTTAATTTCTTTTCAAATTCAAAACATATATTATTGGTATTTAAAAATACCTATATCTTGGCCAAACTACCATAGCATCCAATAAATTTAAATCACACTATAATCTGCCACTGATTATTCAAACAGATCATAAATCAGTATATATGAAATTTAATTCAACATTTTTGAAGAATCCAGTTGGATCCCTCCAACCTGTTTTCCTACAACCACATATGTTAATACAACATAAAAATACCAATCGCACTTCGAGGCGGATATCACGGTGTATATGGTCATCTGCTATTATGCGGGGCGCATAGGATCTGATCCGCTAAATATATGCATGAATATCAATCCAACTGCCAATATATAGTACTACACATAATATCACATTCAACTAATAATAATAATTGCCAAATCATCCAATCAACCAATAATTTAAATTTTTAACAATTTAAATTAGACTAGCAATCCAAAAATGAGTAAGATTTCCTCACATTGATTTTTAATTTGCCAAAGCGTTTCATTTTTGAATTGAATTTGAACCGGGCATTCAAATTTTTAATCAAAAATTCAAACAAGCTCCAAATCTATCCAAACAGTTTCATGTCATACATCTCGATGATATGAATGCAACATGAAAACCCGCAGGTTAAACAGATCTAACATGAGGTAGATATAAATTTCAGAGTTCAACTTTTAAATTACAAAAATTAAACCAAAGATAACAATTTCTCACTACAAAAATCCAAACGGCCAAAGCCCAAGGCCATGAACCCACAACCCAACACGCTATAGCATCACCTTCTTCTTTCCCTTTTTTTTTGCCTGTACACCCAAATGCACACGAAACGTGCTCGCAATCCTTAACCATTGTCAAAACAGCTCCGCTTCTACCTGCTTCGACAATAGCCATGGTCGAACCTTCCTCCCCCTCTTCCCTTCTCATCCATGCATGAGAGCTTACGAAACCACCACCGATGAGTTTCTCTTCACGAAGGTATCTCATTTCAACCGAAATAAAGAACTCGACCCCTTTCTACCCATCACGATTTCTCAATTATAGCCGCTACAGTAAACTGTTGCACGACCAAGACTTGAACAGAGACCACCAAAAACCTTGTCATACGTGCTCCTCTCCTTCCCAAATGCAAATCTACCCTTCAAACAGCATTGCATTGCTTAAATCACTTATAATATCCCGATTTGTAGTGAACTATCGGATGCCCTAATGGCTGCCGTAATCTCCACACTGACAGCTAGTTGAAGAGCGACCAAATATCAACTCAAAGAAATCATTTTTTGAATTTTAAGATATAAACTTGAATTTATTTCGAATTCCTAGGGTCGGCCATTATTACTTCCTTCATTGAGAACGGAAGCAAGGGCGTGAGCGAAGAAAACAAGTTGATACTATATATATATATATATATTTGAGATAAAAAATTTCTTCTGAAGTTTGAATTCTTTTTTCGCTCTACTGTCTGATTGCTTTTATAAAAGAGAAGAAGGGAAGAGACATTAATGTGTTGAAGGGGGAAATTGGTACAATGATTTGAAGGAAGAAAAGGAGCTGAACGCTATGAAATGGTACAGTGCTTTTATATCCTATATGACCAAACGATACCTTCAAAGGCTATGAAATTTGAAATCCGATAAAAATACACTATTACGGACCCAATGGAATAGGTTTCGTCAAATTTCTCGTCAATTTATACAAGCTATTTCTAAAATCGAAAAAATCAATTTTTAAATCCAATTTAAAAGTTTATTACCTTCATTCTTATTTATATAAAGTTAATAAGCCTTTAAATTATTCTTAACAATCTTAAAACTCAAGATTCAATATTTTAACCAATTTTCAATAACAAAATTCAATAATTATATAATAAATTTTTATATTTGAAATTCAAGTTAAAATTAACTTTTAAATATCCAGACCAATTAAATATTCTCATTCCAAATAATCAAAATTATGGGTCGTTACACTCCTTCCCCCTAAAAGAATTTCATCCTCGAAATTACCAAGGTAAGAATGGTCCAAAACCCATTTACTTTTCCAAAATCCGGTCAGATTTAAACAACTTCCCAAAATCAGTTCATTGGAACCACATTATCACTTTTACTAATTTTCCAAAATCATTCATAGATTTCGAACAAGTTGCAACCCAATATCAAATTTTAGTTATTAAATTTTTCTCCAAAATTTTCTAACTTCTTAAATTTTCAAAATATTTCTCCAACGTCGCCTTTGCGCAGCTAGATTGGAACAACTTCAAATCGCCTCTACGACCCAAATCATCAAAGAAAATATAAGCCAAGTGGTTCAATCATAAAATTGTCAATTTCAAACAACAATTTAAACATGTATTTTTTTCGAGCAATCAAATTTACTTCTGAAATCGAAGACATCAATTTATCTTTTTCTTTTAAATACTTGCACCTTACTTACGAATAATATCCAATCACATAATTCACCTTACTTACCGATAATATCCAATCACATAATTCAAAATCATTTTATTTATTCCTTTTCAAATTTTCAATATTTGCTCTAGTTAAGCCCGTACGATGTACATATATCGACCGTATGCAATATCGAATTTGATCGCTTGCTTGATCACAAGATTTCATTCCCGAACTAGTATCGTTCATACGACTCTCTAGTGCAGACTCAGATCTGGTTTCTTGATTAGAATCTGTCATCCTCCTTGCATAGCCATACCATGATAAAGAATTCCAGAATCAATTAAAAATCCATATCCATTGTTCGCCATCGAAAATCAAGTGGAAAATCCTAATCCGGATCGATATAAATTATCTGGAAATTCTTTGCTCGAATCTGAATCAAATTGTTATGCAAATAAAAGAATATACGTACAACATACGTATTAATTTCCAATTAAACATTTGAAATCAAAATCCTAAAGTTTTTACACTTTTTTATAAGCGTTTTAAGTCTTTTTTGAAATCACACACACACACACATATATAACTCACTTATATATATCAAATCCAAAAATTTTAAGCTTCTTAAAATCAAAAACTTGTTTATCAAAACAAGACTCCAATAGCAAATCACTACGGTAGCAATCTTTCACTCTTAAACTCGAAAATGAACACCGATGATGTCGCGACCATCATAGAATTTATTTGCCAGCGATCGAAGTGAGTTTGGTGCTTTCATTTCCTTTAAAAACCCTTTAAAAAAATATTTCAATTCAAAAATATTCTCCAAATAATATCACTATTATTTTCCAAAACCTTTGAAATACATTTCAAAATCAACGAGAAATTTAATTCCCAAATTTCCAACCTTTAAATCCTTTATAAACCGTCTTTTTTATAAACCATATCAATTTTTAAATCACATTTACAAACCATATTTACAAATCCCATTTTGTTATATATGAATTATTTTCTTAACTGTTGACTATAATATCAACTTTTATTCAATCACCACAACCGCAAATGATAATAGTTTAATATTACCATTTCCGAACAACCAAGCAAATCATATATAAATATAATAATTTTTGAAAAATTATTCCCAATTCCAAACAACACCATGTCGAGTTGCTCTATTCAAGTATTTTAGAGATTCCTATCAATAACGTTAATTATTTGTATTGACCAGAATCCATAAGCCAGTCAAAAAATCAGCTAACTCAATATAAAACAATTTTTATATTTATTAAAAAATACGTGCTCATATCTGTTAATGCACTCAAACTCATCCTAGAGTACTACTGACACAATATATAATGAGTTAACCCATCAAATCCAATGTTCTCCCTTAACCTCTAGCTCTGATATCAAGTGTGGCGAATAGGATTTTCGACGCTCAAAAATCGACATCAATACGTTCACTGTATTACATGCCAATCAATTGAATGTCGAAACTACCAGATCGTTAGGGAAAAATAAGAAAGAGGTAGAAGATGAAACAGAAACAACAACACAGAATCTCATAATCACGGCGGAACAATATGCAAACTATGCAATAGATAATAAGATGCCTTTATACAAAAAGAACTACGACTATTATTTATACATTACGTCATCAGAGTAAAATAAATCAATAACTCAATACCGGACATTTATAATAACTTATCTTCACAAATGCTGAATATACAGCCTACAATACACATCGGAGTAAAAAAATACGTGTAATATGTCTTGTCATCTAGCTCATCTCCTGAGCTCCATAGCATCCTACCATGTATCTGCAATACTCGGTCTGATTTGAGCATTATAATAAAATACCACCCGAGTCAGTCTGGAAAATCAGCATGAAAAAACACACACAATTTGATTTATTAAAGTTACAAAAATCCTTTGAAAAACAAAGGTATCTCGTAAGCCCACGCACACATAAACAGGATGGGTTTTTTACCTTACGATAACCGAAACATTTTATATCAAAATCATCTGATATTATAATAGTGTCTAAGTACAAATACTTATTCAAATAGCCAAAATTGTTACATTAATTAAATTCCAGCATACTAGGCTCTATAACCAAAACCATAAATGGCATGTATTGGAGAATGGATTCCACATAAATGACTAGGCATTGGGGTACTACCTGTCACAGTACACATCTAGAAAAATATATCGAGGACCACACCGAGTTCCCTGCAACAAAAGACTGGACTCCCCCTAACCTGGATCGACCGAATATGCTATCACCCCAGGTGTTCCCATTCTTTCCAAGTTCTTCCACGCACCATAGTAATAATATCCGAGGGTATCTGGAAAGGTGATAAACATACCCTAATTGGGTGTGACCCACTAAGTCTTGCTGCATCTCCTCTGATTTTTAGTCATTCCCGGTTGATGAGGCTTGAGGCTACGATTACCTTTTTAAGGAATTTTCACGTTGAATGCTCATTTCCTTCAATGACAATGTACCGATAGCATTCATCTGTACAAGTCTGTTCTGGGTCTGAACGAAATCGAAGGCACTATTCCTACTACATCCATTATGGAATAATCCTCAGAATTAGTAGCGATTAGCCTTGCACTTCAATGCTCCATCTTCAGTTTCACACTCTTGACTTTATTTCAAAAACGTATTCGTTGGATCAAAGTTGTTTTCGGATAACTTATCCGATCCCGGACTCTTCAAAACAACGTTTGGTATTTTCGGTAAACTCAACCCCGGTTCTTTAGGAAATAAACATACGAAAATAAAATCTAAGATCCTCTACTAATCGTTAATGGGCAGATTTCCTTACCATTGTCTTAGAAGAATGAAAACGAGTTTATACGTACAATATAGCACCTCCAACGGTAACTGTACCACATAATCCCCATGTTTCTTCTAGATATTCCCAAAGTTATGTTTTGGGTCTAAATTTGATAGTCAGTTATTTAACTATCAAATAAACAATCGTTCAACCAAATATTTCATTTTCCATTGAAAACACGAAGCCTCATTTTATTTAATTTTAAATAAATTAAGTCTTTTTATAAAAAGGTATGTACTTATCTTATCGAAGTAAGTACGTTCATTAATCATTCTGTCAAAAATATTCAAAAAAAATTTTTAAAATAAATATAGAAAGCACCATGCGGTATCAACCATGGATTCACAGCTCAATGATTACGTCTCTATCCTAGAGAAATCAAAAACTTAATTGCAGACAATCTCTGCCTTCGATATAGACTTGAAAGTGTACCCTTACTTTCCGAAAAATTTATTTAATAATTTTCTCAAAATAATACTTATAAATTTCTGTAATAATTTTCCAGATTTATTTTAAGGCAAATACTCTTAAATAAAAGCTATTATATAAAACTATATTTATATTGAATAATTTATCCTTTAAAATAATAGCACTAATTAATTCTTAGTAATAATTAACTTAATATCAACTCTTTATAACTAACTTAATTAATAATCAAATATGCTTTAAACAATTTAAAATAACTACATAGTTTTGGAACAATAGTTAGTTTTAATTTATTAATAAAATTCTAATTGATTTACAAGACTCATTTATAAACTTATAATCCATCTTGACAATTTTAAAATATTTAAATAACTAATTTTCTAAAATATTTTTAAACACTTTTAAATTACCTAGTTTAACAATTTAAAATCCTCTTTTAAAACAAACTTAACTTCTTGATAAAACATTTTTCTCAATTCCAATATAACCAGTCTAACATTTTAAATCTCTCTTGATTTATCACTAAATTGATTTATGTTCCAATTCCGTAAATCCCCCTTTTACATTTTCAAACGAAAAAACCATCGTTTTCTTTTAAACATTTTACCCACCCTACTATCACCATGAATTTATATCTTCAATTTATCCACTGATAATCACTTCACTTTATTTATAAACATTGTTTATAAATCTCACAGTTTCAATTACATTTTACAACGGTGTTCGCATCACTTAAATTACTTATAAATTGATTTCTAAATTAAATCCATTTATAAATAAATTCATTAAACTGAGTTCCATTTATAAATTAACTTCTTAAATAACCCAACTATACTTCAAGAAAACAACCAAATCTCGATTTTACTTTCATTCCATAATTTAGAAATCTTATTTAAGATCTAGTATATCCAACTTTATACTTATTTCCAAATTCACTTTTATTTCTTCCATCAATTTAAAATCATGATTTAAAAATCTTTTATATTTAAACAAGTATCACTAAGGAATTTGTTATTAAAAATCCTTAATCCAAATCTCTAATTACCATATTTCGAAATTGTTAGGTACAAATTAAAAACAAACTATTTATTTTACCCAAATTCATTTCTTTTAATTAATCCAAAATTGTTTATAAATATTTTACCTCCAAGTTTCTTTTCAATTTCTTTCCAAATTCAAAACATATATTATTGGTATATAAAAATACCAAAATCTAGGTCAAACTACCATAACATCCAATAAATTCAAATCATACCATAATCTGCCATAGACTATTCAAACAGATCATAAATCAATATATATATATATATATATGAAATTTAATTTAACATAGTTGAGGAATCCATTTGGATCCCTCCAACCTGCTTCCCTGCAACCACAGATGTTAATGCAACAAAAAATACCAATCCCACTTCGAGGGGGATATCACACTATATAGGATCATCCACTATTGTGCGGGGAACATAGGGTCTCTCCCGCTAAATCTATGAGGGAATATCAATCCAACGACCAATATATGTACTGCTATATATAATATTACATTCAACTTATAATAATAATTACCAAATCATCTAATTAACTAATAATTTAAATTTTCAATAACTTAAAATAAATTAGCAATCCAAAAATGAGTGAGACTTACTCACATTGATTTTTAATTTGCCAAAGCGTTTCGTTTTTGAATTAAATTTGAAATAGCATTCAAATTTCTAATCCAAAATTCAGACAAGCTCCAAATCCAACTAAAACAATTTCATGTCGTATATCTCGATGATACGAACGCAATACAAAAACCCGTAGGCTAAACAGATCTAATATGAGGCAGATATAAATTTTCAAAGTTCAACATTTAAATTACAAAACATAAACCAACTATAACAATTGCTTAGCACAAAAATCCAAACGACCAAAGCCCAATGCCACGAACCTGCAACCTAACACGCTACAGTATCACCTTCTTCTTCCTCCTTTTCTTTTTTTTCTTCAGTTGTACACCCAAATGCACACGAAACATGCACGCAACCCTCAACCATCAACAAAACAGCTCCGCTTCTACTTGCTTCGGTAATATCCACGGCCGAACCTTCATCTCCTTCTTCCCTTCTCATCCTTGCACGAGAGCTCACGAAACCACCACTGATGAGTTTCTCTTCGTAAAGGCATATCATTTCAACCAAATAAAGCACTCGGTCCCCTTCTACCTATCGCGGCTTCTCAATTACAGCCGCTACAATAAACTGTCGCATGGCAAAGACTTGAACGGAGGCCACCAAAAACCTTGTCGTACGTGCTCCTCTCCTTCTCAAATGCAAATCTACCCTCCAAACAGCATCGCATCGCTTAAATCACTTACCAAACCAAATCCCGATTTGCAATGAACTGTCGAATGCCCTAATGGCTGCCATAATCTCCACACTGACAACTAGTTGAAGAGTGACCAAATAGTAACTCAAAGAAATCGTCTTTTGAATTTTAAGATATAAATTGAACTGATTTCGAATTCCTAGGGTCATCCATTATTACTTCCTTCATTGAGAAAGGAAGCAATAGCGTGAGCAAAGAAAACTAATTGATACGAATATTTTAAGTTAGGATATATATAATTTTTGAGATAAAAAATTTCTTTTAAAGTTTGAATTCTTTTTCCGCTCTGCTGTTTGCTTGCTTTTATAAAAGAGAAGGAGGGAAGAGACATTAAGGTGTTGAAGGGGAAACAATGGTATAATGATTTGAAGGAAGAAAAGGAGCTGATGGAAATATAGTCAATCAATACATATAATTATATTATTTAAATTTTAAAACGTCTTGATTTACATAACTCAAGATCTCAAACCTCTATCGAGGCATGCTGCTAGGCATTTACAATGTTATACCCTTATTCCAAATGCAATGACAAAGGTTTCTAGTCTTAATTCGTTCTATGGAGAAGATAGCTTTTTGGACCCAAATATTATATTGAATTTTTGATATAAATCTCGATGCATTTATATCTCGTATGACCAAACGATACCTCCAAACGCTATGAAATTTGAAATCCGATAAAAATACACTATTACGTATCCAATGGAAAAGGTTTCGTCAAATTCAGAGACTGTACCCCGGATGGCTATTTTCGTCAATTTATATAAGCTATTTTTAAAATCGAACAAATCACTTTTTAAATCCGATGTAAGTTCTATTACCTTCATTCTTATTAATATAAATTTAATAAGCCTTTAATTATTTTTAACAAGCTTAAAACTAAAGATTCAATATTTTAACCAATTTTCAATTATAAAGTTCAATAATTAAATTATCCAATAAATCGTTATATTTGAAATTTATTTTAACTTTTAAACATTTCAAACCAATTAAATATTAAAATTTCAAATAACTAAAATTCTGGGTTGTTACGCATGAATTACATGATATATCACAAAGGAGAAGATTATAGAAAGGGTGTGCGTATTGACTTATCAGTGCTATTCAAGTGCATACTCAGTCAGGACCAATTCTACTATTTTTATTGGAAGTTCTTTTTGGTTGCTCAAGCAGTTGAAGTCCTATTCTATTGCTTAAGAAGTAGAATTCCTTTGTGGTTGCTCAGGCGGTGTAATACCTGTTCTAACGGTTCAAGTGAGGGTTGATAGTTAAATTCCAGAAGGAGTCCGGGACGGGATGTAGAACAGGAAGTCCAAACTAGTATAAAAAGCTCTGGTGTCATTTACTTTATTATGTACTTTTATATTTATATTCCACACTAGTAGATAACTTAGTTAATATTCCATATTATATGATCCTCAGTCACTTTCGGGGTCCAGTTGGATCCCTTCATAAATCTTCTTAATTATATTCGTTGCGGCCTTTATGCTATGAACTACTTCAACTCCTTTCCATAGCTCCCTGCAAAATACAAGTTATATATCTCCACTAAATGAGCGGGAATACATCTTCAAACCAAATGCATATACTTTTACATACAATCAAATACATAATCATAGCAACATAAATTATTACAACAACATATCTCAATCTTTAAGTCGCTTAAAAGTGAGCTTAACTCACTTTAAACGAACTCAAACTTCAATTAAAAGCTATGACTCCTTCCTGCAACCAAACAACAACTCAAGAACCTAGCTTCCCCTTGCCAAAACTTGCTATCAAAGGCCTAGTGTAGTTTATTTGGGTTAGGCGATGATTAGGTAGGGCTTGTCCTTGGCTTTTAAGGAGGGGTTTGGGTTTGATTTTGGTTAATATGCGATATAAGAGTGATGACATTGATTTTAGGAACTTTTTTATGAATTTAGTGGAGGGGAACGAAGTGTTCTTTACAAACTTGACTTAAGAAAATGGTAGAGAGTGGAAGTGAGGAAGAGAGTATGAAAATGGAAAATGAAGTGAAAATGGAAAAGTAAAGAGATTGTGTTCTCTTATAGAATTTGAAAAGTGGTAAATTACAAAACTAACCTACCCTAAACAAGCTAATACCCTCCTTAATATTTAGATAACACATCTCTCCTTCATCATGCTATGTACGACCCTTTTATGTCAACCAAATCATCACATCAACTTTTCTAATGTCCTTTTTGTATTATACTTTTGTACTTAATTCTTTAAAAAAAAGCCCACTTTTTAATTGGTTACCTAATTAGTTTTTATAAAGTTGTTTTATCTAAAACATTTAATTAGTAAAGTTGTTTTTTATTTGAATATATATATGTGTGTGCATATATGTACACTAGTGTGCATAATAAGTTTCAAAAACTTTTGGTCGATAAAAAGTCTAAAATCTAAAAAGCAATTTTCGATCCCATGTTCAACCTTTCTCCAAACTACTTATTTTTCTAAACAAACATCAAAAATGGGTTTACTGTCATTGCTTATTAATCAAAAGAGAATTATTTTATTATTGAAAACAATTAATTGAATATTTATAATTTATCAAATATTCATAAATTAAAGTGATAAAATTCCAGGTCATTACATTCTTTCTCCCTTAAAAGAATTTCGACCTTGAAATTTCATCGCAAAAAAACAACCAAGAAACAAGCCATACTAATTTTTGTCATTCCCCAAAATGTTAAATGACTAACAAAATAACTTATAATTTGTCGAGGTTTACAATCTTCCCATCATATAAAGGATGATAAACAATGTACCGAGGATACCTTATGCTCAACAATCATAGGTTCTTACTCAATCGATTATTCAAACTATCTCATGAGAAAACAAAGTGTCGTCTACCCAACTCCTCATAAACCATATGGAATTAAAGGAAAATATACTTAAGCCCCTATGATGAGCATGAATCATCCATACACAATAACATATTACTTGTTCGGATACATAAATCCCTCATCCAAACTAGTATATATCACTTAACTTTTCCATTGCAGAGCCATGATCTGGTTCCTTGATCTAGTACTTATATTTTCCTTACATGGTCCTAAACTATGATTGAAAACACTTGCATCATCCCAAGTACTCACCATCGAGAAATCAAGTGAAAATGCCTAGTTTGGACTGATGTATTACACCTAGAAATCATGTGCCCCAACTCTGGATCAAATATGGTCATGTGAATAAAATAATCCAAGTCCAACTTATGACCTTTCCCTTTAGGATAACTTAATAATTATGCTACTCCAATTATTTTTCCTTTCCTAAAATTATTTACGAAAATTTTTCATAAAACAAACTTAAGCTTTACACTTGTATAATACCCTACTATATCCAAAGAGTACAGACAACTACCTAATTTAACCTTATCCTTTTTAAATTCAAATGTAGGCTTAAGATAAATCTGGATCTTAAGATTGAGTTGTCCTCTTCGACCTTTTACCATCCGGTTTGGTATGTAGCAAAGAAGAGTAGGATGTAACTCAGTCCCAGAGTCTACTTTTCTTAGATACTTCTAAGTAAATATGTTAATTAGTCGGTCCAATAACATCAAATAGTTTATACAACTTAGATATTAAAACATGAGGCACAATTTTAATTAAAAAAAGGTTACTAAAATCTTCTTATTAAATTTAACCCATTTAAAAACTCATGTTAAATTATTGCTTCTCTAACCAAGAGTGATGTAAACGTATATTAAAATTTTTATCTATCAACGCATTCTTTTATCAGAATACTTTTTTATTTTGAATCCATTTTCTTTAAGGAAACTTAAGAACCAAATACTTTTTTCCTAAAAACCTTTTTGAAATAATTCTATATAATTTAATCAATAGAAAATATACATATAGATCGAGTAACACCAAAATGATACCAAGGAACTGGGTCCTACCAAATAGTATCATACATCCCTTTATCAAGAAGGATAATACTTAAGATAAATGCTTATCATCCAAACACGTCTCTTGCCCATTGTTAGTTATTTTTGAGCCACTTGAGCTAGTTAACATAAAAATACTTCTTTATCAATCCTATTTTTAAGCACAACTATATATGTTTCTCATATATGTATAAAATATCTTTAGAACTTTATTTGCTAAAACTTGATTTAGGTTCACTTGAATTGGAACTTGTTTTGAGTATACAATGACAAATGGAATAATTTACTAAGTGCACTACGATGTTCGCCTAAGCAAACATCTGATTATTACGTAGAAGATTATTTTGATTACCACTAACTAATCAAGACTCATTTTTCGAACTATCCAAAGAAAATGTAACTTACTTAAAATTCTCTTTAAAAATACTTTCAAGTAATACTATTATTACTTTTTCCAAAAATAATTTGAAATCTTTTCTATAGATACCGAGATTTAAATTATCAAAAATCCGCTTTATTTTATAAAACACATCTTTTAAATAAAATTTATATAAAACTATCTTTATATATTTCCTTTATAACAGTAACCCTTTTAACAAAGTAAGCTTGTTAAACCTATATTATTTATAAATTCCTTATTGTCAAATCGTGAAACTGAATTCATAATGTGTTCATATTTAATTCAATCAAACAACAGATGCTCATGAACTGGCCGAGCATGAATAATCAATCGAAAATGATGATATATAAATATCATCCTTCCCTAACAACCAATCATAACAAGAATATTTATTCTATTTTTTGAAAACTATTTTTTATACATAAAATATAAAATCTACGTAAAATTATTTTGTTTATCAATTTCAAAATAATATAAAACATTTTTGTAGCACTAACAAATACGCGCTTTCATATATAATACACTCAACTCATTCTAGGGTGTCACTTACCCTATCTCAATTGAGTTTACCCCACCAAAGCTAAGGTTCTCACTTAACCTTCAACTCTGATACCACATGTAGCGACCCGCCTTTTCGACCCTAAAAATCGACACTAATACATCTGCAATATTCACATACTGAGCATATGTGTGCCGAAAAGATAGATTGCTGGGGTAAAAGAAAATAAAAAACAGAACATAATCTCTCAACGTAACGAGTAATATATAATATCCAAATGATCTTTACAAAAAGGAAAACTTTACAATAATAGAGTAAACTAACTTATCATTAGTCCGAACAGTTAGAACAACCTGTCCTCATAAATGATGATAAATAAAAAACAAGAAATACAATGGAAAATAAAATGCGTTAGGTCTTAGAGGCATCCGGCTCATCTCCCGAAGCTCCATGCATCCATCGTTAAATTTTGGAAAATGTACTCGGGTCTGACCCGAACATTATAAGAAAATAACAATCGGATCGGACTGGTAAACCAATGTAGGAAACTTAAATCATATGGATTTTTATATTTATAAAACCCTTTTAATAAAGGTACCTTATAAGACCATGCTGCACATAAACATGGAAGGGTTTATACCTTATGATAACTAAAACATTTTATAAGAGATAGATATTATAATAATGTTTAGGGTATAAAATAAATATTTAATCATAGCCTAAATGGTTACATTAATTACATTCAAAAACGTATTTAGTACACAACTTAGTTCGTAAATGCATGTATTAGAAAATGGATTCCATATAATGACAAGGGTAATGGATACTGCCTATCATGGTACACTTCTAGAAAACTATACTGAGGACTTTACATGGACCCCTTACCAATACAAAATCGGCCTACCACTTCCTAGGTAGTACCGAATATGCTATCATCTTGGATGTAGCTTACAACCAACCCATGGCCACTAGCATACATGAATCCATAAATATCGATCTGGATCAGGTGATGACCATACCCTAATGGTTGTAACCCACATAGCCTTGTCGAATATCTCCTACTTTATCGAATGTGGGGCTCGTGAGGCAACGATTACCTTTTCTTTAGGAAATCTCACTTGGAATGCTAACACTGCCATCCAATAATGCAATGCCAATATTCATCTGTACAAGTTGTTCAGGTTATAAACAAATCGAAGGCACTACTTCCACTACATCCTTTTTGGAACCCTCAGAATTAACAGTAAGTAGCCCTTGCACTTCAAAGAACTCTGTCTTCAATTCCATCATCTTAAAGATGTCTCTAATACAAACACTTATGTTGGTTCGAAGTGGTTATCGGATAACTCATGCTTATTCATTTTTGGTCTCTCCGGATGAACAATTGATAGTTTTAGGTTGACTCAATCTCGGTTCTCTCATAAGTAAGCGGAGAATATAAGAGTCCCAAAGGGATTTTGAATAGCCGCCCTTAAAGCGAGTTAGGTTTAACAAGAATGATTTCTCCTAAGAGAATCTTAAACCATATGAAATCGCAAAGTTTTTTACATACTTCCTAAATCAAAATGGTCAAGTTATCGATAGTGAATATACCACTATCTAGTGTAAGTATATAGTTTTCTTATGGAAAATCAAACATCATATACTCAACACACTTTTCTAGTTCAATCCTATGTATACCTCGATTAATAATGAAGTTGGGGAAGTTAGAGAACTACCCTTGCCCCAATGTAGTTTCTTAAACTCTCACAGAAAGAAACAGGTTTCCATACCTCGAATTCGGTGTCAAGTATAAGATGAAGTACCTTCCATATATTTAATCAATCATGACATGTTTATGGAAATTAACGCTCTTATACTTATCACACTTCTAACATTTTGACTTCTTTATCCCTCGCCCAGACTCAAAGCCAAGTAAGTCAGGGCATTAGTTGCACCTGGTCTTGCCTTAGTTAAAGCACTTTGATTCTAGATCTAACAGATAGAGGAAAGTCTACACATCAGGATTTAGTGCTAAATATAAGATGACTTACTTTCCATAAATGTGTCAACATTTTAGCACTACTTATCATATTTATTTTATGTTACTTAATGATATCGACAAAGAAATCCTCTACTAAACAAAGCTTTTTTAAAATAAAACAGAAAATTAACTCTGTATGCTTTATTACTACTCTTTGATTTCATAATAGTACTATTCATCGGCTAGAAATGAAACCGTTCAAGTTGGGTTATCATTATTTATCAATCCTTGATTCAATATTCACTTATAAGTTTCAAAATAAAATAAGTTTCTAGACCTCGAAATCTAGAAAATACGGATCCAAGGGTTCCAATATCATTGTTGTAAATTGTTTTCTTCCAAAATTAATTATTTAAACCAAAATTTGATTTTAAAAGGCAACATCTTTCCTTTTTATAAAGTAAAAAACTTGCTTAATAATAACAAAGTTTTATAAACCAAACTTCCTTTCCAATTTCCCGGAACCATTTACTATAATAGAACGTTATAGTCCATAATTCTTTCTTTTTATCAAAAACATTTATTACAACAATAACATTGTAATCCTTGCTTTCTTCTTACTTATAATCATATTTAAAACACTTCACCACTTTTTATAACCTTCACTTAGACATTTAAAAGTCATCACTTTTGGAAAAGAATTTAACTTTGGAAAATAAAGTAATTTCCTTTATATAAAATAAACCCTTACTTAAATATTTCAAACAAATCCTTTTGGAAATATACTAAAATTCCAAACCATCGTTAAATACTTATATAACTCTTGTAAACCATACTTGAAAGTAATTTAAAAAATATCTAAAGTAGATAAACTTTACAACAATTGTAGATTTTCAAAGTGCATCCGTAGTGACTATTGCTGTATGAGCCGTAACTTTTAAAAAAAATATTTGTAAATCAAATAGCTTTTAAATCGTATTTTTTCTATATTTTAAAACACTTTAAACACCTTTACCAAAATGGTTTAAAAAACAAAATTCAAGTTCAAAATCCGCTTCAAAACACATTTAGAAAACAAAGTAGTAAACCACTGGTAAAAGAAAGTACGGGATTTCAATGTCATATAAAAACAAATCGACTATCAACAACATCCATTTCATTTCATCATACTTAACAAGTAATAATGTAAAGTAAAATCAACATTTGCGAGGGGTCTCTGTTGACACAAAATATGGATCAAACCCTGGATTGAGTGTGAAAGCACCAGCCCTATTCTTACAGAGCAATAATATATAAAACAAATGTGAAAATGCAGAAATAGTAAAGAGACAAGAAGATTTTATAGTGGTTCGGTTGTTAATGAAGCCTACCTCAACTTTATAACTTTTCTTATTAACTGATCGCTGTTACAAGTTAAATCGAATTACAATATGATTGAATCTTCTAAATTAGATTAAGTCACAAGTACAAGAGTTTATTGGAGAATCGTAGTGAACCCTAGATGACTATTGTGTGGGAGGAGAAGAGTGAAGAATAATCTCTATAGGGTTCTAGTAGCCAGTCCTGAAGCCCCTCTTTATTTTAGGTCGTTTCACGTAGATTGCACTCTTTTCCTTATGTAGTTACACTTCGTGTAATTTCATAACCAGTTCTTTCGTTTTGATGGTTATTCATGTACAGGTCGCATGGAACTACAACTGGAATTAGATGAATGCTGACTTCTCGAACTAGCTTGCACGGAATATCATGAAACTCGGCAGACATTCCTAGAAAAAATATTGGTTCACGATGAAAGAAACTTGGAGGATCCACGAGAAATCCTTAAGTATCACTAGCGATCTATAGGTGATAGATTGCTACCGATCCATCCTCTTAGCTAATTTTCACATCTTTCCTCTTAGGACTCTCTTAGCTTCTTCTTCTTCTGGTCCTTACGGTTGATTCTTGAGTTGTTTTGACTGGACATAGATGTTCTTGCTTCTATTGAATTTTGTTGGGTTAAAAACCAGCTAACATTTGCCTCCCAATTTATGCCTTCATTGGAAACAAGGTGTGCTATGGAAGTAAGTGCTTTTGAGTTCCCATTTTGTGAAGTTTAATTGATCGTGTTGAGGCTATCGTGCGAATTTGGCTTTGGCTATTCAACCGTCTATAGTGTGTTCAATGTGAACTTCATTGCTCATAACGATAAATCAACTTGTATCCCACAACTATACAAATGCTTGCAAACAACACTTAGACCACACTTGGCGAGTTTGGAGAAAATCGATTGCAACACGATGGATCACTAGCGATCCATAGTCCATTGATTGCTAGCGATCCAAGGATTTAGCAAATTTTTCTATGCATTCTCCTATTTAGCTTTGTTCGGGCAGATCCTTCACCATTTAAAACTCTCCTTGCAAAACGAGCCAATCTTTCTGCAACCCAAGCTAAAATGCGATGAAAGAAAATATAAATTTTCAAATAAATGTGTATGTATAAATTCCATCACTTTTCTTCTTTTCCTTTCCTTTTCTTCTCTTTTTTCTTTTCTTTCCCCTCTTCTTTCTTTTCCTTTTTCTCTTTTCTTTTATTTCCAATTTTCCTTTTTCTTTCTTCCTTCTTTCTTCATCTCAACGCATAACTTGTACATGCATGCGTGCACGTACACGCCGACATCGGTCACGATCCTCCACCGCCGACTATCCTTCATAGTCACGCTCGACCAGCACTCCACGTTTTCAATCCTAAACCCGCAGCCCATTCCCTCGTTCAAATTCACTCTTCACCACTAAGCCAAACGAAACCGAGCCACAAAAGATGTAGCGACCCGACTTTCCACTTTCGGAAAATCGCATCACTGATTAAGAAAGAAAGGGATAGAAAAAGAAAAGAAAGAGAAGAAAGAGAAAACAACACATCAGAATCTCACAGCGGAACGATTTAAATATAATATAGAACATATACATAGTATCATATACATCAGAGTACACCACTAATCATCTCAATTTAGACAGTTATAACATTTCTATCTAATACAATACAAGACATCAACACACAATAACACACAGCGGAAACTCAAACCATATATCTACACGCTGAAGCCTCCTGCTCCATAGCTCCTCCAGATTTCGTCAAGAGATAACATGAATCACTTGACTACTCATATATAATATGAGTACCCAAGAGTTTAATAAAACAGAAAATAAACACTCGGGTCAGACAGGGGTCTGGTGTGAGTAAACGGTTTAAGATTGCTTAACTTTAGAAAAACCTTTGAAAAGTAAAGGTATCACGTAACACTTCCCACACATAAACATGGAAAAGTTTTTACCTTACGCTAACCAAAACATTTGATAGGATATCCAGTGATATTATAATAGTGTCTAGGGTTTTCGAGCAAATATGAAATAGCCGAAATTGTTACATCTATTAAATTCCAGCTACTAGCCACAAAAGTGGGTAATACAAACAAAACCGTAGGGTCTCGTAGGGAAAATGGGTTTCCATCAATGGCAGGGCTACTGGGGTACCGCCCGTCACAGTACGTGGTCTAGATCACCGTACCGAGGATTACTCCCTTCATCCCCTGCAACACAAGGTCGGGACCATTCCTTACTGAACAGTCTCGAACAAGACCACCCCGCAGTTGGCTGCAGACCAACTGCCCACACAGCCGAAATATAAAGGGACCTCTAGACAGGGATGTATCTTGCTCTCCAGTGGGAGCGACCCACGAAGCCTTGCTGCACCTCCCCTGTTTTAGCCATTCCCGGTTGATGAGGCTTGAGGCTGCGATTACCTTTATAGGACCAATTATCTTAGAATGCTCATCGTCCGCCTGCCGATGTGCTGAAAGCATTCAATCCATACAAGTTCGTTCCGGGTTCGAACGAAACCGAAGGCACTATCTCGTTGCACTCATTTTGGAATCACCCTCAGAGTCAACGACCATAGCCCTTGCACTCTGATCCACCATCTCGAATCTATAAGCACTATTCCGTCAAACTCATTACGGAATCACCCACAGAGTTATACTGACGTACAGCCCTTACACCTCGAGTCTTCTCTTGCTCCATTTGGATTAACGACTTACGTTTAATTGGAATCGATGTGGTTTTCGGATATCCAAATATGGAAACCCGATCCCGGTCTCATCGAAACCAAACGCCATTTTAATGTCCAAGTTATACTTAAGGGATTTAAACAATAGATATTTCAGAAATATCACATTACATAAATGGATGTATCATATTACACAGATAGATAAGCATCTATTACCACATGCATCTATACATATTACATAGCAGCATATAAACCACATCCCAGATATAACATATTCACATCATCATCCATCAATCAATGTCATCCGATAACATCCAATATCATTAATTCATCCAATGATATATATATATATATATATCATCCAATCATTAATCATTCATAACAAGTTTGATTCAAACTTGATTAATTTATTTAATCCTTAAATTAAATATTCTTACTTAAACACTTGGATTATCTTCAATCCAACTTCTGTTCATTAATTAATTACAAATTAATTAATTAACTAACTAACATCACTTAATTATCCATTTCAATTAATCTTCCTTGATTAATTATCAATTAATAACTTTAAGTAATTCTTACCAAATTACTATATTAATTAATCATCCTGATTAATTACTTCCAAATTATACTAAGTAATTACCTCTTAATTACTTTCTAAATTAATCAACCTTGATTAATTATCCTGATAATTATTCCTTAATTATCCTTTAATTAATTACACCTGATTAATCACACTTGATTAATTATTCTTAATTAACCATACTTAATTAATTATTTTTAATTAATCACCTTTAATTAATCATACTTGATTAATTATTCTTAATTAATCATACTTAATTTATTATTTTTGATTAATCACCTTTGATTAATTACTTTAATTACATTTAGTAATTAAAACTAAATTATAAATTAATTATTCTTAAATTATTAATTAATAATTAATCAATTATTTCCATTAATTAATGATTACTTCATTAATTAAATTTTTTTCTTAATTAATTACTTTTACAAGTAATTAATCACTTAATTAAATAATTTAAATCTTTAACTAATTATTAATTAATTCTTCAATTAACAACTCAAATGATTAACTCTTAATCACATTACTTAATTACTTTTCATAAAGTAATTATCTTTATTTAATTACCTTTAGTAATTAACCACTTAATTACTTTAATTACTTCCCAAGTAATTATATAAGATTAACCCATAAGTGATTATCTAAATTAATTACAAGTTAATTACTTAATTAACTATTTAACTTAATCATTTAAAATTAATTAAATGATTCTTAACTTATTATATTAAAAAGGTTCTTAATTTAGAAACATTGTCTTAATTAAATTATTCATATTATTCTATAACACTTAATTATGAATAATAATTGAATTATCACAATTATTTATCTTTAGATAAATAAAATTCTAATTTACATAATATAAATCCTTATTATAATTGATTATAAAATCCTTAAACATTATACTTATTTAAAGTAAAATAAAATCTTTAGAAATCAATTTATAAACAAACACATTTAAATTAAGTTTTTAAAATCTTTAAACCTTTCCAAATTTATTATTAAAGTTTAATACAAATTTTATTTTAAAACTTCCATTTTAAAATATATAAACTTGTTTTAAAACATAACTTTGAAACAAATTTAATTTTGGAACTTGTTCATCCTTTGTTTTAAAAACTTAGTTTCTAAAATAAAATTTCGTTTGCATTAGCGACTTAACCAACTAGTTCTAATCCCTGACCAAATACCCGAGTAAACTTCACAAAAACCCAGTGACCTTCCCGAGTTTCCCCTACCTACCCACTGCTTCGAGCCAGAACGACGAAAACACGATGGAGGCTTCGAGTCCTACCCCTCCATCTACCCAGAACCCAAAACTTCCTGATACCCCCTTGCACCGTGCAACGTGCACCGTTCACCTTTCCACCAGCGACCATTGTCGCAGCTCCGACAAGTCAACTTCGACCCCAACGTCTAGTTTCCCAACCCAGAAAACCCAAACTCGATCGAGCACGAGAGTTCGACCTTCAACTCCAAACTGTTCGAAAACCCCAACATCAATTTCAACCACCGCCGGCCATCCCCTTCACCGGAGACCACACCATCACCACCGTGGCTTCAACTCACTTCCCATCAACTCCTTAACCCCTCGCGATCCTTCATAAAAGAATCTCGAACCCGCAAAACCCAACAGAACAATACTGACACAAACAGGTTATTAAACCCTATTCCCTCAAATTACAATCATCACAATCTACTAAAAATTCATGAAACATTTTTCGCATGATCACAGAAGTCTACTCCACCTTCGAGTTCAACGGCGATGTCCAATTCGCCGTAGTTTGCCGAGATTCGAGCAATTTGCCCAAAACAGAAAAATCCTAAATTCTCACTAAAAACTAATCTAAAAATCATGATATGCTCAGTAAAAATCATGATTTACTATATATAACCTAGTTATAAGATCATACCAACAAATTTAATTCATAAAATTTTTGACCCAAATTCCATTTAACTGTAAATTTGAAGATTTTAAGCTAATCTTCCATTTTCAAACCTATATCTATTTTTAGATAAAAAGTTACATGATTGTGAACAACTTTTGTTTACATATTTTTTAAAAAATCGAATTCAACAGGAAGTTAGTGAATTTAATAAGAAATTGCTCCCTGTTTTCATCACACAGGACCTACATTCACACTCAACAGGCAATCATACATCATATTCACGCATGCATCAAATTTTAATTCAAATATCGCAGATATCATCAAGTTATTTATTCATAAAAGCAGTTGAATTCCAGAATTAAAACTGTTTTAAAAGTTCCATTTACTCACTTGATTTAAACAGAAGACAGAGCAAAAGTTTTTACTTCTCAGGCATTCACTATACATACTTCCAGAGCATGCATTCATTCAAAATCCAAGAATTCAGGTAAACTTATGATTTTCATACATACATATAACAAAGAGTAAATCAAGTTGAAACTGTTTTTAAAATTTGTTTTACTCACCTAGAATCCTGCAGAAGACAGAACTGCATTTTCTTCTTTCCAGGCTTTCAATCTTATTTGCATGTTGAATATTTGATTCCAGCTCTTGCATGTTGATGTTTTCTTCTGAATTGTTTGATCTACTTCCAGGTTCTTGAATTACTTGAATTGTTCTAGTTTTCATATTGATTTGAATACCCAGATCTACAGATTTCTGCACTTGTTTCTTTTCAGATCTTTGTTCTTTCTGATTTTATTTAGTTTGGTTGAGATGAAGATAATATTATTATTTTTTTAGCCGAAGAAAAACTTTTATTTTACATTTACAATTTAATTTGAAACTTAATTACTAAGGAGAATGACATGTGTTCCTTTAAAAGTTTATATTCTTACAAATGTTACTTACATAACTTAATATTCTTACAAGTGTTTTGTTGTTTTATTAATGTTTTCTTTTAAATATTATTTTATCTTTAATAACTAAATTTTAAGCTTATATAAATATTTATGAAATGTTTACATGATTATAAGATGTATTTATTTTATAAGAATAAGCTTTGGATTTCAATACATATGTAAAAGTGAATTCATGTGAACAATTGTAACTTTATTTATGCATTCGAATTAAATTGTGATGGTATTATATAATAAAACTTGAGAAATTGTTTTTAATACTTTATAAATTTTGAAACAATTTATCTTATGTAAAAATTAAAAATGAAAGACTATTAAAACAAATGAACTTCTAATTTAAATCTGAAATATCATTTCAAAGACATTAAATCAAATTATCATTTCAAATTTCAAAACTTAATATATTCAAGCTTGAAAACTCTTGTTAAATTCAAATTAATAATATCCCTATTTAAAATATATATATATATATACAAATATATATACACATTTCAAATAGAAAAACATTTTAATACTAAATTTGTTAATTTCCATATTAAATTTTAAAACAAATATCAAATCACAATATATACATTCATATATATTACAATTTGAATATAAAGTTTTATTACATTAAAAACTCCTTATTTATCAAAAATAAATATTCCAAATTAAAATGTTATAAATTTTCAAAAGAATTTAATCTTGCTTATTTATATTGTCAAGAAAAATATTAATAGATATTACCAAATTGTTATCATTAATCTTTAAAATAAATTTAACTTATCAATTTATAATATAAAATGATCAAATCAATTTAATTATTATCAACGATTATTAAATTGATATTGCTCAAAATTCCGGGTCGTCACATACCTCCCCCCTTAAAAGAATTTCGTCCCCGAAATTTAAAAGCAAAGATAATTTAATAACCCAGCTAAAGAATTTAAATTTTAAATTAGCAATCATACAATCAATCATACACTACCAATCATAGCAACCAATTCAAACAAATAATTTCATCTATCCAGAAAAATTCTGAATAGAATTTCCTAATATTATCTAGAGTTTCCAGGCATCTGTGCTGGAATACTCGCTCTACAGAATCTTAAGTAACTATACTACTAAAACCAAGAACGCCCTCATCTGATCCTACAAATCTGAACAAGATATCAGACTAAACTCAAAACCAGCTCAACTACCAAATCCTTCTTAACTACTGATTCTATCACTCGAAGAATCATACACATATTCCTCAGAGATATGTGAAATATAATGAATTCCAGCTATCCGAACTGGCAATTCAATCCTGTAGATAAAAATCTAATCTCTAGAGAACACAGGAAAACTCAAAATACCTTCAAAGCTAACTTTCCAGTTTTACCCATTCTTATATCTCCTTTGATCGGATAAAACCAAATCAATATCCAAACTCTGACCACACATTCCAAATTTTCTCAATTCTTAACTGCACAACTCTTCAGATGCTCTGAGTCACCTCCAATATTCCTGATCAGCCTAACCCTTGCTGATTGCTTCAAGAAACAACAGGACCAACTCAAATCAGATCTCCAGATCCTATTCAACAAAGTGGCTTTCCCAAAAATAATTTGCTGAAATCCAAAATACGACTCTACATTACAAGCATCCATGGACTTCAAACCTATCTCTACTATCTGGAATAACCAAACAGTTGCACTTGACAACCTTGCCTTCCAAATCCAGAAAATTCCTTCATATTTGAATTTCCTGTAGAAATCTCTCATTGCAACATCCGGTTACTCCCAAACCAGAATAACTCCCAACTCGCTTCCGCTGCACAACTCTGACCTAGAGCAGATAAGAATGCTATCGAAGAACATAAGCAAAATCTTTCTCCATACACAGTTCATCCGACTCATAAAAATCTTAGTGACCATTCCACTTGGTCAAAACATCTCAACAGAATCTTAACTTAGAATAAGATGATCAATCCAAAGAATCCTGAGCTGCCCAACCAAAACTCTTCTTGCTCTAAGAGTCATCCCACTATATGGTTGAACCATCAAAATTACTCCTGAATTCCAAGTTGATAAGAAAACTCAACTCTGATTCAGGTCAACTTCTGATTCCCTCAAAAACATCTAGAGAATCTCTGACAACTTTTATAGCTTTCACCTCTACTTGAGATGCCTCAATCTCAAACCAAAGAATACGCAAAGATTCCCAACTAATCGCAAGTCACTTTTGCGATCCTACTCAGTTTTGATTCCAAAGAACTATCTTCCCAACTAAAACAACTTTCCTAATCAAGATAAATCTTTCTAGAACGGTTTACCTACCAGAAAAACTGATAGATCACCTCCAATAAATATCCTACTCTGCTGAGCTTCCTGAAGAAAAGAATAAGCCTTCACCATCTGCCTGGTCTACCGATAGTAGAATCCCAAAGGTTCCTGAATCATCGAAGAAATAGATCCATGCTGCTACTTCCAAAATTCATCTTAATGATACTGCTATGCCACAAGATCTTTCTTAACCAAAAGCTCCTTGAAACACAAAACTAACATCCAATTTCCACTAAAAATCCTTGAGACGAGTAAACATCTCCTCAAAGAAACTCGGCTCCAAACCAAACACCAACCATTTATCTTCTTAAAGAAACAAATGAGACCATGTCTGAAATGAGGTAACTCATCGACCTTAGTCTCATACTTCAATAAAGATAAGACACCCTTACTTGAGATCCAGGGAATCTCTAATCATCTGAATCTTCACTGCAGCAGGCATCAATGCTCTTCCAACACCATCTAAATCTGGCTCCAAAAGAAACATCTTCAGAACCATCTATGCATACTGCATCTCATCACACAGCTATTCCTTCTTGAAGCCACCAAGATACCACCACTGCTTCTGCTCAGCTGACAACTCAACTCTTGGAAATCCTTGCTCATTTGAGAGCAAATCAACCTCACACTCAGAAATATACACCAGTTCTTGAAAATACTTCCTTTGGACTCAAAGAAATCTTTTACCAATCTACAAAACTTATTCGAGACGGTAATAGATCTACAATCTCGATAGATCCACCTCCAACCACAACATATAAACCTCTTCTATTAGTGGTAGTCGTGTTCCACATACTCCTACCTTATCTACCTTTATAACCTATGTTGGAAAATTCGAACAGATAACCCAACAGATTAGGTAGTTATATAAATATATATATATATATAAAAATTACAAGTACGCTCTCTCAAGATAGACACTACTCCAGAGCCTAGATATTCACTCAGCCTAATACTCTGATACCAACTGTAGCGACCTGACTTTCCACTTCCGGAAAATCGCATCACTAATTAAGAAAGATAGGGATAGAAAAAGAAAAGAAAGAGAAGAAAGAGAAAACAACACATCAGAATCTCACAGCGGAACGATTTAAATATAATATAGAACATATACATAGTATCATATACATCAGAGTACACCACTAATCATCTCAATTTAGACAGTTATAACATTTCTGTCTAATACAATACAAGACATCAACACATAATAACACACACCGGAAATTCAAACCATATATCTACACGCTGAAGCCTCCTGCTCCATAGCTCCTCCAGATTTCGTCAAGAGATAACCTGAATCACTTGACTACTCATATATAATATGAGTACCCAAGAGTTTAATAAAACAGAAAATAAACACTCCGGTCAGACAGGGGTCTGGTGTGAGTAAACGGTTTAAGATTGCTTAACTTTAGAAAAACCTTTGAAAAGAAAAGGTATCACGTAGACTTCCCACACATAAACATGGAAAAGTTTTTACCTTACGCTAACCAAAACATTTGATAGGATATCCAGTGATATTATAATAGTGTCTAGGGTTTTCGAGTAAATATGAAATAGCCGAAATTGTTACATCAATTAAATTCCAGCTACTAGCCACAAAAGTGGGTAATACAAACAAAACCGTAGGGTCTCGTAGGGAAAATGGGTTTCCATCAATGGCAGGGCTACTGGGGTACCGCCCGTCACAGTACGTGGTCTAGATCACCGTACCGAGGATTACTCCCTTCATCCCCTGCAACACAAGGTCGGGACCATTCCTTACTGAACAGTCCCGAACAAGACCACCCCGCAGTTGGCTGCAGATCAACTGCCCACACAGCCGAAATATAAAGAGACCTCTAGAGAGGGATGCATCTTGCTCTCCAGTTGGAGCGACCCACGAACCCTTGCTGCACCTCCCCTGTTTTAGCCATTCCCTTTTGATGAGGCTTGAGGCTGCGATTACCTTTATAGGACCAATTATCTTAGAATGCTCATCGTCCGCCTGACGATGTGCTGAAAGCATTCAATCCATACAAGTTCGTTCCGGGTTCGAACGAAACCGAAGGCACTATCTCGTTGCACTCATTTTGGAATCACCCTCAGAGTCAACGACCATAGCCCTTGCACTCTGATCCACCATCTCGAATCTATAAGCACTATTCCGTCAAACTCATTACGGAATCACCCATAGAGTTATACTGACGTATAGCCCTTACACCTCGAGTCTTCTCTTGCTCCACTTGGATTAACGACTTACGTTTAATTGGAATCGATGTGGTTTTCGGATATCCAAATATGGAAACCCGATCCCGGTCTCATCGAAACCAAACGCCATTTTAATGTCCAAGTTATACTTAAGGGATTTAAACAATAGATATTTCAGAAATATAACATAACACAAATGGATGTATCATATTACACAGATAGATAAGCATCTATTACCACATGCATCTATACATATCACATAGCAGCATATAAACCACATCCCAGATATAACATATTCACATCATCATCCATCAATCAATGTCATCCAATAACAACCAATATCATTAATTCATCCAATGATATATATATATCATCCAATCATTAATCATTCATAACAAGTTTGATTCAAACTTGATTAATTTATTTAATCCTTAAATTAAATATTCTTACTTAAACACTTGGATTATCTTCAATCCAACTTCTGTTCATTAATTAATTACAAATTAATTAATTAACTAACATCACTTAATTATCCATTTCAATTAATCTTCCTTGATTAATTATCAATTAATTACTTTAAGTAATTCTTACCTAATTACTATATTAATTAATCATCCTGATTAATTACTTCCAAATTATACTAAGTAATTACCTCTTAATTACTTTCTAAATTAATCAACCTTGATTAATTATTCTTTAATTATCCTGATAATTATTCCTTAATTATCCTTTAATTAATTACACCTGATTAATCACACTTGATTAATTATTCTTAATTAACCATACTTAATTAATTATTTTTAATTAATCACCTTTAATTAATCATACTTGATTAATTATTCTTAATTAATCATACTTAATTAATTATTTTTGATTAATCACCTTTGATTAATTACTTTAATTACATTTAGTAATTAAAACTAAATTATAAATTAATTATTCTTAAATTATTAATTAATAATTAATTAATTATTTCCATTAAGTAATGATTACTTCATTAATTAAATTTTTTTCTTAATTAATTACTTTTACAAGTAATTAATCACTTAATTAAATAATTTAAATCTTTGACTAATTATTAATTAATTCTTCAATTAATAACTCAAATGATTAACTCTTAATCACATTACTTAATTACTTTTCATAAAGTAATTATCTTTATTTAATTTCCTTTAGTAATTAACCACTTAATTACTTTAATTACTTCCCAAGTAATTATATAATATTAACCCATAAGTGATTATCTAAATTAATTACAAGTTAATTACTTAATTAACTATTTAACTTAATCATTTAAAATTAATTAAATGATTCTTAACTTATTATATTAAAAAGATTCTTAATTAAGAAACATTGTCTTAATTAAATTATTCATATTATTCTATAACACTTAATTATGAATAATAATTGAATTATCACAATTATTTATCTTTAGATAAATAAAATTCTAATTTACATAATATAAATCCTTATTATAATTGATTATAAAATCCTTAAACGTTATACTTATTTAAAGTAAAATAAAATCTTTATAAATCAATTTATAAACAAACACATTCAAATTAAGTTTTTAAAATCTTTAAACCTTTCCAAATTTATTATTAAAGTTTAATACAAATTTTATTTTGAAACTTCCATATTTTAAAATATATAAACTTGTTTTAAAACATAACTTTGAAACAAATTTAATTTTGGAACTTGTTCATCCTTTGTTTTAAAAACTTAGTTTCTAAAATAAAATTTCCTTTGCATTAGCGACTTAACCAACTAGTTCTAATCCCTGACCAAATACCCGAGTAAACTTCACAAAAACCCAGTGACCTTCCCGAGTTTCCCTTACCTACCCACTGCTTCGAGCTAGAACGACGAAAACATGATGGAGGCTTCGAGTCCTACTCCTCCATCTACCCAGAACCCAAAACTTCCTGATACCCCCTTGCACCGTGCAACGTGCACCGTTCACCTTTCCACCAGCGACCATCGTCGCAGCTCCGACAAGTCAACTTCGACCCCAACGTCTAGTTTCCCAACCTAGAAAACCCAAACTCGATCGAGCACGAGATTTCGACCTTCAACTCCAAACTGTTCGAAAACCCCAACATCAATTTCAACCACCACCGGCCATCCCCTTCACCGGAGACCACGCCATCACCACCGTGGTTTCAACTCACTTCCCATCAACTCCCTAACCCCTCGCGATCCTTCACAAAAGACTCTCGAACCCGCAAAACCCAACAGAACAATACTGACACAAACAGGTTATTAAACCCTATTCCCTCAAATTACAATCATCACAATCTACTAAAAATTCATGAAACATTTTTCGCATGATCACAGAAGTCTACTCCACCTTCGAGTTCAACGGCAATGTCCAATTCGCCGTAGTTTGCCAAGATTCGAGCAATTTTCCCAAAACAGAAAAATCCTAAATTCTCACTAAAAACTAATCTAAAAATCATGATATGCTCAGGAAAAATCATGATTTACTATATATAACCTAGTTATAAGATCATAACAACAAATTTAATTCACAAAATTTTTGACCCAAATTCCATTTAACTGTAAATTTGAAGATTTTAAGCTAATCTTCCATTTTCAAACCTATATCTATTTTTAGATAAAAAGTTACATGATTGTGAACAACTTTTGTTTACATATTTTAAACAAAATCGAATTCAACAGGAAGTTAGTGAATTTATTAAGAAATTGCTCCCTGTTTTCATCACACAGGACCTACATTCACACTCAACAGGCAATCATACATCATATTCACACATGCATCAAATTTTAATTCAAATATGGCAGATATCATCAAGTTATTTATTCATAAAAACAGTTGAATTCCAGAATTAAAACTGTTTTAAAAGTTCCATTTACTCACTTGATTTAAACAGAAGACAGAGCAAAAGTTTTTACTTCTCAGGCATTCACTATACATACTTCCAAAGCATGCATTCATTCAAAATCCAAGAATTCAGGTAAACTTATTATTTTCATACATACATATAACAAAGAGTAAATCAAGTTGAAACTGTTTTTAAAATTTGTTTTACTCACCTAGAATCCCGTAGAAGACAGAACTGCATTTTCTTCTTTCCAGGCTTTCAATCTTATTTGCATGTTGAATATTTGATTCCAGCTCTTGCATGTTGATGTTTTCTTCTGAATTGTTTGATCTACTTCCAGGTTCTTGAATTACTTGAATTGTTCTAGTTTTCATATTGATTTGAATACCCAGATCTACAGATTTCTGCACTTGTTTCTTTTCAGATCTTTGTTCTTTCTGATTTTATTTAGTTTGGTTGCGATGAAGATAATATTTTTTTTTTAGCTGAAGAAAAACTTTTATTTTACATTTACAATTTAATTGAAACTTAATTACTAAGGAGAATGACATGTGTTCCTTTAAAAGTTTATATTCTTACAAATGTTACTTACATAACTTAATATTCTTGCAAGTGTTTTGTTGTTTTATTAATGTTTTCTTTTAAATATTATTTTATCTTTAATAACTAAATTTTAAGCTTATATAAATATTTATGAAATGTTTACATGATTATAAGATGTATTTATTTTATAAGAATAAGCTTTGGATTTCAATACATATATAAAAGTGAATTCATGTGAACAATTATAACTTTATTTATGCATTTGAATTAAATTGTGATGGTATTATATAATAAAACTTGAGAAATTGTTTTTAATACTTTATAAAATTTTGAAAAAATTTATCTTATGTAAAAATTAAAAATGAAAGACTATTAAAAAAAATGAACTTCTAATTTAAATCTTAAATATCATTTCAAAGACATTAAATCAAATTATCATTTCAAATTTCAAAACTAAATATATTCAAACTTGAAAACTCTTGTTAAATTCAAATTAATAATATCCCTATTTAAATATATATATACAAATATATATACACATTTCAAATAGAAAAACATTTTAATACTAAATTAGTTAATTTCCATATTAAATTTTAAAACAAATATCAAATCACAATATATACATTCATATATATTACAATTTGAATATAAAGTTTTATTACATTAAAAACTTCTTATTTATCAAAAATAAATATTCCAAATTAAAATGTTATAAATTTTCAAAAGAATTTAATCTTGCTTATTTATATTGTTAAGAAAAATATTAATAGATATTACCAAATTGTTATCATTAATCTTTAAAATAAATTTAACTTATCAATTTATAATATAAAATGATCAAATCAATTTAATTATTATCAACGATTATTAAATTGATATTGCTCAAAATTCCGGGTCGTCACAAAAGATCACCCTATCTATGCCACCATCGCTCCTCGTTCACCACCAGACTTCGGCCAGAGGCTCTTCAACACCACCTTCGCCTTTTCCCCCACATGCGCATGCCTAGCTTCCCCTTTTTCAACGCTATTTCCCCATGAACCAAGCCCAGACAACACAGACTCAAAACCCTAAAATCATCTCGGCTAGATAATACACCAAAAGGAAAAATTAAATGCTATTTTTCGTGGATTCTCCAAACCGCCTCCGCTTCAAGCGCATATCCAAGAAATCGGCCGAATCGCCTCAACTTCGATGAAGACCAATTTTCGTTTAACTCTCGATTTCCCTCTCCATATTCCCCTAAAAATTCTCAAACCACTTCTAAAAGCCACGTCTTTCCATGACAAACGTCATTGTACAATTATTTGTAGAATTATGTAGGTTAACTTTTAGCCATGGTTGACCTATCTACTGTAAAAGGAAGTTTTCTTCCTCATACTTAATGAAATCAGATGAAATAATTTTTAAAATATCCTACACTCTAAAATCAAAAACTTTTGTTTTGAAGTCATAGATTGAAACTAAATAGATATAGAGCTTTAGATTTCTGAAGTTAGTTGTTTTACTATTTGAAACAAACAAACATGGAATAGAACATCTTCCTGGAAGAAGAACAGTATCCTTCAATGCACAGCATTTTATATTTGTTACATTCTTAATCTAACCATGTTACCCTCATACACATGTGCATTCACACCCAGAATCATATATATATATATATATATATATATGTGTGTGTGTGTGTATGTGTGTGTGTGTGTTTATATAAGCTCCAACCATATACACAGATGTATACACATTTATGTTAAGTAATAAGAGAAAGGGAAAAAGTGTTTGCTCACATGATTGAACAGAGATGAACTGTTGTTTTGTTTACTTTTGCTTTGGGCTTTTACTGCCTTGGTCCTTTTGTTCTTTTAAAACTTTCTTCATTTTTTGAATGGTATATACAGGGCAGTGCCTATGTGGGTATATATAAAGAAAATGGAAGGGCTGAAGCTTGTACATGGCTTCATTTCATAAGATTTTATTATTTTTCTAGTTTTCTTTTAGCTGATTTGATATATTTTCATGTGATTTGATTTCCTTAATTCAAGCGTGACTTGATTTTGCTTTGACATTGATAAAACATTTTGTAACCTTTAAATTAAATGTTTTCCATGATGATGTCCCCTTGGATATGTACATCCTTTCATATATGTGTGTGTATATATATATATGTTTCTCTTCAAATTTTACATACACATATATATATATGTATATACATATATGCATATATATATATATATGTATATATGTATATATGTGTGTGTGTGTATATGTTTATATATATATGTGTGTGTGTGTAAACATATACAACCATTCATATATTTATTGTTGTCGTTCATGCACATATATATATTTATCTCCTACATGTTCTCGTATGCTTATATATATAGTTACATATACATATATGTTTACCTATTCATGTTTAAAATACATATATGTATACATATGTTTATCCATGTATAGATATTTATTTTTCTTTATGTACTTTTATACTCATGTATACATACACTTATACTTAATCACCTTTTACAATTTTCATATACATAGTTCGTATGGCATAAATATATATTACTTATATACTTGTATATTTTTAATTATCACAAAGCTCACACGTATATATATATATTTATTTTATTTTCCATCATTAAGCTTTTACATGCACTTATCTATACAAAATTTTTGTATGCATAACATTTTCATTTACTTAAATATGTTTGTCATCATATTTTTTTTTTTGCATTTATCACCTTCACTATTCCATATAACACATACACACACACATATATATATATTTGTGTGTGTGTGTACATATACTTATGCATATTTTATCACTATATATATTTACATATATAATCATGTTATCTCCTATTTACCTATATATTACTTCATATGGGCATCCATATATGTATACATTTATATACTTATATATATTATCAAACACCATAAGCTTTTGTGTGTGTGTGTATTGTTATCCTCCCTTTTGGCACAGCTACACAAAGGTGATTACGAGGATCAGACTTGACTATTGATGAGAAAGACGACCATGAGACGATAATAATATGACCAGAGCATGATATCTGAACGGTTATATCCAGCTTAGGGTAAATAAGATCAACGAATAATGATACAAGATGACAGAATGATGAAGGTTAGCTTGGTGGAATAGGTGTCGGCATAGATGTTTTATAAGTGGAAGAGTATAAATGAGGTCAACATAGTGTGTTGTGCTGAGCTTTTCTTATGGTGGGCCCAAGTAGCCAAAGGGGTCCAGGCTTGAAGATGTCAGTTAGGCTGAAGGCTGCCTTCGTCTATAAATACAGGGGTAGGGGGCCATTTTTGGGATCTCTCTCTCTCTCTCTCTCTCTCTCTCTCTTTTTAGAGGGACATCGTCATCTTCTTCTTCCTACTCCAAATACTCTGCCATATCTATTTTTCTTATAAACTTGTATCAATGGATTCTAGCCAATTGAACAACTCATGTAATTGTAATCAAATGAAGAATGAATGAAATTTGAAGTGGACGTAGGGAGATTGCTAGACCACTATAAAATCTTTGTGTCAATTTACTTTTATGATTTGTTCTCCAGATTCCATTAATTCTCTGATGTCCATGAAATTCTATGGGTGTTAGTGACCAATTTAGTTGCTAACATTTTGGCGCTTTCATTGAGAAGTTAATTGTCAGCTTGATTGGATCTCATCATCTATAGTGAATTTCCATATTCGCGTGATAGATCCGGTTGTTTACCAGCAAAACTTCCTATTCTTCTCAAATTTGAAAGAGATCTATAGGAAGCTACTAGCCATGGGATTGGATTCACTAATGTATGCAAGTTTTTAGGATTAATTGTTGAAGTTTGCATTGGAGTTATATAAAGGACGACCCATCACTCAATAAAGATAGTCGATCCCCTACTCAAAAGCCGATGGCCGATAGCTCTAGCATATATACTAAACAAATGCCAACCCGTGTATATCGACCCCTTGTGACCGAACCAGTAGTCACCGAGCCAACCCATCCGAACCTTGAGTCCCTCGTGCATGACTCGGAGAGAAATCTCCTATAACTCGGAGCAGCTAGGGATGTAACCCGAAGTGAAGGAAAGATAACTATGTTGCCCTATTGGTAATCTACTAACATCCTCGAATGAAAGATGAATGGCCGACCCATCTTAGCCTTCTCCCCATGACCGAGCGATTTACAAGGAGCAATCCGGACTGGGCCAACGAGAATAGACCCAAGCTGTCGAACTATATGTGTCGAACCACTGTTGGTCGATCCACCTTGGTTGAACCGCTTGGCCAAACTACTCAAGCCGATCCACCTTAGTTGAATCACCTTGGCCGAACCACTCAATCCAATCCAAATTGGCCAAACCGCCTTGGCCGATCCACCTTGGCCGAACCGCCTTGGCTAAACCACTCAAGCTGATCCACCTTGGCCGAACCGCCTTGGCCAAACCACTTATGCCGATCCACGTTGGACGAACCACCTTGGCTGAGCCACTCTTATATGATCCGCCTTGGTCGAATCACCTTGGCTGAACCACTCAGACTGATCCACGTTCGTCAAACCACCTTGGCCGAACCACTCAGGCCAATCTACATTGGCCGAACCGCCTTGGACGGCCACTCTTGGCCGATCCACCTTGCCTACCCTCCAACACTAAACCGCCTTGGCCGATCCACCATGCTTACACTCCAACACTGAACCGCCTTTTATTCTTGTGCTTTTTAAGCACACCGACCCAGTATCAAATATACCAAACTGTGTGCATAGGCCGATTCGAACTTATGTTACACCAGTCTCTTATACGACCCCTACTTTCAAAAAAAAAAATCGGATGCAATGCACCCAAACCCGTGTCGTAGCATAGTGCCCCCTCATTTTGGATTCAGAACTCAACTTAATAAAGGGACATTCTATCCACTTCCCTTATATTCTATGATCGACCAGGGCAAAGAGGATCAAGCTGCAGCTTCTGAATAGTAACAAGGGAACGAACAAGAAACCGCTACTCAAACGATACTCCCAAAGGTTGGAGAACATAGATGATATGACTCTAAGAAAACGCCATGATGACTCCAAGCGACATTCTTCACTAACCCAGCACTTCGAATTTAGTGACTCCAAGAAAACCAATGTTTGACTCTAACCATTTTGTTCCAAATGCTAATAAGGATATCATACTGATCACGTTAGAGGGGAGTCGAACCCCAGATATATTTTAGTAGCTAGTTAGTTGGAGAGCCTCCTACGATTATGGATCATTTCTATTACAAAATGAATGTGAACCAAAGTGAGGAGGAGTGGAGCAGACTAGGAAAAGTAACAATGTAGGCCCGTTGGCTAAGGACTCAGATTCCAGTAGACAAACAAGATCTTTAAATTTGACTCATATGCTCTTTGAAAGATTCAATCGATAGCCTCTACTTAGAGACTCGCGACTTAGAGCGGTACTGAAAACCAACCTCGAGAGAGCCCACCGAATCTAACGAAAATCAGGAGAATGTTGTATATTCCAAGATGCTCACTGATCCTAACATGGGAGATTACAAACACCTCCGAAGTGTGATCGAAAAGCCGATCTAGAAAGGAAAGCTTCAACAGTATGTACAAGTTCTGCAGAATGGAGGGCAGCGAACATCTGATGCCTATCAATAAAGGAATATGATTATCAATTGGACTGGTGATGGCCGACATCCCTTTGAAAGGAGCAAGAGGCAAAGTTGAATAGCAAGCACACGATGCTGCTTCACTTATCAATGAGATTTATTCCAATCTTCTTTGAATTATTTACAGTTCTATTTTTATTTCAATTTTACTGTGAACTACAACCAATTTGAACTAAACTACTTTCAAAATGATGCAGGTGACTAATTACTCAGATTTGGCCGCCAACCAATCCACGCAGACAGTGATCGGACCTGTGGAGTTTCATCAAGGAGAGCATGGTTCGATTGCTTACCATCAACAATATGCCTACGATTTAGGGATATAAACTAGAGATGGAAAAGCTCATCACGGTCAGAGCCCTATACGAAGTGTACATGATTGATCATCCATTCATCAACCTACATATTTTATTGGATGTCCTAACTAAGACTTGGAATGAATGTGGCCTGATCATCCATTCCTCGGGTCATAAAGTAAAGTATGATAAAAATACATACACCTCTCCTAAAGCTCAGTGACGCCAGATCTAAATAGAGTGGATGTGATTTGATCATATACACATCAACTCCTACCCGAAACACAAGAGGTAGTTCGAAAGCCCGACTTAAAGTAGCTGTGATGGACTGCCTACTCCTCAACCATCGCCCTCATTGCATGGACACAACTGCACTTTGGAAAATATGCAACTTAGTTTGTATACTCAATAATACATTATCCTCATTTTCTAGAAAGAGATACAAAGCAAATTGTGCAAGACTTGATTATCCAACCCCAGCATGGATGTGATCCAACCATCTATCATATACCTCCTTCCATGACTTGATTGGAAGAGCTACAATCATCAAGTGGACAAGAATCGACCGTCCATTTTTTAAGTTTCGTTCTTGATGATGGGGGAAGAGTCTCGTTCCATAAGCATAGGCGGTTCAACTGTTCATTCTACAACATTAGCCTCAATATGGTAAATGAAATACAAATCAAATGGTTGAAATTCGACTGCTCTCAAAAAAAAATTCTAAGTCCCAGAAGCGGACTAGAGTACTCTGAGTCCGCAGAACGTGGACTAGAGTATAAACCTTGAGAAAAATCACCGAGTCTCTGAAGCGAACTAGAGTACTCTAAATCCCAGAAAGCGGACTAGAGTGCCAACGACTTGAGAAAAATCTCTAAGTCCCTGAAGCGGACTAGAGTACTCTGAGTTCTTAGAGCGTGGACCAAAGTATAAACGACTTGAGAAAAATCTCTATGTCCTTGAAGCTGACTAGAGTACTTTGAGTCCCCAGCGCGTGGACTCTAGTATAAACGACTTAAGAAAAATCTCCGAGTCCTTGAAGCAGACTAGAGTACTCTGAGTCACCAGAGCGCGGACCAGAGTATAAACGGCTTGAGAAAATCTCTGAGTCCCTACAACAGACTAGAGTATTCTGAGTCCCCAGAGCATGGACCGGAGTATAAATGACTTGAGAAAAATCTCTAAGTCCCTGAAGCGGACTAGAGTATTCTAAGTCCCTAAAGCGCGGACCAGAGTATATACGACTTGAGAAATCTAAGTCCCTGAAGCAGACTAGAGTACTCTGAGTCCCTAGAGCGCAGACCAAAGAATAAACGACTTGAGAAAAATCTCTAAGTCCCTGAAGCGGACTAGAGTACTCTGAGTCACCAGAGCGCGGAACAGAGTATAAACAAATTGAGAAAAATCTCTAAGTCTCTGAAGCGGACTAAAGTACTCTGAGTCCCTAGAGTGTAGACCAGAGTATAAACGACTTGAGAAAAATCTCTGAGTCCTGAAGTGGATTAGAGTACTTTGAGTCCCTAGATCGTGGACTAGAGTATGAATGACTTGAGAAAATTCTCTAAGTCCCTAAAGTGGACTAGAGTACTCTGAGTCACCAGAGCGAGGACTAGAGTATAAATGGATTGACGAAAATCTCTAAGTCCTTGGAGTGCGGATTAGAGTACTCTGAGTCCCAAGGATGCGGACCAGAGTATAAACAATTTAAAAAAAAATCTCTAAGTCCCCAGAGCACGGGCTAGAGTATTCTGAGCCTCGAGTGCGGATTAGAGTATAAACGATTTGTGAAAATCTCTAAGTCCCTAAAGTGGACTAGAGTACTCTGAAACCCTGGAATGCGGGCCAAAGTATAAACGATTTAGAAAATCTCTAAGTCCCCGGAGCGCGGACTAGAGTACTCTGAGTCCCTAGAGTGCGGACTAGAGTATAAATCTCTAAGTCCTCGGAGCACGGGCTAGAGTGCTCCGAGCCCTTGGAGTGTGGACCAGAGTATAAATGACTTGAGAAAAATCTCTAAGTCTCTGAAGCAGACTAGAGTACTCTCAGTCCACAGAGCGCGGACCAGAGTATAAACAACCTGAGAAAAATCTCTAAGTCCATGAAGCGGATTAGAGTACTCTGAGTCCCCAAAGCGCGGACCAGAGTATAAACAACTTGAGAAAAATCTATAAGTCTCTGAAGCGGACTAGAGTACTCTAAGTCCCTAGAGCGCGGACCAGAGTATTAACGACTTGAGAAAAATCTCCGAGTCCCTGAAGCAGACTAGAGTACTCTAAGTCCCTAGAGCGTGGACTAGAGTATAAACGACTAGAGAAAAATCTCTAAGTCCCTGAAGCAGACTAGAGTACTGTGAGTCCTAGATCGTGGACTAGAGTATAAATGGATTGACGAAAATCTCTATGTCCCCAAAGTGCGGACTAAATTACTCTGAGTCCCCGAAGTGTGTACTAGAGTATAAAACGATTTAAAAAATATCTAAGTTCCCAGAGCACGGGCTAGAGTACTTTAAGCCCTCAGAGTGCGCATTAGAGTATAAACGATTTGTGAAAAATCTCTAAGTCCTAGAAGCGGACTAGAGTACTCTGGACCCCCGGAGCGTGGGATGGATTATAAACGATTTAAAAATCTCTAAGTCCCCAGAGCACGGGCTAGAGTACTCTGAGCCCCGTACTGCGAATTAGAGTATAAACAATTTGAAAACAATCTCTAAGCCCCTAAAGCGGACTAGAGTACTCTGAGTCCCTAGAGCGCGGACTAGAGTATAAACGACTTAATGAAAATCTTTAAGTCCTAAACTGTGTACTAGAGCATAAATCGTTCGACAAATGTTTAAGTCCCTGGGGCGTGGACCGAAGCATGAACACAAATTGGGCGCAAGTCGACCGGGGGAAGAATAAATCTAAGTCACCAGATTGTAGAGTGGCACATAAACTCGATAAATAGAGGAGTGGATTCAGACCCTTCTCTATTCCCCAAAATTTGGACTGAAATTGATAGGAGGAGTATTAACTTACTAAGGATGGAGTTCGACCATCCGACTTATGGCCTGGCTAAATCAATGCTGGGAGCAGGATTACAAATGACTAAAAGCTGAATACGATAGCTCATTATAGCTCTAGCTTGGTGTTGTTTACAACTTAAGGCAACCATCGCAAGGAGGCCACAATACAAAACCAATTGAAATGGCATCCAAAGCTACGATCGACCGACTATATCATACCTCAGATTAGGGGTCAACATCGATTCACACTAAGCACATCCGACCGTGATCCAAGTGGCCCTTGAAAAACTGTGACCACTAATGTGTGGAAAGGAGAGTAAACCACGAAGACTTAGTCATTAATTCTCTAGCACTCCTATTCGATCCATCAGGAGGAGTATGATACCGGATGAGCATGACCCGACTGCTCTTGAGCCAACATTACCCCGAGACCTAATTATAGAACATGAACCAAAGTGGACGTAGCTGACTGTCTAGCACCCAACTTACGCCAATAAACCGACGACGCATCAGAGTATTCCCCTTGGAATGAAAAACCACAATACAATCCAGGATAGGTGAGACTCAGCCCATCATTCAACGGGAAAGAAAGTAAGCTAAAGTGGGCATGGATGGCCTTCCTACTTATCGGTATATACCCCAAACTTGGGGGCACAAGCGAAAAGCAGGACAATTGTGAACCGATTTTTCGCCCATCAACTTTATGTCCTTCGATTTTTGGAGGGAGTATAAACATAGCTAGGACGAGACTCAACCGTCCATGCAATACATTTGTCAACCCGAGGCTAGAAGCAGAAGCATGATCATCCAAAGACTGACTACGATAGCTCAATATTGAAACTTATATATAGTGTTCATAGCTATTTAAGGCTACGACCGAAAGAATGCCTAGCGATACAATCATTAAATCGATGCCTAAGCTCATTGGCAACTGAATATCACTCCAAGCCAAAAGACGGATAAAAGATTATGAATGCATTGAATGGAAAGTGCGTTACTCGAATATACAAACAACTCCAAACTCAAAGATAGACCCAACTATGTTGCTTCATGCAACTCGAGGCTGACCCCTACTTGACATTTTCTTCAACGTGCCTCTAGGCCTGATCTTTGGCCATTTGTAGATAATCGATTAGAGCATTCAAAGCCCTTCACTATCAAACTTAATAACTCACGATAAGACTCTAGAATTTGACCAGAGAAATCATCAATATTGACCATCCCAACCATATTTCACATCGAACGTTATGCAAAATAGTTATATCTAATCTCAAAGAATCCGAGATTGCACCCTCTAAGCTGACAGTCGACTTGCAGCCAGCCATGGTGACCCTTTTCGGGTGCTGAATATCAAATCACAGCCCAGTGCAATGATGGTAAAAGGATTAGTAGGATTTTTCTGAATAAATGATGATATGTTCCCTTGGACCCATTCTAACATGCATGTGTGATTTCGCCGACTATCTCGATTCATGCATTGGATATCGACGCGAAGCTGCAAAAGCTAGCGTAATGTCTATTGATTTCATCATGAAAGATCCACTCTTACTTTTAGGCTCACTACATTAATGTCTGTGCCTGCCAGCCATTGCGACAGGGCATAAAATCACCTGAGACATCTGAAAGACTACTTAAATATAATATCGAACTGCTATGTCCTGAAACTTGATTCCTGTGTTATGGCACAAGAGTCGTGTTAATGACTCCCTAGGAACGATCGATCTGCTACGTCCTGAAACTCGATTACTGTGTAACAAACAACGATGCTTAGTATGAAGCCTCGACTTCCAACCTCAAACTTTCTAGAGAATTTGGAGTTGGAACTTTACATCTCTTTTGTGATTCCTGATTGGTAGCACGCAAAGTTAGGAAGTTAATGTTGCCAGGGGCATTGTCTTGCTCATTATCTCGGCCAGTTCCAAGAGATACTAGCCAACTTCACATGTTACATCATTACACACATCCTCAGGGAACAAAATAAAAAGAGTCGATTCATTGGCTAGGCTGGCCAGTTCCAGGGATGTGCAACAGACATACTTTGTTCCGGTTGAAATACTTAATATTCCAAGCATTGACGGATGGATCTCGGCTAGATCTTGGAGACAGAGCCAAAAAAGGGGTCATGGTCGACTACTATCAAAGATTATCTATAATGAGGAGTTCTTACTGAACGGAGGAATGGAAAACAACAGATCCTCCTCAAAGCTTCACTCCAAATCATCCAAGAAGAAGTCATGAGTAGAAAGAAGTTCATCCATTCCTATGCCTCAATGTATCACCCATGATGAAATCAAACAAGTTTCCAGAGAAGTTCATGAAGAAATGCAGTGATCACACCAAAGGGCAAACCCTGGCAAAGAAAATCCTATGCTACGAATATTAGTAGCCAACTATCAATCAAGATGCAGTTGATCATGCTAGACAATGCGACGAGTGCAAGATGTTTGCAAAAAATCCAGAAGCCCCTTGATGGAAATTACTCAAATGGCTAGTCCATAGCCGTTTGCCACTTGGGGGCAATGACATCATCGTCTTCTTGCCGATCCTAAAGGGGGTGCGAAATACGCTATCATAACAGTTGATTACTTCACCAAATCGGCAGATGAAGAACTTTTAACTATGACCAAGAAGAAGAAAATAATCAACTTTATTGTCTGTAACGTTATCTACCCTTATGACCTTCTATAACGCTAAAATTCGACAATGCTAAATTTCAGAACTTCTACTGCCAGCATCATATTGAAAAGAATTTTTGATATTTGCTCGCCCTCAAGCAAGTGGATAGGTTGAAGCTGTGAACAAAATCATAAAGTCTATTCTAAAAAGAGGTTTAGAAAAGGCTAGAGGTAAATAGGTGAATAAGCTACCAGTAGCATTATTGGCTTGCAGAACCACTGTGAGTCTGCAACTTGCCATACTCCGTTCACCTTTGCTTACGGCTCTAAGGTCGTCATCCATGTGGTACTTAAAGTCCCCTCTCATCGAGTGTTTGATTGTAATCTTTATTTCATAAAAAAATAAACAAACAAGGAACTGCAATCGAATTGCAATTAAACTAGATGGAATTGGTGACGACTTATGAGCATATAATACGCATTCTAGAGCCAAAGGTAAGAATATGTACCCCAAACATGCACGTGTATATTCAAAAAATTTGATTTTTTGAAATCGATAAAAATTGATTTTCGCTTAGAGTTATTAAAGAAAAGACTAGGTTATATAACTAAAGCTTACTAGTCATGTAGAACCAAACATGGATGGCCACTGATCGAATGCAATCCTGGATTTATACTATTGAGAATCAACCAAGCGTCAAACAACCGAAGTGGGATACGACACCTTGGGAAGATGAAATTGAAGGATAACGACTATTTAGGGAACCTTATGGATTTCTTTGTAGAGACTTTTGAAAGGGAGTGCGGACTAAAGATCTTAAGGCTAATTTAACACCAGGGCGGGGGTGAATAGTGTTTAATGGATTCTAGACTTACATGGAATAAATTAAAATTATGACAAAACAAATATAGAACTTAATCACAAAACGATCACAGAATCAAACACAGATGTAGAAAGTAAATAAAAAGTAGTAAAAGGAAAGAACACACCAGATTTTATACTAGTTCGGAGTTACCCTACATTCAGTCCTGTAACAAGGCAAACATCTCATACAGATTTTTATTATACCAATGTCGAGATTATAATCCCTACTTTCTAAAGGCCTTGAGGTACCCTCCTGTCTCACGAGTCCGGAGAAAACTCTCTCGATTTACAGGACATAAGATCACCCAATTGATTTCCAAGCACAACCACACCTTATAGAGAGACTCGATAAACTTTTGATTACAAATTGATCCTATAACTCTGAATAACATTTTGATCTTCGAGAAAGGGCAGAGAATCAAACAAGAATGCGATTCTAATTTGATCCACCTGAAATTTGGCAGAATTTTGGCACGATCTTAAAAATATAATAATTTAGAATATGAATTTATGGAGAAGGAGTGAAGAAAATAGTTAGTTAAAAAATTCATTTGTGAAGGTTACTTATAAAGCAACAATGGTCACAACCATTCGTGAAGAGATTCGAACGAATAGACACTTCTTTTGAAAACTGAAACTTTTGAATTCAACGGCCATCATGTCGACATGGGGTATCCCATGATGATGACATCCCTATGTTAAAAACAATGCAAATTTTTTTGTAAATGATATAGAAAGGAAAACATGATAAAATGATTCTGAGGTAAAAACAAAGTTTAAAACAAGAGTTTTAAAAAAAACAAAAAAAAAGAATATTTTAATGCTAAAACAGCCTTTTGAAAATCATTTGAAAAGATAATTTTTAAGGCTAAAATATTTTGAAAAATAATTTTAAAAACCATTTTGAAGTGTTTGCAATCTTCTTCTTACAGAATATCTCATCACATCAGGACTTGAGAACTTGTACAAAACCAAGATGTCCGTGGGTTTATAAGCCACTTGTCGTAGGTTTGTAAGCTACTTGTTGTGGGTTTGTAAGCCACTATGAAGGTAGAAATGGGTTCCATCCCAAATGAAATTCAAATGAAGATTTCCATGCTATTATGAATTTTTAACAAAAACTAGATACATATCATGAAATCTTGATTTTGATACTCATGAGTCTTCAAACTTGATTTCTTCATTCTTGATCTTTATACCATACAGTCTTCAATAATCAGTACCTGCCTTATATATATCCTGCATAATAACATTCATATATGTCTAGGCAATAGTGTTAGTATATAAGTTATAATTAAATAAGGTACAAAGGTTGTTGTCATCAAAACCACTATCTCCGGTTCCTAACAATCTCCCTCTTTTTGATGATGACAACCTTATAAAATATACTTACCACTTCGATCATATCATAACCCCCCCTTACACTAACAACTCCCCCTTACTCCAAACCTACTATTTTATATAACTTCTCCCCCTTTGTCATCAATAAAAAAAATAACCTACAATCCTTGAACTTAATAGAAAACAAACATATGACATAAGAATAATAACTTATGAAATATAGCATGCTAAGTTAAATGGAATTCAAGATCTTATACACAAAAGATTATTTTTAGAAGAACATTAATTAAGATAACAATTATATACAAATTAACAAACCAATATACAATCAAGAAAACGAAAAAAACGCTTAAGACCCTTAACTATTGGTGATTTATGGACCGAACAATTTGGATAGTGGAGACAAAAGTTTCCACGTTGTTCGACCAAGTTTCCATTAGCGTCAAAAAGGACCTCTCTAACGCAAATCACACCATCGTCTTCATCCGTATGAATATCTGGATTCGGCAGAGGATGTTCTTATTCTTGATCTTTTTGTGGTTCTTTCAGAGGCTCTTCTTCTATGGAATTCATGGCTTGTGATGATTCTTCGATGACAATGGAATTGGTATGGTTATCCATAAGGAAGTTTTGTAAATTCCTAAGGATTCTTCCTTGCCTATCTTGTTCTCTAGCCATTCGCAGTTGACTCACTTGAATCTCTGTCTTCTTCTGTAATTTGATGACTCGTACGTGTGTGGAACGTTGAAAAGGACCAGAATAAGGAGAAGTGGGTGAAGAAGGTTCATTATTAGAAGTGGAAGCCATTAATTTACTGTTTTAGAAGTTTATTGCATAGAATAGAATAGAGAAAAGGAGTAAAAATCGAAATATATAAATAATAACTAATTTTAGAGGGAAATTTAAATTTGAAAATTTCAGCCTGTATGTTGACATAAGGGGATTGGTCATGTTGACATGCCTAGTTCAATTTTTGAATTTTTTTATTTATATAATTATTAACTATACTTGTATTATTTATAATTTATATTTCAGTTAATAAACATATACCTAATTATCTTCTAAATTTAGTAAAGTTTTGTTCGTTTAATGGTTTTGTTAATATCAACAATTTATTTTTCAGTATTAATATATTCAAGAGTTATGACTTCTATACTTATAGTATCTCTGAGAAAATGATGTCTGATATCAATATGTTTTATTCTACCATGATGAGTTGGATTCTTAGATAGATTTATTGCACTAGTATTATCACAATAAATTGGTGGTTTAGTTATAGTTTATCCAAAATCTTTTAAAGTTGTTTCATATATATAACCAAAGCAGTAGATATATATTCTACTTCAGTTGTTGACAAGGATACAATGTTTTTCTTCATACTAAACTAGGAAATCAAAGAATGTCCTAGAAAGTGACAAGTTCCACTTGTACTTTTTCAGTCTGATTTACAACCAGTGTTATCAGCATCACAATATGAAATTAAATCAAATACATCATTTTTAGGGTAAAATAAACCATAATCTAAAATATGTTTACATATCTTAAAATTCTTTAACAGCTTTTAAATGAGTTTCTTTAAGTTGAGATTGGTATCTTGCACAGAGACAAACACTATGCATGATGTCAGGACGACATGTTGTTATATAAAGCAGCGAACCAATCATTCCCCTATATAATTTTTGATCAACATCTTTTGATTTATCTTCTTTACTTAAAGCCATATTATTTATCATTGGAGTTGGTTTTCCATCAGAAATGATCAATCCAAATTTATTAATTAAATCCTTAGCATACTTTTCTTGACTAATAAAAATTCCTTTATCTAATTGTTTGATTTGAAGTCCTAAGAAGAAACGTAGTTCTCTCATATGACTCATTTCAACTTCTTTAGTCATTATATCTGAAAATTGTTTATTCATTATGTTATTAGTTGATACAAAAATTATATCATCTACACATATTTGTACTAATTAAACATCATTTTTGTTCCTTTTAATAAAAAGAGTAGTATCTATTTTACCAATTTCAAAACCATATTGTAGTTAGTAAGATCTTAGTCTTTAATACCAGGCTCGAGGAGCTTGTTTCAGACCATATAAAGCTTTCTTTAATTTATATACATGATTTGGAAATTTATTAATCTTCAAAAAGTGGAGGTTGTTCAACATAAACATCTTCTTTTACAAAACCATTTAGAAAAGCACTTTTAACATCCATTTGATACAACTTGAAATTATTGTAGTTTGCGAAAGCAAGTAGAATTCTGATAGCTTCTAGTCTTGCTACGGATGCAAAGGTTTCGTCTTAATCAATTCCTTCTTCTTGATAATAACCTTGCACGACTAAACGAGCTTTACTTCTCACGACCTCACCAAGTTCATTCATTTTATTTTTATAAACCCATTTTGTTCCAATTATACTTTTATCCCAATTCTAGGTCCCCAAACATCATTTTTGGTGGACTAATTCAATTCTTCTTGCACAGAAAGAATCCATGAATCATCATATGATGCTTCCTTTGGATTTTTAGGTTCGATAGTTGATATAAAAGCTACATTACTCATACTATTTAGTTGATTTCTTGTTTTAACTATAGATTCAATATTTCCTAGTATCTATAGGATGATCTTTTAATAGCCTAATTCTTTATTAGGTTGAATGACTTCACAATTAGTTTCATTTTTTGAAGTTACAAAATCTTCTTCATCTTCTATTTGTACAGTATCTTTAAAATTTTCATCAAGAGATACATGCATTGTTTCTTCAATAGTGTCAGTTCTTAAATTATAAACTCTAAATGTTTTACTTCTATTAGAATATCAAATAATCATATCTTTATCGGATTTAGGTTCAAATTTGTCTAAATTATCTTTTATATTAAGAATAAAACACTTACTACCAAAAAATTTAAAATAAGCTACTATGGATTTCTTATTGTAAAGTTTTTCATATGGTGATTTAGTAGTTAATGGTCTAACTAAAATCCTTTGAATATATAACACGCTGTAGCGACCGCTTCAGCCCAAAAGTTTTTAGGTCAGTTACTATTAGAAAGCATTTTTCTAGCACACTGTTGAATCGTTCTATTCTTACGTTCTACCACTCCGTTTTGTTGTTGAGTTCTTGGAAAAGAGAAATTATGAGTAATTCCTTTTTTATTATGGAAATTCTCAAAATTTTCATTTTCAAATTCTCCATCGTGATAATTACGAATAGTTTTTATTTTTAAAGAAAGTTGTTTTTGAATTCTTTTAGCGAAATTTTTAAATAATTCAAAAGCATCACTTTTAAGTTTAAGAAAAATTGTCTAAGTATCTAGAATAATCATCTAAAATTACAAAAACATATTTATTGTGATCAATTAATTGAACTTGAGATGGGCCAAATAAATCTAAATGAAGTAGTTCTAGAGGTTTAGAAGTAGAAATCATATCTTTTAATTTAAATGAAATTTTCTTAAGTTTTCCTAATTAGCAAGCATCACATATACTATCTGCTTTAAAGTTTAACTTGGGAAGACCTCTAACTAAGTCAAGTTTTGATTACCTAGATAACATTTTGAAATTTAAATGACCAAATCTTTTATGCCAAATCCAAGGGTAACTTGTATTAGCCAAAAGAAATAAGTTATCGTTTGAAACTTTCATACTAAGGATGTAAATGTTTTTCTTTCTAATTCTTTCAAAGATAATATTTGACTTATTATCTTCGACGTGACACTTATCTTTTCCAAATTTAATTTTAAATTCTTTATCATATAGTTGACTTAAACTAGGAAAATTATGTTTTAAATTCCTAACTAGAAAAATATTAGAAATAAGAGGAGTTTTAGAATTACCGACATTGCCGATGTCAATCACATATCCTTTTGAGTTATCTCCAAAGTTGACCAATCCACCATCTTGATATATAATGTCATTAAGTATCTCGGAATTTCCAGTCATATGCCTTGAACAGCTACTATCAAGTATCCATTTATCTTTCCCAATTTGCACTCTTATTCCATTGGTTGTTAATTCTTCAAAATCCATGTAACATGTATGTTCCTGCATAACAAACCAATTCGATAGATTACATGATTTTTCATAAAAACTACTAATATGCGTCCATGCTTCGCACACGGGCTGTTTGTGTTATTGTATACGTTGATATTTTGTTTAAGCGCAAATATGTAAACGGAGGGCATTTTGAGAATTTCAAAACGATACCGAGTAAATTAGTTCAACGAATTTTCTTTATTAGTAGTAGAGATATGCAGACTTATGATACTTTGATGAAATGCATAAATTCAAACGAGTATTAACAAAATTTTCGAAAAATGCCATTTTTAACTTTTCAAGTTTCAGATTATGAAAACTATGAAAATCTATGCTCTGATACTAATTGAAAGGAGTGCAGATTAAGGATCTTAAGGCTAATTTAACACTAGAGGGGGGTGAATAGTTTTTAATGGATTCTAAGACTTATATGGACTAAATTAAAATTATGAGACAAACAAATGCAGAATTTAATCATAGAACAATCATAGAATCAAACATAGATGCAGAAAGTAAATAAAAAGTAGTAAAAGGAAAGAACACATCAGATTTTATACTGGTTCGGAGTTACCCTACATCCAATCTTGCACCAAGGCAAACACCTCATACAGATTTTTATTGTACCAACGTCGAGATTACAATCCTTAATTTATAAAGGCTTTGAGGTACCCTCTATCACACGAGTCCCGGGCAAACTCTCTTGATTTACGGGACACAAGATCACCCAATTGATTTCCAGGTACAACCGCACGTTATGGAGATTCCAATTTGATCCACTTGAGAATTTGGCAGAATTTCGACACGATCTTAAAAATATGAAAATTTTAGAATATGGATTTGTGGAGAAGAAGGAGAGAAGAAAATAGTTAGTAAAAAAATTCGTTTGTGAAGGCTATTTATAAGGCACCAACGGTCATAACCATTCGTGAAGAGATTTAAACGAATAGACACTTCTTTTGAAAATTGAAACTTTTGAATTCAATGGCCACCACGTCGACATGGGGTATCCCATGATGTCGACATCCGTATGTTAAAAATAATGTAAAATTTGTTTTGTAAATGGTATAGAGGAAAACAAGATAGAATGATTATGGAGTAAAAAGAAGTTTAAAACAAGAGTTTTAAAAAAACAAAAACAAAGAATATTTTAATGCTAAAACATCTTTTTGAAAATCATTTGAAACGATAATTTTTAAGGCTAAATTTTTTGAAAAACAATCTTGAAAATCATTTTGAAAAACCATTTTAAAGTATTTTTGCAAGCTTCTTCCTACAGAATATCTCATCACATCAGGACTCGAGAACTTGTACAAAACCAGGATGTTCATGGGTTTGTAAGCCACTTGTCCTAGATTTGTAAGCTACTTGTCATGGGTTTGTAAGCCACTATGAAGTTAGAAATGGGCTCCATCCCAAATGACATTCGGAATGAAGAATTCCATGCTATAATAAAATTAAAAAAAAAACTAAACACATATCTTGAAATCTTGATCTTGATACTCATTAGTCTTCAAACTTAATTTCTTTATTCTTGATCTTTATACTGTACAGTCTTCAATAATCAGTCCCTGCCTTATGTATATCCTACATAATAACATTCACATATATCTAGATAATAGTGTTAGTATATAAGTTATAATAAAATAAGTTACAAAGGTTGTTGTCATCAAAACCACTATCTCCAGTTCCTAACAACTTTAACTTGTTTCGATTCAAAGCACGTCATGTATGCACTAATACGTACTTTAGAGGGTAAATGTTATTCGACTTTTTGGCGTGGCTAGACAAAGGAGATTACGATGACCAGACTTGGCTATTGACGAGAAAGATGGCCATGAGACTACAATAATCTAATCAGAGCATGATATCTGAACAGTTATATCCAGCCCAGGGTAAATAAGATCAACGGATAGGTGATACAAGATGTCAGAATGATGAAGGTTAGCTTGGTGGAAGAGGTGTCGGCATAGATGTTTAATAAGTTGAAGAATGTATAAGTGAGGTCAACATAGTGTGTTGGGCCGAGCTTTTCTTATGGTGGGCCCAAGTGGCCAATGAGGCCCAGGCTTGTACAGGGGTAGGGGGCCATTTGTGGGATCTCTCTCACTCTCTCTTTTTAGGGGGACTTCATCATCTTCTTCTTCCTACTCCATATACTTTGCCATAGCTATTTTTCTTACAAAATTGTATCAGTGGATTCTAGCCAATCGAACAACTCAAGTAATTATAATCAAATGAAGAATGAATGAAATTTGAAGTGGACTTAGGCCGAGATTGCCGAACCACTATAAAATCTTTGTGTCAATTTATTTTATGCTTTATTCTCTAGATTCCATTAATTTTCCGATGTCCATGAAATTCTACGGGTGTTAGTGACCAATTTAGATGCTAGTATATATTAATATATATATATATATATGGATACTTTATCTTAATTTTTAAATGGTGGTGTTTATATACACACTTCTATAATATCTCATCATATTTAGAATATACATTTAAAATTTGAATATGGTATTGAATTAATCAATTTATATATCCAAATATTTTTAAATATTAGAAAACTCATCTATTTGACTTATAAAAATTTATATTCCAACAATTATTATAAGTTAATTACGCAATATTCGATGGCCAAAAATCCCGTTCGTCGCATTCCTTCCCCCTTAGAACTTTTCGTCCTCGAAAAGGAATGAAGCGAGAATTTTAATTTTTAATGTTTATTATTTATTAAATCATTCTTTAAACAATTTAATTTCCTTACTCTTTTTATTATACAATTTCAAAACACTTTAAAATTACATAATATTACCAAATTAGTTTTATATAAATTACCTTTCATAACTCGATGTTTTAACAAGTCCAACCTTGTTCTCACAAAAATTTAGTCATACGTTGATCAGGCATAGGACGGAATATCTACAAGTACTTAGTAGACCCGTTTTCAATACCCGGTGAAAATACTTGAAAAAACGTTTTTCAAAAATGCTATGGAAATCATCACCCCCCCATGGATCACAGTTAACACGATGATTGTGCCGCCATCCTGGCGAAATCCATAAGAAACTATAAGCATCTGCAGCTCTAGACTTTCGCCATGGGAACTACAATAGATCGCAGCTACATCCAAGGTTGCGTTGCCATCATATCAAAACCCATTTAACTGTAGTCATCAACGCCACTCGAATTACGCTGCCAAATGAAACTTTACCACATAGATCGCAGACTACACCAGTCAAACCCAATGTAGACTGTTGGCACTCACTGCCACATGAATTTCGCTATGGAACCACAAAGATTGCAATCTACCGATGTTACATCGCTCTTCCAAAAAATCAAACGTAGATTATAGGCAATCATAGCCACTCGACTTATGCTTTGGAACACAGTAGATCGCAGTTACAACAAAGGTTACGTGGTCATCACATCAAAAACCAATGTAACAGTAGGCATCAGTGCCACTCGACTTACGCTACCCAATAATGATCATCAGAAACTCGAGTTTGGTCCGGACGTCCTCTGGGATCCGAATTTCATTGACCCGTCCTTAGGGTTCTAGGAAGAACCACTTACTGGATCTCCTACTATAAGTTTCGACTCTCAATGGGAGTGCCTTTCTTCAATACGTTTCTCAAAACGTATTATACTATATACGTATATAGTACCTTTCAAATCATACTCTTTATATGTATCACATACAAACTTCATTTATACAAAGTCGATATCTTCAAAATTGATAATTCTCAAATTTGGTTTACCAGATTTCCAAAACTGACTTTTTGCCCAAAATCAAAAGCCTTTCCAAATCAGTGAGTTCTAAAACCCTTTCATTTTAATTCTCATATGCATATAAAATCATTCTTTTTAACTCGAATAATTTTTGGATCAAAACTTTCCGAGTCCACTTCATACTCACAGAAACTCCATTTAGTATTTCAATATCATTCAAAAATCATTTCCTTCTGGCCATATTGTCAATAAGGGGAGTTTTTATATATAATAAATATATATAACCTCATTAATGCCAAATCAACTTTTTCAAGTTCGATTTCCTTTTTCAAAGTCATTTGTAACGTTACTCACTTCTTATAAAGTGAGTTTCAGCTATAGTACTATCCACTTCATTTTAAATCATCATACTTATTCAAAATATACTCTTTCATTCCAAATCATTTTTTCCTTAATATTCCGATTTCGATTCCAATTCCAAATTGCTTCGAGTTTCAATTTGGGTTATAACTTCAATTTATCCCAATTTGTATTTAAATCCATGATTTAAATATAACCAATTTCCACTCCGACCAGTTTGAATTTAGGAAATAGCTTGAATAGTTGTAAAATAGTTAAATAGTTAATATAAGATAGTCAGAGTTTTAAAAAGAAATGGTTTGTATAGTAAACAGCATGAAAAATCCAAAATAATTTTGAATATTTAAGAAGATAGATTTTAAGACAGTTTGTCTTAAAACAATTTATTTGAAAATAGTTTTAGAATCAAGCTGATTCAATCCCAATCTCCCATTCAAATCAATTTCAAATTTCCATTTCCACTTAGATTGATTCAATCCCGATTTCAATTTGAATTATCTACGATTCCCATTATAATTCAAATCAATTCCCATTTCGACTTCCTACTAATCCAACTTTGATTACTATTTCAATTAATTTAATTAAATTTCAATTTTGAATTAATTTCAATTCCATTCCCAAAATTTAAACCATCTCGATTTATATAAATTCGAGTTCGGCTTTCAAAATATTGATTTAATCACTTAAATCAAATTAACCTTTAAGATTTAGTTTGACAACCCAAGTTTTTTAAAACAATTCAATTCTGAGCCTAAATTTCAGATATTCATTTAATTTACCTTTACTTAAACTTATATTCAAGGTTCGAGTGAGAGTTAAACCTTTCTAGAACAAATCAGTTTTCAGAATTCAATTTATTTCTCAATTATAACCTCAAAATTTTAAACCCAATTCTTTAAACAATTCCGGTTGACAAGTTAATTTTTAACACTTCAATCTTAAGTTCAAAGTGGTTCCAATTTCTTAAGTTCAATTTTATTCCTTAAAATCAAAATCATTTAAACAATTTCAAATCAAAGTTTTATTTACATTTAATTTCAGGAATGGATAAATATCATTTCAATCCACCTCCTTATTATTCGAAATAATCAAATCTGTAGTTTTATATACTGTAAAATTGTATACAGAATGATAGAAAATAAACATCCAAATCATCTAAAACATCAATCAATAACATCCATAACAAATTTCAGAATTTGAAACTCGTTTATGTTTCAAAAATCGTTTTTGAAATCAATCACGTATTCATAACTTCTTTTGCACCCCTTCTCACCTATTCCATTCCTTTTACAATATAATTCATTTAACTTCCATAAGTTAAATTTCAATTTCGCCTTGAAATTTTCAATTTTGGTTATAAGTTAAAAATTTAATCGGCTTGTCCGGAGTAAATTTCCAATCCGTTCAATCCATTAAACCTTACTCAATTTTAAATTTTACACCCATATCCAATTCTTGTTGATATCACTTCCTACTTATAAGTTCAAAATTTTATTTTTCTTTGGGTTATACTTCTCGTTTTCAAAAGGGGGATTTCATAATTCAAACATCCAGTTATTTATTTCAAATCTCTTTAAAACCATGTATGCCCACACACACACATACACATATACATATATCTCATTCACATATCAAGTCACACTTTAAATTTTAAACCATTCTTGGTTTTTAATCCAAACAAATTCACTTTCAAACAACTCTTGTTTTAGAACAAAGATTTCTATATTCAAAAATAGTCTAAATAATATTATTTATTATTTCCTTCCACACTTTGAAACAATTTCAAAGTTTTTGGGACTAGATTCAAAACTTCACACTTAAGATCCATTTTTAACTTACAAGTTATGCTTATATAATTAAGCTCATATAATTACACTTCCTTAACATTCCACCATGTGTTATCATTGTTAAATTTGTAATAACCATCCTTTATTGGGACATAACAACCAATTTATGATAATTATCATATCTAGAAACCAAACACACCATATATTCTATCATAATTTACTGGAATTATAAAATCAGGTTATCTTATTTTATTTTATAACACCTTAAAAAATACTTCCGAAATTTTCGGAATTTTAAATTCTGGTTTGAATCTATTTCTAGCCTAACTTACTTGTATAATTAATACTTACATAAATTTTTATTTGGTTATCCATATGTTTCAGCTTGAATTTAATAATTTTCCTTGATTTTAACAATTACAGCCAATCACTTTGATATACTATAATAATCTGCCAAAAATTATTTCTTTTATATATAAAAATAATTTAAAAATAATTTTTAAAAAAACCATTATATGAGAAAATAACATGTATGCCCTCATGTATTACACTCAACTCATTCTAGGGTACCACTGTCCTTATCTCTAATGAGTAATCCCCACTAGAGCCAAGGTTTTCGCTTAACCTTCAGCTCTGATACCATGTGTAACAAAGAGCAATTTTCCACCCTCGAAAATCGAAACTAATATGTCCACTGTATAGAGTGCCGAACAATCGAGTGCTGGAAATACTAGGTTGTTAGGGTTTAAGAAAAGAGATAGAATAAGAAAACAGAAATAACAGCATAGAATCTCACAATCATAGCGGAACAAAATATAATATACGATAACAACATTTTATACAAAGAAAAAGCTATAAGTGTCAATTCGCATACAAGATACCAGAGTACAATGAATCTGGACATTTATAATAACTTGTTCTCAACTGCTGCCTATGTAGCCTACAATACACAGCGGAATATAGCCAATACATCTCTACCATCCAGTTCGTCTCCTGAGTTCCAAAGCCTCCTAACCTAAAATTCTGTAATACTCGATCTGACCCAAGCATTACAATAAAGTAACAACCAAGTCAGGCTAGAAACCGGCGTGAGTAAACACACTTAAAATGAAATACTTAAGTTATAAAACTTCATTGAAAACCCAAGGTAACTTGTGCAAACTACGAGTTTTTATCTTATTCTAACCAAACACTTTTACAAAAAACCATTGATATAATATAATGTCTAAGTATAATACTTATTCAAAATAGTTAAATAATGAAATTAATCTAATTTCAGCCTATTAAGCTCTAAAATCAACCCATAAAGTTTGGTAGTGATTATTAGATTGGAACGGTTCCAGATAACACAAATATCCGATTCCGGTCACTTTGAATCCAAGCAATACATTTTTAAAAGGGTAAAATATTTTTAAAATATACAATTTATATCTAAGGTGGCAATACTATAATATGGGAATTTATTAAAGATCCTTATTTCACATAAAACGTATCATCATTTTGTTCTAATTATTTAAACATGTCTCACGATTTGATGGCATAGACAAGGATAGTAGGAATAAATATCCAAAAGAGTTAAGAAAAGATATCAATTGTTATTAATTTAAATAACAAATATCAAGATGATTCACTCCTTAGGATTTTATTAACTTTACTTAGTCAATTTCATTTATATATGTGTGTGTGTGTGTGCGTGTGCGTGTGTGTGCATGCATGTGTGTGTATTCTTTTTTTTTCATCCAAATTAAACTTAACAATTTGTTAACTTACAACAAATTATAAATTATCATTAATTACCCATATGTTTAAGTCAAATAATAATATAATTAATTCCCTTTAATTTTTAAAATATCATCGAACTTTAAATTATAGATTTTAAAAATGACAATAGCTTTAAAAGAAAGAAAATATAAATTATCAAATAATGTATATGTATAAATTCCATTACTATTCTTCTTTTCCTGTTTTTCTTCCCTTTTCTCTTTTCTTTTCCCTCTTCTTTCTTTTCCTTTTCGTCTTTTCTATTATTTCCAGTTTTCCTTTTTCTTCCTTCCTTCTTTCTTCATCTAAACGCGTAACTTGTACACACACGCGTGTACGTACACGCCGACACTGGTCACGATCCTTCGCCGCTGACTAACCTCCACAGTCATGCTCGACCACCACTCCACATTCATCCTAAACCCGCAGCCCATTCCCTCGTTCAACTTCATTCTTCACCACCAAGAAAAACTAAACCGAGCCTCCAAAGATCATCCTATCTATGCCACCATCGCTCCTCATTCACCACCAGACTTCGGCCAAGTGTTCGTCAACACCACCTTAGGCTTTTTCCCCACATGCGCACACCTAATTTCTCCTTTTTCATCGTCATTTCCCCACGAACGAAACCCAAACAACACAGTCTCAATACCCTAAAATCATCTTAGCCAACCACCAAAAGGAAAAATTGAATGCTATTTTTCATAGATTCTCCAACCCTCAAACCACCTCCGCGTCAAGCGCCTATCGACGAAATCGACTGGATCGCCTTAACTTCGGCAAAGACCAATTTCCATTCAACTCTTGATTTCCCTCTCCACAACCCCCTTAAAATTTTCAAACCACTTCTAAAAACCACGTCCTTCCATGACAAACATCACTGTGTAATTATTTTGTAGAATTATAAAGGTTAACTTTTAGCCATGGTTGACCTGTCTACTGTAAAAGGAAGTTTTCTTCCTTCATACTTAATGAAATCAGATGAAATAATTTTTTAAAATATCCTACACTCTAAAATCAACAACTTCTGTTTTGAAGTCCTAGATTGAAACTAAATAGATATAGAGCTTTAGATTTTTGAATTTAGTTGTTTTATAGTTTGAAACAAAAAAACATGGAACAGAACATCTTCTTGGAAGAAGAACAATATCCTTCAATGTACAGTAATTTATATTTGTTACAGGAGTAAACTAACCATGTTACCCTTATACACATATGCATTCACACCCAAAATCATACGCACACACACATACACACTGCATAGATCAAGCTCCAACCATATACACAGATGTATACACATTTATGTTAAGCAATAGGAGAAAGGGAAAAAATGTCTTACATTTTTGAACAGAGATGAACTGTTGTTTTGTTTACTCTTGTTTTAGGCTTTTACTGCCTTATTCCTTTTGTGGTTTTAAAACTTTCTTCATTTTTTTAATGGCATATATAGGGCAGTGCCTATGTGGGTATATATATAAAAAATGGGAGAGCTGAAGCCTGTACATGGCTTCATTTTGTAAGATTTTATTATTTTTTTTAGTTTTCTTTTAGCTGATTTGATATTTTTTCATGCGATTTGGTTTCTTTAATTCAAGCTTGACTTAATTTTGCTTTGACATTGATAAAATGTTTTGTAAGCTTTAAATTAAATGTTTTCTACGATGATGTCCCCTTGCATATGTGCACCTTTCATATATGTATATCTATGTTTCTCTTTAACTTTTACATCTATATTTATATACACTACTCGTATAAACATATACAACCATTCATATAATTATTATTGTCATTTATTCACACACACACACACACACACACACACACACACACACACACACACACACACATATATATATATATATATTTATCTCCTACATGTTCTCATATGTTTTATATATATATATATATAGTTACATTTACATATATGTTTAGCTATTCATATTTACATATACATATAGGTATACACATGTTTACCCATGTATAGATATTTATTTTTTTATGTACTTTTATATTCATATATACATACACTTATACTTAATCACCTTTTACAATTTTCATATACATAGTTCGTATGGCATAAATATATATATTACTTATGTACTTGTATATTTTTAATTATCATAAAGCTCGTATATAAACATATTAAATTTATTTTCCATCATGAAGCTTTTACATGCACTTATCTATATAAAATTTTGTGTGCATAACATATTCATTTCCTTGCATATGTTTGTCATCATATATAATTTCTTTTTGCATTTATCACCTTCACTATTCCATATAACATATATACATATGTGTGTACATATACTTATGCATATTTTATCATTATATATATTTTCATATATATTTTCATATTATCTCATATTTCCCTATATATTACTTCATATGGGCATCTATACATGTATATATTTATATACTTATATATATATATTATCAAACACCATAAACTTTTTTGTGTGCGTGTGTGTATTTATGGATATTTCGTCTTAATATTTAAACGGTGGTGTTTATATACACACTGCTATAATAGCTCATCATATCCAGAATGTACATTTAAAATTTGAATATAGTATTAAATTAATCAATTTATATATCCATATATTTCTAAATATTATAAAACTCACCTATTTGACTTATAAAAATTTATATTCCAATAATTATAATCAATTAATTACCCAATATTCAATGGAAAAAAATCCAGGTCATCTCAAACTGGCATAGCACTTGACAAGAAGATTGAGATGTAGCCAAAAATGATCTCCAAAGGGGTAGCTTTGTAAGGAAAGGATCCGCAATTGATGATCAAGAATGAAACCGCAGATTCTGAAACACGAACAACTATACTTGATCAAGAAATGGCTAAATTCAGACGATGATTTTACAATCTGATGAACAACCATTGTGCAGCCAAAGATCAAATGATGATCTAGCATTGATGATCTTTCGGTTATGACACAACTTTTGGGATTTTGAATTGCTCTAACATCAAGATAGAATACCGAGAAGAAATGAAATTGTATTTTATTTATAATGATTCTCAATTGATTTACAATGTATGATACAATCGATATTTATAAGAAATAGATACACGATATGTAGGATGAGATAATGTAAATGGGCTGAGAATAACTGAGTTCAGGTTTGATTTTGTTATATGTTAAAGCACCCGCTTCACTTGTGTATTTGAAGACATTGTGTATTTGACCAATTCATTCTCGTACAACCTGATTCATTCATTTGCTTCAATATTCCACATCGAGTTATAAATAAATTTTGAAATGATGGGAACTTCTTATCAAATCAGAATTATAGTCAATTTCGTTTACTTTGGCCGACATCAAAATTGAATGGCCATAAAGCATTAAAATTCCGGTTATTTTTCGAAAAGGAAAAGTTATTAAGGAGCATTCAAGCACAATTGAGATTACATAAAAGGATGGGACTTTCTTTTAGAGAATCTCCAACTTCGATGTTATTACAGCATAACGTCAATGCCACATAGATAATTAAGTTTTTTTTGTTCAACTTTATTTCTTCAAAGGTACAATAAAGTAAATGTAAATGATAGTGTGTTAAGGCTGTTAGTCCGTGAGATGATGTTTTTGATGACAACAACCTTAGAATAGATTATAAAATATAAATACCAACAGTATAAGTTTAGATATATGTGTATATGCAGGATTTAACCATGTAGGTACCAAGAATGAAGACTGTACAGTATAGATATTCAAGATATCAAGATTGAAGACTCATGAGTATCAAGATTATCAAGAGTTCAAGTAATTTATCTTTTAATTAGAAATTTTGTTAAAACTCCTTGAAAAGCACTGGCATCTTAAAATCCAATTTATTCGTGGAATGAAATCCATTTCGAGCCTGTTAAAGGGATGGAACCCTAAGTAGGATGGAACCTACGAAAAATCTAGTGGAACATTGTTTTGTATCCGCTAATCTTTTATTCACAATGATTTTTCAAAATTATATCTTGTTTTCAAAATGATTTCAAAACCTTCCTTTTAAAAGCATCAAAAACATCTATCCTGATTTAAAATACTTTTAGCCTCAAAATAATCTTTAATTTCAAAATCAAAGTATCCTTGATTTTAAACTATCTTTTAAATATAATATATTTACCTTTTAAACATTTATACTTAGATTTTAAATATAAAATTATAGTAAAATTTTGTATATATTATTCTTTATACTTACTTATGTATTTTAAATATAGTCAAGTATATTTATAAAGTTTAAAATAGTTTTAACATAATATAAAGGTTATTTTTCAAAGAAAATCAAAACACCAAAAATCCCTTTGGGATGTCGACATACTCATGTACCCCATGTCGACATGGTGTCAGTTGACTTCAAAATTTAAATTTCAAAAGAAGTGTCTATTCATCATAACTCTTAATGAATGGACATGACTGTTGTTCCTCTATAAATAGGAGTTAGTTTCAACGAATTTTAGGAAAGTTTTCCTGGTTTTTCACTCCTCTTCTTCTTCCACATTTCTATATACAAATTCTTATCATTACTCTCCCGAAATCAACATTGAATCTAACTAGATTATCTCTGGTTGATTCTCTATCACTATCTCAACAAGGTCATCGGTGCTATTCAGAGTTATAGGCTTTTTGTAATTAACTTAGCGAGAAAAGGTGTGATTGTAGCCTTGGAAATCAATTGGGTGAACTTGTTGTCCGGGAAATCAAGTATCTCTACCTAGAGGATTGTGATTCTGGAGGGTGTACCTCGTAACCTTGAAATCGAGGGTGCAATTGTAAAGATTGTTTTTGAAAGGAAATCTGTACTTATGTGCGGGACTGGATGTAGGGTAACTCCGAACTAGTATAAAATCTGTTGTGTTTTTTCCTTTACTGCTTTTACTTTATATTTGCATTTGTGTTTGATTCTGTGATCATATCTGTGTCTGAGTATTGCACACATTTGTGCTTAAATTAACAAAAATCTTAAAAAGATCTAACAATTCTCTAAAACACTATTCACCCCCCTCTAGTGTTTATCCTTAGCCTTAAGATCCTTAATCCGCATTTCTCACATTTGGTATCAAGGTAAGGTTTTCAAAGTTTCATAATCTGATTTTTGAAAAAGTTTTAAAATGGCTATGTTTGTAAATACTAGTTTAGAAATATTCAGATCATCATTGTCTTTTGATTCTGCATATAATCAATGTTCAACTTCAAGTTGTCTATCAAAATTGTTTGATGTGCAGGAATCAGTTGTATGGCTATTGAGGAGTCAATCCACAATGGACAAATTGTGCAGATCAGAAAGAACAAATGGTACTTGATAGTGGATGTTCTAGACACATGACTGGCAATCCAGATATGCTGAATGATATAATATACAAAGACGAAGGACTGGTTAACTTTTGAGACAACTCAAAAGGATATGTGATTGGCATCAGCAAAGTCGGTAACTCTGAAACTCCTATTATTACTAATTTCTTGTTAGTTAAATATCTGAAACATAATATGCTAAGTATAAGTCAACTTTGCGATAAATGATATAAAATTAAATTTGAAAAAGATAAATGTCACATTGAAGATAACAATTCAACCATAATATTTGAGGGAGTTAGGAAAAAGAATATTTATATTCTTATTATGAAATTTCAAATGATAACTTATGTCTTTTGGAAAATACAAGTGACCCTTGGATTTGGCATAAGAGATTTGGGCATTTGAATTTCAAACTCTTATCTAGACTGTCAAAACATGATCTAGTAAGAGGTCTCTCTAAAATGAATTTTAAAGTAGATAGTTTATGTGATGCATGTCAATCAGGAAAACTTAGAAAAAGTTCCTTTAAATTAAAAGAAATGATTTCAACTTCAAAACCTCTTGAATTACTTCACCTTGATTTATTTGGTCCATCTAAAATTCTGTCAATAAATCATAGTAAATTTGTTTTTGTAATAGTAGATGATTATTCTAGATTTACATGGACAATATTTTTGAAACATAAAAGTGATGCTTTTGAATGTTTTAAGAACTTTTCAAAAAGGATTCAAAATCAACTTTCTCTAAAAATTATAACCATTCGTAGTGATCACGTGGTGAATTTGAAAATGAAAATTTGAGGAATTCTGCAATAAAAAGGGAATAACTCATAGTTTTTCATTTCCAAGAACTCCACAACAAAACGGAGTAGTAGAATGTAAAAATAAGACAATTCAAGAGTGTGCACGAACTATGCTTTCAGACAGTAAATTACCAAAGAATTTTCGGGCAGAAGCAGTTGCTATCGCCTGTTATATTTTAAATAGAATTTAAATTAGACCTTTAAAGACTTCTTATGAAGTTCTTCACTCAAAGAAACCTAAAGTATCTTATTTTAGAATTTTTGGAAGTAAATGTTTTATTTTAAAACTAAAGATAACTTAGATAAATTTGATCCTAAATCCGACGAAGGTATCTTTATCGGATATTCTAATAGAAGCAAAGCATACAGAGTATTTAATTTAAGAACTAACACCATCGAAGAAACAATGCATATGTCATTCGATGAAAATTTTGAAGATACAAATGATGAAGATGATTTAATTACTCAAAATCAAGAGTCAACTGAAACTAATAATGAAATTAATCATCTTAATAAAAGGACTAAACTTTCAAAAGATCATCCTATTGAAAATATACTATGAGATATGCAATATGTAGTTAAAACTAGAAATCAACTAAGTCAAATGAGTAATGTATCTTTTATATCAACTATTGAACCAGAAAATCCAAAAGAAGCATCAACTAATGATTCATGGGTTTTGGCTATGCAAGAAGAACTAAATCAATTTACTAGAAATGAATTTTGGGAACTTGTTCCTTGACCTGAAAATAAAACTATAATTGGAACTAAATGGGCTTATAAAAATAAAATGAATGAACAAGGAGAGGTAGTTAGAAATAAAGCACGTTTAGTCGCTTAAGGTTTTTGTCAAGAAGAATGAATAGATATTGATGAAACCTTTGCTTCTGTAGCAAGATTAGAAACTATTAGGATTCTACTTGCTTTCGCAAATCATAATAATTTCAAATTATTTCAAATGGATGTTAAAAGTGCCTTTTTAAATGGTTTTGTAAAAGAAGAAGTGTATGTTGAACAACCACCACTTTTTGAAAATGATAAATTACCAAATCATGTTTACAAACTTAAGAAAGCTTTATATGGTCTAAAACAAGCTCCTAGAGCCTAACATGATAGACTAAGATCTTATCTATTACAATCAAATTTTGAATTTGGTAAAGTAGATAATACTCTTTTTATTAAAAGAAATAAAAATGATATTCAACTAGTTCAAGTCTACATAGATGATATCATTTTTAGATCAACTAATTTTGAAATGAATAAAGAATTTTCTGAAATAATGAAAAAAGAGTTTGAGATGAGTCATATGGGTGAATTAAATTTATTTTTAGGATTACAAATAAAACAATTAGATAATGGTATCTTTATTAGTCAAGAAAATTATGCTAAAGACCTAATTAATAAATTTGGTTTGATTACTGCAAGTGGAAAACCCACTCCCATGGCAACCAATAAGTACCTTAGTCAAGAAGATCTCTAGAAAGATGTAGATCAAAAGTTATATAGAGGAATGATTGGATCACTACTCTATATTACTGATAGTAGACCTGATATCATGCATAGTGTTTGTCTCTGTGCAAGATATCAATCCCTACCTAAAGAGAACCACTTAAAAGCCATAAAATGTATCATAAGATATGTTAAACACACCTCTGATTATGGCTCATTTTACTCTAAAAATGATTCTTTTGACTTAATATCTTACTGTGATGCCGATTATGCCGGTTGTAAATCAGACTGAAAAAGTACAAGTGGAACTCATCACTTTTTAGGGCATTCTCTAATTTCCTGGTTTAGTAAAAAGTAAAACACAGTTTCTTTATCAACAACTGAAGTAGAATATATTTCTGCTGCTTTGGCTTGTTATCAAGTAATATATATGCAACAAACTTCAAAAGATTATGGTTTAAAATTTTCAAAATCACCAATTTATTATGATAATATGAGTGCGATAAATTTATCCAAAAATACTACTCAACATGCTCAAACTAAACATATTCATATTAGACACCATTTTCTTAGAGTAATATATGTAAGGAAGTAATCACTCTAGATTATATCAATTCTAAGAATCAAATTGCTGATATCTTAACAAAACCATTAAATGAATCTATATTTACTAAATCAAGAAGAGAATTAGGTATTTGTTCAATAAATGAAATATAAAATATAAATAAACAAAGTATAATCAAAAATTAATTCAAAATAAATTAAATAGGCAAAAATTCAAGAACCATGTCAACATACCCCTCTACCCTATGTCGACATACAATGTTTTTAAATTTTTGAAAATTTTCCCACCAAAATTAAAATAATTGGTTATATATTCTTCACATCTTCGAAATTTTATTCATCCTTTCTGTTATATCTCTGTTCTTTTCTCTGAAATCAAATAACCAATGACCTCCTCTTCCAAATCAAACATAAAATCAACCTTTTCGTTCCCCTCTCCTACGTCTGGTCCATTTCAACGTACTACTCTCGCTCGTGTGAATAAAATGGAGGATTCTCTAAAGAACGCACTTCAGTTAATGACTGAAATTCAAGTAATGCAACTTCGAATGGCCAAGGAACAAGAGAGGCAAGGCAAAATCCTTAGGAATTTGCAAAAATTTCTAATGGACAATCGTGCTAACCCAATCTTAATTGACGAAGATTCTTAAAGAGATCAAGAACAAGAGGCCAGCGAAGAAGAAGAAGAAAAAGAAGTAGAAGAAGAACCCATGGAAGAAGCGCACGTGGAAGATGACGACAAAGTCGTGTGCGTTGGAGAAGTATTTTTTGACAAAAATGGGAATCTTGAATTTCTGTTTCCACTATCCAAACTATTCGGTTCATAGATCTCCTATGTTCAAAAACACACATTAGTTTCTTCTCTTTCCTTACCTTTGTTGTTTATTCCTTCTTACGTTTACAACGAAAATGTAAATATAACTATATGATTAATAAATAAATTGTGTTCTTATATGTTTTCTTCCCTATTAATAAATATAACTATATGGTTATCATATACTTAGAATAGTTAGTAGTTTAGGATTAGGTTTATTATTTTATTTTTATTTTGAACAGCAAGAGCATAAGCTCATTTTATTGACTAATGTTCCATTACAAGAAATTACAACTCACACAATCCCATTATTATGACAAAATACAGAACATTGCAGACCAAACACAATGACTATAATACAAACCAAACACGCAAACTTAGTTACAACAATTATGAACAAAACTCAACTGACCATGAATCAAAACCAAACTAAATGCCAAAGTATAGAGTACATTGATCATTTCATGCAGCAAGTAATCTTCAGTAATGAAACCAAACCTCATTGCCAGAACAAAATCATAATAAATTATTGTCAGCAGCTGATAAGCATCAAAATATGTTATCTACAGAACATGAACACTACGGGAATCACTGAACCAACTCAATTAGCAGTAAGGTACTTACTTCCCTCACAATCCATCAGTCTTCAAATATTATCAATCCTTAAATCCCTCAAAATTCTGCCATGAATCATAGAGTAAAGATGAGATGATTTCTTGCCTCCAATACCAAATATTCTATTATTTCTTTCAGTCCACACAACATAAATCATTTTCTTAAGAAGCTTGAGCAAAAGCCTGGTAGTACGTGTCTTCCATCTAGTTTCTTTGAATACATTAAACCATTCAATAGAACTAATAGTAGAAGGCTTATAAAAACTAACATTAGATAAGAGTCTGTACCATATTTGATAAACAAAAGGACATTCAAAAAATAAATGAGTATTAGTTTCAGATTCTGCTTTGCAAAGTACACATAAATCCTCAGAAATATACCCATTCTACGAAGCATGTCTTTAGTATTCAAAGCATTTGCCATTACCTTCCACAACAACAGATTTTCCTTTGTTGAACAACCAGTTTTCCAAATTCTTGAATGCCAAGGAAAAATAGAATCACTCTTACAAAGATAATTATACACAAGCCTGATAGAATGGATTTTACCTTTTCTTGACCATATTAGAGCGTTATCACTACTGATAATCGGATTACTGGTAATAATATTCCACAAATTTCTTAACTGAAAGGAGCTGGAGTAAGGTAATACAATACTACCATCATGTATAAATTCATCAACTATAGCTTCTTCTAAAATTCCAGAGTTTCTTTTCAAATTATAATCCACTAAATAACTTAAAATCAGACCCCGTTTAGCCCAAGGAGAATGCCAAAAAGATAATCCTTTAATCAATGCATAATTACATTGTATGAATGGTAAGAAAGTTTCCCTTAGTTTAAGTATACATCTCCAACTCCAACTACAATTTTGGGGTATTCTCATAGTCCAAAAATTCCTCTTGCCAATAAGATTTTGATTAACCCATTGAGACCATAAGTTTTGATCAGATGCAAAATTTTTATTGAAGTAAACAGAAATAGCAGCTTTATTCCATTGGAAAATATTAGTGATACCAAGACCACCATACTTTTTAGCATCAAACAGTTTGAAGAAAGATACGGGTATGAGCTTTTTTGAGAAAGGGTCACCATGCCAGATAAATTTATTTAGAGCACTTGAAATCATATTAATCAGCTTGATTGGAAGAATGTAGTGTCTTGTCCAATATGTAGTCATAGCCACAGCAATTGATTGAATAACATTGAGCCTACCAGCTTGTGACAATTTATTACAAGGCCATAGCTGCAACCTTGCAATTATTTTTCCAAAAAGTGGCAAACAATTCTGGTTGGTAATTCTAGAGCTTATGAGAGGTAAACCCAAATAATATGAATTTTTAGGTAATTCCTGAAGCCCTGAGCATTTAATAATATCAATCTTCTTAGAAATAGGCAAACCAACAACAAGTATATTAGATTTTGAGAGATTAATTTGAAGGCCAGTAATGGAATAAAAGAATTGCAGAGAAGACATAATACACTAAATATTACTATGAGTAGGCTTTGTGAAAATGATGAGATCATTAGCAAAAAGAAGACGAGTAATGAGAGGATGTTTACATTTAGGATGTAAATCAAGCGCTTTCCTTAAAGCTAGATCCATCAAAATTGAATTGAGCAATTCCATGACAATAATGAACAAATAGGCAGAAATAGGATCACCCTGCCTAACACCCTGTGCACCTTTAAAATACCCATACAGACCACCCTGTCTCGAAATTGAGTACATTAATGATGAAATACAAGTGAAAATCCAAGCTAAAAATGGTTTAGGAAAGTTCATCCTAGACATAATAGTTAAAATAGAGCTCCAAGCAATAGAATCAAATGCCTTCTTAATGTCCAACTTTAACATGCATCTAGGAGATATATTTTTCCTTTCATACCCTAACAATAGTTCTTGAGTTAAGAGAATGTTATCACTAATGGATCTTCCACTAATATAAGCAGCCTGATTATTGGATATAATGGACGGGAGAACTAACTGCAATCTATTAGCCAACACTTTTGAAATGATTTTATAAATGATGTTACAAAAAGATATTGGCCTAAAATCAGCAACTGAAGTAGGGTTATCATTCTTAGGAATTAAGGTAATGGCAGTAGCAGAGAGACCGGCAGAAAGTTTGTTGTTGAGGAAAAAATATTGAATAGCTTCGACAATATCAACACCAATTATATTCCAACTTTGCTGTAAAAAATGAGCATTGTAGCCATCTGGACCTCCACAACTATTAGAATCCAAGCTAAAAACTACAGATCTAATCTCATCATTTGAAATGGCACATATCAAAGAAGCAGATTGTGAAAAGGATAAGGTTGGAAGTGTTATGTCAAAAAGAGGTTGTATATCAGGTTCAAAAGGGTTGGAAGGTGCTAAAATGGAGAAAAAATACCGAACAAAAGCATCATTAATACCATCAGAAGATTTAACCAGATTACCATTCATATCATTAATCTGAAATATGCTTTCTCTAGCTCTCTTAACTTTTATAAAATTATGAAAGTACTTAGTATTTCTATCAGCTTCCTTCTCTATTCTCAAGTGAACTTTCTGTTTAAGGGATAACAATTCCCTATCTATAACTTGTTCAAGTTTCTTTCTTAGTTCCAATTCAACATGTTGTAAAAGAATATCATATGGCTTAGCACTCAAATCTTCCTGAACCTTAATGAGCTCATTCCTAATATGAGTAGAAAGCTTAGAGTCTTTACCAAAATTAGCTGCAGACCAGACCTTTAAGTGAAATTTGAGAGCCTTCATCTTTAGAGAAACATTTGCTAAAGGATTCCTGCCAAATTGCATATTCCAAACCAGTTTAAGAATAATTGGATAATCCACATGCTTAGTCCAAAAATTAAAAAATTAAAAAGAATGTTTATCTCCACAATTGTCATCAACTCCCCAATGAAAAATTAAGGGACAGTGATCAGATAAAGAAGGTTGAAGAGTATCATAAAATGATTTGGGCCAGACTTGAAGGAAAGGGATATTTACAAAAATATGATCCAATTTACAAAGAGTTGGATTTCCACTCCTACTACTATTTGATCAAGTGAAAACTGAACCAAAAGAGTTGACCGAGATTAGATTAGATTGACTAATAGCACTATTTAAAGGAGCAATATCCATAAGAGACAAGGGACAACCACCATATTTTTGATTACCAGCAAGCATACAATTAAAATCACCACCTATCAACCAAGGATCAGAAGAAGTGTTTAGAGTGGGAAGTTGATCCAAAAAAAGCTGTCTCAATGATAAAGAATTTTGAGCATAAACTGAAGTGAAGATAATATTCAAATTAGAGGGAAAATGCACACAATTATAATGAATGAATTGATCAGTGGCAATAATCTTGGAAAGTTTGAAGATTGAAGGATTCCATAAAGTTAGGAGTATGCCATAGTTAGATTCAACAAAATTATGATCATGTAACCAAGAAGGAGATATCAAGTTAACAGCCTTTAGAGTAGACTGAATATCTAACTTTGTTTCAGAAACACACATCAAATGAATATCATTTTCCTTGATAATATTTCTAACCTCAACTTGTTTAGAGGGCAAGTTAGCACCCCTTATATTCCAAAAGGCAATATTATTCATTTCAAAGGGAGAGGAGGAAGCAAAGGTGATGGATTTTTCCTTGTATGTCTAGAATGAGAATTACTTTTTGACGAAGATAAAGGAAGAACTTCCTGAGCCTTAAAATCTTTTCCTTTATTCAAATCACCAAAATTGTGAGTGCTAGTATACCTATACTTATCATGACTTCTAGACATTCACCTGATTTAGAAGAAGGGGGAAGAATAATATGATCAGGTGGAGATAAATGCAGATAAGGTGATGGAGTGTTAGAAGCAAACATAGATGGAGACTGAAAGCTAAATTGAGAACTGCATGAAGAAGAAACAGAAGTAGATGTATTGGAAGAAACAGATGACACAACTTTAACAGATGACAAAACATTATCAGAGTCAATTGAAGAGTTAGATAAAGTATCAAAGGAGAAAGATGAAGAAGAGGTTGTTGCATCACAACTATTACCATGTATACTTTCCAAAATTATATCAGGGTTATCATTGGTTGAATCAAGTGAGGAATTTGATAAACCTGAGAAGGCATTTAAGGTTACAGTAGAATAAGAAGAAGTACTATTTACATTACTTCCTTCACTGCTCTTTCCTTTTCCAATTTCCATGCCTATTTTAGGATCAACACTTAATTGAACCTTTTCTTTAGCCACTGTCTCCTTTTTCTTCCATACTTCTTTATTCCTCCTCTCTACATTTTTCCAGCTTTGATCTGTTATGTTATTATTAGTAAATCCATGATCACTTTGGTTCTTATCACCATTCTCAACCGAATTAACCACCTTCTTAACATCATTCTCTTTAGTCTTGTTTACTGATTCACATCTGACAGTATCATGACCAAATATTTTACAATGTGTACAAATTTTTGGCCTCCAATCATATAACAATTTGACATGTGGACAATTATCTCTCAACTCAGGAATGGCAATAGATTGCGGTAAATCAAAATCAGGTGAAATCTCCACTAAAGCCTTGGCACACTTAAATCTTTGTAGTTTCTCAGTACTACTATCAAAACAAATTAGTCTACCAACATGACAAGCTAACCAATTAATCCCTACAAGCGTCCATAGAATAAGAGGAATTCTATGAAAATGTATCCACACAGGTACTCTTTTGATCTGCTCTTGAGAAATACCAATAGAAGGATCCCTTATAAAAATTGGATCATAATTAAGAACTTGATTTTTATCCTCTTGATTAAAAAAATTAAAATAGAAATTGTACCCATCTGATTTAAAATCAACTTCACCCTTAATCTTCCAAGACCTTTTCAAGAAATTAACCACTGTTAAAAAAGAAAGGGTACCATCCAAAAAGAATCCAACAAATGATTATTCCAGTATTTCAAACCTTCCTCCTTGAAAAGATCCGGTAAAACATTGGGAGACTTATCCCTAGGAATATCAAAATGAATCGGCTTGTATGAACCAGCATTACGAGGAAGAGATTTGAAAAGAGAAGACCAATTAACATTCAAAGGAGACGAGACATTCTTGATACAAGACGCCTCAGAAGCACGTTGATGGGAGACAGAAGAAAAAGGAAGAGACGAGGAAACAAATTGAGCGGAAGAAGATGAAATCGATGGAATGAAAGCAGAATGAGAAGATAGAGTTGAAGAAGAGGAAGAAACAAGAGGAGGAAACGAAGCAGAATCCAACGAGAAAGAAGACGATGAAGGAGAAGAGGAGGAAGACGCCATTTGATTAGATTTATTATTAGATCTAAGTATTGATTATTTATGATAACACTATCATTATAATCACACATCATGGAGTATTAGATTTAGGGGGAGTTCTATAATTTGGTGTTATATAGTTTAGAGTTAGTTTATGTTGATGACAAAGGAGGAGAAGTATAAAATAGGGTAGTTAGGCATAGATTAAAGAGGAGTTATTAGGATAGAAGTAATATTTTATAAACAAAGGTTGTCATCATCAAAAAGGGGGAGATTGTTAGTCTGTGAGATGATGGTTTTGATGACAACAACCTTAGAATAGATTATAAATATAAATACTAACAGTATAAGTTTAGATATATATGTATATGCATGATTTAACCATGCAGATATCAAGAATGAAGACTGTACAATATAGAGATTCAAGATATCAAGATTGAAGACTCATGAGTATCAAGATTATCAAGGGTTAAAGAGTTCAAGTAATTTATCTTTTAATTAGAAATTTTGTTAAAACTCCTAGAAAAGCACTGACATCTTAAAATCCAATTTATTCGTGGAATGGAATCCACTTCGAGCTTGTTAAAGGGATGGAACCCTAAGTAGGATGGAACCTATGAAAAATCTAGTGGAACATTGTTTTGTATCCGCTAACCTTTTATTCAAAATGATTTTTCAAAATTATATCTTGTTTTCAAAATGATTTCAAAACCTTCCTTTTAAAAGCATCAAAAACATCTATCCTGATTTCAAATATTTTTAGCCTCAAAATAATCTTTAATTTCAAAATCAAATTATCCTTGTTTTTAAACTATCTTTTAAATATAATATATTTAACTTTTAAATATTTATATTTATATTTTAAACGTAAAATTATAGTAAAATTTTGTATATATTATTCTTTATACTTACTTATGTATTTTAAATATCAAAAATCCCTTTGGGATGTCGACATACTCATGTACCCCATGTCGACATTGTGTCAGTTGAGTTGAAAAATTATATTTCAAAAAAGTATCTATTCGTCATAACTCTTCACGAATCGACATGACTGTTGTTCCTCTATAAATAGGGGTTAGTTTCAATGAATTTTAAGACAGTTTTCCTGGTTTTTCACTCCTCTTCTTCTTTCACATTTCTATATACAAATTCTTATCTTTACTCTGCCGAAATCAACATTGAATCTAACTAGATTATCACTGGTTTGATTCTCTATCACTATCTCAACAAGATCCTCAGTGCTATTCAGTGTTATAGGCGTTTTGTAATCAACTTAGCGAGAAAAGGTGTGATTGTAGCCTTGGAAATCAATCGAGTATAAAAGGTATGATTGTAGCCTTGGAAATCAATTGGGTGAACTTGTTGCCCGGGAAATCAAGTATCTCTACCTAGAGGATTATGATTCTGGAGGGTGTACCTCGTAGCCTTGAAATCGAGGATGTAATTGTAAAGATTGTTTTTGAAAAGAAACCCGTACTTGTGTGCGGGATTGGATGTAGGGTAACTCCGAACCAGTATAAAATCCAGTGTGTTCTTTCCTTTACTGCTTTTACTTTATATTTGCATTTGTATTTGATTCTGTAATCATATCTGTGTCTGAATATTGCATACATTTGTGTTTAAATTCACAAAAAACTCAAAAAGATTTAACAATTCTCTAAAACACTGTTCACCCCCCTCTAGTGTTTATCCTTAGCCTTAAGATCCTTAATCCGTATTTCTCACAAAGACTTTTTGTAACAACCGTGGTATTTTCAACCATTCGCATCCATTATAAGTGTATAGGTAGACACTCATGCCGGAATTAAATTGCTCAAAATACCACGTTGTAAATAAAAATTTGGCAAATCTCAGAATATACAGTAAATAAAAATCATAGAATCACAGACACAGAGTAATAATAGTGCAGCGGAAGCAAAAGAAATAGTAGTTCATGAAGCTACTATATAAAAATATCAGAGTTACATAAAATACAATAGAGGAAATAAGGTACAAAAGAAGTCTCACTTCGTAGAAGTCAACTAATACAAGCGCTGAAAGGAACAACAGGTTTCAAAAGATAAACATGACAAGTAGATAATCTCCAGCGATTCCAATCTCCAGAAAGTGGAAATCCAAATCTGTGAATAACTCAGGCTGACCCGAGCGTAAATAAAAATACAAACACTCGAGTCAGGACATACATACTTATACAATGTAAACCAACTCAAATGAACTGTAGTAAAGGTACAAGTAACTTAGAAGATGCTTGGGACCGCCCATCCTCTAAGGATCCGTTAAACTATTTACTATGTAGTACATTGCGCTATATACAGTAGTGTCTAATCAGTAAAGTATAATCATATAGAAAATAGCGTTAAGGGGATGGTGAACCTTAACGCTGTCGGATCTTTAAAACCAAAATCGTAGTGGGCTCGATATAAGGATATGACATGGCACGCGAGGCAATGCCAGGGTGGATACACCGTTTGCACTCCCGGACCGGTGGTGACGGCAAGCCAGCAGCTTCCGCCCACCTCGAACAATACCCCCGAATCAAATGTGGCGCCACCGAATCGAATCACAAAAGTAATAGAATGGTTTCCGATGGAGCATGCTCGATGAAAGGGTGCGACCCTTTGTGTAGCCCGGTATAGCTCCTGTTTTAGTCATATATGCCAACTCACGGGAGTTGGGTCCACGTAATATACCTCGAGAACGTCGCCACCATCCTACTTCATTCTGGAATCTCCACCGCGTACACAGTTGTTAAAGTGGTTTTCGGTATTGGCCGGCTATAAGACAATATCCGATCCCGGTCTCTTTAACAACCAATCGTTATTATAACCCGTAGTTATAACTTTAAAACATATTTTATACTTCAAAATAAAATATCATTTCAACCCAAATCTTTATCAAAATAAAGATTAAATCATTTCCAAACCATTTCAATATATCATCATACCATATCTTTCAATTCAAATATTTATCAAAGTAATTATCAAGTCATTTCAAATCATTTTTAATACATAAACATCACATCTTCCAAATTCAATATTTATCAAAATAATTATCAAGTCATTTCAAATCATTTTTAATACATAAACATCATATCTTCCAAATTCAATATTTATCAAAATAATTATCAAGTCATTTCAAATCATTTTTAATACATAAACATCACATCTTTCAAACTTCATTTTCAAATCGTCTTAATTTCAAAATATCATAACTTTCAAAACTTCATCTTCGAATCATTTAATATATACCAGAATATCATATCTTTCAAAACTTCATTTCAAATCATTTCAATATATCATATCTTTTCGAAACCACATTTCAATCATTTAATATATCAAAATATCATCTCTTTTCACAACCACATTCATTTCAATATCATTATTCATTTTATTCAATTTAAAATACCATTTCAATTCATATTTCAAAACAGTTTATATTCCAAAAATCATTTTTAATCACTAAAATGAAGTTATTATGTTTAATAATTAAATTATTAAACTTCCAAAATTTTCAACTTTCAATGTTCATTTATTCACTTAAGTTTATTAAAACAGTAAAGATTCACTTTTCGTGGCATTTAGAAAATGCTACGGAAAAATACATTCAAAACAGTTCACTTTAACAAAAGACAACATTTTAAAATGTTGTAATAGGGTTTACTTAAATTTCAAATAAACTTAGTTAAATTCAAAAATTATAGCACTTACAAAAATTTTCTATAATAGCTTTTAATTCAATTTAGCTTTTTAGTTCATTATCGTCAACTACAGCATTTACAATGCTGTAATATCATTCACATTGTAATTAATAGAATTTCAAAAATGCAGTAAATTAACTTCAAATATTCAATAAAATTTCTCAACCAATTATATTTTTATTTAAAACATTTTTTAACTTATAAAATCATACATTTCACATTTATAAACATCATTTAATTTTCCTCAAGTTCATGATTTTATAAAGTTAAATTTCCATTCAAAAATCAAGTTTTAATAATAATTCACTTATCAAAATGCAATGTTCAATTTTAGATTCACTACATTAAATTTCAACTTAACATTTATGTTAAAATTCTCAAATATAACTTATTTTTATTTTTATTTACTTAACTAAAATTTCCCTTTCAAGTCAATTTCATAAATTTCCAATTTTAGTTATATTTCAAAATTTCAACTTAAAATATTCATTCATTTCACATTTCAGCTTTATTAAAAATCATTAATATGATATAAAATCACTTTAAATTCAATTTATATTCAAATTATCATAAATTCATATTCAATTAAATTTCCAATTATAATTAAATCAATTTTTCCAAAATAACTTACGTTTAAAATTTCTAACTTTTCCATTAATTCAATTCACTTACAATTATTCATAAAATCAATAATATTTTACAAAAATCCTTTTTAATTATATTTAAATCAAAATAATATAATATTTACATTTCTAAAATAACTTTAAAGATTTTAGGAAAACATATATTAACTACGGGTCTATATATAGTTTTCTACGCTAGGTAAAGTGATACGGATATGTATCATTTCAATCCGCAGTTTAAAAAGAAAAATCCGAGTTTTATCATTTCAAACCCGCAATCCCAAGTTAAATAAATGATTTTAAAATCATTCAGGCCTATCATTTCAGCCCATAACAATTTTCCCTTATTCCAAAGTCCGTTCGGGTATATATCATTTCAACCCATAGTGATTCTAATCAAAAGGGAACTTGCAGTGTGATAAACTGATATAAATAAACAGAATAGCATAATAAACAGTAACAAGTGATATAACAGGTGTAATAATAGGTGTAAACATCATATGATCATAATATAGCAGTTATAACATGATGCAATACATTTACAGATTCAAATGGTGTCGGTTTATCAGTTATATAGGTACAGATTGTCTGGTGAGAATAACTCACCGGTTTGAGCTGGAGACACAACAACGAATTTCACGAACGGAATCTACACAAGCACAAAAGCACGACATAGATACGAATGGAGGAGCCAAGGATTAATTCCCTTGAATACAAATCAAACAAACAATAACAAACATGAATTATAAACCAAGATATTACAAAACAATGCTAGGAATAAGTACACAATTTAAAGCTAGAACTTTTGCACTTGCATTCACCTTTGTATGCTTCAGCTATGGACTGGAAAAGCACTGTAATGGAATGGTTTTGGATCAGGTTTGGATGCAACAGGTCAGCGTATCATGGATTTGATGATGGTGCAAAGGTATGTGTACATGAAACTATGACTACAAGGCATAAACAAGGATTTTGGTCCATATTTGGCTCGACCTATGGCACACTTGGGCTGGCTATACTTACTCCAGATCTAGACGGTGGAGAGTGATGGTATAGCAGCACCCAAAGGTCATGTGGTTGCTGGTGGTGGTGGTTCTAGGGGTGGCCAAGAGGAGTATGTGAAAGGATATTGGCATTAAGGCTCGGCTAGGCTAGTTTTAAGGGTTTGCTTGCAATTTTTTTGTGGAGTTTTCAACATGGGGAGGCCACAGCCTGATCTGTTTCAGGTCTGGACAGTGGATAGGTGGAGGGTCAAAGGTTGTATCGTGGTGGTGGTGGAACAATAGGAGGTGGCCAAGGCAAGATATGAAGGAGATAGTGGAGTATATGGCTAGGCTAGGCAATTTCAAGGGGTTTGGTGCAAAGTTTGTGATGCTAACCTCAATGGATGGGCAAAACTTGGTTAATGTCAGAGGAGAGGGAGGAGGAGCTGCTGTAGATGGTGGAGGAGATGGTGGAGCTGATGGTGGAGAGGTTAGGCTGAGCAAAGCATGAAGAAGCAGGGCAAAAATCAAGGCAAACAAATGGAAAAAGGAAGAAGATGAGAGGAGAATGGAAGCCATATTTTTCTTTGAAGTGCCGTGAGTTTTTAGGAGATGAAGGAGGACATTTGTTTACGTGCAAATGATATGTGATCAGCTGAAAGAAATGAGATATGGTTGGCCTCAATTGAATGCAAGAGTTAGAAAATGAAAAGGTGGGAAAACAAAGAGACTTAAGCAACTAAAGAGTCACAAAACCTTTCAAATTTCCTCTAAATTCTTTTTAATTTTAAATAACTGAAATATATATATAAATCCAAATTAAAATACGAAAATTTAGTAAATAAACAATAATAAATAAATAAATTATTAATTATATATAGTTTAATTAAATAAAACAGCAAAATTTACAACTAGTCCTGAAAATATGAAAAATAAGTGCAATGAACTTGGAAAAATTTTTATGTACTTAAAAATATTTATAAATAAATATAAGAACACAAAATAAAATGAATTCATAAAATAAATAAATAAATTTTAATTAAAATATAGTTTAGACGAAGAAAATAGCAGAAAAAGGAAACAGCCTTTTAAAAATAGGAAATCATCATAGTAAATTTTAGAAAAATCCTATTATTATTTTTAAAATATTTAGAGATGAAAATATACATAAATTAACATATCTACCCATATTAAAAGAAATATAAGAAAGAAAAATATGATTTATAAAATTTAAAATAGGCAAAATTGCACAATAAAACAAATTATACTAGAAATTGAAATGTACATAACTTTTACATTTTAACTCCGTTTTCAACGAAACGAAAAGTGGTGTTCTTAGAATTTTATGTAATTTCATAATCAAAGATAAAATTTATAATTTTAAACTTTTAAAATTTTAAGTCAAAAGTCAAAGTTTGACTATTTTGACCAAAATCAACATTTCAGGAACATATTCAAATTACACAAGTTTGGAATTATAATTTCATATAAAATCAAGATTTATATTTAAGTAATAAAATTTAATCATTTAAAATAAGTAAAATAAGTTTTTTTTTAAATCAAAATAATTAAAATATAAAAAAAAAATACAGGGTTGTCACACTCTCCCCCACTCTAATCTTTTCGTCCTCGAAAAGGAACGAGGTACGGAAAAGCACAGAAAAAAGATAGAGTGAAATAGGATTAAGATAAGATGACAAGAAGATTGAAATTATACCTGATAACTGTTGTTATAGGTAAGTTTAACAAGGTGGAGATGATCTTTCCAAGATTCTCCAAAATTAAGAACACAGGCACGAAAAGGTAGATTCAAAATGATTACCAAAGATCTATCAAAGATTATAGAAAGATTTCTAACATAAAGATTGTAGAAAGATGCCTATACCAATCTATATCAAGATAAGGATGATAAGGACAACCAAAATATAGTTTGGAAAGCAAAATAAGGAAACAGATTTGAAAGCATGGAAATTTGAACTTAAATTGATAATTAATATTTTTATACAAGTTAAATAAATCTTAACTATATCAAGTTTCATTATCTTATTATCCAATCATCTTAAACTAACAAAAAATTTCTTATAATTGAAAATATTCTTTAAAAATAAAATTTAAGAATTAAATTTTCGATTACATTCAAACCATTTAGAGATAAGTCATAATATATATAATATGTCAAATCAAATTTCAATCATATATCTATATTATTATAAATCAAGTCATATTTTAGAAATTCAAATCAATTAAATTCCCCAAAACAAAGCTGTAGCAAGACTACATAACAGTCTCTTAACTTCGAACTCGAAAATGAACGTCGATGATGCCGCGATCATCACCGAAGTTATTTTCCAGCGACAAAGAGAAGAGCACTAATTTTAAACCTTTAAAATTCTTTGAAAACAAATTCTATTCAAAATACTTTAAATAATATAACCCTTTTAAAACTTTTAAACCAAAGTTCGAGATCATCGGAAAATAAATTCTCAGATTTCTTTTCTAAATTCATTTAAGTTCCCAAATCAATTTATAAACAATTATTTATAAATTCATTTATAGAACAATAAATGATAAATCAAGTATTATCATTTCAAATTATCAATTTGAATCATTTCATTAAGTTCCATAGATATATATATATATCAAAATTTTATTTCATTAACCAAATTTTTAAAATAATATTGTGTCAGTTTGTTCTATCAAAGTGTTTTAGAAATCCTATCGATAGCGCTGATCAGACGAATCGATCGGAAACCCAAATCAACATCAACAACTCAAACAACACAATATAAAAAAAAATATAGATTGACAAATACAATTCAAAATGTTTGAAAATATGTTGGAAACAAAAGACAAGATGATTAAATATAGAGTAGGGAGGTGGATTAGCTAATATAAATCACGGGCAACCTTAATCGGGTCAACCGTGACTTAAAGCATAAGGTCGAAGTGGATTTTCTGGGGTAAATCTACATTCAACCTCATAAGATAGAGTTTTGGATAATAGGAGATACTAGCATCTAAACTGAGGATATAAAATCTTTGGTGAATCGATGCTGTTGTAAAGGAGTTTCACCCCTTTTACAAGAAATTTTTTGAGATTGGCGAGACCGCCAATTCACTATAAAGATCATTCGAAGTGGAGTTATGGGATACTCCAGAATCAAATGAAGATGAATAGCGGGGAATAAGAATGGATTTTGGAACCACAGGGAACGTTCCAAAATTCAAAGGAATCGAGTCAAAAGAAAGAGATTCAACTCGAATGAAAGGGATTCTGTAAATACATCTACTCCATATGCTGAGTTTTGCCTAGAGCTACCAAAGCTCTGATACCAACTGTAACAACCGTGGTATTTTCAACCATTCGCATCCATTATAAGTGTATAGGTAGACACTCATGCCGGAATTAAATTGCTCAAAATACCGCGTTGTAAATAAAAATTTGGCAAATCTCAGAATATACAGTAAATACAAATCATAGAATCACAGACACAGAGTAATAATAGTGCAGTGGAAGCAAAAGAAATAGTAGTTCATGAAGCTACTATATAAAAATATCATAGTTACATAAAATACAATAGAGGAAATAAGGTACAAAAGAAGTCTCACTTCGTAGAAGTCAACTAATACAAGCGCTGAAAGGAACAACAGGTTTCAAAAGATAAACATGACAAGTAGATAATCTCCAGCGATTCCAATCTCCAGAAAGTGGAAATCCAAATCTGTGAATAACTCAGGCTGACCCGAGCGTAAATAAAAATACAAACACTCGAGTCAGGACATACATACTTATACAATGTAAACCAACTCAAGTGAACTGTAGTAAAGGTACAAGTAACTTAGAAGATGCTTGGGACCGCCCATCCTCTAAGGATCCGTTAAACTATTTACTATGTAGTATAATGCGCTATATACAGTAGTGTCTAATCAGTAAAGTATAATCATATAGAAAATAGCGTTAAGGGGATGGTGAACCTTAACGCTGTCGGATCTTTAAAACCAAAATCGTAGTGGGCTCGATATAAGGATATGACACGGCACGCGAGGCAATGCCAGGGTGGATACACCGTTTGCACTCCCGGACCGGTGGTGACGGCAAGCCAGCAGCTTCCGCCCACCTCGAACAATACCCCCGAATCAAATGTGGCGCCACCGAATCGAATCACAAAAGTAATAGAATAGTTTCCGATGGAGCATGCTCGATGAAAGGGTGCGACCCTTTGTGTAGCCCGGTATAGCTCCTGTTTTAGTCATATATGCCAACTCACGGGAGTTGGGTCCACGTAATATACCTCGAGAACGTCGCCACCATCCTACTTCATTCTGGAATCTCCACCGCGTACACAGTTGTTAAAGTGGTTTTCGGTATTGGCCGGCTATAAGACAATATCCGATCCCGGTCTCTTTAACAACCAATCGTTATTATAACCCGTAGTTATAACTTTAAAACATATTTTATACTTCAAAATAAAATATCATTTCAACCCAAATCTTTATCAAAATAAAGATTAAATCATTTCCAAACCATTTCAATATATCATCATACCATATCTTTCAATTCAAATATTTATCAAAGTAATTATCAAGTCATTTCAAATCATTTTTAATACATAAACATCACATCTTCCAAATTCAATATTTATCAAAATAATTATCAAGTCATTTCAAATCATTTTTAATACATAAACATCATATCTTCCAAATTCAATATTTATCAAAATAATTATCAAGTCATTTCAAATCATTTTTAATACATAAACATCACATCTTTCAAACTTCATTTTCAAATCGTCTTAATTTCAAAATATCATAACTTTCAAAACTTCATCTTCGAATCATTTAATATATACCAGAATATCATATCTTTCAAAACTTCATTTCAAATCATTTCAATATATCATATCTTTTCGAAACCACATTTCAATCATTTAATATATCAAAATATCATCTCTTTTCACAACCACATTCATTTCAATATCATTATTCATTTTATTCAATTTAAAATACCATTTCAATTCATATTTCAAAACAGTTTATATTCCAAAAATCATTTTTAATCACTAAAATGAAGTTATTATGTTTAATAATTAAATTATTAAACTTCCAAAATTTTCAACTTTCAATGTTCATTTATTCACTTAAGTTTATTAAAACAGTAAAGATTCACTTTTCGTGGCATTTAGAAAATGCTACGGAAAAATACATTCAAAACAGTTCACTTTAACAAAAGACAACATTTTAAAATGTTGTAATAGGGTTTACTTAAATTTCAAATAAACTTAGTTAAATTCAAAAATTATAGCACTTACAAAAATTTTCTATAATAGCTTTTAATTCAATTTAGCTTTTTAGTTCATTATCGTCAACTACAGCATTTACAATGCTGTAATATCATTCACATTGTAATTAATAGAATTTCAAAAATGCAGTAAATTAACTTCAAATATTCAATAAAATTTCTCAACCAATTATATTTTTATTTAAAACATTTTTTAACTTATAAAATCATACATTTCACATTTATAAACATCATTTAATTTTCCTCAAGTTCATGATTTTATAAAGTTAAATTTCCATTCAAAAATCAAGTTTTAATAATAATTCACTTATCAAAATGCAATGTTCAATTTTAGATTCACTACATTAAATTTCAACTTAACATTTATGTTAAAATTCTCAAATATAACTTATTTTTATTTTTATTTACTTAACTAAAATTTCCCTTTCAAGTCAATTTCATAAATTTCCAATTTTAGTTATATTTCAAAATTTCAACTTAAAATATTCATTCATTTCACATTTCAGCTTTATTAAAAATCATTAATATGATATAAAATCACTTTAAATTCAATTTATATTCAAATTATCATAAATTCATATTCAATTAAATTTCCAATTATAATTAAATCAATTTTTCCAAAATAACTTACGTTCAAAATTTCTAACTTTTCCATTAATTCAATTCACTTACAATTATTCATAAAATCAATAATATTTTACAAAAATCCTTTTTAATTATATTTAAATCAAAATAATATAATATTTACATTTCTAAAATAACTTTAAAGATTTTAGGAAAACATATATTAACTACGGGTCTATATATAATTTTCTACGCTAGGTAAAGTGATACGGATATGTATCATTTCAATCCGCAGTTTAAAAAGAAAAATCCGGGTTTTATCATTTCAAACCCGCAATCCCAAGTTAAATAAATGATTTGAAAATCATTCAGGCCTATCATTTCAGCCCATAACAATTTTCCCTTATTCCAAAGTGCGTTCGGGTATATATCATTTCAACCCATAGTGATTCTAATCAAAAGGGAACTTGCAGTGTGATAAACTGATATAAATAAATAGAATAGCATAATAAACAGTAACAAGTGATATAACAGGTGTAATAATAGGTGTAAACATCATATGATCATAATATAGCAGTTATAACATGATGCAATACATTTACAGATTCAAATGGTGTCGGTTTATCAGTTATATAGGTACAGATTGTCTGGTGAGAATAACTCACCGGTTTGAGCTGGAGACACAACAACGAATTTCACGAACGGAATCTACACAAGCACAAAAGCACGACACAGATACGAATGGAGGAGCCAAGGATTAATTCCCTTGAATACAAATCAAACAAACAATAACAAACATGAATTATAAACCAAGATATTACAAAACAATGCTAGGAATAAGTACACAATTCAAAGCTAGAACTTTTGCACTTGCATTCACCTTTGTATGCTTCAGCTATGGACTGGAAAAGCATTGTAATGGAATGGTTTTGGATCAGGTTTGGATGCAACAGGTCAGCGTATCATGGATTTGATGATGGTGCAAAGGTATGTGTACATGAAACTATGACTACAAGGCATAAACAAGGATTTTGGTCCATATTTGGCTCGACCTATGACACACTTGGGCTGGCTATACTTACTCCAGATCTAGACAGTGGAGAGTGATGGTACAGCAGCACCCAAAGGTCATGTGGTTGCTGGTGGTGGTGGTTCTAGGGGTGGCCAAGAGGAGTATGTGAAAGGATATTGGCATTAAGGCTCGGCTAGGCTAGTTTTAAGGGTTTGCTTGCAATTTTTTTATGGAGTTTTCAACATGGGGATGCCACGGCCTGATCTGGTTCAGGTCTGGACAGTGGGTAGGTGGAGGGTCAAAGGTTGTATCGTGGTGGTGGTGGAACAATAGGAGGTGGCCAAGGCAAGATATGAAGGAGATAGTGGAGTATATGGCTAGGCTAGGCAATTTCAAGGGGTTTGGTGCAAAGTTTGTGATGCTAACCTCAATGGATGGGCAAAACTTGGTTAATGTCAGAGGAAGGGGAGGAGGAGCTGCTGTAGATGGTGGAGGAGATGGTGGAGCTGATGGTGGAGAGGTTAGGCTGAGCAAAGCATGAAGAAGCAGGGCAAAAATCAAGGCAAACAAATGGAAAAAGGAAGAAGATGAGAGGAGAATGGAAGCCATATTTTTCTTTGAAGTGCCGTGAGTTTTTAGGAGATGAAGGAGGACATTTGTTTACGTGCAAATGATATGTGATCAACTGAAAGAAATGAGATATGGTTGGCCTCAATTGAATGCAAGAGTTAGAAAATGAAAAGGTGGGAAAACAAAGAGACTTAAACAACTAAAGAGTCACAAAACCTTTCAAATTTCCACTAAATTCTTTTTAATTTTAAATAACTGAAATATATATATAAATCCAGATAAAAATACGAAAATTTAGTAAATAAATAAATTATTAATTATATATAGTTTAATTAAATAAAACAGCAAAATTTACAACTAGTCCTGAAAATATGAAAAATAAGTGCAATGAACTTGGAAAAATTTTTATGTACTTAAAAATATTTATAAATAAAGATAAGAACACAAAATAAAATGAATTCACAAAATAAATAAATAAATTTTAATTAAAATATAGTTTAGACGAAGAAAATAGCAGAAAAAGGAAACAGCCTTTTAAAAATAGGAAATCATCATAGTAAATTTTAGAAAAATCCTATTATTATTTTTAAAATATTTAGAGATGAAAATATACATAAATTAACATATCTACCCATATTAAAAGAAATATAAGAAAGAAAAATATGATTTATAAAATTTAAAATAGGCAAAATTGCACAATAAAACAAATTATACTAGAAATTGAAATGTACATAACTTTTACATTTTAACTCCGTTTTCAACGAAACGAAAAGTGGTGTTCTTAGAATTTTATGTAATTTCATAATCAAAGATAAAATTTATAATTTTAAACTTTTAAAATTTTAAGTCAAAAGTCAAAGTTTGACTATTTTGACCAAAATCAACATTTCAGGAACATATTCAAATTACACAAGTTTGGAATTATAATTTCATATAAAATCAAGATTTATATTTAAGTAATAAAATTTAATCATTTAAAATAAGTAAAATAAGTTTTTTTTTAAATCAAAATAATTAAAATATATAAAAAAAATACAGGGTTGTCACACTTTTACTAGACATTGTGAAAGAGAATGTCCTGTAATAGACATTCTACTTCACAATTTCAATTAATAAGCACCATTAATATGATTACACATAATCAAAATTAATTTATATTAGATCATTATACTAAAATTGAATTGGAGTAAAAAAATTATAATTTTGTAATTTGAAATGAATTCATTCAACATGTTCTTCACAATGTTAGACAATCTATGCCACATAATTAATTAATGACATTACAACATAAGAGGTAGGAGAGGCTCTTAGGCTTCGGCTGAATTTAGTCACAGAATGGGAAAAATGGAATGTGGATATAGTTTAGTAGGTGGACAGTTAAGAAAATAAAGAATGGAACAAAATTAGAATGGAAAAAATGGAATGTGGATGAAGTTAGTGAGTGGACTATTAAGAAAAAAAGAAGGAACATAATTCGAGAGTTTTGAAATAAGGAAAGATGCAATGACTGGTAAGCAAGATCGAGTTCCTTCTTTGAAGTTTAATCAAAAGATCAATAGATGTTATGTGGATCTACATAGTATGTGTGTATATATATATATATATGTATGTATGTATGTATGTATGTATGTATGTACTTGAGTGTGTGTGTATTCATATAATATTTTTCCTAGTGATGAATAATTCAAATACACATTGATAAATATGATGAATGTATTATTTGGAGTGGATGAAATTGATTTCATCCTTGCTATGTATGAATTTGATTTGATCTGATGAATTCAAATTTGATTTACCAAAGTTAGTTGTTAATAAGCTATGACTATGTTGATGTAAATATGAAATTTATCTTGTTTGTATTTTCCAAATAATGATGCAAACCGTGAATGAAATGAAGTGCACATATGCGACATTAGATTATTGAGAAACGTAATATAAAGTCATTTGAAAATAAACAATGACTGAAAAGTCAAATGATTTGGAATTAATAAAGTTAACATTTCATGAGAACGATGCAAGGTGATACTATTAAATGCTAGAATGCATCCTAGTAAATAGATTCTGGATTGCAATCTAAATCGTGATGATTTGGTCCTTCTTCACTCGTTGTCCAAACAATATGTTGCATGAAAAAAAACCATGAAGACGGTGCGGTGCAAACGAGGATGAGAATGGTAATCACAGAAGAGTTCGAATGATGATTACAACACAATGGAGTGGGCATCAATGAGAACGAGAACGAGTGTGCAACAAATAGATCGTGTGAGGGCATGCACTTTCTATTCAAAGGATACACCGATGATAAAAGCAATGGCACCTTGGCGATAAGACAGAGTCTAGTAGAGAGAATGTAATACCCATAAATCTTAGAAATTAATATTAAGGGTATTTTAGTAATTTGAACTAAAAAGGGCGAAATGGTAATTTTAAATACATTGGAATTAGGCTATGAGAATTGTACCACTGCGTAGAGCTTGTTATTCTAGTCAGAATGATGTACTGGTTTGTCTAGATTGGAGTTCATATATATCACAACCCAGAAATTTAGCCATTTAAATTTGGAATATTTAATTGATTTTAAATATTAGAAAGTTAATCTTATAAGTTAAATAACTTGGATTTCAAATATAGTGATTTATTTGATAATCTAATTGTTGAATTTAATATTTGGAATTGTTTAAATAATTAAATGTTGAATTTAGTTTGGATAAAAATGATTTCAAAGCTTATCTAAATTCTATTAAAATAAGAATGAAGATGGTAAACTTTGAATTTACATTTAAAAGTGATCAATTTGGTTTTCATAATAATTTCATTTTAATTAACGAATGAGTATAGCCTTCCGCGGCACTGTCCCGGATTTCGACGCAACCAGTGTTGTGAGTTATTGTATGTTAACGAATTTCAGGGTGATTGGACGTATCATTTGGTCGTGCAAGCTCGAAATTCTTAGAAATTAGTTGCAAAATTAATATAATATAAGTAGGTTTGAAAAGCTATCTTCTACGTACGACCGAATTAGGTCTCGATACAAGTTCCATTATGTTCGAAATAGGGGTATTACATATAAAATGTCACATGGCATACCTCGATTAGTGTTCGGGATTTTTGGGTACGTCATTCTAGGTAATTTGAAATAACATATATATACACACAAACACACACACGTATATGTATATATTCATATCCTAGTCCATGATCTTCATTGTGCATGCCATATCCCCACATCTTCAATCCTATACCCGTTACTTCGTGTTTCCCTTCATTCCCCTTTATTTTTCGTTCCAGTGAATGAATTTGAAAGCTTCATTTTAAAAAAAATCCAATACCAAACTAAAAACCATAAATTCCACTTTAAAAATCATATTTGGGTAAGGTTTACTTATGGTTTGGTTTATAAAGGTTACGGCAATTCAAATTTGGGGATTGGCGGTTCCTAAAAAATAGGGTTTGGGAAATCTTGGGACGTGGTACTCGATTGAAGATATGGAGCTTATATTTGAGTTTGGAAGGGAACTTAGCACCACTGGTTTAATTTGACGGGATCAAGGAGGTGTAGCTTCCAAGGAGAAGAAGTTCAGCGATGGTTTCGTGGTGATTAGTGATGAAACGGAGGATCTAGGAGGAGGGAGAGAACTCAAGTGGTGGGTTGTGCACCGACATTTCGTGCCTATGAAAATTAAGCAAAGAAGAAAAAGGATTGGTGAGATGGTGAATAGTTAGTAATCATGTAATTAGTTTATTTCATTTTAATTTAAATATCAATAAATTAAATATTTAATAACTCTCTCATACAAGGTCCAATCGAGGCGTGGATTTTTGTGTTGCGCTCATAACGATGAAAGCTTCGCAATGGAAATTGGTTTGGATGAAATTAGATGTGGCTGAAATTTGGGCTAAAATCGACATCGTTCGATTTTAGTTCCAAATCGGAACACCTTGGCGGAAAGTGGAATAAATGTGAGTTAAACTCGCCTTTCTGGATTAACTAGTGACATTATATAGTTGATAAAAAAAATTGTTGATTGGATATTTGGATGATTTGCTATCTTATTAGTTTGGTTTGGATTTATTCGCGCCAGTAGCGGATGACCCGTTTATGTAATTCTATACTATTTGTGATGCATGGGAACATGTTTAAGGGATCCAATAGGACCACTCACCACTGTTGATTTTAATTTCAATAAAATTTCTGGTATATGAATTATAAGATATGAAACCTGATTTATGGACAGTATTAGTTATAACATTGTTTATGTTTAAAATTGAAACCCGGTAGTAATGGAAAATCAATAATCGATATTGGTTAACCGTTCAGTAGCTATCGACCTCAATTAGTATTATAAAAATAAATTACCAATTGAATTGGAATTAGTTTAGAGAAAAAGTGATTTCAATTTGAAATATGGTTTCGAAAATATTTTGTTCTTAAGGATTTAATTTCTATTTCTCCAATCTTTTTAACCATCTTATTCTAAGTTATCTATATATATTTAATATTGTTTTCTAAAAGTTATTTATTTATATGAAATAATTTTTTTACTCAAACAGATTATTTATTTAATACTGTTTTAAAAACTTATCTATTTATATTTATTTTGTTTTAAGAAGTTATTTAATTATACTCAATATTGTTTTAAAGATACTTATTTATAATAAATATTATTTTAAGATTATTTATCAAAACATTATTATTTTGACGACTTACTATTTAAATAATTAATATTTTTAGAAATTAATTATGATTATTTATAATAAGGATGGAAATTAATTGTTAGTGTTTTATTAATAATGTCTTTGAAATTATTAATCATTATTTTATTTTAAGGTTATTAATTATCATTTTTTATTTATAAGGTTTGTTATAACAACTGTTATTATATAATAGTGTTTGAAGTAAATGATTATTATTTATTAATAAATGCTTGAGATTTATGAATAGAGTTTTATAAACAAATTTGGGTTTTAGAAGAGGAGTTTTATAGACTGATTTGGAGACTTAAAGGGAGATTATTTACAAGGTAAAAAGAATTTATAAATGATTTTAGATATTTATAAAAGAATTTTAGAAATGGATTTATAAATTTATAAGAAGAGTTTTATAGATAGTTTAATGGATTTATAAAGAGTTTATGAATGTGTTGAAGTTTATTAAAGGGTTATAATTGGAAATGAAAGTTGGGTTTTATAAGGGGTTCTATATCGAGTTTATAAACAGTTTCAGAGTTATAGAAAAACTTTCATAAATGGTTTTTTAGATTTGTAAGGGATTTATAAATGATATTTGAAGTGTATAGAAAGGAAATCTTGCTCGGTATACTTATAGCATTATGATAAGTATATGGATGTTTTCTACGTATTCAAATATAGGAATTTGTGGGTATATCTTTGCAAAGGCATTTATATACAAGTATTACAAAGCAATTTTATTAATGAAAAGATTAACTAAAGGGCTAGTGGTTACTTGTGTTCATAACCAATGTTGGTTTTCCCTTTTTAAATAAATTCTTGATTTGGATGTATGTTTGTTGATAATTAAATAATCGACTATCAAATATAGACTCAAACGTAACTTTGGAAATATCTAGAAGAAACATGTGAGTTATATGGCATAGTCATCTCTAGTGATGTTGCACTATGTGTATAAATCATATTTTTTTATCCTAAGACAAATGATAGGGAAATCTGTCCACTAACGGTTAGGAGGTGATCTCCACTCTTATCTTTAACTGTTTATTTCCTATTGAACCTAGGTTGAGTTTACCAAAAATTATCAAATGTTGTTTCAAAGGGACCATGATCGGATATGTTATTCTAAAACCACTTCAATCCAAATCAAGCATTTCGAAGCAAAGACATCTTGAAGATTATGGAATCGAAGACGGAGCTCTCAAGCATTTCGTTTGGTCCTTTACAAAGAATGGTTCAAGCTTCTTTCGGTTTCTTGTTGTAATGACGGAAGAAGAGTACATCTCTTTTGATCTATAGAATGTCATGTCATTACGAATTATGTTGAAAAATTCATCCCCATTTTTGTAACGACCCAATTTTACGACGCCCGAAAGTCAACATTTATACGTCCACTGTATCAAATGTCGCACAGTCGAATGCCGAAAAACCTAACCATTAGGATTAAAGAAGAAGATAGAAGAAGAACAGAAACAATAACAGAATCTCACATTTCGCGGCGGAACAGTATATAATAGATAAATAAATAATCTTTAAATCAAAGAATCATCTCAATTAATACAATACAACATCAGAGTTTACAACAACATCATACATCACTGGCAGTTATTATAACTTGACTATATGAAATCTGATTTGCACAACCATACGCAACGGACACTACATAGTAAGACATATGTCTCGCCATCCAGCTTCAACTCCTGATCTCCACAGCAACTCCTGAATTTTCAGAATGACCTGATAACCTAACTCTAGGCTGCCCATGTGGAAAATTATGGGCACCCAGAGTTTAGAAAGGGGACAATAAACTCCAGGTCAGTCATGGGACTGGTGTGAGATCTTAAAACAGTTATTCTTTTACAAAAGAAAACAAAGGAATTTAAAAGAAATCCGCAATGCTTTTTAGAAAATGAAACTACCATAAGGCATCCCGCCACACACACAATGCAAACGCAGAATTGGAGGAGATTTCTCCTTATGATAGTCAAACATGCTTAATACGCAAAATCTTTTGATATTATTATTATTAGTGCATAGTGGAAAATATTTCGAAAGTATAATATTAATCTTAGCCAGCATAGACATTCCGAACTATGCCTAATATAGCTACTATCTAAACAGTGGGGTGCCACCATAAGTAGATGGCAGGTTGTACAACTAAAACCGTATTGGGTTCGTATTGGAAATTGGATTTCCAACAAATGGTCAGGCCAAGGAACTTCCCATCGCCACATGGGTACGCCTCTGGATGGACGCCTTGAGAATCTAACCGGATCTCTGCCAACACAAGGTCGGGTTACCTCTGCAAAAATAGGTAACTACTGACACGAGTATGCCATCCCCCGGTTGTAAAAAACCTTTATCCGAGGATCCTCAACAACAACAATCACAAAGTAATATATATTTGCGACATTCACATAAGTTAAGTATCTGGGCTCCATACCATGATACCACTTCTATCCAGAAGGAAATGTACATACCCTAAGGGGCGATACCCCCTATAACCTCGCCGCATCCTTCTTATTTTGACCATTCCGGGGTGTGAGGTCCGACGAAGTCTCGTCCACAAAGCTACGGTTTTTACAAAAGCCATGCTTCGATCAACAAATGATCAGCAGCACTTCGTATGTCACATTACGAAATTGGGAATGTATCACTAGTAACCATCAACTACATAACCTCTGAGCTCGTACGTCTCAGAGAAGGGTATTAAGCTAAGAGAATAAATTCTCCACCACCAACAGAAATGTATTTGATAGAAACCTGCGTTACATCTCAAAGTGTAATGTCAGACACACATCCATACAAGTCCGTTCCGGGATCGAACGGAAACGAAGGCACTTCAAAAGAAGCCCTTGCAATCCGGATATTCACTAATCACGTCCAGAATCCCCATCACAAAGGGTGATAAAATCTCTATACCGGAGCAACCCGGCGTAGAGACATTCGACGGTTAATCCTTTCGTTTTCGAAAATACCAGGTCTTCAACATCATCTTCAATTGCAATCCCATTTCGTCGTATCGTTATTCGGAATGGGTTTATGACACAAGGTCCTCTCTCGGCTAATCCGAATAATGAGCGCTTATTTTTAAAAATAAGCGTTCATTCAGTTTCAAACAAATCACAACAATTTCACTTTGATCTTTTAAACAAAAGATCCATCACAATCACAAAGGTTTGATGTAGGTTTCAAATATCTATTTGGAATTCGATTCCCAGTCGCATCGAAATTCTAATGCCGATTAAGGCCAATATTAATAGTCGGTTATTTAACTATCAATCATCATTCACAACAATCGCTGGATTTCAAATAATTTTCCCCCAATTATTATTATTTTCAATATCGCAAGATAAAATTTTATACTTCAATCCTTTGAAAATGAATTCCAAATCAATTTTCTTCCTTACGCGGAAAACATTTTCAAATATTTATTCATTTCCACTGAAAATCTACCGATTTCAAATATTTTAAAATAATATAATATACTTATTTAAAAAAATATACTTGGAAACATTTAAAATAAACGAATTTAGAATATTTGCTTAAATATTAGTTATGAAAAATATTAGACTAATATCTCATATAAAAATTCAAGTCCAAAACTAATTTTAAAATAAAATTAGTAGATAGAGTATAAATATTTAAATAACTATTTTCTAAATCAAATATCAATTTAAATCTTTAAAATAATCCCTTATATAATTAATTAAAAAAAATTCACTTTAAAACAATTCCCAAAACTAATTTCTCCAATAATATTATTTTAAAACCAAATCTAAAACTTTTAAATTTTGTTCAAAAGCTATTTTAAAAATATACTCGGCTTTCCGAGGAAGAATTCTTTTTCCATTACAAAATGGTCCATTCCAATAAATTAATAAATCTTCTTGATTTATTTTAATTTACACTCCAAATCTGTAAATTCCTTTCCATACTTTAAAAATAAACCAATATTTTTTTTAGAAAAAATTTCCCTTTTCTTTACAAACTCCCATTGTGAATTTACATTTCCAAATATCAACTGATATACGAATTTTAAATCGATTCCCAAATATCATCTTCAAACCCAATCGAATCCCAAATTGATTTCCAGTTTATTTCAAACAAAAAATCAAATTCCAATTTGATTTCCTAAATTAATTTTCCAATATCAAATCAAATTTCAAATTGATTTTCTATGTTATTTCCAAAACACCTAACCAAAATTCCAAATCGATTCCTAAGATTTATTCTAACTCCAAATTAATTCCCGAATCGATTTCTAAAATTAATTTCAACTCTAAATTAAATTCCAAACTTAATTTCTAAATTTATTTCCTTTTGAAATAAATTTCTTTATCTCTTTAAATTATTTAAAATCCGTATCTTGAATAATTTCTTCAACCATTAAACAATATTACCTGAAATTCCTTTATTAAAATATTTTCCCATATTTTTGGAATTCATTCAATAAGTTTTCAAAAGATAAAACTTTATCTATTTAAATTTCCTTCTTTTTAAAATTCACCTGATTCCTTTGAATGAATTTATTATAAATTTTTTACCCAAATTTCAACATTAAATTTTTATTTATTTCTAGTATCCTACGATACCAAAAATATAATTGGCTAAATTATAGCCTTCAACGGTCTCAATGACAAATAATCACACGAATTTAAAATAATCAACACATAATATACGAAACAAATTAAATATTTGAGGAATCCAGTTGTGTGATATCCGGAAAATTTGGCAATATAAATTTAATAATCCGTGTTAAAAAATTAAATTGATTTGATAATTTTTGATAATAAAATTTTGAATTGATCTAATAATCATATTTTAATAAATATTTAAATTGGTAGATTTTATCTTTTTAAAGCAAATAAATTGTTTTCTATTTATAATATATATATATATATATAATTGAATATATTGTAAATTGATAAACTTTGATTTAGAATTTAGTAAATGAATAAATTTTCTAATTCTAATTTATTTTTGGTAAATTGAAAATTTGATTTAAAATTTAACATTTAGCTTTTCAAAGCAATTTAATAAATAATTATATGGTTTATACTTATGATAAATCTTATTTGTTTTAAAATTTTATTTAATTAGCTTAAATATGAATTTAGATTAGATTAACATAAAAGCTTAGTTGTATTTTCTTTTTAAAATGTTACTTGAAATTTATATATAAGAATTTAAATTACAGTTTACAAATGATCTTAATATATTGAGTAATAGAAGTGATTTATAATCTCTTTTATAAATTATTTAAAATTTGTTAAATTTGTTAAATTTGTTATTTTCAGATAATAATTATAATACTTAGTTTTTTTTATGAACATAAATAAATTTTGTTAGAAATAGGATTTGTTATTTTTAAATTTAATAAGAGTTATATATGCATATATATATATATATATATATATATAACTTGATTTTTAAATTAGTTTTTATAATTTAATTTAAATTTGAATTTAATGTTTTGAAATTTCAAAAAGAATAAATATTTAAAAATATTTGAATAAGCTTTTATTTATGAATTGTTTTGTTTCATTTCTCTTTAAATGTAAAAAGGAAATTTATATATACATAAGAAATAAAATAAGATTTAAAAGCTTTTATAAACAATTTAAAATAAAATAAAATATTTAAAGAGACATGTGTAAATCTCTTAACACCCTAATTGACATATGTTAAGCCATAAAGTTATCATTCTGACAAATGTTTAAAATTAAAACAAGTGTCCTTTTTAGTTTTTTTCCCTTTTATTTTAACTAAATCAAAATCTACTTATATAAACCTATTGCTCCTCATTTTATCTTCCTTTCTATTCTTCTTTTTCAAAACCTTAAGAAAATCTTCAACTAACAAATCTGAAATCAAAATTATGTTCAAAAGAAATTCCTGTAAATAATCCCTTCAAAGAAACAATCTTCACTAATATCTCCTCTAACCCAAAATCATCTGAAACCATCTTCAAACTGAAATGCAAGTAATAACCTGAAATTCAACTTGCAACATTCAAGATCTGCATGCAACAGCAATTTCAATCCAAAAGCCTACAATTTTTTTTTCTGGAAACATGCAAATGAAATCAGGAAAAGCATTTGTAGTAAAACAAGATTAAAGCTTTAAAAAGCAAGCATGCAACTAAGTTTTAGGGTCTTAAGTACTGCAACAATCTGAAGCTTTCAAATTAAAGCACCATTCAAGTTCTTCATAAACATGGATGCTCTGCTCATAAAAATTCTGTGAGTAACATTTTTTTAAAAAAACTTAAGTAAATGTAGTTGCTTGAATTTTTTCTGTGATAATCATGTTTGTGTGGATATATATATGATGTAATTCTCTGTATATTGATGGATGTCTGAATGCATGCTTATATTGTGATATGTCTTGCCTATTCTAGAATTCCAGGTTTAAACTCTGATCAAAATCATGATCTTATGTTCAAATCTTTGTCAGGGTTCAAGATTCAAAATAATATATGGTTATGAAATATAAGTTAAAGTTTTAATTTTATTTAATATGAAGAAAAACCTGAAATGTCTTTGTAAACACAAAATATAACAGGGCAAACTTTTGTAATTAAAATTTTAACTTTTCAGGTTTGTTGATTCAAGTGTATAAACTGATATCATAAACAAAGACATGAATTTTAAAACTAAAATCAGAATTTTTAGTTTGTATTTGATTAAGTATTTCTGGTTTAACCAGAAATGGTATTTTGGGTTGGAACTGTCAATCTAGGAGGTCGGGGTGGCCAGAGTTTTCTCTGGTGATAAAGTGATGATCGAAGATTCAAGAAAAAATATTGGGAGGAGGGTTAATGCATTGAGGCAGTAATGATTTGGGATTGAAATTTATAGCCCTAGTTTCTTTAGTTGATCAGTAATTTGATCGCCGCAATTTCTAGAGGCAATCGAACCTTCCCAGATTTGAATTGGTGATAGATGGGGTGTGGATGAAGTAGTGGCCGGAGGCATAGCTTCTCTAGTGATCAGATTTTGGAGTTTGAAGCGAATTTCAGATTCGACATTTGTTCCAGTTTTGAGCTCATAGGCTCGCTTTTTGATTTTGTGTTTCTGCAATCGATTGGATGGTCAGAATAGAGATGGGGGGTAATCGTCGACTTGCGAGTGTGGTCGTGAGGGGTCGGAGTTGGTTGAAGCGGTGGTGCAGGTGCACGGTGATCTTGGTGTCAGCTGATGGTTTGGGGAAGAGTGGGTTCTCGAGTAAGGTTCGGGCTATTCTTGTTTTTGCTCGAAGCTGTAGGTCATTGGACTCGAAGTAATTTGTTTGTGGGCTCGGGTATGTATTTTGGTTGTTGTAGGTTTTTATTTAAACCTGAAAATACGGTAAGATTTGAATAAATGCAAGTGGAATGTCACTCGAGTTTATTTAGTGTTTTACTCGAGTGAATCTTTTGGGGTTCAAGTTAGTTTACAGGTTAGAAAATTTGTCATGTTTCAAAATTTTAAACTGAAATTTAAAATACTAAGCAAAGATTTAAAATATGTTTTAAATTTAATTCTAATTATGGATTCAAGTTTTAATTTGAATCATAGCTGGAAATAAATTATTTTTTAAATTCAAATTTGTTTAAAATACTTTAAAGGGGTTTATTGTTTAAAATTGTTTTTAAAGAAATTTGAATTTAAATTGGAAATTGAAATATAAAGAAATGTTTTAAACAAATTTTTAAACTGATTCAAATCTGAATTTGAATCTTTGGTTTAAAATAAATTTAATTTTATAAATTTAAGTGTTAAACAATTTTGAATGATAAAGAAAATTTTAAATGTTTGAATTTAAAAAGGAATTTGTTTTAAACTCTTGTAAAATTTCTTTTATAAGAGAAAGTATTCTTTATCATGTAATTTAAAGGTTTTTAATTGATTTTAAAACTTGTTGAAGTTAAATTATAATTTAATGATTTGTTATGCATTTAATTATTATGGTAATTAAATGAATAATTAATTTGTTTAATAAATTAATGAAATGAATAATTACTTAAAGTAATTAAGGGTTTAATCTTAAAAGTTTAAGATTAATTATTCTTAGAATAATTAACTTGTAATTTATGAATCATTAATTAAATAAGATTTGATTTTTAATTAATGATTGGTAATTAATTAATCAAGTAATAAAGGATTAATTAAGTTATAGTTAACGCTTAATTAATTAAATAGTTACGGGTTAACTAAATGGGTTATTCATGATTGATTAATTTGTAATTAATAATGATTAAAATAAGTAAATTATTTTAGAAAAATAATTAATGAATTGTTAAATGGTTAATAAAGTTATTAACTAAGAACTATTTAATAATTAATTAATGTGATTAATTTTAATAATTAATTGGATTAATTAATTTAAAGATAATCATTTGTGTAAATTATTAAGTATAATAACTTATGGAAATAATTAAGGAATTAATTACTTATTGTAATTAATTGAGGTTGATTTGATTAGATTAAGTTAATTAATTCAGTTTAATTAATTTAAATAATCATTTGATGATTTGTGAAGTATAATTACTTAATGTAATTAAATGAAGAGAAATTACTAAGGAAAGTAATTTATGAGTAATTACTCTATGTAATTAATTGAAGGTGATTGATGATGAAAGTAATTTGAGTATAATTACTTTGTTAATTAATCAAGGGATTAATTAAAAATAATTAATTAAGGAGTAATTAATTAATTTAGTGAAGTAATTAATGGTAGTTAATTACTGAATGGAGTTAATCAAGGGTGATTAACAATTATGGTTTAATAAAGATTAATTACTTAGTGTAATTAATATAATTAGAGATCATTAATTATTATAATTAATGAAGTAATTAAGAATGGATTTATTTAGAAATAATTAATAAATGAAGGAATTAATTAATGTAATTAATTAAGAAGTAATGTAATCAATTTATAGTTAACTAATTAAGAAAGTAATTAAAGATTAATTACTGTATTTGATTAAGTATAATTAATTTTGAGAAATTAATTTATGGATAATTACTTGAATGTAATTAAAGGTTAATTAATCAGGGATGATTAATTAAAATGAATAATTGATTGATGATTAATTAATTGATTGATAATTAATTAATGGTAATGTAAGCAAGATTTATATTGATGAAGTAATTAATTTAATTTACTTTAAATTAATTAGAAAAGATGTAATTAATTTAATTCATTTTAAATTAATTATATTTGGTGTGATTATTAATCATTACTTATATGGATGGATGATGTTGTTTGCCTTGGATGGTTTGAATCTCAGTTATGAGATAAGTAATGTTGAGTGATATGGATGCATTGGTTGCATTGTGATGATGATTTGGATTATCTTTTGATAATGATAATAGGGATTATCTGTTGTGTTGATTACCTATTGTGAATCTGTGATTTATCTATCTGTGTATATAGATAATTGAGTTATTTTAAACCTTTAAAACAACTTGGCCTTAAAAGACACGCTTTGGATTTCGATGAGACCGAGATCGGGTTTGCTACAATACAGCGTGATAGGGGGTTCTCGCTCTGCGTTAGGTGACTAACGGGAGACTCTTATCCCTACATGCCCCCGGGGTAGTATAAGGCCTTGCGGGGTTGGTTGCAAGTCGAGAGGCTGGCCGTAAAAGCAAACCCGAGGTATCACTGTGAGCCACGGCAGGGCTGGGATGGTTGAAAAGCCAACCAGTCGAGTGAGACACTGTTGACGGTTGCAAAGCCTAGACTACCGCAGTTGGTATCAGAGCGCTAGGTTGAGTGAATACCTTGGCTTTGAAGTGATTTCTTTCTTGAGAGAATACTACCAATGGTTACCCGTACAGGTTTTCCAGTATAGGTTATAAAGGTAGATAAAGTAGTGGGGTTTGTAACACGACTACTACCAATGGTTAGAGTTTGATGTTTGAGGTTGGAAGTGTATCTGTCGAGACTGTAGATCTAATACCGTCTCAAGAGAGTTTTGCAGAGTGTAGAGATTTCATAGATCTCTGAAGGTAACCTGTAAAGGTTCGAAGTTTATCTTTGAGTTGGATGAGTAGAGTTTGGATCTGTCGGCTAGGCAGAAGAGAATAATGGTATCTTAATACCTCAGGAATTAGTAGCTGTGTGATGAGACGCAGTGACTATGGATGTCTCCGAAGATTTTTTCTTTTGGAATAAGTTTAGGAAGTGTGTGCTTCGATGTTGTGGCTGGGTTCAGCAGGATGTTTCTGTCTGGTTTGAGGACTGAGTTTCTCAAAGAGTTTTGGATTAGGAAGTCTTTGGCGTCGGCGTCAGCAGTGCAGCTCAGAGTATTCTGTGTGCCAGCAAGAAGGTCTTCTGGTTAGCAGTTTTCTGAAGGTGGAGTTCAGAAGCAGCGGAGTGGATCCATTTCTTTGATCGATTGGCTAGCTAAGCGTAAGCTGTTCTGATTGATAAAGAGAGAACAGTTTCCTTTGGATATTGGACTGGTTAGTCGCAAAAGTGACTTGCGATAGTTTAAGTGTTCTCTTGATATATCAGAGGGTTTGGTGAAGCAGCTTAGGATCAGGTGGGACATCTGAGTTTTCTTTTATGGATCTGTTGAACCATATTTCTGAGATGTGTTGTCCAGTTTGTGCTCGAGTTCTTCATCTACTCCAGATCAGAATTGTGCAGTGGAAGCAGTTTAGGAGTGATTTTGTTTTGTTTTTTTTCGGATAGGAGAAGTAAGTTAGTCTTCTGATGTTTGCGGAGTAGAATTGGTATTCTTGTTTTGGGATTGATTTTGAGGAGATCATTCTGTTAGGTTGTTTTGGGCCAGTTTGTTTCTTAAGACATTGGCGAAGGTTGAGCTGATCGGGGGAGATGAAAGCAGCCCAGGATCGTCAGAAGTGTTTGGTGAATAAAAGACGAAGGAATTTGGATTTCGGAGTCGGAGATTTGATTTTGGGTGAGTTTTCCCCGATCTAAGGAGCTATAAGATTGAGTAAGACTGGGTAAGTTAGCTCCGAGGTGTTTTGGATCTTTTCTGTGTTCTTGTGAGGATTGGTGTTTGATTTTCAAGGTTGAATTGCCAGTTTGGATAACTGGGATTCGATGTGTTTCACGTATCTCTAAGGGAGTACGTGTATGATCTATCTCTGGTTGTGGAACCAGCATTTCGGGAGGATGTGATTGTTGAGTCAGACTTGATATCCCGTTTTGCTTTGTAGATCTAGTCGGATAGGAACTCTGTAGCTTAGTAATATAGATTGTTTGGATTCTATAGAGGGAGTATCCCGGTATACATACATACATACATACATACATACATACATATATATATTTGGGAAACTCTAGGAAATTCTATCTAGAATTTTGTTTGGATAGTTAGATTTGTTTGTATGAATGAATTGGTTGCTATGGTTGTTAGCATATGTTGATAATATATGCTTGTGTTTTAAATAAAATCTTAAGATAGATTATAAATTACCTTTGCTTTTAAATTTCGGGGGTGAAATTCTTTTAAGGGGGAGGAATGTGATATCCCGGAAATTTGGCAATATAAATTTAATAATCTGTGTTAAAAATTAAATTGATTTGATAATTTTTGATAATAAAATTTTGAATTGATCTAACAATCATCTTTTAATAAATATTTAAATTGGTTGATTTTATCTTTTTAAAGCAAATAAATTGTTTTCTATTTATAATATATATATAATTGTATATATTGTAAATTGATAAACTTTGATTTGGAATCTAGTAAATGAATAAATTTTTCTAATTTATTTTTGGTAAATTGAAAATTTGATTTAAAATTTAACATTTATCTTTTCAAAGCAATTTAATAAATAATTATATGGTTTGTAATTATGATATATCTTATTTGTTTTAAAATTTTATTTAATTAGGTTAAATATGAATTTAGATTACATTAACATAAAAGCTTAGTTGTATTTTCTTTTTAAAATGTTACTTGAAATTTATATATAAGAATTTAAATTACAGTTTACAAATGATTTTAATATATTGAGTAATAGAAGTGATTTATAATCTCTTTTATAAATTATTTAAAATTTGTTAAATTTGTTAAAATTGATATTTTCAGATAATAATTATAATACTTAGTTTTTTTATGAACATAAATAAATTTTGTTAGAAATAGGATTTGTTATTTTTAAATTTAATAAGAGTTATATATGCTTATATATATATATATAACTTGATTTTTAAATTAGGTTTTATAATTTAATTTAAATTTGAATTTAATGTTTTGAAATTTCAAAAAGAATAAATATTTAAAAATATTTGAATAAGCTTTTATTTATAAATTGTTTTGTTTCATTTCTCTTTAAATATAAAAAGGAAATTTATATATACATAAGAAATAAAATAAGATTTAAAAGATTTTATAAACAATTTAAAACAAAATAAAATATTTAAAGAGACACGTGTAAATCTCTTAACACCCTAATTGACATATGTTAAGCCATAAAGTTATCATTCTGACAAATGTTTAAAATTAAAACAAGCGTCCTTTTTAGTTTTTTTTTTCCTTTTATTTTAATTAAATCAAAATCTACTTATATAAACCTATTGCTCCTCATTTTATCTTCTTTTCTATTCTTCTTTTTCAAAACCTTAAGAAAATCTTCAGCTCACAAATCTGAAATCAAAATTCTGTTCAAAAGAAATTCCTGTAATAATCCCCTCAAAGAAGCAATCTGCACTAATATCTCCTCTAACCCAAAATCATCTGAAACCATCTTCAAACTGAAATGCAAGTGTTAACCTGAAATTCAACTTGCAGCATTCAAGACCTGCATGCAACAGCAATTTCAATCCAAAAGCCTGCAATTTTTTTGTTCTGGAAACGTGCAAATGAAATCAGGAAAAGCATTTGCAGTAAAACAAGTTTAAAGCTTTAAAAAGCAAGCATGCAACTGAGTTTTAAGGTCTTAAGTACTTCAGCAATCTGAAGCTTTCAAATTAAAGCACCATTCAAGTTCTTCATAAACATGGATGCTCTGCTCATAAAAATTCTGTGAGTAACATTTTTAAAAAAAAACTTAAGTAAATATAGTTGCATGAATTTTTTCTGCGATAATCATGTTTGTGTGGATATATATATGATGTAATTCTCTGTATATTGATGGATGTCTGAATGCATGCTTATATTGTGATATGTCTTGCATGTTCTAGAATTCCAGGTTTAAACTCTGATCAAAATCATGATCTTATGTTCAAATCTTTGTTAAGGTTTGAGATTCAAAACAATATATGGTTATGAAATATAAGTTAAAGTTTTAATTTTATTTAATATGAAGAAAAACCTGAAATGTCTCTGAAAACACAAAATATAATAGGACAAACTTTTGTAATTAAAATTTTAACTTTTCAGGTTTATTGATTCAAGTGTATAAACTGATTTCATAAACAAAGACATGAATTTTAAAACTAAAATTAGAATTTTTAGTTTGTATTTGATTAAGTATTTCTGGTTTAACCAGAAATGGTGTTTTGGGTTGGAACTGTCAACCTAGGAGGTCAGGGTGGCCAGAGTTTTCTCTGGTGATAGAGTGATGATCGAAGATTCAAGAAAAAAATATTGGGAGGAGGGTAAATGCATTGAGGCAGTAATGATTTGGGATTGAAATTTATAACCCTAGTTTCTTTAGTTGATCAGTAATTTGATCGCCGTAATTTCTAGAGGCAATCGAGCCTTCACAGATTTGTGTTGGTGATAGATGGGGTGTGGATGAAGTAATGGCCGGAGGCATAGCTTCTCTGGTGATCAGATTTTGGAGTTCGAAGCAAATTTCAGATTCGACATTTGTTCCAGTTTTGAGCTCATAGGCTCGTTTTTTGATTTTTGTGTTTCTGCAATCGATTGGATGGTCGGAATCGATATGGGGGATGATCGTCGACTTGCGAGTGTGGTCGCGAGGGGTCGGAGTTGGTTGCAGCGGTGGTGCAGATGCACGGTGATCTTGGTGTCAGCTGATGGTTTGGGGAAGAGTGGGTTCTCGAGTAAGGTTCGGGCTATTCTTGTTTTTACTCGAAGCTGTAGGTCATTGGACTCGAAGTAATTTGTTTATGGGCTCGGGTATGTATTTGGTTGTTGTAGGTTTTTATTTAAACCTGAAAATACTGTAAGATTTGAATAAATGCAAGTGGAATGTCACTCGAGTTTACTCGAGTTTATTTAGTGTTTTACTCGAGTGAATCTTTTGGGGTTCGAGTTAGTTTACAGGTTAGAAAATTTGTCATGTTTCAAAATTTTAAACTGTAATTTAAAATACTAAGCAAAGATTTAAAATATGTTTTAAATCTAATTTTAAATTATGGATTCAAGTTTTAATTTGAATCATAGATGGAAATAAATTAGTTTTTAAATTAAAATCTGTTTAAAATACTTTAAAGGGGTTTATTGTTTAAAAATGTTTTTAAAGAAATTTGAATTTAAATTGGAAATTAAAATATAAAGAAATGTTTTAAACAAAGTTTTAAACTGATTCAAATCTGAATTTGAATCTTTGGTTTAAAATAAATTTAAGTGTTTAACAATTTTGAATGATAAAGTAAAATTTAAATGTTTGAATTTAAAAAGGAATTTGTTTTAAACTCTTATAAAATTTCTTTTATAAGAGAAAGTATTCTTTATCATGTAATTTAAAGGTTTTAAATTGATTTTAAAACTTGTTGAAGTTAAATTATAATTTAATGATTTGTTATGCATTTAATTATTAGGGTAATTAAATGAATAATTTATTTATTTAATAAATTAATGAAATGAATAATTACTTAAAGTAATTAAGGGTTTAATCTTAAAAGTTTAAGATTAATTATTCTTAGAATAATTAACTTGTAATTTATGAATCATTAATTAAATAAGATTTGATTTTTAATTAATGATTAGTAATTAGTTAATCAAGTAATAAAGGATTAATTAAGTTATAGTTAACACTTAATTAATTAAATAATTAGGGGTTAATTAAATGGGTTATTAATGATTAATTAATTTGTAATTAATAATGATTAAAATAAGTTAATTATTTTAGAAAAATAATTAATGAATTGTCAAATAGTTAATAAAGGTCATTAACTAAGGATTATTTAATAATTAATTAATGCAACTAATTCTAATAGTTAATTAGATTAATTAATTTAAAGATAATCATTTGTGTAAATTATTAAGTATAATTACTTATGGAAATAATTAAGGAATTAATTACTTATTGTAATTAATTGAGGTTGATTTGATTAGATTAAGTTAATTAATCCAGTTTAATTAATTTAAATAATCATTTGATGATTTGTGAGGTATAATTACTTAATGTAATTAAATGAAGAGAAATTACTTAGGAAAGTAATTTATGAGTAATTACTCTATGTAATTAATTGAAGGTGATTGATGATGAAAGTAATTTGAGTATAATTACTTTGTTAATTAATCAAGGGATTAATTAAAAATAACTAACTAAGGAGTAATTAATTTATTTGGTGAAGTAATTAAGGATAGTTAATTACTGAATGGAGTTAATCAAGGGTGATTAACAATTATGATTTAATAAAGATTAATTACTTAATGTAATTAATATAATTAGAGATCATTAATTATTATAATTAATGAAGTAATTAAGAATGGATTTATTTAGAAATAATTAATAAATGAAGGAATTAATTAATGTAATTAATTAAGAAGTAATGTAATCAATTTATAGTTAATTAATTAGGAAACTAATTAAAGATTAATTACTGTATTTGATTAAGTATAATTAATTTGAGAAATTAATTATGGATAATTACTTGAATGTAATTAAAGGTTAATTAATCAGGGATAATTAATTAAAATGAATAATTGATTGATGATTAATTAATTGATTGATAATTAATTAGTGGTAATGTAAGCAAGATTTATATTGATGAAGTAATTAATTTAATTTACTTTAATTAATTAGAATGATGTAATTAATTTAATTCATTTTAAATTATTTATATTTGGTGTGATTATTAATCGTTGCGTATATGGATGGATGATGTTGTTTGCCTTGGATGTTTTGAATCTCAGTTATGAGATAAGTAATGTTGAGTGATATGGATGCATTGGTTGCATTGCGATGATGATTTGGATTATCTTTTGATAACGATAATAGGGATTATCTGTTGTGTTGATTACCTATTGTGAATCTGTGATTTATCTATCTGTAATATAGATAATTGATTGTTTTAAACCTTTAAAACAACTTGGCCTTAAAAGACACGCTTTGGATTTCGATGAGACCAGGATCGGGTTTCCAGATTTGGATATCCGAAAACCACATCGATCCAAATTTACGATAGGTCGTGAATCTCATGTGAAGAGTGAAGACTTGAGGTGTAAGAACTATTCGTCAGTATAACTTTGAGGGTGATTCCGAGATGAGTTTGACGGAGTTGTACTTTCAGATTCGAGATGAAGATTCAGAGTGCAAGGGTTATCGTCGTTAACTCTGTGGGTGATTCCAAAATAAGTGTAATGAGACAATGCCTTCGGTTTCTTTCGAACCCGGAACGAACTTGTATGGATTGAATGCTTTCAGAACATCGTCAGGTGAACGATGAGCATTCTAAGAGATGTGTTCTAAAGGTAATCGTAGCCTCAAGCCTCATCAATCGGGAATGGCTAAAACAAGGGAGGTGCAGCAAGGCTAAGTGGGTCATGCCCAAGTAGGACGAGATTTTCCCCTGTCTAGAAGTCCTTTTTTATTTCGGCTGTGTGGGCGGTTAGAACGTAAGCCAACTGCGGGGTTGTCTTGTTCAGTATTGTCCAGTAAGGGATGGTTCCGGCCTTTTGTTGCAGGGGATTGGGGGTGATCCTCGGTACGTTGATCTAGGCCACGTACTTTGACGGGCGGTACCCCGGTAGCCCTGCCATTGATGGAATCCAAAATCCAATAAGTGCCAACGGTTTTGATTGTATTACCCACTTTTGTGGCTAGTAACTGGAATTTAATGAATGTAACAATTTCGGCTATTTTCTATTTATTTGAAAACCCTAGACCTATTATAATATCACTGGATTTCCTATCAAATGTTTTGGTTAGCGTAAGGTAAAAACTTTTCCATGTTTATGTGTGGGAAGTCTTACGTGATACCTTTCTTTTCAAAGGTTTTCAAAGTTAAGCAACTTTAACCTGTTACTCACACCAGACCTATGTCTAACCCGGAGTTTATCTTCTGTTTTCTTAAACTCTTGGGTACTCAAATTTTTAGGAGTAGCCAAGGGATTCAGGTTAGCTTTGACGAATTATGGAGGAGCAATGGAGCAAGAGGCTTCCGCGATATAGATATATTGTTTCCGCTATGTGTTCTCTGTGTTAGTATCTCTTGTTGTATTGTATTCAGTTGTAATAACTAGACAGGTGTAAAAACTGTCTACTATGTGATGTAAATTCTGTGTAACTCTGATTAGTATTGTAAACTATGTAATATTTATGTTATTAATATAATTTATTCATTCCGCTGTTGAGATTCTGATGTTGTTTCTTCTTTCTTCACTTTCTTTTAACTTTTCTATCCCTTTCTTTCTTCAAGATGATGCGACTTTTTGTGGAGAAAAAGTCGGGTCGTCACAAGTTGGATCCCTCCAACCTGTTTTCCTACATCCACAGACGTTAGCACAACAATTAAATACCCATTCCACTTCAAGGTGGAATATCGCGGTATATGGGATTTATAAAATATTATCCGATATTATGCAGCGCAATAGGGTCTCGTCCGCTATATAATGCGGGAAATCAACAACTCCAAATAAATATATAATACCAATTCCACTTCAAGGTGGAATATCGCGGTATATGGGTTTAATATAATAACCTCCGCTATTATGCGGTGCATAGGGTCTAAACTAATATAACTTATAATGAATTAATTATCCAAACAGACAATCAATCAATTTTAAATTTAACTATACAAATTAAATCAGCGATTGAATGAGATGATCTCACCTTTGCTTATGCATGCAATCCACTTTCATTCCCGATTTGTTCTCTTCACAGAATTAGACCTTGTATAAACAATTTTACAATTTATTAATATTCAAACAATCAAATAATCAATTTTTTGTTTGGTAATTTTTATTATCCAATGATTTTATTTTAAACTAATTTCTTTTAATAAATATATTTAACAAAAAATTAAATTTAAATTAAATTTCCTTTTTTAATTAAATGCTTTAGCAATTAAAAATAATTACATAAGTTAATTAAACAAATTAATTACTAAAATAAATTAGTAAATTGTATTTTGTCTCTATTTTCCATTTTTCAAACTGCATATATAAAAATAGGCTATATGGGTTATAAAATATTTTCTATATATATAAATTCTTATTATATATATTATTTTTCCCAAAATCTATAATAATTACTGTTTAGACATATGTGTATATAGTTATATTTATCGTTTTATCCTTCTCTATAAATATCAAAGTAGTAATTTCCTTTATTGTGTATATATATATATATAAATTGAAACAATCTGTACTTATCTTACTGACATATTTGTTTTCTCATTTTCCCTTTTGATATAGATATAAAATCAAAATTAACCGAAAAAGATAAATAAAAAGAAAAAAATTCCAATACCACTTTGACCAAAGATCCTCACCTTCCAGGCTCCACTGCCTTTCGCCACCGTGAAACCACGAACCCTCGACCCTACGTGCTCGAACAGAATCGAGTGTCATCCAACCCTAGAATACCTCGCATGCACGCAAAAGCCCTAGCCTGCCGACTAGCTACGAATCTAGGCCACCATCGCGAATACCTCGCTCGTCTTCATCGATTGAATGCCGATATGACCATTGATGCCGAGCTTCGTACATACGCGAGATCGACTGGCTCGATCGATTTTTGACCTTGCGACCACACAACCATTCGAGTATCACGACGTCGAACTCAGCCCACTTGCGACACCAACTTGCTTCGATTTGGTTTTGAGAAAAAATTGAATTTGTTTTCGATTTTGTTCGTTTGAGATGCTCAGCCATGATTCCGTTATTCTGGAGCAAGATAAGGGAAGGGATCGCGATTGAATTCGCTCTCCTTTGTTTTTTTATTAACGAACGATTTTGTCAGAAGGCAAGAATGAAGAAGAGGAAAGGTGATTTCAATCGGCCATTGATTTTTGTTTTCGTTCTGTACATTTTTTTATTTCAAATTAAAAAAGAAAAAGGCCCGGCTGTTTTGATTAGGTTTTATATTTTTTTATCAATGAAGATGAACGCGTGTAAAAAAAATTGAAGCACAAGTGTTAGAAGGGAAGAAACGTGTAAAATTGCCTTGTGAAAACAATTTACATTAAATATATATATATATATATATATATTAAATTTAAATTTAAATTTAAATTTAAATCGTTTAGAAAACGAAACCAAAAATCTCGATCCCCTATTGAGGCATGCCACTAGGCGTTTATAATGTTATACCCCTATTTCGAATGCAATGGAAAAGGTTCTGAGTCTAAATTCGATCGTATGGAGAAGATAGCTTTTCGAATCAGTTAAAACATCGAATTTTCAATTTAAATTTCGACGTGTTTGTTTATCGTATGGTCAAACGATCACTCTGAATGCTGTGAAAATTGAAATCCGATAATAATAAAATATTACGGATCCAATGGAACTGGTTTCATCGAATTCCGAGACTGTACCTCGGAAGGCTATTTTTAAATGTCGATTTAAACGATATAAATTTCAACACTGAACAACACAGTTTCAAATTAAATTCTGAAGCTTCTATCATCTTCAGTATTATCCATATAAATTTTCTAAGTCATCGAATTATTTTTAACAGGCTCAAAATTGAAGATTTCCAATTTTACCCAATTTTCTATAATTAAATTCAATAATTAAATTGCCAAATTCATCTTGATATTTGAAATTCAAGTTAAACTATAATTCAAACATTTAAAATTAATTAAATATTTCAATTTCAAATGTTAAAAATTTCGAGTCGTCACATCGTTCCCCCTTAAAAGAATTTCGTCCCGAAATTACTAGTTAAGAAGAATGGACCTTAACCCGTTTACTAAGTAACCAAAATAAACCATTTTAATAACTTGTCAAAACCAATCTTTTATTAACAACCCATTATCTATTCCACTAACTTTCCAACCTCAACCGTGAACTTCAAACAATATTGTTTTCCTAACAATTCAAATTCAAATTTAATTTTTTTCTTAAAATTTTTCTAACTCCCTAAATTTTCGAAAAATTTCGCCAGCGTCTCCTTTGCGCGGCTAGCTCGGTACGACCACAAAAATGGCACCACGGCCCCTAGATTTCAAAAAGAAAAGAAAAAGCCAAGCGGCTAGACAAGAAGATCATCAAATTCCATACTGAAATTCAAATACGTACCTTTTTGTCGAGCAATTCAATTTTATCTTCGAAATCAAAATCCCAATTTCCTTTAATATACCTGTATATCCTGCTAGCCATAATATCCAATTACAATATTCAAAAATCATTTTGCACATTTCATTAGAAAATTTTCAATATATACTTCTTATACCATCTTTAGTTTACTATTGAAGCTATATATTCATTTTCATTCTATCTTGCATTTTCACTTTCATTTGAATTCAACTTACAATTTCAATTTTATTTTGGATTCATTTTAACTTCTTGAATATTGAATTTTATCAATAATCTTTCATTCACAACTGATTCATCTTGCTATTTTAAATTAGTTTCTTTTACGAATTCATTACAAATTCCAATTCATTTTATCGCAAACCATTTCTATTTCCTCTTTTATTATCTTTAGCTCATTTCGAACTAATTTTTTCCAACTTAATTTTATTTCACACAATTCAAATTGGTTCTCAATATTTAGTTCCAATCCCGATTTTTATTCTTTTGTTCATTCCCAAACACAATTCAATTCACTATTTTGGTTTACAACCACTTATATTTAAACTGGATTTCAAATTCCATATGAATTCAATTTACTTTTCATTTATAATTATTGAATTCAATTCGTTTCAAACCAAATTAATTTGTCATTTCTTCAATTAGCTTCACTTACTAATTTTGTTTCAATACTTCGCTTTGCTTATCACAAACTAAATTCAATTCTAATTCTATTCTATTTGCTTACAAATTCGAAATGAATTTCAACATTCAATTTCACTTTCATTTAATTGTAATTGTAAATTTATTCATTCGTTCAAAATTTGTTTTCTACCTTTATATATTTTATTCCAATCGTTTATTCTATAAGACTTCTCAAATTCACTTTCATACAAATTAACTCAAATCTTCAATTTCAATTTCATTTTGAATCTATATCATCATTTTATTTGACTTAAATTTTCAATCTCAATTCTTTTATTAAATTTTCATTTTTAAATTCCATTTGACTTAAATTTTTCCTTCCAACTTATTTTATTTCCACATCTACCTTTTTCTAACTTCTCTTTAAGTTAGATTTTTATTTTAACAACTTCAAACTTTATGATATTTCATAAATATTTTATATAGCATTCCATAGTCTTTTCAACCTTCCAAAAATCATTTTTGAAATCAATTCAAATTTTCTTTTGAATTTCCAAAACAAAACTCAGTTTTCCAAATCTTTCATTTAAAACCACTTGGCAGCAATCCCTCTTTTGGAAACCCGAAAATGAACATCGATGATGCTGCAGTCATCACCGAAGGTATTTTCCAACGTCCGAAAAGAGTTTAGAGCTTTTATCCCTTCAAAACACTTTTTTTCAAAACCTTGAAAATCATTTTCAAACTCAAAAGGAGTTAATTTCCAAAATTCCAAATCCTTTAAAAAACATTTCCAAAAACTTCTCTAGAATTCTGTTTCTAATTATAAATCAAATTTATAATTTACATTCTCAAATTTCATTTGTGTGTGGATTTTTATTTCTAAACTTTTGATTATGATTTCAATTTCTTGTTCAATTTCAATGATAATAATTTAATATTATCACTTCCTAACAACCAAGCAACCATATACTATAATAATTTACAAAAATTATTTCTTTTATATACAAAATAGTTTTGGGTAAACTTATTTCATTTACCCTATTTTAAAACAATATCGTGTCGAATTATTCTGTACAAGTGTTTAGAGATTCCTATCGATAGAGTTGTATGGACTATACCAACCAGAATCCATATACCACTCAACAAACCAATCATCACAGTATAAAACTATTTTTTATATTCACTAACAAATACACACTCATATCTATTATTACACTCAAAATCATTTTAGAGTACTACTAACTCTATCTCTAATGAGTAACACCCAAAAGAGCTAAGGTTATCGCTTAACCAAATGCTCTGATACCAAATTTGTAACGACCCGATTTTACGACGCTCGAAAGTCGACATTTATACGTCCACTGTATCAAATGTCGCACAGTCGAATGCCAGAAAACCGAACCATTAGGGTTAAAGAAGAAGATAGAAGAAGAACATAAACAATAACAGAATCTCACATTTCGCAGCGGAACAATATATAATAGATAAATAAATAATCTTTAAATCAAAGAATCATCTCAATTAATACAATACAACATCAGAGTTTACAACAACATCATACATCACTGGTAGTTATTATAACTTGACTATATGAAAACTGATTTGCACAACCATACGCAACGGACACTACATAGTAAGATATATGTCTCGCCATCCAGCTTCAACTCCTGAATTTTCAGAATGACCTGATAACCTAACTCTAGGCTGCCCGTATGGAAAATTATAGGCACCCAGAGTTTAGAAAGGGAACAATAAACTCCAGGTCAGTCATGGGACTGGTGTGAGATCTTAAAACAGTTATTCTTCTACAAAAGAAAACAAAGGAATTTAAAAGAAATCCGCAATGCTTTTTAGAAAATGAAACTACCATAAGGCCTCCCGCCACACAATGCAAACGCAGAATTGGAGGAGATTTCTCCTTATGATAGCCAAACATGCTTAATACGCAAAATATTTTGATATTATTATTATTAGTGCATAGTGGAAAACATTTTGAAAGTATAATATTAATCTTAGCCAGCATGGACATTGCGAACTATGCCTACTATAGCTACCATCTAAATAGTGGGGCGCCACCATAAGTAGATGGCAGGTTATACAACTAAAATCGTACTGGGTTCGTATTGGAAATTGGATTTCCAACAAATGGTCAGGCCAAGGAACTTCCCATTGCCACATGGGTACGCCTTTGGATGGACGCCCCGAGAACCTAATCGGATCTCTGCCAACACAAGGCCGGGTTAACTCTGCAAAAATAGGTAACTACTGACACGAGTATGCCATGCCCCGGTTGTAAACAACCTTTATCCGAGGATCCTCAACAATAACAATCACAAAGTAATATATATTTGCGACATTCACATAAGTTAAGTATCTAGGCTCCATACCATGATACCACTTCTATCCAGAAGGAAATGTACATAACCTAAGGGGCGCTACCCCTATAACCTTGCCGCATCCTTCCTGTTTTGACCATTCCGGGGTGTGAGGTCTGACGAAGTCTCGTCCACAAAGCTACGCTTTTTACAAAAGCCATGCTTCGATCAACAAATGATCAGCAGCACTTCGTATGTCACATTACCAAATTGGGACTGTATCACTAGTAACCATCAACCACGTAACCTCTGAGCTCGTACGTCTCAGAGAAGGGTGTTAAGCTAAGAGAATAAATTCTCTGCCACCAACAGAAATGTATTTGATAGAAACTAGCTTTACATCTCAAAGTGTAACGTCAGACACACATCCATACAAGTCCGTTCCGGGATCGAACGGAACCGAAGGCACTTCAAAAGAAGCCCTTACAATCCGGATATTCACTAATCACGTCCGGAATTCCCCTCACAAAGGGTGATAAAATCTCTATACCGGAGCAACCCGGTGCAGAGACATTCGACAAGTAATCCTTTCGTTTTCGAAAATACCCGGTCTTCAACATCGTGTTCAATTGCAATTCCATTTCCATTTCGTCGTATCGTTATTCAGAATGGGTTTTATGATACAAGGTCCTCTCCCGGCTAATCCGAATAACGAGCGCTTATTTTTAGAAATAAGTGTTCATTTAGTTTCAAACAAATCACAACAATTTCACTATGATCTTTTAAACAAAAGATCCATCACAATCACAAAGGTTCGATGTGGGTTTCGAATAACCATTTGAAATTCGACTCCCGGTCGCATCGAAATTCAAATGCCGATTAAGGCCAATATTGATAGAGTTATTTAACTATCAATCATTCACAACAATCGCTGGATTTCAAATAATTTCCCCCCAATTATTATTATTTTCAATATATCTTCGTAAGATAAAATTTTATACTTCAATCCTTTGAAAATAAATTCCAAATCAATTTTCTTCCTTACGCGGAAACATTTTCAAATATTTATCCATTTCCACTGAAAATCTACCGATTTCAAATATTTTAAAATAATATAATATGCTTATTTAAAAAAATATACTTGGAAACATTTAAATAAACTAATTTAGAATATTTGCTTAAATATTAGTTATGAAAAATATTAGAATAATATCTCTTATAAAAATTCAAGTCCAAAACTAATTTTAAAATAAAATTAGTAGATGGAGTATAAATATTTAAATAACTATTTTCTAAATCAAATATCAATTTAAATCTTTAAAATAATACCTTTTATAATTAATTAAATAAAATTTTGCTTTAAAACAATTCCCAAAACTAATTTCTTCAATAATATTATTTTAAAACCAAATCTAAAACTTCTAAATTTTATTCAAAAGCTATTTTAAAAATATACTCAGCTTTCCAAGGAAGAATTCTTTTTCCATTACAAAATGGTTCATTCCAATAAATTAATAAATCTTCTTGATTTATTTTAATTTACACTCCAAATATGTAAATTCCTTTCCACACTTTAAAAATAAACCAATATTTATTTATTTTTTAAACAATTTCCCTTTTCTTTACAAACTCCCGTTGTGAATTTACATTTCCAAATATCAACTGATATACGAATTTTAAATCGATTCCCAAATATCATCTTCAAACCCAATCAAATCCCAAATTGATTTCCAGTTTATTTCAAAAACAAAATCAAATTCCAATTTGATTTCCTAAATTAATTTTCCAATATCAAATCAAGTTTCAAATTGAGTTTCTAAGTTATTTCCAAAACACCTAACCAAATTTTCAAATCGATTCCTAAGATTTATTCTAACTCCCAATTAATTCCCGAATCGATTTCTAAAATTAATTTCAACTCTAAGTTAAATTCCAAACTTAATTTCTAAATTTATTTCCTTTTGAAATAAATTTCTTTATCTCTTTCACTTATTTAAAATCAGTATCTTGAATAATTTCTTCAACCATTAAACAATATTACCTGAAATTCCTTTATTAAAATATTTTCCCACATTTTTGGAATTCATTCAATAAGTTTTCAATGATAAAACTTTATCTATTTAAATTTCCTTCATTTTAAAATTCACCCGATTCCTTTGAATGAATTTATTATAAATTTTCTACCCAAATTTCAACATTAAATTTTTATTTATTTCTGGTATCCTACGATACCAAAAATATAATTGGCTAAATTATAGCCTTAACGGTTTCAATGACAAATAATCACACGAATTAAAAATAATCTACACACAACATATGAAACAAATTAAATATTTGAGGAATCCAATTGGATCCCTCCAACCTGTTTCCCTGCATACACAGACGTTAGCACAACAATTAAATATCCATTCCACTTCAAGGTGGAATATCGCGGTATATGGGATTTATAAAATATTATCCGCTATAATGCGGCGCAATAGGGTCTCATCCGCTAAATAATGCGGGAAATCAACAACTCCAAATAAATATATAATACCAATTCCACTTCAAGGTGGAATATCGCGTTATATGGGTTTAATATAATAACCTCTGCTATTATACGGCGCATATGGTCTAAACTAATATAACTAATAATAAATTAATTATCCAAACACACAATCAATCAATTTTAAATTTAACTATACAAATTAAATCAGCGATTTAGTGAGAAGATCTCACCTTTGCTTAGGAATGCAATCCATTTTCATTCCCGATTTGTTCTCTTCACAGAATTAGATCTTATATAAACAATTTTACAATTTATTAATATTCAAACAATCGAATAATCAATTTTCATTTGGTAATTTTCATTATCCAATGATTTTATTTTAAACTAATTTCTTTTAATAAATTTATTTAACAAAAAATTAGATTAAAACTAAATTTCCTTTTTTAATTAAATGCTTTAGCAATTAAAAATAATTACATAAGTTAATTAAACAAATTAATTATTAAGATAAATTAGTAAATTGAATTTTGTCTCTATTTTCCATTTTTCAAACTGCATATATAAAAATAGGATATACGGGTTATAAAAATCTTTTCTTTATATATAAATTCTTATTATATATTTTTTTCCCAAAAATCTATAATAATTACTGTTTAGACATATGTGAATATATTTATATTTATCTTTTTACCCTTCTCTATAAATATCAAAGTAGTAATTTCCTTTATTGTGTGTGTGTGTGTGTGTGTGTGTATATATATATATATATATATAAATTGAAACAATCTGTATTTATCTTACTGACATATTTTTTTCTCATTTTCCCTTTTGATATATATATATATATATAAAATCAAAATTAATCGGAAAACAAAAAAAAGAAAAAAATTCCAATACCTCTTTAACATGAGATCCTCACCTTCCAGGCTCCACTGCCTTTCGCCAACGTGAAACCACGAACCCTCGACCCTACGTGCTCGAACATAATCGAGCGTCGCCCAACCCTGCCTCGCATGCATGCAAAAACCCTAGCCTGCCGACTAGCTATGAACCGAGGCCACCATCGCGAATACCTCGCTCGTCTTCATCGATTGAATGCCGATATGACCATTGATGCCGAGCTTCTTACATACGTGAGATCGACTGGCTCGATCGATTTTTGACCATGCGACCACACAACCATTCGAGTATCACGACGTCGAACTCAGCCCACTTGCGACACCAACTTGCTTCGATTTGGTTTTGAGAAAAAATTGAATTTATTTTCGATTTTGTTCGTTTCAGATACTCAGCCATGATTCCGTTATTTTGGAGCAAGATAAGGGAAGGGATCGCGATTGAATTCGCTCTCCTTTTTTTTTTTTATTAACGAACGATTTTGTCAGAAGGCAAGAATGAAGAAGAGGAAAGGTGATTTCAATCAGCCATTGATTTTTGTTTTCATTCTGTACATTTTTTTATTTCAAATTAGAAAAGAAAATGGCCCGGCTGTTTTGATTAGGTTTTATATTTTTTTATCAACGAAGATGAACGCGTGTAAAAAAATTGAAGCACAAGCGTTAGAAGGGACGAAACGTGTAAAATTGCCTTGTGAAAACAATTTATATTAAGTATATATATATATATATATTAAATTTAAATTTAAATCGTTTAGAAAACGAAGCCAAAAATCTCGATCTTCTATCGAGGCATGCCGCTAGGCGTTTTTAATGTTATACCCCTATTTCGAATGCAATGGAAAAGGTTCTAATTCCAAATTCGATCATATGGAGAAGAAAGCTTTTCGAACCAGTTAAAACATCGAATTTTCAATTTAAATTTCAACGAGTTTGCTTATCGTATGGTCAAACGATCACTCCGAATGCTATGTAAATTGAAATCCGATAATAATAAAATATTACGGATCCAATGGAACTGGTTTCGTCGAATTCCGAGATTGTGCCTCGGAAGGCTATTTTTAAATGTCGATTTAAACGATATAAATTTCAATACTGAACAACACAGTTTCAAATTAAATTCTGAAGCTTCTATCATCTTCAGTATTATCCATATAAATTTTCTAAATCATCAAATTATTTTTAACAGGCTCAAAATTGAAGATTTCCAATTTTACCCAAATTTCTATAATTAAATTCAATAATTAAATTGCCAAATTCATCTTGATATTTGAAATTCAAGTTAAACTATCATTCAAACATTTAAAATTAATTAAATATTTCAATTTCAAATGTTAAAAATTTCAGGCTGCCACAATTTTCTTCATTGTTTTTAGCATTGCTTTCACCATCACCACCACCATCATCATCGTCACACTCTTCTTCTTCTTGCTGCATTGCTAATTGTTTTCCTTTGTCTTATTGTGTAAGGGGTTGAGTCTTAGAACTTCTTTGAGTTTAAACACATTGCATATATATTTCAAACGGATCATAGTTTGGAACTTACTTAAGTAGATGCATTAGACTACAGAAAATTTGTCGACTAGTTTGATACTAATAACATCTTGTTCCATTCAATGAATGTTTTGATCATTGAGAAGGCGAGTAATATATGCCGATTATACAAGGGTGTTCTTCTTATAGTTGAAATAATTATAAATCCCATGGTTGATGTATCTCACCAATTTAACTTCGATATTACCAAAGATAGCATACAATGCCTTATATTCTAGATCATATATAGTCTAATGGCTTCCAAGCCATATGAAGACGATATTGATCAACGTTCATAACAATAACCATGGTTTGGGGACATAGGTAATTTGATTTGGAATCTCTCCTAATATCGTTCCATAAATGTTGACTAACTTCATATTTAACCCTATCCTTAATGTCAATGTCTTCCGAATAATGTCTATGTTTTCCAATTTTCAATATACAAGTTGTCATTTATGCGAAATTTGACAATATTCATAGACACTTGACCAAAGCCAACCTTCGTTTCTATGTAGCCTAGTGCTTTTATTATTTATGTTGGCTAAAAAGAGTTGAATGCTCAATGTATCTATTTTTACTTTATTATCATCAACATCTATTAAATGAGTCATTTCAGCTTATTCCGTATAAACTTGTAGACTGTATGATGGAAAATCATTGAGATTATAGAAGATATCGGTAAACATTTTAATCTTGGAGAGAAGTTCGAATCTTTCAATGCATCTTTCATTATAGTGGAGCCATACTTTAATTTGTTCTTCGAAGGGGATTGCAGTCGAGCTTGCTTCAGCCGTTACTCTTCAATTAATTTTTAGGAGGCATTAAAAAATTTAGGGTTTTGCTTATTGATTTTTAAATTTTGGGAATTTAGATTGGGAAGAAGTATTTCAGTGAATGGATACGGTAATTAATGAGAAGAGATGGTATTAAAGAAGGTTAGATGGGTGAAAAGGCGGAGTTGACCAGTCAATTTTTGGTTTTTCCAGCAATTCACCCATTTGAATTTTAAATTTAGATGTTTGAAAATGCATAAAGGAAAGCCAAAACTTTTTAGTTAAAAATCAAGGACTTTCAAATGCCTGAAACCTAAAATCAGATGTTTGAATGTATGTTTATCCGTTTGATTTTTGCTTTTAGACATCAAAAGGCAGAAGTTAAATTTTCTAGCTTCCTACAAGTTTTCGGACGTCTGATTTATAAGATTAGACATTTGAAGTTACTTGTATTCAGACAATAAACACATGTTGATTTGACTTTAATTTTTTCACTATAATGTTGTAATTTTTGTATAATTTATTTTTTAAAACTAAAAAGAATATTTCATTGATTTTTTTCTATTTATTACACCGATTCTATATATAGTTATATAGATAGAATAACAAGAATGAAATAAGATAAGGTGATCGTAATTTGTTTGGTTTTAGATGGTTTAGATTCTTTTTCCGGTGGCCCTGCTTCCCATGAATTTCTTGGTTTGGAGTCATAAATTTTCAATGGAGTTTCCATTAATCGAGTAGATTTTTTACGTATACTATTCATTTTTGGTGATCATCCACCATATGCCAGAATATATCTTTCTACAAAATTAAGATGTGCTCCTTGACTATGATGTTCCCATTACATTTTATTATGCCCATAATTTTTTGTTGATAGTGATGTAACTCATTAATGCGATGGTCATTGGTAGACAAGATACACTATTTAAGTTAATTGACTGCTTGACCTTCTTTCCTTTTGGGGAGAATCGGTATGATAGTTTAGCGATGAAATAATATTTAGTGAAGACGAGCTATCTAAAGAAGGAGTTATTTTTGACAAGGATGAATAACGCTTTTGGAAGAGGGTGTGCTAAAATCGATTGAGGAATAGGTTGAATCATTGTCAGAAACCATCTTATAAATAGTTGGGAGCTTTTAAGTAGATTTAATTTTTTTGTAAATTGATATATAGTTTTAAGCGGTTTATATAATAATATTGGAAGTATTAATAGTCATGTATATATGGTTGCTATTTATTTTACCATTAATTTGAAAAGGACTATTTATGCTGATGATATTATATAATATACTAAAAATTGATAGGATGTTTGTTCAGAAGAGTTCCAACAAATGTTCATTTAATAAAATTAGATACATACTATAAATAGTTATTTAAAGTACATCTTGAAGTGCTACAATTCTGATTTACATCAAAGCTTAATAAACTTATTTTCATTTAACGGTTTTGTAAAAAATCTACAATTTGCTTTTCAGATGATACTAACTCTAGCGATATCACTTCTTTTTCTATACTACCTATTATAAAATAATGATGTATATCAATGTGTTTTGTTTGTGGATGAATCAGATTTTTTGATAGATTTATAGCGCTTGTATTGTCACAATGAATAAATTATTTTTGTAATTTTATTTTGAAATCTTTAAGTGTTCATTTCATGTATATGACTTATGTCCAGTGTTGGTTAAATAACACAAAATCCATTTTACAGCTCGTAAATGTGATTTTTTGGGATTTTTCTTAAAGCCGTGCACACGAACAGACACTCATCATTATATCGATGCAACTAGCAGTTAGTTAAAACAAAAGGTCAATTATACTTCTATTGAGTTTTTAATCCATACTCTTTCAGTTTTCATCTATATCGAGACGAACTGTAGTGCACATATGTGTCGGTTTATAAGTAATGTTTTCCATTCCAAAACACTTCATTAAATTATTACAATATTTCTCTTGATTAATGAACTTCCCATTACTATGAGCATAATTTGGAGACCGAGAAAATATGATAATTCTCCTATATCCGACAATGCAAATTCGCTTTTCCATATATTAGAGAATTCATTATATAAATTATCATTTGTAGAACCAAAGATAATATCATCTACATAAATTTTTATAATTAATATGGCTTTCTTGACTCGTTTAAGTTCGATCAACCTTTCCAATTTCAAATCTAGAAGCCATAAGATAGCTTTTTAACCATTCATACCAAGCACATGGGTGATTGTTTTAAACTGTAAAGAGCTATTTTAAGTTTATAGACATGATCGGTAAAATTTTCATGTGTAAAAGGCGGTGGTTGTACTATTAAAACATATTCTTTGATAAAACCGTTTAAGAAGGCAATTTTAACATCCATTTGATAAAGTTTTGTGACGACCCGGAATTTTTAACAATTTAAATTGGAATAATTAATTGATTTTAAAATATTTAAAGGTTAATTTTAACTCGAATTCCAAATATTAATATTTACTTGATAATTAAATTATTGAATTATATAATTTGAAATTGGATAAGATGTTGAATCTAGAGTTTTAAGCCTGTTAAAAATAATTTAAAGGCTTGTAAAATTTATATGGATGATATTGAAGATAGTAAAAGTGTTAAAAATTGATTCGGAAGTGTTTTGTTAAGTTTTGGAATTTTATCGTTTAAATCAATGTTTAAAAATAGCCTTTCGAGGCACAGTCTCGGAATTCAATGAAACCAGTTCCATTGTATTCGTAATATTATATTATTATCGAATTTCAATTTTCGTAACAATCGGAGTTGTCGTTTGACCTTGGCAGCTCAAAACGCATAGAAACTATTATAATCGATTTGATTTAAGATTGATCGTTTTCTTCCGTAACTCGCGCATAGGATAGATTTAGCTTCCGAAACACGTTCCATTGTGTTCGGAATGCAGGTAAAACGGCTAGCGGCATTCCTTAAGAGGAGTTCGAAATTTTAATAGCAAGTAACGAAACGGTTTAAAAGTTTTATAATATAATAAAATTTAAGGTCAAATAGTCAAAGATATTTTTATTAACAAAACGCATACTCAAGAAGCTTCCCCAAATCGTTATCTTATCCCGTTTCCCCTCTCTATTCTCAAAAGGGGAAGAAGTAAGAGCCATGTCGAATTGAATCGCGGTGGTATGAATTCGAGCTCGAGCTCGAGTGGTTTAGCCGAAGTCACGATCGATTGGGGAGGTTAGGGTTTCGATTGTCTGGAGTGAGTCGTCGGTTGGGGATATGGAGGTAGACTCGAGTCGGCATAGGGCAGGCACACCTACGGGGAGGATTCGGAGGCGAGCGGCACTCATCTAGTGGTCGCGATCATTACCATAAGAACAGTCGAAGGGAGGGGGTCGCGTTCTCATTCAGGCATGGGTCATTTCTCGTTTGTGTCGCCAAAGGCAAGGAGGGAGGCTAGAGCAATGTGAGAGTTCGGAGTAGCGTAAGAAAAGGCTTTTTGATCGAAGCAGTCATAGTAGTAATAGGCAAGTCAATTTTCTTAGGCGAGTGGGGGAAAGGTCTTGATTCAAGTGCAGTATAGTCGTGATGGTATGGGAAGTTCTACGAGTTTTGTGTGTTGCTGTCGAATGAAGGTGAGGTAAACCGAGGTATAAAGTTGTTTTTCAATTTAAATATATGTATGTAGTTTAGAAAACAGATGATATATATAGATCAACCTATTGTTGATTGGAATAGGGATTTTAATTTAAAAGACAGATGGGTAGGTATAATAACAGTAAACAGAAATATATATTGATATAAATGAACATATAGGTTTCAATTTAAATATATATAGGATGTTGGGATAAAGATAGGAATTTTTTTTCTTAAAAGGAACATACTAGTCCAAATTTAAATTATTAAGTTAGAATAAATTCATTAAACGGAAAGTACTTGTTTAATTAGTTCAACTATTAATAAAATCATATAATGATTTTTTTCAAGGTTCTAAATCATGGAAACAAGCCAGTTTGAAATGGATTGCAAACAACAAAATATAAGGTGAGTTAACCTCACTCTTCTGGATTTTTATTTAAATTTAAATGGTTAAATTTAAATGATTGGTTGAATTGAATTGATGTGCTATGTTATATAGTAATATATAGTATATACTGGAATGATTGATATTCTATGATGAATATTTTGGTAATTGGAATGTTGAATGCTGTGGTTTGCTTGAATATTTCGGTATCCTGAGTTATCGAAATATATAAATTGGATTTTTGAAGAAATATAAGGGTGAATTTCGAAAGTCGAATAATTATAGAATAAAAATAAGAATGTATTGGAAAGAAATGAAAGTGATGTTTGAAAACTAAAGCTAAATTGTAAAGTAGAGATTTAAAAACAAGTTTTAAATCAAAGTTAAATCTGGCATTTGTGTTAGTGAATCTAAATTTTTAAAGCAAATAAAGTTTTAAATATTGAGTGTTTTAACAACTTGAATGTTAAAGTGCATTTGTAAATTGATTTGAATTTAAAAATAAATTTGGTTTTAAATTCTTTTGTTTATATTATAAAACGAGTAATTAATTTATTTAATGAAGTAAGTAAACTACAGGTTGAGATTAATCAAGGATGATTAATATTGTGGTGTAATTAATGTAATTAATTTAGATTAGGATAAATTAAAATATAATTGGAAATCATTAATTTATATAATTAATGATGTATAAAATATGGATTGATTAAGATAAATTAATCAATAATAAGTGACTTATAAGAAGTTAATTAATATAAGTAATTAATAAATCTGAATTAGTTCCTTTTCTTTTTTGGTCTAAATTTTCTTTTTTGTTGTATTTTCTTTTCTTTTTATTAATAAATCTGGTAGGGGCCCAAATTTCAACCCCGCTTACTCTGCAAAAAAAAAGGATTAATGTAATTAAAATAGTTAAATAATTCATGAAGTAATTAAGATTTCTTATTGGTTTTGGTTAAGAATAATTAATATTGTGAAATTAATTAAAGATAATTACTTGAATGTAACTGAAGGATAATTAATCCAGGTTGATTAATTAAGATGAATAATGAAAGGATGATTGGATAATTGATTTGAAATTAATTAATGACAAGTAAAGAATCTAAGTGGTTGAGGTTAGTAGTTCAATCATGATTAATTAAATTAAATTTGTATGTGATTAAGCTTTGTTTATGGATGATTGAATGGTATTGGATGCTTTGAACGAGTTGATATCTCTGATATGAAATATTGTGTATTTCATTTGGATAACTTGGATTAGGATGACATGAGACCCGAAGAGATCGGGGTCGGGTGTTAGGAAAATCCCGAAACTACTTTGAATTCTTGTAGATTGGTAAGTGAAATCTAGAGGTTGGAATGAAGTAATTTAAATGAGTTGGGCTATTTAAATCTAAATATTAGTACTTAGAAAATGGATGCGTGGATAAGTGATGTCTAGATAAATTGTGACCATGTAAATTAATACGAGTTACTCGGGTTTTATATAAGTTGTTTGCTTTGGTATTCCATGTTAGTTGGGTTTACTCATGCTGGTTCCAGCCTGACCCGGGTGTTACTTTGGTGTAATGCTCGGGTCAGACCGAGTATTACAGATTTTCAGGTAGGGACGTTCTGGAGCTCAGAAGGCGAGCTGAATGCAAGAACGTATGGAGTGCTTCCGTTGTATTATATTACTGTGTATCTGAGACATGATAATTGTGTACAATCAATGTCTGTTTATATGTGTAACTCTAATGTATTAAAATGTAATCGACAGTTATAATATTCTTTTGTAAACTGTTATTATTTATTATTATATTTTATCCGATGTGAATGTGAGATGTTGATGTTTTCTAATCTTCTTCTCCTTCTTCTATCTCTTTCTTCTTTTTCATAACTATCTGGAATTTTCGGGTCCGAAAATTTTGGGTCGTTACAAGTTTAAAGTTATGGTGATAGGAGAAGCAAGAAAGATACATATTGCTCTATCCTTCTTTTTTATTATAACCTTATGCGACTAGCCTAGCTTTATTTCAAGTTATGTTGCCATTTTCATCAGCTTTGTTTTTATAGATCCACTTCGTACTAATGACCGTTTGATCATTTGGTCTTGGAACCAACTCCCAAATGTCATTATGTTCAAATTGGTTTAACTCTTCTTGCATAGCTAAAATCCGATAATCATCAGCTGAAGCTTCTTTAAAGTTATAGGTCCTATGTTAGGAATAAAAGCTACGTGTCCTATTTGATTCAACTGATGTCTAGTTTTAACATTAATATTTACTTCTTTAATTATATTTCCTATTGGATGATCTTTTAAGATACATGGAGGAGTTTTAAGTTCATTTTCAATTGGATTTTCTTTATTTTGTTGTTCTTCATCTTGAATTGTAGTATCTTGAGGTGGATTTTCAATAGTCGGTTGTTCAACAATGTCTTCTTCATCAACTTTATTATTCTTGAAATTTTGATCAAATAGTACACATAAAGTTTCTTCTATAGTATTTAATCGTTTATTAAAATCTTTATACGCCTTACTTCACTTCAATACCAAACGAAAGTCATTATGGATCAAGTAATATGAAATATTATACTTAAACTGAGATTTGTACAGTAGTATCTTAAATAATGTTGATATATCTAATTACTAGTAGATAAGAAGCAGAAAAAAACTAAAGAAAGTGAAAAACATCCACACTAGAGATTTTTATACCTGTTCGAATTTTCCATTCTACGTCCAGTCCAAGACTCCTTCTAGATTTAAACAACTCTCACGTAACCTGAAGGAATAGGTTTATTACAAACCATCTAAGCTATCGAATAGGACATTGTGCCTATGATCTCCAATAGATTTTCGTCTATAAATAGTAGTAAAAAATGTTTGACTTTATATGCTCTTGAGTAACATGAAATAGTAAATAACGTACACCCTTCCTGTAATCTCCTTGAAATGATGATTTAAACATAACGATTTAGGAAGTTGAAAGTTGAAAGCCTTTGTTATTCACAAGAGTAAGAGAATAGTAAATCAAGTAAGAATTAGTGAGTTCAAAGGATATAGATTTCGACTCTATTTATAATTGTGAAGGGTTCTAGCTAAAGAGTTACATCCATTAGAAGGATTACAACCTTTAGGGAAGAAGGCTACTCCTTAGAATTTGAAATTCTGTGAAGAGACATTTCTTCTCGTTGTAACAACCCTGAGATTGCAATTACCGAATGATAAGTTAAAAATTATGATTTTAAGTTAAAAAGGGGGCTAAACAAATTTTTGGGAATTTAAATTTGCAATTGGTTCGCAAATTAAAATATTTTTGGGTTGAAATGGGGAATTTTTTTATGTGATTATAGGTTAATGGGCCAAATGAGCAATTATATGGTTTTAATTAAAACTAGGATGCTTCTTAGGATTTTGTTCACATGATAACCTTAGGAAAATAAACTAAGTCCTAATGGGTTTTAAAACCTCTTACCATGACCCATTAACCAACCCACTCCTATTTAATATCTCAAACCCCTCCCATAAACCCTAACCCTCCTCCTTCATAAATTCCTAAACCTAGATCTAAACATAGTTAATGGCCTCCATTTAGAAGCTCCATCTCCTTCTCTTCATAAATTAGTTTAATCCTAGAAGGAAAAGAAAAGAGAAGAAGAAAGGTAATGCAATCTCTCCTATTCTCTAATCCTCTTTCTTAATCCCCATTTATCTCTATCATCTTGTAGTAATCATTATTTTGTTTCTTTGTTGATTTTGGGTCCTTTGAAGCCTCTTGATCTTTGCTTTGGAGTTGAGGAGTTTGGCTTGCTTGATATTGTGCACTAAAACCATTTGATCCTTTGCTTAATTGAGGTAATTACTATGGATTAGTAATTATTGCTAGTTGTAATGCTAAGATTTGGCCTTGGTTTCCTTTAATTTAGTGTAATAATCTTTATATGGTGATTAGTGATTGTTATTAGTGATTTTTTTGATGCCCAAAATTGAAATAAACACCCCTAAATGTCAAAAAAATGCAAAAGATTGCTGGCTGGAATTGTGTGCAGACTGAAATGGGGCTGAATTGATGATCTGGGTGCACCAGAACAGATCTGGGTTGCACCCAGGCTCTGCCCAGGTGAGGCTAGCCCAGCTGGGCTAGCTAGAAGCAGGCCAGCGCACCATGGGCTGGCCATATCCATTGAACCCCAGCCCGCATGGGCTGGGGCTCCCCAGCCCAGGCGGGCTGGGGCAGATATACACCCAGCCCGCGTGGGCTGGGTGCTTCCCAGCCCGCGTGGGCTGGGAAATAAACCCAGCCCGCGTGGGCTGGGCAGATACACCCAGCCCGCGTGGGCTGGGAAATAAACCCAGCCCGCGTGGGCTGGGCACATACACCCAGCCCGCGTGGGCTGGGTGCTCCCCAGCCCTGGCGGGCTGGGGCTGCTGCTCACCCAGCCCGCCTGGGCTGGCGGGCTGGGGCGGACTGACGCGGGCCGGGCCCGCGTCCAAAAAAAAAAAAAAAAAAAATTCTACTGTGTTTACCAGTTTTCTACCTCCACTTTGTGATGCCGCCCTGATCGCATACCAAGTCGGAATTCGACGTTTTTGGTCTCGTTGGAAAGGGGAAGTTGCGAACTCCATCTCTGGAAAATTTGGACAACATTGGAGTTCGTTTGGTACTTCGATTTTCGTGCCAAAGTTAGACTCTGGTCGCTGTTGGAAAACAGTATGAATCTTTCTCCGGGTTCAACTTTGAGACGTCGCCGCCACTTCGTCTCAACTCGGAATCCAGAAATTCATTTTGCATCTTAAAGTAGGGATGTTTGACTATATGCCTACCAGTTTTCATGCCATTTGGACACAGTTTGCTAGTCCAAATAAATTGCCGAACTTGGGTTCGCAGCAGTTTTTGAATGGTTTCAAACACTTAGAATATTTTTGATGATTTTCTGGTTTTCGTCGATTTCTTTGAGATTTGTCTCTGGATTTCGTACACGGGCTTTATAAAAAGGATTTAAAAGGATTTTTCACTCCAAAATGGCTTTTGAAAATTATTATATAATATTATTTTAATTATTAAATTAATTACTCCATAATAGGAGACTTTTCAAAAGACCGTTTTAAAAGTGATTTCGAAATCAATTACAAATCCGTTTTACACCATTATTTTCTATAATAAAAATCTCACACTCACTTTTAGCCCGTCAAGCGAAGTGGAAAGGTGCTTAAACGGTTAGGAAATCTCCGGCCTATGGAAACCGTGTGTATTTTCTTTCCGGTTAATCCCCGACCTATTCGGTTGATCGTTTTGACCTTTGGGTCTAGTTTACCGATGATACGAGGTGGACTTTTTATTATTTGGAGTGTGAGCTTGCTATTGGTTAGTAAACCGTTTAGTGCGAACGTGGGGTATGGGACTCATTGTTAACACTTTACGGGTTCCTCTCCAAGAAGTTAGTGACACATTAGCCTCTGGGCGGCCAGTACTGGACCTTTGGGTCACCACGCCTCTGGGCAACCGTCTCTGGACACCTGCTCTATGGAGCAGTTTATTTTTCGGCGTGCGCCTCTGGGCCTTTATCCTTCTGGGAAGGATCTCGCCGTTTCGCACGTTCCGCATCTGTGCGAGTGATCGATCACAACTCTACAGTACTTGGCAACAACGACTCTGGTCGGTGCACGTGCAATATTTGTATCATCTGATGATTTTTATATCCATTCGAGTATCGCCATTCGGTGTTAGTTCTATGGAACCATACGATGTAAGTGCAATTACCCTATGGATTCACAGTGTCTCTGGACACTACATTTCTGTATTCGATTTCATTGATTTTTCATTATATCCCTATTGCTCTTTGGAGCATCGATCCTTGCTTGGGCATTGATCACAGACTCTGGTCACTCTTGGGATTATTGCCTGTAGGCAACTTTATATAGCTTTGGCTACGCCGATGATATGAGGCGATTTTATTTATTTAACACTTTGGTGTTTGTATTCTCTTTGGAGATTTTTATTGTTTATTGATGATTAGGGATCGTCATTATATTCATGTCGTCCATATTACTCTTCTCTTTGGAGAAGTACTGTTTTATTTATGTACTGCATTATTATATATATCTCAGTTATTACTGATTGTTTAGCTAGCCTGACCCGAGTGTTTTCGCTCGGGTCAGACCGAGTTGTTTCAGGTTAGGTCTCTGGACTTAGCTTATGTGCTTCCGCTTGGACATTATCTGCTATGCTGATAGATAGTGCTTTTATTTGTCCACTATTCCGCTACTCTTTTATTTCAGACTCTTATGTACATATTTTTGACTCACATGTGTGAGCGGTGGCTTTGTACCCACCTTTTGATACTTGGATCTGTATTGACGATATATTGTACCTATGTTCTGTAACTGTTATGTGACTGTTCTGTGATGATGATGTTATCATTTAGTATTATGTTTGTTCTGAACCTATTTTCCTTAGCCATTGTAATCTCGTTATAAATATCTATTGGATATGTCGAACCACTTAAGAAAAGAATACCACCTATTCGACGTATTCAGTAGTTAGTTATAGCTTGATTACACATGGTCGCTTCCATTATACTCTATTCTCCGTTCTAGTAGACGGTATTACTCCGTAATACTCTTTACTAGAGTGGGTCTCGGAGTGGGGCGTTACACTCGTACAGGTCAGCTAGTTGAATTTAAAAATCAGATGGCTGAAATTATACAAGAAAAGGTAGAAAGAAAATAGTTGATAAAATACATATTTCAAACAGTTGAAAAAATTTTCAGACATTCGAAATCTGTATCAGACGTCTAAATTAATTTTCAATCATCTGAAATACATTTATTAGTGTATATTTATTTTCTACCCTTTTTTAAATTTCTTTGAAAATCTTAATTCTTTATATTTTTAAAATATACTTTTTGAAATTAAGCTTTTAAAGTAATATTTTTGTGTATGTGAAATCATCATATAGGAGATTGTACATTTATATCTAAAATAACAAGTATACGATTAACGTTATTTTTGTTTCGAATGTTTGAGCTTGTTTCTGATGTTGATCGTCTTGTCTTCTTGTATATGTTCTTGCAAACATAACAAAGATAACAGTAGTATGTGTGTGTGTGTATTATGTTTTTTCCTTCCACTATGAGATTTTGAAAGTTTTAGTTAGTTAGCTTACATAGCTCTCTGTATACCATATATTATCCACGACTATCTATCGTTTCTGGTTTTCGTTCGTATACATACGGAGGTCAAAATGGCTGGTTATTACAAAGAACATTAGTAGGTTTTATTAGTAATTCCATGCCTCGTAAAATTTAAATTTAAGTAGTGTTTTGGAATGAATAAAAAATGCAACTTATATTGTAACAACCTGTCCTTTCAACCCAAAGAAGTTAACACAATACATCCACAGTATTAGGTGCCAAGCATCCAAGTGCTGGAAAGATGGATTGTTGGGGAAAAAGAAAGAAAGACCAAACATAATCTCACCTCATGACGTGTAATATATAATATACAATAGATCTTTATAAAATAAAGCTGTAATACCTATGCATCAATCAGACTAACTATCGATTATCAGCTTGGAGAGTTATAATAACGTGCCTTCACAAGTGCTAATAAATATAAACAACCAATGCAGTGAAAATAAAGATACGTAAAAACCTCTTGGAGACATCTAGCTCGCCACTTGAAGCTCCAAAGCATCCACTATAAATCTGGAAATATGCTTGGTCTAACCCGAGCACTATAAAAAAATTGCCCGAATCCGTCTGGTAAACAAATATGAGAAACACACTTTAGATGGACTTTTTTAAATGTTATAAAACCTTTCAAAAATAAAGTTATATCGTATGACCATGCTGCACATAAACACGGAAAGGTTTTGACTACATTAACTAAACCATTTCTACAAGAAATCCATTGATAATATAATAATGTCTAGGATTTCAAATAAATATTGAATATTGCTGGAATGCTTGTATCTCACGTTAGCATAGCTGGGAATAACTAAGTTCATACAAACTTATTGGAGAATGGATTCTATCAATAATAAGGCTACTAAGGTACCGCTTGCCACAGTACACCTTTAGAAAATGCACCAAGAGCCTCACATGGACCCCCTACGAATCCGGACTAATTTACTCCTTACTGGATAGAATAGAATATTTCATCATCCCGGTTTCTTTGCAACATTTTCCTAAGAGATCTCTTGCATAGCCAAATCCGTAAATGTATATATCTAGAAGGGGGATGACAATACCCTAATGGGTGTAACCTACATAGCCCTGAAGTATGTCTCATGTTTGATTCATTCTCGGTAGTTGAGGCTGGAGGCTACGTTTTACATTTTTTGCAAATCCCAGTGGAATGCTAACACTATTCTACAGTCGACAATGCAATGCAAGCATTCATCCATACAAGTTGTTCATGATATGAACAAATTGAAGACACTACTTCTACTACATTAGTTTTGGAATCACCCTCAGGATTAGTAGCGAGTAGCCCTTGCACTTCAAAGATCTTTGTCGTCGATCATCTTCAAAATATCTATGATCTGAATGCTTATGATGATTTAAAGTGGTTTTCGGGTAACTCACGTTTATTCGAACCCGGTCTCTTCGAACCGACTATGATAGTTTCAAAACTAGCCAAGATTTTATAATTGGTTATTTAACTATCAAATAAACAAATAGTTCAACTATAGATTTAATTCCATAAGGAAAATAACATCAATTAAGCACATAGGCACCCACTAAGCCTCTTTAATTAATCCCTTTATTAATTATAACCATTTGTAAATTCCCATATTAAAATACTATTACAAAGATATAGTCATAAACCCCTCTCAACAATTTTCAATAGTATACTCAGAAATAATTTCATTTTCCAAACTGAAAAACTTTTCCACATACTTATATCAACATTATAGGTATCTTTACAAAACGCTACATTTTCAATAAGTAAAAAATGTACCCATATACTTATCTCAACGGCATAAGTATATTTTCAAATCTTAAGAAAGATTCCATTTCCAAAACACACTTAATTTGTTTCAAATAAATGTTAATTAAAAACATTGATAGCACTAACCCAAACACTTTCCTATCGGTGTAAGTAAATGGATCATATTGAAATTAAACCAATATGCTTACCACCGCTTCCTGATTCAAATAGTACTATCCCTCGATTAACAATGAGATCAGACAAGATAGAAAAAATACCCCTGCCTCGACACACATTCTTAATTCTTAAGATAGAGATGAGTTTCCATATCTTGGAATTCACTTTTATGTATGCAAAGAACATTTTCCATACCATCTTAAGTTGAAATGATCATTTATGGAAAAAGGGTCTCATTCTTTTTATAAATCCCTTTTATAAAATTCCTATATAAAACTCCTGGTATTTACAATTCCTTTCATAAATTATTGTTTATAAGTTCCTTTATAAATATCTAAACATAATTATAGCCCCTTTTATAAATTACCAAATTTATTTAATACACTCCTTTATAAACACCCTTTATACTATTTATAAAACTCTTTATAAATTTTCTTTTATAAAATAGTCATCTATGAAACTCATTTTATAAATCCCCAAATTATTTGCAATTCTTTTTGTTAAAACTCCAAATTCATTTATAGAACTCCTTTTATAAATTTCTTAATATTATTGTGAAATTCTTTTTATAAAACATAACTCCACATATAAACAAAACACCAGTTATAAACATAAAACTCATATACTTTCTACGACACGATCATTCCATATATTGCAATGAATCCACACTAGGATTTATTATCCCAATTTATCAAAATTACAATATTCCCTTTTGTAAATTGTCATATATAACCTTCTTCTTTTATTTATAAGATACCGCTTATAATTCTCCCTTTAAATTATAAAATACCATCTATAAATCTGTCAACATTTTATATAAAATGTTTCATAAACATTTATCCCAACATATTTTTATCTTCTTTTAAACACAAAATCACCTTTAAACTAAAAGACAACCCCTTTAAATTTTCCTTAAAATAAACATTCAATATTGTAATAATTTCTATAAAGATCAGTACTTTCCAAATTAACTTTAAATCATTTACATACATACATACATACATACATACATATATATATATATTAGGAAGGAATAATAAAAGAAATAAAATAAAGAAGTTCAAATGTTCATTTTTATTGAAATATCATAGTAAATTTCAAAAGAGTCAGATTAAAAATCATTTTCCCAGACCCAAACCATTTCTAAATCAACACAACAATTCATAATATTTAAAAATATGATAATGAGGCTAATAGCCATTATAACACTTAACCCATGCTATTACTTCCTTTTATCACTAAAAGGTTCGGCTTTTAAAATGTCAGTATCAAACAATCAAATTTCAGCATTTAACAATCAATATTACAGGTATATGAGAGAGGTAAAACCAATAGGTAAATAACTGGAATTAAAAATCATTATAATGAGAAATCTGGATTTCTCTTCGAAATTCCTTGTATTTCAATTTAAATCTCATTCGTTTTTCAAAAGTGGATATTTAACCAAAACCAGCCAATAATTCATTCAAACACAAACGGTAAATTTTATCTACTATATATCATACCGATTACCCAAAAAGGTGAGTTTAGCTCACCGAAATTCCAACGAATGCTTAGGTGTTCTAGTTCGGATGTTTGATTTTAGCCTAAAATTTTGCTTGCTCGAAATTCGATAAAACTAGTTCCATCGCATAGCTATCACCACTATGAGTGCAATGCAAAAGACCACATCTCAATTGGACCTCGTATGAGAATGTTATTCGTTTTATAAGATTTTTGATTTTAAATAATATAATTTAACACTAATTACATCACTTAATGATAATTACCGTCTAATCTATTTCTTCCCAATCTTTTAATCACCATCCCCTGACAAATAGACATGCCACTCTATGGTTATGCATGCATGCTCCTTCCTTGACCCACACTCCACAAAATCCAACTTGGCTTCACCAGCACGTTGCTTTCCTCCTCTTCTCGGCAACGCACCACCATCTCGAACTCGACCAAGTCCTCAAATTCAGAATCTAGGCTTTAATTCACGACCAGGAAATAGACGTGATCCCCAATAGGCCACCGCCCACTACCAAATCATGGCCATAGGTGCCCTTCCACACAAGAACTTCGGATCCATAAACTCCATGGCCTAATTCTTTCTAAAACTCATGAAATGTAAAACCCTAGTTCAAACCATCAAGACAAAAACCGTCGAATGTTATAAATCTCAACCGCATACAACCAAACTCGTATTGATTCGAAGATATAGTCTATACGAACTCAAAGGTCTTTGATATAGAAATTTTAGAAGACTAAATTTTGAGATTTCAATTTTTGAAGATGCTGTTTCTTTTTTCTTCCATCTATTTATTTACTAGAATACCTAAAAAAGAGGAGGAAGGGAAAAGAAAGCTAAAGTTATTGATTTAGTGATGTTTAGTTTGTTATCCAATTTCCGGTATCTCGCTATAGAACAATTCGTTCGCGTATGGATCGCGATTGACAAAACAAAAAATATGATCATAAACAAAAATGCGCTACAATCTCAAAACAACAATAATATACACTAGAAATCTTATTTTATAAAATCACTTAAATACCATCGTTTACCTAAAAATCATCAAACAATAATTTAAATATTTTTCAAATTAAAAATTATGGAAAAATCAAATAAACTAAATTAAAAACACGTCAATAAAAATTGAGTCATTATATTAAAAATATATTTTCTTACTCTGACGCCCCACCCCATGACCCACACCAAAAGAGAATCTTACTAAGTAATATTACCGGCTAGTGTAGAGAATTGGACTGGTTAGTGAGGGCCATCCATGAATTTTTCTTTAAACAAGCATCGACACTTCGATTATTATGATATACATTTCTTGAATCAGGTTAAATCGACGTATAAATTCAGGCTTAAAATAAAACTACGGTGACTATGATTAAAATTCAAAAAAAATATAATAATATACAGTTCACAGAATATCAGATCAGTCACAGCAGAATATAGTAGATACAAGTGTGAGTCGACACATAATATATACATGATGTAGACTACCCATATACAAAGCACAACATCTCGAAATGAATACATACATAAAAGGAGTCTAATCTCAATATAAGATACTACATAATGTCAAATATATACATAGGACAACAAAAGAGAACTACTAGCTATTGGGTAAGATCTCCTCTCTAAAACTTCAAGCTGAAGGACCTGAAACATCTTGGTCTAACCTGAGTATTATAAAAATAATAAATCCGTCTAGACTAAGATAAACGTGTTAGCAAAACTAAATGACAGATAAAGAAATCTAGATCTTAACTATAAGCATATATTGAAAATATCCAGCATGCCTTAATTTCTACAATTCACCAAGTACAAAACCCCATAATAGCTTCTTAAAAGCAAAAACATTCGTAATGTTTTGGTGATAATCCAAATAATGTTAAATCTAGGAGTCACACAAACAGAAATCCAAAAATCTCGTAAATAAGGAGGGGCACTAAACTCAAAGATTGGAGAAATAAATTCAGTTACATGCATGTAACTCCAAATAGATATACAAGTCTACAAACATCAAGATAAGTACAAGACCTACAAACATCAAAATAGGCGTAAAACCTATAAACTCTAAGATAGGTACAGAATCTATAAACATCGAATAGGAACAAGTCATATAAATATCAAGATAGGTACTAAACCTATAAACATCAAATAGGAACAAGTCATATAAACATCAAAGCCGAGTCTTATACTCATTGAAAAGTGTTATATACTTTTATATCTCAATCGAATAGATAACGATCATGTATCCCATACCACACGGGTTTACCCAAACGTTTACCATACAATAATTAACTCTGTTCGCGAATACTTATAGTTTGGTCGAGCAAGTCTAAGAGTTAATCAATAAAACAAACATGAGTGTTCCATACCACTCATTTTATTTAACCTTTTAAATCAATTTCTCATTCGATCGATAGTATGCAATTTTATGAAAATATTTCTCTTTTAAAACTACTTAAATAATTTTTATTTATAATGGATATATATATATATATATATGTATCTATATATGTGTGTGTGTGTGTGTGTGAGTAAGCTTTTCAAACTATTGTTCCAAAACATTTTTAAAACCATTGTATAAGGAAATAGATAGTACGTATATATAGTAATAAAATTCTTTGCATGAATATATTATATATATATATATATAATATATTCATGCAAAGAATTTTATTACTATATATACATACTATCTGTTTCCTTATATATATATATTAGACTTCTACATAAATAATCTTGTATAAAACAAATGGATTTAGAAATCAATCATTTGTAAATTTAGGTTGAAAATGTGCATCAAAAGTGTGTAATTCTCCCAAGATCCATAGAACAATCTCTATGATACAGAAAATCAAAACGAATCCAACAATTCATTAACCACAAAACCGAAAAATATCAATAAACCTGACATAAAATGCAGAAATAAAATTTCGCAATCAACTTCTAGAATTCCACAGGACAACCATATGACAAACAGGTCGAGCGGGGAAACACCGAAACATAGCATTGACGTCAGGTTTAGGCTACGATCGTTGCATCGGTTTTACCAACTGGTCCACTGATTAGTTCGCCTGGGCTGATGTCCAAGCAACTCCGACGACCTTTTGTCTTTCTGTCTTCGCTCATTCTTCTTGTAATGGCCTGGAATTTCGGACACTTCGTATTTAAAATATGAATTATTTAAATATTTGAATCTTGGATTAAATGTTATAAAAATGAATTAATAAGCTTTTTAACCTCCTTTTAAATAATAATGGTAAACCTATTTTGAAAAAATGTTTAAAAAATATATACTTTGGAAAAATATCGATAATGTGACCGAAAGTTGTTTTACTGATAAACAGCTTTTTGACCATCAGAAGTTGTTCAGATTTATTCACACATACTTATTTTCTTAGAAAATCAATTTAATAAGATAATAATATTTGCACTAAAACCATAAGAAGCTTCCTAAGTTTATCTAATTAGGTGTGAAAAGGATATGAGGTAAGAAGGAGATATTTCAAAAATAAGCAAATAAGGAAATCCCTTAACACATAGGCTATGTTGTGTAAAGTTGTCATAAGGGTTTTGGGTGGCGGGAGGGGGGGTTGGGTTTTTTATCATAATGTTCCTAAGGCTATATAAGGAGGGGCATACCCTTAGGAAATAATCACAAAAATTCCTAAGCTTGAGATGAAGTAAGAGGGTTGAAAATGGTGAAAGTGCTTAAGCACTAATCCACTAATTACTCTCTAACTTTTACAAAGGCTAACCAAATCTTCTCTAATCTCTTTTAAACTTTGGCATTGGGCCTAAGATATGATGGAAAGCATGATTAGTAGGTAAGAAATGGGAGGAGGTTAGAGGAAGAGGAGGATCTTGGATGGCTCGTGAGCATGGGGAGAAAGAGGAAGGTGGCTTTAGTTTGGAAATGCTAAAGGTTGGAATTCAAGCTTGTGTTGATGGAAGGTGGTGGTTATTTGGTTCTAGTAGCTTTGTACTTGGGTTAGGCATGGATCTAAGTGAGTTATCTAAAAGTTACTATGCTATAGGATCATGTAATATGGATAAACTACTTGTGCGGAATATAAACTAAGTAAATAATTAACGCAGTAAAGTAAATGATACTAGAGATTTTTATAATGGTTCGAACTCCTTTTCTATATCCAGTCCCAGATCCCTTCTAGAATTAAATTATAAACCCTCACTTTACCCAAAGGAATAGGTTTACACTGCTTGAGCAACCGAACAGGACATCTACCGCCTAAGCATCCGAATAGGACTTCTACTGCCTGAGCAACCAAAGAAGACTTTTTAAAAATAGACAAAAGTATTTGACTGTAATGTGCTCTTTTAAATAGCACTAACAAGTAAATTAAGTACAATCTTCCTATAATCTTTTCCTTTGTGATATACAGTGTGATGTGCTTAAAGAAATGTGAAAGATAGAGCGATCAACGATTAAAGATTGAATGCAGTTTGAGTGCAAATTGAAAACGGAGAATAAGTGGTAAGGATTCAGGAATACTAAAATCAGTTAGATGAAATGTTTATTGAATTTTAAACTCTACTTATATAGATTTAAAAGTTGCAATCTTTTCTGAAAGAGAACGATGAAAAGAAACAGATGCAACTGTTAAATTGAAGATGTTTCTTTTTGTTGAAGAAAAGCATCCGTTAAGAAAACTAGCCGTTATAGATAATCAGCCGTCTAAAGTTTGTATTCAGCTTTCTGACTTAAATTAAATTCTAAACAACAAGAAAACAGGCTATTTTAGGCCTCATTCAGCTGTCTAAATATAGCCATTCAACCGACTGAAACTGCATAATAAATTATATATTGTTTCAGCATTCAGACGGCCGAATGTCATTCAGCCGACTGAATGTAGCATGTTTTGTGCATATGTGTGCATGTTAGTGTATATATACCATATCGGAGAGATTTTAAATATTTCTAATAATACACGGACTCTAAATAGAAGAATAACAACTTCATAACTTTCTAAATCCGAATCTGCAATGAATCTCATGCATAAATGATTAGTACATAATAATATTGACTTATATAGTTTTCACAGTCAAAACGATGAGAAACGAGATTCTAACATTCTCCCCCTTTTTGATGATGATAACTATACAAGTATAAATTTATATTACCATGAAACTTATATGAACACTTCCCCTGTCAATATGCACAATAATTTAAACAAATTTATACCAAATTTCTCCCTCTTTGCAATCGAAAAAAGGAAAGGTATTCAAAATACTGGAGCTAAAAGCACCTAGGGATAAATTGGAATACATTTAAAAAAAAAACGTACTAGAAATAACATCATGGAAATATCCTATACATCATTACATACACAACCAAATAGAACCATAGAAGTTTGAAAGGAATATTACAAAGCAAAATATAAAAGTATATACAATAGAAAATAAAAAACTAAATAGAGGGAGAAGGGTCTTCACTACCATCATCTCCATTTTCATAACTTGAAGACAATTATTGAAAGGAGCTGGATTATAAGCGTCAGTAGATGTTGAACCCGAGCAAGAGATTTTAACCCGAATCCTATTAAGAAATCCTTTATAGAATTGAATTTATTTTCAGTCTTCTTTTCAAGTGATTTGATATCTCGATGAAACTTTGATTGGTTTCGGGAGAGAGTGATGTTAGCTTGTCTAGAGGAGGTATCCAGGCCAATAATTTGAGTGGATTCAGCATCCTCTTCTTCTTCTTGGTGGGTTCGTGATGAGGAAGCGATATTAGTGTCACGAGGTTGTGGAACACCTCTTTCAACATTTTGTGCCCATTCTTGGAAGGAAAAAATTTGTTGAGGAGTAAGATGGTAAAGAAGACCTATTAATCCTAAGGTTTTAGCTCCTAACTCGCTTATAGTTGAATCTGGCATTTGAACACCAAAATTGAGTAGGATACACATTATTTAAGCCTCATAATGAATGGTCTTGTATTTCCTTCGAATTGTGAGATCTTGAAACTCGTCCAAAATTATTTTTCCCAAATTTACTTTTTGATGAGAGTATATAGCATAAAGAGGTTAAAAGTCTTGTTTGTAAACTTTTTCATAGCTATCAGGACGGTGTTGCAGAGATCGAATAAAATCTCGGTGAATGAGTCATGCATTGGGTCTTAAAGCGCTAGATTTAAGCTCATTTAAATTTGTAAGTTGATCGGATAAGAAAAGGTGCAAAACTTCATCTCGATGAACCATATCTACTTCAATGTCATCTATATTGATTTCTTGAATGGATAAGTTAATATATACCCCAATCTTTGTAGAGGCAAGAAAATTTTGGCACCACAAACTATTGACCAAACATAATTTTCATGGTTTTAGGGGTTATGGTGATCAAGATTCATATTAGGAAGTAAAATTTTAAACAAAAGATGATTTATTTTTGTATTATTAGGATCATACCCAATGAGACTTTCAATATGATTTTGCTACGCTATCTTTTGAATTCCATATGCTGCAAAATCGGGGAATTTCATGTAGGCTCCTATGAAGATGTTGAAATTTTGGCTAGTGTAGCGAGTTACAGCGGTGTCATTCCATAGCCATCTTTGGATTTGGTCTTCGAAAGGTCCAGAGGTGGATTACCTTATCCTTTTTGATCTTGGAGGCATTGTTGATTGAAAATTTGAAGTTGAAAAAGGAGTTTTTGAGGGAGTGGAGGGTAGGTTTCTGAGGTAAGAAAGTGAAAAGTGAAAAAGTGAATATATAGATAGGGTAAAAGTGAGGGTGGAATGGGTTGTTGGGATGAAAACCCGTATATAAAAAATTGGTCCGGGAGCATTCAGCTGGCTGAATGACTGCAATCAGCCATCTGATTACTTTCCCATAAGAAAATAGTGTAAAATTAAACAAATTCCGTCGGTTGTTTACAATGGGTTCAGCCGTCTGAATCTGAAAAAATTTTATGCGCAATATAATATTCAGCCATTTGTTTTATGGTGTTTAGCCATTTGTTTTGGCAGTAAAAATATTGTACCACCTTTTTTAGAAAACAAACATTATTCTTGAAAGGAGAATTTATATATATATATATGTATATGTATATGTATATGTATATGTATATATGTATATATATATATATAATAGTAGAATATAGTAGACAATAGTTATACAAAATTAATTTAAACAGAGCTCGACGAAGAGCTTGGAATTTTATATTCTTTTGGCTCATCCTTGGTATTCTTCTGTTGTGGACGGAGAGGAGACCGGCCATTTCCACGTTCCCAAGAGTTCGATGACACTGGAGGACATTGTGGCGATTGTTTCCAAGGATTGTGTCGAGTATGAGATTGAATAGGAGGGGGTTGATGAACTATACTCCTGGATGAAGATCTGTGGAATTTTAGTGTGCCTTGCTTCAAGAAGCTTAAACACTTAGCATTAACCTTCTGTTTGTAATAGAGTTCGCACTGTAATTCTAGCGTTTCTCTCTGATAACGGTGGATGTCATCTATCTGTTCTTTAATATATGGAGAGCCAAAGAATAAGGATTGTTTGGTTCTTTTACCGGGTGGAGTATAGCCCGTATGAGTGGAAGGTGGAACTATGGGGATAGGTTCATATATGGGTGTAGGAGTAGGTAAGTTGATCAAACCTGAACTAGGGGAAGCGTAATCAAGTGAGGAGGATTCAGAGTTATGTTGGGAAGACATTATTAAAAGAGGTTGATAAAAGATTTTCTTTTTCTTTGTAATGATATATAAACTTGAAAGGAAGAGAGGTATTTATAATATTGAGCAAGTCAGAATTACTATTAGGATTAGAGGTCAAATAAGTTTTAACCAAAGAAACAGTGAATGGTTAGAAAGAAAGAACAACATGTAAATAGAAAATGATTGATAAGAATAGAGAAAATATATATAATACGAATTGATAGTATGGTTCTGTTGTGAAGTAGCATGTAGTAAATGGTAGTGCATCTGACTTACAAGTGAGTGATCAGAGTTTGAGTCTTGGAAACTCAAATTTTTAGAAAAAAAATATTTCTAAAAAGTATAACATAATATATGAAAAAATAATTATAAGTATTTTAATGACATAATTCCTAATTCTCTTCTTAGTTTTATAAAAATATTTTCATTTAAAGGTTTTGTAAATATATTAGCCAGTTGATTTTTAGAGGATACAAATTCTAATGTTACAATATCCTTTTCAATATTATCACGAAGAAAATGATGACGAATGTCAATATGTTTAGTTCGTGAATGATTGACATGATTTTTAGATAAGTTTATAGCACTTGTGTTATCACAAAAAATATTTTATTTAGGTAAATTTATACCAAAACCTTGAAGTGTTTATTGCATGTAAATGACTTGTGCAATGCTAAAGCAGTAGAAATATATTATGCTTCACACATCGATAGTGAAACACATATTTGTTTCTTGCTAAACCAGGAGACTAAGGATTGTCCAATGAAGTGACAAGTCTCACTCATACTTTTTCGATCCATTCGACATCCTCCAAAGTCAACGTCACTATATGATAACTCGAAAGGACATTCTTTCGGATAGAAAAGTCCAAAATCTTTGGTTTTGCTTAGATAAAGTAATATTCGTTTCACCGCTCGCATATGTGATTCTTTAGGATTTTCTTGAAATCGAGCACATAAATTGACACTCATCATTATATCAAGTCTACTAGCAGTTAGATAGAGTATTAATTCAATTATACTTTGATGTAATTTTTGGTCGACATCTTGCCATCTTCATCTCTATCGAAATGTACTGTTGTACTCATTGAAGTTGGTTTGGAAGAAGTATTTTCCATACTAAAGCGTTTAATTAGATTATTACAATATTTTTCTTGATTAGTAAAAATTTCATTATCTAATTGTTTAATTTGTAAACCAAGAAAATAAGATAATTCTCCATGTGTGCCATTTCAAATTCTTTGGTCATTATATTAGAAAATTGCTAACGTAATTTTTCTTTTGTAGAACCAAAAATAATATCATCTACAAAAATTTGAATAATTAAAATATCCTTTTTAGTTCGTTTAATAAAAAGAGTTTGATCAACCTTTCCAATTTCAAACCAGAATCTGTAAGATAGCTTCTAAGACGTTAATACTAAGCATGGGGTGCTTGTTTTAGACCGTATAAAGCTTTCTTAAGTTTATAAACATGGTCTAGAAATTTTTCAAGTAAGAATAGAGGTGGTTGTTCCAAATGAACATTCTTTTATATATGCATTTAAAAATGCACTTTTAATATCCATTTGATAAAGTTTCAAATTATGAAAACATGCTAAGCTAGTAAGATATGTATTGCTTCTAGTCATGCAACTGGCGCAAACGTTTCTTCAAAGTCAATTCCTTCTTCTTGATTATATCCTTGTGCAACTAATCTGGCCTTATTCCTAGTTATATTTCCTTATTCATCTACTTTATTTTCGAAGACCCGTTTAGTGCTAATGACTGTTTGATCACTCGGTCTAGGAACTAATTCCCAAACTTTGTTTCGTTCGAATTAGTTTAGCTCTTCTTGCATAGCTATAATCCAATAGTCATCAGTAGAGGCTTCTTTGGCATTTTTAGGTTCAATATTAGAAAGGAATGCTACATGGCCCATTTGATTAAGTTGATTTCTAGTTCTGACATGTGAATCAATTTATCCTATGACATTTTCTAATGGGTGGTCTGATAAAATCCTAGGAGGAGATCTTAATTCATTTTCATTATGAACAATGTTTTCATCTTCTTCAAATTATTTTAAGTAACCGTATTTTTGACCGTCTTAGTGATTATCTCAGCATCCATAAATATTTTAAAACCAATTCTTTTTGAAAGAAATATGAAGTGTTTCTTCGATTATTTTAGTTCTTTGATTAAAAATTCGATAAGCCTTGCTTCGTTCTGGATATCCTATGAAAATTCCTTCATCGGATTTTGGATCGAATTTTTCAAGCTGATCTTTTATGTTTAAAATTAAACATTTTGAGCCAAAAAATTTAAAATATAAAATATTTGGTTTTCTTTGATGAAATAGTTCATATAGAGTATGTTTAATTAGTGGTTGGATGGAAACACGATTCAGAACATAACAGGCAGTTGCTACATCTTCTGCCCAAAAATGTTTTGGTAAAATGCTTTGATTTAATAAAGTTCTTGCGTATACTTGTAAAGTTTTAATTTTCCTTTTTACAACTCCATTTTGTTGTGGTATTTTAGGAAAAGAAAAATTATGGTAAATTCCCTTTATATTACAAAAATGTTCAAAAGCTTCATTTTCGAATTCACCTCCATGATCACTTTTAATATTTTTAATTTTAAGTTTTTGAGATTTTGAATTCTTTTAGCAAAGATTTTGAAATTTTCAAAAGTGTCACTTTCATTTTTCAGAAAAATAGTCCAAGTATATCTTGAGAAATCGTCTACTATAACAAACACATATTTGCTATGGTTTATAGATTGAACTTGAGTTGGTCCAAAAGGATCCAAATGCAATATTTCAAGTGGTTGTACAATAGAAATATTTTCATTTGATATAAAAGATGATTTTGATAATTTTTGAAATTGACAAGCATCACAAATATTATTTACTTTAAAATTCATTTTTGGTAAACCTTTTATTAATTCACTTTTAGATTATTTGTTTATGGCTTTGAAATTGATATGAAAAAATATTTAATGCCATAACCAAGGATCATTTTATTTAGCCATCAAACACATATTAGCATTGTAATTTATATTCATATTCAAACCATATATATTTTTAACTCTAAAACCTTCAAAAATAAGATTTTTATTTTGATAAAAGTGTTGCACTTATTTTCAGGAAAAGATATATTGAATCCTTTGTCACATAGTTGGCTAATGCTAAGTAAATTATGTTTTAAATTTTGAACTAATAAACATTTGTAATAAGAGGTAAATTAGATATACTGTTATTGCTCACATCGGCTTTGCCAATGTGATATCCTTTGGAATTGTCTCCAAATGTGAAAGAACCTCCATCTGAATAGGTAATATTTGTTAGCATCTCTTTGTTTCCTGTCATGTGTTTCAAGCAACCATTGTCCAATATCCATTTTCCTCTCTTTTTAGGTGGTACCTCGTCATTTGTGGCCATAAAACATACGTAATATTGCTCTGTATCATTGTCCGAGTCACTATCTGATGATGAAGATTATTCTGAATCATCCCCAGTGATAGAGTAAGCTTTCTTTTTGAATCTAACTTTCTTGTGCTTATATTTGTCTTTCTTTCGATCAAGACAATCTTTCTTGATGTGGCCTTTCTTATGACATTCGTAACATTGTAGAGCAGAAGATGATGGTTAGTTGTTGTTGTTGTTGGAGCTGTTCTTGTTGTTTCTAAATGTGTTGCTCTTTTTGAATTTCAAAATCTTCTTGAATTTCTAGTAATGAATGCCATATCTTCCTCGTCTGAATCTAATTCATCCTTTTCTGCTTGAAATGCTATATCCTTCTTATCTTGAGCTTGTACTCGTTTTGCCTGGAGATTTACTTCATAAAACATTAGATTTCCTATCAACTCCTCTGGTTTGATGGCTGAAATGTCATTAGCTTCTTCGATCGCTAAGGCCTTTCATTCCCACCCATCCATTAGAGAGTTGAGGATTTTTGAAACAATATCTAAGTCTGTATATTTTTCTCCTAATGCTAATAGAGAATGATATATATATATATATATATATATATTGAAATCTAGAGTACATTTCATTTATAGTTTCATCTTCCTTCATTTTGAAATTCTAGAACTGATTTGAGCATACAAATTTTTCTCTGCTTTACTTTGTTAGTACCTTCATGTGTAACTTTAAGTATACGCCAAATTTCATAAGCTGTTTTACACATGCTTACTCTAATAAAATCATTCTTGTCTAATGCACAATATAACATATTCATGGTTTAACATTTGCAATAGCATCCAATTTTTGTGTGTTAAACCATTGTGAATATCCTGTAGTAGGTATGTATATTCAGTTTGAGTAATATTCCATGTTTATAACCATTAACTTGTATATAAATTCTCATCCTAGTAGCCCAGTAGTTATAGTTCATTTCATTAAACTAAGTAAGTAAATATTAATGCAATAAAGTAAATGACACTAGAGATTTTTATACTGATTCGAACTCCCGTTCTACGTCCAGTCCCAGACTCCTTCTGGAATTAAACTAGCAACCCTCACTTAACCAGGAGAAGTAAGTTTATACCACGTGAGCAACCGAACAAGACTTCTACCGCCTAAGCAACCGAATAGGACTTCTACCACCTGAGCAACAGAACATGACATTTTACAAGTAGGAAAAAGTATCTGACTATAGTGTGCTCTATTAAATAACACTGATAAGTCGATTAAGTACAATCTTCCTATAATCTTCTCCGTTATGATATATAGCGTGACATGCTTGAAGAAATGTGGAAGATAGAGTGATCAACGATCAAAGATTTTATGCATTTTGAGTGCAAACTGAAAACAGAGAATAAGTGATAAGAATTCAAGAATACTAAAATCAATTAGATGAATTGTTTGTTGAATTCTAAACTCAATTTATATAGATTTAAAAGTTGCAATCTTGCTTGAAAGAGAACGATGAAAAGAAAAAGATGCAACTGTTAGATTTGAAGATGTTTCTCTTTGTTGAAGAGAAGCATCCCTTCAGAAAACGAGCCGTTATAGATAATCAACCGTCTAAAATTTTAATTCGGCCTTCTGATTTAAATTAAATTCGAAACAGCAAGAAAACAGGCTATTTTAGGCTCCATTCAGCTGTTCGAATATAGCCATTCAACCGGTTGAAACTACATAATAAATTATACTTTGTTTCAACATTTAGACGGCTGAATAGCTACACTCAGCCGGCTGAATGTAGCATGTTTTGTGCGTGTGCATATATGTGTATGTTAGTGTATATATACCATATCGAAGATATTTTGACATATATATAATAATATACGGACTCTAAATAGAAGACTAACAACTTCATAACTTTTAAATCCGAATCTGCAATGAATTTCCTACATAAATGATTAGTGCACAATAATATTGACTTATATAGTTTTCGTAGTCAAAACGATGAGAATCGAGATTCTAACATTCTCCCCATTTTTTGATGATGATAACTATACAAGTATAAATTTATATTACCATGAAACTTATATGAATACTCCCTCTGTCAACATGCATAATGATTTAAACAATTTATACCAAATTTCTCCCCCTTTTTGAAGATGTTTTTCTTTGTTGAAGAGAAGCATCCCTTTAAAAAACCAGCCGTTATAGATAATCGACCTTCTGAAATTTTAATCCAGCTTTCAGATTTAATTTAATTTGAAATAGCAAGAAAATAGGCTATTTTAGGCCTCATTCAGCCATATGAAAATACCCATTCAGTCGGCAGAAACTGCATAATAAATGATACTTTGTTTCAGAATTCACGGTTGAATGGTAACATTCAGCCGTCTAAATGTAGCCTGTTTTGTTCATATATGTTCATATTAGTGTATATATACCACATCGGAGAGATTTTAACATATTTCTAATAATATACAGACTCTAACAACTTCATAACTTTCTAAATTCGAATCTGCAATGAAACTCATGCATAAATGATTAGTACATAATAATATTGACTTATATAGTTGTCACAATCAAAATGATGAGAATCGAGATTCTAACATTATCTCGCTATCTCTTAAAGTGACATTAACTAAGTAAAGTGTAATGAATACGGATTTTCGCGTTCGAAAATCGACATTCATACTTTATATCATACTCGAATGCCGCAGATTCGACCGTTCGAATCCGAGTCGACGGAGCTTATAACACCATTAAGTAAACAACACGACGGAAGAAAAAGAATAATACATTGATATACAACATTAATACAATATCTGATACAATAGATGATACAATACATATCTATATACACCAGAGATATGATACAAGAAAATAGCAGCGGAAAGAAAAAATAGATAACACCAGCAGCGGAACAAATAACTCTAAGATGGTCTTCAAGAGATAACTCCAGCAGCAGCAGCTCGATCCAACATCACGATGCACAAAGACAAGCAAGTGCCGTCCAAGTCCAAAGATTGAACTAGCTCTAGATAATCTAATGATGTAACGATCCGCTAGTTTGGACCATTCAAATCGACAATAAAACCATACATATCTGACTTGAATGATTCAAAATACCGAATTGTTAATTAAAATTTGGCAAAACTTAAAATGTACAGTAAATAAATCAATCACAGATCACAGAGTAATATAATGCAGCGGAATAGATAAAGAATAGTAGTTCATGAAGCTACTATATACATCAGAGTTAGAAAAATACAACCGAATAGTTCAAATGCAGTGAAATCTCCAATGCAACAGATGACTTCTCTGAACCAATCAACTGGAAAGGCTGGAATCTGAATCGATAGTTGGATTTCCAAACGAAACTCCAAACTCCAAAGGTGAGTCTCAAATGCTGTATCACTCAGTCTGACCCGAGCATAAAGTAAAACACAAAACACTCGAGTCATGATTAACATTCTTATATCAATAAATCCAACTCAAGTGAAATATCAACTGAAATACAAATAACTTAAAGGATGTTTGGGATAACCATCCTCTAAGGGTCCATGGAACTTTCTACAAGGTAGAAATATACACTATAACACCGTGGTCATTTCAGCTTAATTTGTACTTCAAAACCAAATCTCATTTTCACTTCAAATATCTCTATATTTCCCAAAATAGCATTTATATATATTAAATAATTTATACAGTAAAGTATTTTCAATTTCCTCAACTTAACATCAACCCGACCTTCCCATTCAAATTAAATTCAATCTCAATTTATCAATTTAAATTCAACTCAATCTCTAAAATAACCACTTAAATTTTGTCGATCTCAAATTCGGATTTATAATCACAAATACCCCTTTATATTTCCATATATTTCAAAACTTTAAGTATTCAACGTTTCATCAAAAATTTCTTTCAATTTAGTTTTCTAAATAATAAATTCAAATTTAGTTCAACCTAAATTTTCATTTTAATTCAATTTAGTTGCTAAATAACAAATTCAACTACGTTGATTTCAAATACAGATCCGAATCTCAACATAAACCATTTAAATTCCAATATAGTTCAAGGCTTTAATATTTAAATGTTCTATATACCAGTTTCATATAGATCTCGATTTAACCTCATTATTATTTAGTCTTGAAATACTCCCTTATTAGATGCAATATCATTTAAGTAACCTTAAATTACATTTTACTCAATATTTTCTTTAATTTATTTAAACGTGAAATATTCATTAAATCATTTAAATAAAAATCCAGTTATAAAATCATACCCTTTAAATTTCCCATTCAAAAATTTCAAATCGATTTAATTAAATAAATCCTTATTTAAATACCATTTTTATAAACCCAAATTTATCTTCCAATCTTAATTATTCAATTTATTACAAGAGAATCTATTTGAAATATAGATTTACATAAATACCTAACCATATTATATGTATTAAATCAGTCTAATTTAAATCAAATATTACAACTAAATCTATATATACAATTTTCATTTATATAATATCTTAAGAATCAAATTTATTAAACCATATATTTCTTTCCAAAATTATAGAAATTATTTTCAAAATATTTATATGGACCAACAGTGTCTGTATATATTTCCTATCATATAGTCAAGTGCTACGGATATTTATCATTTCAATCCCTATACTAAATATATACGGGTGGATATCATTTAAACCCGTAATCCCAAATTCAATTAAACGAAAATCGCTTAGGTTTATCATTTCAACCCATAACGATTTTCTCCTATTCTAAAGTCTGTTCGGGTATGTATCATTTCAACCCATAGTGATTTCTAAACTACAGGGAACTTGCAGAGTGATAACAGAAAATACAATAAAATAACAGGCATATACCATCAATACCATATAAACAACAGGATATGGTGTCATATCCAGCAGGTGAACAGTTACAGATAATAGCATATATAACAAATTTAAATAACTACAGCAGCATATTTCAATTGTCGTTTCAATTGAAATCAAATTTAATGAATAAAAGAATGTTAATCGTGAGTGATTACTCACCTCTCAAGCCTAGAGAATACAGAAGATGACACGGATATGCATACTGCTACAGACATTGAAATTTGAATTATGAATCGAAGCTAAGCAAAATCGGCACGAATTCAACGATCAAAGCTGATAACAAGAATTGATGGAACAAGTCAGAACGGGATCGGCGAAGATAATGGTATGAGTGGACTCATATATATATATATATATATATATTACTATATATAACTATATATATATAGGCATATTCTAAATTCAACACATATTAAATTAAATTAATATATATGTATTTATATTTTCCAAAATCATTGTTTTTTTTATTTAAAACACATAAATTAGAATCAAGCATATATACAATATGAAATTTGAAATAAATACTTATATAAACAGACTAATATTAATCATGTGCTAGGTTACAATACTGACATATTTTAGCTGTAAGAAAGAGTATAATGAAAGAAGTCAACATCAGTTATAATATATTTATATAAACCAAATGTAACATATATTTAGTTGATATAACAAATGAATTCTTTTATAAAATAATATACATTGGGCGCTATTTCATAAAAATGCACATACAATACCATTTATATGCGAACAACAAAAGTAGCTTATATATATAGATATACTATTTAAAAATCAATATTTACATTTCAACTAACATCAGAAAACAAATATAAACTTTATACTTTATATATGTTTTATGGAAAAAGAGAGAAAAAAACAGAACGCAAAGTGGATCTAACGTTTGGAATTCAGGGATTAGTCCTGAAGGCTAATACACCATCGGATCATTTTTATTAAATTTTTGGATAAATTTCAGTAGAAGAGTAGCAATTTATTTAAAATAACGTGGTGTGAAATGAATTGATGGAATGAATAAAGTAACGTATTATTAGTACCTAAATAATCAAATGACACAATACGTTGGTTTCTTAATAACGACAGTAACGTTCAATTTGCTAAAAGTTAATTTAGGACGTTATCTTCGTCTTATTTGTAAGTGATTGATATATCATACCTCTTTTAAATTTAAGATCAGCTCATGGCACAGCGTATGAAAATTCAAATTCCATCGCATCATATATTTATTATTTTCAGTTTAGAAATGTATGAACTTATCAAAAAAAAATTTGGCTATAAATGACGTAAAACACCACTGCTTATTAAATTTGTCGTGTACCGCGTTTAAATACTTCCAAAGCGTTTGTCAATTTATTTAAAAGCTATAAAATGAAAGGAGTGAAAAGAGAAAAAAAGAAAGAAAGAGAATATATATATATAATAAAAAAATCATGGGGAGAGAGACGAAGATACAGATGGTGGTACGTATCTTGTTCTATTCATAAGTAAATATCACCATAAATTCCTTTGCATATTTTTAATTGTTATAACCAATGGTTTCGTATATAACAGGTCCATTCTTATATACATAGCTACATATTATAAAGGGTTATGAAAACATATATATATACACCTTATAGTATAATATATATAACTAGATAAAATGTATATATTAGATAATAGAATACAATAATATAGATGAAAAGAGGATTGCAGCAAGCTAAAATTTATAATAAAAAACAAAGTGTTGCAGGAAGTTGAAAACAACAACTAATGCAATAATATTTATTGTAAGTTTCAAAATCCATTAGACAAAAGAAAACACAGCTTGTATAACATATCCATTAAACAAAATAGACTATATATAGTACTAGTACATATTCATGCTATATGTAAACATTTAAAAACAAAACATATATTGCAATATGATACACATACCGTTTATAAAAATATGGATGACGAGGGGAGGAGGCATGGAGTGGGTTGTGGCTCTTGACAGGTGGTTCGAGCTGTGGTGGCAGAGGCTTGACGAAGCTATAGGAAGGAGAATTGGTCCTTTTTCATTTTTCCATCATATGCGTTTTAGCATTGTAATAGGAAAAATCTCTTTTTTTTCAAGAAGCGACAGAGAGGAAGAAAAAATGAAGCTAAATAGGCTCAGAGACTACACGTTATAAATATTTAATATAGTTAAACGGTAGGAATGAGTAATCCAGCAACTAAAATTGAAACCATGGAAATAGAGGGGTCAATCGCTAGAATTTAGGAGGTATGAATGGTAACGGTTGTTTGAATTGTATACCAAATATATAACTTTATATTCCATTATTAATTGAATAGGAAAAATGAATGGGTGGAGAATGAGCTGTCCATTTATGATATACTGTTACATATAATTTATTAAAGAAGAAACGGTAGAATAATGATAGATTTGAATTATATACTGGTGTGATGCAATAACAACGGTCAAGTTGATAAGGTGGATATTTAAACAATTTATTGCTTGATTGGAAAGCACGTGAGTATGGAAAGGCAAGGATATTAAAATGGAAAAAGGAATGGACAGAGAAATTTAAGCGAAGATAAAACATACAGGAATAAATATAGAGTAGGGGGATGGTCACGATAATTCAGTGGATAATTAAAGCAACTTTTAATGCCACCAGCTGCACGTTCAAATCTGAAAAGGCAGAGTAACGGACCATATAATAAATTGAAACGATGGATTGATAACAGCTGCAAGTATATATTTAATAGAAAAAAACGGACAGAGAAAATTTTGTGAAACGTACTGAAAATAAATATGAAGTACTTATTGTATTATACGTTTCTTTTTGAATGCAGAGTCCAAAATTTGAAAGCCAAGTAAAGGTCAACCCTTGATTTGGTGAAAAAAATTGCAGCAATTAATAAAAGAAAAAATAGCAACGGTCATGTTGCTTTGATTTAGCTGACCCATCAAAGCAAATTATTTATGATTTAACCGGTAGGAAACGTAAAGGAACGTACCACCATAAAAATGAAATTGATAACATCTGTGCATTGATTCTGCAATATTTATTAAAGAAATTGATTCTGTAATATTTATTAAAGCAATTTATTAGCTAGCTTGAGTTAAATAGAATTTCAAAATGAAATAAACTTTGATAAAATAAATTGAAAATTTAAAATCTGCTATGTTTAATTGGACGTAATCCAAATATTAAATTTTTATCTCAAAATATTATTATATAAAATTTCTCAAAAGTTTCATTTAATTACGTTAAATAAAACCATTTAAAACTATTAAAATCTACGGGTCGTTACAAATGAACCTAGCTTATCTGAAAAACCCAACTCTAAACTGCCCGTGTGAAAAAATTTGGGCACGCAGAGTTTAGGAAAGGAACAATAAACTCCAGGTCAGTCGTGGGACTGGTATGAGTAACAAAAACAGTTTATCTTTAAAAACAAACAAAGAAATATTTTAAAATAGATCCGCAATTCTTTTAGAAAATGTAACTACCATAAGGCCTCTCGCATACACACACAATGCAAACGCAGAATCGGAGGAGATTTCTCCTTATGATAGTCAAACATGCTTGATGCGCAAATTTCTTTGATATTATTACTATAAGTGCAAAGTGTAGGAAAACATTTCAAAAGTATAATATAAATCCTAGCCAGCATAGGCATTTCGCACTTATGCCTACTATAGCTACCATGTTCAATAGAAGGTTACCACTACATTCCATGGCAGGTTATACAACTAAAACCGTACAAGGCTTGTATTATTTCTTTGGATTTCCAACAAATGATCAGGCCAAGGAACTTCCCATTGCCACATGGCTACGCCTCTGGAAAGTCGCCCCGAGAACCTAACCGGATCTCTGCCAACACAAGGTCGGATTACCTCTAACTAGGTAACTACTGACACGAGTATGCTATCGCCCGATCGTAACCGACCTTTATCCGAGGCCCCAACAACAATCACAAAGTAATATATATATCTACGATATCCACATAAGTTAAGTATATCGGCTACATACCATTATACCACTTCTATCCAGAAGGAAATAAACATACCCTCAGGGGGGCTATCCCCAAATAACCTTGCAGCATTCTTCTTGTTTTGGCCATTACCGGGTTGTGAGGTTCGACGAAGTCTCGTCCACAAAGCTACGCTTTTCATAAAAGCCACGCTTTGATCAACAAATGCTCAGCAGCACTCAGCATGCCACATTACCAAGTTGGGAATATATTACTGATAACCTTCAACTACATAACCTCTGAGCTCGTACGTCTCAGAGAAGGGTGTTAAGCTAAGAGAATAAATTCTCCGCCACCAATAGAAATGTATTTGAAAGAAATCTGCTTTATATGTCAAATTGTAATGTCAGATATACAATCCATACAAGTCTGTTCTGGGTTCAAACAGAACTGAAGGCACTTCCGAAGAAGCCCTTGCAAATCTGGATAATCCCTAATCACGTCCGGACTTCCCATCACATATGGAGCCTCTATATCGAGGACCAGTCGATGCAAAGACATTCGACGAGTTATCCTTTCGCTTTCGAAAATATCCGGTCTTCACCACCGGTCTTCAAATGCAATCCATAACGTCGTATCACATATTCGAAATGGGCTATATGACACAAAGGTCCTCTCCTAGCTAAACCGAATAGTGAGTGCAATATTTACAAGAAACATATGGATATTGAGGTCTCAGTTAAGTCACAACTTATTACCCAAAACTTTTCTTCCAAATGGTTTAAACAAATTACCATTTCAAATCTTTTTAAAAACAAAACGATTCAATTCACTAAGTTCACCCAGTTCCACAAAGATCCAGTTACGGATTTCAAAACAATTCTCATTTTAATTGGATTAACTCATTAAATCTTTAAATCAAAGATTTAACTTGTAGCTTTCAAACCGTTTCCATAACTTGGAAAATCATTTTCTTTTAACTTGAAATCCCTTTTAACACAAATCGAAAGTTCATTATGTGAAAGCTTTTATTATTTGAAAACAAATAGTTTTCGTTTCAAAAAAAATCCAATTATAATTGCACGAGTTTAAAGCTCTTGAATTAAATTCAAATTCCCAAATCAATACCTTTAAAATGGTTTAACCCATATGTAACTAGTATAACATTTTTAATCTCTACTTTCAAATCATAGAATTCAATTTCAAATTTTGAATTCAAATTTAAATCGAATTATTTAAATCTCAAAACCTTATCCAGTTATTCAAAATAATTTTATCTTGAAATTTCATTTCAAAAGCTTTTCACATTTAACCCGATTCCATTTCAAAACCATTTGAATTCAAATTTCCTATTCAAAAATCATTTCAAAAATCTATGACTTAACCGATTTCCTCGTGAAATCCATATTTGTGTGTGTATGGTGTGATCCAGGGGGTTTAACACAATAGTGCAACAACATTGAATCATCACAGATCACAGATATATATATCACAGGTAATGAATTTCATCACAGATAATTAATTACATTACAGATCATAACACAAATCAAGATATAACACAAAGCATGACATACCAGGGATATCAAATAATTCAACATCCATAAAATCCAAACACCCATAAATAGGGTCAATTAAATTATCTGATGGGTTTAAATCAGATTAAGTTCTATGAATAAATTTGCTGGTCATGGTAAATAAATAATCAATTAATTACAAAACATTTAATAAACTATCCTTTAATTAATCATTAATTAATCCTTAGTTAATAATTAATCCTTAATTGATTTTCTTTAACTGATTACAATAATTAATTAATTACTCCTTAATTAATTACTCCTTAATTAATTGATAAATTAATTACTAATCATTAATTAAAAATTCAAATCTTATTTAATCAATGATCCTTAATTGCCAATTTATTTATTTAAATTTAATTATCTCAAACCCCAATTTATTGATTTAAACTTTTAATTATTAAATTAAATAATCCAAATTATTAATTAAATGAATAGAAAAATTATTCATTTTAATCAGCTTAATGATTTATGAATTACCGTCATTAAGTTTTCATTAACATAAGATGGAACTCATTCTTATTATGATTAATTACCACTTACAAACATGTTGAAACATTGATTTCAAATTTTCATTTAAATTTCATGTTAAAATTCAATTTCATGTTGAATTTAAAATAAATACCAATTGCACTTAAATAAAGTTTTAAACTCCAAATTCACATGTTTATGTAATTCTTTTTGTCATGGAAGAAATCTAAAAGTGTTTAAAGTCAAATTCCTTTTAACTTCACAAATTGAAAGAATACTTTAACCTTAAAACTTATTTTGAACATTTAAATTTTTAAATGTATTTTATCTCAAAATCTTGATTTCGGATTGCTTTAAATTCTTCTTTGCCATTCAAAATTCTATATACTTATTCAATCTTCTTCCATGCCAAAACAGGGCAGGCTTCTGTTTTTAAAAACCTGGCATTTCACATACCCAAGACTAACCTATTTTGCTTCGAGTCCAACCTCTCTTCTCTTCGAGCAAAGCATTGCATTACTTCGAGTTCACTCAGTCCCCCAACACTGATACACCACCAGCCTCGTGCACCTGCACTATTGAACGCGACGACTCAGACCACGGCCGACGCTTCCGACACAACGATAATCACCAGTTCTCACGATCCCACCAACTCAATATTGGAATCCATCTCGAAATTAAAATCGAGCATCAAGGCTCAAAACTGGAACAACATCACAACCTGGAACAACACTTGAAACCAGGAAATCCCCTCGTTCTTCCTGCTCCGATCACCGAAAATCATGAAACTTTGGACATCCATTTCTCAACACCTCCTCCACCAATCCCCCAAACCACGTTGAACTCGATCACACGTCGACGATGAACGAATCGAATTTCTCAGCCACGCCAATTTTAGGTTTACACACTTCAAACGAATGCCGCCGTCACCATGACCAACTGTACTGCCATCCATTATTTTTCCCAAGCCCTCTGATCATCCCTCCACCACCTCAGAGAACCCCCATCGCCACCAATCAACGAATCACCAGTAATTGCCAAAAAGAAGGAATCGCGACAAACTCGAACTGCTCTTATCTCCCAACTCTAAAAATTATGAATCTTGCTTTAAAAATCATATTTTTCAATAAGAATTCCAGTTGTATACCTGAATTCATGATTCAAGATATTTGAAATTTTTACTAAAATTGAACTGCTCGGTTCTTTGATTTTCCAGAACTATTAACAAATAGTTTAAGCTTAAATATATGTCTCATCCTTAGTTTGGGATAAAAAAAACATCTGTTATTTATATGATTTCTTCTATCAGTGATTTGATCAAGATAATATAAATTTTTGAATTTTAAACTTGAGCCTGGGAACAAACAGAAGACACTGATACTCAACAGCATATACACTTTATACATATTCGTGGAAAATGTCAGAAAATTTCATATAAACACATTTGTTTCAGGGAATAGCATGCACACAGATTAAGTTTGTTTTTAAAAGTAATGTTACTCACCGTAAAAGTTTTTGGGCAGAGAATGTTTTGCTTTTGAAAACTGTTAGATGAATCCCCTTTTGATCTTCTTGTTGTTTTGATAAAAGTAAATTTTGTTTTAAGTTTGAGATGATATTGTCTTCAGATTTTCTTAGCTTGAAGGAACGAACTGATGAAATGAAGAAGTTGATGTATATAAAAGAAAAGTGTACAGAGTGATGCAATTTTCTTGTACAGGGTGATATCTTTGTTTGTACAACAGGTCATGGCTGAGATGATATTTATATTTTTTATTTGTACATACTTGTATACATCCTACTTTTGCCTTACTTCATTCCATACTTACTTGTCCTTGTTTCATAAGCTAATTTTTTTTCTTGTTTCATACTTACCTAAATTGATTTGTTTGTACATGCCTTGCATATTTATTTTACTTGCCTTTACTTGCTTGTCTCGGCTGAGATGATAGGGGTAAGTACATAGATTTTTATTTTATTTTTAAGTATGTGTTCATACCTATCTTTACAGGTCTTGATGGTTTAACTTGCTTCAAGTTAAAAATATTGATGCTCTTGAATTGACTCTAGTTTGAAGGTTGAAACTAGAGTTTGGTCTTGAACTATTTTGTTTACAAACTTATGCTATGTATTGTTATGTTTGTATGTACTTAAATGTGTATTTACCTTGTTTAATGCTTTGTATTCTGTTTGAATTCTATTTTTCTCTTTAACATGTTATTTAAATTCTTTTAATGTTTTTACTTAATATTTTACATAGTTTATAAATATATTGTTTGACTTTATGTTTTATAGTTTACATAACCAAAATTTTAAGATATTTATTTTATTTCTTTGTTCTTGTACTTTGTAATAAAAATAAATTTCTATTTTCAAATCAAATACTTATCGTCTTGTATTTACATTGTATTTATTTAACTTAATATTTTATATCAATTACCAATTATTTCACAAATTTTTATTCAAAAATGAAATTAATTATGAATTTAAAATTAATTAAAATTCAGGATCATTACAGATTCCCCCCTTAAGAAATTTCGTCCCCGAAATTTGACGGCACGAAAATAACCAAGATAGATGAAGAATATTTCATCAAATCAAACTGAATATCTATTCTGCATTTGGCTTACCAAATCAGAATATGAACAATATGAGAACAAAATCATACTATACTACACAGAATATTTGGATTACCAGGTCTACGAAATGTGCAGGGCACTGGTTAGTTCGAAGGGATAACTAACCATTAGTAGAACATATCGGACCCAAACAATAGATAAATGGATTTAATTTTCCACAATTTCCAAACATCAGATATGGAATCCAAACTCAAGTCGGAATACCCCAAAATATATACCAATTTGTCCCTCTTCGGACTTCAATTAACCCGAGAATTTATAATAGAATTTCAAATTTGGTTTTAAACAAAATTGTTTTATTGATACAATTCAAATTTAGCTTCATATTCTATTAACCAATTTAACTCAATTCGAAATTTCCAATTTATTTAAATTTTCAATTCCAAATTTACCATTCATATTCATGAAGGTTTAAATCAAAAACTGATCAGAAACCAATAAAGATACGAAGTAAGGATTTTCTACAACGATTCGTAGGGCCATCATCACACCGAAACTTCTTTCTGGAGCTGTCACGAAGCAATCAAAAGAATTGAAATCGAATCAAAGGAGATTGACAGAGAAAGATTGTTTCTGCTGTTGCAGGGTATTGATCATTTATAGTGGTACTTCCTTGTCCCATATCTCGTCAACTTCTTGCACTCATATCTACTATCGGTGGATAGTAAGAGAATTTACTGAGGCATTCGAACGGATATCTTAGGGATATACTCATTCTAGGGTATACTTCACCCTATCTCTAATGAGTTACTTAACGTGTTATACTCTTGAGCTAAAGTCCAACCTTAGCTCTGATACCAAATGTAGCGAATAGGGATTTTCGCGTTCGAAAATTGACATTCATACTTTACATCGTACTCGAATGCCGTAGATTCGACCGTTCGAATCCGAGTCACCGGAGCTTATAACACCATTAAGTAAACAACATGACGAAATAAAAAGAATAATATATTGATATACAACATTAATACAATATCTATACAACAGATGAAACAATACATATCAATATACATCAGAGATATGATACAAGAAAATAGCACCGGAAAGAAAAAATAGATAACACCAGCAGCGGAACAAATAACTCTAAGATAGTCTTCAAGAGAGAACTCCAGCAGCAGCTTGATCAAACATCACGATGCACAAAGACAAGCAAATGCCGTCCGAGTCCAAAGATTGAACTAGCTCTAGATAATCTACTGAACCTAGCTTATCGGAAAAAACCAACTCTAAACTACCCGTGTGGAAAAAAATTGGGTACCCAGAGTTTAGGAAAGGAACAATAAACTCTAGGTCAGTCGTGGGACTGGTATGAGTAACAAAAACAGTTTATCTTTAAAAACAAACAAAGAAATATTTAAAATAGATTCGCAATGCTTCTAGAAAATGTAACTACCATTAGGCCTCCCGCACACGCACACAATGCAAACGCAGAATCGAAGGAGATTTCTCCCTATGATAGTCAAACATGCTTGATATGCAAATTTCTTTGATATTATTACTATAAGTGCAAAGTGTAGGAAAACATTTCGAAAGTATAATATAAATCCTAGCCAGCATAGGCATTTTGCACTTATGCCTACTATAGCTACCATATTCAATAGCAAGTTACCTCCACATTCCATGGCAGGTTATACAACTAAAACCGTACAAGGCTCGTATTGCTTCTTTGGATTTCCAAGACCAAGGAACTTCCCATTGTAATATGTGTACGCCTCTAGAAAGACGCCCTGAGAACCTAACCGGATCTGCCAACACAAGGCCGGGTTACCTCTAACTAGGTAGCTACTGACACGAGTCTGCCATCCCCCGGTCATAACCGACCTTTATCCGGGGCCCCAACAACAATCACAAAGTAATATATATATATACACACACGATATCCATGTAAGTTAAGTATCTGGGCTCCATACCATGATACCACTTCTATCAAGAAGGAAATAAACATAGCCTCAGGGGGCGCTATCCCCAAATAACCTTGCAGCATTCTTCCTGTTTTGACCATTACCGCGTTGTGAGGTTCGACGAAGTCTCGTCAGCAAAGCTGCACTTTTCACAAAAGCCATGATTTGATCAACAAATGCTCAGCAGCACTCAGCATGCCACATTACCAAGTTGGGAATATATTACTGATAACCTTCAACTACATAACCTCTGAGCTCGTACGTCTCAGAGAAGGGTGTTAAGCTAAGAGAATAAATTCTCCGCCACCAACAGAAATGTATTTGAAAGAAATATGCTTTATATCTCAAATTGTAATGTCAGACATACAATCCATACAAGTCGGTTTTGGGTTCGAACAGAACTGAAAGCACTTCCGAAGAAGCCCTTGCAAATCCGGATAATCCATAATCATGTCCGGACTTCCCATCACATATGGAGTCTCTATACCGGGGACCAGTCGATGCAAAGACATTCGACGAGTTATCCTTTCGCTTTTGAAAATATCACCACCGGTCTTCAAATGCAATCCATAACGTCGTATCACATATTCGAAATGGGCTATATGACACAAAGGTCCTCTCCCGGCTAAACCGAATAGTGAGCGGAATATTTACAAGAAACATATGGATATTGGGGTCTCAGTTAAGTCACAACTTATTACCCAAAACTTTTCTTCCAAATGGTTTAAACAAATTACCATTTCAAATCTTTTAAAACAAAAAGATTCAATTCATTAAGTTCACCCAGTTCCACAAAGATCCAGTTACGGATTTCAAAACAATTCTCATTTTAATTGGATTAACTCGTTAAATCTTTAAATCAAAGATTTAACTTATAGCTTTCAAACCGTTTCCATAACTTCGAAAATCATTTTCTTTTAACTTGAAATCCCTTTTAACACAAATCGAAAGTTCATTACTTATGCGAAAGCTTTTATTATTTAAAAACAAATAGTTTTTCGTTTCAGAAAAATCCAATTATAATTGCACGAGTTTAAAGCTCTTGAATTAAATTCAAATTACCAAATCAATACCTTTAAAATGGTTTAACCCATATGTAACTAGTATAACATTTTTAATCTCTTGTTTCAAATCATAGAATTCAATTTCAAATTTTGAATTCAAATTTAAATCAAGTTATTTAAATTTCAAAACCATATCCAGTTATTCAAAATAATTTTATCTTGAAATTTCATTTCAAAAGCTTTTCACATTTAACCCGATTCAATTTCAAAACCATTTGAATTCAAATTGTCTATTTAAAAATCATTTTAAAAATATGTAACTTAATCAATTTCCTCGTGAAATCCATATTTGTGTGTGTATGGGGTGGTCCAGGGTGTTTAACACAATAGTGCAACTACATTGAATCATCACAGATCACAGATATATATCATAGGTAATGTATTTCATCACAGATGATTAATTACATTACAGATCACAACACAAATCAAGATATAAAACAAAGCATCACATATCAGGGATATCAAACAATTCAACATCCAATAAAATCCAAACACCCATAAATAGGGTCAATTTAATTATCTGATGGGTTTAAATCAGATTAAGTTCTATGAATAAATTTGCTTGTCATGGTAAATAAATAATCAATTAATTACAAAACATTTAGTAAACTATCCTTTAATTAATCATTAATTAATCCTTAGTTAATAATTAATCCTTAATTGATTTTCCTTAATTGATTACAATAACTAATTAATTACTCCTCAATTAATTGATAAATTAATTACTAATCGTTAATTAAAAATTCAAATCTTATTTAATCAATGATCCTTAATTACCAAATTATTTATTTAAATTTAATTATCTCAAACCCTAATTTAATGATTTAAACTTTAATTATTAAATTAATTAATCTAAATTATTAATTAAATGAATAGATAAATTATTCATTTTAATCAGCTTAATGATTTATGAATTACCATCGTTAAGTCTTCATTAACATAAGATGGAACTCATTCTTATTATGATTAATTACCACTTGCAAACATGTTGAAACATTGATTTCAAATTTTCATTTAAAATTCATGTTAAAATTCAATTTCATGTTGAATTTAAAATAAATACCAATTGCACTTAAATAAAGTTTTAAACTCCAAATTCACATGTTTATGTAATTCTTTTGTCATGGAAGAAATCTAAAAGTGTTTAAAGTCAAATTCCTTTTAAGTTCACAAATTAAAAGAATACTTTAACCTTAAAACTTATTTTGAACATTTAAATTTTTAAATGTATTTTATCTCAAAATCTTGATTTTAGATTTGGATCTAAATCCAGGTTTAAACCTTAATTTTTTTTCTTTACTTTAAATTCTTCTTTGCCATTCAAAATTCTATATACTTATTCAAATCTTCTTCCATGCCAAAATAGGGCAGGCTTTTGTTTTTAAAAGCCTGGCATTTCACATACCCGAGACTAACCTATTTTGCTTCGAGTCCAACCTGTCTTCTCTTCAAGCAAAGCATTGCATTACTTCAAGTTCACTCAGTTCCCCAACACTGATACACCACCAGCCTCGTGCACCTGCACTATTGACCGCGACGACTCAGACCACCGCCTACGCTTCCAACACAACGATGATCACCACTTCTCACGATCCCACTCACTAAATATTAGAATCCAGCTCGAAATCAAAATCGGGCATCAAGGCTCAAAACTGGAACAACATCACAACCTGGAACAACACTTGAAACCAGGAAATCCCCTCGTTCTTCCTGCTCCGATCACTGAAAATCACGAAACTTTGGCCATCCATTTCTCAACACCTCCTCCACCAATCCCCCAAACCACGTCGAATTCGATCGCACGTCGACGATGAACGAATCGAATTTCTCAGCCACGCCAATTTTAGGTTTACACACTTCAAACGAATGTCACCGCCACCACGACCAACTGTACTGCCATCCATTATTTTTCCCAAGCCCTCTGATCATCCCTCCATCACCTTAGAGAACCCCGATCACCACCAATCAACGAATCACCAGTAATTGCCAAAAAGAAGGAATCGCGACAAACTTGAACTGCTCTTAACTCTCAACTCTAAAAATTATGAATCTTTCTTTAAAAAACATATTTTTCAATAAGAATTCGAGTTGTATACCTGAATTCATGATTTAAGATATTCGAAATTTTACTAAAATTGAACTTTGCTCAGTTCTTTGATTTTCCAGAACTATTAACGAATTGTTTAAGCTTAAATATATGTCTAATCCTTAGTTTGGGATAAAACAAACATTTTTTATTTATATACTTTCTTCTATCAGTGATTAGATCAAGAGAATATAAATTTTTGAATTTTAAACATGAGCCTGGGAACAAACAGAAGACACTGATACTCAACAGCATATACACTTTATACATATTCATGGAAAATGTCATAAAATTTCATATAAACACATTTGTTTCAGTGAATAGCATGCACCCAGATTAAATTCAAGTTTTAAAAGTAATGTTACTCACCGTAAAAGATTTTGGGCAGAGAATGTTTTGCTTTTGAAAACTGTTAGCTGAATCCCCTTTTGATCTTCTTGTTGTTTTGTTCAACGTAAATTTTGTTTTAAGTTTGAGATGATATTGTCTTCAAATTTTCTTAGCTTGAAGGAACGAACTGATGAAATGAAGAAGTTGATGTATATAAGAGAAAAGTGTACAGAGTGATTCAATTTTCTTGTACAGGGTGATATCTTTGTTTGTACAATAGGTCATGGCTGAGATGATATTTATATTTTTTTATTTGTACATACTTTTATACATCCTACTTTTGCCTTACTTCATTCCAAACTTACTTGTCCTTGTTTCATAAGCTAATATTTTTTTTCTTGTTTCATACTTACCCAAATTGATTTGTTTGTACATGCCTTGCATATTTATTTTACTTGCCTTTACTTACTTGTCTCGGCTGAGATGATAGGGGTAAGTATATAGATTTTTATTTTATTTTTACGTATGTGTTCATACCTATCTTTACAGGTCTTCATGGTTTAACTTGCTTCAAGTTAAAAATACTGATGTTGTTGAATTGACTCTAGTTTGAAGGTTGAAACTAGAGTTAGGTCTTGACCTATTTTGTTTACAAACTTATGCTATGTATTGTTATGTTTTGTATGTACTTGAATGTGTATTTACCTTGTTTTATGCTTTGTATTCTATTTGAATTCTATTTTTCTCTTTAACATGTTGTTTAAATTCTTCTAATGTATTTACTTAATATTTTACATAGTTTATAAATATATTGTTTGACTTTATGTTTTATAGTTTACATAACCAAAATTTTAAGATATTTATTTTATTTCTTTGTTCTTGTACTTTGTAATAAAAATAAATTTCTATTTTCAACTCAAATACTTATCGTCTTGTATTTACATTGTATTTATTTAACTTAATATTTTATATCAATTACCAATTATTTCACAAATTTTTATTCAAAAATCAAGTTAATTATCAATTTAAAATTAATTAAAATTCGGGATCGTTACATAAAGTTATAAACTTTGTTCTCCTCTTGGTTTTGAAAGTATATATTGTGTATATATATTTTGTGCGCAAAATATAAAGTTAAAGTGACATTAACTAAGTAAAGTTATAAACTTTGTTCTCCTCTTGGTTTTGAAAGTAAATGATAACTTAATATTATATAACATCACTTCTATTACCCTATTAACATGTAGCATGGCCTTGACTTGATGTTTAAATTGTTGTTTAACCTATGTGTTGTAACGAACCGAATTTTCAACCTCAAAAATAGATACTAATACATCCACTATGTTATATGCCGAACACTCACGTACTGGAAATACCAATTTGTTAGGGTGATAGAAGAAGTAGAAGATAGAAGAATACTAAAAAAATTGAATCTCACAATGCAGCAAATAATATATAATACAACAATGATCTTTACAAAAAGGGAACATCTTTGTTCATATATACGACATCAGAGTACACTAGACTTATCCTAAATTTGGACAGTTATAGAAGCCTATCCTATATTGACAAACATAAAAACTCTATAATACAGTGGAAGAAAAGTATATGTGAATACATCTTGACCATCTAGCCCCTCTCCAACTCTAAAGTATCCAGCTAAACTTGGGGAAAAAAGTTCGGTCTGACCCATGCATTACATGGAATAACGCCCGGATCAGTCTGGTAAACCAACTTGAGTAAAACTTAATAAAAATTAATAACCAAATTGATTTCTACATTTGAAAACCTTTCAAACAAAGGGTATCTCGTATGACCACACCACATATAAAAATGGATGGGTTTTTACCTTATGATAACCAAAAAAATTTATATTATAATCCAGTGATATTATCATAGTGTCTAGGTTTAAAGTAAATAGATAAAATAGCTGAAATGCAAACATCTCACATTCCAACATTAGGCTCTACAATCAAAACCATAAGGCACATATTGGAGATTGGATCCCAACAATGGCAATGTAAGGGAATACCTTCCGATGATACACCTCTAGAAAATGCACCGATGCTAACTCCGAGCCGGCTTCCCCTTTGACATGGCAAACCAGATTACCTCACCCCTTTGACACTGAGGCCTTATACTACCACAGTGATTGCGCATAAACCAACTCTGAAAGGGACATCTAGAATCGGGTGATCGCTCCTAATAGTAGCTGACCACATAGCTCTGCCGCTTGCCTTGTTTTTTCCATTCCTCCCAATTGTGAGGCTTGAGCCTACTCTTTACCTTTCTGAATAGCAGTCCCTCTTGGAATGCTAACACCGCCCTCACGGCAGTAATGCGGTGCCAACATTCATTCGTACAAATTGTCCAGGATAAGGACAAACCGAAGGCACTACTTCTACTACATCCATTTTGGAATCATCTTCAAGATTAGTAACAAGCAGCCCTTTTACATTAATGGCTCCATATTCGATCCCATGCTTTGAGATGTCTTCATCCCGAAACGCTTGAGTTGGATCGAAGTGGCGTGGAGTATGCTAGTATATGATTTTTGTTTGATGATAATAAACATACACACATATATATATATATATATATATATATATATATTCGTTTAAAGGTATTTGTTGTATTATTTTATTTTTCACATAATTAATTTATATTTGTTGAATAAAATAAATAACTAAAAATTCAAAATTAAACAAATATTTTATTACAAATTCATGTAGTACAAATTTGAGCTCTTCCTACGTATATACATTTTTCAATTACATTACAATTTCGATTACATCACAAATTTCAATTTACAATTTTAACCTCACTACATATATTCACTCACACTCGTATTTTATCTTCAACTTTGTTCTAGCCTATATCCAGCATCTGAATTATCTGCAAAATAAACATTGACGTAGTAAAATTGAAAAAGAAATATTTTGCAGTATATAATAAAAGTCTATGTTTGAAAATATCATTTGCCTCAGTTATTTGGTTTGTTCGTCATCATTTATTTTGAATTCATCTACATGAACAACTTTGACATGCACAGTGTATCACTGTACATGCCACAAGGCTATGCACACTAATATACACTTGATAAAATTGCAGGGATAGGTGAGCACAAGGTCAAACCCTACCAAATGGTGGACTCAACTCAGCTGTAATACAAAACAAAAATAGAATGGTCAAGTACGAGAGTCAATGAACATGAATAAAAGTTCAATACAACGGCCGGACTCAAATGTACACGATCAGGCTCAACACATCAATGAACCTAGACCACCACATGTACAAAGTATCAAGTACAGACTACACAAAATAGAGACTTAAGCAGACATGTAACAAGAACCAGGCTCACAAACACATATCAGTATATATGGATATGGAAGCAGTAGTTCAACTCGAAGCAATACAAGTATGACTCAAAGAAATGCAGACCAGTCGAATTTAACATGCAACAAGACATCAACACAAGTATAAGACTTTAGGAACATGAAAGTATTCAAACAAGTCAAAGAATAGGAAAATACTGCAATGAATTTAATTAGAGAAACTATCAGTTGAAAAAGTCAGTGAATTGAACAGTGATAAACACGAATTTAAAAGTCAAAATATTATCTCAAAAAGTCAAACACCAAATTCAAAGGAGAAAACAAGGGAACTGACTCAAGCAAGTAAATTTATCGGTAACGTGCAATCAATTGAACCAGTCAGAATAAATGACCACTTTTCGAGCACAAAGCAACGTAAGAGATAAATTCATAAAGAATTCAAAGAAAATTATATGAACGTATATTTAGGGATGTTGTTCACTATTTAAACCCAAAAGATCATCATCGGCAAAAGATCATTCGAGTTCAGGCAAAAATCAAAGAGCTAAGATTCAAATTAATCCCAAATCAATAACTCTAATTGAGTTCGAACCAAAGAAAAACAACATAGCAGTTAAACGGCAAAAATCACATACCAAATTCACTATTTTGAACTCAATCCTGGAAGTGATCATAAGCAAATTGAAGAGCACAAGACAAGAAGCATCGAAGCTAACTGAAGGAACGACCAACAATTAGCAGTGGCACTTCAAGTCAAAGCCCTAGTATTCACGAGCAAGGAAAAAAGGAGATGGATATTGATTTCGCAAAGCAAAAGAGGTGGCCATGAGTAAAAATAGAAAAGGGGAGACTATCTTTTATTAAATAAGTGGGCCTGGCCTATTGTTTGGTTTGAAGTTAAATTTTTATATAGGGTTTTGTTTATTTATTTTCAGTTGTAATTTTTCTTTTTTAAACTATGTAACTTTCGAATTGTGTGACTAGGTTACGAACTACGGTGGTGAAGTTTGGGAATTCGCAACTCAGTGGTTGAGTTGTGGCAGGATTTTGAACATAGAGTTAGGATTGTCATTAGCAAGTGTCGCAAGTTTATGTGTGTAAGCATCTGACTACTTAATTTCTAGTAGAAACCTTGGGGGCAGCACATAGGCAGGGTTTTGCCGAAGATGGGTAAATTCGTGTGTGATCTCTTCCGCGTTAACTTTCTGTGTTATTATCTGTGATTGCTTTTATTTCTGCAATATTTTTTATTATTATTAGTATGACCCTATTCACCCCCCTCTAAAGTGAAATCGATCCTACAAGTGGTTTTCGTATAACATATTCGATCCCGGTCTCTTTGAAACAACTTTCGATATTTTTTGATGAACTCAACGACGGTTCTTTAGGAAATAAATAGACAAATGACAAGAGTGGAATTCACCTTCTAAGCATTATTTGTGGACGATTTCCTTATCATTAGTGCTAAAAGAACGAACAAGTTTATACATACAGTATAGCACTTTTGATGATAACTGTACCATATAATTCTAATGTTTCTCCTAGATATTTCCAAAGATACGTTTTGGGTCCAGATTTGATAGTCGGTTATTGACTATCAAATAAACAAACATCCAATCATGGTTTATTTTCCATATGGGATCCACTAAGCCTTTATTGATTCTCTTTAATTAATAAAACCACTTTATAAAATATGATCACAACATCTTTTCAAAACACTATTCTCAAACCCCTTACATTTCCTTTATACTTGGAAACATTTATGTAATTATCTCAACAGTGTAAGTATATTACCAAAACATTTTACTTTTCATGCCTTGAAGCAAAATCATATGCTTATCTTATTAGTATAAGTATATTTACAATTTTTTCAAAGTTTTCTTCTTTCCAATCCCACACTAGATAACCAAACATTTCTACCAAATGAAACATCCTGCTTATCCTTTATCCAAAAAAAATCCCTTTTTAAAAGCTCATCTCATATTTCAGTTAACTTATAACTTTCAAAATAAAGTTATAACCCACTTTTATAAGCCTTTAGTTAATTTATAAACCTCTTTACAAATCTGTGAAATGATTTATAAACCTTTTTCCGATTTGTAAAACTCTTTATATAAACCTTTTTATACTCCTTTATAAAATATCCTTTATAAATATCATTTACAAAGCATCATTTGTAAAACACCTTAATAACCCTTTTCGTTATAAAAACTCCTTTTTATAAACAAGTTATCCTTTATAAAAACCTTTATAAGAATAATATAACTTGAGAACCATTTATAAAACCTTAGCCTCAAATTGACTAAAGAATTAAAGTAAATTCAAACCATACTTTATAAATTCCAAATGAGGCTTAGTAGTCCCAATGATATTAATTTAAGTTACCATTCAATTTCATAACGATTCCGAAATCACACAACAATTATTTACATAAGCTAACATATGATTAAATACAATTCATATCCAATCAGGGAATAATATTTAATATAACAAATTGGTATATATAAGTCAAAGTAACATAACAACAGGATGGTGATTTATCCTACTAAATAGATGTCTAAAAAATTAAATCAATTTATAGTAGAACGGAGATATATTCTGCTTAACACATGTCCACACAATCAAATCACTTACACTATAGCAGAATGATGTTTTGTCCTGTTGACGGATGTCATTAAATTCTTCTAATCATATAGGTTACTTAAGTGTCTGGAGAAGAGATCCTTTGATATGGAATCAATTTACTTTGAAAACGAAAATTGATTAAAAACACATTCTGTTTAGTTTAAAATCATCTTTGAAAAGTTAAAAGCATATTTAATTAGCTTAAACCCTAGCTAAATCTTAATTAATCCAATTTAAATCAAGATTAAATCATAATTAAACTCTAATTAGGTTTAATGAACTTGATTAAGTACTAATTAACTTCTTAATGCAACTTGGTTAAGGTTAAACCAAACAGTTAAAGAGTTAAACCCTAATTAATTAAATATTAATTAAATAATCCATTATTTACTTAATAATTAATTAACCATTAATTAATTAATAATTACTTAATTATTTATTAACCATATGAAACATTAATTAAAACTTTATTGATTAATTAACCGTCATTAACTTAACTTAAGGATCATTAACCTTTAGTCATCTTCTTAATAGCCAATTAAGTGCTAATTATCTTTTAATAAACTAATTAATTAATTAATTATATTACAACTTAATTACATTTTAACATTACTAATTAAGTTTGAAAAACTTTATAAACTAATTTCAAAATAAAACAAATGTGAAACAGAAATTCAAACCTTTGACGAATGGCATCCATAGCGACTGTCGCTTTGAGTGCAGTTTGCTCTTACCCACCTTTAAACGAGCCATTTTACCGAATCCATACTATTTCTTGATTGAAACATACCTTAGTGAATTTTGATGCTTTAAAACCAATTACGCAAACGTTAACCAAAATCGAAACTTTAAATTCTTGAAATGAGTTTGATTTCAAATCCGACCTTAGATCCGTCACGACTTATACAAAGTTTCAACTTTGTTTCCAACCCATCAAGACTATAATCAAATTCATCATCAACCCTTTATATTCATGCATCACTTACATATAACAAATTGTGTACCTATATCAACTTATATATAATTACTAACTTTGCAATTGCACATCCATTCAAGTGCTTACACTAACCAATACATTAACACTTATCATCACATTACAAACATGCCAAGATCCGACATATATATAACATACAGATAGCTAAGGATCAACACATAATATAAAAGAAAGTTATTTCCAAAAGATTAGGAATATACTCAATGAAAGTTATCCAAACTCTCGCTAAATTAGAGTATAACATAGCACTTCCATTCCTAAGTAACAATATGGAGTCTTGAACCCCTAATGCACTAGGTAGGCTCGACCTTGAAGAGAAGAGGAAGCGAGACTTGTTTTTTTAAGGTGGAACGACTTCGGATAAACAATGATTTCTCAATAATAAACCCGAAAATAGGTCATTTTACAACTGATTTTTGGGCTACCTACTCGTAGAATTTTAAAAAGGACTCAAAGAGAAAGTTATTCAAATTTCTTTTCTCTATCATTTCAGAAAAAGATTCACTCATTTTCGATTTGTTTCGAAGAAGTTATGATCAAAAAAAGAAGGGAACTTTTCAGACTTGAAATTCTAGGTCAAAATTTGCTTTGCAAAAACGATGTTCCCGACAACTTCCTAGTGTTGAAAGGTTGAAATTTCGAAAAATGTTCTTTGGTCACATTTTTTGTTTTTCTACGAACTATTAATTTGGTAAACAAATTTTGAAAAAGATTTTACCATCATTATTAATTAATTAAAATGGGTTTATTTTATTATACAACCTAAATATTAAGTACTTAAAATTAATTAAATGTTCACTAATCAAAGCAGTGTAAATTCAGTTCATTACATGTTAAATTGAAGAAAGTTGGAAAGTGTTTGAAACGAGAATAGTCGTTACAAGTGCACTTCAGAATCCCTTGTTTTCAAGAATTTTTATAAATAAATGGAAAGATTTTCTTTGGGATTACTTTCCATGGTTTTTAAACCCTAATGGTAATAAAGGACTTTTAACTGCACTTGTAAATGCTGTAGAAAATCGATTATGGTTTAAAATGCGATGTTTTGGCTAGTTTTTTGTGATTTAGATGGTTTCTACATTCTTTTCTTTATAAAATATTTTTATGGAAGTTCTTATAATATGTGTTAGAGTACAAAAAAAGAGTAGAAGTTTAAATATAGTTTTAATGATTATTTATGAATTTTGAAAGTAAAGTGCTACAAAATGTAAAACATGTTTTTAATCAAACTTCTAAATTTGTTATTTTCTAGTAGTGTTTTACATAGATATTTAAAATGTAACGACCCTGAAATTCAGACCCAGTTAAAAATTTTAAAATCGCTTATTTAGTGTGGAATTTCGAATTTTCACAAACAAATTCCGATGCTATTCAACTTCATATTTGGAATGCGTCTAATTAAACATAGCAACTGGTAAATTTTCGTCCGAAAATATGAAAGTTCATTTCGTGCGTAAATTTACTTCAGTTTAAATCAGTTAGTAATTGATGAAAGTAAATCGTTTTCGAAACCTAAATATTTTTACATAGGAAAATTCTAAATCGTCTTCTGAGCAAGACGTCATTTTTCGTTTTTCCAAATTCGGCTTCTTTAGCTCCGTTGATCTTATTTTTCGACGTTTACTACATTTTTCTTCAGTAGAAAATTTCGAATTTTTTTAAAATTCCATCGTGTCACTAATATCTGTATACCGTTTTGACCATCTCATCGTGTTGATCTCTGTGGTATATTCAATTTTGTATTTTGAAGTCCGATACGCAGTGTAATCCGTGAAAAACGATTTCGTATCGGTACCGGTTTTGTACTCTTTGGTTTCTTTTGTCTTTTCAGTTATCCACGTGAATTGAAAGGCTTAGTAATTTCAACCAGCTGTTAGATTGAGACTTTTGCTTTTTATGACTTGTCCTTTCACTTCTTTTCTTTGACAGCTATTGCGGAGAAAACTATTTTTTACGTTTATATATATATATATATATATATATATATATATATATATATATCAGTGCTGCGTTTTATTTTGCAAACCTCTCTCCTTCCCCTTTTAATATTTGCTACCTTATATTCTATAAGTATTGCTTCAGAGAGTTGCTTCAAATCCACATCTTCATAAATTGCAAACTCAAGCTGTTCCTTCTCTTCACCTTTTCCATTTTCTCTGTTCTATAAAAAAAAAATTGCAGAACCGTTCGCCTGCATGCTCGCACCCTACCGTTCTCCACTACCCTGCTCCTTCGTCTGCCTGCTTCGCTGCCGCGCCTCACGCATTGCCGACCCCACAACCTTCGCTCGCTGTCGCCTCCCAGGCCCACTTCGCCACCGCACTGCACCAGCCCGCTCCGCATCCCCACTGCGCCCCGAGTCCACTGCTTCAGCCGCCGCCGCCTTGCCCACTGGCCTCATCGCTACCCGCGCAAGCACCCACGCACCGCCAACCCGAGCTACCTCCTTTCGCCCCGCCTTCTACCACCCTTGGCCACAAGCGCCTCCGGCCTCTATCCCCTCCACCTGATACATCCACACAAGCCAACATCACTCCGCCACTGCCTCCACCCAAATGGCCTAAACCCGCCTCCGACCCTTTTCCTCTCTCACTCGGCATCCGACGACCGAACACCATCACCGCTGCCTACCCGAGCAAACCCACCTCTGCATGGACTCGGCCCCACCACTCATTAGGTGTTTAAACGTGTATATGCAAGATACTACACGTTTTAAGTGTTTAATTTCTATATGCAACATATTTATAGATTTTGGAATAACGCTTGTATGTATAAAGCATGTTTAAATATTTTATTCGAAATTTTGGAAGTAATATATTATAATATGATTTTGTTAATACGTTAGTTTAAAGGATATGTATATAGAAATTTTATTTATATATGTATTGAAATTGATTTTTGAAACAAATATATATATATATATATCCTGTATATATGAAAATGGTTCTGATTCGTTTATCAATTCCTTGTTATCAGCTTTGATCATAGAATTCGTGCCAATCTCGCCTTGCTTGGAAATCGTTATTTGGATCGGTCATTTCGCAATTCATATTGTAGCCTGTATGTTGTCTATCTCCTTTCTAGCCCCGAAAGGTGAGCAATCACTCACGATTAATGTTCTTATATTTATTAAATTTGATTTCAATTGAAACGACAATTGAAATATGATGCTGCGAGTTATTTACACTGTTATATATGCTATGACCTGTATCTGTTCACCTATGACATCTGACACCATTATCTGTTAATTATTTATGCGATGATAATACAGTTTGGTTGATAATTGATTGATTAATTGTTGTTTATGTTGGATGTTAAATTGTAATGTATAAAGTGATAAATATTATGCAATTGGATTTGACGTGGGATAATTAAAATTTGAACCGACATATATGTTGCATTTGATTAGTTAAATTTGACCCTTTTAATTATTAAATTAATTGACATGTAGAATGGTGATAAATTACACTTTGAACCATTGAACGTATATTGGATTGATTGTTGTAGTATGAAATTGAAATTTAATGACAAGTGAAAAACCGTATAAAATAATAGTGTAAAAATCTTTAATCTACATGAAATGATAGTGTAGATTCTAGAAAATAATTATATTAATTTGCACAAATAGTAATGTCAATTAATACGATTATTTCGGGATTATTTGAATTGATTATTGAATTGTTATTGATTGTTGATATTGCTTGTTTATTTACTTTGACACCATCCCTGTTATCACACTGCAAGTTCCCTTTGCTATGCTTTGATTTGTGAATTGAATTGGAATCGGGTTGAAATGATAAATACCCAAATGAACTTGACTTAGGATAGAGAATTAAATAAACCCGATTGGTCAATAATTTGATTTAAAATAAAATAATGATTTTATTTGAGTAAAGAATCAGGTTTTGGAATGAAATTGGAATTTGAATTTAATGAAAGGAAAATGTTAATATTTAAAATCTAAAACGAATATTAACATAGTAGTTGTTGAAAGAGCATTGTTTTGAAATCAATTATTGACAATAGAAATTTGAAATTATTCATTGAATTAAGTTTGAAATGATTTAATAAATTAAATTTGGATTTATAATTAAGTTGAAATTATTAAGTTTTGAAATTATTGATAATTAAGTTGAAATCATTTAATAATTGAATAAGATTGAATTATTTGATAAGTGGATAAAAATTGAATTATTTGATAAGAGATTTAACTTTTGAATAATTGAATTTGAACTTAGTTAATAAATGAAATTGGGTTTCTTTTAAGTTTGAAAAAAATTTATTTAAGTAAGTTAAAGACAAATTTGATTTCTCGAATATATGAAATTTAGTTTCTTTATTAATGGAGTTTTGAAATTTGTAACTATGTAAAGAATAAGTGAAATTGAATTGCTTAACAAGAAATAAATGTGTTTTATTGAAATTAATGTAAGAATTGTAATTTAAAGAATTTGATTTGACGAATCTAATTTAATAAAATTTGAAGTTTTGATATAATGGAGATGAACGAAAGTAATTGGTTTAATGAATTGGGAATTAAGTAAAATTGTTTTGAATGATAAATTAACTTAACGAATATTGAATGAAATCGATAAATGAATTTGAATTGATTTGAATGATAAATCAAACTAAATCAAATGATTTTGGAATGAACTAATATACGAACTTGAATCAATATTTGAATTGTTTAAATAAAAATTGAAATTGAATTGTAAGACTTTGAAATGGTAATTTGGAATTTTTGAAACGTAAATTATGGAAATCAATTTCGAAAGACAATTGAAATATTGATTTATAAATTTAATTGAAATTGAAATTGATTTGGTTTTGAAATATATTAAATGACCAATCGGTGTAATAAATACGTAGTTATTAAAGAGACCGGGATCGAATATGGACATACTCTCTGTCGATATCGAAAACCACTTTAATAACTATTATATGAGGAAGTTGATCCAGAATGAAGTGGATGGTTTGGTGAACGCGTTGACTGAAGAAAGAGAACGATATCGGATGACCCCTGACATGACTAAAATAGGAGCCGCGCCGGGCCATTAAGGTTCGCCATCTCTAGCGGACACACTTCTTCGATACCATATCTATTACTTTTGTGATTCGATTTGGGTGCACCCCTCGGTTTGGGAGTGTTGTTTCGCGGTGTTGAGGTAGCTGCTGGCTATGCTCAACATCAGTCCGGATCACGCAACTACTAGTATCCTAGTTGGTATCGCCTCATGTACCTTGTCATACTGATTATCCTATTCGCGACCACTACGTTTTGTTTTGTGTTATACCTATGGGGCACCCTCTGATAACCACTGGTTTACGGTGGGGTTTACGGTGCTGTATAGACTATGGCATTATAAAATGTGTTAAGGGGGATTATGGTAACGCCTTAACGCTATTTTAATACTTTATATTACTGATAGACATTATCTACTTAGCGTACATTACTACCTAGTAGATAGTTTAGCGGATCCTTAGAGGATGGTTATTCCAAACATCCTTTGAGTTACTTGTATTTCAACTGTCATTTCACTTTAGTTGGATTTATTGATATAAGAAGGTTAATCCTGACTCGAGTGTCTTTTGTTTTGCTTTACGCTCGGGTCAGACTGAGTGTACCAGTATTCGGGACTCGCCTTTGGAGTTGGAGCTTTGCTTAAAGATCCAGCCATCTATTCTACTTTCAGTATTCGGTGATTCCAGTGATGTATTCTGATTGGTACCTGATGTATCGTATTACTCTTTTGTTGTAAATTCTGATGTATCTCATATATTTACATAGTAGCTTCATGAACTACTATCTCTTTTATTTTCGCTGCATATTATTACTCTATGTCTGTGATTCTGTGACTATTTATTTACTGTATATCTCAGTTTTGCCAAATTTAAATTAACAATTCGGTATTTTGAATTATTCAAATCTGTCATGTGCGGATGCGAATAGTCCAAAATAGCGGGTCGTTATATAAAACCTATTTAAAAGTATCTATAAAGTATTATTTTATATATATAAGTTTTGACGAAGGTGATTGACTAGGCTTCACACTAAAAGCCGATGAGTAAACTTGTCTGTTTATGTAATTCAAGGATATGGTGTCCAGGCAAGGCTTGGAGCAACCAGCGCCCAAACTTATCTGGCTTCACTTTTGAACAAGGAACATTGTAATTTGAAATGTCAGAAATGTATGAATCTTGTAGTTTATTTACTTTTTTAAAAAGGTAATTAACATTACTTAATGCTAAAAGCTGACGAAGTAAGTTTACCTATTTCCGAGAGTTAAAGATTGATGTCGAGTAAGGACGGAGCAACAGAGCTCTAAACTATCAGGCTTCCCTCTTGAACGAGGAATAGTTAAGTCAGGAATGTCGAAAACGAGTTACTTATATGAATCTTGATTTGTATAAATAATGATTTTTGACTAGATAATTAATTAGTCGATTATTGATATTAACCGAATACGAACTTAGATCTTTAAAACAAAGGTTTGTAAAGATAATAATAAGCAGGAAAATGGTATATGTTTGTTGTGACAATGTGTTAATCGCATTTGTCTTTAACCCTTTTTGATTACACTTAGGGATGTAAGCAGATCTTTAAAAGAATGTTCTGAAGATAAGCATAAGTGAAATGTCTTTGCGTTTGTTGCGACAATATGTTAATAACATTCGTCTTTAACCTTTTTGATTATACATATGAATGTAAATAGATCATTAATAATGTTTTAAAGATAAGCATAAGTGAAATGGTTTTGGTATGGTAGTGACAATGTTTGAACAACACTAGTCTTAAACCTTCTGAATGGATTTGTGAAAGTACTTAGATCCATAAAATTGATATTTTAAAGGAAATTATAAGTAAGGATGCATTTTTGAAAAAGATAGAAAAAATAGAGTTTTGAACTAAGAAATCTTATTAATGATTTGTAAATATACTTATACCGTTTGAGATAAGTATTTAAATATTTTTGAGGTATAAGAAAAGCAAAGGTTTAAAGTAAAGAAATCTAGTTAATGATTTTTAAATATACTTACACCATTTTAGATAAATATATGAATACTTTTGGAAAGTATTGAAATGTGTGGAAAATAAATATTAATCTTTTAATTAAATAGTGAAGTTTAATTAACAAATGGGGTTTCATTTATAAAAGAGTTTATTTAGTAAGATGAGTTTTGCTAATAAAAGAGGTTTTTAATTAATAAAGGAAGATTAATTAAAATGGGGATTAGAAGTAGTTTATATTACTTGACCGAGCTTGTTTATTTCAATCGTGCTTTATGTGTTACTACTTATGGAGAGTATACGGGAACTAGTTTTCCGTATGCGGTTATTCCCATTGTTATTTGATTTGGCCAAATACGCTCTGGAAATATCTAGAAGAAATGTAGGAATTATATGGTATAGTATCTTTGGTTGATGCCATACTGTACATATAAACTCGTTTTTCTCTTCTAGGATGAATGATAAGGAAAGCTGTCTACTTAGATGGTAGAATGCGATCTCCGCTCTTATGTATTGTCTGCGTATTTCTTAAAGAACAAGGGTTGAGATTCTCGAGAAATTGATCAATTTGTTTTGGATCACCCAATAAGTAGAAGGGGAAGGGGGTATTTATATGAGATGACTTGGAACCGTAACCACTCCAAAACCATATACATATTCTATGCTTTGGAAGAGGTTCGTGATTACTTCATGATTGGTTCATGATTGGTTCGTGTAACGACCCGCCTTCTCAAACCCTAGAAGTCAAACACTAAACATGCATGGTATTCACGTGCCAAACAACTAAGTGCTGGAAAGACAGATTGTTAGGGGAAAGAAAGGAGATAGAAGATAGAGTAAACTAAACAATCACAAAATCTCCACAATGCAATGCAATGGAATAATATATTAATCAACATAATACTTTACAAAATCATTTCAAAAATGATACATCAGAGTCATACAAATACAAATTCTACCCTACGATAGTTATAGCAGCATGTCCCTACCTAACTGGTACAAGATACATATAATGCAGTGGAAACATGACAATAAGTATCTACCGATAAAGCCTCATGCTCCAAGCTCCTCCAAAATGCATCCGTAGGAAAAACCGAAACTGCATTGCTGTCCATAAAAATTTGAACACCCAAGAGTTTTAGGAAAAGGTAATAAAACTTCGGGTCAGCCACGGGTCAGGTGCAAGTGAACTTCAAACAACTGAATTATTATGTTTAAAATCCATTTTAAAATCAAAGTTATCTTGTAAGACCACACTGCCCATAAACACAGACAGGTTTTTACCTTACGATAACAAAAACATTTTTTATTGAAAATCCAATAATACTATTATAATGCCTAGAGATCAAAGTAAAATATGAAAATAGTTGAAATGCTTTCATCTCACATTTCAACATAGTTGGGGACAATCAAAATCGTACAGCGCTTATTGGAGAATGGATTCCATACTATGACAATGCACGAGGGTACCATCTATCACGGTACACGTCTGGAAAATTAACCGAGGACCTCGCTGGGATCCCCTGCCAACACAAGACCGACCTATCCCTAACTGGATAGTACCGAATATGTCATCACCCTGGTTGCTTTGCTACCCTTTTTATTTGAGATCTCATGCACAACCAATCCATAAATATGTATATGTATCTAGAAAGATGATGACACGCCCTAATGGGAGTGACCCACTTAGCCTTGCTGCATTTCCCCTGATTTTAGTCATTCTCGGCTGATGAGGCTTGAGGCTACACTTACCTTTTGAATAAAAATCCCATTTGGAATCCTAACAAAGCCTTCAAGACAATAATGTAGTGCCAGCATTCATCCATACAAGTTGTCCAAGATAAGGACAACCGAAGGCACTACTTCTACTACGTCCATTTTGGAATCACCCTCAGGACTAGTGGCAAGCAGCCCATGCACTTTAATGCTCCGTCTTCGGCTCCATTTTCTTCAAGATGTCTTCAGCTCGAAACGCTTGAGTTGGATCGAAGTGGTTTTCGAATAACATATCTGATCTCGGTCTCTCCAAAACAACTTTCAATAATTTCTGGTAAACTCAGCCTCGGTTCTTTAGGAAATAACAGATAAAGATAAGAGAGGAGTTCACCTCCTAACCGTTTGTGGATGGATTCCCTCATCATTTATCCTAGAAGTAAGAAACGAGGTTTATATGCATAATACATCATCATTAATTATGATTGTGCCACATAACTCACGTGTCTCCTAGATATTTCCAAATTTACGTATAGGTCCAGATTTTGATAGTCGATTATTTAACTATCAAATAAACAATCATTCAACCTTGATCAACTCCATATGGGATGTACCAAACCTTTATTAATTAATCTTTAATTAATAAAATCACTTATAAACTTGATCAAAAGATCCTTCCAAAACACTTCCTTAAACTCTTAACATTCCTTTATAGTTTAAAAAAACAATATAAGTATTTACCAAAACATTTTCGAAATTCCCTTTGCTCAAAATTCCATATTAAATGGAAAAACAATTCGCTTTCAAAAACATCACTCCTATAAAACACATTTACATATCCCTTATAAAAACTCTTTTTAAAAGTTCCCTTCACATTTCAAACCACTTAAAGGTTTTAAACTAGATTTAATACTTATTTGAAAAAAAATTGATTTATAAAATATATTTCTATTTTAAAAATATCTAAAAATATTCCTTTATAGAATCTCCTTTATAAAATATCATTTCCAAGATATCATTTGTAAATCACTTTAGGTAAAACCTTTTATATAATAAACACCTTTTAAAACAAACAAGGTTTTATTTTAAAATAACTTTATAAAATAATAATACAATTTAAAAATCATTTATAACCTTTAAACCCAAATTGATTAAAGAATTAAAGTTAATTCAGAAACATACTTTAGTAAATTTGAAAAGAGGCTTAGCAATCCCAATGGTACTATTTTAAGTTACCATTCAAGTTCCATTCAATTCATTAAACATTTATTTACATATATCAACACATATGTAAAACACTCATATCCAAATCAGGGAATAAAATATCAATATGAATTAACTAGCATATACATATCCAAATAACATAATAGTAGGATGGTGATTTGTCCTGCTAAAAGATGTCTAAAAAATTCAACCAATTCATAGAAGAATGAGGATTTATTCTGCTAATACATGTCCACACAAACAAATAAGCAAACAATTAATTTGCAGCAGAACAAGGATTTATTTAGTTAACACATGTCCAAACAACCGAACAGATAAACAATCAATTTATAGCAAAACGGGGATTTATTCTACTATCACACATCTAAACAATCCAAAAATCTACATTATAACTCATTCATAATTATATGGTTTCTTAATACTATCGACATTTGAACCACTTGTATTCAAATCCATCTTTGAAAAGAAGTACCTTCAAACAATTTTTCTTTTGTAAACCAAGGGATTTAAAACTTAGAAAAAGGCCTTTTTAAAAATAATTAATTATAATTTAAATCCTTATTCAAATCATAATTAGTTTTAACCATTCTTAACTTAATTTAATTAAATAGTTAAACGATAATTAACTATTAATTAAACCCAAAATAGTCCTTTATTAATTATTAGACAATAATTTAAACCTTTATTAGTACTTAAATATTAATTAATTTTAATTAATAAAAATAATAATCTCTAACTAAAACTTAAGTAATAAATTAAACGTTAAATAAATAAATTATTATTATTTAAACCTTAAATAATTTATAATTTAAAATAATTAAACACTTGATTAATAATTGATCTTATACTTAATTAATAATTAATTAAAAATAAATCATATACTTAACTTATGGTTAATTAACTTAATTAAGAATTAATTTATAACAAATCTTAACTTTAAAAGATAATTAATTAAGAACTAACCTTTATTTAACTAAAGTTAATAAACCTTGTTAACGCTTAATTAATTATTAATTAGTAAAACCTAATTAATTAACAATTAATTATTAAATCCTTAATTAATTTTTAAAAACATTATTATTTATTTTATAAAAATATTCACAAAACAATTTGAAGTGTAAAAACCAAACTTTGTAAAAATCGAAATTTTAAGCGAACTACATCCAGTGCGACTATCGTTATGGATATCCATATTTTCACTTTCCTAACTATTTTACATGCTGATTTGCTTTAGCTTCATGGCAGCATTAACACATACGACATATAAAAGTTCATATATATCAAATCATATCATCATAAAACATAACCAAAAGTCACAACCGTTTTATAACCAACATATCTAAACAATACCTCAATCCAAACCAAACATTTATATATATATGTATGTATGTATGTGTGTGTGTGTGTGTGACTATATATATATATATATATATATATATATATATAACCACATAACCCACACATATTTATAAGTAAATTATTCCCAAAAAATTTAATAAGTTCACTAACCAAAATTTTGGAAAATTTAGTGTTCGAAAAGCATGAAAACCCACGAAATCAACTCAAAAATAAGCCATTTTCTTCTCGATTTTTGGACTATTTATTCTCGGAATTTGAAAAATTAATAAAAATAGAAGTTTTAGATATTCTTTATTCTATCATTTAAAAAAATAATTACTCAATTGGATAATTTTTGATGAAGTTATGATCTAAATGGCAATGGAATTTTTGGACTTCATAATCTAGGTAAAAAACACTCTCGAAAAAAATGGATTTTTAGAGTACCTAAGCTCGAAATCAGAAAAAGTGGTAAACTAGAAAGTTATGTCAATTGGAACTATACATGTTTTGAAAAAAATCATGATTTGGGCAAGGTTAGAGGATGTTACGGTCGATGGAAGTTGGGGTAAAATGGAGCAATTTTGAAATTGAAAAGAAGAGTTTTAAACACTTTGAATTTTAAAATTTTTCTCTCCTTTCTCTCTTTTTCTCCCTATACCTCTCTCTTTGAAACCTAAAGAGAAGCTATTAAATAATTCTCAAGCTTTAGGAAATTTTGCAAGTGAAAAGGGAATGAGAAATTGAAAACTAAATTAGGAAATTAGTTTTTACACAAATGGAATTAGTGGAATTACTAATATACCCTTGTGTATTTTGCTCTCCACAAATAAATGACATATCTCCTTAATATCTTCTCCTTGTCTCCCCTCTTAAAATTCGGATTTTGTCTTGAAAAAACATGTTAAAACATGTTTGTACTACAATTGTACTTTATGTTGGAAGAGAATCTTTATATTATAATATATTTACTTTTTTAAATAAAATCTTATCTTATATATACACATACATGCTTAAGTGTACATACATGTACACACATGAATTTCCATGTCAAAATATTTTCAAATGTATGTATATGTGTATACCAACACGACATTTCCGACAACTTTTATCAGACGAAATTTCGAAATTTCGAAAAACGAATTCCGATCACATTTTTAATTTTTCTTCAAACTTGTTATTTTTGTAAACACACTTTGAAAAATATTTCACCACTATTATTTAATTTTTAAAATGGTTTTGTTTCCAATATAAAACCTATTATTTGAATATTTAAAATTAATTAAATATTCGCAAATCAAATCAGTGAAATTCTAGGTCGTTACACTCTCCCCTTCGAAATTACACCTCAACCTTACCCAGAAAACACTTAACACTACACATCATTTCGTATGATGTAAATTGATCATTCTTATACAAAAACATGATTCGATCACTACTCAAATACATAACTTCACTTCCGAACTAGCATCGCTTACCCAATTCTCTAGTGCGGACTCCGATCAGGCTTCTCTATTTAGAACCTCTGTTCCCCTTACATAGATGTAACTATGATAAAAAACACGGGTCCCATACCAAAAATCCTCATCAAGTGCTCGCCATCAAAAATCATGTAATAGATCCTTATTCGAAATTGTGTAAATCACCTTAAAGTCATGTACTCAAATCTTAGATCATAAAATATAGACACGAGCAATGATCTACATCCAACTTACGTGCTTCTTTAATTGGTTCTCGCAAACACCAACTCTATTCCCACTAAATTATTTATGGAAACATTTCATAAAAAATAAACGTAGATTCAAGTTGTATAATACTTCACTACATCCTAAGTGTATATACCGCTATCTAATTCTACTATTCCATTTTGAATTTTTCTCCCTTAGAAAACTCAAGATCCAAATACCTAGCTTTTATTCAAAAAAAAATTCGAAATGAAACTATGATAACCCAAAATTTAACCCGCAATAATTAATTTTTATTAATAATGAAACAATAAAATGATGTTTTGAAATTATCAGAATGAGCAATGGGAGTTGCATCATTGTGTCCATGGTAATTTTTTGGTCAATTTTCATGTATAGAACATCAGAATCCGAGCTAATATGAGCAAGTTATGAATTAAACAAAAATAAAGAAGAATTGAAAAAAAAATATAGGCCCGTTCGACCTAGGCACCAGGGTGGTCGACCACCCTATCGACCCGCCTCATCTTTTGAACGAATGAAGTTTGTTTCGTTCATTCGAACGTTGCACGCATCATTTGCATTCTTTTAACCAATCCGATCCTTCCGTTCTTGCATCTGCTGGCTCCTATTCAACCTATGACGTGATTGCATCTTGTTCAATCCTCGTATCCAACAGTCCAAGATCCACTTCTACATCTATAAATAGAACCCTAAGTCTAACAATTTTTCTTATTCTAGATATTCTCCGCTTGGGTTCACTTTTTTAGGAAGGGCCCTAAAAAGGAATAATTTTTCGAGAAGAGAATCTTTTTAATAAAATTATTTTAATACCCTCAAGTGGATCTGAGAAGGCCAAATGGGAAGAGCTTAGGACGATGGGTGAGTGATTGTAATTATTTTAGATTTCTTTAAGTAATTTAAAATAATAGGATTTTCAATAGCTGTAGTTTTACTATGATTTTCGGGATAACCTTTTTAGTAATTTATTTACGATTTTAGAATTATTTTCAGTCTATTTCTTTAGCTGTTCTTTTCAGTTAATTTTAGTTTATTTCTGTTAATTATAGCTTTTCCATTTATTTACAGTTTATTACAGTATTTTAATTTAGTTACTGTTATTTACATGTTTTTCCTACACTTTGGATTCTCTTCTATTTTCAGTTTTCTTTTATTTCTCCTTCTTCTTTGCGTATGGATTAGAATAGATTAAACGCTAATATGGATTAAAATTATAAGAATACTAAAATAATAGAAAATAAGATGTAAATTGTAAAAATTGTAACAAAAATGGAATTAAGACTGAAATTAAGCGTAATTATGATATTGATGTTAGAATTGGACTAATTAAAGATAATTGGCATAATTATAACTAAAAGGAGTATAAGATGAAATAAGCTTAATTTTACACTTAGACCTTTGGTTAAGTAATAAGCATGATTATAACATAGGTTATAATAAGAAATAAAATAAGAGTGAGGCAAATTTTAAGAATTAGGATATATTAATAAGCACAAATAGCAAGAATAAATGTAAAGGCTTATTTAAATAATTTATCTAAGTTCGTAAGCAAGGAATTAAAGTAGGACCTATACCAAATAACATTCCCCTGTTTCTATAGACACGATGTTTCACATAACCTTGAAGTGAAACGAGGTCTCTCACATAACCTTGAAGTTAGACGAGGTGTCTCACATAATCCTAAAGTGAGACGAGGGGCACACTTATCTTAATCACGGTAGTAAATGGTCAATAAGTAGAAATCCAAATCATGGGGATTTAGGTAAGGGGCACAACTAGATATTGTTTGGATGACAGGGCAGTATCAACAGCACTTCCTGAAAGACTATAGTATGGTGGAACGATTATACAAATGACAAGTATATAACTAATTTAAACTATAGTGTAACAATAGTAGAGTATGTAAATAAGAATAATTACATCAGGTATTTTATACTGGTTCGGACCTCCCATCCTACGTCCAGTCCCGAAGCTCCTTTTCGGAATTTCCTTTCACAAATAACCCTCACTTCACCCGGAGGAACAGGTTTACAATAGAAGATTTTTTTTGTCAAGAATATGTTCCCTGTTACACGGATTTTGACTGTATAGTACAATTGAACTTCCTATATCTCTTGAATGATCGAGTACAATATTGTTCGAGAGAATATGGAAGTGTATGATCTCAGATTTGCAGAGTTGATAGCAAGTAGATGATTAGAGCAAGAGATGATTAAGATAAAGAGTAGAGTGAATTAGTAAAAAGTAAGTGAGTGCTTTAATCCTTCTTGATTCTCATTTATATAGTTGTAGAAAGTTGCTTCTAGCAGTTGCATCTCTTTCCTTTCAGTCTAGAGTCGTCACTGTTCACTGGTGAAGAGTTGTGGAGGAGAGATGGAGTTGTGTCTCTTCGGTGATGGCAGTTGTAATTTGAATTACCTGCCCCAAGCCCAGTTTTAGACGTTTGAATGGTATTCTCAGGCGTATGATAATCTATTATTATTTTTATTCATTTTCTACGTTTAGACGTCTGAAGTTCGGCATTCAGACGTCTGAACCTGTTAATTGAGGTTCTCCTGGGTTTATTCTTGAGTGCATATCTCTTCGATCTTCGTGTAACTTTGTAGAGAATCTCTTCAGTGCTTTAGTCTTCATCTTGTCACAGTAGTGGTTTGTCTTGCTTTGAGTTTGTATCTGCATAGTTGTATGATATATATGATTTCCATTGTATAGTTGTCATCGTCGAAATCGTAAACTAAGGATTCTAACATTCTCCCCCTTTTTGATGATGACAACTATATAATGTACTTAGATAATTATTACAGAAAGGTTATCCCCCTAAATATAATCTCCCCTTATAGGTGTGCATATTTATTTTTCTCCCCTTTGTCATTATCAAAAATAATCGAAGAAGTATATAATGCAAAACCAAGTAGGACGTACATACACAATTATAACATTAACAAAAATTATGATTACATCCTTAAGCACAGCAAAATATTGATAGTGTCTTACTCGAATTATGAGAAGGTAGTTAAGTACAACAAAATATTTTAATTTATGAAGTCAAGGTAGTTCATCATGAGAGGAGTCTAATTTCCCTTAGTCCTTATCGCCGGTCTTTGGCGATGTGTGAGGAGACTGAGAAGGTGTAGACCAATCAGAAGAAAGTTGACGGACTTGTTGAAATGCATGATCAAGTTTGGAAACCACTGAATCAAGAGAGATTTCAACTTTGGAAAGCCTTATGAACAACATGTGATCAAGCTTGGCTATTTGTTTACCAAGGAGAAATTGATTTCTAGATAGGAGCACTTGGTTTTGTAAGGTTAAGTGTGCAATAGTCTCATTAGCATTAGGCCGAGTTCGCGCTTCCAAAATCTCCATATCAGAGTGATATTCAAACGACGAAGGAGGAGGTGGAGATGGTTGCCTTAGTAGTTCAATATTACCTTCTTGTTGTTGTTTAATGAGGAGGAGGAGGTTGATCTTGTGCATTTCTCCATCCTAGAATAGTCATATAAGATGGTGGTTCCTCCGGCAAATGCATAAAATTGAAAATTTTTGTTCCACTATATTTGATAGGCAACTCCTCAAAAGCAGAAATGTATGATGGGATGTTTAGTGCTTTGAGGATTCGCATAATATAAGCCATGTAAATGATAGTTTGGCTAGATCTATTCCAAAAACCTTTTATTTCATCGAAGATGAACTGAGCCCAATTGATCTGTGTGCATATAGTGCTTTGTGTTCAAGATCAGTAATTTGTTCATGGCTACCTAATCGAGGGATAAAGGTATTTATAAGCATTCGGATAAGGAGCCTAGCACGTGGCATAAGGAATTTGGATGAAAACTGAGGCATTCGATTTTCCTATAATTGATGAGTGATAGTATCACTGGGTTTGAATCGCATGTCCTCCATTTCAGATAAATTATGACATGTATAAGAGCACTCTAGGAATCATCCAATAATAGTGGGGGTTAACTTGATTATTGTTCCATAGATACTCGTCCATAACCAATCTTCATCGTTCTCAGTAGTCCATCCCGATGGACTATCCAGATTAGCGTAAAATAAAATATAGCTAGTTAGTCAATAGAAACATCATTAGCATTAAAAGAAATAAGAGTTTTCAATTCACCTTGCTCGCATATGTCCTCCATACCATAAGAAGGAAACTGGATTAGGTTATAGAAAGGACTTAGATGCATCTTCTTACTCTTCAAGTCGTCAAAGCGTCGTCTATTTATTGGATTTTGAAACAACATTTGAGTATCAATTACCATCAATGATTGAGAGGAAGATTCTTCTCCATGCTTCCTTTTCTTAACTCCCATCTTTTAGTTCATGGTGGCATTAATTTTATAAGAAATTCAATTTTAGAGAATTTGAGGAAGATAAATTTTAAGTTGAAAGTGAATTGAAGTAGTGGAAAAGTAGTTGATCGATCTAGTATAGGGTTTGAAAAAACTGTCGTTTCCAGTTCCAAACGTCTAAAATAGTGGATCAGACACCTGAAGATGCCTAATTTAGAAACAGAGAGTAAAATCAGACGTCTGGAATTAGAATTCATACATCTGGAAAGTTTAAATATGAGACAGAGAGTAACCGCAGACGTCTGAAAATGAGTTCAGACGTCTGGGAACATATATAAATTGTTCCAGATTCCTATTTCAGATGTTTGGAATCTATTTCAGACGTTTGAAAACTCCAGATTAGCTTTTCGTTGATAGTTTTGAAAAAATTTATCTAATGAATAGAATATAATACACAAATATATATATATATAATCATTTACAGACGTTATAGTTTATTTGCCTTGGTTCCATTCGTGACGATCCAATAAATTTAGTTCGTAGGTGGGATCACTATAGTTGATTGGGGACCAGGAAGGAGGCTTGGGTGACGAAGTTGACAGCTCTTTTTTAGGCGTTTCAACAAAGTGTTAGATTTTTTTTTTATGTAAACACTTCTTTGTTGGAGAATGATACATATAGCATATAGAGCTTTTTCCAAGAAGTTCAAATGTTTGATTGTTCCTTACTGTGTATAATACATTTTTTTTGAACATCCATCATTGTGAATTGATAATGTGATATTTCATCGAGTTTTTCATGGATTGTAGGCGATTTTTCTCATTTGGCTTTCTTCAGCAGAGGTGACAATCCCCATCGACTTTTTGAAAAGTCAGGAGAGGGTAGGGAACGAGGAGGTGAGAGAAGGGGAATACATTTGAGGATGGTGATCCGGAGTTACACGAAGTTATTTCTTGAGATGACATTTTGATTTTAATACTTGTTATGTCTTAAAGAAAAAAAACTTTAGCAAGTTATTTTTTATAGCAATCCAAATATAAAAATAGGTAGTATTTTTATGGTGCAAAATTATTGTCTAGATTTTGAAAGGTTTGTAACAAAATAATAAACTTTGTGGATATAAGAAATTATTCTTAGTTTAAAAGTTCATTAAGCGAACAAATGCCTAAGTCTCGTTGTAATTTTACAAAAAAAAATTCGTTTAATGGTTTGTAAAGATATCGGCTATTTGATTTTCAGCGTTAACATATTCTAGAGTTATAGTTCCTTTTTCAACATTATCTCTTAAATAATGATGTCTTATATCTATATGTTTAGTTCTAGAATGATTTACCGGATTTTTAGATAGGTTGATTACGCTAGTGTTATCACAATAAATTGGGGATTTTTCAATTATTTTTCTAAAATCTTTTAAGGTTTGTTGCATGTAAATTACTTGTGCACATGCTAATGCCACTGAAATATACTCGGCTTCACAAGTGGATAGAGAAACACGATTTTTTTTCACTAAACCATGAGACAAGAGATTTTCCGATGAAATGACATTTCCACTAGTACTTTTTCTATCCATTTTGCATCCACCAAAATCCATACCACTATATGATACAAGATCGAAGGACGATCCTCTTGGATAGAATAGTCCATAGTTTTTTGTGTTAGATAAATATCTCAAAATACGTTTAACGTCTCTTTGATGAGATTCTTTTGATTTTGCTTGAAAATGTGTGCAAAGAAAAACACTCATCATTATGTCAAGTCGACTTGCGGTTAAATATAATAACGAACCAATCATTCTTCTATATAATTTTTCTTCGAAATCTTTCCCGTTTTCATCTTTATCAAGATGAACCGTAGTACTCATAGGAGTAGGTTTACTAGATATTTTATCCATACCAAAACGTTTTAATAGTTCATTGCAATATTTTTCTTGATGTATAAAGATACCATTCTCTAGTTGTTTTATTTGTAATCCTAAATAGAAATTTAATTCTTCCATGTGTAACATTTCAAATTCATTTTCCATTATTTTATAGAATTTTACACATAAATCTTCATTAGTTGACCAAATATGATATCATCGACATAAATTTGAATAACCAAAATATCATTATTTTCTCTTTTAATAAATAAAGTCTAGTTAATTTTACCAATTTGAAATCCTGATGAAATTAAATGAGTTTTAAGCCTATCGTACCATGCTCTAGGAGCTTGTTTTAACCCATATAATGCTTTATTTAATTTAAAAACATGATTTGTAAATTTTTCATGTTCAAATGACGGTGGTTGTTCAACAAAACATTTTCTTTGACAAAACCATTCAAAAATGCGCTTTTGACATCCATTTGATATAATTTAAAATTGTTATGAAAAGCAAAAGTGAGTAGTGTTCGTATAGCTTCTAATCTAGCTATAGGTGCAAAAGTTTCATCGTAATCAATTCCTTCTTCTTGATTATACCCCTGTGCTACTAAACGTGCTTTATTTCGAACTATATTTCCGTTTTTGTCGGCTTTATTTTTAAATACCCATTTAGTTCTAATGACGTATTAATCTTTCGGTCTTGGAACGAGTTCCCAAACATTATTTCGTTCGAACTGATTTAATTCTTCTCACATAGCTAAAATCCAAAAATCGTCTTTAGAAGCTTCTTTATAGTTCTTTGGTTCAAAGTTTGAAACAAATGCAACATGACTTATTTGATTAAGTTGATTTTGAGTTACTCTAGAATTTAAATCTCCAATAATATTATCTATAGGATGATTCTTTAAAATCGTAATTTGGGGTGAAACTAGCGTATTATTTTGATCAATATATTCATTACTATTGTGAGGTGTGTTAGAAGAATTATTTGGATGTATTTCTTCTTCATCATTACTTTGTGTAGTTACAAAATTTCATTAAAAGGAACATGTAAACTTTCTTCTATAATATTTGTCCTTTTGTTAAAAATTCTATAAGCTTTGCTACGATCCGAATAGCCAGCAAATATTCCTTCATCGGCCTTGGGATCAAACTTTCCTAGATTGTCTTTAGTATTTAATATGAAAATTTTTGATCCAAATGTTCTAAAATATGATACTTTAGGTTTCTTACCAAAAAATATTTCATAAGGGGTGTTTTTGGTCATTGGTCATAGTGTCACTTTATTCAAAACATAACAAGCCGTGGCCATAGCTTCAGCCAAAAATGTTTTGGTAGATTACTACTATTTAATATTGCTCTTGCACATTGTTGTGATGCTCGATTTTTCCGTTCAACACACCGTTTTGTTGTGGTGTACGTAGGATTGAAAAATTATGATTAATACCCTTTTTATTGCAAAAATTTATAAAAAGTTCATTTTCAAATTCTCCTCCATGATCACTGCGAATATTCTTAATTTTCGAATTCATTTGATTTTTAATTCTTTTTGCAAAAAAATTAAACATACCAAAAGTGTCACTTTTATGTCTTTAAAACAAAGTCCATGTATATCTTAAAAAATCATCAACAATTACAAAAACATACTTGTTATGATTTATTGATCTTACTTGAGTGGGACCAAATAAATCTAAATGCAACAATTCTAATGGTTGTTTTGTTGAAATATTTTTTTTTGAAAAGAAATGGGCTAAGGTTGAAATATTATTTTTAGATTTAAAAGAATTCCTTTTTAATTTTCCAATTTGACATGCATCACACAAATTGTCTATTTTATAATTTATTTTTGGTAAACCTCTAATTAGTTCATGTTTTGATAATTTATTTATAAGTTTGAAATTCATGTGACAAAATCGTTTATGCCATAGCAATGGATCATCAAGTTTAACAGTCAAGCATAAATCCGAATTTTGTTTTATATTCATGTTTAAAAAATAAATATTTTTATTTTGAAATCCTTCAAATAATAATTTTTATTATTATCATCAAATATATTGCATTGATTTTTCTTGAAATTTATTTGAAAAACCTTTATCACATAATTGACTAATGCTAAGTAAATTATGTTTTAAATTTCTACTAATAAAACATTTGAAATAATAGGAGAGTTAGAAATACCGATGTTTATGACTTCTCCAATTCCGATGATATATCCTTTTGAGTTCTCTCCAAAGATTACGGTGCCTCCATCGATATATTTTATATTTGAGAGCATCTTGGCATTCCTGGTCATGTGTTTTGAGTAGCCACTATCGAGTATCCATTTCTTCTTGCTTTTATTTTTGGCTACCTACAAAATAAAAATTATTCAGTTGGTACCCACTTCTTTTATTAGGGTCCTAAATGTTAGGAGGGGAGGGTAACCATACCCAAGCGCGTTTGGGTCCTTTAAAAACATAATTATTATTAAATACTAAACTTGATAGAAAATTATCAATATATTTTTGTCTAATTATCTTATTATTAGACTTTGGTATCTAAATTTTTATATTTTTAGTTTTTACATCATTACTTAGCTTTGGTATCTTTTTGAAACTTTGATACAAGATACTTTGCATTACAGTGTTACCTTTTTTTCTTTTATGAGTTCTTTTCAAATCCTAATCCATTTCGATTACGAGAAGGTTTCATAATTTTAATTAAATTATCAAGATCTTGTTTTCTTTTGTTAAACTTGAAACATTGTTAGTAATTTTTTCTAGTTTATCCTTTAATTCACAAATTTCAGTTTTAGAAATTTCTATACTAAGTTCAATATTTTCCTTAATCAAATTATTTTTCTCAAATTTGAACCTATTTATTTCACTAAGTTGTGTACCATACTCGATAGACTTTTTACACTTTTATTGTGAAATCACCAATTCTTCTTCTAAAATAACTTTTTCATCCTTTAATAATACAATTTCTAGTTCTAATCGATTTATTTTGGCTAGGTATTCTTTATTCAATTTTTTGATTTGTCCAAAATTATCATCAAGTTCCATACTTAATTCTAATAGTTCATTATAGCTAAGTTCATGACATACCTCATCAGTGTTAGCCATAAAACATACATTAGCTTGTTCTCCATCGCTATCACTATCATTCAAAAGATAATGATGAATCGGAATTGTCCTAAGTGGCTTTAAAATCTCTTTTCTTCTAAATTTTCTCAAATTTGTTCTTTTTCTCATTGTTGAATTTAGGACAATCCTTTTTCATGTGTCCATATTGATCACATTCGTAGCACTTGATTTGAGATAGATTTATTGTATTAGGGCTTCCCTTCTTTATGGAATTTGGTCATCTTTCTAAATTTCTTGAATTTGTTGTAATTCTTGGCAATGAAAACTCTCTTCTTCATCCAAATCCGAGTCATCATTCTTTGCTTGAAATGCTATGTTCTCCTTTTCAACATTTTTTTCATTTTTTTCCTATAAGTTAGCTTCATAGGAAATTAAATTTCCTATCAACTATTCAACCTTGAGAGGAGAAAGATCATTAGCTTCTTCAATAGCTAATACCTTCCTTTCCCAATCCGATGTTAAAGAGTTGAGTATTCAAAAAACTAAATCAAAATCAGTAAACTTAACTCCTAATGCCATAAGATCATGTTGAATAGTTTGAAATCTAAAGCACATCTTAATAATAGTTTCATTTTGCTTCATTTTGATTGAGGAGAGTTGGTTTTGCAAAATTGAAATCTTACTTTATTTGACCTTTGTTGTTCCTTCGTGTGTAATTTGTAAGGTACGCCAAATTTCAAATGCAGTTGTGCATAACATGACACGTGAGAATTCATTTTTATCTAGAGAGAAAAATAAAATGTTCATAGTTTTAGCATTGTTTGAGGCTAAGGTCTTTTATGCATCGATTCATGTGCTTATAGCAGTGTCAGGTGCTTCATACTTATTTTGTGTAGCAGACCATATTTCTAGACCATTGGCTTCCATAAAAATACGCATACGGGTTGACCAATATGCATAGTTTTAGCCATTAAATAGTGGGAGATGTGTGGTAGACTGACCTTCTTGGAAGATACTTATCAGTGATTCAAAAACTTGTTACAGTACTTTTGATCAAACCAAGCTTCGATACCAATTGAAAGTCTATAGTATGGTGGATCGATTATACAAATGACAAGTATATAACTAATATAGTGTAACAATAGTAGAGTTCGTGAATAAGAATAATCACACCAGGTATCTTATACTGGTTCGGACCTCCCATCCTACGTCCAATTCTGAAGCTCCTCTTCGGAATAACCCTCACTTCACCAAATAACCCTCACTTCACCCGGAGGAACAGATTTACAATAGCAGAGTTTCTTTGTCAAGAATGTGTTCTCTACTACACGGATTTTGACTATATAGTACAATTGAACTTCCTATATCTCTTGAATGATTGAGTATAATATTGTTCGAGAGAATATGGAAGTGTATGATCTCAGTGTAGAGTGAATAATAGAAAGTAAGTGAGTGATTTGATCCTTCTTGATTCTCGTTTATATAGTTGTAGAAAGTTGCTTCTAGCAGTTGCATCTCTTTCCTTTCAGTCTAGAGACGTCACTGTTCACTGATGAAGAGTTGTGGGGGAGAGATGGAGTCGTGTCTCTTCGAAGATGACGGTTGTAATTGGAATTATCTTTCCCGAGCCCATTTTCAGACGTCTGAATGGTGTTCTCGGACGACATCTGAAGCTCTGCATTCAGACGTCTGAACCTGTTAATTGAGGGTCTCCTCGGTTTATTCTTGAGTGCATCTCTCTTCGACTGTAATGACCCGCCGCTCTGACCGCCCCCAGTCGGTAATTAAACCAACTTGAGACGTTCAAAATGACGGATTGTTATTCAGTTTATAGAGTTTAAACAGAAACAGCCACAAAATCACAGAATAATCATAATATTTTACATAAATGAATTTTTATACATATATCAGAGTTTGTACAATGCATTTTATTTATACAGTGGAATATTTCTTTTAAGTACAAAAATTCTTCGAAAAGCTAAAGTGAAGCAATTTCCCCAACTCTCTCTCTAACTTCGCGGCCTGAAAATCTTCAAGCTGTAAAAATACTCGGTCTGACCCGAGCGTTTATTGCAAAACACAAAAACACTCGAGTCAGGATTAATCTTTATTCAAGTAATTAAATTTGTAATGAACTGAATAAAATGGTAACAGAGATGACGAATCACATGAATCAATTTAAATCTATTATGGATTTTTCACATTAACAACTTCAATTTTTAAAATCCGTCAATCCTGTGTGGCTGCTGTACACACGTATATTTACACACATGTGCACTGCCTCGCCAACACGTGTGCACCAAACAAAAACACACAGCTATCGGATCAAAACAAGGTCAAACCCAAGTTTCAAAACTAGGTTCAACTCAAGGCCAATGCACAGACAAAAGTGTCAAGAAGGCATCAGACATAGCAATACAAACAGCAATGTCAAAGCAGGCAATAAAAGGCAGAGACTCAGAAATGCCAAAGACATGAAGACATAAACAACAACAAAATGACAACAGCAGAAGTGATCAAGGCAAAGCACAAGTGTGCAGCATCAAGTAGTTTCAAGTACATGGACATATATATATGGAACTGCCACTGCATGCAACAGCAAAATCAAGTCTAAAGTCTCAAGTATATCACATGAACAACTCAGGCAACCAGTTCAATTTACTTCAAATGAAATACATGGGTTCAAACAAAAAGTGCACAAGTGTGCAGGCAAAATGTAGGACATACGAGCACACAGTAAAGCATGGACAAAGTTCCAAGTAAGAAATTACTAACAAGCATCTTTTTCAACAGGTTTAAGCATTAAAAAAAAGAAGAGCAGTTCACTCACAGCTTCAATAGAGAAATGGATAAGGATTTTTGTATTTAGAAGTTGCTCACTGTGTTTATCACAAAGGATCTTCCACTGTATTTATTATCATTTTTTCTTCAAATTTTTCCCAGTAAAAGAACAGTGGTTTTGCTTTGATTAAATCTGAATCCATGGTAAAGGCTTAAAGTATAAACTTCAACTTGTCTAATTTTTTCCAAATTCAACAAGAAAGAGAGACAGAGGGAAAGAAGAAAAAGGGAGTTTGACAGATTTGGTTTTCTCAAACTAAACAGTGATTATTATTTATGTAAGATCAACATAACAAGCCAAACATTCAATTATACACTCAAATCTCTAGCATGCAACAAAATTTAGGTTTCCTTCATCACCCAAACATACATGGCAACATTGATAAAAAGGAAACAGGGGTTTACTCACATCTTTTTTTCTTTCCAGTAAAAAAAAAATTTCCAGAACTTGTTTTAAAATTTGATGTTGGGACCTAGTGCAAGTTCAAAAGAACTAGACTCCAACTTGTTTTCAATTATTTTTTTCCCTTTTAAACTTGATTACCAGACCAATTTCAGTTTCTATTTAAGTTAAATAAATTTTAAAAATTTAGTTCATAGCCTAAACAAACAATATTTATTTAAATCCTAAGTTTTAAATATTAATGGTTAAAGAGGAATCATTTAAATTGAAACCAGGCTTGAAATCTTAGAACAGAAATGTTCTTCAGGCTTTTCAAAATGTTCATATAACTCACATCACAAATGCACAGGAGTTTTCAACAAATATACAAATACAACTTATTTAAAACATAATTAAACAACCAGATTTACCTTAAAAAAATTTTTTTTAAAAGAAGTATTACTCACTTTATGTTCAGTTTGCACAGAGGAATTTTTTTTTCTCTTTTCAGGTTTAAAATGTTTTCAGGGTTAAAATGTTTCTGGTTGTAATTTTTCATACAGTCACCTATATACATAAACATACAACACACAATTCACAGTCTTAAAGCATATATCACAGCTTAAATAGCAATCATTCACAAGCCAAAATGATTCACATTCATGCATGTACATTATCAATTATACAAAACAATTATAGGTACCAAACCAAACATCACAACATACAGTAGACTTAAGTTATTTATTTACAGGTAAACAGGGAAAAAGTTTTGGTTTGCTAAGTTGATTTCAGTTTGGAAAAAAAATAAAATAAAAATCAGGCCTTTGATTTTCAATCTTTCATTTGAAACTTTTAAAAACTGCAACTGCCCCTTTGATATTTTGAACTTTTTAAATAAAACTGAAATGTTTTTAATACTTTGAATTTTAAGATCCTGAGTTGCCTTGAAAATAAAGTTTATTTGCAAAACCAACTTTCCAGATTTACAGAAGAAAAATGATGCAGTTTTGTTTTATGTTTGAAATGTATAGGCTACTGATATGTACAGGGGTATTCACAAATTTAAATATCAATTCAAGCCATCTTTATGCTAAAACATCCATGCAAGTATAATACACAGCAACACATCAAACCATAGGGGGGTTTACAGACACATATGTACATCACATATGAACAGAGGTTCAACCAAGCACATATAAACACAATTTTCCACAACCAGATTCAAAGATCCATCACATGCAGCAACACAAAGCAAATCAAGTTTTAATAGCATCTGTTCTCATCAGATTTTTAAATGATAGCATCTGTCCTCAACAGTTTAAATCAAATTCAAATAGCATCTGTTCTTATTAGTTTAAATCATATTATCAGAGCAAATGATAGCAAATAACACCAACAACCATACATGCAGAGACTTATCTGTTCTTATCAGTTTTAAAAACAAATTAACCAAGCAAATGGAAGCCAAATAACACCAAATCATAGCATGCAACCAAGCACCCAATTCAAACAAATTTAAAAACTTGAATACTGATTAATCGTGAGAAGACTCACCATCGCTAGCTAGGTAGAAGACGATGCAGCCAGAGAGAGCAAAGATAAAACGATTGAGCAAGGCAACGCAATCGAACGAAGGCCCCAAATGGGATTGAAGAGCTGAAGCCCTAATTTTTGAAAAGGGGGACGAACGATTTTTTTAGGCCGCCATTATTTTCTCTTTCGTTTGAAAGGTAGGGTTTCGAATATAAAAGAGAAGGGGACGTGATTTTAGCGTGGTTGAAGGTGTGATGAAAGGCGTAAATTTTGGCGTGGGTTTAGCTGACAAGGTAAGGCAGTGTATTCTTTTTATTATATATATTATTATCATTTTTTTTTCTTTTTCTTTTTTTCTTTTTCAATTTAAATTCAATTTGTTTTGCATAATTATTTTCTTAAATAAACATATAAACGTTTTGAAGTTCAACTATCAATATCAATTTATAAATTTACATAAAAATAATTCGTAAATCCAAACTATTTTTTCTAAGTCTTTAGTTCAAATTTAAAATACAAATTCAATATTCAATTTCAACTCCAAAGTCAAATTTAAATTTTATTCAACTTTAAATAGATTAAATTCTAAAATTTAATCGCCAATTCATACTGAAAATTTGAAGTTCAATTTAAATTCTCATTCAAATATTTAAAATTAATTAAATATTTACAAATTAAATTATTTAAAATTCAGGGTTGTTACAATCTTCCCTCCTTAAAAGAATTTCGTCCCGAAATTATAAGTTAGGAAAAAAATGATTGCTAAAATCTCACCGATATTTATACCCTACTCAATTTTACTAACTTCTAAACTTATAAATAAATATAGGATTCATTCCATTTATTTTATCTCAGCAGTTTTGTTCATCGATTTCAATAATCAAGACACAAAAGTCTTTTACCAAAAAAAAAATTTTGACTTACAAAACTCAGATTTTTAAACTTGAAATCTTTCATGCTAGATATTTACATATTATATCTTTTCCAAAGCTGTGTGCTTTCAAGATATTTTTAAAAATCTTCTTCCTTAAATCATTAGGTTAGAATTATGTAATTCTAATTTCAGATTATTGATTTTCTATTTAAAGTTTTGAAAATACTTGCTAACTCGAAGTTTAACAAGTCCATCGTCGTTCTTACAGACATTAGGCATACGCTGGCCAGGCGCAAGTCTAAAAATCTCCAAGTACTAAATATACTTGCTTCAACTCCCAGTGAAAATACTTTTTAAAAATTCTTTTAAAAATGGATATGGAAAGCACGTACCCCATGGATCACAGTTTACCTGGCAGTTGCGCTACTATCCCAGTAGAATCGCTCGTAACTGTAGATTTCACATCTCTCTTGAATTTCGCCATGGTTGTTGCCATAGATTGCGGTTCACACGGCGGTTACGCTACTATCCCAGTAGAATCGCTCGTGACCGTAGGCATCTCGCCCCTCAAATTACGCTTCGGCCTCTAGATCGCAGTTTACACGGCGGTTGCGCCACTATCCCAGTGGAATCGCTTGTAACTGTAGGCATCACGCCCCACGAATTACGCCAGCATCAATTCACCTAATCCCAAACACGATGATCCATCGTGGGGGATTCCAGTCAGTCCCAATGGACATTCCACTAATGGAAATTCTACGTAGCTACGATTTCCAATGGACACTCCACCGAGTTCCAATCACCTTCACAAATAATAAATGGAAGGTACATTTCCATATCCTCAGTTTTTAGAAAACATATGTCATATACATATAGTACTTCATTTCACATTTCGTACATATCATACCTATGTAAACCTACACAGGACTTTTCATAATAATGACTTTCCAAACTGATGGTTTTCGATTTATTATATTCACATATATAAGTTACGAAAACTCAATTCACATTCATAACAAATAGAGGATTCCAAAATTTTCCATTTCATTTAAAATTTTCCTCTAAATCGATTTGAAAATTTAAGGTTATCTCAAACCTAATTCACATTCATAATCCAATTCATTATCGACTTCACATTCGATTTGGATTTCACGTTACATCGTCAATTCTCAACACATAATTGATGTCTACCGATATATAACCTCTAAGCTCGTACGTCTCAGAGAAGGGTGTTAAGCTAAAAGAATAAATTCTCCGCCACCACAGATATATATTTAATAGAGATCAATTGATATGTCATCAATTCACAATGCTAGACATACAATCCAAATCGACTATCCAAAATTCAAAGCTCAACTTATATTGTTTTTGACGTCAAAGTTAAACTCAATTTAACTCAAGATTCAATCTTTTTGGAAAATATTCAAGTTGAACTGATCGTTCAAATTTTTCAAAAATATCTTTACAAGATATATAATTTTCCAACTTAACCATTTGAAACAAATTTCAAATATTCATTTATTTCAATTTATCTTTAAAAGATAAAACTTCAAACCTTTCATTTCATATTGGAAAACATTTCCATACTTATTTAATAATAAGTAATTCACAAGTTCATTTATTTTCAACACGGAAAATATTCAATATACTTGAATCAAAATTAAGTATATATTCCATTCTTTAAGGAAATCATTCTTTTAAACACATTTATTTGAGTCAAACCGAATGTTGCGTAAAACATCGTTACGACAACTCAAAATCACTAGTATAGGGATTCGAAATTTAAGATAGATATATAAATCCCAATACTATAAACAACATTTCCTTTTGGAAACCATTTACTATAACAATAGTGTTATAGTCCACCATTTCCTTATTTTTCGAAAATGCCTATTTCAACAATTGAATGTTGAAATCTATGTATTCGATACTTAATGCATTTTAAAACATCTTTAAAACCATTAACTTTTTCAACTTCAACTTCAACTTCAACTTAATTCATAGTTTGAATTCCTCATACTTTTCATAATATTAGTTTTAAACCAATTTCAAACTTTTCAATATTAAGTTTTTCACTTAATTTAATTTTCCGCACGTTTAAATTCAAATTCATCACTGAATTTATTAAACCTATAATGGATTATCATGTTGACAACTTCAAATTTGAAACCTAAATCTCATTTGAACTTTGCATTTGCTTTCTATTTCAAAAATAATCAACTAATTCTTTAGTAAGTCATTCATCAACTTGGTTCCATTAAATTTATATTTCCACATTAACTATTTTCATAATATCACTTCCCTAAAACATATCTGTTTTAGTTAATAATATATTCACTGTCCAAAATCGTGAATATACTTATCTATTCAATTCAGTGTTTCTACACTTTTATTTAAAAGATTATCCACTGTCCAAAATCGTGGATAAAATTCCCAACCAACATTTACTATCACAATATTTAACTTAAAGGATAATTCGCTGTCCAAAATCACGAATATATCTCCTTTAATAACTCCTATTTTTCATTTATCAAATTCAATTGGTTTCGAATTTATAAACAATCTTTACAAATTCCATTTCTATTTATAAACTTCGATTTATAAATCTTCTTTATTAATTCAATTCAATTTATATAACTCCATTATATATCAAAGGTCCATTTATAAGTTTAAATACTTATAATCCATTTATTCACTAAATCGTTCTTCAAAACATTTGAAATCAATTTTCAAAAGAATTCAGAATCAAATTCCCAAGTTATAGTTTAATTATCCTCTTGGCTATAACTAAATTGACATATCATTTTAATACCCAATTTATCATTTTGGAGATATTCACAATATTGGATTTAAACCAATTCATTAATTCACTAACTTTTATTTTATTTTTCATAAGTCTCAATAATTCGATAATGGATTTCGAATGAGAAACTATCGCAATCCTAAATTTAGAGAGGGGAATTTTCGAAAAAATTTGAATTTTCAAAATACCTTTTATTTTTCAAAGAAAACAATTTCATACTTCTTTAGATTTGAAAACATTTTTCTTTAAAGTGGTTCTAGTAACTATTCATATTAAACATCATAAACTGAGCTTTGTGTAAACCAAAGCTCTGATACCACTTTTGTAACGACCCGCCGCTCTGACCGCCCCCAGTTGGTAATTAAACCAACTTGAGATGTTCAAAATGACGGATTGTTATTCAGTTTATAGAGTTTAAACAGAAACAGCCACAGAATCACAGAATAATCATAATATTTTACATAAATGAATTTTTATACATATATCAGAGTTTGTACGATGCATTTTATTTATACAGCGGAATATTTCTTTTAAGTACAAAAATTCTTTGAAAAGCTAAAGTGAAGCAATTTCCCCAACTCTCTCTCTAACTTCGTGGCCTGAAAATCTTCAAGCTGTAAAAATACTCGGTCTAACCCGAGCATTTATTGCAAAACACAAAAACACTCGAGTCAGGATTAATCTTTATTCAAGTAATTAAATTTGTAATGAACTGAATAAAATGGTAACAGAGATGACGAATCACATGAATCAATTTAAATCTATTATGGATTTTTCACATTAACAACTTCAATTTTTAAAATCTGTCAATCCTGTGTGGCTGCTGTACACACGTATATTTACACACATGTGCACTGCCTCGCCAACACGTGTGCACCAAACAAAAACACACAGCTATCGGATCAAAACAAGGTCAAACCCAAGTTTCAAAACTAGGTTCAACTCAAGGCCAATGCACAGACAAAAGTGTCAAGAAGGCATCAGACAAAGCAATACAAACAGCAATGTCAAAGCAGGCAATCAAAGGCAGAGACTCAGAAATGCCAAAGACATGAAGACATAAACAACAACAAAATGACAACAGCAGAAGTGATCAAGGCAAAGCACAAGTGTGCAGCATCAAGTAGTTTCAAGTACATGGACATATATATATGGAACTGCCACTGCATGCAACAGCAAAATCAAGTCTAAAGTCTCAAGTATATCACATGAACAACTCAGGCAACCAGTTCAACTTACTTCAAATGAAATACATGGGTTCAAACAAAAAGTGCACAAGTGTGCAGGCAAAATGTAGGACATACGAGCACACAGCAAAGCATGGACAAAGTTCCAAGTAAGAAATTACTAACAAGCATCTTTTTCAACAGGTTTAAGCATTAAAAAAAAGAAGAGCAGTTCACTCACAGCTTCAATAGAGAAATGGATAAGGATTTTTACATTTAGAAGTTGCTCACTGTGTTTATCACAAAGGATCTTCCACTGTATTTATTATTATTTTTTCTTCAAATTTTTCCCAGTAATAGAACAGTGGTTTTGCTTTGATTAAATCTGAATCCATGGTAAAGGCTTAAAGTATAAACTTCAACTTGTTTAATTTTTTCCAAATTCAACAAGAAAGAGAGACAGAGGGAAAGAAGAAAAAGGGAGTTTGACAGATTTGGTTTTCTCAAACTAAACAGTGATTATTATTTATGTAAGATCAACATAACAAGCCAAACATTCAATTATACACTCAAATCTCTAGCATGCAACAAAATTTAGGTTTCCTTCATCACCCAAACATACATGGCAACATTGATAAAAAGGAAACAGGGGTTTACTCACATCTTTTTTTCTTTCCAGTAAAAAAAAAATTTCCAGAACTTGTTTTAAAATTTGATGCTGGGACCTAGTGCAAGTTCAAAAGAACTAGACTCCAACTTGTTTTCAATTTTTTTTCCCTTTTAAACCTGATTACCAGACCAATTTCAGTTTCTATTTAAGTTAAATAAATTTTAAAAATTTAGTTCATAGCCTAAACAAACAATATTTATTTAAATCCTAAGTTTTAAATATTAATGGTTAAAGAGGAATCATTTAAATTGAAACCAGGCTTGAAATCTTAGAACAGAAATGTTCTTCAGGCTTTTCAAAATGTTCATATAACTCACATCACAAATGCACAGGAGTTTTCAACAAATATACAAATACAACTTATTTAAAACATAATTCAACAACCAGATTTACCTTAAAAATTTTTTTTAAAAAGAAGTATTACTCACTTTATGTTCAGTTTGCACAGAGGAATTTTTTTTCTCTTTTCAGGTTTAAAATGTTTTCAGGGTTAAAATGTTTCTGGTTGTAATTTTTCATACAGTCACCTATATACATAAACATACAACACACAATTCACAGTCTTAAAGCATATATCACAGCTTAAATAGCAATCATTCACAAGCCAAAATGATTCACATTCATGCATGTACATTATCAATTATACAAAACAATTACAGGTACCAAACCAAACATCACAACATACAGTAGACTTAAGTTATTTATTTACAGGTAAACAGGGAAAAAGTTTTGGTTTGCTAAGTTGATTTCAGTTTGGAAAAAAAATAAAATAAAAATCAGGCCTTTGATTTTCAATCTTTCATTTGAAACTTTTAAAAACTGCAACTGCCCCTTTGATATTTTGAACTTTTTAAATAAAACTGAAATGTTTTTAATACTTTGAATTTTAAGATCCTGAGTTGCCTTGAAAATAAAGTTTGTTTGCAAAACCAACTTTCCAGATTTACAGAAGAAAAATGATGCAGTTTTGTTTTATGTTTGAAATGTATAGGCTACTGATATGTACAGGGGTATTCACAAATTTAAATATCAATTCAAGCCATCTTTATGCTAAAACATCCATGCAAGCATAATACACAGCAACACATCAAACCATAGGGGGGTTTACAGACACATATGTACATCACATATGAACAGAGGTTCAACCAAGCACATATAAACACAATTTTCCACAACCAGATTCAAAGATCCATCACATGCAGCAACAAAAAGCAAGTCAAGTTTTAATAGCATCTGTTCTCATCAGATTTTTAAATGATAGCATCTGTCCTCAACAGTTTAAATCAAATTCAAATAGCATCTGTTCTTATTAGTTTAAATCATATTATCAGAGCAAATGATAGCAAATAACACCAACAACCATACATGCAGAGACTTATCTGTTCTTATCAGTTTTAAAAGCAAATTAACCAAGCAAATGGAAGCCAAATAACACCAAATCATAGCATGCAACCAAGCACCCAATTCAAACAAATTTAAAAACTTGAATACTGATTAATCGTGAGAAGACTCACCATCGCTAGCTAGGTAGAAGACGATGCAGCCAGAGAGAGAAAAGATAAAACGATTGAGCAAGGCAACGCAATGGAACGAAGGCCCCAAATGGGATTGAAGAGCCGAAGCCCTAATTTTTGAAAAGGGGGACGAACGATTTTTTTTAGGCCGCCATTATTTTCTCTTTCGTTTGAAAGGTAGGGTTTCGAATATAAAAGAGAAGGGGACGTGATTTTAGCGTGGTTGAAGGCGTGATGAAAGGCGTAAATTTTGACGTGGGTTTAGCTGACAAGGTAAGGCAGTGTATTCTTTTTATTATATATATTATTATCATTTTTTTTTCTTTTTCTTTTTCTTTTTTTCAGATTAAATTCAATTTGTTTTGCATAATTATTTTCTTAAATAAACATATAAACGTTTTGAAGTTCAACTATCAATATCAATTTATAAATTTACATAAAAATAATTCGTAAATCCAAACTATTTTTTCTAAGTCTTTAGTTCAAATTTAAAATACAAATTCAATATTCAATTTCAACTGCAAAGTCAAATTTAAATTTTATTCAACTTTAAATAGATTAAATTCTAAAATTTAATCGCCAATTCATACTGAAAATTTGAAATTCAATTTAAATTCTCATTCAAATATTTAAAATTAATTAAATATTTACAAATTAAATTATTCAAAATTCAGGGTTGTTACATCGACCTTCATGTAACTTTGTAGATGAATATCTTTAGTTCTTTAGTCTTCATCTTGTCACAGTAGTGGTTTGTCTTGCTTTGAGTTTGTATCTGCATAGTTGTATGATATATATGATTTCCATTGTATAGTTATCATCGTCCAAATCGTAAACTAAGGGTTCTAACATTTCCCCTATTATTTCTATGGATACGGTGTTTCACATAACCCTGAAGTGAAGCGAGGTGTCTCACATAACCCTGAATTGAGAGGAGATGTCTCACATAACCCTGAAGTGAGACGAGGGGCACGCTTATGCTGGAGCTTGAGGTATTAAGAACACCCAATAGGTGGACAATAGGTAACATGAGCATGGTAACGGTAACGCATGCGACTTCCATTTGGGTGATCAGTAATCGTTATGAGTTCTAAGCGCTTAGTTTGTGCCTTTTGTAGGCATCAATGTCTACTGCGTAGAGAGCTTTTGTGTCCGGTCCACATTAGATTCTATGCAGTAGCAGGCTGATCAAAAGGGTAGTATTAGGGATTCAACATAATCTTAGCAGCTATCAAAAACAAGTGCAAACAATTAAAGTTAATCAAATGTTGATCTAGTTAATTCGTGATTATTTCCAGCTTTTTTATTCTCCCTATTTCCTTTGTTTCCTTTTATATATACTAGAACTGTTGTAAGGTCTATTACTTTTACTTTGCTTAAAGATTCTAGTAATTACTATCATTCACCAGACTTTTAGTCTGACCCACTCCTCTTTTTTCCTCTTTTTCCCCCATAGGCAATCAGGGGCTAGGAAGATAGACCGCGGCTTCTTGGAGGCTTGGAGACCCTATCATGTATTGCTTCTTTTTTTCAAGCATTTTGTTCTTTTATTGTACAGGCACTATATTGAGGGAAAAGGTTGTGTTTGTACTCTTGCTTTTCTTATGAGACCGAGATTTTATTTTCATAAGACAATCGTATTTGGTATTTGGAACATATGTGGTTTGTCTAAGGTATTTATGAAATATTAATTTAAAAATCACTTATTATTTTTAGTTACTTCTGCTATTTTATTTTCTATCTATTTGGTCTTATGAATCTTAGTCTCTGCTAGTTTTAGTTATACCTACAACGCACCACACCTTTTAGTATGTCCCTTTGGGTGTGTTAAGGGGTATGGGGTATTTCATTTGGTATCAAAGGCTAAGGTTACATGATTCCTAAAAAATTTATTTTTAAGTAAAGTGTTTTCGAAAATAATAATAACTTTTTTTAAAAATAGTTTTCAGAAAAGGACTTTTAGAATTAGTTTTTAAGTATAAAAGAGTTTTTATAAAAATCCCCTCAAAAGTCCAGTTCAATCTTCCTTTGACTCTTTCCTAAATTATCTTTTTCTTTTTTTAAAATGGCGGATGCCCCGAACCTTCCCTAGGGCATTCCAGTTCCATCCTGGTTTCGTAGGTATCTACAAGTCACGACTCCAAAGGTGCACGGGCAAGCACCCAATCCAGCACCAACAGGTGGGAATCCCATCGACCCACTAACCGTCACCAATTCTCTAAGCTTTTTAAGGATTTTGCGAGTTTGGATGGAAAAACATTTTTTGGTAAGGAGTTTTATGGAGGCAAGAGCTTGGCTAAGAGATACCAAGAGGATATTTGGACTATTAGAATTGGATGATCAGTGGCGAGTTCAGCTAACATCTTGGCAGCTAAAAAAGGAGGCTTCGTATTGGTGGGAGGTCATAGAGTTAAAAGGAAGGGAGGTGACTTGGAATGGATTCCGGGACTTGTTTGATAGGAAGTTTTTGTCTCAAGCAGAGGAGATGTTCAGTTAGAGCAGTTTATCAATTTCAAACAAGGAAGTTTGTTGATGAAGGAGTACATCAATCAATTCAATGAATTGTCGTAGTTTGGAATGGAGTTGGTGAATACGCCGCACAAGAAATCTGTTAAGTTTACAAAGGGATTGAATCAGCCCCTTCAAAGATTGTTGTTGACTCACTTGCTGGTGGGAGCTACTTATGAGTCTTTGGTGGAGATGGCGCTTAGTCTGATGCAGTCAAGGAAGGAGAGTCAAAGGAAGTTGTTTAGTCAAAAGGTACGAAGAAGAAATGGTGGAGGAACAATAAAGAGAAGAAGAAAGGTGATGGCCTTTAGAAGTAGATTAAGAAAGGATTGAAGTGTGGTAGCTATGGAATTATGGGACATATCGCCAAGGACTACAAGAGGGAGCAGGTGAAAGGAAAGTGCTTTAATTGCGGGCAGCCCGGTCACTTGAGTAGGAATTGTCCCTAGAAGACGGGACAGGGAGCTAGCACATCGGTCGTGTAGATTCAGGCGTTAAACGCAACACCTTTAGGCAGCATTCTGGATAGAGGTAGGAAATTCACAGTTGAAGGTTTGATTTCTATTTTTTATTTTCCCATTCGAACTCTATTTGATTCTGGAGCATCACACTCTTTTTCTCCTATGGATTGTTTGCACTTAGACATTTCTTTAGTAGTAGAACCCAATGTTGTTTCAAACCCTATAGGAGGATCGGAACACTTATCTATGGTTTGTGGTGGTTTGAAAATTTTTATCCTAGGCATATGATTCGACTATGACACCTATGTTTTCGGATTTTCGGGATATAGGATGATTTTAGGAATGGATTGGCTATCCACATATGGAGCTATATTAGACTGCGAGAGGAGAGTTGTTAGACTAGAGACATGCAGTGGTAGGACTCTCGAGGTTTCTTGCGACTCGCAAAGGTCAGTCATGTTGAGTTTCTTTTATTCCTCGATTCATCTTCAACAGAGCTAGATTCGAATCCTATCGCCAAAGATTTTCCAGACGTCTTTGAAGAGGTTAGGGGACTACCCCCTAAGAGAGAGATTGATTTAAGGATTTATTAAACCGAGAATTCTAAGCCAATAACATTACTTATGAGGCACATGGCACCTAGGTAAAGGAAGGAATTGAGCAAGCAGATCCATGAGCTTTTGGAGAAGGGTTTCATAAGGAGGAGCATATTCGAGTGGGGAGCACCAATCGTCTTTGCTACAAAGGCGGATGGCTCTCTTCAACTTTCCATTGGTTATAGAGTATTAAATAAGCTCACAAAGAAGAACCGATATCCTCTTCCTAGGATTGATTTTTGACTAGTTGTTAGCTCTTTGGTATTCTCCCAGCTTGATTTAGCCATAAGATTCCATCATCTTAGGATCGCCAATGATAGCATAAATAAGACCGCATTTAGGACACCAGACAGATTCTTCGAGTGGTTGGTTATGCCATTTGGGCTAACCAATGCCCCAGCCTACTTTGTTGATTTGATAAGTCGCGTCTTTAGAGAGGTCCTAAATAAGTTTGTAGTGGTATTCGTGGATGACATCTTGGTATTTTCCAAGAATATGGAGGAACATATCGTTCATTTAGAAGAGGTTCTTTGCCACTTCGTAGTCATCATTTGAGAGCTAAGTTTTTGAAGTGTTACTTTTGGAGAGAGGAGGTACGTTTCTTGAGGCACGTGGTCTCGAAGGAAGGTTTGGCTGTTGACCCCGCTTAGGTGATTGCAGTGCAAGATTGGAAGGCGCCCAAGAACATCACCGAAGTTAGGAGCTTCCTAGGAATAGCGGGCTACTGTTATAAGTTCATTAGAGACTTTGCTAAGATTTCGACACCATTCATGCGTCGTACTAAGAAGAATAAAGTATTCGTATAGGACGTGGATTGTGAGGATTCCTTCACAGAGCTTAAGAGAACCATTATTAGTGCACTAGTTTTAGTTTTACCCAATGGAGTTAAGTCTTTTACTGTATACACTGATGCATGTGGGATGGGTTTAGGAACGATGTTGATGTAAGAAGGGAGGGTAGCTTATTATGGTAGTAGGCAGTTGAGGACGCATGAGAAGAACTAACCTACCCACGATTTGGAGTTAGCTGCCATAGTTTTTGCACTCAAGTCTTGGAGGCACAATTTGCTTGGAGAACGATTTGAACTTTTCACCGACCACAAGTCATTGAAGTATCTATTCTCGCAGAAGGACTTGAAATTGAGGCAGTAGCGGTGGATGGAGTTTTTGGCATCGTACGATTTTGAGATAGCTTATACCCCTGGCAAGGGTAATGTGGTTATGGATGCATGAAATAGGAAGAAGGCAACCCTTATTCCTTTGTTCATAGAGTGAAGGAGCTTGGAGTTTATTTCTACTTTTGATTTTAGGCCCTCTACGAACATTACCCCTGAATTGTTAGCTATGCTTAAAATGAGGCCTACCCATATGGATCAGATTTGCTCGAAGCAGCGGGAGGATTTGAAGCTCATGGACATTATGGATAGGATTAGACGAGGAGATGTCTCTAGACATCCCCAATGTTATTCTATAGATGGAAGAGGGCGGCTTAAGGGAGATGGAAGGCTTTGTGTTCCCCGCATTAGTGACTTGGTTAAAGCAGTTTTAGAGGAAGCACACCATTCTCATGTGACTATTCATCTGGGTGGTGACAAAATGTATTGGGACATGTAGTGGATGTTTTATTAGAATGGCATAAAGAAGGATGTGGCGAAGTTTGTAGCTAAGTGTATTATTTACCAAAGGGTTAAGGTGGAGCAGCAGAAACCCGATGGATTACTTCAGTCCTTAGATGTGCCAGAGTGGAAGTGGGACAAAATTTCGATGGATTTCATAGATGTTTGCCCCATTCTAGAAAGGGGAATACTAACATTTAGGTAATCATGGATCGTTTGACCAAAAGTGCCCACTTCATTCCTATTAAGAACAAGGGGACTGTATCTTATTTGGCATCACTATATGGTCGAGAGATAGACCGACTTCATGGAATTCCCTCTTGCATAGTGAGTGATAGATACCCTATTTTTACTTTCGAGTTTTGAAGAAGCTTGCAAGAGGCTTTAGGGACGCATCTTAGATTGAGTACGGCCTATCACCCTCAGACTGATGGCCAAACATAGAGAGTTAATAGAGTGCTTGAGGACTTGTTGCGGATGTGCATTTTGGATTTTGGAGGAGCTTGGGAGGATCGTCTTCCATTTGTGGAGTTCCCATATAATAACGGTTATCAAGTAAGCATAGGAACGACACAATTCGAGGCTTTATATGGGAGACCTTGTATGTCACCTTCATGTTGGTTGGAGTCTATGGAGAAGTTGATGCTTGGGCCTGCATGGTGAGGGAGAATTGGAGAAAGTGGATTTGATTCGGCGAAGGATGAAGATGGCTCAAGACAGGCAGAAATCTTATGCGGTCAAGCGGAGGAGAGACATCGAGTTTGAGGTTGGAGACTTAGTTTTTATCAAAGTATCCCCGCTTAGGAAGGTGGTAAGGTTCGGATTGAATGGAAAATTAGCCCCTAGATTTTTGGACCATTTCCTATCATGGAAAGAGTTGGGAAGATGGCTTACCGAGTGAAGCTACCAGAAAGGATCGTAGGAGTGCACGACGTTTTTCATGTTTTACACTTGCAAAAGTGCTAACATGACTCAACGGAGGTCATAGAGCCTAGTTAGTTAGAGGAGGTGGAAGTAAAAAGGGAAGCAGCGGTTTGGTGTATTCCTACAAAGATCATTAGATGAGACACCAAGCGACATAGGAATAAAGAAGTTCCATTAGTAAAGGTGCAATAGGGAGACGATGTTGCAGACGCTTTGTGGGAGATTGAAGAGAAGATTCGTACTTCTTATCCTCATCATTTCGATTGTAAGTTTTTGAATTTTCTATTTTCAATCTTTAGTTCTGTATAGGTTCTTTCCTTTATTATCCTTTGGGAGGGTAGAACTTATGATTTAACCTATGGATGATAGGATTTGATGTAAACATGTTAATATAACATATTATGAGTGATGTGTGACAGTGGTTGCAAGTGTTTGCTAGTGGATGCTAATGGATGCATATACTTACACTAGGCATTATTATCTATTAGGGATCAACCTAACTAGGATACTAGAGCATATGTATATGGATGTGTGGGCATTTTATTTTATTTTCCATGATTGCTATAAATGGATGGTTTTCATATGATTGTTGCATTCGAATGATGTTTGTAGCATGCATATAGAACTATCAGTTATCATTAGGGAATTTGCATTCATTTGGATACATGGCACAGACATGATTACATAAAAAGGTCAACTGAATCAGTGGACTGCCTAATATTTTGCGTTAGTTAGGGGCAAAGATACTACACTAATCACATAAGTATCATCAATTATATTAGAAAAGTTCAAGAACAATGGATGAATGGATAATGGTTGAGTAGTTAGTTGTAGAACTTAGATGAAAACATTTAGTACATTATTTTATCCTCTGAGATTTCGGGGACGAAATCCCTTAAGGAGGGGAGAATGCAACAACCCGAAATTTAACCCATAATAATTAATTTGTTAATTAATTGAAATGATAAAATAACTTTGTGAAATTATCAGAGTTGAGACACGGGAGTTGCACAATTATGTCCGTGGTAATTTTCTGGTCAATTTGCATATATAGAACGTCGGAATCTAAGCTAATATGAGCAAGTTATGAATTAAACAAAAATAAAGAAGAATCGAAAAAATGGGCTAAGTCTTGGTCGACCTAGGCACTAGGGCGATCGATCGCTCGGTCGACCCGCCTCATCTTTTGAAAGAACAAAAGTTCGTTTCGTTCGTTCGAATGTTGTACATGTCAATTGAGTTCTTTTAACCAATCCGGTCCTTCTGTTCTTGCATCTGATGGCTCCTATTCAGCCTATGACATGGTTGCATCATATACAATCCCCAAATTCAACGGTCCAAGATCCACTTCTACACCTATAAATAGAACCCTATGCCTAACACTTTTTCTGATTCTAGATTTTCTCCACTTGGGTTCACCTTTTCAGGAAGAACCCTAAAAGGAATAATTTTCCAAGAAGAGAATCTTTTTAATAAAAATATTTTAATACCCTCAAGTGGATCCAGAAAGACCAAAAGGGAAGAGCTTAGGACCATAGGTGAGTGGTTGTAATTATTTTAGATTTCTTTAAGTAATTTAAAATAATAGGGTTTCCAATAATTGTAGTTTTACTACGATTTTTGGGATAACCTTTTTAATAGTTTATTTACAATTTTTAGAATTATTTTCAGTCTATTTCTTTTAGCTATTCTTTTCAGTAAATTTTAGTTTATTTTTGTTAGTTACAGTTTTTCCATTTATTTACAGTTTATTTACAGTATTTTAATTCAGTTTCAGTTGTGTGTTATATACGTCTTTTTCCTACGCCTTGGATTTTCTTCTATTTTCAGTTTTTTTTATTTCTTCTTCTTCTTCTTCTCTGCGTATGGATTAGAATAGATTAAACACGAGTATGGACTAAAATTCTAAGAATACTGAAATAACGGAAGATAAGATGTAAATTGTAAAGATTGTAATAAAAATGGAATTAAGACTGAAACTGAGCCTAATTATGATATTGATGTTAGAATTGGACTGATTAAAGATAATTGGCCAATTTATAATTAGAATTATAACTAAAAAGAGTATAAGATGAAAGAAGCTTATTTTTACACTTAGACCTTGGGTTAAGTAACAAACATGATTATAACGTAGGTTATAATAAGAAATATAATAGAGTGCGGCTTATTTTAGGACCTAGGAAAAATTAATAAGCACAGATACTAAGAACAAATAACGGCTTATTTAAATAACTTATCTAAGTTAATAAGAAAAGAATTAAAGTAGGACATGTACCAAATAACATTCCCCTATTTTTATGGACATGGTGTTTCACATAACCCTGAAGTGAAAGGAGGTGTCTCACATAACCTTGAAGTGAGACGAGGTGTCTCACATAATCCTGAAGTGAGACGAGGGTTGCACACTTATGCAAATAACGGCAGTAAATGGTCAACAAGTAGAAATCCAAATAATGGGGATTTGGACAAGGGGCGCAACTAGATATTATTTGGATGACGAGCCAGTACCAATAGCATTTCCCATATCATTTCTTTGGACACGGTGTTTCACATGACCCTGAAGTAAAACGAGGTGCCTCACATAACCTTGAAGTGAGACGAGGTGTCTGACATCACCCTGAAGTGAGACGAGATATCTCACATAATCCAAAAGTGAGACAAGGGGCATGCTTATGCTGGGGCTTGAGGTAATAAGAAGACCCAATAGGTGGAACAACAGGTAACATGAGCATGTGGCGGTTAAGCGTGTGACTTCCATTCGAGTGCACGGTAATCGTTATGAGTTCTAAGTGCTTAGTGTATGCCTTTCGTATGCACCAATGTCTACTGCGTAGGGAGCTTTAGCATGCAGTCCATAGTAGATTCTATGGAATAGCAGACTGATCAAAAGGGTAGTATTATGGATTCAGCGTAAACTTCGCAGCTATAAAAAATAAGTGCAAACAATATGTTTATCTAGTTAATTCGTGTCTCTGTTTTTTTTCTTTCCTTTTATATATATTAGAACTGTTGTAAGGTCTATTACTTTTACTTTGCTTAAAGAATCTAGTAATTACTTTCATTCATCAAACTTTTAATCAGACCCACTCCTATATTTTCCTTTTTTCCCTCCAGAGGTAATCGGGGGCAAGGAAGATAGACCGCAGCTTCTTGGAGACTTAGAGACCCTATCATGAATTCCTCCTTTTGTTTCCAGCTTTTTATTCTTTTATTATATTAGCACTGTATTGAGGGAAAATTTTGTGTTTGTATTCTGGTTTTTATGATGAGACCGAGATTTTATTTTCATAAGACAGTTGTATTTGGTATTTGAAACGTATGTGGTTTGACTGAGGTTTATGAAGTATTAATTATTAAAATCATTTATTGTTTTTAATTACTTCTGTTGTGTTATTATCTATCTATTTATCTTGTGAATCTTTGTCTCTGCTAGTTTTAGTTATACCTACAACGTACCATGCCTTTTAGTGTGCTCCTTTAGCTATACTAAGGGTTGTGGGTTGTTTCAGAAACTCTATATTTTAAATCATACAAATATATAGATATTTTTCGAGTAACTCAAAAAGGATACTAAGGAACTAGGTGCCATCAAACAGTATCATACACCCCCTTACCAAGAAAGGTAATAATCAAGAGAAGTGTTTACCATTCGAATACATCTCTTTCCCAATTTTAAGTTATTTTCGAGCCACTCGAACCAGTTAACTTAAAAATGTCTCTCATATTTCAAAATCCCCTTTTTTGAAACAACACTTTACATTTTCCAAAAAAACATTTATCACTAACTCGCTATAGTTACATTTAGATTTGAAGTAGTTTCGATTGTACAATGATAAGGAGAATAATTTACTAAGTAGCCCACAGTGTTCGCGTAGGCGAACATCCGATCATCGCTTAGTAGATTATTCAGATCATCACAAAATAATCAAGACCTATTCTCCCAAATTAACCCAAAGAAAACACTTTTTACCTAACCTTTTCATTCCTAGAATCTTATACCTGAACCAAAAATATTTTCAAATAACTCTATTATTATTTTTCCAATCCTCGAAATCCTTTTTTCAGAAGTCCTGGGATTTTAGTCCTTAAGTTTCCACTTAAATTCTTTTTAATTAAAAGACACCTTCTTATAAATTCATCTTATAAATAAAATTTTATAAAATCATTTTCCAAATATTTTATTTAAAGTATTCTAACTAATAAATAAACATCTTTCGTTAAATCAATTTTTATCCCAACATTTACATTGAATGCCTTATAGTCAAATTGTGAAAATTAATTCACAAGGCATTCATTTCAACGTTTTGCCTATTTCTATTTACTCAACCCAAATCTTGAAAAGGAAAGCTACCAATACACACTAAAAATAGTCAATTGTCAAACCAGACGAGCACGATTAAACAAACACTACATGATAATAATTAATTATTATTATCTTTTAGCAAACAACACCTCAAAAAAGTTATACTATTTTTCAAATCATTCTTATATACAAAACATGTTTCTAGGTAAAATTATTTCATTTACCCAATTTCAAAACAATACCATGTCAGTTTTCCTTGTTCAAGTGTTTAGGAACCCTTATTGACACTCGACCAGAGTTCTTAAGCTACTTAACAGATAAATCAACATAATATAAAGCATTTTATGTCACTTTCAAATATGCAATCTTATACAATACACTCATACTCATTCTAGAGTCTCACTTAGCCGACCTCAAAAGAGTTTACCGCCACCAGAGCTAAGGTTATTGCTTAACCTTGAGCTCTAATACCACATGTACACTTTTCAACCATCCGGTCAGTGACGACCGGTGGTTATTCAACTGTCCCATCACCATCGTGTCATACATTGGTACCTCGAATCCACCAGCCTTGCAACAACAAGCACCTAGCAAACCAACCCATCAAGTCCTTATACTACCTCTCCGGGACGTGTATGGGTAGGAATCTCTAGCTCACCACCAAACAGAAAGCGATAATCACCTATCACGTTAATCCAAACAATGGAAACAGATCCGATCTCGGTCTCTTCAAAAAACTTTCAATAATTTCCACTAAACTCAACCCCAGTTCTTTAGGAAATAAACAATAAAGATAAGATCGAAGTTTACCTCCTAACTGTTTGTGGATGGATTTCATTGTCATTTATCCTAGAAGAACAAAACTAGATTTATGCACACAGGTCATCATCATTGAGTATGACTGTGCCATATAACTCACGTGTTTCTCGTAGGTATTTCCAAAGTTATGTATAGGTCTAGATTTGATAGTCGGTTATTTAACTATCAAATAAACAATCATTCAACGTTGAGTCAACTCCATATGAGATGTACCAAGCCTTTATTAATTAATCTTCAATTAATAAAATTGCTTATAAACTTGATCAAAAGATCCTTTCAAAAACACTTCCCTAAACCCTTAACATTCCTTTGTACTTGAGGAAATCATAAGAATTTACCAAAACATTTTTGAAATTCCCTTTCCTCAAAATTTCATATTAAATGGCAAAACAATTCCCTTTCAAAAACATTACCTCCTATAAAACACATTTACGCATCCTTTATAAAAATTCTTTTTATAAGTTTCCTTCACATTTAAACCGCTTAAAAGTTTCAAACAGATTTAAAACTTCTTTAAAAAAATATCTAAATTAATTTATAAAATCTCTTTCTATTTTTAAAACAATTTAAAAATCTTCCTTCATAATTCCTTTATAGAATCTCCTTTATAAAATATCAATTTTAAAATATCATTTGTAAATCACTTTTGGTAAAACCTTTTATTTAATAAACCCATTTTATAAAAAGAAGATATTATTTAAAATAACTTTATAAAATAATAATAATGTTAAAAATCATTTATAACCTTTAAACCCAAATTGATTAAAGAATTAAAGTTAATTCAAAAACATACTTTAGTAAATTCGAAAAGAGGCTAAGTAATCCCAATGGTACTATTTAAAGTTACCATTCAATTTCCATTTCAATTTACTTAAAAGTTATTTACATAGATCAACATATATGTCAATACACTCATATCCAAATCATGGAATAACATGATAATATGAACTAACTAGCATATACATATCCAAATAACATAATAGTAGGATAGTTAATTATTGTCTAATTATTTAATTAAGTTAAGTTAAGACTTAAGTACGATTAATTATGATTTAAATAAGAATTTAACATATAACTAATTTTTTAAAAAGAGTTTTAAAATTTTTAAATCCCGTGTTTTCCAAAAGTAAAAGTGTTTTAAATGAACTTCTTTTTCAAAGATGGTTTTGAATACAAGTGATTCAAGTGTCGATACTATTAAGGAACCATATAATTGTGAATGAGTTATAATGTAGATTATTGGGCTGTTTGGACATGTTAGCATAATAAATCCATGTTCTGCTATAAATTGATTGATTATTTGTTTGTGTGGACATGTGTTAGTAGAATAAATCCTCATTCTACTATAAATTGTTTGGTTGTTTGATTGTTAGTTTGTTCGTGTGAACATGTGTTAGCGTAATAAATCCATATTTCGTTATTAGTTGATTGAATTGTTTGGAGATCTATTTAGCATGACAAATCACCATCCTGCTATTATGTTATATGGACGTGTATATGCTAGTTAGCTTATATTGACATACTATTACCTGATTTGGATATGAGTTGTATTTATATATATGTTGATCTACGTAAATTACTGTTAAGTGAATTGAAATTGAAATTGAATGGTAACTTAAATTAATACCGTTGGGATTGATAAGCCTCTTTTTGGAATTTATAAAGTATGTTTTTGAACTAACTTCTATTCTTTAATCAATTTGGGGTTTAAAGATTTAAATGATTTCCAAGTTATACTATTATTTTATAAAGTTTTTGCAAGTGATAACTTGCTATAAAAGGGGGATTTACTTAAGGTGTTTTACAAAAGATATTTCGTAAATGATATTTTATAAAAGAAATTTATAAAGGATTTAAAAAGGAAAGTTGTGCAAATGGTTTGAGATTTCGAAAAGAGTATTTTTCTAAAAATTTAACTTGTGAATTTATAAAGAAGTTTTATATATAAATTGAAATAATTTATGAAACAAAGAGATGTGGAAAGAATGTCTGATTTGTGTAGCATAATTCGAGTTGCCTATTGTTTACTAGGTTTTTCACCTGGGATAGTGACATAACCAATGTGCAAAGTGCGATCTATGATTGATTTCATGGCGTAATTCCAGAGGCAGAGATAGACTGTAGTTAAGTTTGGATTTCTTTTGGATAGAGACATAACCATTGAGTTGCGATCCATGGTCGATACCAATTGGTACTTTCTATATCTATTTTTAAAAGATTTCCAAGTATTTTTAAAAAGAATGTTTTGTGATTATCCCGATGAGATAAGTATATGAAGCAATTTAAAATTAGTTTATGAGGCTTTAGTGATTTCAGTGGGAAAGGTAATCTTTGTTTTGGATGTTTGTTTATTTGATAGTTAAATAACCGACTATCAAATTTTGGCCCAAATATGCAATCCTTCTTAATTTTGGTGGTAGGGAAACGATTTCCTGCTCAACACTGAAGGATTTTAACTCTGGAAATATCTAGGGAAAACATAAGAATTATATGGTATAGTTACCATTGGTGGTGCTATAATGTATGTATAAACTCATTTGTTCTTCTAGGATAAATGATAAAGAGATCCGTCCACTTAAACAGTTAGGAGGTGATCCCCGCTCTTATGTATTATTTGATTATTTCCTAAAGAACTGGTATTGAGCACTCCGAAAAATCGACGATTGGTTTGTGGAGCACCTGGGAAGTAGAAGAGTGTACTCGTAAGAGATGACTTGAAAATGTAACCACTCCAAAACCATCTACGATTCTATGGAGTGGTGTCATGATATATTAAGATGTTGGGATGCATATGTAGTTCCAAGACTCGTTGGGATGCGGAAATCCATAGGTGATTCCAAGATCTATATTGAGATTTGGGAATCCTTACGTGATTCCAAGATCCGTGGGGTATGGGAATCCATATAGGATTCCGCGATCTATTTTAGCGCTGTGCGTAAGATGGAATACCGGATGTAGCCTCATCAGCGAAAAGGACTAAAACCAGAGATAAGAGACATGTCCAGTAGGGTTGGCAAACCCATAAGGTTTAGTCAGCTCCCTTTTCTAGGAATATCTATCAGTTTTGGCATGCCGAGAGTGATACACTCGATCTTAGCAAGACCATTTATGTTTTCCCTATAGTACCCCGGCTAGATGGGTATGATGCTTCGGAAGGATAACTCTGATCCTTATGTAGGAGGACCATTCTCAGTGGTTCAAAGGCACCTCCATGGAAATCCTACACAATTAGCAAATGCTCCTTATCATTTTTTTTTTATATCTAGTATTGTTGTGATGTATACTGCACGAGCATCACAACTATTTGACTATTATTATCTTCACCCATAGACATTATTATAATATCACTGGATTTTATATAAAAGTGTTTTGGTTATCATAAGGTAAAAACCCGTTCGTGTTTATGTGTGGCGTGGTCTTACAAGATACCTTTGATTTTAAAAGATTTCTAAAAATAATAATTCAGTTGTTTGATTTTACTCACACCATACCCATGTCTGACCCGAAGTTTTATTTTCTTTCCCTTAAACTCTTGGGTGCTCAAATTTTTACAAGCAACCAAGTAGTCCCGGTTTTTTATGGATGCATTTTGGGTAGAGCTTGGAGTAGGAGGCTTCATAGATAGTTAGTTATTATCTTATTTCTGCTGTATATTATGTACTCTATATTTGATGTATATAGACAGGATGCTATAACTGTCCTAGGTTAGAAGTTGTATTAGTATTACTCTGATGTATTAATTCGAAATGTCTTTGTAAAGTATTATGTGATTAATCTATGTTATTCCGTTGCGTTGTGAGATTTTGTGTTGGTTCTTAGTTCTTCTATCTTCTACCTCCCAGCAATCCACCTTTTTGTTCAATTTGAGTTGACATGTGCGGTTTACTATCAGCTTAGAGTGTACTAAATGGTGGGTTGTTCCAATAGTAGATAGATTGACTAAGAGTGCTCATTTCATTCTAGCAAAGTCAACGAGGACAGAACCTACTTTGACAAAGTTATTTATGAAGAATGTGGTTAGGCTGCATAGAATTCCTAGTATTATCATTAGGGATAGAGATTCTTTGTTTACTAGTGAGTTTGAAAAGAGTCTACAGGAAGCATTAGGAACCAAGCTCAATACGAATACTGCTTACCATCCACAGACTGATGGGTAAACGAAAAGAGTTAATAAAGTATTAGAGGATTTGTTAAGAGCTTGTGTACTAGATTTTGGGGGATCGTGGGAGGACCCTCTTTATTTAGTCGAATTCACATATAACAATAGTCATCGGATGAGTATTAGGATGACATCGTTTGAAGCATTGTATGGAAGACCATGCAAATCTTCTGTATATTGGTTGGAGAGTGGGGATAGATTGGTTCTTGGTCTAGATTTGGTGGAAGAAGCCACAGAGAAGGTTGAGTTGTTCCAACCTAGGATGAAGGAAGCTCGGTCTAGGCAGAAAAGTTATGTTGACAGGAAAAGGAAGGACTTGGAATTTTCTATTGGAAACTATGTGTATATTAAGGTTTCACCGATGAAGGGTGTGATTAGATTTGAAAAGTTAGCACCCAGATTTGTTGAACCTTTTCATATTGTTGAAAGAATCAGGAAACTCACTTATAAAGTGGAGTTACCGAATAGTTTAGCTGAAGTCCATGACGTTTTTTATATTTCTCATCTTAGAAAGTGTGTTAGAGATCCGGAGACCACTATAACACCTGCATTGTTAGAAGATTTAGTTGTAGATCTGAATTTGACCATAGTTAGGAAGCCGATTCAGATTGTGGCTAGAGATAAAAAGAGGTTAAGGAACAAGACAGCTAAATTTGTAAAGGTCCAATGGAGTGCCGATGCTCGAGACAGTACTTGGGAGACTGAGGGCGGGATTAGAGACTCTTATCCTGGTTTGTTTGATGGTATGTTTTACCTTTGATTGCTTTATTGTGTGCCTTATAGTGATTTCGAAGATAAAATTCTTTAAGGTAGGGAGTCTATAACACCCTATATTTTTATAACATTATCTAGGATATTTAATTAGTTAAATTAAATAAAATAATATGAAGATTAATAGGTTAAGATTTGATTAAGGGTGGCCATGCTAAGTTAATGTGTAAATTAAAATGAGAAAACATAAACTACTGTGTTAGGAAATGAGTCCTTATGCGAAATAGAAAAGGCTTATAACCTAAACCCTTAGAAATTGAAACTCACATTCATTCTCATTTTACCAAACTAAAAACTCTTAAAGCTGGCACCATTTTTGTTCTCGAGGAAAGATTAAAGCTAGGATTCAAGAGAAAGAAGATAATCAACCAATTCAACATAAAATCTCACATCTATTAATCTCAAAGCTAAGTTTAATAATTACTACATCTCATTTTCTTATGGTTTTCGGTTGTAAGATTAGATATGAAATGTTTTTGCAAGTATATTCCATGTTTTGATGATTAAAATTATATATTTGTTTGTTGGTGAATTATGCATGTTCGTATTAGTATTTATTGAATGTTTGATATGAAAACTCTATTAAGTGATATCCAAATGCCTTGAAAATTTAAATATAGATCAGAAATGACAATTTAGAAATGGTTTCAATTTTCATAATTTTCTAAATTTATGCGGATTTCGTATTAATTTTCTAGTGAAGAAAATGATTTATTGGGTTATAAATTATTTACGGCTAAAATAATAATTATTTGGGTTTGAAATTTTTATATGTTTGAAAACATATTAAAATACATTTTTGGGATCTTTCTAAATTTTTTCTAAGTGATTTGATGAATGTATAAAATTATTTAAGGTATCAGACTTAAATGTTTTATATGTTTAATTAAGGAGAAGGGGCATTTTATAAAATTAAATTATTATTTATTTCTGAAATTAGTGGCAACGCTTTTTTGAAACGTATTCATTAACCAATGAGAATTTGATAAACAAAGCTGGTCAGTTGAAAAGTTATCCTTTTTAAGTTAATAACAAGAAAATCATGCTTTTAGCATGTTTCAGCCATTGTAGGCATCAAATCTTCCGACCCAGACCATCCAACAAAGTCGAAAAGTTGTAGCTTTCAACAAGGTCAAAGTTTAATGCATATGGTATCAAGTTACTTGGTACTAATGAATTAAACAAGGTTGAAGGGTACTTAGTTGAAAGCTTGCTTGCCAAAGAGGTTGGGGTATGTGTTTTATAAACCAAAAACCTACACTTGCTTTCTTTCGAAAAGGTGCTTTCGACTTGGTTGCTTTCGACCGGGTCAGTTATTTAAAATAAAGGTTACAACCGCTTTATCGTTATTTTGTTTTTGAACCTTCCAACAAAGTCGAAAGGTTTACCTATTTTTAAAGACCAACCGCTTTTCCATGCTTTCGAAAGAAAACTTTCGACTTATATATTTTACCCTTGTTTTTAATTGAAGAATAACCCAAGCTTCAAGGAGTTCTTCTAAAGGAAGAGGCCAATTGTTTTAAATGATTTGTTTTAAAGCTTTCAAAGAAGAGCTTCCGACAAATTCGAAAGGTTACTTCCATCGATTTCGAAAGGTTTTTGTTCAATGATTTCGAAAGGTGTGAGTTCAATGATTTCGAAAGGTTTTAGTTCAATGATTTCGAATGTTTTGAGTTCAATGATTTCGAAAGATTTTACTTCAATGGTTTCGAAAGATATGAGTTCAACGGTTTCGAAAGGTTTTAGTTCAGTTGTTTCGATAGGTTTTAGTTCAATGGTTTCGAAAGGTTTAAGTTCAATGATTTTGAAAGGTTTGCTTTGAATGGTTTCGGAAGGTTTAGATGGAAGGTTTTCCAAAGGTGTTCTAAGGCAATGTCTTAAGCTGTTTTTAAAGTGGGATGTCTAAAGTTTTATTGCTTTTGAAAGGAATGATTTTAATAGTTTCGAAAGGTTTGATGTTTGGTTTCGAAAGGTAAGGTTTTGGCATTTGGCTTAGAAAATTAAAGGGTTTCACTTGGTTTTGAAATTGGTGTTTTCAAAATTTTAGAAAGAGGTACTTTCAAATTTTTAAATATTTTCACCAACTAAGGTTTGAGTAAAGAAGATATATATAATATGGTAATGGGATTTTGAGTGAGGCATAATGATTATATATTTTTCTTGTTTGAGTTTTATTTAAAGGTTTTAAATCATGTTGAAAATGTTTTCATGGAAAATTCCCACAGGGGATTCTTAAGTGAAAATGACTCAGATATTAGAATACTAATATGGGGTCGCGCTCTATAAATTAGCTATTAACCCCAGTTAATTATTGTCCAAAATTCCAGTGTGTAGGCTTGATCACAGGTAGACTAAATGTGACGACCTGCCTTTTCGAACAGTTCAAGTCGATAAAAAAACCACACATGGTCGACCCAAATCATTCAAAAAGATGAATTATCAAGGGTTTTTTTCAATAATAGAAAAGAAGTAGAGAAAAGAACAATATATAGAATCTCTCAGCAGAAGGATAAAATATAGTAATAACATAATTACAAAGCTATTTATCAACACACATTTGATTCCATCTCAATATTATCAAAGTTGTATATTTAACTAAACATACCAATATAATGCAGCGTAATAATAGTAGTAAGTGTTGTCTTCCAATCTCCATCTTCGTCTTCAAGTAACTAATGTCTTCAGGAACTGAAATAACTTGTGCTGACCCGAGCATTATGAAAAGACAATACACTCGAGTCAGGACTATATATTCTTATGTAAGTAAATTCAAATCGAACAATATAGGTACAATAATTTAAGAGACTAAACAAGTTGCATCGACTTTGTATGCGCAATCAAATTCAAATTGGAATTAAATTTTCGCATTTCGATTTACGAATTCATATTAAACTTATTAGTAATATACTCATTTTCGAAAATAATCTCTTCGGCCGAATTCTCAATTTTATTTCACAGAACCATTTTTAAAAATAACTTTTATTTTCCAACATTTTATTTGTAAATACCATCTTTCAATTAACCTTTCAAAATATATTTTTGTGAAAACCCTATTTCTAAACAATCTTATTCAAATCAAAATTATTATAATTAATTATCATAATTAGATGAACCCATAATACAGTTAAAACCGTATAGTTAAATTGGGAGATAAATTACAAGATGTTGACTTAAAATCCATCACCTATCCGATCAATGGTACATAAAAGGATAATTGCTCATAAACTGGTCGAACACAATTCATACAACCAAACAATCAATCAACGGCAACAATAAATACAAACACATCATTATAATCAAGAAATAAATATAATAATGAAATGAGTGTTTATTTTTTTGAATAGATGTAACTAATGAAGTATAGTTATTTAATTATGTTAACTATAATTAAATTCAATGCCTTTTTATTTACCACTAAATTATACTTCGTTAAATGTGTTGATACTTTACATTAGGATGCTCTATTCGTCAATATGAATCTAACATCGAAGACTGTGTATAAAAAAGATTCTGTATGGGTAGTTAAACATGTTTATAATTTAGAAATTTAATAAACAAAATCAAAGTAACTAAATTAAAAAAAATCAACTTACCTGGGCCCAACAAGCCCAAATACCTACGTATCCTCATGCGCATGAACATAGCTTTCTCCATTTACATTTTCAAATCGTTTGTACTATATCCAGGGACGTAACTAGCCTATGGGTCAGGTGGGCAACCGCCCATTCCAGGAAAAAGAAAATTTAAAAGAATAAACAAAGAGCTATATTTCATCCTAAACCCCTACCACATGCACAAACTATAAGTATAGAAAAGGTTTTGAAGTGATTGCACATTAAAACTAGAGTGGTGTTGGAGTATTGCTTCTTCTATGTTTGGAAGTGAATGCACTTTAAGACTAGACATGTTTATACTAATTTTTCTCTATTATAACTCTGACATAACTACATAATTAAAAGTTAGTGTTAATTTATTTTCACTATTCTATGATGAAACCATCTTTATAATGAGAACAAACATCATCCCTCAATACGATGCGTTATAGTTTGTTTGAAAAAAAACCACAAGATGACATACAATGAAAAATTGCTAAAAACATTAAGCATGAAGCTATGGATGGATTTCCAAGATTTTCACTAAGCGCAATTTGAATGGAGTACTTACTATTTAGTCATCAATGTTTACTCATATGGAAGTTTGTCAAAATTATTCATATTAATGCAATTTATATAGACTCAGTATTATATTTTTGGTAATTATTATGTGTAAATGTGCCAAATCCTAAAGCAAATTAGTTAAATCATTTTTTTTTCATGAAATGTTTTTGACATCTACGCAGTTATGCCCCGCAAAGCAAAATTCTGGTTACGTCAGCCTGTATCATATATATGAAAATTGAATTCCCGTGCATGCTCACGTTTATTACTTTCATGCGCCTATCCACTTCCTTCTCCATCTATTTTCTTCCTTCACCGCTATAGCATATACGCCATGTTTTACAATCTTGCACATATTTCCACCTGACTAACATTTCCATGCACACATATTCTTCGTCGCCTCTGCGCATACTCTACACCTCACAGCCACACGTTCTCTTCATGGCCTAAAGCCAACACTAGGCCCACGGCCCAACTAAACACATGCGTATGCCTCCCTCCCATCACATTCAAACGCATGTACATGCTTGCAAAAGCATTCATCCTCCCCTGTACACTTTTTCCTTGTCCAAATGCATGCAACTCACCTTTCCATACATGTATCTCCAACCTCCTTTATTTCTCATCTTCCATGCATGCGTCTACTCCTCCATGCATGCCTTACATCCAAAAATAAACGTATTCACTCATCCGTGCCTTGCCTTCTTTTTCTCCATGCGTGTGTCTCTTTTTCACGTTGTTGTGTATATTTTCTATGCAGAGCAAAAGAAAAGTGTGTATTTTTGTGTTTTTTTTCACGTAATGGAGAAATTAAATAATAGGAAGAAGAAAAGAATTAAAATGAAAACGGCGGCTGTGTGTTTGAACTAACAGAGAAAATATAAAATATTCATCTTTAAATTTCATGCGTGAAGAAAAAGATGAACAAAACTTTTCATTTTCATTCAAAAATAAAAAATGGAAAAAAGGTGATGCCTCTCCTTCGTAACTTCCTCTCCACTTCACTAAATCGAACGCAACTTGAACGAAAAACGTAGATCTTTATGTCCTCTACAACTTTGATGTTAGACATTTTGGCTAAATTTTTGTATATGGAGAGTTATTATTATTATTAGATGAAAAAGGAAGTATAAATATGAAGGTTATGTTTCCCAAAAAGAAAAAAATATTTTCATGTCTTTTTTTCATAGTTTTCATGACCGTGCCGTGTCTTGAACCGTGATGATTGAAGGTTTAACATTTTGATGGTTCAACCGGTCGAACCGTCGGAACCGTGATTTTTTTTAAAAAAATTGCACATTTATCTACAAACTATACACAAAAATATTGAAATAATAATATTATATAGACAAGCTGTAGACGGCCGACCTTCAAGGTATACAAACTTGATGAGTCTTACAGTGGTATTAGAGTAGTTTGCAGCAGTGAAGAACAAAATGATAAAGTTAGTGGTTTAAAATTTGAAACGATAATGATTTTTATATATTTACTTATTTTCTTCAATGCAATGAAAATAAGAAAGAATTACACAATGATAATGTTAGAAAAAACAAAAGAACCGTGGTTCAACCTGGTAAAATTGACGGTTGAACCGTTGGTTTAAAGGTCCGACCAAGGTTCATCGATAAATGAGGTCCGATTGAGTTTCGGACCGTGGTGGTCCAAGGTTTAAGGTTATTCGAGGTTGGACCGCGGCAGGGTTGGGTTACGAAAACACTGCTTTTTTTGTTGTTACCCTCACTATTATATATATTAGGAAATGAAGAATAAGAATTTAACCCGTGCTCCCCCTTTCTTATTTGCAAAGTTAAGCATTAACTCACAAAAAAAAAAACTAGACTATGTTGTAATATACATTAATAATAGGGATGAATATGCTAAATATGAAAGGGCATTATTGTAATCTGCACTGCATAAGTAGTCTATAAATATGGAGCTTGATTGTATTGTAAAGATATATCTCTCTCATTCAATAGAATTGTTCTCTCCCTAATTGCCTCCATTCTCTTTATTCTGTAACACGTTATCAGCACGAAGGAATGCGAATTAATTATTGACCTCAACCTATTCACCTTCAAACTTTCCAACTTCTCAGCAAGTAATTAAATATTAATTACTTTGACCGTTTCTCTTCTGACCATTCCAATTCTATGGCTATTTATATTCAAAATCCTATTATATATATTAGTGCAGACGAGTCTTTTAGAATATATCCACATACATTCTATTTCTTATTTCCTTTACAACAGCAGGTAAAGGAATTGTTCTTGCATTTCTTTATAAACTCGTTACTTTTCCTCTCTCCAAAAAGGTAATTGTCAATATCATATTTTTTTTTGATAAAGCTATCAAGTCAGCACATGCTAGTTTGGGGTTCGCTTCTATATTTTTCATGTCTTTTCTTGTATCACTCTTATTTTTATTCTTTGGCTTCTAAATTCAATATTATTATTATTATTTTTCCCTTTGCGGATTTATTGCCAAATAAAATTCAAAAGTTTGGAATGGAATATACGCAAAGGCTGACTTTCCTTTCTTATTTGATAAATACATGAAAGTTGCAAAATCCAAATGTTTGGTTTTGTTGATACAATTTATTTTTTTGGTATAGTTGTTTGATACCATTATTGAAGACTTTCCATTTTTTTTCTTCTTTTTAGCTGGAAACAAACAAATAGTGAATGCTGTTGTGGCGAATATATTCACCTTATGCAATTTATTTTATGAACAGTTCACAAAATGACAAACATCGCCAAGCTTGAATTTAAAGCTTTGGATATATCTGGAGACAACTACTTATCATGGATACTGGATGCTGAGATTCATTTGCAATCTCAATGCTTAGAAAATGCCATTAAAAATGGCAATACTATGTCCCAGCAGGACAAAGCAAAGGCTCTAATATTTTTAAGACGTCATATCCATGACGATCTAAAAACAGAATATTTGACTGAAAAAGACCCTCTCCACTTATGGAACTCCCTGAAGGAGCGTTATGACCACCAGAAGACGGTCATACTTCCAAACACTAGGCAAGAGTGGTTGAACCTGAGGTTTCAGGACTTTAAGTCCGTAAGAGAATATAATTCTGCAATGTTTAGAATCACTTCTAAATTGAAATTATGTGGAGAAAAGGTGGATGACGCACAAATGCTTGAAAAGACTTTCTCAACATTTCATGCCTCGAATATACTCCTACAGCAGCAATATCGAGAGCGTCATTTTACAAAATATTCTGAACTCATAAAATGCTTACTAATTGCTGAACAAAATAATGAATTGCTTATAAAAAACCATTCCTCAAGACCAACTGGTTCAACTGCATTACCTGAAGTTAATGCTAATTTTGCCCACTCTGGAAGAGGTAGGGGTCGAGGTCGAGGTAGAGGACATGGTCGTGGACGTGGATATAACTCTAGCAGAGGTGGTTATGGTGGTTTTAAAGGTAACAAAACCACCAACTTTAAAAAGCAACAAAAGAAAATTGAGCCTATAAAGAACAATGATTCAGCTTCAGAAAATAAAAGGCATTATGAGGAAGTTTGTTATAGATGTGGACGATCTGGTCACTGGTCACGTACATGTAGATCATCAAAGAAAACAGTTGAAGAATATCATCGCTCGAAGAATATTGAGGCAAATAATGCCGAAAAGTTACCTGAAAACACTAACCTGAAGTTAGATGATTTCTTCGAAGATGACAATGGAAATTTCATTAATGATGAAAATCTAAGTGCAATGATCAATGATATGACCGAGTTGATCAATTATAAATGTCTTGAAGTTTGTGACTTTCGTTTTATTTCATTAGCTTGCATCAATAAATCGGTTTGAAGTTTGTGTTCATTTAATTGTATTTCCCTTTGCAGTACTAGTAATGTGTAATGTGGATGTTGTTTTTAATCAATAGCCTATTTTAATCATATTACTTTGTTTGTTTACATTACATTTATTTATGCATACAAATTTTTAATGATTGACTAATCATTGTCTTTAATTCTTAAGGTATGGAACGCCATTTGGGTGATGATATATGCTTACTAGATAGTGCAACTACTCATATAATTTTGAAAAACCAGAAGTTTTTCTCTGAACTATCTAAAAATTTCTCAGCTAAAGTCTCCACTATAGCTGGATCTGCTAATATAATTGACGGGTCCGGAAGAGCCCATATAATATTACCAAATGGTACGCATATCTTTATTCAGAATGCATTATACTCAAGCAACTCTAAAAGAAATTTGCTGAGTTTCAAAGATATAAGAATGAATGGATACCATATTGAAACTATAAATGAAAACAACAAAGAATATCTTTGTGTTATTTCTAGAATTGAAAGCCAGAAGCTTATCCTAGAAAAATTTGGTACAATTTCAACTGGTTTATATTTTACAAAAGTTGGCATAGTTGAATCTCACTCTATAAATATGAGCCAGAAGCTCACAAATACAAAGACATTGATTCTTTGGCATGATCGCTTGGGTCATCCTGGATCAACTATGATGCGTAAAATTGCCAAAAACTCAAACGGACATGATTTATCAAACCAATTGAATTTACCAAGTGATTACTTATGTGCCCCATGTGCACAAGGAAAATTAATCACTCGACCTTCATATAGTAAAATCACCTCTGAATCTCCAACATTTTTACAAAGAATTCAAGGTGATATATGTGGCCCAATCCACCCTGAATGTGGACCATTCAAATATTTTATGGTATTGATTGATGCATCAACTCGTTGGTCACATGTCTGTTTACTTTCTACAAGAAATTTGGCATTTGCCAAGCTACTTGCTCAAATAATAAAATTGAGAGCACACTTCCCTGATCATCAAATTAAATCGATTCGACTAGATAATGCTGGAGAATTTACTTCTCAAGTATTTGATGATTATTGTCTATCATTGGGGATTGAAATTGAACATCCAGTAGCTCATGTTCATACTCAAAATGGTCTAGCAGAATCATTAATTAAGCGCTTGCAACTTATTGCAAGACCATTGCTTATGCAATCAAAACTACCTGTTTCAGCTTGGGGGCATGCAATTTTGCATGCATCGAAATTGGTTAAAATTAGACCAACATCCTATCATCAGCTTTCACCATCACAGCTCTTAACTGGATTTCAACCAAATATTTCACATTTACGAAAATTTGGTTATGCTGTGCATATACCTATTAATCCACCACTTCGTACTAAAATGGGTCCTCAACGACGGTTGGGAATTTATGTGGGATTTGATTCCCCATCGATAATTCGTTACCTTGAACCTCTTACAGGTGATGTCTTCACTGCAAGATTTTCAGACTGTAAATTTGATGAGACAATCTTCCCGCCGTTAGGGGGAGAAAAGACCGTTCCAGTAGAACGGCGTGAAATATCATGGAATAATCCATCTATGTCTTATTTGGATCCACGTACTAAACAATGCCAATATGAGGTACAAAGAATTTTGCATATTCAAAATATTGCAAATCAACTGCCGGATGCATTTAGTGACACCGCAAAAATAACTAAATCTCACATTCCAGCAGCAAATGCACCAGCAAAAATTGATGTCCCTTAAGGATCAAAAATAAATATAGCAGCAAATGAATCTAAAGCAAGACAAAAACGTGGAAGGCCAATTGGTTCAAAAGACTTGGCGCCTAGAAAAAGAAAGTCTAATGAAAAATCATCAATTAAGGAACCTCCTGAAGAGGTTATAAATGATCAAAATGATCACTCAAATGAAAATCCCAATTCTCCTAGAAGCGCGGAAGGAAACATTATCCCAGAAGAGATAAAAGAAGATTCCAACGATAAAATGGTACCTAATAATAATGAGATCTCAATATTTTATACGAACTACGGAGAAATATGGGATCGAAGTAAAATAATAATTGATGATGTATTCTCATTCGCAGTAGCTACTGAAATAATTGAAGGTCATGACCATAATGAAAATAATGAGAATGATGATAATGAACCAAATAGCATAAATGAATGTCGAAAAAGACACGATTGGCCAAAATGGAAAGATGCTATCCAAGTGGAACTAGATTCACTTCAAAAACATGGTGTATTTGGACCAATAGAAAAAACACCAGAAAATGTTAAACCAGTAGGTTATAAATGGGTATTCGTTAGAAAACGAAATGATAAAAATGAAGTCGTGAGGTACAAGGCACGACTTGTCGCACAAGGTTTCCTGCAGAGACCGGGTTTTGACTTTAAGGAAACTTACTCCCCTGTCATGGATGTCATAACATTCCGATATTTGATAAGCCTTGTAGTTTCTGAAAAACTCGATATAAGATTAACGGATGTTGTGACAGCTTATCTTTATGGTGAATTAGATACCAACATTTACATGAAAATTACAGATGGATATAAATTGCCTGAAGCAAAATCAAAGTCCATGTACTCATTAAGACTAAGACGATCACTATATGGATTGAAACAATCTGGAAGAATGTGGTATAACCGTCTTAGTAAATATTTGGTAAAAGAAGGATACGAAAACAATCTCATTTGTCCATGTGTCTTTATAAAGAAATCGGTAAAGGGATTTGCTATCTTAGCAGTTTATGTTGATGACATAAATTTGATTGGAACTCCAGAAGAGATTGATGAAACAATAAATTACTTAAAGAAGGAATTTGAAATTAAAGATCTTGGCAAAACTAAGCACTGTCTCGGTCTACAGATTGAGCATAGTACTAATGGCATATTAATCCATCAATCAAACTACATTGAGAAAATTCTAAAGCGTTTTCAAATGGATAAAGCATATCCACTTAGTACGCCAATGGTTGTTAGATCTTTAGATATTAAAAGGGACCCTTACCGCCCAAAAGAAGAAGATGAGAATGTGCTTGGCCCGGAAGTGCCATATCTTAGTGCCATTGGTGCATTATTATATTTGGCCCAATGCACAAGACCAGATATTGCATTTTCAGTAAATCTTCTAGCAAGATACAGTTCAGAACCAACGAAAAGACACTGGAATTTGTATAAAACATATCATGAGATATCTTCGTGGAACGACAAATTTGGGTTTATTTTACTCTAACACAGGCATTAATCCAAATCTAGTTGGCTATGCTGATGCAGGTTATCTTTCTGACCCACATAAAGCAAGATCACAAACTGGATATGTATTTAATAACAGCAATGCAGCAATTTCATGACGATCTACAAAACAAACATTGGTAGCAACATCATCCAATCACTCTGAAATACTAGCACTACATGAAGCAAGTAAAGAATGTATTTGGCTAAGATCACTGATTGAGCATATTCGAAAAAGCTGCCAACTTCCATCAGTAACGGAAAGGTCAACCATTATTTATGAAGACAATGCAGCTTGTGTAGCTCAAATTCAAGCGGGTTACATTAAGGGTGATAGGACGAAACACATTTCTTCTAAATTTTTCTTCACACATGAGCTACAAAAGGATAATAAGATAGAAGTGAAACAAATCCGATCCCAAGAAAATCCAGCGGACTTATTCACAAAGGCGCTTCCAAAATCAACATTTCAGAAGATGGTGTACAAAATTGGTATGCGTCGGCTGCATCAACAAACTAATTGAATAATGCGTTATAATCCAGGGGGAGCGTATGAAATACGCTATAATGTACTCTTTCTCCTTCACTAATATTTTTTCCCATTGGGTTTTTATTAGTAAGGTTTTAATGAGGCATTATCTTGATCCAGAAGAATCAACCCTCATAGTAACATTACAAAATATATGTTACTTAAAGATGAAATCATGTTGTACTCTTTTCCTTGTTTATGATTTTTTTTTTCCACTGGGTTTTTCATAACAAGGTTTTTAATGAGGCAATTACTCTTATCATCTTTACATACGCATATTCAAGGGGGAGTGTTGTAATATACATTAATAATAGGGATGAATATGCTAAATATGAAAGGGCATTATTGTAATCTGCACTGCATAAGTAGTCTATAAATATGGAGCTTGATTGTATTGTAAAGATATATCTCTCTCATTCAATAGAATTGTTCTCTCCCTAATTGCCTCCATTCTCTTTATTCTGTAACAGACTATTTATAATTAACGGAATTAATTTAAATATAACTAATTTATAACTTAACTAGTTTAAACTAAAATAAATTAACTTGCATAAAAATAAATGTCGTGAGTTATACGCTCACCTTCGCAGATCTGAAACAAGAATGACAACGCGGATACAGACACGCACATATGCACTAGAGCAAGAATGGAGGCTGCTGCCTTGGCGGATGTTGTCGCGTACGTGATAACTTCCGGAGCGGGATTGGCTATTGGTCGTGACTGGGTGGGGCAAGGCGGTTTGGTGGTTCGGATGAAGAGGATGCAGCTGAGGAAGGGTGTGGAGGTGCGGGTTGGGTGCACAGGGGAGCGGGCTACTGCAAGTGGTCGGTTCGGGTGAGGTGTGTTGCAGATTTCGGGTTGTGGGAGGTGTTTGGCAGTGGTAGGTGGGGTGGTTGTGGATTTTGTGAAGGGTGGAGGTTGCGGATTGGGTGGGCGGAGCAGTTTGGAGACTGGTCTCATGTGGTGGACTGGGTGTTGGGGTAGGGTTCGGATGGAGTGGAGCTGGGTGCGGAGTGGGGTGTGGGCGCAGCAGAGGAGGTGGCTGAGGGGATGGAAGGAGGAGGGTGGCTCGACTGAGAGCGGAGGAGTTGGGTGGCGGGTCGGGTTATTCGGATGAGGCAGGCTGGGGCGGCCGAAGTGGCTAATGGGAAGGAGAAGGAAATGAAAGAGAGAGGGGGAAAGAGGTTACATGAATTCAATAATGTGTATATACACTTAGTATATATTTACTTCTCAAATGTTAGCAGAGAAATCAAGTACGGGAGGAGCACAAGGAGAGCATGTAATGCAGCAATTAATTCTGAAGGCTGCGCACGCAAAGTTAGTCGGTTTGGAAAAGAATCGAAAGAAACAAAGTGAAATGAAAAGTTGATCGGTAAATATTCCCATCACACGTTGTGAAATCCAAAATAAGAAAATGAATATACAATGGAAATTAGGACGAATCCAGCGACATACTCAAATCTATGCTGCAAATTTTTATCTGTCGCTACTTATACCGCTTCAGATTTGAACGATAACGACAATTCTTGATAAACGGAGGTAAAAAGTTCGGAAATGAATGGAACGAACTTTGACATTTTAATCAAAAATTTTTTTAGATCATTTCTATGTAGAAATATTTATACTTCAAAATTTGATAATTCGTACCGAAAAATACGCTGACCGAGTTTCGAACAAATTTTGTCGTAGAACAAATTTCATTTGACTCATTTCAATGGACGCATTTTAAATATCTAGTTTTCGTTGCTAGATTTTATTGTTAAAAATAAATTTTATTTCAAAAACTTCGTTAAATTCTTATGTTAAATTGTTGAAAAAAATTCAGGTTGTTACAATCCGCCCCATCCAAAACCTTTCGTTCTTGAAAAGAGCGGAATAAGAGAACATAAAGATAAACAGAAATCTAGTTTTCAAACATTTAAGAACTAAAAAATTTCTTTTATAACAAAATACTTTCATATTGAAAAAAATTCCTTTCGAAAATACTTTTATAACTCGACGTTTCAACAAATTTATCATCATTCTTAGAGAATATAGTAATACGTTGATCAGGCGCAAGACTAGAAACTTATAAGTACTTAGCAAACCTATTTTAACACGCAGTGAAAACACTTGGAAACCTTTTTAAAAACAGACATGGAAAGTACAATCCAATCATCGAAACCAAACGAACGGGATCGTTATGGAACACAGTTCCTAAGGTCGTTCTCTCGCTAAGTCGAGAGGAAAGAGCAACGCAGTCTCAAGTGATTTTAGGCAGTCACTGCCCCACGTCTTACGCCATGCATCCAAAACAACCATAGATCGTAGATACATAATGGTTTTGCGTAGGTCCCACAGGTAACATTCATACCTATGAGCAATCATTGCTCTATGAATTACGCTATGCAAAACACTTGCATGAATCGTTGTCTACTTAATGGCAACACTAGTGGTTACGTCGCTATCACCCATAAACACAAGACAATCATCTGCCCCCTAGAAGTACGTCATGTGGACCGCATATACACAATGATTTCACCCAACTCCCCTAGGAAACATCTATACCTCACGGCAATCACTATACCCTGGCGGATTACACCGAAAATGACCATAGATCGTAGTTACACAAAAGTTTCGCCTGGTTTCCCTTAGTAACATCCGTAAGCGTAAGCTTTCACAGCTCTGCGAATTTCGCTATGCAGTCGAGTCAAAGGAAACTCATGAGTATTATGTCCGGACAACCTATATCGAGTAGGACCTATTTTTGGATCCACCCAAGTCCATCTAGGATCAAATCATCGAATCAATAGAATTTGTCCATAGATGGCCACAAACTAGATAGTCAACAAAAGGTACTTTCCATATCTTCAATCTTAAAATGTATATCATACTACACATAGTACCCTCTTAAATTATCAATTTCTAATATATCATTCTTATATAATTCCGTTGTATATAAGATCATCGCTTTTCATATCGAGAACCTTTTAAAATCAATAGTTTTTGAATTAACTTCATACTTATACAATTCATTTTATATAAGTTTGAAAACTTTCAAATCAGATTATTTTTTTCCTCTTCTTCTATTTTAGAATCAAAGATTCTCGAAATCAGTCAATTTCCAATATCAGTCCAATTTCAGCTTCAATTTCACCTATGACTTCAACAATCATTCAAATTGAATATTATTCAATATTCATATATCTTAAAATTCCAATCATCAGTTTTCAAAATTTACTTCAGTTTCATATTTACAAAAAGTCATATCTATATAAAATCAAGTTCCTTTCTAAATCACTTTGTAAGTAACTAAGTTTTAAAACAACAATTTCTTTTCAAAATCAAATACCTTGCAAAACTCTTTTATACATAAATAACCATATAAAAAAAAATTATTCTTACATTTTTTTCTTTAATCCAATAGTTTTAAGTTATAATAAGTATATAAATACTAATATATATATATATATATATATATATATATATGTAAATATATAATAAAAATACGTTCTCTCGACTCTTAACTCATTCTAACGTACTACTGACGTTATCTCTAATGAGTTAATTCTAATAAAGCTAAGGTTCTCGCTTAACCTTCAGCCCTGATACCAGATGTGACGACCCGTCTTTTTGAACAGTTCAAGTCGACAATAAACCACACATGTCCGACCCGATTATCAAGGGTTTTTTTCAAGAAAAGAAAAGAAGTGGAGAAAATAACAATATATAGAATCTCTCAGTGGAAAGATAAAATATAATAATAACAAAGTTGTTTATCAATATACATTTGATTTCATCTCAATATTATCAGAGTTATTCATTTAACTTAACATACCAATATAATGCAACGGAATAATAGTAGTAAATACTGTCTTTCAAACTCCATCTTCGTCTTCAAGTAATTAATGTCTTCAAGAACAAATGTCTTTAAGAACTTATGTTTTCAAGAACTGAAATAACTCGGACTGATCCGAGCGTAATGCATGAAAAGACAATAAACTCGAGTCAGGACTACATATTCTTATGTAAGTAAACTCAAATCAAACAATATAGGTACATTAATTTAGAGACTAAACAAGTTGCATCGACTTCGTATGAGCAATCAAATTCAAGTTGGAATTCAATTTTCATATTTCGATTTACGAATTCAAATTAAACTTATTAGTAATATACTCATTTTTCGAAAATAATCTCTTTGACCATATGCTCGATTTCATTTCAGAGAACCATTTTATTTAAAAGATAAAATCTTTTATTTTCCAACATTTTATTTGTAAATACCATCTTTCAATTAAACTTTCAAAATATATTTTTATGAAAATCCTATTTCCAAACAATCTTATTCAAATCAAAATAATTATAAATAATTATAATAATTAAATGAACCCATAGAATTGCTAAATACCTTATAGTTAAACTGGGAAATAAAATACAAGATGTTAACATGCAATCTATCTCCTATCCAATCCATGCTAAATAAAAGGATAATTGCTCATAAACTGGTCAAGCACAATTCAAACAACCAAACAATCAATCAACAACAACAATAAATACAAACATATCATTATAATCAATAAATAAATATAACGATGAAACGGAGTTTATTCTATTGAATAGATGTCACTAATGAAGTAGCTATTTAATTATGTTAGCCATAATTAAATTCAGTGCCTTTTTATTTACCACCAAATTATACTTCTTTGAATGTATCGATACTTTATACTAGGGTGTCCTATTCGTCAATATGAATCTAACGTCGAAGATCGCATGTAAAACGGATTGTATGGGCAGTTAAACATGTTTACAATTTAGTTATTTAATAAAAAAAATCAAAGTAACTAAATTTAAAACGAATCAACTTACCTAGGCCCAACAAGCCTAGATGACTACCTACTCATGCGTATGAACACAGCTTTCTCCATTTACATTTTCAAATCGCTTGTACCATATTATATATATGAAAATTAAATTCCCATGCATGATCACGTTTTTTTCTTCCATGCGCCTACCCACTTCCTTCTCCATCTATTTTCCTCCTTCATCACTATAGCACGTAAGCCATGTTTTACAAGCTTGCACATATTTCTACCTGACTAAAACTTCCATGCACACATATTCTTCGTCATCTCTGCGCATAGTCTCCACCTCATGGCCACACATTTTCTTCATGGCCAAAATCCAACACATGGCCCACGGCCCAACTAAACACATGCGTATGCCTCCCTCCCATCACATTCAAACGCATGTACATGTTTGCAAAAGCATTCATCCTCCCCTATACACTTCCTCCTTGTCCAAATGCATGCAACTCACCTTTCCATACATGTATCTCCAACCTCCTTTATTTCCCATCTTTCATGCATGCGTCTGCTCCTCCATGCATGCCTCGCGTCCAAAAATGAACGCGTTCACTCATTCGTGCCTTGCCTTCTTTTTCTCCATGCGTGCATCTCTTTTTTTTCATGTTGCCGTGTAAATTTTCTATGCAGAGCAAAACAAAAGTGTGTATTTTTGTGTTTTTTTCTGTCGTGGAGAAGTAAAATTATAGGAAGAAGAAAATAATTAAAATGAAAATGGTTGGTGTGTGTTTGAACTATCAGAGAAAATACATCTTTTAGTTTCATGCGTGAAGAAAAAGATGAACAAAACCATTCATTTTCATTCAAAAATAAAAGGTGGAAAAAAGTGATGCCTCTACTTCATAACTCCCTCTCCACTTCCTAAATCGAATGCAACTTGAACTGGAAATGCAGATCTTTATGTCCTCTACAACTTTGATGTTAGACATTTTGGCTAAATTTTGTAAATATGGAGAGTTATTTTTATTATTATATGAAAAAGGAAGTGTAAAAATAAAGGTTTTATTGACCAAAAAGAAAAGGAAATATTTTCATGTCTTTTTGTGTGTGTGTCTCTCTGTGTGTATTAGGAAATGAAGAATAAGAATTTAACTGGTGCATTTCCTTTCTTATTTGCAAAGTTAAGCATTAACTCACAAAAAAACTGAACTATTTTTTTTTTTTAATTACCTAGAGAAGCAGGCTTCGCTTGTAAACTCTAGGTAAGTATGTGCCTGCCAAACACATACTTCGGGTACTTGTTACAGGGTTGTCAGTTTCGGGGCTTGAACTCGTGACCTTCGATCACGTAGTCCGGACCATCAACCAACTGCGCCAACCCTGTTGGCAAAAAAAAAAACTGAACTATTTAAAATTAACCAAATTAATTTAAACTTAACTTTTTTTTTTAAATTGAAATTAAATAGAACAAGCACCAAAAGCTGCCAACAAGCCTGGCAGGTAACTAAAGCGAACAAAATGGACAAAAAGGAAAAATTAAAAATAAAAACAAAATAATACAAGAAAACAACCGGACCAACACCCAACCGAAGCAGGCGAAGAGCCAAAGAGAACCACTGCCGAGACCAAGCGAGCAGCCTCAAAGCCAAAGAAAAGAGGCCATAAGGACGATCGCATCCATGAACACCAAGAGAAAACAGTCAAAGCCAAGCAAAGGGGGGCACGTGCCGAAGAAGAAACTGATGACATCAGGCCCTGGCAAACAAGCAACAACATGAGAAAAAAGGGGGGGGGGGAACTGGAACGGGGCTGGAGAGCCCACGCCCCAAAAGTCAGATTCAACCAATTCCTAGTCTAGCAGCAAGTTGGACACACGAAATAGAAAGAAGACCCACAAGTCTCCTTGAGCGAGAGCCCACGTGTCCCCTGAAGGGTCTACCTCGGAAGGTTAGGAAGACATCATTCCTGACACGCCGAATAATGGACGGGGGATCCATTGGGGTACTATCAAAGATTGCCTTATTCCGCGTGCACCATAGGTGCCAGCATGTTAGACAGGGAAGCAATCTGAATACAATCGAACGAAGAGATTTACCAGAGACCCCAGCCCACCAGCTTGACAGAAGATCAGAGGGTGAAGTGGCGAAGACACGAGTACCAATGAGATTGCCGAAGTAATTCCAGCAAGCTTTGGCAGAGAGACCAACAAAAAACAAATAGCACAGGGATTCCGAGCTCCCACCGCTGCAGCATCTACGGCGAGAGACCAAGGGGATGCCGATTTTTTGGAGATTCTCGTCAAGTGGCAATCCATTGTGAAGGGTACGCCACATCAATAGAGAAACCTTGGGAGGAATACGAGAATCCCAGATAAAGGAAAACAAAGGTTGAATAGGATAAGGAGATCGAATCGAGGGCCAGGCTTTCCGAACGGAGAACGAGCCACCATCCCAGCCCGAGAGCCCGCCATGAGAGTCAAAAAGCAGCTTAACAGATTGCATGTGCTTCCAGGTCTCACTAACATAGGACGGACAGCCAGTGAAGTTAGTACCCGCAAGCCTGTGGTACTTAGCACGAAGAAACGACGCCCATAAGGAGTCGTTTGCCCCAAATCTGCTCCACAGCTTACAAGCAAAAGCCGCACAAAGGTCTTTAGGATTACACATGCCCAGACCACCTTCGGACTTTGGCCGGCAGATGGTGTCCCAAGAAACCCAGTGGTGACGGCGGGTATCGTTCTTGGAACCCCAGAAGAAGGACGAGACCAAGGACCTATAAGACCGGAAGAAGGAAGAGGTGGGGGTCATAGCGGTGAAGACATGGGTTCCCAACGAGTCAAGAACCGATTTGATGAGAACAAGACGACCGGCTTGGGACAGAAGAGAAGCATTCCAGTGAATAATCTTGTTTCTCACTTTATCAGTCAAGGGATCAAAGATAGCGTTAAGTTTTCTACCTCGATAAAGGAAGTTACCCAGATAAGGAAAGGGGGGTAGCTTCCTTGAAACCAGATACTGTCTCAATCCATGAAGCACGAGAAGGTGGCAAGTCCTTACCATGGACAAAGCAACTTTTTGAAGGGTTAACGAGTTGGCCCGAGGACCTCTCGTATTGTTGAAGGAAACGGAGTAGCCGTCGGACAGAGGAGCGACTACCATTAGAGAAAATGACAATGTCATCAGCAAAGGATAAGGAAGAGATAAGAGGGCATCCCCTCGGAATTCCAAATCGTTGGATCTGACAGTAGATTGTCAGGGACTGAAGACCACGAATGAAAGCCTCAGCCGCAATGACGAATAAAGAAGGCGATAGAGAATCTCCCTGACGCAGTCCCCTACCCCCTTTGAAGTACCCAAAAGAAGAACCGTTAATGAGCACTGAGAACCAACAGTTCGAGATGAGCCTCCATACCAAGTCAATGAGGATTTCAGGAAATCCGAAAGCTCTTAAGACCTTAATGATGAAAAACCAGGACATGCGATCAAACGCCTTAGCCATGTCAGTTTTGAAAACCACATTAGAACCCCGAACTTTCCGATCAAGTTGGGAGATAAGTTCCTGAGCTAGGAGGACGTTATCAGTGATTAAACGCCCCTTGACAAACCCCGCTTGAGAGGGTGAGATAATGTGTTCGCGGATTGGGGCTAAACGACGGGCCAAAATCTTAGAAATAACCTTATTCGAGAAGTTACAAAGACTGATGGGACGGAAATCCGAGCAAGTCCACGGACTGTCACACTTAGGAATAAGAATCAAATTGGTGGAAGTCCATGCAGAGGGAAGAGATCCACCGGCGAAGAAGGATTGAATCGCTTGGCAGAAATCAGACTCAATGATAGGCCAAGCAGTCCTATAAAAGACGCCATTGAAGCCGTCCGGACCGCAGGCGCTATCTTTGCTCAGGGCGAAGACACACGCTCGGATCTCGTCCGACGACGGGGGTTCCTCGAAAAGGACGCTGTCCGGAGGAAGCACCAAAGGGGGGATGAAGGCCATCAGGGCCGGATCGTGAACCGAAACAGAAGGAGAGCCCAAAAAGGACTGGAAGTGGGACAGAATGGTATCTTTGGCTTCCTCGGTGGATGAGGCCAAAGATAGGTCAGGACGCATAATCTCACGGATAGTGAGGAGATTATTCTTCTTGCGAATAGAAGAATGAAAGAACTTAGAATTCATATCGCCATCGACCACCCATTTGATCCTAGCTTTTTGACGAAGGTAGTCATTTTCGATACGAAGTTCAGAAGAGAAAACGGATTGGGCCAAAGCCCAAGCCTCCTTGCGATCGGTGGACGGATCCTCGTCGAACAAGGATTCGGCTAAGATCAGGCATTCTTCTGCCACCCGAACACGATCGAAAATGTTCTTGAAAACATCAACGTTCCATACCTTAAGGCAGGCTTTGAGACGTTGAAGCTTACGAACGAAAACAGAGCAAGGAGAGCCAGAGACCGCAGTGTTCCATGAGTTAGCCACGACCTGAAGAAAAGAGTGGTGAGATTTCCACATACTCTGGAACCGAAAAGAGGAGGGCCCAGAGTTGAAAAGCGGGAGGCAACGAACAACCAAAGGGGCATGGTCAGAGAAGGTACGATGGAGGTGAGCGATCGAAAAGGAAAAAGGGAGGCGAAACCATTCTTCCGACCCAAAGACACGGTCAAGCCTAGAAAGAATACGATTCGGACCCTATTGATTGTTCGACCAAGTGAAAGCGGACCCAACAAAGGAGAGCTCAGAGAGGCCGGAGCTGACAATGAACGAGTTGAAATCCGACATCGCAGCACGATTGGTGGAGGCTCCACCTCTCTTTTCCTCATGGTAAGCGATGATATTAAAATCACCACCAACAATTGAGGAAGAAAAACCCAGCTCTACCAGAGCAAGAATGTCGGTCCAAAGAGAAAGTCTTTCCGTCCGATCGCATTTGGCGTAAACCGTCGAGAAAAGAAAGGGAGTAGCAAACGACGTAGAACAGCAGGCCACAGAGAGTAGCTGCGAGGAGTCAAAGACGGAATGAACAACAAAGGATTTGGACCATAATATCTGTGACGACCGCCCATGACTCCCGCACAAAACAAGGGAATGGTGCACTGAAAGGTGTGCCAGGCAACCATGGACGATAGTCAGGGTAAGATAAAACAGAAACTCTATCGTACAACTCACAGCGCATGGACAAAATACAATAGAGAAATATATGTATATAGTGAAGCTCATAACAGAATATCATCATATAGACTTCATAAAGGTTTGATACAAACATCTGAACAATCAATACATCAAGCCTCACTACATAACACTCGAAACATATACAAGCAGCGGAATATCCAGTACATATAGTAAGAAAACTAATATGCTAGCCTCCAGCTCGTCTTCGTCATCAATAGCGTTGGTAGCCAAGATCAGCACCTGTCACCTGCTACCTAGTCTGCCCATCCCAACATGGATGAACAGCCCAAGGTAATAAGAGTTGAACATAAAACCTTGAGTCAGACAACAGTCTTAGTGAACAGTAAATTAACTATCAAACATACCAAAAGAGCATAAAGGATAAAAGGAATAGGAACTCAACCATCCCACTCCACCTCATTCTACAGTGATAGCCGCTAGACCCACTAAGCATAACAAGCATAGCAAAACAGACAATTTAAGTAAAGTAATTATCACTCGAGTCAAGGTCGATGTTTTCCAAGCACAAACCCCCAAGGCCTAAACCAAGATCAGATAAGCACCCAGAAAACACCGCTCTTGAGTCCGAATGATGATACAACCAAACATCCATGACTTTGGCTATCACTGTTATCATTGCTTCGATTTCACCGTTAATTGAATGACCGCCTGTCAAGGGCTAATGGTAACCCCGGTTCTAGATAAACTCTGCACGTCATCGTGACCCGTGCCTAGGACTTACCTACTCTGCCCAGAGTACTCGACCACCTTCCTGTAGTCTTTTGGGTGTCCCGACCACCTACCTGTAGTCGTTTGGACGCCCCACGTACTCTTGCTTTGAGTTTACTAGAACCTTCAAAAAAACGATGAGATCCAAGCCTCCTAGTCATCCTCCTTGACGACTATTCTCATACTAGCCCAAGCTACCTCTCGAGCAATCCATTATCAACCAACTCGAACCATCCCTCGAGTTATCAACATGCTTGGAATGATCCCTGCCTGGATTACGCCAAGACTACATCACATCATACTTCGCTTCATCGCATCATAGCAAAGTCCCATCTCAACATCATGGTTTGCCTCATCGCATCATGGCAAAGTCCATCATCATCAAATCTATCCATATGAGCTTCCACATCCGCTTCATATGCCACAAGCAGCTTCCACTATTCAAAAGCCTTTCCACTTAGCTTTTGAATCATCTTCGATCAACTTGTCCAAATCAACTACTAGCCAATTTGAAACAATCAAATCAATCATTAATCCAAGCAATCAAACATTCAACAAGATCTAATAAGCAATTACATCAATAATGGTAATTTGGTAATTAACGTGTCCAAATCTAACAAGTATGAATCATAGGAAAAAGTCTCTATAACTTGATGAATGAACTTATACAAGTAATCATGCAGCAAAATAGGTATCAAAACTTCATAGATGATAGATCTACATGCAGACTTTAGGAAAATGCAAGAAATCACTATCTTTAACACGTAAACAAGCCACCAATCCAATATACTCCCTTGGGTCCGTGTGAGAGATAACTACCACTCACCGAATCACCTAAACACCTCAAAATCAACTAACTTCAGATCTGGACAGTGAAGAACAAAGCTTGATCCGGCAAAATCTCGCTTCAATCGATGAAATCTCACTTCAATGGATGAAGATCTTCAACTTTGGCTCTTGGATCTTCGATTTGATCTTCAATCTTGGATGGATGGAATCACTAGATTAGAGTGGAGAAAAGAATTGAAGAAGTGTTGTAGTCGAGCTCTCAAAATGGCAGCACTTCGTCGCTTCAAAATCCGGTGCCAAAAAGTGAGCCAAACCCCTCTATTTATAGGCTGGAACCCCCATGAGTCGTCCGCCCCTATGAGTCATCCACGACTCACGACTCAAGCCACCATACGGCTTAACACAACACGGCTCAACACTCTACGACCCACGACTTATCTACACTGCCGACTCAACGACCTAACTACCACGGCCTAACGACCTACGACTTAACTCAAACGTGGCTCAACACATGCGCGCGACTCACGACTCAAGCACACTGCCAACCTATCCTTAACTCGTATACGACTTACAGCATACACGACCTAACACGTAGCAGTGTTTCACGACCTAAACACCATCACAGCATCCCAACGACCTACGACTTATACCATAACCCGTCCACAATTTAACTACACACCCTATCACCATAAGTCGTGTACGACTTAAGCCTGCGGTCACTAACTCCTATAGGTCGTCTGTTCCTATAAGTCGTTTACGACTTAAAACCCCAGTAACTCACTAACTCGTTAACTATTTATTCCTTAACTCATTAACTCGTTCCAGCCCCTAAGCCGCTAACTCCACTAACCCGCTGACTCTTAAGTCGTTCTAACCCTATGAGTCGTCAATTCTTAAGTCGGCTGACTACTTTAACTCGGCCACACGACTCATCCCAACACAGAGACTCAAAGAAGCCACGACCTGCCACTAAGTCGTAACTCGTACACGACCCAACTCCGAACAACTTATGCTACCCTACAACCTAAGCCTCTACACGAGTTAACCTCCATACGACTTAAGCACTAAGTCGTTGACTCCCATAAGTCGCTCCACTCGATCTAGCATTCACACGACTTGATGGTAACTATTTTACGATATGTCGACACGTAAAATACGGGTCGTTACATTCTCTCCCCCTTAGGAATTTCTCCCTCGAAATTCCAAACAAACAAGAGCAAACAAAGTTATTCCGCATGCCTACCATCCATAACAATCAACAAACCATGCATCCAATTACTAGCCTAGCATGCAGAATTCTAAGACTTAGAACAAGCTACAAATTCGTGAGATGTCACGACACCTTAGGGCCATACCTCGAAGAGTTCAGGATGAGCTTCCTTCATCCTCTCTTCCTCCTCCCATGTATAGTCGTCAACATCATCACTCCATTGTACCTTGAGCAACGTAATCGTCTTCCTCCTAAGCTATTTCGTGTCGGTTTCAACAACACGAAGCGGCTTATGAGGTCTCGTAACAACTGGATCAACTTCTAAATCTTCACAGCTATCAGCAGAAACCACCGTATTCGAGTCATGCACATACTTCCGTAGATAAGATACATGAAAAACATTGTGCACACCCGCCATCTTTTCCGGTAACTCCAATCTATAAGTGAGCTTTCCAATTCGCTCGATGATCGGGAATGGTCCAACAAATCTCGGAGTCAATTTCCCTTTCTTCCCGAATCTAATAACATTCTTTAGAGGAGAAATCTTCACAAAAACCATATCACCTACGTCGAATTCCAAATCCTTACGACGATTATTGGCATAACTTTTCTGACGATCTTGGGCTGCCTTCATTCGTCTCCGAATGATCTCTATACAATCCGTAGTCTGTCGAATCATTTCTGGCCCAAGTATCAACTTTTCTCCAGTTTCTAACCAACATGTCGGAGAGTTACACGGTCTTCCATACAATGCTTCATACGGTGCCATACCAATACTTGACTGGTAACTGTTATTATATGCAAATTCCACCAAATGAAGGTGATCTTCCCATGATCCTCCGAAATCCAAAACACATGCTCTCAGGAGATCTTCTAAAACTCGGTTGACTCTCTCGGTCTGACCATTTGTTTGAGGGTGATAAGCTGTACTCAAACACAACTCGGTTCCCAAAACTTCTTGGCAGCTCTTCCAAAATCCACTAGTGAACAATGGGTCTCGATCGCTCACTATACTCTTCGGAATACCATGGAATCGAACTATCCACTTAACATACAACTCAGCCAGTTTCGATGCAGTCCTAGTTGACCGAACAGGAATGAATCTTGCACTCTTAGTCAAACGATCTACAATGACCCAAATCCCTTCATTCCCTGCCCTGGTTCTAGGTAGACCATCGATAAAATCCATCGATATCTGCTCCCACTTCCATGTAGGAACCTCTAATGGCTGAAGCAATCCACTGGGCTTTTTCTGCTCAGCTTTTACCAACTGGCAGTTCATACACTTGGGAATAAAATTTCCAACATCCTTCTTCATACCTTCCCAATAATAGGTTCTCTTCATATCCCGATACATCTTATTTCCACCTGGATGAATTGTCAACTTCGAGTGATGACTTTCCCTCAGAACTTCATCTCTCAACCCATCTATATCAGGAACAACTAATCGTCTTTGCTTCCGAAGCCAACCCTGTTGATCGACTTCGAATCCTTTATCCTTTTCTGGGTTCAATCCAGATTCCAAATCACGGATAACCTTGACAAGCTTATCATCTTGCTTTTGGCTCTCGCCAATCCTTTCCACAAGAGTAGGTCTTATCGATAAGTTTGCCAACATCTCAGATTCCAATTCACATCTAGGCCTGAAGTCAAATCCAGCCAAATACTCAAGGCTCTTCCATTCCAAAAACATGGCTCCCAATCCTGCATGTCTTCGACTTAACGCATCTGCCACTGCGTTACCTTTTCCCGGAGTATAGGCTATACCAAAATCATATGATGCTAAAAACTCAAGCCATCGTTGCTGCCGAAGATTCAAATCCTTTTGGGAGAACAGATACTTCAACGACTTATGATCTCGAATCGAACTCCCAATAGATAATGTCTCCACATCTTCATAGCAAAAACAATCGCTGCTAACTCCAAATCATGAGTCGGGTAATTCCTTTCATGCGGCTTCAGTTGTCGGCTTGCATACGCAACAACTTTATCCTTCTGCATTAGCACTGCTCCAAGTCCAGTACCACATGCATCGGTGTAAACCACCATCTCATCATTCCCACTTGGAATAATCAAAACAGGAGCACTTGTCAGTTGCTATTTCAGGATTACGAAAGCTTGTTCACACTTATCATCCCATATAAATACCTGATTCTTTTTCGTCAATCCTGTTAACGGTGCAGCTATCTTGGAAAAGTCTTTGATAAACCGACGATAATATCCTGCTAATCCAAGAAAACTTCTCACATCATATGCATTCTTAGGTCTAATCCAATCCTGGATTGCTGCCACCTTAGCGGGATCAACCGCTACTCCATTTCCAGAGATAACATGGCCTAAGAAGCTCACTTCACTCTTCCAGAAGTGACACTTCGAAAACTTAGCCTTCAGCTGATGTTTTCGCAAGATTTCCAAAACAATACGCTAGTGTGTCTTGTGCTCTTCCTCAGTTCTGGAATAAATCAGAATATCATCCACAAACACAAGTACAAACTTGTTCAACTGATCTCTGAACACTCTATTCATAAGATCCACAAAATATGCTGGTGCGTTAGTCAATCCAAACGGCATTACCAGCCACTCATAAAAACCGGATGGTGTCCTAAAAGCAGTCTTCGGCACACTATCATTAGCCACTCTCAACTGGTGAAATCCCGTTGCCAAATCCATCTGAGAAAACACCTTAGCCTCGTGAAGCTGATCAAACAAGTCATCTATTCTTGGCAATGGATACTTGTTCTTTTTAGTCACCTTATTCAGCTCACGATAATCCACACACAACCTCAACGATCCATCCGCTTTGGTTGCGAACACAACTGGTGCATCCCATTCGGACACACTACGCCGAATGAATCCTTTCCGAAAAAGGTCATCAACCTGCACCTTCAGCTCTTGTTGTTCTCTCGGCGCCATCCGTCTAAGAGGCATCACAACAGGTCTGGCTCCCTCAACTAGATCGATACGAAACTCGATCTCCCTATGCGGCGGTAACCCTTTGACCTCGTCAAAGACGTCCTCAAATCCATTCACAATCGGCATCGATGACAGTCCATCCCGTGGAACAACCAGCGAATACATGAAGCCCATGAAGACGCCTTCTTCATGCTTACATCGTATCACAACCTTTCGTCCTTCCACATTCCCGACTGTCACCTCCAGTTTCTCACAATCAACCTTTGCCGCATACTTCCTAAGCCAGTCCATACCCAAAATAATTCCGAACCCCGCAAAGTTCAGAACAAAACAGTCACAAACAAAAGAGCAATCATGACTCGATACTACTAGACCACGGCATACCATGCACAAACACGACGAACCCCCAACTGGATTAGTCACAACCAATGGTCTATCAACAATTTCCGGTTCCAAACCCAACCGGCCTACAAGATCATCACAAACAAACTAATGCGATGCCCCAGTATCAAACAACACTCTAACTGGAACACCACAAATGGAAAGAGTACCTTGAACCACCACACTCTTCCCTCTCTCATCAACAGTAGGAGCTTTCGAAGACGATGGAACAGCTCCCAAAGCATAAGCTTGCACAATCTGCTTATCTTTCCTCGGTTCTGGACAGTCCTTCTTGATATGCCCCAGCTTATCACAGTTGTAACACTTTCCCGGCACCTTGGGATTCCTACAATCTTTGGAGAGATGGCCCTTCCGCTGACAGTTGTAGCAAGTCACTTCGCCCTTCGGCTTCTTCTGGCCATCCTTACCCTTCTGTTGCTGCTGCTTCCTCTTCTTGTTTCCACCCTGCTGTGGCCTAGACCCTTCCTTGGTTACAGCAACAACAGATCCTTCCTTAGGAAATAAACTCTCATGCCTGAGAGCTTTCTCCACAAGCTTCTCAAACAGATCGTCCAAATGATCCACCAACTGTCTCCCCAGATAATAGTCCAAGCCTGTCACAAACTTCTCGTTCTTCTGGTAGGGGGATTCAATATACGACCGAGCATACTTGGACAAAGCTTCAAACTCAGAAACATACTCAAGAACTGGTCTCCCACCTTGCTTGAGCTCCACAAACTTCTTAAAAAGAACAGATTTCTGAGCCGTAGAGATGAACTTAGCTTCAAATCTAACTTGGAATTGCTCCCAAGTAATCTCTTCTTCTGGAGTATCAATAGTGATAGAACCCCACCAATCAGCAGCTCTTCCCTGAAGCTGTCTCGATGCAAGCTTCCTCTTAGTTGCATCCTCAATTCCTAAATCACCAAAGATCCTTCTACAAGCGTCAATCCATCTCTGAACTTCTATGGTTGATTCTGTCCCCAAGAAAACTTTTCCTCCAAGAGAAGTATAGTCTTTACACGACTTAGCAAAATCCACTGGTCTTGGAGCTTGAACTTGAACTCCAACATCTACTGACTGTCCTGAAGTTGGTATCCTTCTCATGATCGAAGTCATCATAGCGTCGAACATTGCACCATAGTCAGTAGCTCCCCCAACAGCACGGCTTTCCCTAGCAGCTTGTCTCTCACTTCGACTCATCCTTAATATCTACAAAAAGGAATGATTTAGAACACCTTGAGAAACAACTACATAAGGAGTTCAAATTCTTCTAAACTACTATATTATATATATAGTAATCATCCATCAAAATACAATTACGTCTCTCATACGTAGTTACGTCAGCGAGCGTTGGCTAAAATCGACTAACCAAAGCTCTGATACCAAATGTGACGACCGTCCATGACTCCCGCACAAAACAAGGGAATGGTGCGCTGAAAGGTGTGCCAGGCAACCATGGACGATAGTCAGGGTAAGATAAAACAGAAACTCTATCGTACAACTCACAGCGCATGGACAAAATACAATAGAGAAATATATGTATATAGTGAAACTCATAACAGAATATCATCATATAGACTTCATAAAGGTTTGATACAAACATCTGAACAATCAATACATCAAGCCTCACTACATAACACTCGAAACATATACAAGCAGCGGAATATCCAGTACATATAGTAAGAAAACTAATATGCTAGCCTCCAGCTCGTCTTCGTCATCAATAGCGTTGGTAGCCAAGATCAGCACCTGTCACCTGCTACCTAGTCTGCCCATCCCAACATGGATGAACAGCCCAAGGTAATAAGAGTTGAACATAAAACCTTGAGTCAGACAACAGTCTTAGTGAACAGTAAATTAACTATCAAACATACCAAAAGAGCATAAAGGATAAAAGGAATAGGAACTCAACCATCCCACTCCACCTCATTCTACAGTGATAGCCGCTAGACCCACTAAGCATAACAAGCATAGCAAAACAGACAATTTAAGTAAAGTAATTATCACTCGAGTCAAGGTCGATGTTTTCCAAGCACAAACCCCCAAGGCCTAAACCAAGATCAGATAAGCACCCAGAAAACACCGCTCTTGAGTCCGAATGATGATACAACCAAACATCCATGACTTTGGCTATCACTGTTATCATTGCCTCGATTTCACCGTTAATTGAATGACCGCCTGTCAAGTGCTAATGGTAACCCCGGTTCTAGATAAACTCTGCACGTCATCGTGACCCGTGCCTAGGACTTACCTACTCTGCCCAGAGTACTCGACCACCTTCCTGTAGTCTTTTGGGTGTCCCGACCACCTACCTGTAGTCGTTTGGACGCCCCACGTACTCTTGCTTTGAGTTTACTAGAACCTTCAAAAAAACGATGAGATCCAAGCCTCCTAGTCATCCTCCTTGACGACTATTCTCATACTAGCCCAAGCTACCTCTCGAGCAATCCATTATCAACCAACTCGAACCATCCCTCGAGTTATCAACATCCTTGGAATGATCCCTACCTGGATTACGCCAAGACTACATCACATCATACTTCGCTTCATCGCATCATAGCAAAGTCCCATTTCAACATCATGGTTTGCCTCATCGCATCATGGCAAAGTCCATCATCATCAAATCTATCCATATGAGCTTCCACATCCGCTTCATATGCCACAAGCAGCTTCCACTATTCAAAAGCCTTTCCACTTAGCTTTTGAATCATCTTCGATCAACTTGTCCAAATCAACTACTAGCCAATTTGAAACAATCAAATCTATCATAAACCAATCATTAATCCAAGCAATCAAACATTCAACAAGATCTAATAAGCAATTACATCAATAATGGTAATTTGGTAATTAACGTGTCCAAATCTAACAAGTATGAATCATAGGAAAAAGTATCTATAACTTGATGAATGAACTTATACAAGTAATCATGCAACAAAATAGGTATCAAAACTTCATAGATGATAGATCTACATGCAGACTTTAGGAAAATGCAAGAAATCACTATCTTTGACACGTAAACAAGCCACCAATCCAATATACTCCCTTGGGTCCGTGTGAGAGATAACTACCACTCACCGAATCACCTAAACACCTCAAAATCAACTAACTTCAGATCTGGACAGCGAAGAACAAAGCTTGATCCGGCAAAATCTTGCTTCAATCGATGAAATCTCACTTCAATGGATGAAGATCTTCAACTTTGGCTCTTGGATCTTCGATTTGATCTTCAATCTTGGATGGATGGAATCACTAGATTAGAGTGGAGAAAAGAATTGAAGAAGTGTTGTAGTCGAGCTCTCAAAATGGCAGCACTTCGTCGCTTCAAAATCCGGTGCCAAAAAGTGAGCCAAACCCCTCTATTTATAGGCTGGAACCCCCATGAGTCGTCCTCCCCTACGAGTCGTCCACGACTCACGACTCAAGCCACCATACGACTTAACACAACACGGCTCAACACTCTACGACCCACGACTTATCTACACTGCCGACTCAACGACCTAACTACCACGGCCTAACGACTTACGACTTAACTCAAACGTGGCTCAACACATGCGTGCGACTCACGACTCAAGCACACTGCCAACCTATCCTTAACTCGTATACGACTTACAGCATACACGACCTAACACGTAGCAGTGTTTCACGACCTAAACACCATCACAGCATCCCAACGACCTACGACTTATACCATAACCCGTCCACAATTTAACTACACACCCTATCACCATAAGTCGTGTACGACTTAAGCCTGCGGTCACTAACTCCTATAGGTCGTCTATTCCTATAAGTCGTTTACGACTTAAAACCCCAGTAACTCACTAACTCGTTAACGATTTATTCCTTAACTCGTTAACTCGTTCCAGCCCCTAAGCCGCTAACTCCACTAACCCGCTGACTCTTAGGTCGTTCTAACCCTATGAGTCGTCAATTCTTAAGTCAGCTGACTACTTTAACTCGGCCACACGACTCATCCCAACACAGAGACTCAAAGAAGCCACGACCTGCCACTAAGTCGTAACTCGTACACGACCCAACTCCGAACAACTTATGCTACCCTACAACCTAAGCCTCTACACGAGTTAACCTCCATACGACTTAAGCACTAAGTCGTTGACTCCCATAAGTCGCTCCACTCGATCTAGCATTCACATGACTTGGTGGTAACTATTTTACGATATGTCGACACGTAAAATACGGGTCGTTACAATATCCAAATCTTGCCGGAGGCGTTGGCTGATCCGCCTCCAAATCCTAAGGCAAGAATGGTATTGGGAATACCATCCGGGGCCAGAAAAGGTTCCAAGAGAGCGACCAAACCCACCGAGTGCTTCTTGACAATGTGTTTCAGTCTAGCCAAAGACGCATCGTTACCAATCCCGCGAACATTGCAGAATAGGAAATTCGACATGAGGAATCGGGACAAGACCGGAAGGAGAAAGAAAAGAAAAGACGGACACCAAGATAAACTAGGAGAGAAGCGGACTCAGATAAGATACAAGGAAAATCGAGTAGATCTATCGATCTGCTCGGACGCCGCTATAGAGCGTGTGCGAATGGTGCGAGGGGTAGACTGGAGATGACGCGATCGGCGTCGAATCCGTCGAGGAGGAGGGAGGGGGGATGACTCAAAAGACACCGCGCCATCGGAACCAGTCAAGGAAGTAGGAGAGGAATCAATAGCCGAAAAAGAAGAGTTCCTAGAAATGCAATCTAGACGCTCATTTAGGAGAGCAATATCAGCCTCACACATAAGAGGAATGGTGATAGACAGAAACCAGGAAGAGGATGGAAGGGAGCACGCCGAGGAACAGGGGGAAGAGGGCTGATCCAAACGATCATGGAGCACAGATGGAAAGCGCAATATAGAGCGGAGCCTAACTAACAGAAACCCATATTGCCGAGCAAACCAGTCTACAGAGGGAAAAGAATGAGACAAAATAGAGGGGGAAAAAGAAGAAGAAGCGCAATCATAGAGCAAGAGCGCAGATAAGACCGGGGACAGGGGAGGGGAACAGGAAGGAGAGGTGGGAAGGTCGCAGCGAGAAAAAACAAAAGAGGAAACAAAAAGAGTAGGGGAGCATAGCTGATACAGCCCTAATCGCTGTAGGAAACTTACCGAAGCCGGACTGTCACTAAGAGTACAGCCCTGCGAAACAGGTAAGTATCGCGGGTCGGTCTCGAAGGAGGTAGCAACAAAGCAGAACAATGATGGTTGGCAACAACCCGGGCTGTTCGAATAGTGCACCAAAACATGGAATACTATTCGAACTGATATGGATATCGTCTGAACCAATCGTTCCAGGCCCATTGTAACCGCCCTAGGGACCACTGGAATCCCACTATGAAAGAGAAAACAAACGTATCCATAGACATAGACGACACAGAGAAGACATCGTGATGTCTCTGAAAACGAACCCGACAAGATGAATACATCAGAATGTTCCATACTAGAAGCCTGGTATGGGCACAACTGATGCTAAACTCCCATGAAGCAAATACGAGGAAGCCGTTATGATGCTGCAAAGAGCATGGCAAGAGGGCGATAACAAAAACAACAAAACAATAGGGACCTGGCACACGGACAGTAGTGACAGGGGGCACACACCAAAGTGTGTCGTGGCTCAAGCACAACAAACATAAACAAAACCCATCGGCCAACAACCAAGAACATAGAGCCAACCCAGCAGGTACAAAGCAACAAGAAACGGTAAATGAGAGACGCACCTGTGGGGAAGCAACCGCCCAAAGTGGTAGAAGCAGAAACGACGACAGCTTCCAAACCACCCCCTCCGACGAGGGGAAACCATTATCAGCTGCTACCGAGCCAAAGATAGGAGAACCCAAAGCAACAGAGTGCAGAGGCACAAGCTCGCGACAAATCAGCGAGCACAATTGGGTAGAACTGATAGGGGTGATGAAATCCTCTATAGTAACCCAGCACGCCAGCGAAAAAAGTACCTCATGGCGAGGTAGGAGCATAGTTAAACCAAGAGACGCGGCACCAATAGATGCGGTCCCAACTTCAGAAGAAATCAAGACAGAAGGGGACAACGGCCGATGCTGCAAAATAGAACATGGCAAGCACACGAATGATGGCAGCGAGCGCGACAGACGAGAAGAAAGTCGCCATCGCCGCCGCCGTTGCCGCCGCTTAGATGATGGTTTCCAAATCTGAGAATTACTCGAAACCGGTAATGAATTGCTAGGGGTGATGAAATCCCCTTTAGCAATCAAACAATCATGCCCAGAATAGCCAGAGACAGGAGAAACCCCAATAACCGAGCCAAAAAAGGGAGGGCAATCTCCTCAATTCACCAAAGAACATGAATCAGCAAATCTCAAGCAAGGATCGAAATCCATAACAGATCTGCGCCTAATCGATAACTCACAAGAGAACAGACCGAAGTCAGAGCAAGGCAGTATCTCCAAAAAACAATCATCAACAACCACCATACGATGCCGGGAAAGATCAGCAAAGGCACGAATTGAGAAGACCTGAATCTCAATAGAATTAGGGCCAGAGATAATAAGAGAAATCGGGCCTACTGTAAGAATGCGCAGAGCCATGGCTATGGAATCGAAACTAGGGAACAATTTCAAGAACGTGCCTTTGAGGAGAAAGACTTCCTCACCAAAATACGGAGTCATGGAGAGGAGAGAAAAGGAAGCAGAGAAAAAACAGGGCGAGCAGAAAGGAAGAGAGATCGCCAACTATCGTAGCGTGGAGGCAGAAGCAGATGAGAAGAAGAACGCAGTAATCAGAAGTAAGAAGCCATTAAAAAGACCGTTGTGTTTTTTTTTTTAACTTAACTAATTTAAACTTAACTAATTTATAACTTAACTAATTTAAACCAAACTAAATTAACTTGCATAAAAATAAATGTTGTGAGTTGCGGATTTTGGGTTCTGGGTGGTGTTAGGCAGTGGCAGGTGGGGTGGTTGCGGGTTTTGTGAAGAGTGGAAGTTGCAGACTGGGTGAACGGAGCAGGTTAGAGACTGGTCTGAGGTGGTGACTGGGTGTTGGGGTAGGTTTCGGACGTAGTGGAGCTAGGGATGGAGCTAGGGGTGGAGCAGGGTGTGGGCATGACGGAGGAGGTGGATGAGGGGTTGGAAGGAGGAGGGTGGCTCAGCTAAGGGCGGAGAAACTAGGTGACGGGTCGGGTTGTTCGGGTGAGGCAGGCTGGGGTGGTCAAAGTGGTTGATGGGAAGTAGAAGGAAATGAAAGGAGGGGGAGGGAAGAGATTAGGTGAATTATAATATAGGGACTTTGCACCGAAGGTCCCTATTTTCGATGCTGTTGTAAGAAAAGTCCCTATGATAATAAGTGTGTAAATTAAGTCCCTATTTTTTGTAAATCAGAAAGCGCAAACTATCTTGCATTTTTTTTATAAAAGTGCAAGTTAACTTGCGCTTTTCAAAAATTTCAAAATTTTTAAAAAATTTCAAAATAAAAAAGCGCAAACTAGCTTGCACTTTACTAATAAAAGTTGCAAGTTAGCTTGCATATTCTATCAGAAAAGTGCAAAGCACCTTGCGTTTTCTATTTTTCAAAAAATAGGGACTAAATTTACATACTTATATATACGGGAACTTTTCTTATAACAACATCAAAAATAGGGACCTGTAATTCGTTTGTTGTATAATATATATATACACTTAGTATACTAGTGCGAACCTGTGCTTCAAATACGGTTTTTCAATAGTTGTAACAAAAACGCAAATAACATGTATATATATAAGTATAAACTTTTATAGAAAGCCTTCAAGACTAGCGATACATTTTATATATAAGAGAATTACATAACAACTTAAAGAAGATGTCATGGTTCTAAATTGAAAGTAACTGACTAAAGCAACAAAAAAAAAAGAATTTTCATTTGATTAATAATTAAACATTTTAATATAACAGCCTGCTGTGAAATTGGACTTGTACGTGCATAATAACCACATGAGCGGGTACAGATTTTTTTTACCATTGGAAAGTAGATTATTATCTATATAACTTTGTATGAAACAAAGTAATCGACATCCAATAGTGATATTAAAAAAAGCAGAAATGCAGTGAAATATGAAATATGGCAGAGTTAAAACGTATGTAGCATTGAAAACCAATCAATATGCAGTGGATGATAAGAGCGGAGTGAAAAATAATAGACAATTTAGTAAGAACGGTCTTTATAACTACCAAAAAAAGAGCGATGCAGAAAATCAGAAGTTAGAAGCTTATTTATCCAAGTTACAAAACAGAAGTAAATCATTTACAGCTAACGAAACAGTTTGGAATATATTAGTACCATTAGTTTCCGGTATTACTATTTAGGAACTAACATAAAAACTAGTGCGACTGTATAAGGATAACCATTTGGAAGACATAGTATTTGGCAGCTGAAGATAATCTAATGTGCAGAAGAGTTTTAACATCAGAAACTTCGACATATAAAAGGTGACTAAACAGCAGGGATTGAAAAAAAAAATCCTCATGCACAGCATCAGTGTCGGCCCAAGGGTATTCAATGCCCTAGTCGAAAAAACATTTTTATTTGTTTTGTTGCCCCTTAACTCAATAAAAAAATGCATATAACAAAAGTAAACATAACACACCCACCACAACTCCTTACATTCCATACAATACTTCAAAACTGTCTCATCCAACAACTACAATACAACATGTTTAACCATTTCTCCTTCACTCTCACCTGCCTAACATTCCATCCCAACGATCAAACCACTGGCTAAATATACATGCATCCTCCATATACATCAAACACACTACTCAGCCTGCAACCCCTTTCATACCATCAGCCTACAGCAGTCACTCCACAGTTTATTCACTGAATCATCACCCTGTACAACATTCAATTTGTCTCAACATCAACCTGCTGTTGCTCAACACACTGCCTATTCACTTTTGCCACCAATACAACATACTTCTTATGCATCAACTACTTGCTCAAACATACATTCTCCAAACAACCCTGCACTTCATACAAGCCTGCCACTACTTCATTCTACCTGAAACAAACCACCTCATTCACTTCACATCAACATATCAACTGCACAACCACACCAAATACCACTGCAATATACCATGACTATATCATTCAAAAACTCCCCTACACATTTCTGCCAATCCCAAACTACATATGTCTGCAATTCCTTTGAGTTGAAAATTCTAGGTGAAGAGTATTGCTAATTAAAAGCTTCAAATACAATTCCATAATTCCATTCTAGTCCAAAAATATCACTTGGATCATGAGACCATAATACAGTCAAGCACTGTAGCAGACCTCAAGTGCATACAATTCATATAAGCTTGAAAAAAAAATATTAACACTTTTTTTCAATTAACAGCAATCTAAAAAACATAAGTTCCAAAAAACGTTTAACAGCCATCATTATATCCTTAATTAAAGTATTGTATTGATGCTAAATTGGAAGTTACTCACATTGGTTGAGTTTGGGGCTTTCCAAGTTCTGATTTGGGGCTATAAGTTGAAACTGAAATTAGGGTTTCAATTTGAGGTACTGCAGTCTGCAAGTGTGGCAAATCAATCGAAGAAGCCGACTCAGCCGAGAAGCATTCGAGAGAGATAAGAGACGATGGACGATAATGGGATCTGGGAGCAAGCGCGGAGGACGATGGGATCTAGGACGCAAGCGCGAACGACGAGAACTGGGAGCCTGAGAGGGTAATCGCTTTTTTAGAAATGCATTTTTTTTTTATTTTCTGTTGCCCCCCTTTTGCACGTTTTCCTAGTCCATAGTCTCTCTCGACTATGCTCTGGGCCGGGCCTGTACAGCATTACAACAAATTATTGTTACAGAGGTTTTGTTGGTCAATGAAATAAAACAGTAGTTAAATGATAATATATGTCATCACAATGCAGCTGCATAAAAAGAAATTGTAGCCTACTGAACAGCTGTATTCCATTCATTTAGGTAATGTTTTCCCAAAACAGCAACATCCATAAAAAGCAGCAAACTGACAGTGAATAATATTAATGTTATGCTTATGTAGTTCAGTTAATATAGGCGGGATGAACATAATCATATATGAATAGGTTTATCCTCTGTACAGCTGTAAAATAAGTGTTGAAAGAATTTAGTATATACCTTCGCAAGAATGGCTGTGTTGAATGCATGAACGGAAAATAAAAATAAAAACTTTCAGGAACGTCATATTCAGGTTAATGCACAGAGTTAAAGATGCTGAAAGCAGAGAACAAAGTCTTGTTGAAGAATCGAATGAAAATATGTATCCTGTGCCCATTTTCCTAACTAGGTCAGTTACAACATGAAGTTAACGTAAGGATTGTATCCTAAGGAACTTATACCTTATGGTTGCTATTATACCAACCAGACAGTGTATGCTAGTAAGAATAAATTGAGGGCGCAATTGAATCAAACATAGAAATAATCTGTGGATGAAGTACTTACTACCATTGTTGCAATAGAGCATTAAATTCAAGCACATAAAAATGTAATTAATACAGCTTTTACACTCAATATACGACATAACTTGAGTAATGGTGTGTTTGATTTAAACAAAGTACTTTTTATAATTTATAAATTAAATCTAAGTTATACAGCTTTTACATCTACTTCAAAGACATCTGTGTGTTCTCTCTTCACTGAAGTATTTGTTGTTAGTGAGGTGAATATTACTCAAGCTAAAACGGTGTACAGGATGAATACTAAAATGGAAACAACTAAAAGTGTCCTTTCTTAGAACATGTTGTTCACACACTCAAATTGTTTCATTTTTTGGCACTAAATGTTATCAGTTTTAAATCAAATCTTATGTCATATTATGGTTTGTAATTTACTTATTTCTACCTACAAGCAAATAAATACAATCCAGAAGGGCAACATGACCTATAATACATATGTTCCAATATAAAATTAGGTCATATATTATACCATATACTGGAAATTATGATAAGCACTAATATGATGCAACTGTAATAAGAACATATTCTAATTTCACCCAGTCAGTAGGTCAAAAATAAAGTTTCTCTCATATAGTAGTAAAAAAGATAAACATTTTATCATTCATTTGGGTTCTGTCTAAGATTTTATTGCACGTAGAGGGACAAATTTTCCATCTCAAAAGTATATAGTACAAACAAATTTTATAAAGCTAATAAACTCGAGCTTTAGACCATGATGATATAAGAATCTCTTAATTGATGATTTATTTAACTTTTTTAATGTGCTAACAATATTGTATTTTGAATCTCTTAGGTACCATTCGTTAGAGGTATACATCCTTGTATTTTTTTTGGTAATTGTGGACTAATAGACGCTCGAACAACTGGGATGTATTAAGTTTTAACTTTCAAATTAGTGATAAACAAAGATGAAATATTTGATGCTATGTTCAACCTAATGATGGATAGTTTAAGGTCATGCGTAACAACATCCTTATACCTAACTGAACATATAGGCACGAACTATTTTATTTATGCCTTCAATCACATGGAAGAGAATCACAAAATACATGTAGATGTACATATGAAAGAAAGTTGTCAAGTCAATGCAAAGAGATGTATATGTATAAAAGTGCACAAATCTTGAAACAGATGTGTAAATACGATCAAAATAAAAATGCAATGGGTACGCTCTGTACCTGCTTCCTTATTTAGTTATATATATGTTGAGGAAAAAGTAATTGTTAGCTCTGTACCTACATCTTAGTTATAGTTTATCTCAAGACCTGTCATCAAATTTGGCTTCTATTTTCAATGTTTCTAAAATGTCGAATAATTATTCAATTTTGATCTAAAATGAGTTATATTTAATTAATGCAAGTATGGACATATATTTTACTGAAACTAAAGCATGGATAATACGTCCAATTTTGAAAAATAACAAATATTTGAGAAAACGACTACATGCTCAACCTAAGTGCAGTAGTTTACTAACAGTAGTGATTATTGATAGCCCAATAACTAATATTTGAAATGATGTTGCTCTTTCACTTTTGCATTTCAAAAAACTATGTTGTAGAAGTTAATGCTCGATTAATTAGTTGTTAATAATCCATTGCCTCATAGTCCACTAAATTTTCAAACCCGATTACAAATTTTAGAACTAATAACAGACCAAATATAGACCTAAATTAAATAACAATTGTACATTTAGAAATAGATAGTTTGTTGTGTAAATGCAAATTGTTATGAATTAGTTATATACATAGTAGGTATTACAACAATGACAAACTTAATAAAACATGACATAATTAATACGCGAGTGCTACTATTTAATTCAAAGCAGTAAAAAGCTTTGTACTTTACCCAAGAGCGAACATATCGGTAAACCAGTGTTTTAAAGACCGTGCCGGACCGCGGTTGAACCGTGAAAAACCGCGGACCATTTGAGTTGAAGGTCCAGAGAGGAGTTGAGCCGCTGAAAACGTAAACCGTAGGTTGAACCTCAAAACTGAGGTCCGACCGCTGCAAATAACCCGGGTCCGACCGCTGCATGGAACAGAAACTGGAAATTAAACTTGCAACCTGAATGAAACATGCTAATATGCTTAAGCTAACAACTGAAACTTATTACCTGCAATTCCATTGATGCTTTTATTTTTAGTGCGTACATATTTTAATTGAATGAAATTTATCATTGTGAAGTTGTAAACTAGCACATAGAATTGTTATGTTTTATAATTGATATATGCGAACTTATAATATGTTGGACTTTTATTGCTAATTAAGATATGTTGTACACTTATGATTTGTAAATTTGCAAACAAATATAAATTTGGAAGATAATTTGCAATTGTGATATGTCTACCTAGCACTTTTATTTTAATATTTTTGTGTATATCTTGTATTTGTGTAAATTTTCAAAAAATAAATTCCACGGTTCCGACGGTTCGACCGGTTGAACCACCAAAACCTTAAACCTTCAACTATCATGGTTCGATGCACGGCACGGTCATGAAAACTATGCGGTAAACACTACAAAAGCTAAACCACCGCATGAAACCATGATGTATGATGATGACATTAAAAATAAAATCATGCATATATCGATTTAAATAATCGGTGAAGTTGAAAGTATCAAAAGTTAAGAAAATGTTATTTGACTTTTAGGCGATGGTAAATAATTTCCAAAGGAAATTGCACTCTTTATGCCAGCACTGAAATTAGTATTAATTTTGAGAGAGCTGAACATCATATGATATGAGGTTCTATGATGACTGCAGTAACAACAAAATCATGCATAAGTTGATTAACAAAATCTGGGAAACGAAGGTATAAAATGGTAAGAAATTTTCCTATGCCTTTTTATTTGGTGGAAAATTTCCCAAAAGCCAAATACTAAATCCATACCTTATAATAAGTTGATAAGTTTACCAGAACAATATGGGAAGAAAGAAAACATACTAAGCCAGTATTTTAATTAGGACTAATTTTGGTTACAACTGAATCACCACATGAAACTGTGATGTATGATGACCATGGTTATAGCATAAATTATGCATATGTTGATTAAAAAAGTGAAGCTGAAAGTATCAAAAACGATGAAAATGTCACTTGGCTTTTTATTTGCTAGAAAATAATTCCCAAAGGAAATCGTATCCTTAATACCAGTATCAAACTTAGTATTTATTTTGGTCAAAGATGAATCAACACATGAAATTATGACCTACAATGAGTACAGTAATAATAAATTCATGCATACGTTCATCAACAAATGTAGGGAACCTGAAGGTATAAAACATTAAGAAATTGTCGATTGCCTTTTTTCTTAGTGGAAAACATGTCCAAAATTAATTTAATTCAGTTTAAATTAATTATATTGGTATGAGTGAATCATTGCTTATGTATGAATGGATAACATTGTTTGTCTTGAATGCTTTGTGATCTCAGTAATGAGATAAGTATGGTTGTGTGATATGAATGCTTGGTTGAATTGTGATGATTTCATAGATTATCAATTGGGATGTTGATATATGGATTATCTATTATGATATTGATAATGTGGATTACCTGTTATATGATAATGTGGATTGTCAGTTATGACTTATGAATTATCTATCTGTGTGTATATAGATTTTGTAATTGAATTGTTTTAAAAACTTTAAAACAACTTGGCCTTAAAAGACACGCTTTGGATTTCGATGAGACCGGAATCGGGTTTGCTATATTACAGCATGATAGGGGGTTCTCGCTTTGCATTAGGTGGCGAACGGGAGACTCTTACCCCTACATGTCCCTTTTGGGTAGTATAAGGCCCTGGGTTGGTTGCGAGTCGAGAGGCTGGCCGTAAAAGCAAACCCGAGGTACCAATGGAAGCCACGGCGCGGCTGGGATGGTTGAAAAGCCTACCAGTCGAGTGAGCCGCTGTTGATGGTCGCAAAGCCTAGACTATCTCAGTTGGTATCCTTAACTTATAGTATAATGATAAGTTTACCAAATAGTAGGGGAAAAAGGAAATATAAGTTCAAACTTAATCATCAGAAAGAACCATATACTAGATAAACTGTTGGCAAAAAAGCAAGAGTTAAAATTATGCATGAAAATAAGCATATAATTGATTTTTCACTATTTCTAGTACTAAATGTAGTATATGCTATTAAATGAGATAATAAAGCTGGAAACAATGGATATAAACATGGGCTTAAATGATATCCAAACAACATCCTTTCAGCAAAGTGCTATGGTCATTATTTTAGTTTCCAAATAACAAACGTACATGTAACTCAAACAACAAAAGAAGGCAGTAGGAAAACAAATTCGGTTTAAACCTAAAAAGCCAGCATTCATAATTCCATTGGTAATAATTAAATTTCTATCAGTAACAATAAAGTGCAACGAAAATAAAAGCAACCTATTATTTTTCGTGTTGCTACTTCAAGTGTTGTAGCTTCGGACAACGTTGCAAATACATCAGTCAAACCTGGTAAAAATAATTTTGAACAGTAGAATACAAAAAGTATTACGACCCTGATGGTTTCAAGAGTAAAAGAAAGGTGAAAACAAATAAATCCAATTAAGATCACATATGAATGAAGAGCATAATAAAAAACTGACCATATTCAGGTTCATTATGTTCAGTATGAAGAATTGAAATTAAAACCCGAGTGTGGAATTAACAAACAACTTCTACTTCCATAGTCTTCCCTAAAAGTGCTTGGCCAGCAGCTTATGCTTGTCTTTCAGCACCTCGGCATCGTGAAGTATCTTGAGAAGCCTCCTGAAAAGCATGCATTCAGTACGATAGCAATTATAGTTGCCTTTTGGATCTCATTGAAAAGTAAACTTATTACTATTATACAATATATTGTGCTAGTTCATAAGTATGTTATAGTTTTCCTAGGGATAAAATAATTCATGAGCACAATAAGAATGCAACCTATATGTAGTGCCAAGTATTTTGAAACAAAACGTAATTCACTTTTACGCAACCATCACCAAAAGCAGGTTGTCATTAATGGTTTCAAAGGTGTACAACAACGCTGCAAACCATGGGTATTATAAGCATAGCTAACATAATGGCATTTGAGGCGCGCAGATTGAGCATGACACAAAACAATGTAAAAGGACAATGAACAGGTTAACTCATATTTACAAAAAAGAAAAAAGATAAAAAACAAGTTTGAGAAATGCTTAGAAATTTTTTAGCATATGGTAGTACTATATATTGAGTAAGAAAATCAAACATAACATTTATATTATTTCATCTAAGTTTTGTGCATTTCAGTCCCAATATGCACAGTTAATAAATCTTTTATGCTGTTAAAATAAACAATATTTACCTGGAGCGTATTAGATAAACCAACCATTGAAAAATTTTATTTAAAATAATATAATAAATGTTTTAATCATTCAATATGAAAAAAATTCCATATTAGATCGTTTTAGCAATATTAGTTTATTCATGCTCACGTTAAGTGTATCATCAATCTCTCGTCATGGTCAATCCACTTTACACCCAAACAGATCAAGTTCAAACCATATTTCAAGCATATACCAACTCTCATTGAAGAAATCTCAATCAATATAACAAATACCGAAATAAATTCAATTTGATCCGGTATAGCTGACGTTTAAAAGAAAGAAATAAGAAATCCTAAGCAGTATATTAGGTCAATCCCAAAACAAATCCAAAAGTTTGATGGATAAAACAATAAAATTGTTGATCCTAGTGATAGACTGTGTTATCATAAAGGAAAAAAAAATTGCAGCGTTCTATTTGAGAATAAGGGATGTCAGGAGATTTATAGTTTAGAATTTTACTTGCAATGAATATATGCAAACTTTCATTGTTTAGATAAGGAAAAAAATTAATTCTAAAAAATTAAGTATGGGAAAGTAAGAATGCAAAATCTGAAACCAAATTCGAAAAATTAACACTTAAATAAAGAGTAAAAGATACAGATTATTCATAGAAGAATCAATATTTTATAATAAAAAATTACAAAGTTCAAAAAAATGTTGTAAAAAAGCAATATGTAAGGTATCACTCATTTAACTAGTGCAAAAATGATAGAAGATAACAACTCGGTCATATCCATACCAAATAATAACGTAATTTAGGTGCCTATAATAAGTTTTTATGCAAAAATGCATATCGATTTGAACAAATTAAGTTGCATTCCTTTCGATGAATTTAAACTAATTGAGATGCATTATGTACAATGAATTTGAATTAATTAAGATGGATTCCAAATTGCATCACATTGATATGTGCAATCTTATTGCATTTTCTTTTAAATTTAGAAGTGCAACCGTGTTGCACTTATTACATTGAAAGAAATGGTGCAATCATGATGCACTTTTTTCATTTAAAGACAAAGTACAACTCGGTTATATCCATACCAAATAATAACTTATTTTAGGTGCACATGCTTTGTAAATTTAGGTATGCAAATGTCTTTCATTTAAAAAATTGTAAGGAATGCATCTTAATTTGTTCAAACTGATCTATATTCCTACAAACTAACTTATCGTAGACACCTAAATTAAGTTACTATAGGTATCACTCATTTAATTTACGCAAAAATTATAGAAGATAACAACTCGGTTATATCCATACCAAATAATAACTTAAAAATTTGGCGCCTATAGTAAGTTAGTATGTAGAAATGCATATCAATTTGAACAAATCAAGATGCATTCCTTTCGATGAACTTAAACTAACTGAGATGCATTTTGTACAATGAATTTGAATTAATTAAGATGGATTCTAAATTGCGTCACATTGGTAAGTGCAATCAGATTGCACTTTTCTTTTAAATTCAGAAGTGCATCCGTGTTGCACTGCTTTTTTTTTTTTTAAATTCAGAAGTGCATCCGTGTTTCACTAATTTCATTGAAAGAAATGGTGCAACTAGGATGCACTTTTATCATCTAAAGACACAGTGCGTACTGTTTGCACTTTGTTTTATGGAAACATGCAAACAAGTTTCACATTAACCATTGAAGGAAATAGTATTTGTTAATTTTTCAGATTTTTGCACGGTGTCGCAAATGTCATCGAGTGCACAGACTTTGCAAATGCATTCCTAGATACTAAATTTTTATAGGCACCTAAATTAAGTTATTAAAAACAAAATATATTACTCCAAAAGTCATTATTTGAATTCCTCATTCATTTTCAAGGTTTTTTTTGCAAAAATTTTTATGTTAAACAAATTCCTAATTCTTTTCAAATGTTTTAGGTTTGCAATTGTTTCATGTTAATAACTTAATTTAGGTGCCTATAATAAGTTAGTATGCAGAAATGCCTATCAATTTGAACAAATTAAAATGTATTCCTTTCGATGGGTTTAAACTAAGTGAGATGCATTATGTATAATGAATTTGAAAAAATTAAGATGTATTCAAATCTAGCTGAGCACCAAAAACTAATCATTGAAGTAGAAGTTCACAAACTTCGAGATGAAAAAAGTTGTTTAATCTTGCCTCAAACTGCTTTTTTGTTAGAATGTTAACACTGCACTGAATAGAAAAGCACGTCGCTTATTTTTTGAAATATCAATGCAACTCAATCCAAGAAAAATATATTTCAACCAATTTAGAAAACAGTAGAAATACAATGGCCATGAAGAATATTTGGTGGAATAAACCCATACTAACATTACCAAAATATAAATAAATATAACTTTATTTAGAGATAAAGGGTAAGATGTGGCCTTAGAGATAGTGAGGAAGGAATCAATGAAATAATTTTTTTGTGCATAGTGTGGAATCATGAATTTAGGTAAAACGAAAAAGATAGAACTGGGTCATATTGTCTACATATTATTATTTACAGAGTGAGAGCATATAGGAACGTGCATGAAACATTTAATAAAGTCAAAGTTGGAAAAGGTACAATAGATTAAAAAAATCACTTATCGATCTATTTATGCAACTAATAAAACATATAATGTGAAGCAACAAATATTTATGGCTATGCCCATGTTAGTAGCTTAATGGCTATGACTTAGGTGATCAGAGAACAGTCTTTTATTGAACTTGTATAAGCAAAGCACGATCGGTAAACTTTAATTGTCCATGCATTCACTACCAGCTGAATTGTGTACTCATATGGTAATATATTGAGAAGTAGGAAGTTATTTCATTATACACATCTTGGCTGTAGTATTTTTTTCCACAAAGTTGGTTACCATGTTAATGTTGTTCCATAGCTGCTCGTTATGGTGTAGAGAGGTTGAAGTGGGATGACTTGATAATGTCCATAATTTTAAACATTAGTATTCAAAAAAAATTCTCACCCAAAATCTTACATGTTTATATTCTGAATGGTAAGTAAGTCATAACAAAGATTTACTTATTCATGAGAAGCATATCTGGTACCGAGGCATTTTATTTACTCAAACTGAAAGTAAATTCAAAACAATACTTGTAAGGAGTAGATGAATCATACGCATTTTTCTTCTATTACATTGTCATTTTTGTGGATACTTATGTTGTTGTGTTTTCTAGGTCATTCTTCCCTTTCCAAGATTGGTAAGCATCATCATGTTGTCTTTTTTTGTAAATATGTGTTAAATATTAAAGAAAAAAAATACATGAAAAAGAAGAAGAGAAAGTGATGATTCAACGCACATGTGGAAAATATTGATTTAAGATGAAGATAAACAAACTTAAAACTAAGACTATGTAACTTAACTTAGAACCACACTAATAAAAAAACTTAACAATGGAAATGAATTTCGAAAAAAAATACCAAGTGTCTTTCCTTCACTTAGGGAAAATGATGTAAAGCCCTCGCAAGTAACTATCACAGTTTTCCTTGACATGTAGACTTGAAATATTCCAATGAGTGTGAACAATGATTACAATATTGCTCTTCATAAACGTGAATTTATGAAAATAAATTATCGATCATAATTTAATAGATGGTCGATAAGGATTAATCAAAGTAGGCCCCTCTTTATATCATCAAAAACTATGGTAAGTAAGTGTATGAAAATCATGTATACCAGTTAGAAGAATGTATCATTTTATGATAAGAGTATGATACAATCAAACCTGAGATCCACCCTACCTACTTTAGAATCCCGAACAATGAACACTATTTGTAGATTAGTAGTGGAAACAAAGGCATTTTTGCATGTGATTACATAGATGACTATATCTATTTATATCCCCTAGGTACACAGGTTATAATACTCGTACAATATAGTTGAATACATAAGGAACTGGTGCACCAAAACATTCCAAGCAATATTGTCTAATTTATCTTAGAATAGAATTGGCCTCTCTTTGATAGTGAGGCATGAGTTCAATTGGTTATGTTTTTTACTCAAAACATGACCTAATTTATTGGCTTGAATTCCATTCATCTTCACTTGGAATAATACATTGCACAGAGGTTGTACTATAGTGATCACAAATCCAAATGTTATGCGGATATATTTTTCCTATCTTAAAAATTAATTTTTCCACGTATCCTTGTAAGTGACTCATCATAACCTTATTCATTTTCATGAACAATTATAAAACTCAAGGAATAAGGTTGCCCGTAAGGTTGCAAAGAATTACAATTGTCTCATACCATAGTGCTAAATACAGGCCACCAAATTAATGATTTAATGAATGTAGCTAATTAAGAAAATTGAGAAGTTGCAAGCTTACAGGTCAAAAAAGTATAATCCTGCTGGTAGGACATAAATTCATAGAAGTGCACATTAGATTTCCTCCACAATAGAAAATGTTTGCACAAAAAATGGGCAAACACCTCCAAGATGTTGTAGTAGAGAGATATTGATTGATGGACTTTGGTTGCGGATGACTAAGATAGAAAATTAATGGCTTGCAATAAAATATAAATAAAGAACTGAAATGTAAAAAGATACAGAATTTATAGTGGTTCGGCCTGAATGTGCCAACATCCACTATTCCTCTTCTGTTATCTCTTTATATCTGGTTACAAGTACAAGCTTTGAATATGAATAAACTTGTTGGGACTAAGGATTTTCTCTCTCTTAGTTGTCTTTCATTGTTGATGGAAGCTTCACTATTATCCCCACCCTCCTCTTTATGATGCCATACGTCCAGTATTTATAGAGTGAGGTTGTGGAGAGAGGCAGATGAGTACATGACTTCTAGGCTTTTGGTTCAACCTTTCTTCCTCAAGGCTTTGGTTCAACCTTTCTGTTGTTCCACTGCTCTTGGAAGCCAGTTGAATACTATCTGGTAGCTCTCTTCAGTCGCCTATCTAGACCTTAGAGACTTGAATGCCGAAACAGGTAGGTTCATCCTAAAAGTACAAAAAAGAGTGGATCTAGCCCCGAAAGGGCCGGACCGGATATGTTTGGTGGATCCAACCCCAAAAGGGTTGGACCAAGTGGATCCAGTGGGTTCAACCCTAAAAGGGCTGAACCACGTGGGTGCGACCCAGGACCAGGTGGGTACGAGGTAGGTGGGTCCGGCCTAGAGAGGGACCAGGTGGGTTCGGCCCTAGGTTAATGGACCAGGTGATCCCTGGCTGTGCAGTTAAAGCACTCAGCAGATTCAATGCGGCGGAGGTGCAAAAAGTCATGACAGAGATATAGCGAAGATCTAGCGGATGACTCTAAAATAGCATATAAAACTCATACCTAATGTTTTTACAAATATATAAATGGTAATTAAATGAAAAATTAACATTTAATTGAATTATAATTAATACATAAATAATTTTAAATAAAAACATGTGCGAATATACTATAAATTAGCGTAAAAAACTTACATAACTTAATTGAATTTAGTAGAATATTTTCATTTCTAAAAATATATTGAAAATTCAATCAAATAAATTATTTTCATAATTTTTATAATGTATAAATGTCATTTTTCAAATCATTTCTTTTAGAAAAGATATCGTGGAAATAGAGGAATATAGCGGGAATAACGGGATATAGCGGAAATAACGGGGCTTAAAGCGGAATGGCTATATTTGGGGATATATGGAAAAATCATAGCGGTAGAAATCCGCTATGAGATATAGTAGGGTTATAGCGGGTTAATAGCGGGGCATTAATTGTACAGGTCCCTGGTTCGGCAGGGCCGGACCAGACAGTGCTGGTCTGCCAGTGCCGGACCAGGTGGGTCCGGCGCTATGCCGGACTAGGTGGGTTCTTGGTCTGCCACTATACCGGACCAGGTGGGTCTGGCATTGTGCCGGACCGGATCCATGGTCCGGCATTTGCCGGACTAGGTGTGGGTCCGACATTTGCTGGACAAAGGGGGTCCGGCCTTGGACAAGACCAGGTGTTCGGGCCTATGGGGCCGGACCAGAATGTCCAGCCCTGTGGAGGCTGGACCCGTGCGGGTCCGGCCCTTTCAGGCCGGACAGGTTGTTCAGCCCTCCTAGAGCCGGACCTGTGCGGGTCTTGGACCAGACTAGGATGTACGACCAAGTGGGGCCGGACCTATGTGGGTTCGGCCCAGTTGGGCCGGACTCTGCTAGGTCCGGCCCGGTTGGGCCGGACTCAGCAGGGCCAGACCCATGCGGGTCTGGCCTGGGCTGTCAGGCCCTACGGGGCTGGGCACGTGCGAGTCCGGCTCTGCCGGATTGGATTTGGCGAGTCCGTTCCTGCTGGGCCGTGCTTTCCTGGGACTATGCAGACCTAATTTTGTCGGGCAGTTCCTTTATCGGTGTAGGAAGTACTGAGCCTTGGAAGATGGCGGTCTTCGAGCCTTTGTCGTTGGACCATGTTAGGCAAATCTTAGAATGACCAAATCTTTCAACCTTACTCTAATTGAGACGTGGTTCAGACCGGTGCTCACATCTTGACCTCATGAACATTTCTAAGTAGCTCTGAGTCTATTCCAAAATTATGACAATTTTTCCTCTCACTTTTCGTATCGAATATGTGGTGGGCGAAAATGCCCACAACATTTGCCTCCCAAAGTATACTTTCGCGAATGCAAAGTATGCTTTGCTTGATCTAGGGTTGCCACCAACATTGTAGGTATCATCCTGATGTTTGACTATCCACATCTCATCATCGTACCCAAGATGAGTTCCGTTTCATTGACTGTATGCGATTCTTCATTTGTCTTGAGAAGGGCTTGTTGGTCACTTGACGCCCTTTTTTAATTATCTTGCATTCGGTGGGGTGGCATTTCCCTTTATCCTTCATATTTCTAGCTTTAAGGTCCTAAGTAGTACATGGACCTAGTGATATTCCCTTCGTGGTATTTGACTTGGGACCTACGATATGGAATTTCTGCTTCCAACTATCATATGGCCAGGTTGAGTGAGCATGGTCTTACCATCTAATTGCTAGGTTTGTATATTTCCTCATTAATTTTTTCATGCTTGGTCAAGGTCAATTATCGATGGAGTAATGATTTTCCATTGAAGGGTATTTGTATGTAAAATACTTTGCATAGCGTCGTTGATTGGAGGTTGGCTAGGTCTGGTCAAGCTGGGCTAATAGGCTTATTGTTTCATCTAGTCTGGTAAAGTCATAATATTTAGGGATAACCTCTTGCTCCTTCGTTAGATTTTCCAAGACTTGCTCCCAGGCATATTTGAATAGGAATATTTTGGCCAATTTCCTTGGTTTCTCTCCTGCTCATATCTCGTATATCCATTTGGAGTCGACTGCCGGCAAGCGTTTAATAGGGCAGGTGTCAAGTCTGAGTGAGTGGCCCTTGCTTCTTTGAGCAGAGTATTTAAGGAGATCTGCCGATGTTAACCCGCCTTTTGGCAAGGCCACAGACAAACGGATTTAACTAAGTCATCTTCTCGTTTATCTGGGCTGGAGTATGATGGATTCAGTTTAAAATGATGAAGTTCACTTGGATATGTCGTTTGGTCGAGAAGTGGAGAGTTACATGGCTCATTCTGGAAGTCAAGGACCGGTCGACCCTGGTAATGTCGGTCGACACTGAGGATTTGTCATTGTGGCTTGGCATTGTTGGCATGGCTCAGCCTTGGTGAGGTGGTTCGACCTACATAGGGTCGCTCGGCATTGCAGAGAAGTCAGGGTCGCTCGGCATTGCAGAGAAGTCAGGGTCGCTTGGCATAAGGTAGTGGTTCGGCAGATGCCGCTTAGCATCATACCTCGCTCGGCATCGTACCTCTCCCGGCATCATACCTGGCCCAGCGTTATACCTCGCCCGGCATCGTACCTCGCTCGGCATTATACGTCGTTCGACATTGGGTGTGGCTCGGTATGGTTTAGGTTGGCTTTGATGGACTTCGTGGTTTGGCATTGGGGAGTGCTTCGCTTTGGCAGTTGGGTGGTTCGGCACTCGATGGTGGGTTATGTTACTTCGAGTCACTTAGCCTATCACTTCGGGTCAGTACCATGGTTACTTCGGGTTGGCCTACAAAGGACTTAAGGTCTGTTGAGGTGAAAGGTGTGAACTCGGCCGAAATCTTAATGGGCCTGCATCACTTGAGAAGCCTAACTACCTGGTTTTGCCTATAAATACAGCGCGTAGTGCTTCTGAAAAAGGGATCTTCTTCTCTTTGGATCTCTGTTTTTCTACCTTCTATGGTTAAGGCTATTCTGCTATTCTATAATTATAATCGTTTATTACATCAATAAAAAGGAAATTTCTGAAGTGGACGTAGGCCAGAGTCAGCCGAACCACTATAAATTCTGTATCTTTACTTCTTTGTTTTTAATTCTTACTACTCTTCATATTTATACTCTCTACATACAATCTATCTGTGGTCTGTGACTGTGATTTGGTGCTTTCATCTGGATTTGGGTGTTAGTGACCAATCTTGGCACTAACATTTTGGTGCTTTCACTGAGAACGCTAGCGAGAATTTTGGAGCTTGGGTTTTCGATTGAAATATTAGGAACTCGGATTTCGGAAAGAAATGGCTAGACCACCAACAAGGAAGCAAGCAGCGGAAAGGAGCAATCAGGAGGGAAGTCAAGAGGCTTCCTCAGGAGCTAGAGCAAGTCAAGCATCCATCTACATCATCAGAGACGAGATGGAAGCAATGTTGAAAAGACAAGAGGAGATGATTTAGGCTCTTCTCAGACAATTTGCAGAAGCAGAAGATGCAGGAGCTCAGATCCGTAGAGCTGGATCAGAAGCGCTTAACCAACAAGTGGAGGGAATGGCTCAGCAGGGGTAGCCCCCAATCAGCAGATGACTATCAACCTGGGTGGATCTAGACTTGGGGGCATACCACCAAAAAATGCTGGACCAATCCATGGAAGGATACCAGATGACGTTGTGCAACACGACACCAACAGGAGTGCAGGAGTACGAGATGAGAAGTTTGTGCCAGAATTCCCTCATGAACTAGAGGGGCAGACCGGAGGCAACGGACAATGATTACCGCTTGGGGACAACGTTAGACTAGTGGAGATGGTTAGACAGGCTGTGAGAGGTGGTTTGATAAACAAAGACTTAGAGGATGTGAATAGGAGTCCCTTTACTCCTACTATCAGGCAAGCTAGGAATCCACCTGACTTTAAGCTACCAACGTTGGATATGTATGATGGGAGAACGGATACCACCGTTCACCTGACGAGGTACATGAAGCAAATGGAGGTACTGGGGGCGTCGGATGAGGTCATAGCTAGATGCTTCCCATTGTATTTGACGGATATCGCAGATATGTGTTTCAAGCAGCTGGAGAGTGGTTCTATCGGCACATGGACGTAGCTGACTGAATGGTTTATGGGACAGTTTTGGGTCTATATAGTCAGGCCCAAGAACGTAATGACCTTGACATCGATGAAACAATGGAAGGGAGAGTCACTTAAGAACTTCTTAATCGGATTCAACGCAGTGGTAGCCTCAGTGGATCGACCTGATCTGTCAATGGTTTTGATGGCAGCAGTCTCAGGAATCGCGGATAATTTGGATTTCAAGATATCATTAGAGTGGGACCCACCAAGGGATCTCGGAGAGTTCTACCATAAGGCAGTAAGATTCCAGAAATAGGAGGATTCCCAGGCTAAGAAAGTAGGGAGAGAGGCTGAAGCTTATGCAGTGAGGGGTGGAGGTCCACTTGGGGAGAATCCAAGTAAAGACGATAAAAGAAAAAGGGAAACAAATGGCAACAGTGGCACTTCGAAGAGGCCTCGAAGGGAGTCAAAGATTTCTTCTTACATAGATTTAACTAAGACTCTAGAAAGGATTTACTTGGATACTCGAGTGCGCCTCTAATAACGAAGGCCGGCAAAGAGAGAGTCTTCTGAATACGAGCGGGAATCGGGAAAGCATTGCTTATTCCATGAGCTGGATGGGCACAACATGAACGACTATAGGCATTTGAAAGATATCGTGGAAAAGCATGTAAGGGATGATCACCTGCAACAGTACATAAGGAATCGAGTTGTGGCAGGGGAACAAGAGCGGCCATTGCTTACCTCGAATGATGGTGGCACTGGATCTGGTCACCACCGGCTTCTTATAAACTGAATGGTTTTATGGTTCTGAATAAGTGATAGTATCCAAAGTAATATGGCTATGTCACTTACACACGTACGGGATCGAGGACGGTACCTAGACGTGTTCTGAGATGATGAAAAACCGTACTACTCAGGTCTATGAAATCCTATTTTCTTTCTGTGTTTCTGCAAATTCTGGTTTCCTCTTTGGTACTTTGGACATTTACTTTTCTTTAACATGGTTTTGGAGTTTGGATTGAACTCCTGATTTGGTTGTTTTTTTGGTTCGCCATTTTGGTTTGGATGCTTGATTTTTGATTTGGATTTTGACTAGGATTTTTGATATGGATTTCTGGTTTTCTAATTGAATTCGGATCAATGTAACAAACAGTTCAGGTTTTGCGATTACTGTTCCGATCAGAGAGACGGGCCAATGATCGCGAGTTACAAGTCCTTTCATCGGAGAATGATGGAATGGACTCGAACAGAATATAAAATTCCTTGACCGGAGTGCCGAGGCCGGTGAATATCAAAGTCCTTAGCCGGAGTGCCAAGGCCGGTGAATATAAAAGTCATTGGATGGAGTGCCGAGGTCGGTGAATATAAAAGTCCTTGGCAGAAGTGCCGAGGCCGGTAAATATCAAAGTCCTTGGCCAGAGTGCCGAGGCCAGTGAATATAAAAGTCCTTAGATAGAGTGCCGAGGCCGGTGAGTATCAAAGTCCTTGGCCAAAGTACCGAGGCCGCTGAATATAAAAGTCCTTGGACGGAGTGCTGAGGCCGGTGAATATCAAAGTCCTTGGCCGAAGTACTGAGGCTGGTGAATATAAATGTCCTCGGCCGGGGTGCCGAGGCCAGTGAATATCAAAGTCCTTGGCCGGAGTGCCAAGTCCCGTGAATATAAATGTCCTTGGCCGGAGAGCCGAGGTCGGTGAATACACAAGCCCTTGGCCGGAGAGCCAAGGCCGGGGAACATACAAGCCTTTGACCGGAGAGTCGAGGCAAGAATGGTATAACGTGAACCGACGAGATCTACGGATTTAAAGACTAGACCCGGTGACGTCATGTGTTTGGCTATTGGTTATTGATGGATTAGAACTCGGTCGTCGAGTTCAGATGGATAAGGATTTGGCTAAGGATTTGGCTACTGGATTCGGAATCGGATATCGACTAGGAGAAATCGTAGGTTCAGAGAAGGATACGGTGATGGTACTTGGATAAGATGGATTGGATTATGAATCGGAAAGTACGGATGTGGATGACATACAAACTTCGGATATCGGACTCGAGGCTATTTAAAACACACCTTCCAATGGCAAGGCATTTTTTGGGGGGCAAATGTTAACCTGCCTTTTGGCAAGGCCATATATAGGCGGATTTAACAAAGTCAACTTTTAGTTTATCTAGGCTAGAGTATGATGGATTCAGTTTAAGATGATGAAGTTCACTTGGATATGTCGTTTGGTCGAGAATGGAGAGGTTACATGGCTCCGTTTGGAAGTCAAGGGTCGGTCGGGCCTGGTAATGTCGCTCGGCATTGAGGATTTGTCATTATGGCTCGGCATTATTAGCATGGCTCGGCCTTGGTGTGGTGGTTCAACCTTCATAGGGTCTCTCTGCATTGCAGAGAAGTCAGGGTCGCTCGGCATTGCAGAGAAGTCAGGGTCGCTCGACATTACAGAGAAGTCAGGGTCGCTCGGCATAAGGTAGTGGTTCGGCAGATGCCGTCGGGGATCGTACCTCGCCCGGCATCTACCTCGCCCGGCATCTACCTCGCCAGGCATCGTACCTCGCTTGGCATCGTATCTCGCTTGGCATTGTACGTCGTTCGGCATTAGGTGTGGCTCGGTATAGTTTAGGTCGGCTTTGATGGACTTTGTGATTCGGCATTGGGGAGTGCTTCGCTTTGGCAGTTGGGTGGTTCGACACTCGATGGTGGGTCATGTTACTTTGAGTCCCTGAGAATATCACTTCGGGTCAGTACCATGGTTACTTCGGGTTGGCCTACGAAGGACTTGAGGTCGGTTGAGGTGAAGGGTATGAACTCGGCTGAAGTCTTAATGGGCCTGTATCATTTGAGAAGCCCAACTACCTGGTTTAGCCTATAAATACAACGCGTAGGGCTTCTGAAAAGGGGATCTTCTTCTCTTCGGCTCTCCTTTTTTCTACTTTCTAAGGTTAAGGCTATTCTTCCATTCTGTAACTGTAATCGTTTATTACATCAATAAAAGGAAATTTTTGGAGCGGACGTAGGCCGGAGTCAGTCAGACCACTATAAATTATGTGTCTTTACTGCTTTCTTTTTAATTCTTACTGCTCTTCATACTTATACTCTCTACATACATTCTATCTGTGGTCTGTGACTGTGATTTGGTGCTTTCATCTGGATTTGGGTGATAGTGACCAATTTTGGCGCTAACAGCGACCTTATGGATTAGGTGCTCTATTGTTTGCCTGATTCAGGCTGATTATTGTAGTTGTACGCCTTCGGCATGGGGTATTTATGATGACTTCAGCTCTCTATCTCTAAATTGATTGGGTGGAATCAATCCTTCAACTCGAATGTCTCATTGGTTTTGGCGGTAGAAGATCGTCTTGTTCTATTGACTTTACTTACATGTTTAGGGTCCTTTCGGGCCTAGTGTGGTTAAGGGCTTTCATCCTTGCTTTAGAATTAGTTATAGAATATTAATACGCTTTTATTTGGAATTTTTCCATAGATATGTGTTAGATTCATCCCACGTGTCCTCACGATTGATTTATTAGGTAAAGGTATCAAGCTATTTGTGTTAAAGTAGACTTTGATATGAATTAATTGCATTCGAAAGGTTATAGATCGAATCGTTTTTATTTAGAGAGGTCCTTATCATTCAAAATGATTCCCTATTACTAAGGTTTAGAGAGTAATTTGGGGACGTGGCAGTCCACAAATACTCATCATATCCTCTAGAGCACCCTCTAATGACGTTGTCAAAAGTCGGTAGGGAGCGCTAATTATTTGTATGGGTTTTCCCCCAGTATAGTGCACTTGGTTGCTTCTCACCACATGCTGCCTTGTAGCACGAATAGGTTTTAAACTTGCAAACTTACGGTCATGATTCCGATGTGCTATTTTCTAAGCTGAGTGGTAGTGTATATGTATAATCAAGTGGTGAGGTGGTGCTATGCCCCCAAGTATTTTTGATCGAACTTAGCTTATCTTGCAAAAGTCAGCCATACCTTTGCACTAAGTTTTTCTCAGGTTCCATAAATGTGCTCAGCTTTAGGAGAATCCTCACAGTTTCATGAGAGAAGTTGGCTGGAAGGGATATTCTAAATCTTGTGGCAATGTTGGATTGATGTTCCTCTATCCCTGATGGAGTTGAGTCGATGCTCCGTTACCTTTGGTGGAGTGGAAGCGAATGAATATCCTGTTGTGGTTGGTGGAGTGAAATTCATATTTCTACTATCTGTATGTAATACCACAGGACTAAAGAAATTGTTAGAAGTTTCTAGTTTAAGTACAATGAACTATATTCTCCGTCAAGAAAGTCCTTCTAAGTTTAAGATTCGTAGCACGTAAGTTACTTGCCCTGATTGTGGATTTTGGTGACATATGGTTTGTTAGCCCAACCTTTGTTCCAAGGGAGTGTAACTTTTACGACCGTCGTACGTAAGATTTAGAGCCGGCATTCGCACACAGTAACTACCCGGGCTATTGTGGCCTATATGGTGAGTATTATTCGATTTACTATGGCCCGGCTAGCGGAGGTGTCGATCGTCAACTACGATCTATCCCTAGGTGCAGCCATGCCTTAATCGTGGGATTTATTATCAGTCTGCAGTTGTTGGTGAACCGAACGCCAATGGTAAACTACTAGGCTATAGTCGTGCCTAATCCGTGGCTTATATTTGGTTTATCATTGCTGGCTGGGAGGCTGATCGTCAACAGTGGGCTACCCAGGCTATATTTGTGCCCTTAGTCTTGGTTATCTTGCTTTCACTGTTGCCGGCGAGAGCTTGCGATTGATCACAATAGGAAAAATATCGGACAAACAATCGAGCAAAACATCAATTTTTACAGTGGTTTGGTTAGAATATGCCTATATCCACTGTCTTTCTTTTATTGCTTCAAGTGATACATGCTTTTTACAAGTTGAGAGAAATAACAGTGGAGATGTTAGAGATTCCTTCCTTTTCAAACACCTTTTCCGTCAACTGTCGATGGAATGTAAGCTCATTTGTGGAGATCCTTATAAACAATAAATGGTCCTTCTCAAACTGGATCTTGTGTGCCTGGACGGGGAAAGACTTGCTTGAGAGCAATAACTCCCTCTTGTAGCACTTGGGGCTTCACCTCAGATTTGTATTGTTTTACCACTTTCCATCTATGTGCAGCGGTCTTGAGAGCAGTGCTATTCCTTCTTTCTCAATTAGGTCTAAGGACATATTGAGAAACTCCTTGTTTTCTTTTAGATTATAATGTGTCCTACGATGTGAAGGGACAACTATTTCGACCAGAAGCATGGCCTTAGCCCGTATGTTTAGGGCAAATGGAATATGTCCTATTGCTGTGCTGTACGAGGCTTGGTAGGCCCACAGTGCCATAGGTAGTTCGACAACCCACGCTCCTTTGGATTTGTCTGGTTTTTCCTTAGTTAGTGTTTGCAAGACTTTGTTGACAACTTCAGCCTGCCCATTGGCCTAGGGAAACTCTTGTTATGAGCCAATCCATGCTAGGCTTCGAATGCATCTATTCCTTGAGTTACTCAAGCTATGTTTGTGTCTGGATGCCTGACTGTTACGTCGTTGCTAGGGAAAAAAGCAGTCGTCAGCAGTGAACTGCCCAGGCTAGAGCCCTTAGTCATGGCTATCTTATTTTCACTACCGCCAATACATGCTTGTGATTTGGGTTGCTTATCACAAAAGATGTAATGGTCATAACATCATAAGTGTGAAGTGAATATAACTACATATGTGTTAAGTGAATGCATTAGTCTCTTGTCTCGATCAAAGGGAAAGAGTAGCTTAGACAAAACCTGCCGCTTTGAAAGAAGCGCACGTTGTATAGTTATCCTGGTTTAAGATTTTCTCTTGGTTAGGAATTCTCGCTTGGTATTTTTGTAAGACTCTATGGAATTTAGGAGGCGATGGCATTGTCATCCTTTGCAGGGCCATCCATTATCATGTGTATGACATGTTTATGCAAGCATATCATGTGATCGGAGAGCTCTTCATCTAGTTGGGTAGATTTTGACTAGTTTGGGTGGACTTATTGTAGATGCCCCCAGTGTGCACCTTGCTATCTTTAGTCCTTGATCAATTCGGATTGCATTATCTGATTAATGGATTATGACGTAGTTATGAAGCTAGCATCTTAATTGGCGACTGCAATGTCCTAGCGATTTACTATATATATATATATTGCTGATTCATGTTGAATTGTGACATGAGGAGTAGTGGTGGTGGTTCTGGATATCTCTTGCCTTTCTATTGCGGACCAAATATGTTGGAATTACTAGAGCTCGGTCTTTCAAAGCCTTCTATATAAACTATTATTTCATCCAAGTTCTCGGCGGATGTCGTTTCCATTACATCCTCTTCCTTACCCTTTGAAGTAACTCCATACTCAAATGGATGGCTTCTCTCTGATTATTGATGATTCGAACTCTAGAGGCAAAGAGTTGCATCTCATCCATTTTTCTATAGCACTTGTACTGCAAGCTATGCTAGTGTCCCTGGGTGACTATCTATCTGAACTCCCGACAGTGATGCTTTCTTACTTTGTGTGCCTTGCTGACCCAAAGGAGAGGTAATTCATAGTTGTAAGGGCTAGTTTGATTTTTTGTCTTTACTTCGTATAACGTGTAAGCACCCTCGGGACGATGAGCACATGCAATGGTTTATGAATCCTTCCTTCACATTTTTCCAAGGATGGAGATCCAAGAGTAGATGGTAGAGCCCTGCAATAGCTTAAGATTGATTAGAATGAAAGGAAAGTAATTATATAGTACCTTCTTTGTGCCCCCCATTCATCAGCAAGTGTGGAGATCTTAGCAAGTGTCTAGTGAGCTGGGTTAGCCCCTTATAAAAGTTTGTAGTGGACACTAAAAAAAATTGTTTTCCTGAAGGGAGAACTAGTTACTCTTGGTCTTATTTCCTTCTCTTTTCATATTTGTCGAACATACCTCTAGGTAAGGAAATTCATTGACACTATGTGTTTCATGTTCGGTACACATTGGATTGGTGATGCCTTCGTGCATGATAGGAGCGATGATGTGTCGTGCTTGTCATATCTAGAATATGAGTATTCAATCATCACGACTTTGGTCTTTGAGTTGCGATATTTCGATCCATCAGCGGGATCCCAATTGTAGTACTTTGATTTGATGTTGGATGGGAAAAAAGGCTATGCTTAGGGCTCATCTGGTTATGTGGAATACCTTCCTGTGTTCTCTAGACTGGGACTTTCCATGTATTATGACGTTGAGTTCGAATACTTCTATCTGCCCTAAGCGTTTCAAGAGTTTATCCACCAAAGCTTTATGTTGAGCAGTGAAGTGTTTGCTAATTTCAATCACAACCATGTCGAATTTACATCCGATAATTTTTAGCACCATAAGTTATCAGACTAGTCTTCCTGCTTTTTCATATCCAGATATTTGTTGCATTCTTTAGAGGTTCTCTTACTTTAGGCGGCATATCAGGAAGTTGTTGTCATTTCCTTCCTAAGGAATTTGTTCTTTTTGAGAGTGATAATTCAATTTTCAAAAAGGATTGGGAGCTTTGTAGCTTCAAAGGGTTAATGGTCCAACTCTTAAAATAAAGAGAGAGTCTTAAGATAGGAGGTATAGCTTCTCAATCCGGGAAAAGGTGATTACAAACTTGAAAAAAGAAGAACAAGAGAAAAGATCTAATTTCAAAGAGACAATGACTTTAGATCGGGAGTAAGGATTTTGAGTTTGGAGGGAAAAAAGGATTTCCCTAGAACCGTAATCCTATATTTTACTAGGATAATAGAATCCTCTTATACAAAAGAGGAAGATAGTTTTTAATGTTAAAGAAGCAATGCTTACAGATGGAAAGAGAATAAGATTTGATTTATATCTGAAAAACGACTAAGTGTTCCTTTTGGTCAAAAGAGTGATTTTTGATCTAGAATAAGAAAAGAAGACAAAACGATTTCAGATCTAAGAAATAAATACATGTTTCTTTGGTTGAGAAACAATGTTTGCAGATCTGAAGATAGAATTCTTATCTTCAAGGAATAAGTGTTTATAGATCTGAAAAGAGAAATAGATTTTGCTAAAGTAATGATTTCAGATATGGGAGATATAGAGTATTTTACTCCAAGAAACAATGATCTCAAACTGGGAAAGTAAGAAAAAAAGAATCTCTTATGCCAATGAGATAGTGACTTTAGATCTGAAAAGAAAAAGGCACAAATTTTATTAAAAAAATGCAATTTTAGATCTCAAGACTAGAAATAGTTTTTCTTTTGTGAAAGAAGATAATAATCCAGACCTAAACAGAGGGTAAAGGGAGTTTCTTGTGCCAAGAAACCATGTTTTTGGATTCCAAATGAGAAAAGAGAGGTGACTTGATTTTAGATCCAAAGAATATGTACATGTGCTTGTGGATCCAAAATAGTAAAATTAATATCTAAAAGCCGACAAGAGAATTTCTTTATGTAGTAAAACGGATGTTCAGATCTGAAGAGAAAAGGAGAAATTTTTGTTTTATGTAAAACAGTCAGGATAGATCTGAAAAGAAATATAGATTTTAGATCTTAGAAAAGGGGAGAGAGTTTCTTAAGAATAGAAACGATAATCTCTAGTCAGAAGTTTAGAAATAGTAGGTTTCAAAATAAAAAGAAAAGTAAGAAAGAGAGAATTTTCTTTTAAAAAAGGAAAGTTCAGTTTCTCGGTGAAAGCACCAAAAATATTTTCACAAAAAATGAGCAAACACCTCCAAAATGTTATAGTAGAGAGATATTGTTGATAGACTTTAGTTGCGGATGATTGAGATAGAAAATTAATGTTTTGCAATAAAATATAAATAAAGGACTGAATGTAAAAAAGACATAGAATTTATAGTGGTTCATCCTGAATGTGCCTACATCCACTATTTCTCTTTTATTATCTCTTTATATCTGGTTATAAGTACAAGCTTTAAATATGAATAAACTTATTGTTAGGACTAAGGATTTTCTCTCTCTTAGTTGTATGCCATTGTTGATGGAAGCTTCACTATTTTCCCCTCCCTCCTCTTTATGATTATGATGCCATACGTCTAGTATTTATAGAGTGAGGTTGTGGAGAGAGGCAGATGAGTACATCACTTCTAGGATTTGGTTCAACCTTACTTCCTCTAGGCTTTGGTTCAACCTTTCTGTTGTTCCAATGCTCTTGGATGCTAGCTGAATACTATCATGGTAGCTCTCTTCAGTCGCCTATCCAGACCTTAAAGACTTGAACACCGAAACAGGTAGGTTCATATTAAAAGTACAAAAATGAGTGGATCCAGCCTCGGAAGGGCTCGACCGAATGTGTCTGGTGGATCCAACCACAAAAGGGCTAGACTAAGTGGGTCCGGTGGGTTCATCCCCAAAAGTACTGAACCACGTGGGTGCTGCCTCAGACTAGGTGGGTCCGGCCCTAGAGTGTCGTACCAGGCTGGTCCACCAGTGCCAGACCAGGTAGGTCTGGCATTTGCCAGACCAGGTGGGTACTTGGTCTGGCACTGTGCCGTATCGGAAATCTGTTCCGACATTTGCCGGACCAGGTGCGATTCCGGCATTTGCCGAACCAAGGGGATCCGAACGTTAAACGGACCAGGTGTCCATTGTAGGATCGATTTCACCCTAGAGGGGGGGTGAATAGGGTGATAGTGTAAATTATAAAAATTAATCGCGGAAGCTTATAAATTAATTTCAATTCAGATCACAGAATAGCAGCACAGATATCGCAGAATATAAATAACAGAATAAAACAGAACAATACAGAATTTACCCAGCTTCGGCAAAACCCTGCCTACGTGCTGCCCCCAAGGTTTCTACTAGAAATTAGATAGTCCCTCGCTTACACACGTAAACTCGCTATACACCGCTATTGACTAATCTAACTCTACGCTCAAAACCTTGACCACAACTCAACTACCGAGTTGCAAATTCCCAAACTACACACCGTAGTTTGCACCCTAGTCACACGACTAGAAAATAAACGGTTTAAAAAGGAAAATACAAATTAAAAACAAATTAAAAATAAACCCCAATGAAAAACCCCTAAAAAAAACAAAACTTAAAAACAAAACCCCTTTTTTTAATATAACCAAGGCCGGCCCTCCTTTTTCACTTCAGCCCGTCTCTTTTATTTTTCGTTCGTAAAAAAAATGATGGCCGCTCCTCTTGCTGATTTAGGGCTTCGTCCCTTCGATCCAATTTAGCGCTTCGTCCCTTGATACAATTTAGGGCTTTTGATGGTTGATCGGTCGACTCCTTGTAGCTTGCTTCGGTTGCTTCTCTGATGTTCAATTCTCGCTCGTTTGCAGCTACTTGATTGAGTTCGTTGATTATGACTTTCTGGTATGTGTTGTTTCCTTTTGCTTTTCTGGTTTGGCTTGTTCGAACTCGATGCTGTTGTGCCGATGATGATTTTGGATATTTATATGCGTTCGAACTCCTTTATCTTCGTTCGTATAAAATCATTTGAATTTGTCAATAATTCATCTCGGCCACTTTATTATTCTTGAACGATTGAGATTGATTCTGACTAGTTCATAATCATATATTTGATACTTGATGATCACGGCTTGGTTGACACGGTTTTGATTCACGCGTTCGATATTGACTTCGGCCTTTGAATTTTGAGATGCTTGATATTCACGGCATTGACTCATTCTGACTTGATTTGATTCTGAACATTTTGAACTGAGTATTCTTGTATCATGTTTTCTGATAACTTGATACAGTTCGAACTTGTGTCTGGTTGTCTTCGACATTGGCTTTGCTATGCATCCACGGCTTGGTTGTTTGATTATTTTTCTGACCTTTATTTTGACACCCACGGCTATGTATATTGATACATTTGGCATGATCACTTGTTGGCATTTTGGGCATTATTTCATCTGACTTCGGTCTTGATATTTGCATACTGATGCTTGTTGTACTTGGTCGAGTTTATTCCCATTCTGTAGACATGAACTTTATATCATAAGTATATGTTCACTATTTTCTGTTCTCCTGCATGTTTCATTTTATAATTTGTAGCATGGCACTGTGACTCGAGTTTTCACTGTCATGTTATTTGCAACTGTGCTTTATTTGACACTGTTTAATTGATGCTGCATCACTTGTAGCTTTATGTATTCATGTGCTGAGTTGATCATGTTTCTGTCATGTTTGAACATAGTTGCATTCATGTGCATATATGTTTCTTAACTTCATTGATCTCTGATCTTAGTTCATGATGACTTGAGCATTTTGTCTACTTCTCAATTGCCTCTGTGTAGTTACCACTGTCCACTGTTTCATTTAGTTGGTTCACCATAGTTTGTATTTGCCACACTTGAGTTCCCTGTTGCACATTGTTGTTGGTCTAACCATTCCTGTAGCTCTGGTGTCTGGTTTGGTTGCATGTCATGATTCATCTTGTAGTTGCATTTACTAGTGGTCTAGTCTGGTGAATCTTCTGGTCTGCACTGCTACAGTTCAACTGGTGCTTCATTTTGTAGCTTGAGTCTGGTCTGCACTGAGCACTTGAACTTTTATCTTTATATATGCACTGCATATTTGGATTCCACCTTTTCTGGTTGGTCTGGCCATTGTAGCTGTGTTGGCTGCATTGTAAATTGATTTTCGAGTTTGCACCTGTGTTGAATCCAGTTTCACAACTCGGGTTTGACCTTGTGCTCGAGAGTTGTGACTTTTATGTTATTGCACATGAGTTGAACCCGGCTTTTTATTTGGGTTTGACCTGTGCTCACCTGTCCCTGTAAATCAATCAAGTGTATATATCGGTGTGCACGGCCTTGTGGCATATACAGTAATATACTGTGTATGTCACAAGTTGTTCGTATATGATGAATTCAAATTTAAATTATGACGAACATCCCAAATAACTGAGGCAAATAATATTTTCAAAATCATCTTTTATTTTTGAATTGCAAAAATATTTCTTTTTCAATTTTACTGCGTTAGTGTATATTTTTGCAGATTGCTCAGATGCTGGATTCAAACTGGATTGCAGTTGAAGATAAAAAATACGAGTGTGAGTGGTATGTAGTGAGGTGAATATGTAAATGAGAAATGTGATGTAATTGCAATCAAAGTTGTATAGTATAGTGAGAGCTTGAAATTGTATTATTCAAAATTGTAATAAATATTTGTTTGAATAAAATATTCGTTTGAATTTAAAATCTGTGTTATTTATTTTATTCAGCAAATATTTATTTGATCTGTGAAAATAAATAGTATATTAACAAATACATTTAAATGAATGTATATATGTTTATTATCATCAAACAAAAATCATATAGCGCAAAGCGCATATTTAACAATCTCCCCCTTTTGATGATAACAAACATATATTTAAGATTTTGAATATTTAAATGTATTTGATAATTTCAATTGCTCCCCCTATTTGAATGCTTCCTTTCTATATGATACTCCCCCTACATATATGACTCCCCCTACATATATGCATACAAATAAGAATGAGCCTAGATGCAAATGGAAAATTGTTTGACCTTTGATTGATTCTATTTGACAAAATCTTAACTTTTCTCTCCCCCTTTTGTTATCAGCAAAAGAATAATAGAAATAGAGAAAAATAGAGATAAAGTAATCGATATTAATCCAACATTAAAACCCAATTGAATATAAATATTAAATTTCAATAGAAAATCAAACAAAAATCATAAAAATATTGTTAGGCGCATATTCCACTTTTAGAATGATGGAGATGATGTCATCATATAAAACCATACAATTGTGTCTATTTGTGGTATTTTTATATCAGGAATTTGAATATCTACTAATCATGCATAACTGTTAGGACTTTTAAATGAGATTAGTAGTATTCCAATTTTATTTTAAAAAAAAATGAATTCAAGTATCTTCTAACCACGCATAACCGTGAGGACTTTTAAATGGGATTAGAATCAACTTGTTTATTTAAAAAAAAAAATATCAACTTTTGATATGCGTTCCATACATGCATAACCGTGAGGACTTTTAAATGAGCATGGAAGCACATAACAAATTCCAAGTAATTCACTCATGCATAACCGTGAGGACTTTTAAATGAGAGTGAATACTTTGGTATTTATTTATTTTTATTTTATTTTTATTTATTTTTTTATTTATTTTTTTATTTTTTTTTTTTTTTTAAAATGTGAAAATGAAAAACGAATGATTCCTGTTTAAAGTACCACATATCGACAAACTATATAGAATTTTGATGAATGATGGTTGATAGAAATATGATAGGTATAGAGATGGTCATGGAATTTTTTCCAACAAAAAATTTTATAACTCTTGTTTACATTTCTAAAGAAATTTTCTAATTATACTTTCTCGAGTTATAATATATAATCAATATCAACACTCATCACTTTTTCAATCACTATTTTTCTTTTCGATAATTTGTAGGGAGAAAAAAAATGTTAAATATTCAGCAAATTTCTAAAACACCTAGACTGAGTCGTAGTTTACAAAAACTATTTTCTGGTAGGGGTTTTGTAAAGATGTCTGCCAATTGAGAATCAGTTGAAATAAAATTTATGCAGATATTTTCTTTGGAAATATGATCTCCAATAAAATGATGTCTTACATCTATATGTTTTGTTCGCGAATGATGTACAGGATTATTTGTGAGATCAATTGCGCTTTTGCTATCACACATTAGTGGTACACGTTTAAAATTTAGGCCATAGTCATGCAAAGTTTGTATCATCCATAAGATTTGAGCAGAGCAACCGCTCAAAGCAATATACTCTGCTTCTGTTGTGGATAATGCAATACAATTTTGTTTTCTACTCGACCATGCAACTAATGAATGTCCTAACATAAAACACGCTCCACTAGTACTTTTTCTATCAACCAAATTTCCAGCATAATCAGCATCTGAAAAACCTTTCAATTCAAAATTATCATTTGATGGATACCAAAGACCAAACCGTGGGGTGTGCAATAAATATCTTATAATTCTTTTAACAGCTTTTAAATGAGATTCTTTTGGGTTAGATTGAAAACGCGCACATAAGCAGACAGAAAACATGATGTCAGGTCTAGAGGCGGTAAGATAAAGGAGTGATCCAATCATACCTCTGTACAGCTTTTGATCAACTGTCTTACCCTTTTCATCTTTGTCAAGTTTAAGTGTTGTACTCATGGGAGTTCTTGCTGGTTTAGCATCTTTCAATCCAAATTTGTTGACAAGTTCCCTAATATATTTTGTTTGAGAAATGAATGTGCCTTTATTGCTTTGTTGGATTTGGAATCCTAAAAAGAATTTTAACTCTCCAACCAAGCTCATTTCAAACTTTTCCTGCATGACTTTTTCAAATTTCTCATACAATAACTTGTTAGTAGCACCATAAATGATGTCATCAACATATATTTGAACAATCAAAATATCATTGTTTTCATGCAACAGAAATAGTGTGGTATCTACACATCCCTTTTTGAACCCATTTTCAAGGAGATAAGAAGTAAGACATTCATACCAAGCTCTGGGAGCTTGTTTTAAACCATATAATGCCTTCTTTAGTTTGTATACATGGTTTGGATGTTCATGACTTTCAAAACCTTCTGGTTGTTCAACAAATACATCTTCTTTTAAAACTCCATTAAGAAAAGCACTCTTAATATCCATTTGTCTTAGTTTAAATCCTTTGTAGCAAGCAAAAGCTAACAATATTCTAATTGATTCTAGTCTAGCTACAGGAGCAAAGGTTTCATCAAAGTCAACTCCTTCAATTTGATTGTATCCTTTAGCAACTAGTCTAGCTTTATTTCTAATTATATTTCCAGATTCATCATATTTATTTTTAAAAATCCATTTTGTTCCTATAACTGGATAATCCTTAGGTCTAGGTGCTAGACTCCAAACATTATTTCGTTCAAACTGATTTAGTTCTTCTTGCATGGCCATGAACCAGTTTTCATCATTAAGGGCTGAATCTATGCTATTTGGTTCTATTTCTGAAATAAATCCACTATATAAGCACAGATCACATAGATTTTTAAAGGATGAACGAGTTTGTATACCTGCTATAGGGTTTCCAATTACCAATTCTGGTGGATGGTCTGTTTTGTATTTCAGCTTTTCTGGATCCAGATTTCTTCTGACTTCTTGAGTTGTGATAGTTTCTCTAGCATTAGCAGTTTCTTTTGGTTTTTCAAATTCATCTTTTTCTTTCTCCTCTTCAACGTTACTTTTGGATGTATCCTGTTCGTCAATGCCTTCATCAAATTTCACATTGATTGACTCTACGATTGTTTTAGTCTTTTTGTTGTAGACTCTATAAGCTTTGCTTCTCGAAGAGTAACCCATGAAGATGCCATCATCAGCCTTTGCTTCAAATTTTCCTAACTGATCACCTGTATTAAGAATATAGCAAGGACATCCAAACACTTTGAAGTAAGCGATGTTTGGTTTTTTGTTGAACCATAACTCATAGGGGGTTTTGTTAAGAATCGGTCTGATGATAACTCTATTCATTACATAACATGCTGTATTTACAGCTTCTGCCCAGAGATGCAGAGGTAGTTCATATTCATTTAACATAGACCTAGCCAATTCTTGTAAAGTACGATTCTTTCTCTCAACTACCCCATTTTGTTGTGGGGTACGTGGTGCAGAGAACTCATGTTTGATTCCGTTTTCATCACAGAAAGTTTCAAATTCATAATTTTCAAATTCTCCACCATGATCACTTCTTAACGAAACAATAGAGACTTCTTTTTCATTTTGCACGAATTTTGCGAATCTTGTGAAGTATGAAAAAGTTTCTGATTTTTTAGCTAAGAAGTATACCCATGTATATCTTGAGTAATCATCAACTAACACAAAGCAATATTTCTTGCCTCCTAAGCTAGCAATGTCATTAGGTCCAAATAGATCCATATGAATTAGTTCAAGAACTCTAGAAGTGCTTACATTGTTTTTGGCATGAAACGATGATTTTCTAAGTTTTCCCAAAGTACATGCTTTACAGATGTTTTCAGTTTCAAACTCATGTGATGGCAACCCTCTTACCAAACTTTTCCTTTTTAATTTGTTTAATAAGTTCATACTAGCATGCCCTAAACGTCTATGCCATAAATTCACTTCTATATCCTTAGCTACCAAGCATTTAGAGAGGATGAGATCATCAAAAGATAGAGAATATATATTACCTTTCCTTTTTCCTGAAAATAAGATTTCTTTTGATGATTTGTCAACAATTTTGCACATGTCAGAATCAAAGATAACATTCATACCTTTATCACATAGCTGGCTGATTGATATCAAATTGTGGTGCAGATTTTCAACATATAAAACGTTATTTAAGGTAAATGTATTGTTACCTACTTTACCTTTACCGACAATTTTACACTTGTCATTGTTCCCCATTGTGACTCTGCCACCTTTGTATTTTTCTAGGCTAAGGAACTTCGATTTATCGCCTGTCATGTGCCTGGAACAGCCAGAATCCAAGTACCATTGCTGTTGTTCCTTAGCCTGCCAGCATACCTACATGAAAAGAGAATTTAGTGACCTATTTGTTTTTATAGGTCCATGGTTGTTAGTGGCAGAAAATTTTGAAAAATGATTTTGTGTAGACCCAAAACTATTTATAATTGTTCCCTTTGGCACCCAAATTTGTTTAACTTTGAGAGATTTTATATTTGTGCCTTTTGAAACCCAAATCGGTATAGTTTTCACATGTTTGGGTCTATACCAACAATTATTGTGACCGTGTCCAAATTTTCTACAAATTGTGCACATAGAATTAACTTGATTAATCTTGTTTTCAACAATTTTCGAATTATTATATCCAAGTCCTTGTCTAACCGTATTAACAGTTTGCTTTCCTAATAGCATATTCAACGATTTTTCACTTTTTGAAAATTTATCTAAAATCGTTGACAATTGTTGGACTTGTGATTTGAGAGATTCATTTTCGTTTAACAACTGTGTGCACTTTTTAATAGAATTCTCTCTCCTAGTATTTTCATTCTCTTTTAAAATCAGAATTTCATTTTCAAGTGATTTTATATTGATTTCCGATTTTTTAATTTCTTCTTCAAATGTTGGACACTTATCACACTTAGGGATCCTACGTTGATAGTTCTTAACTAATTGATCAAGTTGTTCATTGCATTCTATCAAAGTATTCTTTTGAGATTCAAGTTTGGCGTATTTTTCCCTAAGTCGTTCATAACAGCCATTTACTTCATGGAAATAAATAAGTAATTCAGAATGAGTGAGTTTTGATACCTCGCTTGGCTCGTCATCATCACTGTCTGTAACTTCACCATGAAGGCACATGTTTGCTTTTTCACTCTCACTCTCGGTGTTATCACTTTCATCTTCGTCAGTTTCATCCCAAGTAGCCGCAAAGCTTTTCTTCTTTAGTTTCTTTCCTTGATTTGATCGTTTTTGAGGACATTGTGGCTTGATATGACCGGGTTTGTTGCATTTGTAACAGATGATTTTCTGTTCTTCTGGGTTGTCTAGTGCTTTGCCTATTCTGCTTTTCAATTCATGATTTCGAGCTGGATTTCCGTATTTGCGATTCCACCTTTTGAATTTCTTTATTAGTAGCGCCAGCTCTGCTTCTCCATCATCATCATCATCGTTATCATCATCACTTTCGGTTGTTCCTTTGAGCGCTATTGATTTCTTTCGAGTATCTCCTCCTTCACGCTCTTCCTTGAATTTCATTTCTAGCTCATAAGTGGTGAGATTTCCAATGAGTTCTTCGACTTTGAGTTTTTTTAAATCTTTCGATTCTTGAATGGCAGTTACTTTTGCTTCAAAGCTTCGTGGAAGAACTCTGAGAATTTTTCGGACTATTTCCAATTCGGTGTATGTTTTTCCGAGAGCTTTTGATTTGTATACGATATTGGAAAGTCGACCGTACATCTCTTTGACATTTTCTTCCTTTGCCATTGTAAAGTTCTCGTATTCGCTGCTTAGCATTGCAAGGCGAGATTCTTTGACTTGAGATGTTCCTTCGTGAGTCACTTCTAGTATGTGCCATATTTCCTGCGCAGTTAGACAATGTGAGACACGATTAAATTCAAATTGATCTAATGAACAGATAATAGAATTCATAGCTTTAGCATTAGTATTCTGTAATTTATTTTCTAATTCTGTCCATTGTTCCTTTGGTTTCTCTATTTCCTGATTATCTACAGTTATAGTTGGTATCCTATAACCTGTTTCAACAATATCCCAAGCGTCAATGGTTTTCAAAAAAATTTTCATCCTATTTTTCCAAAAAGCATATTCACCATTGAACATTGGTGGTATAACTATGGATTGACCTTCTGCAAAAGCATTATTAAAAGAAGCCATTTTTAAAAATTCGAATTTTTAAACAAAAACTGATTTTTTCAAAAAAATAGAATTTTTAAAACAAATGTTGACTTCTATTCCTAGCTCTGATACCACTTGTAGGATCGATTTCACCCTAAAGGGGGGGTGAATAGGGTGATAGTGTAAATTATAAAAATTAATCGCGGAAGCTTATAAATTAATTTCAATTCAGATCACAGAATAGCAGCACAGATATCGCAGAATATAAATAACAGAATAAAACAGAACAACACAGAATTTACCCAGCTTCGGCAAAACCCTGCCTACGTGCTGCCCCCAAGGTTTCTACTAGAAATTAGATAGTCCCTCGCTTACACACGTAAACTCGCTATACACCGCTATTGACTAATCTAACTCTACGCTCAAAACCTTGACCACAACTCAACTACCGAGTTGCAAATTCCCAAACTACACACCGTAGTTTGCACCCTAGTCACACGACTAGAAAATAAACGGTTTAAAAAGGAAAATACAAATTAAAAACAAATTAAAAATAAACCCTAATTAAAAACCCCTAAAAAAAACAAAACTTAAAAACAAAACCCCTTTTTTTAATATAACCAAGGCCGGCCCTCCTTTTTCACTTCAGCCCGTCTCTTTTATTTTTCGTTCGTAAAAAAAATGATGGCCGCTCCTCTTGCTGATTTAGGGCTTCGTCCCTTCGATCCAATTTAGCGCTTCGTCCCTTGATACAATTTAGGGCTTTTGATGGTTGATCGGTCGACTCCTTGTAGCTTGCTTCGGTTGCTTCTCTGATGTTCAATTCTCGCTCGTTTGCAGCTACTTGATTGAGTTCGTTGATTATGACTTTCTGGTATGTGTTGTTTCCTTTTGCTTTTCTGGTTTGGCTTGTTCGAACTCGATGCTGTTGTGCCGATGATGATTTTGGATATTTATATGCGTTCGAACTCCTTTATCTTCGTTCGTATAAAATCATTTGAATTTGTCAATAATTCATCTCGGCCACTTTATTATTCTTGAACGATTGAGATTGATTCTGACTAGTTCATAATCATATATTTGATACTTGATGATCACGGCTTGGTTGACACGGTTTTGATTCACGCGTTCGATATTGACTTCGGCCTTTGAATTTTGAGATGCTTGATATTCACGGCATTGACTCATTCTGACTTGATTTGATTCTGAACATTTTGAACCGAGTATTCTTGTATCATGTTTTCTGATAACTTGATACAGTTCGAACTTGTGTCTGGTTGTCTTCGACATTGGCTTTGCTATGCATCCACGGCTTGGTTGTTTGATTATTTTTCTGACCTTTATTTTGACACCCACGGCTATGTATATTGATACATTTGGCATGATCACTTGTTGGCATTTTGGGCATTATTTCATCTGACTTCGGTCTTGATATTTGCATACTGATGCTTGTTGTACTTGGTCGAGTTTATTCCCATTCTGTAGACATGAACTTTATATCATAAGTATATGTTCACTATTTTCTGTTCTCCTGCATGTTTCATTTTATAATTTGTAGCATGGCACTGTGACTCGAGTTTTCACTGTCATGTTATTTGCAACTGTGCTTTATTTGACACTGTTTAATTGATGCTGCATCACTTGTAGCTTTATGTATTCATGTGCTGAGTTGATCATGTTTCTGTCATGTTTGAACATAGTTGCATTCATGTGCATATATGTTTCTTAACTTCATTGATCTCTGATCTTAGTTCATGATGACTTGAGCATTTTGTCTACTTCTCAATTGCCTCTGTGTAGTTACCACTGTCCACTGTTTCATTTAGTTGGTTCACCATAGTTTGTATTTGCCACACTTGAGTTCCCTGTTGCACATTGTTGTTGGTCTAACCATTCCTGTAGCTCTGGTGTCTGGTTTGGTTGCATGTCATGATTCATCTTGTAGTTGCATTTACTAGTGGTCTAGTCTGGTGAATCTTCTGGTCTGCACTGCTACAGTTCAACTGGTGCTTCATTTTGTAGCTTGAGTCTGGTCTGCACTGAGCACTTGAACTTTTATCTTTATATATGCACTGCATATTTGGATTCCACCTTTTCTGGTTGGTCTGGCCATTGTAGCTGTGTTGGCTGCATTGTAAATTGATTTTCGAGTTTGCACCTGTGTTGAATCCAGTTTCACAACTCGGGTTTGACCTTGTGCTCGAGAGTTGTGACTTTTATGTTATTGCACATGAGTTGAACCCGGCTTTTTATTTGGGTTTGACCTGTGCTCACCTGTCCCTGTAAATCAATCAAGTGTATATATCGGTGTGCACGGCCTTGTGGCATATACAGTAATATACTGTGTATGTCACAAGTTGTTCGTATATGATGAATTCAAATTTAAATTATGACGAACATCCCAAATAACTGAGGCAAATAATATTTTCAAAATCATCTTTTATTTTTGAATTGCAAAAATATTTCTTTTTCAATTTTACTGCGTTAGTGTATATTTTTGCAGATTGCTCAGATGCTGGATTCAAACTGGATTGCAGTTGAAGATAAAAAATACGAGTGTGAGTGGTATGTAGTGAGGTGAATATGTAAATGAGAAATGTGATGTAATTGCAATCAAAGTTGTATAGTATAGTGAGAGCTTGAAATTGTATTATTCAAAATTGTAATAAATATTTGTTTGAATAAAATATTCGTTTGAATTTAAAATCTGTGTTATTTATTTTATTCAGCAAATATTTATTTGATCTGTGAAAATAAATAGTATATTAACAAATACATTTAAATGAATGTATATATGTTTATTATCATCAAACAAAAATCATATAGCGCAAAGCGCATATTTAACATCCATCCCTATGGTGCCAGACCTATGCGGGTCCTGCCCTCCTGGGCAGGACCAGAATGTCCGGTCCTATGGGTGCCGGACATGTGCGGGTTTGGCCCTCCTAGGCAAGACCAGAATGTGCGGCCCATTGGCCGGACCTGTGCGGGTCTTGGGACGGACCAGGTTGTCTAGCCCTCTTGGGCCGGATTAGGATGTCTGGCCAAATGGAGCCGGGTCTGTGTGGGTTCAGCCTCGAAGGCCGGACCAGGCTTCTGGCCCTGTTGGGTCGGATTCTATGGGGTTCGTCCCGGCTGGGCTGTCAGTCCTACGATGTCGGGCATGTGCGGGTCCGACTCTACAGGGCTGGATTTGGCGGGTACATCACTGTTGAGCCGGGATTTGCCGGGCCTATGCGGACCTAATTTTGTTGGGAAGTTCCTTAACAGGTGTAGCGGTACCGGGCCTTGGCAGACGGCGGTCTTCGAGCCTTTGTCGTCGGACCGCGTTAGGCAAATCTTAGAGTGACCATATCTTTCAAACCGTTATTCTGATTGAGACGCGGTTCGGACCGATGCTCACATCTTGACCTCATGAACATTTCTAGGCATATCAGAATCTATTCCAAAACTCTGACAATTTTTCCTCCTACTTTTCATATCCAATATGATGTGGGCGAAAATGCCCACAATAGAAACAATTTGTCATCATTTTGGATTGTTGGAAGTTATAATATCTTGCATCATATTTATTCAATATGTCCATTGGATCTAGATATAGGAAAACTCTTTTCCTCATTCTTGATTCTAGTTCATCTAAGAGCTATCAGCTCGAAATAGTTTGTAACATAAATAGAATTTATTGTGTGAAGAAAATACAATTGACTAATAAAACTGATCTCATCGAAAATTTGTATATATAATTTCCATGTATAACATTAATTGGGAGAACTAAAGATCATTAGTGGTTTACGTTTTATTCATATACATGAATAGATAAGAGTGTTGTTTACAAAAAAATGTGTGCATACATGCATGGATTGTGAATATGATATGATAATGCAGATTACTTTATAGGATGTGAAGGAAAATTGTTGGTATTTACATAAGACTTATGTTTTTCGTTAGTAATTATAGGATTATTAGTCAAGTTAGTAGCTAAATGCTAATACTGTCAAAGATCATCTTGATGAACATGACAACAGTAGTTGTACTTTCTTGTTAAAATAATTGTTTTTTTCATTTTGCTACAATTATCACAAATCCCTTGGTTCAAAAAAATTAACAGAATAAACTTTTAATTGAGTGGATGGAATGTTTGTTTTTGTAAACATTAAGGACTTCATATGTTCTATCTTAGAATTATATGTATTGAAATAATCAAGTCATAATCGTACTGATGAAACATATCTAACATTTACTACTGCTTGCGGTGATTACATGACATAACATGATCTATACACCCGTATAGAAAACCCCCAAGAAAATTCAATACAACCAAATTAATTCAACTACCTTGGATTTTTTTTAAACTTCAATTGCACTGAAATTTTCAATTTTAATCATTTGTTCACCATAACCAACAATAAAATCGAACACCACTTGTTAAAAACCACATTTATTCCAACATTATTTCAAACGTTTGATGAAATGTAAATGAAACCCCTTGGACGCCTATTAAGAGTGACTACCGAAAAATAGTTTAAAAATGACATTCGGTAATTAGAGATCTTTATTTAAATAAAAAATAAAAAAATGAAAAATATTACCTTGAATACCTTAGCAGCTGCATTGAGTTTGGCTCTAGTTTGTAACTTAATATCTTCCATTGAATCCAATAGCTTTTGTCCTTAATACCTAAACATCAAATATAAACATTCAGTTGGTAAAGAGTTTAGGGAAAGAGTGATGAAGTATTTAGATTCTACTAAATCCAATTGAGAATACAACTCAAAATTGGGATAATCATACTAAGGAAATAACCTGAACCGAAGTAGGAGAATCCTGCTTGGTGATGACGATGGGATGAGAAGAGGGAAATCGCTACTACATCGAAGTGAGCTATCAAAATATTTTACGACCTAAACAAAACTTGGAGAATACCGACTTTCGATGACGATGGGAGGTGGAAGGTCAAAACTGCTAGCGCATTGGCAAAATATGTAAACTGATTCCTAGGAGGTAGACACTTCATCAACGGCAAAGAAAGAGGTGACCAAAATCAATGTTAACCAGCCTATAGATGGGGAAAAATTAGGGTAATTTGGTAGAAAAGAAGAAATAAAGGCTAGGGCATATAAGGGAAAGCAAGGAAGAAGGGATAAAATCAAATTATTTTGGAAGCGGTAGACATGAGATTTGATTAGGGTTATTTGGGAGGCAGCAGACATGAGGGAGAAGCGAAATAGGAAAATTATTTACCGTCGATCGAGTCACGATAAAGAAAGATTAAAAATAAGAAAAAACGTGATGGGTAGAATTAGAAGAAGAGCCTATAGCTTTTCGGTTCTATATCTAAGGAGGGCTTGTGTGAGCTCCAAACTGAAATCAGCTTCAATATAATAGTATAGACATTTACTTCTCATGCAAATGTTCACAGAGGAGATCAAGTATGGGAGAAGCAGAAATACAGCACGCACGTATAAAAAAATGGGGAGAATAATGCACGGAGGTAATTAATGCAGCAATTAATTCTTGAGGATGTGCATGCAAAGTTAGTAAGCAAGGAAAAGAATTGAAAGAAACAAAGTGAAATAAAAAGGTGATGGGTAAATATTCATCAGGACACGGGCGCAGACCGCTATCTCGACCATTTAGCATTTTACAATGGAAGCCAAAATGAGAAAACGAATATACCCCGGAGATCAACGCGAAGAGACGAATCCAATGATGTACTCAAATCTATGCAATGACATTCGAGCAAAATTTCATCCGTCGCCACTTATACCGCTTCGAATTTGAACGACAACAGCAATTCTTGATAAACGGATGTAAAAAGATCGAAATTGGACGGAACGAACTTTGTGTTTTAATCTGAATTTTTTTTAGATCATTTCTATGTAAAAATATTTATACTTCAAAATTTGATATTTCGTACTGAAAAACAAGCCGACCGAGTTTCGAACAAATTTTAACATAGAATAAATTTCGTTGGCCTCATTTCAATGGACGCATTTCAAATATCTAGTTTTCGTTGCAAAGATATGTTTTTAAAGGATATTAGCGAGGGAAAACCCATTCCGCTAAGCGGCGTGGTCTCACTTAAAATATTAAAGCAGGATGTATAATATTATTCATACCATGCTTTATGTCTGACTCGAAGATTATTTTTTCCCCTTGAAATCTCGGGTGCTCAAAATTAATTTGTGTAGGCTGAGGGGTTAAGGTCTTTTTTAAGTTTAGTAGGATGACGAATAAGGCTACTCGAGGCATGCAGGAGGCAAACAGATAGCTATTTAGGAGTTGTCATTTTATGTTTTGTTGTATTTCCGCTGTGTTTGTATTAAGTCTATTATGACTATATGACTCTGATCATCCAATGTGATATCTTCATATACTGCTCTTGGCGTATTTTGTATTAAGTACATTTTATATATGCCTAGGAACGTATTAGGATTTTGCATTAAGAATATGGAACATCTGTTTAAATATAAAAAAGAAAATGTTGTTTTGAAATTTGTTTTTTGTTGCACATTCAAGTGCTTCTGATATTGTAGAACCATTAACATAGCCGTATTTAATCGCCGGAAGGCTAATACTATAGATGATAGTAGTATCTGTAGCACTCAGTTTTGGGCCTCTAGATAGGAGATGTTACTTATAGACTAAGCCACAGTTTTGAGAAATAATTTTTGATTGTATAAGTATGGATCATATGAAGCTGATGAGTTAAATCTCAAACAATTAAGGGCACATCACCCGCTTAGTGGAGCCACATAAGAGTTGATGAATTCTTCAGCTTGATACATATAGATGTATTCAATCGTAAGTCCAATAATACCAAAATGGTTCTACATACTTCATTGAATTCACCATTGAATTATCACAAATATGAACATGTGTATTTGATACACATATAGCATATCTGTGATAAGTTCATGGGATATAAAATGGAAGTAAATAAATATACATGTATGCATGTTGGTAAAAGTGTATGCATGTTATCATTTGTTTATAAATTACCTTTTAAATATAATATATATATACACTGTAAAATTTGTTGGTAAAAGTGCAAAGATTCATCATTTTGAAAAAAATATTATACATAAATATTTTTTATTAAATTCGAATTATATGCATATACAATTTATTTTAAATATAACATATTAAATTAGTTATAACATATTATATATACACACACATTTATGTAATGATCCGTAATTTTATCATTTTGAATAAGAATATTTAATTAATTTTAAATATTCAATTGATTGTTTTAAATGATAAGTAATCCATTTTAATTATTTTATAATGATAATAAGTGATTTATAATGGTTATATATATATAAAGATATACAACTTCGTCGCATTTTGGCAAATCGACGTCATATTTTTATAAATGAATTTTAATATTATTTAATATGGTTTATAGCTTAAATAATCGTGTTTTAATTATTTAAAGATGATAAGAAATTTAGTTTCAAGTTTTGTTTACATAAATAAATAGCTTGGTCAAAAACTAAAAATATGATCAGAAATCGGATTTCGAATTCACAACGGTCTGACAAATTAAAATTATTTAAGTTGTAGATACCTTATTTAAACATGCACACATATTCATACATGCATATATACATATAAATGTGTATCGAAATTTGTAAAATAAAAGCCAAAAGAGGTATCTAAACATATATACATGTAAACTCATTATGTATAAACAAATACAACTTGAAAAAGAAAACTCACCATCATTCAATCAAGGAAAGAAAAACACATGGGAGGGGAGTGGGCTAAGGGGAGGTTCAGCCGAAACTAGGGAGAGGGTGGAGCGGCACATGGGTGAGCTGGTGTGTTATGATGATGTTTGTGATATTTTACACATCTTTGCCAATAAATAGCAAGGCAAATCTTCACAATTCATTCACTAATTCACTCTTAAAATTCTAAAGCTTCTCTTGTTTTTATAAGGAACAATAATGGCCTCCATCTCCATTTAAAAATATTCCAAAATTTAGTAGAAGTTCTATCGAAATAATCATAAGATACAGAGAGATATACCACTTCAAATTCAATATCAAGTTAGTGGTTGCCTCTTCTTTCTCCATGATTGGCCGAGCTCATAAAGAGCCGCCACCACCTCTCCACCCTTTCAAGTACAAGGCCGAGCATAATCTAGGGTCCCCAGGTAGAGTTCATAAGAGTTCATAAGCTTGGGTATGGAAATAGCATAGCTATAGTCGATTTTGTTGCATTAAAAGTTAGATCAGTAAAGCATTTCGTGAGAATTACTCCACTAGTTTATTCGGTTAAACTATATAATGATATGATATGGTTTTCCATGTTTGTTTCATATTCATGATCATCATGTTTTGGGTGCGAAAATATACTTGCTTGGTTGTAGAAATAATTCATGGAAAATACACGTCGACTTTACACAAAAAAATCACTTTCTTTATATAAATTTTAAAGGTGTACATAGCGTTTTTAACCTCTCTAAACATAAGAATATTATCATAAATGGTTTGGAAATGATTTATAATGATTTTATAAACATTTACAAGTGTTTTGGCAAAGTATTAAAAAGTTTGGAAAACAAGCCAAAATTGGGTGCGCCGTTGCGATTTCATGCCGTAAAAGTTAAATCAGTGTGTAGAATTGAATATAGCTCATAATTTTTTGGAATAAGAAATTTCCAAACTCTGATAACTATAATTTTCAAATGAAGAAGAAAAATCAATATTTCATTCAATAAAGATTTAGATATGGCCAACTCAAATTTAAAAAAAAAATCTATTTTCGACAGTTCGAAAACAAAAGTTTCAAATTCTTTTTAAATAAATATTTTCAATCTTTATAACCATGGAATAAATTTTAAAAATATGTTAAAATATTTTAAATGAGTTCTAAATGGAAAAAATGGATATATAAAAGGTTTGAAATGGGATTTGTGCTACGAATCCCTTAAAAGCACTATTCATTGGCAATTTAGCAAATGAATTTGAAAATTTCAAAAATAAGATTCAAACTTGGGTTTTTCTTCCTGAATCCTTTATAAATTTTTGAAAATAAGAAATCAAATATTTTTAAAGGGTTTAGAGTTACTCAAATATCTTGATCGCCTTATGGGTGATAAAGCGGTAGTCTCTAGGCTTGGGTTTTGGAAACTAGTTTCCTGCTCTCCCTGGCTATCCGGACTAGCCCGACGGAGTGGATAGTTAATTTGATTTACTTGGTCAAATTTTCTTAAGATAAAACGACATTTGAAATTTTCCACCAAGTTAAATAAGATTTCAAATAAGATTTTGATGATAAAGAGAATGTTCTAGTTAAATTCTATATTGAATTCCGAGGAGGGAACCCATGCTACCTATATGAATCTAAAAGGTGATTTCACTATTACTTGACGAATAGTACATTTTGAATATGGAAATTATTATTGAATATAATTAATCTAAAATCTGTGAATTTTTTCTACTCAGTACTAATGGGTTTGGGTATACGATAAACGATGTCTTAAATAACATTGTTTTTAACCCATTAAAAGATATATTTTGGAAATAAGTAATCTCCATTAAGAATGAAATTATAGAACATGGAGATAATTTTCCTAAGTAATTTAAGGAAAATAATTTGGTATTTCTAGAGTTATAAAGTGGTTTAATAAATCTATATATACTAAGAAGTAATGGTTTAAAATATATCTCTAAAGATATTTTATTGGATATAAAGATGTTAATTGATTGAATGATGATCACCAACCACCCACATATTTAGCATCTTTTCTATTGATAATTGGTTCGGAGAGAATAGGATTAGATTGGGTGATTCCTATTCGAAAACCACTTTGAACCAATATACATGCTCGAAAGTGAAGACACGTTGAAGAAAATGATTTTGAAATCTTCAATGCAAAAATTGCTCGCTACTAATCCTAAGAATGATTCCCAAAGAGGATGACTTTTGGTTTGTTCTGCTCTTGGAAAACTTTTATGGATGAATGTCTAACATTGCATTTCTAAGACCACATACATTGTTTTTTACAAATGTACATTTGTTTGGTGGTGTAAGGGGCAACCTCTCTTATATTTAACACACTTCCCTGAGGCGTATGAACTCGCGGGTTGTATTTTTGTGGAAACCAATTAGTGTATTGTCGGAGATGGAAATGTGGTATTTAAAGTAGGATTTGTCATGGGAAAGGTAAAATATTACCTCAAGCCTTACACATTTGTAATTGAAAAAACAGGGTAGATGTAGTAGGGCTAAGTGGGTCGCACCCATTAGGATATGATCATCGCCTTTCTAGATTTTCCTCTATGTTTTGGATTTGTTGTGGAGGTCCCATAGATAAGTCTGGAATGACTGAGGTGAAGGGATATTGCGTACTATATATGGTAGAGGTAGCCCGGTTTTATGTTGGTAGAGGGTAGTAGAGTTATGCTCGGTACATTCCTCTAGAGATATACTATCAGAAGGTAGTCTCTTGCTTGTAAATTCATTCTCCAATATGTGCCTTTGCGGTTAGATTGTAGAACCTAGTATGTTGGAATTTAATCAATGTAATAATTTAGGCTATGATTAATATATTATTGGAAAGGGTTTTCAAAGAATGTCATTAAATATAATATCCTTGATTTTACGTAGCAAATGATTTGGTTATCATAAGGTAAAACCTATCCGTGTTTATATGAAGCGTGGTCTTATGAGATACCCTTTGATATTAAAAGTAAATGTTCTTTTCTGTTTTCTCACACCAGTCCCATGACTGACTCGAAGTTTATTTTCTTTTCCTTTAAACTCTAGGTGCCTTATTTTTCCGAGCAGCCAAGTAGCTAGGTTTAGCTTGGAGTATTTTGGAGGAGCTTGGAGCATGAGCAAAAGATTCCACTATAAATAGTTATCCATTTCTATTTTTGTTGTATTATGTACAATTTTATACCAGCACCTATATAAGGATAGGCGGTTATAATTGTCCCTTGTTGGGTTAGTACTTGCATAACCATGATACATCACTTTGAGAGTGATTATATGTACTATCTACATGTAACAATTTTAAGTTGTTAAATGTGATGTGAGAATCTATGTTTCTATCTTCTATCTTTATTTTCTTGTACCTCTGATCATCTGCCTCTTCGGCACTTGAATTTGTGGTATGTGAATACCATGGATGTATTAGCATCGATTTTCGAGGGTCGAAAAGGTAGGTCGTCACACTTGTTACCAGAGCTTAGGTTGAGTGAACACCTAAGCCTTGATGGGGTCGACTCATTAGAGATAGAGTTATTAATGCCCTAGAATGAGTTTATTAAATGAAAGCGCGTATTTGAATTTTTTTTATCCAAATAAATATATTTGAGTTATTTCATACCCATCCTCTAAGATAATCCCATATATTTATTCTAAACTGATACCTTACTATATTTGGATAGTAGAAAATGAGTAACCGAAGAGGACATAGAGGGGGAAATAACAACACAATGACCACCAATGGTCGAACTCCAAATGCCGCGGTAATTGAATAAGTAGTAGTTCCTGTGCAACCTAAGGTTAACTTTGCTACACTATGCAAAGATCATACCAGCTTGGGAGGAAAGCCATTTAAAGGCACAGAATTTACTATTGGGGTTCAAGCTTAGCTTCAATCATGTGATAAAATCTTCAAAGGATTAAACATCGATGAGGATCGAAAAAGGTTCTTAGCCTCTTGGCAATTGAAGGATGTGGCTCTAGCTCGGTGGGAGTCCGTTACTCTTAATAAATCGGAAGATAATTTCTCTCGGGCAAGGTTTAAAGAACTTTTTAAAGAAAAATACATGCCCACTATTGGAAAGTCCCACCTCTATAGAAAGTTTATGGATCTGAAGGAAGGAGGTGTTCATAGAAGTGTATTTGAGCGAGTTTAATGAATTATCTCGCTTTGGGCCTGGACTGATAGATACTCCCCTATAGAAAAATGAGATGTTTATTACTAGAATGAAGGAGCGGTATCATGATAGGATGACCACTCATGTGTAAGGAACCTTTATGGATCTAGTGGATATGGGTTTCCGGTATGAAGTTTTGGACAAAAAGAATCCAGTAGCAGTTTAAGGCAACAACAACAATAAGTGGAAGAAGCCATAATAAGTCAAGACCAATAAAGGATCTCAGGAGAACCGGTTTAAGAATGTGGAGTGTTTTAACTATGGAAAAAAGGGCCATCTTTTAAGGTTCTATAGGAGTCCCAAAGCTTAGAAACAACGACAAAGTCCTATCTCTCTTATAGTTTCAAAAAGTCTCTACCACAACTGTCATCTTCCCGGACACTGGAAAATGCCCACTAATGAAGAAAGGAGAGTAAGTTAAGGTTTATGCTATTAAGGACGAGCCTTCAACCTCTAAAGATGTAAAGGGCAGGGGAGTTCTAGAAGGTAATATCTATGTTAATAAGTATTTAGTTGAATTATTGTTTGATACTAGGGATTCCCATAGTTTTAGTGCTAAAGGATTGGCTGATAGATTAAGACTGATCACAAAAATTATAGATACTCTTATTTATTTGTCTAATCTCATAGATGGTACAACTAATCTTTATGTGATTTGTAAAAACATGCGAGTTGCCTAGCTTTCCTATAATTTTTCATGCGACCTATTTATCCTTGACTTTATTGGATTCCTAGTTTTGCTCGGTAAGGATTGGTTATCTAAGAATAAAGATGTTCTTGATTTTGTTAAAAGGATAGTACTGGTGGAAACAAAGTTAGGGATGATACCTATTGTTAATGAGTTTCGGGATGTTTTTGTAGAAGTGAAAAGTTTGCCCCCACATCGGTAAACTAAGTTCTGTATTTACTTGATTCTTGGTGCAGGCCTATTATACACCTCATTCGAAAGATGGCTCCAAAGAGAAGGATGAGTTAAGAAATCAAAATGAAGAGTTGTTAATGAAAGGGCAAATAGACCTATCGCTCAAGTTGGGTTGCAGCGGATGTTTTTATTGCAAAATATTATGGCCCTATAAGACTTTGTATAGATTATAGGGAGTTAAACAAACAGATGATTAAGAACAAGCATCATCTACCCCATATAGATGACTTGTTTGATCAACCTCACGGTGCTTGGATATTCTCGCAAAAGGATTTAGCCACAGGATTCCATCAATTAAGGATAACACGATTGCATTCCGTTAACTACATTTAGGGGTCCATATTGTTTCTACGAATGGTTGGTTATGCCTTTTGGGCGGACTAATGCACGTGCTTATTTTGTGGAGCTCATGAATAAAGTGTTTAATGATGTATTCAACAAATTCGTGTTGGTTTTTATTAACGATATTCTCATCTACTCAAATACCGAGGAGGAACATGAAAGATACCTGGAGATTGTATCAGGGATATTAAGGAGACATGCGCTTAAAACCATATTCTCAAAGTGCCATTTTAGGAGAAGCAGGTAAGGTTCCTTGGACATGTAGTATTGGGGGACGGAATTTAAGTTGATCCAAGAAAAGTTATAGCGGTTCAAGACTGGAAGCAACCAAGAACACCAATCGATGTCCCCAGCATCTTATGATTGGCAGGATATTACCGGAGGTTTATTTAGGATTTCTCCAAAATTACCTCTCATCTAACGAAGTTAACCAAGAAGAATTTTAAATTTGACTGGACACCGAAATTTGAGGAAGTGTTTTTTGAGTTGAAAAAAAGGTTGATCAGTGCTCCAGTGCTAGCTATTACCAATGAAAGCGATGGTTTGACTGTATACACAAATGCTTATGGAGAAGGAGTAGGTGCAGTGTTAATGCAACATGGAAGGGTTATCGTTTATGCAAGCAGACAACTAAAGCCTCATGTGCAAAATTATGCAACGCATGACTTTCACATTAAAGTTGTGGAGACATTGTTTACTAGGTGAAAAGTTTGATCTCTTTATGGATCACAAATCTTTAATGCATCTTTTCACTCAAAACGATTTAAATATGAGGTAGCAATGTTGGTTAGAATTTCTTGCATCATATGATCTTTACATTTTATATGCACCTAGGAAAACCAATGTAGTAGCAAATGCACTAAGCAAAAGGCATGCCGTTATAGCTTATCTAGTAGTGAGTCCGACTTTTCTAGAAGGAATTGCCAGCAAGCAAAGTGAAGATTGGCATCTAAAGAAGATAATTGAGGATATAAGCAAAGGGAGGGATTCAAGCTTAAAAATAAATAACCATGGGGTATTACAATTAAATGGAAGAATTTACATTCCCAATGTTAATAGCTTAAGATAAGAAGTGTTAACTGAATTCCATTAATCCAAGCTTAATATTCACCCTAGAGTTCACAAGATGTACGAAGACATAAAGCGGACATTTGGTGGAAGGGTATGAAAAGTGACTAGTAAAACACTGTAGGACTACTTCAACCTCTCGAGATTCCAACTTGGAAGTGAGACCAGATATCAATGGATTTCATTGACGGCTTACCTCGAACGAGGAAATTAAATGAAGGCATTTGGGTTATCATAGACCGATTGACCAAAAGCACACATTTAATCTGGCAAAGCTAACAAGGGCTGCCTCAAGCCTTGCAAATATATACATGAAAGAGATTGTTGATTTGCATGGAATTCCAAGCAGCATAGTAAGTGATCGAGATCCAATATTTACCAATTAGTTTTAGGAAGCATTGTAGACAACTTTGTAAATGAAGATTAGAACAACGAACCAAGTATTAGAAGATCTTCTGAGAGCTTGCATATAAGACTTTGGAGTTTTATGGGAAAATCACCTTCATCTGGTGGAATTCTCTTATAACAACAGGTACCAGGCAACTGACATGGCACATTATGAAATTATCCATGTAGACATCAGAATGTTGGGTCGCCATCAGAGATCGGTTAGTACTTGGTCCTGATATAATTCAAGAAGTCTCGGAGAAACTAGATATGATAAGGAAGAAGTTAAAAGAAGCCCAAAGCAGACAGAAAAGTTACATCAATCAAGGGCGTAGAAATTTAGAATTCTCGATTGGAGATTTTGTATTTTTGAAGATCTCTCTGATAAGGGGAGTAGTAAGATTTGGGAGAGCTCGAAAGTTAGCACCTAAATATATTGGATCTTTCCCCATTCTTGAATGGAAATTCCCACTAGCCTATCGAGTAAAATTACCATAAAGGTTATCGAGTGTGCACAATGTCTTTCATGTGCTCCATTTACGAAAGTACGTGCATGACTCGAAAATAATTGTAGAGGCGGCTGTCTAGGAAGATTTAGAAATAGAGCCAAACTTGGAAATTATCAAACAACCAATTCGAATCATTGATTTGAGAATCAGTTGCGGGGAAAGGTTGTGAGATTAGTTAAAGTTCAATGGAGTAGTGATGTTGAAGACTATATTCGGAAACTGAGGATAGAATGAGGAAAGCTTATCTAAAATGTAGGGTTGATGTGTAACTTGTATAGTGTGTCGATATGGTAAACTCACCACCTATGGTATGACTACTTATCTTATTTCATCGTATATAATAGCTGTTCTTTTAGGATATCTTCTTTTTGCATTAATTTTATGATGAAATTCTTTTAAGGATGAGAGAATGTAACGGCCCGTAATTTTATCATTTTGAATAGGAATATTTAATCAATTTTAAATATTCAATTGATTGTTTTAAATGATAAATAATCCATTTTAATTATTTTATAATGATAATAAGTGATTTATGATGGTCTTATAAATATATATAAAGATATACAAACTTCATCGCATTTTGGCAAATCGATGTTGTATTTTTATAAATGGATATTAATATTCTTCAATATGATTTTATAGCTTAAACAATCTTATAATTATTCAAAGATGACAAAAAAATTTATTTTTCAAGTTTTTTTACATAAATAAACAGTTTAATTGAAAAATAAAAATTTGACCGTAAATCAGATTTCGGATTTACAAAGGTTTGACAAATTAAAATTAGTTTAAGTTGTAGAAGCCTTGTTTGAACATGCACATACATGCATATACATACATTCATATAAATGTGTATAACAATAAGTCAAATCAAAGCCAAAAGAAATATCTAAACATATATACATATAAAATCCTTTTGTATAAACAAATACAACTTGAAAAGGCAAACTCACCATTACTCAATTAAGGGAAGATAAACACAAGGGAGAGGAGTGGGCTGGGGGTGGTTTGGCCAAAAAAAAGGGGAGGATGGAGTAGCATATGGGCGAGGTGATGTGTTATGATGATGTTTGTGACATTTTACACACCTTTGCTTATAAATAGCAAGGCATACCTTCACAATTCATTCCCTCATTCATTCTCAAAATTCCTATGTTTCTTTTCTTCTTCTATGGCATAACAGTGGCCTCCATCTCCTCTTAAAAATATTCCAAAATCGAGTCGAAGTTCTGCAGAAATAATCGTAAGATATAGAGAGATATACCAATTCAAATTCAAGATCAAGTTAGTGATCATCTCTTCTTTTTCCTTGCTTCACTGAGATTATCAAGAGCTACCCCACCTCTCCGCCATCTCAAATACAAGGCCGAGCGCACCCAAGGGTCCCAGGGCAGGATTCATAAGCTTCGTTATGGAAATAGCAAAGCTATAGTCAATTTCGTAGCATCAAAAGTTAGATCTAAAACGCATATATGTGAGAATTACTCTGCTATTTTAGTAAACTATATAATGATATGATAAGTTTTCCTATGCTTGTTTCATATGCTTGATCGTCATGTTTTGAATGCGATAATATGTTTTCCTAGTTGTAGAAATAATTCACGGAACATCGAATTTACACGAAAATAATACTTTCTTTATATAAATTATAAAGGTGTATACAGCCTTGTTAATGTCTCTAAACATAAGAAATATTATCATAAATGGTTTGAAAATGATACATAATGGTTTTATGAATATTTACAAGCATTTTGACAGAGTTATAAAAAGTTTGAAAAATAAGTCAAAATGAGCGCGTCGTGTAATGGCAGTTCGCAATTTCGCACCGTAAAAGTTAAATCAATGTGTAGAATGAAATATAACTCAGAATTATTTGGAATAAGAATTTTTCAGGCTCCTATAGCTATAGATTTAAAAGAAGAATAAAAATCAAGATTTTATTTAGTAAAGATTTAGATATTTCGAACTCAAATTTTCAAAATAATCCCTTTTTGGCAGTTTGAAACCAAAGTTTCGAATTCATTTTAAATGAATATTTTTAATCTTAAAAAATATGGAATAAATTCTAGAAATATGTTAAAACATTTTAAAAGAGTTTTAAATGAAATAATTGGAGATATAAAATGTTTAAATGGGATTTGTGTTATGAAACCCTTAAAAGCAATATTCATCGGCAATTTAGGAAAGAAATTTAGAAATTTCGGAAATAAGATTCATACTTCAGTTTTTCTTCCTGAATCCTTTATAAATCTTTTTCAAATAAGAAATGGATTATTTTTAAAGGGTTAGAGTTGGTCAAATATCTTGACCGCCTTTTGGATGACGGAGAGGTAGTCTTTAGTCTTAGGTGTGGAAAACCAGTTTTGTGCTCTCCCTAACTATCCGGACTGGCCCAACAGAAAGGATATTTAATTTTATTTAATTGAATCGTATTTTCTTAAGATAAAAGAAAAGAGATTTGAAATTTTTAACCAAGTTAAATAAGATTTCAAATAAAATTTTGATGGTAAACAAAATGTTCTTGTTAAACTCTATATTAAATTCCAAGGAGGAAACCCCTACTATCCGTGTGAATTTAAAAGGTGATTTCACCATTATTCGATGAATAGTACAGGTTGAATATAAAAATTAGTATTAAGTTTAATTTATCTAAAATCTATGTATCCTTTTTACTTAGTACCAATTGGTTTGGGTATATAGTAAACGATATCTAAAATAACATTAATTTTAACCCATCAAAAGATATGTTTTGGAAACAAGTAATCTCCGATTAAAATTATTGAAGATGGAAAAAAAATTTCCTAAGTAATTTAAGGGAAATGATTTGGTATTTCCAAATTTAAAAAGAGGTTTAATAAATCTATATATACCAAGATGGAATGATTTAAAATATATATGGAATGATTTAAAATATATATCTAAAGATATTTTATTGGATACAAAGATATTAATTGATTGAATGATGATCACCAATCACCCGTATACTTGGCATAGTTTCTATCGATAAATAGTTCGAAGAGACCGAGGTCAAATTTGGGTGATTTCTATCTGAAAAATATTCTGAACCAATATACGTGTTCGAAAGTGTTGATATGTTGAAGACAATGATTTTGAAGCCTTCAGTGCAAGGACTACTTGCTACACGTCCTAGGGGTGATTTCCAAACATGATGTAGTATGAGTACCTTCGGTTTGTCCTATTCCTGCACAACTTGTATGGACAAATGCATGACTTTGCATTTCTAAGGCCATGTATGTAGGTTTTTACAAACATACATCTGTTTGGTTGTGGAAGAGGTCACCCTCTTATACATATTACTCTTCCCTAAGGCGTATGAACTCGAGGGTTTCACTTTTGTAGAAACCAATTAATGGGTCGTTAGAAAATGCAAGGTGACATTCAAAGTAGGATTTTTCATGAAAAAAGCAAACCATTACCTCAATCTTCACACATCGGAAATGGAAAAAACAAGGTAGATTCAGCGGGATAAGTGGGTCACACCCATTAGGATATGATCATCACCTTTCTAGATATCCCTCTATATTTCGGGTTTATTCTATATGCTTTAGGATCCCACGGGTAGGTCGAGAATGACTAGGGTGATGAGATATTCGGTACTACATATGGTAGAGGTAGGACGGTTCAGTATTGGTAGAGGGTAGAGGGGTTATACGTCGTTACATTCCTCCAGAGATGTACTGTCGAAAGGTAGTCCCTTGCCTTGTTATTATTGAAAATCCATTCTCCAATACGTGCCTTTATGGTTTTGATGTAGAACCTAGTATGCTGAAATTTAATTAATGTAACAAATTCGGCTATAATTAATATGTTATTTGAAAAGGTTTCAAAGAATATCATTAAAACTAATATCCTTGATTTTATATAGCAAATGTTTTGGTTATCATAAGGTACCATATATGTTTATGTGTGATGTGGTTTATGGGATACCCATTGATTTCAAAAGTATCCGTTCTTTTGAGTTTTCCCACATCAGTCCAATGACTGACCTGGAGTTTATTTTCTTTTCCTTTAAACTCTGGGTGACTTATTTTTCCTGGCAGCCAAGTAGTCAGGTTTAGCTTGGAGCATTTTGGAGGAGCTTGGAGCATGGAGTAGAAGATTTCTCTACAGGTAGTTATCCATTTCTATTCCACTGTATTATGTATAAGTTTATATCACCACTTGTGTTGAATAAGTAGTTATAACTGTCCCTAGCCGGGTTAGAACTTGCTATGACACTGATACATCATTTTGAGAGTGATTGTATGTACTATATATATGTAAAAAAATTAAGTTGTTAAATGCAATGTAAGAATCTGTGTTTCTATCTTCTATCTTTTTTTATTTTACCCTTGATCATCCGCCTCTCCAATATTTGAATTTGTGGCACGTGAATACCATGGAGGTATTAATGTTGATTTTCGAGGGTCAAAAAGGCGGGTCGTTACAATACACACACACACACATATACATAAATACATACAAAATTATTTTCACTGTAGAAATAATCCTTGTGGAAAAAAATTAATTTTTGTTTTGATTTCTATATGGAAATCATTTTAAAACAAATTACAAAGCAATAAATCCATATGGATTTAAAATTTAAAAAAGAGTAAAAATTTTCGATTTTTTAGTATAAGTTTGGTCGAAAATATATATTAAAGATTGACTAGTAAAATGAATAATCTAATTGATAAAACACAATTTGCTTTTACTAAGGGTAGGAATATCTTGGATAGGTTCGTGGTAGTCCAAGAATTTATAAATTACTATTGTAAAAATAATATCATTTGTGCCCTATTAGTACTTGATTTTGCTAAATCTTGACTCAATCGGTTGATTTTTCCTTAGGGACTTATTAATAGCTAGGAATTTCAGTTCTAGATGGTAGGTTGGATTATGTCCCTGCTCAATACCAGAAACTTGAGTGTAACGGTTTACATTATTCTAGGAAATAAAATCTAAGCCTAATATGGCCTTAGGCAAGGTGATCATTTATCTCCATTACTATTCAACCTAGTATCAAACATGTTCACTAAGTTCTTTAAGCGTTCTATTACAAATGGGGTTCTAGATAATGTGGGCAATGATATCCCAAATGACGGTTTATCATTCTTTAATTCGTGGACGACACCATGCTATTTACTCCATATTTACCATGCCATATGACTACTCTTAAATTTATTTTATATAATTTTGAAATGCTTTCAGGGATTAAGATAAATTTTGAAAAAAGTTTTGTCTTAGTTTTGAATGCTTCCGATAATGTTGAAAAACTTGTCGATGACATACTTAACTGTAAAACCATGAAGTTTCCAATACACTACATAGGATTCATGATTAGACCAAATAAACTTAAAAAATAAGATTGGCAGATAATAATTGATAAAATTAACAACAAATTAACCAACTGGAACAGTAGATTTTCATCTAGAGCCGGTAGTGTCATTCTTATTAACTCTGTTCTATCGACCCTACCAATATATTGGATGTCCTACTTTCTTTTTCCACAATGGGTAATCAAGAAAATATATATAATCAAAAGAAATTTCCTTTGGAGTGGAGACAGCTTCGATAGTGGTATTAATAATTTAGTTAACATGGAAACAGTTTGTAAATCCAAAGGAGGCTTAGGCACTATAAATTTGCACAACATCAGTGTATCCTTACTAGGAAAATGGCTTTAGAAATTTAGTTATAATAATGAAAACCTTATTTGGAATGATCTCGAATCAATTTTGAGATGGAACTTATAACCTTCACTATATCGTTGCTAATGCTAACAACATGTCTCGCTTTTAGAAATCTATTTTAAAAAATTCTAAGATTTTAACCTCAAAATAAATATTGTAGTCCATTCTAGAACAAAGGCTTTTTTGCATGGCTACTAGATTTCACTAATACCGTTTAGAACCGATTTTTAAAAGCTGTTTGACATTAGCAATTTCAAAAATGCCTTCATCTTTGAGGTCAACGATCCTTTCAGAGAATTTCCATGGAGCTTTGAATTTCAACGTGCTCTTGAAGGAATTACCTTAACTTAGTTTGCTTTACTTCGTTCTAAATAAGAGTATTATAACATAGATAATGAATGTGATGTTAAATATGAATGTTGCAACTTAAACATAGAAAATGTAATCCACCTCTACTTCAGCTATCCATTAACTATTTCTTACATTTGACTTTAATACGAACAACTCTGATTTTAACTGTGATAGCTACTAGAATGTCTTTAGATTTAAACATGTGAATTGTTCAAGACACTATTTGCATTAGTACCGGCTGGTTTCATTGGTTCGAAAGGAACCGAAGAATGTCTAATAATATGTATACTCCTATGGAAAATCTAATTTATGCTATTGCGCACTTCATTTATAATTGGGTTATAAATCCTAGCTACAATTTGGCTAAAAATGATTGGTTCAAGGAATTTTTAAAAAATGAAAAAAGCGAAACGATATTTCAAATGACAAAATGTCCAAAACTCAAGTTGACACGGTTTGGGCCTTAGCATCATCCCATTACATACCACTAATGATGATAACTTACCAAACACTTCATTTTTTAAAGAAAACTAACATTTACGTGATTGCACATCATTCCCTACTAACATATATATGTATACAAAATCCTAATTGTATGAACATATATATTGACTAGAATCATGCTTTTGTTGGATTTTACAGCATTAGGTTATGAGTGCATTAGCCAGCTTTTTCCTTGGACCATGCGGAGATGGATATCCAATGATTAGTCGTTGCTATTAGCTTCTCTCAACTTTATCTTCATGATCTTAGTTCATAAAGCTTGCTCCTCTTTCTTTTGTTGGATTTTACAAAGTTAGGTTATGAGTGCATTAGCCAGTTTTTGTTTTGGACTATATGGAGGTGGACTGCTAAGGATTAGTCACTGATATTAGCTCCTCTTAGCTTGCTCTTCGTGATCTTAGCGATAAAGTTAGGGGTATGCCCCAGGGGCAATTCGGTAATTTATTGTAAATTAATTAACTCTGTAATCAATTCTCGTTCATAATAAAGGTGTCTTCTTTCTGTTATATATTTGTTATAATATGTTATACATAGTTAAATGTTTAATTAAAATATATTTAACAAAAAATCCATATTTAGTGTGTTTGTGGTGGTAATTACAAATATTTGTAGTCATAAGTGTTGTATCATAATATAATAAGCACGTCATTTTAAATATTCCTGGTCAAGATGCATCGAGACTGGATACTGATGCATCTGTTGAGACTTGAGTATGTAACGCTATCCAAATATTGGGCAATGTATGACTCATGACTTATTGGGACACCAAGGGATCACGTACTGATAGTTATTGGATAAGTATGAAATAACTCACTCCATAGTTTTCAGTTGGTTAATACAACTAAGGTCAAACAAAAAATATTGATGTGACTAATTTACATAATTCTCTTTACTTAAGAATACTGTCAATCTTCAATATGAAAGCTCCACTCTGATTATAGTCAAATCATGGCACGATGTCCATCAAATTACTATATGTAGGCCAAGTGGAAGTATTGGAAGAATGCTATTTAAGAGAGGATTCATCTCCTCAGTTATATAAGGTTAGTATCACGGTCAACTAAAATCAACTCAAAGTCAAAAGCTCTGGCCTGAGTAGTTAGTTTAATAATAACTATTATTATTAAACCAAGAACTTAGTGGTTGGACTATAGAGTTAAATATGGATGATACTGTAATTTTGACCATTACAAAATTCCATAAGTCCAAAGTGATATAATTTTGATAATGAGAATAGGTGTAAATAATTATCACTGCTAGGTAATGCTTAATAAAGTAAAACTAGATTTTACTCCAATCGTGTAAGTGTAAATTTGGTCATAATGTCACACCACATGCTAAGTGATGTGTGAACGCTAATATTCGAATTGTTCGATATTAATCGTTGATCAAATTTACAACTAAGAGTCATACAACCGAAACGAAGAATACACCTTTTACCACTTGGTTTAATTAATTTGTAATTGTTATAAATAAATTAAATTAATTAATATTTATTAAATATTAATTATAATTTTTTGGATGTATTTAGAACAATATTAAATTATGTGTTTATAAATATAATGATCGATCTGCGATATCGGTATGCATTTAAATAAGATTTAAAATTGCATCGAATATAGTTCGGACTTGGACTAGATTTGAGGCCAATATAGGCATGCTTATTTTCACTTAAAGGAAGGATGGTTTGAGTGGTCATTTGATGGCAAAAAAGAGGAGTTTGAAAGGTTAAAAGAGTGTAACTGGTAAGAGAGAGATACGAGGATGCGATCCACTTTCCCTCTAGTTGATTTTCTATTTGTTGCCACTTTTTACACCATTTTATTTAACAATATCTTTCCTCTCTGTCATTGATATTTCGACCAGAAACCATCCTCAATAAACCCTAAAAATCCAAATACAAAACTACATCAAAACTTTTCGATTCGATCGTCGGTGGTAAATCAGTGCGAGAGTCGGCAACTCCATGACTTGGAATTTGATTTAAGGAGTCATTTTATAATTTCAAAGTGTGATCTCTTTATCTTGGTGAGAGATATGCTACTGATTTATTAATACTTTGATTTGCAAACTCAATTAATTGATAATATGTTAGCTAGATGGATCTTATCATGAATTTGAATATTACTGTATTGTCGCATCTCGATGGATATATATGTGCATAAAAAATTATTTTTGTTTAGATGTCATCTTGTTGACCACGGCCAGATAAAAAATTTATTATTAACATATCATTATTAAATTTTCTTATCAATTAAGTCTAATTATAAAGTATTAACCCATATCATATATATATGTTTAGATTTTTTTTAAAATTTTATACACACCTAAAAACCATTCGACAGTAAAAAAAAATACTTATTTGAAAACTATATAAATTAGGATGAATCAATATTGATTGATTAATTTATGTTATAAATATATGTATCGTAAACTAAACGGTTTCATACATAGATTTAGGTAATTCATAAAATATTTATGAATACCTATTCCATTACATTGAGAAATAATTGTTGCTTTAAGAAATGCGGACTTCATGACAAAGGAATATCTTTTAGAAATTAACTGTAGTAAAATGAACTGGGTACGATCCAAAGATAAAAAAAAATAACGAATGATGGAATGAAATTAAGGAAACTAAATAGACATAAATCATTAGAATGTCTAATGATAAATCCTGTATCTGAAAGAGAACTTATAGATTTTATTAATGTGGAGGATAGCTTCCTCGGTTTTAAGTAAACCAATAAGAGTATTGACACTACCATGTGGCAAGATGTGCAAATTAGAAACGGATTCCAATTATGTTATCAAAATATGATTTTGATATTGATACCCAAAAGGAGATGATCCATCGGCTGCAAATGAATCTTCAAAAGGAAGATCAATTGAGTTATAAGCCATGTTGTTAAGAATAACATTGTAAATTTCAATTGTTGAAAGTAGCATAATGGACTGTTTATTCAACGTGCTTCAGTTAATTTGAATTTTACTTGCAAAATTTATCGCTCGATGCGACTTTGAGATTTGATACATATATGTTAAAAAAATCTAAATAATGATTTAGAATAGACTTTTGGCACATAACAAACAAAATGTCTCGAAGCCAGTAAGAGCGATAATAGATTTTTTTATTGTTGGATATGATCCAAGAAATTATATGAAAGTGTTATTCAATAAGTATTAAAGTTAAATGAGTATATTGACAAAGAAATCGAATAATTTGAATTTTAGCCAAAATGCAAAGGAAACGTGTGTCTATAAGAAAGAATATAAATAGGTGCTAAAAAATATTTATAAAACTATAAGTTAAAAAAATTATGATTGTTAACGATGGGTTCATGTTAAAATCATTTCACTTTGGTTATTTAATACTTGACATTCGATTTGAATATGACATCTTTGATAGCAGTACAAAAAGAAGTTGGAAATGTCCCAAAATGATATACACAAGCACTATATTAAATTGTTTAATATCGAGTATGTAAGGTGAATTCCTTATGCAATGTAATAGGAATTATTGTGCATGTCATTTTATATACAATATCACGCATTGCTTATGTATTTAATACTTAAAAATGGCATCAAATTTGAATTTAGATTACTATATATTTTGAGTGTTCTCAAGTTATTCATGAAATACTAGAAATTTTTTTATAGAAATAATGAACTCCTTATGAAAGATTGCATAACTCAAACTTTATTAGTCATACCAAGTATAATATGTTAATCTCAAATTCATGTTCAAAATTAAGTTAAGAACTTTAAGTTGGAATTATTCCAAATAATGAGCAATGACTAATTCACCAAAGATTACTACAATGTAAGAAGTATAAGTAAATGCATAAATTTATAACCAAGGTGAGATTAATTCCAAATATTGAGAATCCCGTAACATTATTATGTGATAATAATGTTGGGATACAGTTTGTAACAGAACCTATAGCTCACAATAAGTCAAGAGACACACTCTGAATAGTTTCATATGATAAATGTAGTTTATTAACGTGAAAGACAGTTGATTGATAGAGTAGATAATTGAAGTAAAATAGCATACCTATTCACTAAGGGACTGACCCAATTAATTTTCAAGAAAACTAATTGATGAAGATAGAATAGGATTCCATAACTAACCCCAAGTGAAAGTGGAAGATGATAGAGTTAGGAGTATGCCTTAAGAGAATTATGTAATTTATCACATATATCTAACTCTGTGACCAATCTTATTCAAAATAAAAGATGTTTTTCTTTGCGTTAAATAATTATTATATAGTGATATAAATGATTAAGTAATTAATTTAAAGTATATAAACGAAAATCCTTAAATGTGATAGTAATTACAAAGTGTTGTAATCATGATGATTTTATCACATTGAACGTAACATATTGTTTTAAACATTCCTAATCAAGATGTTTCAAGACAGGATATTGATTCATCCATTGAGACTAAAGTACATGACGCTCATCAAATGTTGGGCGGTGAGTTTATCATGGCTATTTGGGGGCGCCAAGGGGTTACACATACTGATAGCTATTTGATAAATATGGAATGACACACTCAAGAGCTTTCTGTTAGTTAATATAACTATGGTTAAGTAGAAAACCTTAAAGTAATGATGTTATACAATTCTCTCGACTTGAGAGTACTATTGAACTTCAATGTGGACACCCACTTTAATTATAGTTAAATCATGAAATTACATCCATTGAACGACTATAGTCGAGTCCGAGTTGAAGCATTGGAAGTAAAACATAATTCAATAGAGGATTTGTCTCTTTAGTTATATGGGCTTAGTATCATGGTCACTATAGTCAACTCGAAGTCAAAATCTCTAGCCAGAGTAGTATTGTCAATATTAAATGTTATTATTGAATCAAGGATTTTTGTTTGGACATACAAAGTTGAATATGGATGACATTGGAATATTGACCAAAACCAAATTTGATAAGTTCTAATGTGATATAAATTTCACTAAGAGAATTGGTGTAAATAATCCTTATTACTGGGTACCACTTAAGAAAATGTGAAATTGGATTTTACCAAAATGATATGTAAGTAATGAATTCGGCCAAACTATCACACCATTAGCTAAGATGACATGTGAACACTAATATTTGAATTGTTTAATATTAATTGCTGACTGAATTCACATCTCAAAGTCGCACAACCGCATCCGTGATTTCTCGAAAAACCATATGGTATGATTAATTTATGAAATGTTATAAATTGGTTAAGTTGATTAATATTTGTGAAATACTAATTATATTTAATTATTTAATTTTTGGAATGTCATTAGTAATAATTTAAATGCATGTATAAAAGTAATATTTGCAAATATCGATATTCGATATCAATACACCTTTCAGTGGGATTTGAAATAGATAATTACATAGAGGTTTTATTTTGTTAGAAACTTTGCCTATTGTAGATGCATGCTAGGACCAGCTTACTGTAGATGCATGCTAGGACTAGCTAAGGGAGAAACTGAAGGGACTGATTGATTAAATAAAAATAATGAAGTTAAATAAAGAGGATGGAAAATGATTTTTTCATTCCATTAAAGTTAAGAAATCTTCTCATTTCACTTTCTTTTTATAGAAAATCCTTCCTCCTCCTCTCCAAAATAATGGATGTCGTTATCTTCCTTTAAACAAAATAAAAATGAATAACAACTCAAAATCATTCATCAAAATAGATTAAAATAAAGAAGTTCATTCATCTCTTGCAAGTACTTGATGTGAATCTTCGTGATCTAAAGAGAAAGCATAAATCAACGCATAAATTTTGCCTAGCTGAGACGACCCGATTTTTTCTCCGCACAAAGTCATATCATCCTTAAGAAAGAAAGGGATAGAAAAGAGAAAAGAAAGAAGAGAAAGAAGAAACAACACAAGAATCTCAACAGCGGAACGAATAAATTATATTAATAACATAAGTATTACATAGTATACTTCAAATATCAGAGTTGCACAGACAATACATCACATACTAGACAGTTATCTTCTACTTTAAACGCTCTATTAATTATACTATGAGTATCATAGTTTGTATGTACATACTATTGCCTCATTTGGTTTGAAATTGTTTATGTAATTTGAATAATTTGTTGAATGAATTGTTTGATTTTTAATTTGATAATCAAAATAGAAATTTGTATATAATTATAGATCCACGTTTTGAACACTCAAATCAGACTATAATTTTTCAAATCAAAAAGTTTGTATGCACCAATTGTTCTCATATATATTGAAACAGAAACATTTTATATACACATTGTCACTTCACATTGAATTGTAAATAATCATTCAATTTGAATACTTTGTTGAAAAAATTATTTTATTCTTAACCGAATAAATTTTAATAGAAATATAACTATGATTAAAACAACGTTTTGATAATGAATCTAAGCTTTAAAATAAATTACCAAAACATTCTAAATTTGTTATCCAATTTGTTGACTTAAACGTTCTTATTTAAGTATGTTAAAGGACTTTTGACATATTGTCTAATTTATTTTGTTCCGCTTTTTTTTTATAAAAAAAGAAAAGGAAAAACTAAATTTTTATTGGGTTAGAACTTTTAGTCTATATGTATAGATGTATTTTTGTCAACTATTCAAGTATACATAAGTTTACAAATACATTTAAAAAAATTAGTACAATATATATATGTGTGTGTGTGTGTACATATCTATGTTTACATATAAACATTTAATATTTGTATTTAAAATTTCCAAAGTATGATTTAAACCTTGTTTATTATTACCAAACAATTTGAAAATGGGGTGCTAATATTTACATATTAATTGTTGTTTGTTGTTTGTTGTTTATGTTATTCTGTCATAGCACCTCTTGTATGTTAACTAAATTCTATATTAATTAAATTTACTAAAGAGGAAAGGTGGAATTAATCAAAATTTCCACATTTCATCTCCTTCCATATTAGATCCTTATGCGATTACGTCTAGATTTATTCTTGTTCATTCTTATATACTATCGTCAATTAATCATATTTGCTTTATTTTTATCAATTCTGACACATGATTAATTTTGAATATATTTGACATATTCAAACCTTTTTATATCTTATACATAACTAATTTAGAACTAAAAAAATAAAACTAAGGAAAAAATTAATAAAATATGATTTATCAAATAAATTTTAGATTGGATCTAATAGATCCCTTAGACTTCATAGGCCCAACAGATTCAAAATATGAAAAAATACATTAAAATCTACTTATTTCATCCGTTTCCGACTGACCCGGTTCCAACATGAGTATAGTTGAAAATAGGCAGTTCTATGTACTATTGTACTATATTTTACCCTAACGATCTGTGTTTACAAGCCCTAAGGTTTGAGTGTTGATTGGAACATAGGATTAGTGAAAGGTGGGTTGTTACACTTGGTATCAGAGTTTATGTAGTTGATTCATATAGGTTAAGAACTGTGAGAGAACGTATTTGTATTTTATTTTTATACATAAGTATGAACACAACTAAGAAATTAAAGGTTCATATGCAAGCACCACTTTAAATTTTGAATTGCAGTTGCTATCTTATAAAATTGTTAATAAAACCCATTTACGTATAGTTGAGATGGAAAACAACACCAAAGCGAATATATGGGATGCAAAAATGGATGTTCTAGGTGTGAAACTTCCACTTTTGTTTTATTGGTACATTCAGTCTAGAGCATAAGCTAGCGTTAAACTAAAAGGTAATGTGCCACAAAAACATTGTGTATCCACCTATGATGGACTTCGTTAAACTGTCCGTAGAATTTTTTAGCTTAGGTTGAAAGTCTTATGTAGGGACCGAACTTTTGTCGACATAAAAGCATGGTTGTGCAAATGTGATAGAATTTTTGCGATCATACGTCAGGACGATGCCATTAGAAGGCATCTTTCTTCTTGGCACTTACAAGGAGAAGCTCAAAATTAGTAAAATATAGTTGTAACGGAGACCAATCAAGAAGAAAAAACTTAGTGAAACTTTAGAAGGCATTTGAAAGCAATGTTTCTATTTGTAACCGAGGAAAGAATGTAGTTGGAGAAGCTTATACATCTATAATAAGGTGACATGTCAGCGAAAGAGTATGTGAATCTATTTAATGAGCTGGCTAGATTTGGATTTGATTTGATAGACGCTCCACATAAGAAGGCTTTGAAGTTAACTAAAAGGCTGAGCAACCTCTTTAAGGTTTGACCCTTCACATTCATATGGGAGCTACTTATGATTATTTAGTGGAAATAGCTTTTCTGAATACAATTTCTAAGGAAGAAGCCAAGGGTGAACCGAAGAAAGGAGGCAAAGGAGAAAGTCAGCAAGAGAAGTGAAAAGATTTAGGAGTCAAAGGAGAATAAGGGAAGTTCAAGAGGCAAAGGATGATAAGAAAGAAATGCAAAAAGAGAGTTCACAAAGTTGTAGAGCAAACATAGGAAAAATTAAGTGCTACCATTACAATCAAATTGGACAAGTGGTATGCATTTCGATTAGGGTCATATTCTATGGTTACAGCTCTATAAATATGTCTTTTTCATTTCGTCAAAAATCCATTTTACAGTATAGATGTTTATGACCTGCCTGTCTATGTCATGCAGTAAAGATTCCTCGGGTATTATGACCTTCACTACAATGATGTTGTCTATAGATCAAATTATTTCATGGATTGGATTTCATTTGATTGTCTATAGCTTTATTATGTGTGCTTGGATAGAAGTTTGGTATAAAAGTATAGCGTGTTATTAAGTATTCTGCTTTAAGTTTTGTGAAATAATCCCTAGCCAAGTGGAATTTGTGCTTATGGAAATTATTAAGTGATCAGAGTGAGAGGACCGTTAATTATACTTGTGAAGAATGCAAGGTGGAATTTTTTGATTCTTGGATACGAAGTGTTAACCAAGTTTTTAATCCAGTAGAATTCAATAGGAGTTAGAATATTCAGATTAAGCCAGAATGACATGAGACTTGACCCAAAGGCCTAAAACAACTAGAAGATAGAACCCAAGAAATATGGGAGCAAAATACACAATCTTTTTCGATCGACACTAATCCGATCCAATTAGTTCGGTACCAATCTAAAATATTGAATGGTGGTTGCTTCTAACCACTTGCATTGTACTCCCATCTCTCTGACCAGCTTATCTATCAAATCTGGTGACATTCTAAGCATCCAAGTTCAAGAAGCAAAGACTTATCTGATTCATACTACAGTTCCATCAAATCCACTGGTGAATTGCCATCAGAACATATCAACAAGCTATGAAATTACATGGAGACCACTGCAACCAAGCAAGGAAGCCATTTGAATAGAAAGTGTACAAAAATTGTACAACTATTCAGATTGGTACCGAGATGATCCAATTGGATGGGCACCGATCCGAATAGTTTGTTCCTATGATACCCAATTTTCTTGAATAGCTTTTATCCTGAAAAATTTACTATGTCGACTATTTCCATCTCACGACAGAACTAGATACCTCAAACCCCACTTGTACAAGTATTGTTGGTACAAGGATGGAGAAAATGCTTTCGATGTAGATGTTTTCTTATCTTCCTAGAGGGAATTGCTTCTATGTGGTTTACCAGGCTTCCAGCAAAATCCATCTCCACTTTTAATGAATTAGCAACAAAATTCCTTAATCGGTTTAAGCTTCATATGACATAGCCAAAAGACGTGATATTCTTATTTGTCCTATTCCAAGGATGAAATGAATATTTGAAATCCTTTATGAGTCGGTTCAACACTACGGTGACTGAAGTAAGTAGCCTAAATGAAGATATGTTCTTCATGGCCCTAGTCCATATTATCCACCCCAACACTGAATTCGAAAAATTGGTCAAAATGAAGCATCCTACCACTAGGAAGGACTTTTACTGAAAAGTAAACCAATATTTGAGATTGGAAGAGGTGGAGGAGGTAGAAGGAAAACCCGTTAACCCATAACCAACCAATGCGGAACAGAATAGCATGGCTGCTAACCAAGCTGTAAACACCTCCGAAACTACTGTAGGAAATGCAAGGAAGGATAGGAAATAGAAAAGGAAGAACCAAAATTCTAATAAGCGAAATGGAGGTGACAAGCGACTTAAAGGCTTCGGGTCCGAAGATTACACCCTGTTCAATGATACTCCAGAAAACATCTACCTTGCGATACAAGGAATGGAGGAGTATGAGAAGCCACCTAAAAATGAAGCAGAAGCAACTAAATAGAAAAAGCATTTCGAAATGTATTGTCGCTTCCATGAAACATATGGTCACATCATGAATAGGTGCCGACGCCTAAAGAATTTGATTGAAGAGCTAATTCGGGAGAATAAATTTTACCAGTACGTGAGAAAGCCATAGAATCCTGACCAGCCCAGGGAAACCAAGCTGGAACTAGCGAAGAGGGATCCAAAAAGACTGACCAAAGATTCATCATCGGAATAATAGCTGGAGGACCTCATCCCACGCAAAAGAGTTGGGGAGAAATAGAGCGATATGCAAGCTTGTTGAAACATGCCCCCAAAAGATTTGTGCTTTGCGATTGAAGATGAAACTCCTGCAAGGTAGCAGAGAACCCCAAATGATGATATAGTATTTCGAAACTAAGAAACTGAAGGAATAAAAGCTCCAACCCTCGACCTCATAGCCATGTCGGTAGTAATCAAACCAGCCATGATTCGACGAGCATTAATGGATAGTGGTAGCTCTGTCAATATCCTGTTCAGACACACGTTTGATTAGATGAAGATCGGTATGAAAGACGTATCCACTTGTCGAACAAAGATCCAAGGATTCGTCGGTGAACCTAAGAAACCTATTGGAATAATTGACTTTCTCGTGGAACTTGGGGAAGGCAATCGAAGAGTCATCCTCATCTAGTCCTTTGTGATCATAGATGAAATGTCCACCACAATGCTTTCTTAGGTCGGCCTGCTTTGGTAGATTTTTGGATTGCTTTAGCTCGGTGGTGTTTAACCATGAAATTTTCAATGGACAATGAAGTTCGAGTGATCAAAGGAGACCAAAGTGTTGCTAGAGAATGCTACATCGCAAAACTGCTTGAGTTTAGGAGAAAAGAAAAAGGGAAGAATATAGGGAAGATTCTCCACATTTGTGGACCTACTACATAACAATTATAGAGCCGCCTCTGGCTTGGGAACCATAGCTGATTCGACAAGACTTTGGAGCTTAAAAAGAAGAGTTCGGGGAAGGATCAGACAGCGCTGGCAGAATTAATGGTGCCAGTCACAGTGGTTATGGATGACTCAAATCGGGTCCTGAAAATTGTGTGACATCTTGAAACAAAATGCGATAGGAACTAATCAGATTTCTTTATGCCAACCTGGACGTATTCGCTTGGATGCATTCCGATATGTGCAGGGTATTACTGGAGTTTGCATGCCATGCACTCAATATCAGTCTTAAGTATACACCAGTAAAACAGAAGAGGTGCGGCCTAGGATGCAAATGGTCCAAAGCATTAAGAGAAGAAGTGGATAAGCATATGGAAAATGGTTTTATCCACGATGCAACCTATTCCGAATGGGTATCCAACTCAGTCTTGGTCAAGAAATCCAATGGAAAATGGTGAACTTGTATCGAATACTCGGACCTAAACAAAGCTTTCCTAAAGGATAGCTTTCCGCTACCTAGAATCGACCAGCTTGTGGACGAGACGACTGAACATGAATTGCTATCATTCATGGATGCCTACTTGGGATATAACCAGATCATGATGCACAAAACTGACCAGGAAAGTACCAGTTTCATCACTAATCTAGGATTATACTGCTACAAAGTGATGCCATTCGGCTTAAAGAATGCTGGGGCAACTTACCAGCGACCGGTGAATGCCATGTTCAAACATCAAATTGGGAAGACTATGGAAGTCTATGTAGATGATATGTTAGTTAAATTGCACATGGCTTCAAATCACTTGGGTAACCTCGTCGAAAATTTTAAAATACTCTACAAGTATAGAATGAAACTCAATCCGCTTAAATGTCACTTTTGGTTAGCCTCTGGAAAGTTTTTAGGATTCATTGTAACTACTAGAGGCATTGAAGCTAATCCCAAACAAATTACCACTTTACGGGAAGTCAAGGACCCAAGGAACAAGAAAGAGTTACAAATCTTGAATAGGAAAGTTGCAGCGCTAAGTCAGTTCATCTCAAAAGCAACCGACAAATGTATACCATTCTTTAATGCGCCGTAGAAGCAAAAGAAGAAATTTGAATAGAATCAGGCTTGTCAGACTGCCTTTGAGGAATGTTGTGACATATGGAGACTCTGTTAATCCTATTCAAGTCGGTGGACGGAAAAGACATGTTTATCTACTTAGCAGTCTCGCCCATGCATTAAGTGCCGCCTATGTATGTGAAGAAGCTAGGGTCCAGTGACCGTATATTACATTAGCAAACGATTCACTGGAGTAGGGAAAAATTATCTAAAGTTGGAAAAACTAGCCTATTTCCTCTTGATTGCCTCTAGAAAGTTACGACCATACTTTCAGCCGCACCCGATAAAAGTGCTTATAGACCAACCCTTGAAGTAGGTGTTGTACCGCTCCAAGAGCTCTGGACAACTTTAAAATGGAACATTGAATAGAGTCAATATGAAATCACATGTCACAATCCAGATTTTTAAACCAGTCAAAATCGCTAAAAAATCCGTCCATTCTAGAACTACAAATGAAAACTACCAACTTAATACATAATATGTGATAAATATTAAACACTACAAAATGTATAGGACATAATTTCAATTATACAACTTATCAGAGTAATTAATTAATTTATTCTGCAAGGTGTGCAGACTGAACTCATACAAAATAAATCTACCGCTGCATACTCTGATGAGAGAGATAGCAATATCCTTACCACCGAACTCCATAAACAATGTAAATGCAGAAATAAAATAGTAAGAAGGAAAGATACAACAATACAAGATAAACAACAACAAATAATAGATGAATAGAAAAATGGCTATATTATTTTAGGGGCTGCATCACTACCACTTGTGACTGCCTACGTATCCTCATCTAATTGGGTACTCAATTAGAAACAAGATCAAGCTAACGTAGTTCTTCTACCAAAAATATGACTCCTGGAGCCTACGTTGTACAAACAATATGCAATTCCCAAAACTACCCACTTAGGCTTAATCTTCAAATTAATTACCTTTACGGAAATTATCTCCTTGGATATTATTCCCGAATTCTTATTTCAAAACTTTTGAAATATGTATGTATATATATGTATGTATGTATGTATGTATGTATGTATCTTTTATATTCAAACTAATTCTTTACTTCGGGATCTGAAAACAAATCACCTTTTTGAAACAATATCAATGTACAAGCATACAAAACTATATGCTACCTGATCGGGAGGTTTCTATCCATAACAATGCAACTGGGTCCCAGCCTCCCAATATATATATATATATATCCCTCTAGAACGAGAGAGGACTATGTTGAGACTACAGAACATCTGCATCTGCCTTGCCTATATTTTTAGTTATGGATTATCCGAATCATCGGTAACAAAAAAATCACTTTATATCCCGAAGTGGCAAAATCATTTAAACTAATAATTACAAATACGATAAATCTATAAAAATTTCAATTTCCAAATCCTTTCAAAAATCATCTAAAAACCATCCTATTTAGTCCTTGAAATTCTTTCCGTTATATAAAACATTTTTATAAAACCATTTGTAATATCCCAGAATTTCGGAGAATTTAAAAAGAGATAATCTCTTAATTTAAATCATTTAAAATTGATAAAACTGTATTTTCAAATATAAATGACTAAAATAAAATTTATGTGATGTTTTTAAATTTAGAAATCCATTGATTTTAAATGGTATAATTATTTAATTTGTTTTATTTTATAAATTTGATTTTTGATAAGTTTGACATTTTAATTTAATAAGTATTGTTTAAATATATGTTTATTTAAAAATTAACTTTAAAATTAGAATTCAATATTTCTTAATTTAAAAGTGTGTTTGTTTAATTTAATAAAAACATATTTGATTTGAAATTTAAGTTTAAATTGAATTTGAAATTTTATATTTGAAATTTGAATGGGAATTTGTAATTTAAAAAGAATGTATATCTTGAAATACATTTGTATATAAAAGATTTATGAATAAAGTTTTATTTTAAAAATAAGTTTTGTTTTTATATTAATTTAAAACAAAAGAATTTTATTTATATATATTTGGAAAATTTTTGTTTAATAGTAACTAAATGCAAAGCATTTAAATTAACTTGTAAAAATGGATTTAATAATTTTATATTATTTTATTTGGAATCTAATTAGATTATATCTTATTTTTCTTTTGAAAGTTTTATTTTATAAAAAAGAAAATGGATTTATAAATTTATAAAAGCATTCATAAATTAGTAAATCATTTACAAATTAAGAAAACTGATAATAAAGGGTTTTAAAAATCATTTAAAAATAATTTAAAATATATGAGTGACATGTGTTAAATTTTAAAACATCATAGGATACATGTGTTAAGAGATTAAGCTTGGGTTATGACAAATGTAATCAAAGATAACAAGTGTCTTCTTTTTCTTAATTTTCTTTTTTCCTTTCTTTAAATTTTATTTAACCTTAAAATTCATTTTATAAAATCCTATTATCTTCTTCCTTCATTTTCTTTGAATTCAAACAAGAATCCATGGCCACAAAGTTCAATCTGAAAACTGAAATTCCTTCTCAAACCTAAAAACAGAAATGCATATCTCCTTAAACCCTTCATTTCCAAACCCTGCATGTTGTTTTTATTTAAAACCTCAAACCTATTCAAATACTCATATTCAAAAAAGAAATCTGAAAACAGAAAATCGAATCTATAGCAAACTTCACCCAAACCCTCAAAGATCTGCAGTATTTTATCATGCATGTAGCAAGTTTCAACTGCATGCCTGAGATCAAAATTTAAAAATGCAACCTGCCAACCAATTTTAAAGCTTCAATGCAATCTGGAAAACAACATGTTTTCAAAAAAAAACTTTGAGCATCACCATGGTTCCAGCTTTAAAGAAATCAAAGTTTCAAGAGTCATCAACAACGGTTTTCAAATTTTAAAAAGGGGTTTTCATTCCTGTTCCAAATTCTGTGCTAAGTCATAATAAGGTGAGTAAACAACTAACTTAAAATTTTAAGTAGGTTAATAAATTGTTGTTTAAATAATTTCTGTAATAATGAAGTTTTTTGTGATGATGCTGCATATATATAGGATGTGTTATTGAATGTGCATGTTAATTTCTTTTTGTTTGTTTGAAAACTGCAGTGTGTAAATAAATACAAATCTAGTTTGTTACTACTCTAGTTAGATTTCTTGTTGAGATGTTCAAGCTTTTTATATTTAAAACTTTGAAACTTTGGATTTAAAACAATTAATCTAAATCTTAAGTAGGATATAATTTGTTGCTTAAGTAATATTGATTCTTGCATGTTTGGAAAATAATTTAAATTCTGTAATTATGAAAGTATTTATGTTTCTGCAGGCCAGTAAATTGATTTGCCTCTGTTCATTCATGTTTACAGAATTTTATAAATAAACAAAATTCAAGCTTTCATATAAATACCTTAAAGTTTTGAATCTAAAACAAATTAGTTAACTTGTAAATGCATCTAGCTTATGAAATCATGATTAAGCAAATTATGTTTGGAATTTACCTGCAAGCTTAAATATGCAGTAAAACTTATAAAATGAAGAAAATAAAATTTTGAATTTCATTGATTCATGTATATGTATTAAATCACCATTCAAAGTTATGATTTTTAGCACAAAAATCCATATTTTTAAAAATAGATTGGAAAAGGAATTTGGGTTTTACTGGAAGTATGAATTTGGGTGATTTTTGGATGATGGAGCAATTTGGTGGATCGGGGTTGCTACTGTAGGTGGAGTAGGTCACGGAGTTTTGGGGAAAAATGGTAGTTGTGGCTGTAAGGGGCGGTGGCGACGGCGATGGCCCGAATTGGGTATTAAGCCCTAGTTTTACTGGGTTGAGTTTTGTTTTTTTTTTTTCAGTAAGCACCTTTGATCGAGTGCTCTGAATTTTTGTCTGGAGGTAGCATATAGGATTGGCAAGAGATGGTCGGCACCGTGCAATTTTCTGGTGACCGGAGCTTGGCGGTCGGAGGGGGTTCGTGTGGGATTGTTTGGTTTTGGGTTCTGCAGTATATCCAAATTTTGATTCGAGAGGAGATTGTGTGTTTGAGTGACCGTTATTTGTTGCGGAGGTGTCGAGCAAGTTGCCGGAGGCAGTAACGTTGGACGGAGGTGACCAACGGTGGCGTGCATGTGCACGAGGCGGTGGTTGGGTGTCAGTTTGTTTGGCGTTGGGAAATCTCGAAGTGGCATTCGAGTTTGGCAAGGGGAAACTCGAAGTGTTCTCGAGTATGTTGGGTTGGGAGACTATAGTGTTGTTTTTGAATACTAAAAATTTAATCAAGTTTTTTTTTTTTAAAAAAAAGAAGAGAGATGGAAGAAGGAACTCGGGTTTTAACCCGAGTAAGTAACGGGTTTGACCCGAAGCTGTAACTAAAACAGTTTTTTTTTTTAAAAAGACTTTAAAAAGGGTTTAAAACTTGTTTAAAAGTTTAGAAATTGTAAATTAGTTAAAAACTTTATATAAATTACTTGATTCATTTAATAAATGTTTTATTTAACATATTTAAAATGTTTTGAAGTTTGTTAATTTAAACATTGTCTAGAAATTTTAAATGATTTTGAAAACGAGTTTTGAAAGTAATTTTAATGATTTATATAAGACAAGTTTTAAATTCAAATTGAAAATTAGTTTAAACCATAAAAAGAAAATATTTAAGTTATTTAAAATTGTGTTTGATAATTTTAATTTATCAAGCTAAAGATTGTTTTAGCTTAAACTTAATTTCAAATTTAATTAAGTAGGAATAGATGTATAGTAAAGATTGTAAATGTGTTAAGTCAATTAAAGCATTTTATAAGGTAAATGTTTATCTTAATTAAGGTATTAATTAGGAAACTAATTAAGGAGAATAATTTACTTGGCTAATAAATGGTTAAGAATTAAAGGTTAATTAATTTAAGATTAAATAATTGTAATTAAAGATCATTAACTAGATAATTAATTAATGATTAGGGATTCATTAATCAAGTAATTAAGTGAAATGAAACTTAATTAATTGATTGGTTAAGATTTATTAATTAAGTAATTAATAAGTTGTTAATTAAGTAATAAAGGTTACTTAATTAGTATTTAAGAAAAGTTTAACTTGTGATTAAATTTCATTAATTAATAATTAAAGTTTTATTGATTAATAATTAGATAATAATTAATCGGTAATTAAGGATTAATTAAGAAGTTGTTAAATGGTAATTAATTGATTAATCAAATGTGATTAAGGATTAATCAAATGATAATTAAGGATTGATTATCTGTTAATTAAGGATGGGTTAACAGTTAACTAAGGGTTAATTAAATGATTAATAAACTGGTGATTAAGGAGTAAGTAATCTGTAATTAAGTTCTTAATTAATAATTGATAATTAGGTTAATTAATTAATAATTAAGAGATAATTAATTGGTTAATTAATAATTAATTAATTAATTATAAAAGTAATTATGGATTAATAAATTTGTACTAAGAGATATTGATTAATAATTAAGGTTATTAATCGATAGTTGATGGATAATTTATCATTTAATTAAAATTTAATTAATTGATTATGAAAGTAATTAAGGATTAATTACTTTGTATTAAAGGAAATTAATTAATAATTAAGGTTTATTAATTGATGATTAAAGGATAATTAATCTGGGATTGAGGATTGATTAATTAAGTTAATCAAGGAGTGATAAATTAATTAAGGTTAGTAATTAATAAATGATTGTATAAGAAAGATTTAGGGGTTGATTCTTAAGGGAATAATTTAAGAAATTAGATTAATTATGACATGAATTGATAATGCTTGCTTATGGATGATTGGTTGTTGAATGTATGAATTGGATGATATCTATTGGATTGATATCTATTTATGATATATGTTGTGACATTCTGTGATATGATATAGGTTATATCAATGATAAATGTGTGGTATTTATCTATGTTAATACTGTGTGATTTCAAAGCGTTGTATTGAATTGAATTAAATTGTTTAAACCTTTAAACAACTTGGCCTTGAAGACACGTTTGGTTCGATGAAACCGGGATCAGGTATCAAATTTGATTATCCGAAAACCACATCGATCCAAGTTAAATGTTAGGTCGTAAATTCAAGTGAAGATCGAGTTGAAGACTCGAAGTGTAAGAACTATCTGTCGTTAAGAACTCTGAGGGTGATTCCAATACGAGTATAACGGAGATAGTACTTTCAGGTTCGAGATGGATTTTTAGAGTGCAAGGGTTATTGTCGTTAACTCTGAGGGTGATTCCAAAATGAGTGTAACGAGATAATGCCTTGGGTTTCGTTCGAACCCGGAACGAACTTGTATGGATTGAATGCTTTCAGAACATCGTCAGGTGGACGATGAGCATTCTAAGATAGATGTGTTCTATAAAGGTAATCGCAGCCTCAAGCCTCATCAACCGGGAATGGCTAAAACAGGGGAGGTGCAGCAAGGCTTCGTGGGTAGCCCCCACTTGAGAGCAAGATTTACCCCTGTCTAGATGTCCCTTTTTATTTCGGCTGTGTGGGGCAATTGCTAGCTAGAATCGCCGGGGTGGTCTTGTTAGGGACTATTCAACAAGGAATGGTCCCGGCTTTGTGTTGCAGGGGAGTTAGGGTGGCTCCTCGGTACGGTGATCTAGGCCATGTACTATGACGGGCGGTACCCCAGTAGCCCTGCCATTGATGGAAACCCATTCTTCCTACGTGCCCCTACGGTTTTGATTGTATTACCCACTTTTGTGGCTAGTAGCTGGAATTTAATAGATGGAACAATTTCGTCTATTTCATATTTATTTGAAAACCGTAGACACTATTATAATATCATCGGATTTCCTATCAAATGTTTTGGTTAGCGTAAGGTAAAAACTTTTCCATATTTATGTGTGGGAAGTCTTACGTGATACCTTTCTTTCAAAAGGTTTTTAAAAGTTAAGCAACTTTAACCCGTTTACTCACACCAAACCCATGTCTGACCCGGAGTTTATTCTGTTTTTCTTAAACTCTTGGGTACTCAAATGTTTATGAGTAGCCAAGGGATTCAGGTCTGCTTTGACGAATTTTGGAGGAGTTATGGAGCACGAGGCTTCAACGCTTGTAGTTATATGGTGTTTTTCCGTTGTGTTGTGTCTCTGTGATATATGTGTTGTATTGAGTTGTATAATAGACAGACTTGTATAACTGTATATCCTGTGTTGTTGTATCTGAGTAACTCTGATATGTAATAGACTATGTAATAGTTATGTTATATATTATATTTTGTTCGTTCCGCTGTGAGATTCTGATTTTGTTGAGTTCTTTCCTTCTATCTATTCTATTTCTACCTTTTTCTTTCTTAATAATGACGTGTCTTTCTGTGGAATGAAAGGCAGGTCGGTTTACTTGGTATCAAAGCATAAGTTGAGATAATACCTAGGCTCTGGAGGGGTGTCTACCTTGAGAGCGCGTATTTGTAATTTTTTGTATAACTATATACTTATATAAATTTGTTGGGTATATGTTCGGATTTCCAACATGAGTTCTAGAGGAATTTTATCTCTCTATCTTTGATTGCTTAGCCCTCCTACCTTTGTATCTATCCCTATAGATGGATAAACAAGATGGATCAAATCTGTAGAAACTTAAGATTTTCTTATCTTCCCCATAGTTTTCCTAGAGACCTTTTATTTGATCTAAAGGGTTTTGATCTTGTTTGGATATTGTTTTGGTTGGATGGTATTGAGCTGTTGATGTAAGAAGCAAGGATTGTATCTTTGGAAGTTGATTGAGAAGAATCGAAAAAGTGACTTGCGATGATGTTGGAATTCTTTTGAGTCATATTCTGCATGGATTGAGGTATCTCCAGGAGGTGTAGGGTCCAGTGAGTGGTCAGAGATTTTCCAGATGTTCCGAAGGAGCGAAGATTTTTTTTCCTCATCGAAAGATGGAGATTTGGATCGTCTTTAGTTTCGGAAGCAGTGCCTGTTGTTCAGCCTAGTTTTCCTAGTGGGAGTTCAGCTGTTGTTTTGTGGCCTAGATTGATAAGTCTTTTGAGATTCTGTATGGATTTGATGAATTGAGATTTGTGATGTGAGTTGTTCTCATGTTCATCAATGTTTTTCTTGTCTACTCCAAATCTGAAGAGGGAAGCTAGCGACATTTGGAGTTAGTGTTAGAGGCTTTAAGGAAGCATTTTGTTTTGGTGATGGTATTTCTATAGATCTAGCCTGGATAGTTACTATTCAGGAGTAGAAGCAACCGTAGTTTTCTGGTTAGGCAGAATTCTACAGGAGTAGAAGTGGACCCGAGTGTGAAAAGATTTTCTCTTATTTGAAGGCAAGGCTGACTAGTGTGCCTGTTCTAGCTATCTCGGATGGCAAGAATAAGTTTGAGATCTGCTCGGACATTTATGTGTGTCTGAGATAGATGAAATGAGTCAATGATGGTCAGTGTTCCAAGTTTTGAGATGGATTGGTCTAGGGAACATTGAGGATCGTCGGAATGATTTGTGTTCCGAATTCTTGGATTTTGAAGCAAGAAGTTTTGGCAGGGAGTCATCGCTCCAAGTTGAGTGTCTAGCCCAGGGTGTTCAGAGATATATGGATATGAAGAGAATCTTCTAGTGGCCAAGTACAGAGTAGGATGTAGCTGCTTTCTTCTTTGGATGTGCGATCTGTCAGCAGGTGTTGGTGATCAGCAGAAGACCGCAAGATTGTTGTAGTCTTTGGAGGTTCCAAAGTGGAAGTTCCAGTGGGAAGTGATTTCTTTGGATTTCTTCGAAGGTTTGCCAAGGACCAAAGAGGGAATTAAATGAATATGGGTGATTGTGAATTGGTTAACCAAGAACGCCCATTTTATTCTGGTTGAGGCAATCCGTTCTGTAGCATCTTTGGCTGAGTTTTCTTGAGAGTTTGTCTGACTGCTTGGTGTTTCAGTCAGCATTGTTAGCAATTGTGATCTTATCTTCTCCAGCTAGTTTTGGAAGTTTTGTGATCAGTTTGGGGTTCGAGATTAAATTTGGTACAGCCTATCGTTCCCAGACCAACGGAAAGGCTAAATCAAATTTTAGTGATTTGAGAGAGAGCTTGTGTTTTGAATTTTTGTGGATGTTAGGAGGATCATCTGCATTTGTTGGGATTCTCGTATAAGTTATCAGGCGAGTATCTGGATGCCACCCTGTGAAGTTTTTTTTAGTAGGCCTTGTAGATTTCCAATCTATGGAATAGAGTCGGAAGATCGTCTGGTTCTTGGTTCAGTTTTGGTCTGTGAGGTATCTGCGATGGTGGAGCTTATCAGGAGAAGATTAGTGTTGTAGTCTTCAGGTTAAATTGCCAGTTTGGATGGCTGGAATTCACATTGTTTTTTTTTTCACGTATCTCTTCTGAGGAAATACGTGAACGATCTATCTTTTGTGTGGAGTTAGGATTTCAGAGTTTGTCTTGGGAAACTCTGAATAGTTTTAGAAAGACTTATCTGGATCTATGTCCGGATATCTAGGATTGTTTGATTGAATGGATTGGTTGTTTAAATAAACTGTTTGTTTGGATAGACTGTTGTTGGTTGATAATGATTGGTCGATAGGAATGCTTGAATGATTTAATGAAATAAAAGATTTTGGATTATCTTTATTTTAAATTTCGAGGACGAAATTCTTTTAAGGGAGGAGGAATGTAATATCCCAGGATTTCGGAGAATTTAAAAAGAGATAATCTATTAATTTAAATCATTTAAAATTGATAAAACTTTATTTTCAAATATAAATAACCAAAATAAAATTTATGTAATGTTTTTAAATTTAGAAATCCATTGATTTTAAATGGTATAATTATTTAATTTGTGTTATTTTATAAATTTGATTTTTGATAAGTTTGACATTTTAATTTAATAAGTATTGTTTAAATATATGTTTATTTAAAAATTAACTTTAAAATTAATTTAAAAGTGTGTTTGTTTAATTTAATAAAAACATATTTGATTTGAAATTTAAGTTTAAATTGAATTTGAATTTTTATATTTGAAATTTGAATGGGAATTTGTAATTTAAAAGAATGTATATCTTGAAATACATTTGTATATAAAAGATTTATGAATAAAGTTTTATTTTAAAAATAAGTTTTGTTTTTGTATTAATTTAAAACAAAAGAATTTTATTTATATATATTTGGAAAATGTTTGTTTAATAGTAAACAAATGCAAAGCATTTAAATTAACGTGTAAAAATGGATTTAATAATTTTATGTTATTTTATTTGGAATCTAATTAGTTTATATCTTATTTTTCTTTTGAAAGTTTTATTTTTATAAAAAAGAAAAATATTTATAAATTTATAAAAGCATTCATAAATTAGTAAAGTATTTACAAATTAAGAAAATTGATAATAAAGGGTTTTAAAAATAATTTAAAAATAATTTAAAATATATGAGTGACATGTGTTCAATTTTAAAACATCATAGCATACATGTGTTAAGAGATTAAGCTTGGGTTATGACAAATGTAATCAAAGATAACAAGTGTCTTCTTTTTCTTAATTTTCTTTTTCCTTTCTTTAAATTTTATTTAACCTTAAAATTCATTTTATAAAATCCTATTATCTTCTTCCTTCATTTTCTTTGAATTCAAACAAGAATCCATGGCCACAAAGTTCAATCTGAAAACTGAAATTCCTTCTCAAACCTGAAAACAGAAATGCATATCTCCTCAAACCCTTCATTTCCAAACCCTGCATGTTGTTTTTATTTAAAACCTCAAACCTATTCAAATCCTCATATTCAAAAAAGAAATCTGAAAACAGAAAATCGAATCTGCATCAAACTTTACCCAAACCCTCAAAGATCTGCAGTATTTTATCATGCATGTAGCAAGTTTCAACTGCATGCCTGAGATCAAAATTTAAAAATGCAACCTGCCAACCAATTTTAAAGCTTCAATGCAATCTGGAAAACAACCCATTTTCAAAAAAAACTTTGAGCATCACCATGGTTCCAGCTTTAAAGAAATCAAAGTTTCAGGAGTCATCAACAACGGTTTTCAAATTTTAAAAAGGGGTTTTCATTCCTGTTCCAAATTCTGTGCTAAGTCATAATGAGGTGAGTAAACAACTAACTTAAAAATTTAAGTAGGTTAATAAATTGTTGTTTAAATAATTTCTGTGATAATGAAGTTTTTTTGTGATAATGCTACATATATATAGGATGTGTTATTGAATGTGCATGTTAAGTTCTTTTTGTTTTCTTGAAAACTGCAGTGTGTAAATAAATACAAATCCAGTTTGTTACTACTCTAGTTAGATTTCATGTTGAGATGTTCAAGATTTTTATATTTAAAACTTTGAAACTTTGGATTTAAAACAATTAATCTAAATCTTAAGTAGGATATAATTTGTTGCTTTAGTAATATTGATTCTTGCATGTTTGGAAAATAATTTAAATTCTGTAATTATGAAAGTATTTATGTTTCTGCAGGCCAGTAAATTGATTTGCCTCTGTTCATTCATGTTTACAGAATTTTATAAATAAACAAAATTCAAGCTTTCATATAAATACCTTAAAGTTTTGAATCTAAAACAAATTAGTTAACTTGTAAATGCATCTAGCTTATGAAATCATGATTAAGCAAATTATGTTTGGAATTTACCTGCAAGCTTAAATATGCAGTAAAACTTATAAAATGAAGAAAATAAAATTTTGAATTTCATTGATTCATGTATATGTATTAAATCACCATTCAAAGTTATGATTTTTAGCACAAAAATCCATATTTTTAAAAATAGATTGGAAAAGGAATTTGGGTTTTACTGGAAGTATGAATTTGGGTGATTTCTGGATGATGGAGCAATTTGGTGGATCGGGGTTGCTACTGTAGGTGGAGTAGGTCACGGAGTTTTGGGGTTAAATGGTAGTCGTGGCTGTAAGGGGCGGTGGCGACGGCCGGAATTGGGTATTAAGCCGTAGTTTTACTGGGTTGAGTTTTGTTTTTTTTCTGTAAGCACCTTTGATCGAGTGCTCTGAATTCTTTGTGGAGGTAGCATCTGGGATTGGAAAGAGATGGTCGGCACCGTGCAATTTTCTGGTGACCGGAGCTTGGCGGTCGAAGGGGGTTTGTGTGGGGTTGTTTGGGTTTGGGTTCTGCAGTATATCCAAATTTTGATTCGAGAGGAGATTGTGTGTTTGAGTGATCGTTTTTGGTTGCGGAGGTGTCGAGCAAGTTGCCGGAGGCAGTAACGTTGGTCGGAGGTGACCAACGGTGGCGTGCATGGGCACGAGGCGGTCGTTGGGTGTCAGTTTGTTTGGCGTTGGGAAATCTCGAAGTGGCATTCGAGTTTGGCAAGGGGAAACTTGAAGTGTTCTCGAGTATGTTGGGTTGGGAGCCTGTAGTGTTGTTTTTGAATACTTAAAATTTAATCAAGTTTTTTTTAAAAAAAGAAAGAAGAAGAGAGATGGAAGAAGGAACTCAGGTTTTGACCCGAGTAGGTAACGGGTTTGACCCGAAGCTGTAACTAAAAAAGATTTTAAAAAAAAAGATTTTAAAAGGGTTTAAAACTTGTTTAAAAATTTAGAAATTGTAAATTAGTTAAAAACTTTATATAAATTACTTGATGCATTTAATAAATGTTTTATATAACATATTTAAGATGTTTTGAAGTTTGTTAAATTTAAACATTGTTTAGAAATTTTAAATGATTTTGAAAACGAGTTTTGAAAGTAATTTTAATGATTTATATAAGACAAGTTTTAAATTCAAATTGAAAATTAGTTTAAACTATAAAAAGAAAATATTTAAGTTATTTGAAATTGTATTTGATAATTTTAATTTATCAAGCTAAAGATTGTTTTAGCTTAAACTTAATTTAAAATTTAATTAAGTAGTAATAGATGTATAGTAAAGATTGTAAATGTGTTAAGTCAATTAAAGCATTTTATAAGGTAAATGTTTATCTTAATTAAGGTTTTAAATATCTTAATTTTGATTTGAAAAAGTAAGTTTAATTAATTAGTTAAAAATAAAGTATTAATTAGGAAACTAATTATGGAGAATAATTTACTTGGTTAATAAATGGTTAAGAATTAAAGGCTAATTAATTTAAGATTAATTAAATTGTAATTAAAGATCATTAACTAGATAATTAATTAATGATTAGGGATTCATTAATCAAGTAATTAAGTGAAATTAAACTTAATTAATTAAGTATTTAAGATTTATTAATTAAGTAATTAATAAGTTGTTAATTAAGTAATAAAGGTTACTTAATTAGTATTTAAGAAAAGTTTAACTTGTAATTAAATTTTATTAATTAATAATTAAAGTTTTATTGATTAATAATTAGATAATAATTAATCGGTAATTAAGGATTATTTAAGAAGTTGTTAAATGGTAATTAATTGATTAATCAAATGTGAATAAGGATTAATCAAATGATAATTAAGGATTGATTATCTGTTAATTAAGGATGGGTTAACAGTTAATTAAGGGTTAATTAAATGATTAATAAACTGGTGATTAAGGAATAAGTAATCTGTAATTAAGTTCTTAATTAATAATTGATAATTAGGTTTATTAATTAATAATTAAGAGATAATTAATTGGTTAATTAATAATTAATTAATTAATTATAAAAGTAATTATGGATTAATAAATTTGTATTAAGAGATATTGATTAATAATTAAGGTTATTAATCGATAGTCGATGGATAATTTATCAGTTAATTAAAAGTTAATTAATTGATTATGAAAGTAATTAAGGATTAATTACTTTGTATTAAAGGAAATTAATTAATAATTAAGGTTTATTAATTGATGATTAAAGGATAATTAATCTGGGATTGAGGATTGATTAATTAAGTTAATCAAGGAGTGATAAATTAATTAAGGTTAGTAATTAATGAATGATTGTATAAGCAAGATTTAGGGGTTGGTTCTTAAGGGATTAATTTAAGAAATTAGATTAATTGTGATATGAATTGATAATGCTTGCTTATGGATGATTGGTTGTTGAATGTCTGAATTGGATGATATCTACTGGATTGATATCTATTTATGATATATGTTGTGACATTCTGTGATATGATATAGGTTATATCAATGATAAATGTGTGGTATTTATCAATGTTAATACTGTGTGATTTCAAAGCATTGTATTGAATTGAATTAAATTGTTTAAACCTTTAAACAACTTTGCCTTTAAGACACATTTGGTTCGATAAGACCGGGATCGGGTATCAAATTTGATTATCCGAAAACCACATCGATCCAAGTTAAACGTTAGGTCGTAAATTCAAGTGAAGATCGAGTTGAAGACTCGAAGTGTAAGAACTATCTGTCGTTAAGAACTCTGAGGGTGATTCCAATATGAGTATAACGGAGATAGTACTTTCAGGTTCGAGATGGAGTTTTAGAGTGCAAGGGTTATTATCGTTAACTCTGAGGGTGATTCCAAAATGAGTGTAACGAGATAATGCCTTGGGTTTCGTTCGAACCCGGAACGAACTTGTATGGATTGAATGCTTTCAGAACATCGTCAGGTGGACGATGAGCATTCTAAGATAGATGTGTTCTATAAAGGTAATCGCAGCCTCAAGCCTCATCAACCGGGAATAGCTAAAACAGGGGAGGTGCAGCAAGGCTTCGTGGGTAGCCCCCACTTGAGAGCAAGATTTACCCTTGTCTAGATGTCCCTTTTTATTTCGGCTGTGTGGGGCGATTGCTAGCTAGAATCGCCGGGGTGGTCTTGTTCGGGACTGTTCAGTAAGGAATGGTCTCGGCTTTGTGTTGCAGGGGAGTTAGGGTGGCTCCTCGGTACGGTGATCTAGGCCACGTACTGTGACGGGCGGTACCCCAGTAGCCCTGCCATTGATGGAAACACATTCTTCCTACGTGCCCCTACGGTTTTGATTGTATTACCCACTTTTGTGGCTAGTAGCTGGAATTTAATAGATGTAACAATTTCGGCTATTTCATATTTATTTGAAAACCGTAGACACTATTATAATATCATCGGGTTTCCTATCAAATGTTTTGGTTAGCGTAAGGTAAAAACTTTTCCATATTTATATGTGGGAAGTCTTACGTGATACCTTTCTTTCAAAAGGTTTTTAAAAGTTAAGCAACTTTAACTCGTTTACTCACACCAGACCCATGTCTGACCCGGAGTTTATTCTGTTTTTCTTAAACTCATGGGTACTCAAATTTTTACGAGTAGCCAAGGGATTCAGGTCTGCTTTGACGAATACTGGAGGAGTTATGGAGCACGAGGCTTCAGCGCTTGTAGTTATATGGTGTTTTTCCGTTTTGTTGTATCTCTGTGATATATGTGTTGTATTGAGTTGTATAATAGACAGACTTGTATAACTGTCTATCCTGTGTTGTTGTATCTGAGTAACTCTGATATGTAATAGACTATGTAAATGTTATGTTATATATTATATTTTGTTCGTTCCGCTATGAGATTCTGATTTTGTTGAGTTCTTTCCTTCTATCTATTCTATTTCTACCTTTTTCTTTCTTAATAATGATGCGTCTTTCCGTGGAATGAAAGGTGGGTCGTTTTACAATTTATACAAACAATTTTTATATAAAATCGCTTCAAAATATTTATTCTTAAATATCTCTTCTTTTCTCTTTTAAAGTAAAACATTTCATAACATTTCAACTGTAAAATCAATTTTCAAAACAATTCATTAAATTGGAGTGAACCAAATATTACCGCTAAACACTTTATAGTCAAATCATGAAATAAATCACAAGGTGTTAGCCTACAATTATTTTCTACCCAGACCATGCATATGGATAATTAATTGCTCATAAACTGGTTGAGCAAAGTCAACAACCAACGAATAATAATCAGTGCTCATAAACTGGCAGAGCCTAATTCAAACAATCCATCACTGAAGTAAACACAATAATCAATGGTAATCAACGCTTCATTTTGTCAAATATTTATAACACTTTTTATTTTATCTTGGTTTAAACGGTATGATATTTATTTTGGAGCATTCGGCTTTCTCTTCGACATGTTCTGTCTCTCGTCCAAGTCTGGTTGGATCTCAAACATGAAACACGTATACTAGTCGTTTCATCATACTCAGTTTGTTATTAGATTCAAGGAAATGGTTTCTATTATATTATTTAAGTGTTATAATAACCATTTATTTGAACACTTTCTAAGAGAATTATAAAACTTCCAATTTATCTTTAAAACATATTCATTAAAAAAACATTTATATACAATTCTAGAAAGAATCGTTAAGTTTAAATTTTTATTTCAAAAGTTATAGAAACTGTAGTAGAAAAGTGTTGCGAAAAGTACCTAAAATAGCTTATTTGATTAAAACAATTTTTTTATTTTTGAAATTCTTATTTTCCAATTCAAATCTCTTTCAAACCATTTTAATAGATTTATCAAATGTATTTTATATTTTTTATCATTTAAAATATCATTTATAAAGAAATCTCTTCTTGGATTCTGAACTGCAAAACCGTGATGTTTTTAGAAAATTGTTTTGGACATATTTCAAAATCTACTTAACAAAATCTTGATTTTGTTTCTTCGTTGGAAAACTATGGATATAATAGTTTGGAAAATTCTTATCTCGAAGGATTCTGAGCTATATTCTACTTTTTACACTTATTTAACTTTTATGGCGTGAAATCGCGAACTACCATTACGCGACGCGCCTACTTTTCACTTGTTTTTCAATTTCTTTTCAAACTACATGGAAACACTTTTAAATGTTTATAAAATATTTCTAAATCATTTTAAACTCATTTAAAAAGATAGTTTTTATATTTAAAACTCATTTTCCATTTTATTCCATATTATATATTTTATTATTATAATATCAATTTCAACCTTTTTATATACTTTAAAATCATTAAGGGGCAAAAAAATTCCATACATATATTTTATGGATTAAATTCTCATTAAATTAAATATGGTTAATTACTAATCATTTCCATTATCATTTATCAACCATGTTATCAACCATCTTAACATCCATATAAGCAACCACATTGTCATCCATGTTATCAAGCATATTAACCATCCAATATATTAACTATTCATATCATTATACTTGGAATATTTTTAAAGATAAATTAGTAAAAGTGTGAATCCTCACCTTTAACTAAATTGATTAACTTACTACCAACATTCTTGTCCAACCACACTTCATTAAACTAACATATACTTCACTAATACATCCATAAACAACTCCACCACCTTGCCGATGCTCACAACAATCTTTTCTCTTCCACTTTGCTCTCAGCCCAAACCTTCCTCCCACCTCCATAGCTCACGGCCATAGCCTCCCCCATCCCAATACTCATGGCCTAAGGTCATTTAAAGAAGAAAAGAAGAAGAAGTAAATTAAGAAGAGGTTAGGGAGTAATTAATGGATTGGTGCTTAAGCACTCCACTATTTTTAACCCTTCTACCTCTCTTAAAGAAGAGAAAACATTAATGAGCAAAAGAAAGCTCAAAAATGAAGAAGAAGAAGAAGAAGAAGAATGAGAAGCGTGAAGAAAATGAGAAGAATGGATGAGTATTTATAGGAAAAGTAAGGAGTGGTGAATTACAAAATTAACCCTTTACAAGATTACCAAAATATCCTTACTTTATCTTACTTTTTCTACATTTACCATCACTTTGTCACATCACTACTTTATGTCTTAATCACTTAATGCATAAGTGAAATAAAGTAAAGATTTTATTTGATTTGATTTGACATGATTATGTCCTTTTATGTTTACCTTTTCATAATGATTTTCTAGAAACTTTTAACCTTAAATAGCAAAAGTAAACTTGATTAGTTAATTGTTAATACTTAACATATTTAAAAATGTATACATGTACATATACATAAAGGTGCAATAACATTGCGGCAACTTTTATTCGACAAAACGTTGATTTTTGATAAAATATTGTACGGTCACATTTTGACGTTTTAGTTAAACTATTTATTTATTTAAATCAAATTTACAAATAAATTTATATAATGTTATTTAAAAATATAAACACTCATAAATTAATTAAAATAATTTATTTAACCATTGAAACTTACTTTTCTAAAATTGGGATTTTGCAATTTTTGTCGATATAAGCAATTATTCCTATTTTTGTGTATATTTATCCTTGCAAATCCCATCTAATATTATTTAAATCATAAAATGTTATAAATTTTATATTTAAAATTACTTTAAATGGTATGTTTTAAAGTGGTCGAATTCTGGGTTGTTACATTCTCCCTACTTAAAAGAATTTCGTTCTCGAAATTACAAGAATGGAAAAATATAACAAAAAAACAATAATTAATGAAAATTAAGCACACCAAAAATAGTAATATCACTCATAACCTTGATCAGAGATACGGTGCCATATTCTATCCATTTTATTTATCAAATTAAGGTAGTTTCACTTTTAGAATTCCTAGGTTGATTTACTAACCTAAATAAATTTTACATGGGCACCTAACCTAAGCTCTGATATGAAATATGACGATCCAGATTTTCGAACTAGTCAAAATCACTAAAAAAAATCCATCCGTTCTAAAACTACTAATGAAAAATACCAACTTAATACATAATATTTAATAAATATTCAACATTACTAAATGTATATTATACAATTTCAATTATACAACTTATCAAAGTAACTAATTAATTTATTCTACAAGGTGTGCATAACGAACTCATATGCAATAAATCTACCGCTGCACGCTCTGACAAGAGAGACAACAATATCCTCACATACGAACTCCATAAACAATGTAAATGCGGAATAAAATAGTAAGGGGGAAAGATGAAACAACACAAGATAAACAATAACCAATAACAGATAAACAGAAAAATGGTTATATTACTTTAGGGGCTGCATCACTACCACTTGTGGCTACCTACGTACCCCTATCTAATTGGGTACCCAATTAGATATAGGATTAAGCGTAACGTAGTTCTCCAACCACAAATAGGGCTCATGGAGTCTACGATGCATAAACAATATGCAATTCCCGAAACTACCCTCTTAGGCTTAATCTTCAAATTTAGATTTTTAAATCTAATTACCTTTACGGAAATTATCTCCTTGGACTTTATTTCCAAATTCTTATTTCAAAAATTTTGAAATATGTATGCATGTATGTATTTTTTATATTCGAACTGGTCCTTTACTTCGGGATCAGAAAACAAATTACCTTTCTGAAACAATATCAATATACAAGTATACAAAACTATATGCTATCTGATCAGGAGGTTTCTACCATAGCAAAGCAACTGGGTACCAGCCTCCTAAAAAATAAATATAGATATGTATATCCCTCTACAATGAGAGCAGACTATACTGAGGCTACAGAACATCTACAGCTGCCTTGCCCACTTTTTAGTTATGGGTTACCCGAATTGTTGGTAACATAACAAATCACTTTATATCCTGAAGTGGAAAAATCATTTACACTAATAATTACAAATACTTAAAATCTATAATAATTTCCATTTCCAAATCCTTTCAAAAATCATCTTAAAATCATCAAGTTTATTCCTCGAAATTCTTTCTGTTTTATAAAACATTTTTATAAAACCATTTTTTATAAAACCCACTTTTATATAAAATCATTTCAAAATATTTATTCCTAAATATCACTTTTTTCTTTTTTAAAGGAAAACATTTCCACTTTAAAATCGATTTTAAAAACAAGTTAGTAAATTGAAGCAAACCAAATATTACCGCTAAACACCTTATAGTCAAATCATGAAATAAATCAAAAGGTGTTAGCCTACAATTATTTTCTACCCAGCCAATGCATATGGATAATTAATTGCTCATAAACTGGTCAAGCAAAGTCAACAATCAATAAATAATAATCAGTGCTTATAAACTGGTCGAGCCTAATTCAAACAATCAATTAATGAAATAAACACAAAAATAAATGATAATCAATGCTTTATTCTATCAAACATTTAGAAATCTTTTTATTTTATCTTGGGTTAAAACAGTTTAATATTTATTTTAGTGCATCAGGGCTTTCCCTTCGACATATTCTGTCTCTCGTCGAATTCTCCTCGGATCTCACAGGCGAAACACGTGTACTAGTCGTTTCCGCATACTCAGTTTGTTATTATATTCGAGGAAATGATTTCTATTATATTGTTTAAGTATTATAATAATCATTTATTTGAACCATTTATTTGAAATTCTTATTTTCCAATTCAAATCTCTTTCAAACCATTTTAATAGATTTATCAAATTTATTTCATATTTTTTATCATTTTAAAATACCATTTATAAAGAAATCTCTTCTTGGATTCTGAACTGCAAAACCGCGATGTTTTTAGAAAATTATTTTGGATATATTTTAAAATTACTTAATAAAATCTTGGTTTTCTTTTTCGTTCAAAAACTATGGATATAATAGTCTGGAAAATCTTATCTCGAAGGATTTAGAGCTATATTCCACTCTGTACATTTATTTAACATTTATGGCGTAAAATCGTGAACTACCATTATGCGACGCGCCTACTTTTGACTTGTTTTTCAATTTCTTTTCAAACTTCATGGAAACACTTTTAAATGTTTATAAAACATTTCTAAATCATTTTAAACTCATTTAAACAAATAGTTTTTATATTTCGAACTCATTTTCCATTTTATTCCATATTATATATTGTATTATTATAATATCAATTTCAACATTTTTAGATATTTTAAAACCATTAAGAGGCAAAAAAAATTCCACACATATTTATGATTTAATTCTCATTAAATTAAATATGGTTTATTTACTAACCATTTCCATTATCATTTATCAACCATATTATCAACCATCTTAACACCATATAAGAAACCATATTGTCATCCAAGTTATGAAGCATATTAACCATCCAATATATTAACTTTTCATATCATTATACTTGGAATATTTTTAAAGATAAATTAGTAAAAGTACGAGTGCTCACCTTTGACTAAATCGATTAACTTCCTACCAACATTCTTATCAAACTACACTTCACTAAACTAACATATACTTCACTAATACATCCATAAACAACTGCACCACCTTGCCCATGCTCACGACCATCCTTCCTTCCCTTTTCTCTCTGCCCAAACCTTCCTTCCACCTCCATAACTCATAGCCATAGCCTCCCCATCCCAATACTCATGGCCTAAGGCCATTTAAAGGAGAGAAGAAGAAGAAGTGAATTAAGAAGAGGTTAGAGAGTAACCAGTGGATTGGTGCTTAAACACTCCACTATGCTTAACCCTCCTACCTCTCTTAAAGAAATGAAGCCATTGATGAACAAAAGAAAGCTCAAAAATGAAGAAGAAGAATGAGAAGTGTGAAAAAAAATGAGAAGAATGGATGGATATTTATAGGAAAAGTACGGAGTTGTGAATTGCAAAATTAACCCTTTACAAGATTACCAAAATATCCTTATTTTATCCTACTTTTACAACACTTAACATCACTTTGTCAAGTCACTACTTTATGTCTCAATCACTTAATGCATAAGGAAAATAAAGTAAAGATTTTATTTGATTTGATTTGAAATGATTTTGTCCTTTTATCTTTGCCTTTTTTTTTAATGATTTTCTATAAATTTCTAACACTAATTAGCAAAAGTGAACTTGATCAGTTAATTGTTAGTACTTAACATATATAAATGTATACATGTATATATACATAAAGGTGCAACAACATTGCAGCAATTTTTATTCGATAAAACGTTGATTTTCGATAAAATATTTTACTGTCACATTTTAACGTTTTAGTTAAACTATTTATTTATGTAAACCAAATTTAAAAATATATTTGTATAATGTTATTTAAAAATATATAAAATCATGAATTAATTAAAATAATTTATTTAACCACCAAAACTTACTTTTCTGAAATCAGGATTTCGTCACTTTTGTAGATATAAGCAATTATTCGTATTTTTGTGTATATTTCTCTTTGCGTATCCTATCTAATATCATTTAAATCATAAAATGTCATATATTTTTTATTTAAAATCACTTTAAATAGTATATTATAAAGTGATCAAATTTTGGGTCGTTACACTTACTATCCTCGAAAAGCAATTGATGTGCACATAAATGTGTATATTTTTACTTCCATATTTAATCGAATTTAAATAAATAAATGAGCATATATTGTGTTTTAACATGTTTAAACCGAAATTCAAATTATTTTCAAATCATCATTTATTCATTTTCATATAGGTCATTTTTTTGCATATCTTTATTTGAGAAAATTTACTTAGATATTTTCATGTTATTATATAGGAATTTGAATGGAAATATGATGAAGGCTTCATGAAAAATATGTATGCACAAGAGAATACAAGAAAATGAAGATGGAAATAATTCATTTCATGCAACATGGAGGACCCCACCTATCCACTTACCATGATGTAAACTTAGGCACTAATGCACATGCTAATGAAGATTAAAGTAACATGCGTATGTAATGGTGGATTATACTCATGTTAATGACGACTTAGAGTCATACTTTCTAAAGGGTATTTTGGGTAGTCCTCAAAAATATGAATTAGGTTTTTAGGCTTGTATAAATACCACATATATTCATGTAATTAATCTTTTAGCCTCCTCTTTAGTTAGTTTAGTTTTAGGCTAAAAAACAAATATAAATTCTCTTCTTCTGTTTCATGGCTACTTAGCCATTTTCTTCATTTATGTAATTTATTTTTATACAATGTTAATTCATGCTCTTTTCAATTTACATGTTCTCTTTCCTCTTATGTTAGTAGCTTAGTTTCATTTCTTATGCAAGTAGATTAGCTTTTATTCCATTTTAATTAGCTCTCTTTTTAATTAGCTTGCATTTTCTTCTTGTTTTTGTTTCATGTTGCAATCTATATTTGTTGAAATGATAACAAATATGACAGACTAAACCCCTTCAAATTAGGGGTAATGAAGCTCTCTTAATCATGTAGATTCAATTTTTTGCTAATTTTTGATCTCCTTTTGTGCTTAATGACAATCTTTGAATGGGTAAAATTTTGTTGTTTTAGCATTGAATGTGATAGCATATGTTGTTGACACCAAATAGGCTATGCTTAGACAAACACAAACACAAATTACCTCTTCATCCACATATGATTATGGTAATGAAGTGAATATTAAAATCAAAATTTGACGGTCTATATTTCTAATCAATAGTTAATAGATCATGCTTAGAATAGATTTTATTTTCAAATTCATTATCATTTCCATAAGAGTTAAAAAGTGGTTTAGTGGGTATGTTAAAGTTTGTTGGTTTATGTTGGGCTTATTAATAACACAAATAGATCATACGTATGATAAACATATGAACTAAATTCATTAATGACCAAAAGAGAGATCATAATTTCATATACGTCGATTTATGTGATCTTGAGAAGGACATTGCTTCTAAATTGCCTTGTACTCTCATATTTTTATCAACTTTCTTTTGTTAGTTTTCCACATTTTTAGCTTAAAACAATTTGAAACTCTTGGTTAATATGACTGAGTATAAATTTTAAAATCAATACAATTCCCTACGGATCAACCCGTACTCGCATACGTATTATAATTGCATGTCATGCGCTTGCGGTTATTTTTAATTTAATTTGGATCGGCTATTTTTCTAATCTGATAGAGTTTTAGCCGATTAAACAAGTTTTTGGTGCCGTTACCGATGAATTTGATTTTTATTTCTATTCTTTCAATTAGTTTTGTTTGATTTCATTATGTATTGTTGTTGTGTGTTAATTTGCATTTTAAAAAAAATTGTGTTTATGTGTGATTTTTGTTTGCATTGTGTTTGTGCGCTTGTTTTCTAGTGCTATTTGCATTTGCATTTCTATTAAAAAATATATACACACCCAATTTCAAAAAGAAAAATATTTATTATTTACACTTGCATATTTTTTTACATTTATAATTCTCTCTTTTTACATTTCCTTTTTACTGCATTTTTTTTTACTGCCTCTCACCAGTTTTACTTCTCTCTACCATTCACAATTTATCACAGCCATAAAAAAGCATTCAAACACTACTGCTCTTCCACCAGCAGACCACATCAGCAGCCCTACTGCCCTGAATACCAAACTGTTGCACCACCATTTCTGCCTTACCACACATATACATCTCATTACCACTCCATACCGTCACCACTGCATAACTGCTTCACTCTCAACCCAGTCACCAATTAACAAGCAACTGACGTCAACCACAACTACACAAGCAAACTACACTCATTCACTTCATCCATATGCTTCTCGGCCAACAAACCACACCACAAACTCATATCAAAAGCAGGCAGCCTACCATCTCACCAGTGCTTCAAAACTGTTACTATCTCACCAGTGCACTGTTACATTCACCGACCTACCACTTCCAAACCACCAGTACTGCACCCATCAAAACTTCCATTGCAATCTGCCTCTTTCCTCCTACCTGAACAAAACCATGGCAAATTCATTCAAACTTCCTTAGTCTGCCACATTCGTTTCCATAGTCTACTCCAATCACCCACTTCCTAATCTACATACACAGCTGCATACATCATCAAACTTCATCTCTATTAAATTTCCCCCACAACCTCTCTGAGCAAACATACAACCAGTCTCCCCACTTCACTGCACATATTTACATTTGCACAGTGACACCGAACACTTCAAACTAACACACCACCTAACACACCACCATTCATCATCAAACCAACCCCTTACATTACTGCTGCACAAACTACTTCAACTTCTTCAACACTTCACCTGACCACCTTCATACACCAAACCATCCGACCATCTGACCATCTTCATTAATATCATCTCATTCACCTCTGTCCTGACCAACCACTACATACCACTGCAGTTTCATTACCAATACAACACATCATTTCAATCTTAAACACTGCAACTCATCGATCAAACTGCAGCCATACCATCACAACTCCATTCACCACCTTTGTCCCCTTCAACAACAAACCACCACTGCTGCCGTTCCTACTACTCACTACTGTCATTTACCCTTCACATTCACTGCCTGTCACCCTCACCCACCATCCACTACCGCAACCTACCTTAACACCTCTCCACTTAACACTGTGACATTCTCCAATCACTGCTGTCAATAGCCTCAGCTTGCTTCATCGCTCCATCAACCTTGAACAATACCTCACTACTGTAACAACTTTAGACACCCCACCGTCTGCTGTCACTATACCCTCAAAGAACCATCATTTGCACCACCCCAAAATCCATCCCTGTTACACTGACACAACACCTCCACCTTGACAGCAACCACCGCGATCGCAACACCAACATCTGACAGCAAACATCTCTGCTCTGTCCAACACCCAAACCCACACTCGAATCAAGAATGAACTAACCTGCAATTGCGAACGAAACCAATCGCAAATCCACAACCCGAAATCTATTCGAAACGGAAGCTTCAATCGCATGATTTAATTTGCGAATTCTTATTTGGAATTTGGGAATGGTGGTGTTTTGTTGAGGATTGAAAAAATTTCTCTGGCTTTTTTTTATTAGTTCGAACGGAAAAAAAGGAGAAGTTGTGAATCTCCGTTTATTAAATTGGGGAGAATAAGTTTGTTTCTCTTTGGTTTGGGTAGTGGGCCGGGAATTCTTGTTATGGGTTGAGTTTGGATTAGTTTGTTTTGTTTTGTTTTAAATCCTTTCTGTTTTCCTTTGTTAAAGTATTATCTTGTTTAAAAAAAAGAAAAAAATATATTCTGTTTTAATTACTTTGTTTTAGTTTCTTTTGTTTATGTTGTTTTAATAGAAAAAAAACCTGTTTTCTTTTGTTTACTTTGTTTTGTTTATTCTATTTTTGTTTTGTTTTGTTAAATTTGTTTTGGTATTGTTTTGTTTCATTTGTTTTAGTTTCATTTAAATAGTTTTATCCTTTAAAAATTTAAATTTTAAATTGTTTTTTTTTAATTTGTTTTAAGTTCCATCCTTATATATATATATGCGATGCACATGCGCAGAAGAAACTGTGTTAAGAAACAATGTCTGTGAGGGTTGTTGAATGTGATATAATGATGTGATGTACACGTATTGTTGAATGTTTTGGATATTGGCTTGCAGAATGCATTCACATACGAAGGGCATGGACGTGGAAAATTTGTATCGAACATGGGAAGATATTATATATAGAGTTATCTTTCATATGATCATGGATAACAGTTCACATATACAGACATATGAATACACAGTCATTAACCATTATCCAAAACTACCATGTCGATTTAATGATGAAAGATGGAAAAAGTAAAGCATTTGAAATCTCAGTAGGAGTAAGAAAGCATGATTCTCATATTCATCAACCAAAAAACAAAGTTTTGATATTGGATAAACATCATTTTGTAATAGACAGGAAACAATCTTGTGAAATTGATATTTCATTTATCAAAAGTAAAATACAAATGTGCTCAAAATTTCAACTTCCTATCGTAATTGTCACTAATGTGGACTCAGCATAAGTTTAAATTAGCCCTAATGTCTTTTGAGTACATTGATGATCACATAGCAGAATTAACTTATTTTCAGAGGTGCAACACAAAAGTGATACTTTCAGAAAACAACAGCAAACACGGAAAAAAATCTCATCCTTTTACAAAACGTTATAACCAAGAGAGTATCAATCCTAACATAATTTTTTTTTACAAATGTTAATCCTTACAGTCAAACTAAGAGTTAGCAAACAACCAAACTATCAACTTTAAAAACAAAAACAAAACTAAATCATATTCTGTCCATACATACAAACCAACATCCTTCTGCGTTTCTTTTTTAGGTTGATCACCTTCCATGAATCAACGACTCAGGCATTTCAACAGTGCAATCTAGTTCATCATGATCATCTTCATCAAGCTCTGTACTCTCTAGAATAATATGCCTTGCACTACTTCCAACACCATCATCAATGCCTCTGTAACAACCCACATATTTTACGATTGAGTATTTAAATATTTTATTTAAATATTTTATCGTTAGTCAGATTATAGTCCAAAAATTTACTTTTTACATACGGTCGAATTAGGACTCGAGACCACTTCCATTGAGTTTAAAATGTCGTTTGCGATCTTTTTGAATATAAAATTTGATGTGTTTGGAGTTAGTGGAATTTTGCCACTTTGATCTTAGGGCTTTGGTTTGGGTTGAGCCCATTTACTCCACTTATTAGTTCAGTCCCAACCCTCTCATCTTCATTACTTCATTTCTAATTCCTAACATTCAAGCTTCAATGAAAATGGAGAGTGGAATGGGAAATTAAAACTCCAAGCCCTAGTTTCCATTAGCAAATCCAACATCTAACTCCAAATCTAAAGAGAAGCTACTGGTAAGCATCATCTTCTTCCTCTCCAACTCATTCTCCTTTCAATTTTAAGAAATTCCTAAACCTAACTTTGGGAATGTTTTCTTCTGAGCTTAGGTTCAAGCTCATTTGGGTTGTGTTGAAGTGTGGTTGATTCTTCCTTTGCTTTCAAGCTTCTCCTTCATAGATTTTGTGTAAAGGTGATATTTTTATCTCACATCTTTGTCTATAACTATCTTTGATTGTTGGGTATGAATTCCTAACACTTATTCATGTGCATTTGATTTTGATTTGGATTGGTTTTGTGAATATTCCAATTTTTAGTGTTTTGGGTTCAAATCTTTAAAGATCCTAACTTTAATGTTTGAACATGTTTTTGATGATGCATCGAGGAGCCAATAGGACCGGGTAGCCGATGGGCGTAACCCATTAGCGTCTGTGCTCGACCGGTTGCGAATTGAGAGAGTTTGCACTTCAATTAATAGGGCAGAAAAATGCATGGCATCAAGTTCGGCCGACCAAACCCCCTGGGCCGGTCGATCGAAGCTGTAGCTGAAACTTTCTGTTTCTGGTTCGGCCGGCCGACTCAGGGAGTCCGGTCAACCGACCTGCTCCTATTCTCTTATTTCCCTGTTTTTCCTATTATGCTCATTTTCTTTTCTTTTCCAATTGTTATTCGATTCTTCTTCTCTGATTAGTTGTTATCACCTTTGTCAACTTTGATAACTTCTAATTTTGGAATTTTTGGGTATTTCCATTTCGATGGATTCAGAATCAATTTCTTTGGATTCTATTCACGTCTTCGAATGTGAATTTTAGTGATTGATTGTTTCTACAATCATTTTTGTGACATGTCACTTTTAAAAATATAAAGGTTTTCAATACTAGTAGTAAATATCAAAATTCTTTCATCAAAACGATTTCAACACTATTTTATTACAAAGCTCGTTTCTTAAACCGTTTTTCAATCTACTAGCACATACAAAGCTTTACCTCATTCGTATGAGAAATCTAATTAAACGGCTTAGTAAAACAAGTGATAGGAAACGCTTGCTTTCACTTCGTCGGTTAATTCTTAGACTTGTTCGATTGAATCTCCTGTGACAATTTTCTAGTGGAGATCTACAATTCGTTCGTAAATATTTAAGTTAAGCTAGTGGTTATGGGACATGAAGCTAAGCTCATATATTTACTAGCATAGTGTAATTGACACTTCTTGATGATCGATGATGATAATTTTTGTGATTTAGACTAGCAATGTGCGATGTCTCTTTGTCTGCGAGGGAGACTAAACCCCGTTTCTGTGGAGCTTCGGCTCAAATTGGTGGGGTAGCGACCCATGGTCTTCGGACCGTTTTGTGGAGCTTCGGCTCAAAATTAATGGTTAGCAACCATGGAATAGCGTTCCGTTTTGTGATACACGTGTTGGTGAGCTTTCATGCTTCCGTTTTGTGATAGGCCTCCCCCTTTTTGTGATTTCTGGATTTCCATTGATGATTTCTAGAATTTGTGTTTCACCAATTTTCGTGATTTTCATTGATATGTTTTATCAATATTTGTGCATTGGTGAATTTGTGTGTCATTAACTTTTTGTGAATGAAAATATTGAGTATGACATTCTTTTTTGATCTTTGAGAAGATTCTTGTGATATTGATTAATCCCTAGTTGATTTTCAATTACATACTTGTCACAGTATGGCTTTATGGTTATCATATGTTATGTCATATCTCTTATTCTATATCATTTTATCTTATATTTATAACTAGACTGATCTGTTTATTATTTTTTTATTAAATAATACTCGGGTCAGACCGAGATGTTACAGGTGCTTCTGTTTGACTTCACGTCTGGGATTATCACCCTGACTTTTGGCTAACTACTTAGATTAGTAGTTTTTGTTGTATACATTTGAGATATAAACTCATTAATGTATCCATATTCTTTTGTCTAGCACTTGTAGCTATTCTTTTGTGACATTGTGTATCTTATTTGACCACTACTCTGATGTACACTTTCATGTGATATATATATATATATATATATTCATATCTATTTCCGCCTTTGTGATATGGATGTCTGTGACTGATTTGTGTTATGCTTATTTCTATATTTGCTTCCGAAGAATATATATAGCCACCGGGTAGTAGCTTTGAGTTTGTATCGGTATGTCGGATTTCCTCCTGAGACCAAATGCATGTTGTACTATCTTACATATCGGTGCTCGCACAAAGCAATTACACGGATGATCGCTCCTCAACAGCCTTATTCTCCGTGCTAGTTGACGGCATTACCCTGTAGTGTCATTGGCTAGCGTGGGTATAGAGGTGGGGCATCACAGCTTGGTATTAGAGCCAAACTTTGGAACAATGTAGAATAATTTAACAAGGATCATCGTCCTAAGTCCATCTTAGGAGTCGTGCCTTAGGATTTTATTCGGGTCTTCGTACGGTTCCATCCTATTTTCTTTTATGATCCCTTGTTTTAACAATCATTAATGTTTGATATTCAATTTGTGAATAACCTTTTTCTTTTTCCTTCTTCTTTCTTAAGGAAGAGAAATGGTTAGATCTGGCCGTCCCAGCGTCGGTCAATCTAGTGCTACTCCCCAGGATGGAGTTTTTATGTCTGCCCAGCAGCTTCTTGATCTAGTAAAGAATGCTCAAGCAGCCGGTTCTAATCCGGAGTCTACTCACCCTAAGTCTGGATTTGCACGTTTGTGCAACGATTATACCAACTTGGGTGGGAAGCCATTTAAATGTTCTAAAACCATTATTGAAGTCCAGTCTTGGCTAAGAACATGCGATCGAATCTTTTCACGCATGAATCTTATTGATCTTCACCGTGTTCAGGTGGCCTCTAGTATGCTCCAAGAAAGAGCATTGGACTGGTACGAGCTTCTGATTTATGAAATAAATGAAGCGGATCTTACATGGGAGAAATTCCGAGAACGATTCGAGTTAAAATTTGTGCCAGAAGCTGAGAAGGTGACATTGGCTCGTCGTTTCATAGACCTTGTTCAAGGTGAATCCTCCGTGGCAGATTATGTCACGTCTTTTGAATCTCTCTCTAAATACGGGGTTGAATACATTAATACCCCATTGAAGAAAAATCATAGATTCGTCTATGGCTTGAATAAAAATCTCAAGAAGCCATTACTTCTAAAGTTAGAAGTTTCTTTTGATCAGCTCATTGATATCGCTCTTCGACTTGAAGAGGCAGATAGAGAGAGTGATGTTGAAGTTGTGAGTGCTAAACCAAACTTCAACAACAAGAAAAGACCTAATAAGTTCAAGGGTCCTTATCCTAACAATAAGAAAGGGAAGCAAGCCTCTCCAGCAGCTAAGACTTCTAACTCTAGTAGTGGGCAATGCTACAATTATGGTTCTAAGGACCATTATGCGAACACAAAGCCTCGTATTTGTCGCTATTGCAAAAGCCCAGACCATTATGTATCTTCTTGTCCCAAACTTCAAAATAGGAAGGAGGGAAAGCTTAATGTTGCTCAATCCCCTGGCAACACATCTCGTGGTCAAGGTATTTCTCATTTTATCCTTGATGACGTTATTTTATTTCGTGATCATCCTATTCGAGTTCTTTTTGATACGGGTGCATCCCATTCTTTTATATCAAAAGAACTTGTTGATACCTTTTCTTTGGATGTTTTTTGTTTAATGACTTCATTGAGAATCGCGAATCTGGTTGGTGGATCCGCAACGATCAGTTTATTGTGTAAAGATGTCGAGATTATTTTGCGTAATTTTTCTTTCTGAGCCGATTTGCATGTTATGCGTTACTTAGGCTTTGGAATGATTTTGGGAATGGATTGGCTTAACCGCTATGAAGCCCAAATTCTATGTCCTGAGCGGGCTATTCATCTTCGACATCCTCAATCTGTTAAGCAGATTTCTATTAATCTTAAAGATTTGGGTTCCAGCTTGGTTGCATCTTTATATTCTTTAAATCCTCATGATGACGATAATGATGATGAGGAAGATATTATTTCTCTTATTCACGTTGTTCGTGAATTTTTCGACATATTTGAGCCCATTTTAGGATTACCACCTAAGCGAGCAATTGAGTTTAGAATTAATCTCATCCTTCGATGCTCAACCTATCACTCGTCCTCCTTATCGTATGTCCAATAAATAAAATCAGAAGATACGCGAACAATTATCCGAATTGGAGACGAAGCAATTTATTCGCTCTAGTTCCACTCCTTGGGGAGCTTCGGCTATTTTTGTGAAGAAATCCGATGGTACACTTAGGCTTTGCGTTGACTACCGCAAGCTTAATGATCTTACTATCAAGAATAAGTATCCTTTACCTCGGATTGATGATATATTCGATCAACTTAGTGGTGCTAGAGTCTTTTCACAATTAGACTTAGCTACCGGTTTTCATCAGCTTCGTATTGCAGAGAATATCATTCCTTTGACATCGTTTCGTACTCTTTATGGATCTTATGAATGGCTTGTTATGCCATTTGGTTTAACAAATGCTCCGGCTTATTTCGTTGACCTTATGAATAGAGTTTTCAAAGACTTCCTCGATCGATTTGTTCTCATCTTTATTGATGATATTCTTGTGTATTCAAAAACCGAGGAGGAGCACAAAAAGCATCTTCAGATTATGTTGGAAACTCTTAGGAGCAATCAATTGAAAGCAAAATTTTCTAAATGCCACTTTTGGCAATCTCGTGTGAGGTTCCTTGGTCATATTATTTCCAAATCCGGAATTTTCGTGGATCCTTCAAAGATTGAAACGATTCAAAATTGGAAGAGACCGGAGAGTGTGACGGAGATCCGTAGTTTTCTCGGATTGGCGGGTTATTACGTCGTTTTATTAAAGACTTTTCTAAAATTGTCGTGCCTCTTACAAGCTTAACAAAGAAAGGTGTTAAATACATTTGGTCGGACAAATGTGAAGCTTATTTTCAGAAATTAAAAGAACTTCTTTCCAATGCTCCTATTCTTGTGATTCCCGAGGGAAACCAAGATTTTATTGTTTATACCGATGCTAGTCGCGTTGGATAGGGTGCCGTTCTTATGCAAAGAGAACGTGTTATTGCTTATGCTTCTAGGCAATTAAAGCCTGTTGAGACTAGATATGCCACTCATGATTTAGAGCTCGCGGTTATTGTTTTCGCAATTCGTATTTGATGTCATTATCTTTTAGGAGAAAAATTTATTCTTTACACCGATCATAAATCTTTGAAGTATCTATTTTCTCAAAAGGAACTTAATTTGCGTCAACAGCGTTGGCTCGAGTTCCTTGCATCTTATGATCTTGATATTCTTTATACCCCCGGAAAGGGAAATCGCGTTGCCGATGCACTTAGTCGTAAGCAACAAGCGGTTGTTTCTATGATGATATCCGAATGGAATGATTTCGGGGTTTTATCCACTTGTGAGATTCGAAATCGTGTTTCCAATTTATGTTCATCTCTTGTTTTATGTAGCCTTGAGGCTCATCCTTCTCTTTTAGATCGCATTCTTGAATCTCAAAGGCTAGATCCCGAATTGGCACTTCTTGGCCAAAGATTGAGGGATAAACTTGATATTGAAGTTTTGAAAGACTTTGATATCGATTCTCGTGGCGGCATTCGAAAATTTGGTAGACTTGTCGTGCCAAATATTAATGATCTTCGTAAAGATATTTTAGAAGATTCCTATCGCTCTAAATTTACCATTCATTCCGGTAATAGTAAAATGTATGCGGATATGAAGCGACTTTATTATTGGGATGGAATGAAATCTGATATTGCTAACTTTGTTAAGCGTCGCATGACTTGCCAAGTTGTCAAGGCCGAGCACCAAAGGACCGGTAGGTTATTGCAACCATTAGAAATTCCAATTTGGAAGTGGGATCAAATTTCCATGGATTTTATAGACGGCCTTCCCTGTTCTCGTTCGGGTCATGACAACTTATGGGTGATAGTGGATATACTTACTAAATCCACCCATTTTATTCCCGTTCGGTCTAACCGGATCGTTCCTCTTTTAGCCAAACTCTTTATTAAAGAGATTGTTAAATTACATGGAGTTCCTACTTCTATTGTTAGTGATCGTGATCCATTGTTTACTAGTGGATTTTGGAAGAGTCTTTAAAAAGCTTTGGGAACGAAGCTTAATTTTAGCACCGCTTATCATCCCCAGTCCGATGGACAAACTGAACGTGTGAATCAAACTCTTGAAGATCTTCTTCGTGCATGTGTTCTTGATTATGGTGGAAGTTGGGAAGATCATATTTCTCTCGTTGTGTTTTCCTATAATAATAGTTTCCAATCTAGTATTGGTATAACACCTTTTGAGGCACTCTATGGAATACCATGCGGATCTCCTTCTTGTTCGCTTGAGGCCGGTGAGAGGCTGGTTTTAGGTCCAGACTTTATTCGTGATTCCACAGAAAAGATTGACCTTATTCGTCATAGGATGAAGGAAGCCTAGAGTAGACAAAAATCCTATGCCGATAACCGAAGAAAGAGGTTAGAATTTTCTGTGGGTGATTTGGTGTTTGTTCGTGTTTCACCCATGAAGGGTGTTGTACGTTTCAGTCGATCGGGAAAGTTAGCGCCTCGATATATTGGGCCATTTCCTATCACCGAACGTATTGGTTCCATGGCTTATCGCCTTTTATTACCGGCTCAATTTTATGCCATTCATGACGTGTTTCACGTTTCTCAATTACAGAAATGCCTTCGAGATTCCGATTCTATTCTTGAGCCCGGTGTTGTGGAAGAAATTAAAGTTTCGCCGAATTTAACTTATGAGAAACATCCTATTCGTATTATGGCTTCGGAGGTCAAATGCCTTCGAAATAAAGATGTTCCGCTTGTTAAAGTTCAATGGTCCTCAAATCCTAAGGATTGCTCTTGGGAATCTAGAGAATTCATCGAGCGAACACATCCGGACTTACTTTCTCATGCTCTTTGAGGTGAACTTCTTATTTCAAATTTCTCTTGTGTTGAATATGCTTTTATGGTTGTTATTATATATTTTCTTCTTAAATATTGCGAGGACGCAATTTCTTTAAGAAGGGGAGTCTGTAAGAACCCGCATATTTTACGATTGAGTATTTAAATATTTTATTTAAATATTTTATCGTTAGTCGGATTATAGTCCAAAATGTTACTTTTTGCATACGGTCGAATTAGGACTCGAGACCACTTCCATTGAATTCAAAATGCCATTTGCGATCTTTTTGAGTATAAACTTTGATGTGTTTGGAGTTAGTGAAATTTTTCCACTTTGATCTTAGGGCTTTGGTTTTGGTTGAGCCTATTTACCTCACTTATTAGCTCAGTCCCAACCCTCTCCTCTTTAGTACTTCATTTCTAATTCCTAACATTCATGCTTCAATGAAAATGGAGAGTGGAATGGAAAATTAAAACTCCAAACCCTAATTTCCATTAGCAAATCCAACATCTAACTCCAAATCTAAAGAGAAGATATTGGTAAGCATCATCTTCTTCTTCTCCAACTCATTCTCCTTTCAATTTTCAGAAATTCCTAAACCTAACTTTGGGAATGTTCTTCTTTTGAGCTTAGATTCAAGCTCATTTGGGTTGTGTTGAAGTGTGGTTGATTCTTCCTTTGCTTTTGAGCTTCTCCTTCATAGATTTTGTGTAAAGGTGAGATTTTTATCTCACATCTTTGTCTATAACTATCTTTGATTGTTGGGTATGAATTCCTAACACTTATTCATGTGCATTTGATTTTGATTTGGATTGGTTTTGTGAATATTCCAATTTTTAGTGTTTTGGGTTCAAATCTTTAAAGATCCTAACTTTGATGTTTGAACATTTTTTTGGTGATGCGTCGAGGAGCCAATAGGACCGGGTAGCCGATGGGCGTAATCCCTTAGCGTCCGTGCTTGAACGGTTGCGTATTGGGAGAGTTTGCACTTCAATTAATAGGGCAAAAAAATGCATGGCATCAGGTTCGGCCGACCGAACCCCCTGGGCCGGTCGACCGAAGCTGTAGCCAAAACTTTCTATTTCTAGTTCGGTCAGCCGAGTCACGGAGTCTGGTCAACCGACCTACTCCTATTCTCCTATTTCCCTGTTTTGCCTATTATGCTCATTTTTCTTTGCTTTTCCAATTGTTAATCGATTCTTCTTCTCCGATTAGTTGTTATCACCTTTGTCGACTTTGATAACTTCTAATTTTGAAATTTTTGGGTATTTCCATTTTGATGGATTCGGAATCAATTTCTTTGGATTCAATTCACGTCTTCAAATGTGAATTTTAGTGATTGATTGTTTCTACAATCATTTTTGCGACTTGTCACTTTCAAAAATATAAAGGTTTTCAGTACTAGTAGTAAATATCAAAATTCTTTCATCAAAACGATTTCAACACTATTTTATTACAAAGCTCGTTTCTTAAATCGTTTTTCAGCCTGCTAGCATATACAAACCTTTACCTCATTCGTATGAGAAATCTAATTAAACGGCTAAGTAAAACAAGTGGTATCAAAACGCTTGTGTTCACTTCGTCGGTTAATTCTTAGACTTGTTCGATTGAAACTCTTGTGACAATTTTCTAGTGGAGATCTACAATTTGTTCGTAAATATTTAGGTTAAGCTAATGGTTATGGGACATGAAGCTAAGCTCATATATTAACTAGCTTAGTGTAATTGACACTTCTTGATGATCGACGATAATCATTTTTGTGATTTAGACTAGCAATATGCGATGTCTCTTTGTCTGCGAGGGAGACCAAACCCCGTTTCTGTGGAGCTTCGGCTCAAATTGGTGGGGTAGCGACCCATGGCCTTCGGACCGTTTTGTGGAGCTTCGGGTCAAAATTAATGGTTAGCAACCATGGAATAGCGTTCCGTTTTGTGATACACGTATTGGTGAGCTTTCATGCTCCCGTTTTGTGATAGCCTCCCCCTTTTTGTGATTTCTGGACTTCCATTGATGATTTCTAGAATTTGTGTTTCACACATTTTCGTGATTTTTATTGATATGTTTTATCAATATTTGTGCATTGGTGAATTTGTGTGTCATTAACTTTTTGTGAACGAAAATATTGAGTATGACATTCCTTTTTGATCTTTGAGAAGATTCTTGTGATATTGATTAATCCCTAGTTGATTTTCAATTACATACTTATCACAGTATGGCTTTATGGTTATCATATGTTATGTCATATCTCTTATTCTATATCATTTTATCTGATATTTATAGCTAGACTGATCCGTTTATTATTTTCTTATTAAATAATACTCAGGTCAGACCGAGATGTAACAGGTGCTTCTACTTGACTTCACATCTGGGATTATCACCTTGGCTTTTGGCTAACTACTTAGATTAGTAGTTTTTGTTGTATACATTTGAGATATAAACTCATTGACGTATCCATATTCTTTTGTCTAGCACTTGTAGCTATTCTTTTGTGACATTGTGGATCTTACTTGACCGCTACTCTGATGTACACTTTCATGTGATATATATATTCATATATATTTCCGCCTTTGTGATATGGATGTCTGTGACTGGTTTGTGTTAAGCTTATTTCTATATTTGTTTCCGAAGAATATATATAGCCACCGGGTAGTAGCTTTGAGTTTGTATCGGTATGTCGGATTTCCTCCTGAGACCAAATGCATGTTGTACTATGTGACATATCGATGCTCGCACAAAGCAATTACACGGATGGTCGCTCCTCAACAGCCTTATTCTCCGTGCTAGTTAACGGCATTACCCCGTAGTGTCCTTGGCTAGAGTGGGTATAGAGGTGGGGCGCCATAGCCTTCCCCTACAGAAGCCTCTTGCAACTATAAAGCATACTCCAAATTCCATAACACATCCCCCATACCTTGCCTATCGACTCCACACTATGCCACACACTTCTCTGCTGCCTCCACAAACTTCTTCAACGATGCGGGACTTATTGTGTCTACGGTATTCATATCAACTATCTTCTCTACCTGCCCTTTCCTATTCCAACTCGTTGCCCATTCTGCTAAGTTCGCCTGATCCCTTGGAAGCGTAGGACTCAAAGCTGGCCTTGCACACAACACCTCAAAAAGTACAACCCCAAAAGAATACACGTCAGACCTATCAATCAGTTGCTATGACCTGAAATATTCAGGGTCCAAATACCCAAAACTTCCTTCCGCGGCAGTGCTTACATGTATCTATTCTAAAGAAGAACCTGTCTTAGACAACCCGAAATCCGCTCCCTTATCACCACTAATCTGCAATATATTGCAGAATGTTTTTTTCATAGTAGGGTGAAAACATATTCCAATGCATAAATAATTAAATAGACAGATACTTATTTTCATGTTCTAATATTATGTAAATATTAAAATTTTGTCAAGCAACGTGTTAACTATATGGATGAGGAAAACATGGCCCATTGCATTAGGTATGTTATTGTCATCATCTAATGTACGAACTGGATTATAGCATCGACTCAATAACTAATTTCAAAATAATTTATTTACTCAAATTTTAATAGATTTTAGAACCTATAGCAAGCGCACATAATACTGTATATTTGACATGTATGATATATAGCGTTTTACTAGCGATATGAAATAATAGGCGTGGTCAGTAAATTGAGAACATATAATAACTAATTTGATAGAAACATCTGATAGATCATCACATGTGTTTTTTCATATATTGAACCACCATTAGTACTTTTTAGTGCAGTGCTCGGAAGGATGATTCAAGTGACTTTTGTATAAAAACGTATCAATACATGCTCATATTATAGTAAACACATGAATAAAAGACCAAGGAAAAAGATGGGATAATAATGCATTATGAATAATGTTCGAATGAAGTTTGTTTTTCTTTACAATATATTTGTACTGAAAAATGTATTAAACGGAGAAGTCTAATTGTGTTAATAAATGAGGCATGAACTTTGGATAAATAGATTATTTTTCCTGTAGTAATAAATTGTGTAGTAATCTTGGTTTCTTGTCCAATAAAAGCATCAATATTCTATAAATTTTATTAAGATTGTTATGACGTGCAAAGTTATGTAGGACCTTTGGATTATAAATTTACGACAGCCATGTAATCCACATTTACAATGGTATTCAACAATATTTTTTTACATGTCAACAAAGCCTAAAATTTGAGATACACCCTACCAAAAATGTGAAATTTATAAACCACTTTTATCAACCACTTACCTACAAATGACTCTTCACATGTACCCGACTTGCATCCTCAGACTGGTTAAGGTGTTGCTCCTATACAAGTACGAAAATACATATTCAATTTGTAAAAACTATATATTCAAATAAACTGATGCTAATTATGAAGATTAAAATGCTTACTATTATGACTATCCAATAGCTCGGATACCTGCACAAATTAACAGTTTTGCGAGTTTACATAATCTGTATCATAATATGTTCCAAATAAGAAATCTTGCTATAGAAAATATTCAAAATAGACAGGATCGTATGCCTTGTGTTTGCATTCATCCTTTTTGAAAAGTCCATATACACAGTTAGAACCTCATGATGTATCAAAGCAATAATATATTGGTAAAATTATAGTTTAAATTGACTATTAACTCATCAAAAGAAAACTAATGCAGAACCAAAGGCTTGGGAAACTATATATACACTTGATACACCCATGCCCTAAATATGAAAGATGTAGGGCTTGAAATGAAAAGGAAAGAGGACCAACCTTTAATCATAAAATATTCAGATAAATATATCTACATACCAATATAATGATTCAAAGTGGAAAGAAAATAATATGAGACCCATACTTGATATACGACCTTATGTTTTGGAATATACTCAAGTGCAAGTTCTTGTGAATCTTTCATCCCTGTACACAAATATAAGCAACCTAATGTATATATAAAAAATTTTAAAATCTGATACCCAAAATGAAATAAAAACCTATGCTTTGCACGAAATCAGCATGGAATTGAAAATTGTATAGCATAATACATAAGCACATTGGTATCGAATATAGTTAACCAAGGAGTATAAGCTTCATTGTTTAGGCATTATAAAGCCATTAACTTCAAGCTAATTTTAGTTCAACTGATATTTGCTGCTTGAAGTGATCAATGAGTCACCTTAAACCAAGTACTATCCTGCTATATAAATCAAAAGGTTATTTGCAGTTTATCATAAGTCATGGCACATAAACATCATGCATCCCAAATCAAAATAATGCATATCAACATCTTGTCTTATCAATCAAAAACAGAGGAGAGCTAGTCAAGTATAAATTGTTCGGAAGAACAGGAATGCATTGAGATTAAATTATTTGTAGCAGAAAACAGAAATCTAGAAAGCTATTAAGTAGTGCAACATGATCGAAAACCAAAGTTATTTACTACAAATAATGCATAGATATTAAGAATCTGCTGCACCTCTATAATCTTTGAATTCCCAAGAAAATCAATTCCCAATCAGTAAGCATACATCGTTTTTACCTATAAACTTACCCTTTGGCAACGATTGTAATCCTAAACAATGTGTTTATCGTAATTTGAAGATGAAAATGTATAGAAAAAAAATCAATTGATAGAACTGAGAATTAAAACTGGACTCGATGAATTAAGTTTCTTCAATCCTCAAAATGGACATGCTCCTGCCTAGGGTCAGAGGCTAGTGCTTCAGTTGAGTCAAAGTTGTAGTCACTGTCGCAAATTTTAAATTTTCTCAGCACTTGGTTCGAAAGAAGGTAAGCTGAGAAAAAAATGAAAACTATAAAACGCGTGAAAGTAATTAAGCTAGCATAAAATTGGTGGAAGAATAAGGCAAATCCCAAAACATTATTCTGCCTGTCCAGAACTATTTCAAACTAACTGCTATGCAAATCAAAACTTATCAATCAGGACATGTTAACCATTAACGAATGTGAGTAATGTAGTAATGAAGCAGAAACAAATGAACACTTACTTTTTGAACATAACTCGGTAATTATGCTTTCAAATGGGTAAGCATCGAACTCAAATATCCAACAATACCAAACAACAACTACCAAACGGTAAGATTGAAATCGAAAAGTTTTATCAATAAATTTCAAAACAAATCAATAGTAGCGGATGTAACAAAGATTAGTTTAGTATGCACAGTTTGGGTTATCTGGTGCAAAAAAAAGACAAAAAACTGTTCAATCGAAACTTCACAAATAAAGAACATGTTAATTAATCAACAAATAATGCGTAATTCTCATGCATAAACTAAAACTAAAGATCGATGAAGTGGAATTTTAAGAAGGAGATTTTAGAACGTTAGGGTATACCTAGTCCAGATCCTTAGTTCAAGCACGAATCCCCATGAATCAAGCTAATTTAGTGTGCTATCAGCAAGCTGCAGTGGTTTTATGCTATCAATCAAGGAAAGAGGTTCAAAGAGAAGTACACCATCGAGAAGTTTCATGGCGACGCAAAAGAGGGCAGAAGCGGAAGCCCTAAGTATTTACTTTATTATTGAAGTATCACCTTTGTGCAACTTGAAATCATCCATTGGTTTATCGCCCGCCTTCTTCACTAGGATAATTTTATTTTTCCATGGTTTCAGTTGTGAATGAGAAAAAGGAACCGACGGATGGGTTGGAAAAATGGGTGATAACATGCAATAACTAACCTCCAATTGTTGTTCAAATGACAAAAATGTTCTTATGTGAACTAGACAGTATTAAATGAAGGAGGATAATTTTGGAAATGCCAAAAAGGCTTCATTTTGACCCTTTGACCCGGGGTTTTGCTTCATAGTATATATATATATATATATAAACAATTGTATATATCTTGTTTTTAGTTTTAGATTGAAAAAGTAGATAAGGAGAAGAACCATTTGTTAAAATAACCGCTTTGCATGGCTTTCTTAAAAAAAATTATGCTTAAAATAAAATTTGCAAACAATTCTACACGCTCTGGTATCGTGCCCTTAACCCTTGTTTTTATTTGTTTTGCACTGTTGGTTGCTTACATTTCAAAATTTTCAAAAACATAAACAAAAATCCATTCGTAGTTGCATCGTTAAATCTCTTTTATTTTCAGTTTGTATTCATATCATCTTATTTTCTTTTCTAAGGGAAACACCCCAATCCGCATAAGGTGGGGGATTTCATCACTCCTTCATTGGCCCTCAAACAGCATTCCATCTTAAAACTGAATTAATAATAACGGTTAGACATTAGACTTAAGGGTGTCACGAGCTCACCTAAGGCTTAATTGTATATTAACAAGTTGTCCTCTTTCAATAAAAATTTTTTTTGTAAACATTTCTTAACTTAGTTTTCTAAAATCTTTTGAAATTTTTCAATCAAAAAAAAGTCCAAAAAAATATAATAATCTTTTCAAAAAAAATTGAAAATCCAAAAATCAAATTTTCCTTTTGAAAAATAAATTCCTTTTGGTAAGTAGTTTTCCTTTATAAAAAAATCAAAAAAAATTCCAAAAAAAAAGAGTCTTAAAAATGTCTGAATTTTCCAACTAACTAGAATTTTACAATAATTATGAAAATCAATATAATACATATAATTTCACACCAAATTCTTATGGATATTTTAATGACAACTATTGTACAAAGTACACACAACTTGAATTTTAAAACACAAAATTTTCAAAATGATGACCAACCCTCAACTCTTGAAAATAGCATTGAAATTATTTCGTCTTTGCTTGAACTCCCTACACAACAAAATCAAACGATAAGTGATTTGTGTTATATTTATGCAATAACTCAGTTCAAGGATTTCAAAATGATCAAAAATTGAATTCACTTCAAAATTCAAATGATTTCGATTATAACCCATGCCAATTCAATTTCGAACTCTAAAATGAGTTTCAAAATCAAAATGGATATAACCTTTTAAATGATTTTGGCAATGAGAATAATTTCAATTATGGTGCAATGGATAATTTTTGTTCTCAACAATTTCAATTGAAAATTCTCTAGTTAATAATTATAAATTTGATTTTGTTGAGCAAATGGATGAAATTCATAAAATCACGTAGATTTGTTGTTTGAAACATATATGAGGCAACATGAGAAATGAAATCAAATCTCAAAGTGTGACAAGTCAAGTGATAATCCACCTTTTACCAAAATTGACGATTTTCAAATAAAAACTTTTGTAATTGAAAACGGCTATCTTAATGAAGTTGTTGTAAATGTGGTAATTGAGTTAGATTTCAATTCTTTTGAGAGTGTGGAACCAAATTTAAAAATTGATCTTCCTTTTCTCGATTTTGAAAAATTGAATACAACTACATTGGATTTTAGAATTGATACATGCAATGAAGTTATTGATAATCCACCTAAGGAAGGCAAATTTTGTGAACAAAAATTCATTGAACTTTTCAAAGATGAATTGTTGAATTCTGAAGGGGAAGATTTAAATCACCATTTTGATTTTGAAAACAAAAATTCTGAAGAAGTTTTCAATGATAAGTTTGAATTCCAATTTGGTGAAATTAACTTGAACTTCAGCCAATTGTTTATCAGCCCCAAAAAATCATCGAAAATAAAACAAATTATACAATTTTCAATAGCATGACATTCATTTTTCCAAATCAACATTCAACTTTGGAACCTTTTATTCTTTTCTGTGCTTAAGCTATGTCTCTCATACTTGACGAGACAAATGAATTGGTCTTGGAAAACCGTTTCATCTACTCTTTAAAAGTATATTTTCTGATATCGTGCAAATAATAATCATTTCGTTTTCATGTAAATATAGGTCATAATTTTATTTTTATTTTTCTCCTTTCACTTGGGTTGACTGTCGAGACGCAGTCAAAATCAAGTGTAGGGGGAGTCTCGTCTTTATTTATTATTTTCCATGTTATTTTGTTTGCATTTTCTTTCCAAAACTCAAAATTCCTAAAAAAATCCCAAAACAAATTTATTTTTAGCATTTTATTTATGTTTAAAGAAACACCATAGAATAAGTACATGTTTTGGTTATTAAATTGAAATCTTTGAAAAATTATTTGTCTTAACAAAAATAAAAGTAAAATTTAATTACAAATAATGATGGTTTAACTAGTATATAGGAATGTTCATAGATGATAATTATGAAGTATATCCTAATTGAAATCTTTGTTTAGTAAGTGGTTGATCTAAAGTAAAGGTGATAACATTTTAAATCTTCTAAGTTAAGTGATATTAAGATGATATTGTAAAACTCTCTCTTTCAATAAAAAAAAAGAAAAGAAAAAGAAAAATCTTATTGTATTTTATTAACACCTAGAGTCATGTGTTCACACGCAAGTATGTACACGCGCCATGCTCTATGCCCTTCTCACGTAAGCCCAAAAGTCAGTGCATGATCAGTATATCTGGCTCGGCTTTTCTGAGTTAGGTGTATGTATATAAAAATTCTTTTGTTAATAACGCCTACAGTCAATAGGTGTACACATTTGTGTGTACACTCGCCACGCTCTGCATTCCCCTCACGTAAGCCCGAAAGGCAGTGCATGGGTCATATATCTGGCCTCGATTTTTTGAGTTAGGCATATGTAAATATTGTTAATATCAATAAAATTTTCAAATAAAGAGAGAGTAAGCAATTGAAATCTAAGCACTATTTTCACTTATTTGATTTGACTTGTTATTCAAAAGAAATGAAAATACCGCTTTGAAAAACTTTGATTATCACCTAAGGATCCATTTCATAGTTGCACATGTTATCAACCGAAACAACTAGCCAAACTGGAGTCTAATTGTGATGACTTAATTTTTATTGGAAATTTTGATGAGTAAAAGGACTTAAGTTTCTTGATAATGACCAAAACTTATATTTAACTTATTTTTGTCAATTTGAAAGAAAATTCTTCATTCGTAAATATTTTCAAAAACTTGTATCCATATCTTTGTAAATAAATCTTGCATTTTGGAATTTCTCATGTTGCATTTGGATTTTATAGGTAATATCCACTGAAAACTCTCACGAGACAACACTCATCCTACTAGGTACACCTAGAGGTTTGCATACGCTCAATACGATCGTGTTTCCTACGAAAACAAATTTATCTTAGTTTTAGTTTATTCGAGGATAAAAAAAAGATAAGTGAAGGGGTATTTGATATGCACGTAAATGTGCATATTTTTACTTCTAATTAAATAAATTAGTATATAGGGTGTTTAACACGTTTAAACCAAAATTAAAATTATTTTCAAATCATCATTTATTCATCTTCATATAGGGGCAAAATGGTCATTTTTTGCCTATATTAATTTGAGAAAATTTACTTGGACATTTTCATATTATTTTATAGGAATCTAAATGGAAATATAATGAAGGCTACATGAAAAATATGCATGCACAAGAGAATACAAGAAAATGAAGATGGAAATAATTCATTTCATGCAACATGGAGGACGCCACATACCCACATACCATGATGTACAATTAAGAGCTAATGCACATGCTAATAAAGATTAAAGTTATATGCACATGTAATGGTAGATGATGCTCCTGCTAATGACAACTTGGAGGCCACACTTCCTCAAGGGTATTTTAGGTAGTCCCCAAGAACATGGATTAGGGTTTTAGGTTTGTATAAATACCCATATGTTCATGTAATTAATCTCTTAGCCTCCTCTTTATTTAGTTTAGTTTTAGGCTCAAAAATAAATATAGCTCTCTTCTTCTATTTCATGGCTACATAGCCATTTTCTTCTATTATGTAATTTATTTTTATGTAGTGTTAATTCATGCTTTTTCTATTTATATGCTCTCTCCTTTTATGTTAGTAGCTTAGTTTCATTTCTTATGCAAGTAGATTAGCTTTTATTTCAGTTTAATTAGCTCTCTTTGTAATTAGCTTGCATTTTCTTCTTGTTTTTGTTTCATGTTGAAATCAACATTTATTGAAATGATTACAAATATAAGAGGCTAAACCCATTCAATTTAGGGGTAATGAAGCTGTCTTAATCATGTAGATTCAATATTTTGCTAATTTTTGATCTCATTTTATGCTTAATGACAATGTTTGAATGGGTAAAATTTTGTTGTTTTAGCTTTAAATTTGATAGCCTATATTGTTGACACCAAATAGGCTATGGTTAAGCATACAAAAATACATATTTCCTCTTCATCTACATATGATTGTGGTAATGAAGTTAATATTAAAATAAAAATTTGTTGGCCTATATTTCTAATCGATAATAAATAGATCATGCATAGAATAGATTTTATTTTCAAGTTCATTGTCATTTTCATGATAGTCGAAAAAGTGGTTTATAAGTATGTTAAAGTTTGATGGCTTACGTTTGATTAATTAATAACACAAATAAGTCATACTTATGATAAACATATCAACTAAATTTACTAATGACCAAAAGAGAGGTCATGATTTCATATATGATGATTTATGTGATCTTGAGAAGGTCATTGCCTCTAAATTGTCTTCTACTCTCATATTTTTGTCCACTTTCTTTTGTTAGTTTTCTACATTTTTAGCTTAAAACAATTTCAAACTCTTGGTTAATTTGATTGAGCAGAAATTTAAAATCAATACAATTCCCTGCGGATCAACCCGTACTCGCATATGTGCTACAATCATATGCCGCGCGCTTGTAGTTATTTTAATATAAATTTGATCGTCTATTTCTAATCCGATAGAAATTTAGCCGATTAAACAACAATCAACGGGCAAGCATTGGTAGATTTTATTGCCAAGTTTACAATACGAGATAATGAAGAAGTTACTCTAGAAGTGGAGGTACACTGGATGTTGTTCATCGACAATGCATCTAACAACTTTTGCTCGGGGGCAGGATCCGTGCTCCAAATCCCCGAAGGACGATCCGTTTGCTATGCCTTACACTTAGAATTCCTTGCAACAAACAGCGAAGTGGAATATGAAGCATCAATAGCCAAGCTGAAAGTTGTAAAGGAACTCGAGATAAAGTCCATACACATCTATAGCGACTCTTAGCCAGTCATCTATCAGGTGAGAGGCAAATATCAAGCCCGAAGAGAACCTCTCCCCGTATCTATCCAAAGTGCAGGAATTGCTGAACAACATCAAGCATTATATATAACTCATATCCTGATGGAACAAGACATGAAGGTGGACTGCTAAACTGGCCAGTTCCGGAGAACCTCAGTCGCTGGGACCGGTCCTAGTTGAAACTGTAACTGTTCCAAGTATGGGCGAGATGGATGTCAACTGGATTTTCGAAATGATCGAAGAACCAGAGAGACGGATGGCACCGATCAAGGACTATCTGGTCAAAAGAACACTCCTCGTAGACAGGAATCAATGGAAAAAGCTCCTTCGAAAGGCACCACGGTTCATAATAAAGGATGGAATACTCTATTGAAGGGGATTCTCTATCTCCTTGCTCATGTGTGTGACCAACGGCGAAGCATGAAAAATCTTCAGAGAAGTTCATGAAGGTGACTGCAAAGATTACACCGAGGGGCAAACCGTAGCAAAGAAAGTTCTCTGATATGGGTATTTTTTGCCAACGGTCAACCGCAATGCAGTAGATTATACAAACAGTGCGACCAATGCCAAAGACTGTGAAAGATCAAAAGAACTCCTTCTACCGGGCTAACTTAGAAGGTCGGCCTATGGCCATTCACAATTTGGAGAATCGATTTGATTGGTGTATTGCCAATAGCTAGAGGAGGAGCCAAATATGCTATCATTGCTATTGACTACTCTACCAAATGGGCCGAAGCGGAACAGTTGGCCACTGTTACCATAAAGAAAGTTATTGACTTTATTACTAAAGACAATATTTGCAGGTTTGGAGTGCCATAAAAAACCATTATAAATAACCGGACTTAATTCAAAAGCATTAAATTTAAAGACTTTTTCAAACGCTTTCGAATCAAGAAAAGCGTTTTCGCTATTGCACATCCACGGGCAAATGGACAAGTGGAGACAGTAAAAAAGATCATCAAGTCCACCATCAAAAAGAGGCTAACTAAGGCTAAAGGAAATTTGGTTAATGTACTTCCACTCGCACGATAGGCTTACGAAACAATGCACAAATATGCAAATGGGAACTCTCCATTCGCCTTGGCATATGGTTCAGAAGAAATGATTCCAGTTGAACAAGAAGTCCCCTCTCATCGAAGATGAAACTTCAATCAAAGGTAGAATGAGCAGCTCTTACTCGAGTCGCTAGATATGGTCTATGAGAAGCGGAAAGAAGCCAAGCTAAGGACCGCTGCTCTTACTCGAGTCGCTAGATATGGTCGATGAGAAGCGGGAAGAAGCCAAGCTAAGGACCGCCGCTCATCAGAAAAGGGTCAGACGACATTTTCACTCCAAGGTCTGTACCTGTACTTTTGAAGTAGGAGACCTTGTTTATAAACGGTTCTACCCTGTACTAGGAACATACAGACCAAGGTAGGAAGGGCCCTATGTAATCAGCCAGATGCTAGGGGATGTCACGTTTAAGCTAACAACCATTGATGGAACCCATATTCCCCATGCTTGGAACAGTGAATTCCTACGTCATTACTTTATCTAGGACTATCTTATATATTTTCTATTTTTGCAAATAATCCATCCTGGGATACCGTAGGCGTTGTAAATAGGAAAAACTTGCCTAAATTTTATTTCAAATTAATTAGGTTGCTTTGCTTTTGGAACTAATAAAACTGTGTTCACATAAGTAACCTACCAAGTCGACAGAGTCAAATCGACTTAAAACCATCCAATTGCTACTTGAGATAGTAGAACAATGCTCATGTATGCTCTATCTACCCGTTGAGTTTATAGAAGCAAATCGGCTTAAACCATTGATCAATGGAACTCGATCCCTGCCTTCTACGAACCGGTGTTGCTCCTGCGACATTGGGAAGGCCCGAATCACAATCGTGCATTTCGTAAGCCATGCACTCTCAAACTACTGATTAATGATACATGATCCCTGCCTTTTAAGAACCGATGTTCCTTCGGCAATACTGAGAAGCCCGAAACAAAACCGCGCATTTCTTTATTCGTGTACTCTTAGACCGTTGGATCGACGGAACTCGATCCCTACCTTCTAGGAACCCTTGTTGCTTTGGCGGCACCGGGAATGCCTGAATCAAAACTATGCATTACGTAAGCCGTGCATCACCTCTTGGATTTTGGAATCACGTCCAAGCAAACACAATCACTTAAGTTATGCATCTCATAAGCTTCTCACCGCTTCTAGGTTTGCAAAACTACGACCGAGCAAGGCTTGATCCCACCATGCACATTTTGTAAGTAGCATACTACTACTTGGATCAGCAAAATTGCATCCAAAGACGAGGAACTCTCGTATTACAAAACCCACGCATCACCTCCGAAGCTAAGGAAAAAGCACTCTAAGAAGCAATATGTGTGCACAATAGCCTAAACATAGGCATTGAGACGGAACCACTTAGCAATATTTCAAGTAATTGGTGTTGCTCAAACATCACCAATCACTTAGTGAAATTTTTTTGTGCTTAAATCATTTGTCGTAAAGCTACTAAAGAACTTAACAAATATCTCATGTCAGAAATCAAAATGGGATATCTAAAATAAGGATTAAAACCCGAAGTTGATAAACCTAACCGGGGGCATCTAGAAGACTAACAGGGGCACCTAGTCTCGTATCAAGTGTTCAAAGTAAACAGTCCCGTGAACTAAGGGGCACACACAAAAACTTAACCAAAATAGAAAATACTCCACAGTTCAGTTACCCCAAACAAATAATTTTGGCAGTAATTACCGGACTATATAAAACAATATAGGAAAAGTATTAATGACTACTTACATGTACAAAATCATGCTGAATAAAATACAGTGGTATTAAAAGGCAACAGTGAATGAAATATGGATAAGTTAACAAGATAAATTAAAATCATAATTTCAACAATTTTATCACTAATAATATTTTTCATATACAACAACAAACAACAGGGGCCATACCCGCACAATGTCGGCTAAGGAAAGGAAAATACAAACACCGGCACTTGTACAAAAAGCAAAAGCTCCGCTTCTGGAGTACATGGATAGATGATGGCTTCTTGTCATTACCTCCCATGCTGCCTTTCCCGCCTCTGATCGGCAACTTCTCAAGCTCCTCTAACTCCCCTTCCAGAGTAGTTTCACTTTCGGAAACATTGCCACCAGTAGACCATATTTTGCCTTTGTGTTTGCTGGATTTGTTAGAACTTTTCGATGGCCTTTTTGGCTCTTCAACCTTCTCCTTCTTCACCGCTACCATCTACTACTCAGTCATCGACTGCTCGATCTCTACTTTGTCTAGTTGGTGTGCTTGATCTGCCTGCTCTCGTGTGTCAGTAGCTGCCAAGCTCTCCTCTAGAGATACAAAGAGGTCATCCAAACCTTGCAGCGCTGCAATTTGCTCTGAGTGCTGATCAGGGTACGATTTGGGTGAAGAGACAATGGTTGATTTGGTAAGAATAGTAGTAGATCCGGAACGATGAGGAGGAGGTAGCTCGACAGGAAGAGAGGTATGATCTATAATATCATAATAAAGGGCGGTTATATCGACAATTTCATCCAGAATAAACTGGAAATCTCTGAACACGGAAGAGATAAGAAAGTTACCTATGATGGGTATCTGCTCATGCATCACAACTTCGAAGCCCTCTTTTGATGGCTGCATAATCACAGGAGAAGTAGGAACAATCAGCATGATGATGTAAGGATGACACCAAGACCCGAAGGAACTGCTCTACTAAAGCCTTAACGGCGGTCGCGGCATCAATAGCTAATCTCTCCCTCTCCAGCCTCAAGATCTCCTTGCCCTCCTTGAAATCTTGATGAGACTCTTTGTTTAGATATGCTTGAACCAATTCCTCTTTATTGTAATGGTTTTCCATGTCTTCAAATCGGGCTAGAATTTCTTCCCAGACTACGGCCAGTGTACGAGGAAACAACGAGCCCAAATAAATAAGAATTCCTTGATGAAGCACAGAGTTAAAATAAAACCCTAAAATCATAACATCCAAGACCTTCATCTTCTTTGTGAAGGTATCTTGAAACTCTGAAAAGCTGGCATCCGTGTTAGCCTTCTCTATCGTCAGCCGTTTCTTCTCTGTATCCAAGTTCAAGACTTGATCGCAATGTGAGGCGATCACTTGAGCATGCACGACGATGGTTTTCTTCTGTATCTCAACCATGCCTCGCTTATCTTCAGCTGTTCTTTTAATGCAACCTTATTTGCATGGCACTTCTTTTTCTCATCTCCAAATATGATTGCAACTCGATTAGTGCCTTAAGCAAAGAAGCACTTGTACTCTCCCCCTTGAGGGCGTCATCTCTCTCTTTCTTTAGCTTTCGATTTCTGCGCCGTGATCCTCAAACTACGTTTCATACTCATCCTTTTCAAACTCAAACGAGAGGATTTCTTGGCAGTTGTTTCGGTTAATAGTAGATAGCTGTATGCATAATTTTTTCCATCCTTCAGCTTGCTCCAAACTGCTATAAATTGCTTAGAAATAGGGTGAATAAGATTCGGCATGAACTGACTTCGGATTGGGCTTATCAAACACAACCCCCTTTAAGAAAAAAATGAGGGAATGCAGCTTGTGGACACAGGGGACCAGCAGGAAGAATGTAAGGTGCACACCTAGAAATCTACGGAGTGGCAGTCATGACAGTATGGGTAGAATAGGTCATGGGACCAGAAGCAGGGACATTTATTCTAGTGGAAGCAGGAGGCTGTGAAGTGGATTCATGTTTTTGATCTATTTTCAGCCTCTTTGACGGATCTCGCCGGTCAGTCGTGCTCTTCCTCTTTTCGTCACCGCATCTCCTATCTCTGCCTTAATCTCTCTTGGCATGGCGACGCTCTTTCATATCTCTCCCTTTCTTTGTTTCCTCTCCTTGTTAGTCTCTTCGGGGAGTTAGTACTTGGAAGAGTGTCTCTATGTACGTTAAGACTCCAAAACTCGATCAATATCGTCGTAAAGACCATGAGACATGATTCATGTAGCAAGTGACAAAATGGCTTTAGGAAAGGCGTTCGATGGACTAAAACATTATAAAGAAAAATAATATAAAGTGTGTGATCCTAATGAAGTGTGTGTTGCAATTTAACAACCCTGGTGAAATATATAAAACAAATCAGTCACCAACTAATGTCAGAACCTTGCCTCTTGCAAGGGTGATCTGAGTAGACTGGAAAGGCAACCATTCCAAAGTAAAGTCGTCCATTAACTCATTCATATTCATAAAATGTTACTTGTATCTCCCAAATCAATGTTAGCTTCTCCTAGCAGAGAACTGGGCATAGGCTCGGTCTTGGGAGAAGCTGCCTCGATATGCACTTTTAAAGAAGGTGAGGGTGCATGACTAGGGCTTAATTCCGAAGCCTGGTCGTCTAATTTGATTTTACCCTCATTGATGTCCCAATCAATATCTTCCTTATTTAGAAGATGCTCCTCCCTGATTTATCCTTCCTCCTCCTCATTAATAAGCGGAGCCTAGCACTTTCATTGAATAAATTCTTCCTCTTTCTCTTCTGGAATCAAAGGCATTTTGGGTGGACTGTCGGCCCTGATTTGAATTTCAACCCCTTTAGGGGTCTCCTCTAACCCATCGGATGGGCTACTTTCCTCTTCATCATGATCATCATCCTCACGAAACAAAATAGGTTCGAGCTCTAGAATGGGAAGGAGCACTAACTAATCAAATGAATTTTCCAGGGTGTAAAAGCCCATATTGGCAAAGGTGCACATCCGTGAGCAAGAATCTAATCATGCATTCTGAGCATCAACCACTTTCAAGGTGTCGAGAATGGTGCTGAGTGTAGGGTTCTTGTTAATTTTCATAAGAACTTCAAGGAATTTGTGATTGTTCAATCATGAATAAAATGTACAATCATGTTAAGGCATCATATCCATCCGAAAGAATCTGAATGGGGGGCTAACTCCATGTTCACAAGGGTGGTCATCAAGAAGAGATTCAACGGAGGCACCGCTCCATACATGCACATATATCGATGGCAGGCCACGTACCCTGGAAGCGATTTATGGGCAAACTCTTCTCTTGAATGCAAGTGCATATCATCCTCCAGAATACCATATTGTGAGCAAATGCTTCACAGCGTCTTATTTGTAATAGTTATGGAAGCCTTTTCTAGAGGATCAAGTACGGCTCTGAAATTAGGAGGAGTACAGTCAACGATGGGCCCGATCGGAATCGGACGACCATATTGACATGTGGTCGAAGAAGCGGCAGACCCAGTCAAGATCGTTGATGATTCCGCTTTAGAATAAGGCGAGTTTCTTTCAATTGATCTGCGCAGTAAAGATTTACACGCCATTCTATACAATAAAGCTTGTGTTTAAAACGGTCAGGTATGCCTAATCTCTAAACTATAAACCCTTATGCGATCAACACTTGACATCCAAAAGATGATTGACGGGTCACAACCAATCGAATCCAAATGTTAGCTGAGGGCATGTGTAGTGTGAAATCTAAGCAAGAATGGGTCTGGTGTCCTAAACACTGCAAACGATCCATCTCATATAAATAGCCCATTCCCGCTAGGAAAAACGGTTCGTATTGTTTGTTAATTTAGTATTTCTATACTAACCCATTATCGATCAACAATCGATAACGGATCCATTGTCCGAAGTGACATTGACAGTCTTCCTATTCTAGGAACATTAGTTGTGCAATAACAAGACTGCTCTACTACAAGCAGCTCCCTATCAATACGTTCAAACTAAATGAAAATCTTCAGCATTAGTCGACTATAGTTTTCTACAGGAGGATAACAACATAAGCTATGTACAAGACAATACACCAAGCTGTTATCACTCTTCCAGAAAACCAAAATCAATCCCCAATCCCCACTATCTCCACTGTCAGTCCAAGTTCAACTCTAAACCCTACCAAAATATCCAACCCATGTTACCAACCTTTGAATGGGAGAATGCAATTTGATCTTTAGCTTAGAGGGATCCAAGTTAGGGCTTCAATCGGGTCAGATCAGTAGTCTTCATGAAGTTGGGGATTTTTGGTCGTGGTTCCTTATTCCAATCGTCAATAATGGCTTCAGGAGGCGATGGCTGATGGCGCAGGTGGTGGAGACCGCGACAATGGCTCCTTGATGGATGGAATGCTCGAATATGCTCGACCTAGGGTTTAAGAATTCAGACCTATTGAAGGTTGGCTCATATGAAAAAGGAAAGTGAACTGGAAGGGTTGGATCAGTTACATATATGAAGGCTGAGAAAATTTTCAAAAATTGCTCAAGCACTCGAATAAATACTGACCTGAATTATTCTACCTGTACCTCTCCAAGCTTCTTCAAGATAACTCCTTGATGTTCGTATGCATCCTAGAGATTATCAAATCAAGATCACTTCATAATCATGAGCAGTGAAGATCCACACTAAAAGCTGCATAGCTAACTAGCATATCAAAGAAAACTTCTCTAGATAATTCGACACAATCATCAATACTCCACAAAATGGGAACCCAGAAATTTCCAGTTTCAGAGCACACCTTGTTTCCAACGAAGGCATACTTTGTGGAGAAAATGTTAACTGGGATTTTAACCTAGTAGAATTCAATAGGAGTTAGAACATTTGAATTAAGCCAGAATGACATAAGACTTGACCAAAAGGCCTAAAACAACTAGAAGAGGGACTCTATGAAATATGAGACTAAAATACACAGTCTTTTAGGATCCGCACTGATCTGATCCAATTGGATAGGTATCAAACCAAAATATTGAATGGTGGTTGCTTCTAACCACTTGCATCATACTCCCATCTCTCTGCCCAGCTTATATATCAAGTTTTACAACATTCCAAGCATCCAAGTTCAAGAAGCAAAGACTTATCCAATTCAGACTATAGTTCAGTCAAACCATAGGTGAATCACCATTAAAACGCGTCAATAAGCTATGAAATTATATGGAGAGCATCACAACCAAGAAAGGAAGCCATCTGAACAGAAAGTGTAGAAAAATTGTATAACTATTTAGGTCGGTATCGATTTGATCCAATCAGATGGTACCGATCTGAATAGTTTGTCCTATAATATCAAATTTTCTTAAGCAACTTCTACATAATGGATATCGGCTTCTAGTAAAACGACCCTGGCCCAAATGCTCTCCAACTCGTATAAATATCATCCCATCTGCAACTGAAAAAGGATCTGATCTGATCTCTATTGAACTAACGACAACAACTATATCATTGTTTCTTCACTCTTCTTCTCCCATACAACAACCATTAAGGGGCAACTGAGATCCTTCCGGTTGTCTCTAAAAATGGGAATTTGATCTAACTTAGGAAAGAAGAATCATATTGTAATCGCAACTCCTTTATAATAGAAGAATACAAGCTATAAAGTGGATGTAGGCTTCATTAACAGCCGAACCACTATAAAAATCTCTTGTCACTTTACTATTTCTACTCTTTTTACATTTATTTTCTATGTCATTTGCTTTGAGAAATAGGGCTGGTGCTTTCACACTCAAACTAGGGTGTTGATCCATATTTTGGGTTAACATAAAGATATCAAATGGGATATATTAAACTTGCATGTCTAGAAACTCATATGCGGTATTTGAAAAGCCTTACGAATTATATCACGAATCTATTATATAATCCCCGAATTACAGGTCCTGGTATTCTATGATGCGTGATTCGATCAAAATTCGCATTTTATAGATTTGCATTACTAAACTGTCGTCTCATTCTTCCATTGTTACCTCCCGAATTAATATACTGCCGCGCTACCATTGGTCATTCAACCATTCACCCGACTTTCCCATTGGTCACATAGTGATATTTCTCTTTGATAATCTATCATTTAATAAATGAAGATGGAATGCAATGGCGGGATGGGAGTTTTTCTTCAAAGAAAATATGACAAGATAGGTGCTTATATATAAGCTGACCAAACAGACTAGCACTAGTCGCTTTTAACCTAGGTACTAGCATTAAGACACTCGAATTCCGTCAAGATAAGATTTTCGGTCATAGTTAGAAGCATCCCAGTCTCCGATAGTTTTTTAAGTATGTAGAAAAAGTCAACACTTTATGGTTGAGCCCAGTATACTAAGGGTTAATGGTAATTGAGAATGATTTTATTTGTATGTGTCTAATTAATGGGGCAATTAGTATACTGGCTTCGTCCCCTTCAGTTTAAGCTTAGTTTGTTTCTCATTCTAATTTCTAGGGTCAAAAAGTGCATTTGGTAAAGGTTGCTAGTAAGTCTTGATGGAATCGAATCTGAGTAAGTTATTCCCCTATGCTAGGTATTTGGCTCTCTATATTTATATTTAGGAAAGCTCAATATCTCCATGAACCCTTACCGCAAAAGTCAAGCTTTTCAATCATAAAGATGAAAGTTCCGATTCCATCCAATGAATCTTAGTCCTCCTAGGAAGCACTTGGATTAGAGGAGGGCGAAGGCCTTATTTCTCTCTGATTCACGAGCCTGTCCCTTCACTTGGACTCAGAGTGGATTCCTCTAGGACCCTGAGCTAGAAGGACTCTGAAGAAATTCTTCAAGGCGTAAAAATTGAGAAACCCTTAGTTTGAAGTAGGAATAACGGTACAAGAGGGAATATTGTTTCCATAAAGACCTAGAAAAAAGTTCATGAATAACATTAATCGGGAGCAAGTTAACCAGTGATTAGCCTATCTTCATCCTTTTTTGAACGAAATCAGAGGAATGTTTGATTATAACTTTTATTTTTGTATCTTTATCCTTACCTTATGCTTTACTTAAGACTAAGCCAATATTGTATGAATATAGTTAACCTCATTTGTTATAACTATTCTCAAATCTATAAAAGGAATTCTATTTTTTTTGTAATTTTCCACAGGTTAAGGTGAACCGATCATGCAAGCTTATGCATTAGAAGTGGTTCCATGTTCTAGTAGATCGATAATAGCAGCTGACAAAGGGAAGAAGGTCATCATGAAAGGTGCATTACTTATTTCTATCTTTCCTATACATAATCTTTTTATGATACGGGAGCATCACATTTCATTATATCTAGTAGTAGATTAACTATAGTTATAAACTCACATCGTGCATGACTCTATTATAGTGTCGAATCCTACTGAGGGATCAACCCATTCATCATGATTTGTCAAAACCTTAATTTAGTTATCTGAGGTGTGGAATTTGTATCGATCCAGAATTTGATCACTTTAAAATATACTATTTAAAGCGATTTTAAATATAAAATATGTAATGTTATATGATTCAAAAAATATTAGATAGGATTTGGAAAAAGAAGTATACACAAAAATAGTGACATTTGCCTATATCGACAACATGATAAAATGCTGATTTTAGAAAATTTAGTTTTAATGGTTAAATAAATTATTTTAATTAATTTATGAGTGTTTATATTTTTAATAGAATTATACAAATTTATTTTTAAGTTTGGTTTACATAAATAAATAGTTTAACTAAAATGTCAAAATATGACCGTAACACATTTTGTCGAAAAACGACGTTATGTCAATTAAAATTTGTCGCAGCGTTGTTGCACCTTTGTTTTCTTATATAGGAACATATATTCAAATAGTATAAGTATTAATTAATTTACTAATAAAGTTTACTTTTACTAAACATACTTAAAAAATTCTAGAATATAATTAAGAAAAACTAAGCACAAAAAGACAAAAATGTCATTTCAAAGCATAAGGTAAATATCAAATCGAAGAAACATAATTATTACTTCCTTTACTTAATATCTAAGTGAAAATGACATGAAGTAATAATTTGAAATGTGATGTTAAGTGTTAAAAAATAAGGTTACTTATGAAGAATGGTTATTTCGGTAATGTGGTAATTTCTTTTTTTATAAATACCAACCACTTTCTCACTTTTTTTCACACTATTTCTACATTTTTCTTCTTCCTTCTTGAAGCTCTTTTTAATGGCTTTTTCTTCTCTTCTATTGTAACATCCCACCTTTTCGCACGGTTTAAGCAGACACACGTGCCAATTCAAACCATACGTAAGGGCGGATTGTTATGGGATAAATAAGAAAACAAAGAAGAAGAAAAAACTAAACAGAATCTCACAGCGGAAGGATAAAATATAATAATCAAATATACAGTTCATGAAGCTGTTTTACAAAACCTTTGATTATATTTATACAATACATATCAGAGTACACATACCATATGACAATGCAGCGGAAAATATGAGTGTAGTGGAATATAACTAATAATAATAGTAAAAACTCCGTCTTCGTCCTCCAGAGCTAAAGTCTTCGATCCTGAAACGCTCGGACTGACCCGAGCGAATTGAAAAGACAAAACACTCGAGTCAGAACTAAAAGATCTTATATAAGTTAAATTATCAGAAATAAATATGAGTGCAGTAACTCAAGAGATGCTCGGGATTTACATCTCCTAAGGATCCGTTAAACTATTTACTATGTAGTATATTGCGCTATTATAATAGTGCCTAATTGTAAAATAAACTTACTTTTTAATAGCGTTAAGGGGTTACCCATATAGCCCTTAACACAAATAATGCCAATAGTCTATACAGTACCGTAATACCTCCTGATCGGGAAGCTACCAGAGGATACTCCATAGGTACGACACAAATAGAAACTCGTAGAAGGCGCGCTAGGGTAGGTGACACGACACAACTAGGCAATGACAGGGTAAATATACCAATTACGCTTCCGGGCTGATGGAAACGCGCAGCGCGCAGCTGCCGCCCACCTCGAACAAACTCTCCCCATCAAAGAAATAAAAAGTGAAGGTGGTCACCGAAAATCCAAAGTCTGAGTATAGTATCGAAGGGAAGTGTCCGATCAGAGGTGCTACCTCATTAACCCGTCGATCGCTCATGTTTTAGCCACCTTATGCCAACTCACGGGAGTAGGGTCCTCGTATTTACCTTTAAAGGAAACGCCGCCACCAACCTACTTCGTTCTGGAATCTCCACCGCGTACACGGTTGTTAAAGTGGTTTTCGGAGTTGGCAGAGAGTACGACAACTTCCGATCCCGGTCTCTTCAACAACCAATCGTTATTATAACACCGCGGTCTTTTCAAAATAGTTTATACTTTAAAACCAGAATAAAATATCCATTTTAAACCCATATAAATATGATATCATTTATATTTTTAAAATCCCAAGTCAATACGATATCATTTATTTTCCAATATATATTCCTTCCAAAATCATAGGGTTTCCAAAGTAAAATATTTAGAAATCAAACTCTTGAACATAATATTTCCAAATTATACTACCTTGAAAAACATAGCTTTGAAACAAATTTCCATCTCTTAAATGGTTAAATATTAAACTACTTTTATAAAACAAAATAGCTTCTTTAGATTTCACAATTCAATTTCAAATATCGATTTACACTTCCAAATACCATTTCAATTCTTGTGTTTCAAGGCTTTGAATATTTCACCATTTCAAAAAAAACAACTCATTTGACAAATCCATATGTATCAAATTCAGTTACTTCTTATTTAGACTTGAAATGTTTACTTAATGAATTCAATATAATTTAAGTAAAACCTTTAACTTCACATAACTGGATAATCTTTCAATTTATTAAACTTGATATATTCATTTAAATCACTCTACACAAAAATCAAGTTATAAAAATCATACCCTTTAAAAATTAATAACCTTTTTATTTAATTCCAAATTTTACTCAATATTCATCTTCCGACCTTATTCTCATTTAAGTCAATAAAACTCCAGAACTTAAATTTTAAATAAATGCTTAATCGTATTTGATCTTAAAAATCAAACTTTATTTTATACTTCAAAACAATTTCTACAAAGCTTAAAACCGGAAATTACTATATATAAATAACCTTTATTAATAACCAAATCAAAAACCCATAAACCATATATATATATAGCTTTGCAAAAACCATAGAAAAACATTTCAAAAAAAATAATTTTATATATATACCGCGGTGCCTGTATAAAATTTTCTACCCTATGGTCAAGTGATACAGATGTTATCATTTCAATCCGCAATTTAAAATAAAATGCGGTTGTATATCATTTCAAACCGCAATCCCGAATGAAATGAAAATGCATGATGACTTGCGGTTTATACAATATAAATATAGCATCCATTCATCCAATTATCAATCATCAACCATTATTTGCAATCATCATCCAATTTAAACAATCATCGATATAGGGCATATAAATTATACAGGTAATAAATAACAGGTATTAATTAATAGTTTATATTCGATAATAAATTTAATAACTGTTAAACTAGTAGTTTATATGCAAATGTATAAATTATATAACTGTTGAACTAGCAGTTATATACAAATAAATGAATTCTAACTGTCAATTTATATGCAATAATTAAAATTAATTAACAGTTAAATTAAATAAATGTGTTTGAACAGAAATAATGAATAAAACATGCAAACAGTCATAAATAAATTTCTACTCTTATCTAAAGTCAGATTAACAAACATAAGAAATTTTAGAAATTATGAGTGGGTTAAAACACTCACCTTTTGAATTTAAATCGAATTTAAACCCAAAAATTGGACGGTCTTCAAATTCGTCCAAACCAACGTCAACAGATCCGAAATTTTATTACGATCCTAAAAAAAAAATCGCGCGTAAAACGGATATCGTATGTAAGAGTTATGACGATAAATGCTAATTGAAATAAAAAAAAATAAACAAACAAATGGAACATGTTTAGTACTTGCCACCTCATCTACAATCTTCTTACTTACTGTACGCATCTACAGGCATGCGTTCCCTATATGAAACCGAACCCATCTTCATGCTCAAAACCCACGCACGCACCTAAGCCGAGGCAACCGGACTTCGATCAGAAAACACCCAAGCGCGCGTCTCACTCCAACATGCCACCGCCCCGAGTTTCGTCGAACGCGCCGTCTCCGTTTTTCCAAACAACGCCAAAAACGCCATGACTTCAAGGTCAAATTCTGGCGATTCCGTGAGCATCCAAGCCAATTCAACCGTTGGATGCGTAGAGGACAATGAGATCTACAACTTTCCTTTAGGAGTTGAAGCGAATCGATGATCAGATGGAGAGATCTAAGAGAAGGAAGAAACATGATTCTTGGCCATTGAAGGAGAAAGATGCGGCTGTATAAATTTTTAGGGTTTTGGAATAAAAATAATAATATTTCGTCTCGTAATGCGTGCTATTTATAGAGTTTAACGTCAAAAACGGGCCAGAGTCCAATTTAAGCATGGTGACAGGCGATCCTAACATAAAAAGACCTTCTGAACGCAATGGTACTAGTTTTGAAGCCCAGTTCCATCATTTTCGTAGGTTGCTGTTCAAGTCAGATTTGTTTGAATGGCAAAATGCCCCTGAAAAGTCTGTTTCGTCTTCGGAACGAAAATGAATCATCCCATATATCAAAATCGATGTTTTTAAATATTTTAAACGCGATGGAACAAGTTTCAAGCGCAAATTCCATCGTATGAAGAAGTTATGTTAATACAATATTTTCAAATTGATTTCAAATGCATTTATTTCAAGGCGTTTCGAGTCCGTACGATCAAACGACAAGTCCGATCGCCACGAAACTTGAAATCCTATAATAATTCACTGTTACGGATCCGATGAAACTTGTTTCGTCGAAATCTGAGTCCATGACCAAAATGTCTATTTTTATATTAATTAAATAAATTAAGAATTAGAAAATAAATCCAATTTTATATTTCAGTTTCAGAATTGGCAATTTTTATCACTTAAAAATTCTCAATCATTTAAATTGATTTAACAATTTTTAAATGTCAATTTATTAAAGATTAAATCAATATAAGTCTTAAATTTCATAAAATTCAAAATTATAGGTAAATTTCCAAATTTCCATTAAATTGAATTAACCCATAGTCATTCCGTTCTAAATTTCAAATAGAAGGGTTTCTCATTGGATTTAAAATTATCACATAAATATTTCCCGCTAAATTTTTAAATTAACGAAATAATTGAATATTTGATTTTATTCATTGGCAATAAAACCAACTATTATAAATTAAATAAATTAACTCATTATAAATTTCAAATTCTATAATTCATAAATTTCATCTTCTTGTTTTTCTTATTTACCCCATAACAATCCGCCCTTCCGTATGGATTGAATCAGCATGTGTGTCTGTTTAAATCGTGCGAAAAGGCGGGACGTTACATCTATTTCCTTACTAACTTTTTCAAAATCATATCAAATTAACTCCAAATACCATCATACTTTGCAAAAGCCCTTAGAATACTGGTAAAACATGGTTTAACATCTAAAAAATGAAGAAATAATGGAGAAAGCGGTAGAATAGGGTGTATCCAAACCTATGCAAGAAAATGGAGCAAGTCATGAAGCTTCGAAGCAAGAAAAAGAGAAGGAAGTACCGCCGATTTCATTCCAAGGAGCTAGGAGAAAGTTTAAGGTGCCGTGGAAGCTATGTCGTATTCGCAGGAGTTTGAAAGAAGAGGTCGATAACATTAAGCAAAAGAAATGGAGTAGAAGTTTATTAGTTCAAGTTTAAGTGAAGTGTTGTTGCATATGAATGTGAAGAATTGGTTAAGTTAAAAGGTGAGTACTCAATGTTTTTTTAAATTTAAATCATCCTTATGACTATTTTAATATGTCCATTAAGAAGCTTGAATAAATTATTTGAATGCCTGATAACTTGGATGCAAAATTGGTTGATTATATGATTGTTTAGGTGGATGATAACTTGTTTAATAAGTGATAAGAAAATGGTTAGTAAACATAGTTAATTAAATGAGAATTAAATCCTTACAAATGTGTGTATGGAAATTATTTAGCCTTTTAATGATTTTAAATAATCTAAAATGGTTAGAAATGATATTAAAATAATATGATATTATAAAATGAAATGAAATAAAAAATGAGTTTGAAATGATGTAAATATTGTTTTATTTAAGTTAAAATAGTTTAAATATGGTTTAAAATAAATTTTAAGTGTTATAGACAAGTTCCGAAGCAATTCACAAAATTGGTCAAAATCGAGCTGTTCGCGTAGCGGTAGTTCGAAAATTTCGACCCGTAACTTCAAATTAATATAGAGAATGATTTATAAGTTGGATTACTTCAAAATAAAAATTCTTTCGTCCACAATGATAATAGTTTTCCAATGAAGAAAGAAAATCAATATTTCACTAAGTATATTTTGAAATATGTCCAAGACAATTTTCTAAAAACATCGCGATTTTACAGTTCGGAATCCAAAACAGGATTTATTTATAAATGATATTTTTAATGATTAGAAATATGAAATAAATTTTATAAATCTATTAAAATGGTTTAAAAGTGATTTGGAATGGAAAAAATGAATTTTAAAGTATTAAAAAGTTGTTTAAATCAAATAAGCTTATATAGCACTTTCTGCAGCACTTTTATGCTGCAAATCCTATAACCTTTTGAATATGAGTTTATAATTAACAATCATTTCCTAAATATTTTTTGAATGATTTTAGAGGAATAATTAAGTAATTTAAAGATGATTTAAAAGTTTTATTAGGAGTTTGAATAAATGGTTAAGAGAAATTGTTTATACGACTTAAACAAAAAGTAAAGAATATTGAATGTAATAACAAACTGAGTATGCAGAAACGACTAGTAAATTTGTCCCTCCTATGAGATCTGGGAAGATAAAATAAGGTGTTTAACTAAGGTTAGAGATGGGGCAACCAATTCCCTGAACTTACCTGGCCTATGTTTTCTTTTTTAGGCGAGGGGTGGAATAGATCGAAAGGAAATCCCGGATGCTCTAAAACATCATATTTAAGTTTTTCCAAGATAAAAGAAAAGAAATAAATTCTTTGAATGTTAATTAACTGCTTAATATTTTTTATTTGATAATTGGTAAGAAGGAATCGGGATCAGATCTGGGTGATTCCTATCCGAAGAACCGGGATCGGATTTGGGTGGTTCCTATCCGAAAATCACTTCAAACTACTTTTCGAAACCCCATATGAACTTAACACTTTTTATCGATGATTAGCACGAAGGAACCGGGATTGGATTTCAGTGATTCCTATCTGAAAAACCGGGATCGGATTTGGGTGATTCCGATTTGAAAAACCCTTCAAATTAATTTTCAAAATAATATTTATTGAAGACAATGATCATTGATGACAAAGATCTTCATGATGTAGGATTACTTGCCATTAGTCCATGGAGGTGAAATTTACCATATTTAAGGTGGTAGTAGTACTCTGCTATGAAAATCTTTGATTGGCAAGAATATGATTTCTAATTCTATGTGCTATCCTATATTCTCTGCACTCTTGCAATCTTTACTTGTATTCACTCTTTCATATATTCAGTTCTTTATAGACAATATTCCTTAGAAATATATTGGAAGAAATTGTACTAATTAGTCAACATCAGTGTTATATTAGAACACACATTTGACAAGAACAACTCATTGTAACCAAGCCTATTCCTTTGGGAAAAGCGAAGGTTTTTGATAGTCGAATTTCGTAGGGGAGCTTCTGGACTGGACGTAGGATGGGAGGTCCAGACCAGTATGAAATTCTGGTGTGCTTATTCTATATTTACTTAGATTAATATTATTTTAGTTGCATCGTATATTTTGTCACATATACTTGCATATACACTACGCGATCCACCCTGTAGACTTTCAATTGATATCAGAGCAAGGTTTGATCAAAGTACAGTAATACGTATTTGAATCACTTTAATATGGAAAGTATTTTTCATGAAGGCCAATCCACAACACGTCCCCCACTTTTTAATGGTTCTAATTATGCATATTGGTCAACAAGTATGAGAATTTTGATGGAAGCTAATGGATTAGAAATTTGGCCAGCCACTCAAAACAAGTATGAAGCACCTGACACTGCTACGAACACATGGTATGATGCACAAAAAACCGTAGCTTATAATAATGTCAAAGCTATGAATTTTTAATTTATAGATAAGAATGAATTTTCACGTGTCATGTCATGTAACGCTACATATAATTTTTGACGTACGTTACAAGTTACACACGAAGGCACGAACAAAGTTAAGCAAACTAAAATTTCAGTTTTACAAAATCAATTTTCATCATTTAAAATGAAACAAAATGAATCTATAGTGGACATGTACTCTAGATTCCAAACCATTCAACACGATTTAATGGCACTTGGAGTTAAATTCACAAATTTTGATTTAAGAATACTTAATTTTAACACCAGAGTGGGAAATAGAAGTATTAGCTATCGAAGAAGCTAATGACCTCTCAACACTCTTAGTTAAAGAATTGATTGGAAATTAATGTCCTATGAAGCTAATCTATAGGCAAGAAAAGAACAAAATCTGGAGAAGAAAAACATAGCATTTCCAGCAACAAATGATGACTCCGACTTAGACAAAGAAGAAATCGTTTATTGCCAAAAACTACAACAAATTCAAGAAGTATCGAAAAATGACCAAATTTCAGAAAGGAGGAAAATCAAGCTCAACAAATCAAATATCAATCAAATGTTATGAATATGATCAATTTGGACATATGAAGAAAGATTGTCCCAAGCTCAACAATGATAAAAAGAAGAACAAATTTGAAAAATTCAAAAAGAAGACAGCTTTCAAAGTAACATGGGATGAATTGGATTCTTCATCATCATCAGATAGTGACAGCGATAATGACGAAGAATAAGGTAATGTATGTTTTATGGCACAAACTGATGAGGTATGTCTCGAACTTAGCTATGATGAATTATTAGAGCTTAGCATGGAATTAGATGATAAATTTAGACCAATTAAAAAATTGAATAAAGAATACATAGCCAAAATAAATCGTTTAGAACTTGAAATGGGAATGTTAAAAGATGAAAAAAATTATTTTAGAGGAGGAACTAGAATTATCTCAAGAAAAATTTAAGAGTAGTTTAGTTGAATATGAGACTATACCTATTGATTTTGGAAAAGTTAAACTAAAAAAGGATAACTTGTTAAAAGAAAATATCAACTTGAAACGTAATATTGAAACATTGAAAATTGAAAATTTGAATTAAAAAAAATTAGATAAAATTACAAAATTTCAAAATTTAATTAAAGGAAAACAAGATTTGGAAAATCTTATCAAAACTTCAAAATCTTCAGGTAATAGAAATGAAATAGGATGTAGAAATATTCCTAAACAAAAAGGAAATAATATAAAGAAGTATAATTTTATTTATCAAAAGACTAAAAGATCACCTAAGTCTAATACGAATACCAAAAACATAAAAATTTGGATTCCTAAGACAAATAATAATTTGAATAGACAAAAACATATTAATAATTTTCTAGATAATGTAGTCTATAATAAAAACTAAGTTCATAAAGGTACCAAACCTTCTTGGATTGGCTACCTGCTCCTCCTAACATCTAGGACCCTAACAAAGTATATGAGTACCAATTAAATCATTTTTATCTTGTAGGTACCCAAAATAAAAAATAAGGAGAAATGGATACTCAATGTGGCTGCTCCATGCGTACGACTGGAAATGCAAAAATGCTATCAAATATAACATATATTGATGATGGAATGGTAACTGTTGGAGATAACTAAAAAGGATACGTCCTTGGAATTAGAGAAGTCATCAACTCTGTTATTTCTAACTCTCCTATTATCACAAATGTTTTGTTAGTAGAAAATTTAAAACACAACCTACTTAGCATTAGTCAATTATGCGATAAAGGTTTTCAAATTAATTTCGAAAAAGATAGATGTAATATTTTCGACAATAACAAACAACTTATCTTTGAGGGTTTTAGAAACAAAAATATTTATATCTTAAATATAAATATAAATCCAAATTCATACTTATGCTTAACCGCCAAACATGACGATCCATGGTTGTGGCATAAACGATTCTGTCATATTAATTTTAAATATAATAATAAATTCGCAAAATATGAGTTAGTTAGTGGTTTACCTAAAATAAATTATAAAGCAAAAAATTTGTGTGACGCATGTCAAATCGATAAACTAAAGAAAAGCTCTTTTAAATCTAAATATAATATTCCTACAAAACAACCGTTAGAATTATTACATTTAGATTTATTTGGTCTAACTCAAGTACGATCTATAAATCAAAAACAAATATGTTTTCGTAATAGCTGATGATTTTTCAAGATATACATGGACCTTATTTTTAAAACATAAAAGCGACACTTTTGGTATGTTTAAAATTTTTGCTAAAAGAATTGAAACTCAAATGGATTTAAAAATTAAGAATATTCGAAGTGATCACGATGGAGAATTCGAAAATGACCTTTTTACTAATTTTTATAATGAAAAGGGCATAAGTCATAATTTCTCTTTTCCACGCACACCACAACAAAATGGTGTAGTAGAAAGAAAAATCGTACATTGCAAGAATGTGCACGAACACTATTAAATAGTAGTGATTTACCAAAACATTTTTAGGCTGAAGCTATTGCTACTACTTGTTATGTTTTGAACGAGTAATCATATGACCTCTGACTAAACATACTTGCTTCGAAATGTTTTTGGAAGAAAAACTAAATTATCATACTTTAAAACTTTCGGATCAAAATGTTTCATATTAAATACAAAAGATAATTTAGGAAAATTCGACCCAAAGACCAATGAAGGAATCTTTCTTGGATATTCGGATCGTAGCAAAGCATATAGAATTTTTAATAAACATACTAACACAATTGAAGAAAATTTACATGTTTCATTTGATGAAAATTTCCTTAACAATATACTAATGACGATGAAGAAATTATTTCTATAACAAATACAACAAACTCATGTAATAAGGAGACAAATGCACAGAATAATACTCTAGTGTCACCCCCTAGAATTCTAAAAGATCATCCAGAATATAATATCATTGGGGATCTTAATTCCAGAATAACTAGAAATCAACTTAACCAAATAAGTCATATTGCATTTGTATAAAATTTTAAACCAAAAGATTATAAAAAAGCTTCATGTGACGATTTTTGGAAAATAGCCATGTAAGAAGAATTAAATCAATTTAAACGTAATAATGTTTGGGAATTAGTACCAAGACTAGAAAATCAATCAGTTATTGTAACAAAATAGGTATTTAAAAAGAAAGTAGATGAAAATGGAAATATAGTTAGGAATAATGCACGTTTTGTAGCTTAGGGTTATAATCAAGAAGAAGGTATCGACTATCATGAAACTTTTGCTCTAGTAGCAAGACTCGAAGCTATACGTACATTACTTGCATTTACAAGTCATCACAATTTTAAATTATTTCAAGTGGACGTCAAAAGTGCTTTTTTAAATAGTTTTATTAACGAAAACGTATATGTTGAATAACCTCCATTATTTGTTCATGAAAAATACCTCGATCATGTTTTTAAATTGCACAAGCCCTATATGGTTTAAAGCAAGCCCCTCGTGCCTGGTACGAAAGAATCATTTAATTGCATCTGGGTTTCAAATAGGTAAAATAGATACGACTTTATTTATTAAACGTGAAAATAATGACATCTTAATTGTATAAATTTATGTAGATGATATTATTTTTTGTTCAACTAACCAAAATCTTTGTACTCAATTTTCAAATATTATGAAAAGTGAATTTGAAATGTCTCACATGGGTCTTTCTAGGTTTACAAATAAAACAACTTGAAAATGGTATTTTTATTCATCAAGAAAAATATTGTGACGATTTATTATGTCGTTTTGGAATGGATAATACTTCAAGCAAACCAATACCAATGAGTACTAGTGTTCACTTAGAAAAGGATGATAATGGAAAAGATTTTGATGAAAAATTATATCGTAGTATGATTGGCTCCTTACTATATTTGAAGGCTAGTCGACCCGACATTATGACGAGCGTATGTCTCTATGCCCAATTTCAAGCAAAACCAAAAGAATCTAACCAAAGAGCTGTCAAACGCATCTTATGATATTTATCTAGTATTAGAGATTACGGTTTGTTTTACCCTAAGGGATTATTGTTTGAACTTGTTTCATATAGCGATGCGGATTTCGATGGATGTAAAACAGATCATAAGAGTACTAGCGAAACATGTCATTTTATCGAACAATCATTGGTTTCATGGTTTAGCAAAAAGCAAAACCGTGTCCCTTTATCCACTTGCGAAGCCGAATATATTCCAGTGGCCTTAGCATGTGCGCAATGATATACGTGCAACAAACGCTTAAGGATTTTGAAAAGTTATCGATAAATCACTAATATATTGCGATAATACAAGTGCAATAAATTTATCGAAACACCCTGTAAATCACTCACGTACTAAACACATAGATATGCGACATCACTTTTTATGTGACAACGTAGAAAAAGGAATTATTACATTAGAATACGTAAATACTGAGAATCAAATAGTAGATATTTTCACAAAACCACTAAATGAACAAACGTTTATTAAACTATGATGCGATTTAGGAATATATTCTCTTAATGATCTTATCAGCTAATTCTAAATTTCATTCATTCTATTTTTTGGTTAAAATGTTTTAATCCACAAACAAAATCTTTTAACAATGACCAACAATTATTTTAGAATGTTTGTTTTCTAAAAATAACTATTTATAACCTTTTAAAACATGAATAAATATCTCCTCCTTTTACAAATAAAATACATATTTTATATTGGTTCCTTTTAAAACAAACAAAAGCAAAACAAAAACATGTCTTCTGACAATTTTTACCTCCCTTTTTCAAAACCAACCTCGGATAGTTTAGTTGATACCCCACATCGACTTCCTACTCCTACAACAGGTCAAGAGCCGACCTATAAGTGATCATCCTACCACACAGGATTCACTTCCGACAAAAAACGGTCCAAACGATCTCTATTTGTCTCTCCTAACACCAAGAAGAAAATCGATGATATACATCATTACCAAAAGCAACAAATGTATTTACAACGAGAATTATACTTCGAAGAAAAAGTCACTGTGAGACGATTGAGTTTTCTAGAGCAAGTAGTGATCAAATTTTGCAATTCACGAAAAAGGATGTACATGAACTACTTCCGATTCTTTGCAATCCTCTGGATCCTTCTACCTCTTATCGTACACCTTAGGATCCTCCACATAGGCATTTCTCTGGTTTCCCAAGAACCAACGAGCGTGGAAATATTTGATCTCCACTCAAGCCATGGAAGGAGAGCAGATCTGAAGATCGCAATGCTCCATCTTCATCTAAATAAATTTGTTTATTTTCATTGTATTTTCATCTAATTATATTTGTATTTGTTTTCAAAAATTATAATATTATGTTTCAATAAAATCGATCTCTCTAAAATCAAGCAAAACCTTCCAAAATAAGACTATTTGTAGGCATACTGGAGATTTTAGACATCTAATCAATACCATCAGACGATTGACACTCTTGTACCACACCATTTATTAATCCTGTGCATATATCAGACATTTGATATAAACAACTAGACGTTTGAAAATTGCCTATCCCTTCTTAACATAAAAATCAGGCTAATTTGACGTCTGACATTAATCCAGACGTTTGACAAAACTCTCTGTCTTTAAAATTTACAATTCTGCCTATTCCAGACGTCTACCAATAACACCCAGACATCTGCCAATAACACCCAGACGTCTGTAAATGTTTACTATCTTCAAACCAGGGTTAAATTCGACGTCTGATTCACTTCCCAAACATCTGAAATTCAATCAAAACCTATTCGTGACCTTAAAACGACTGTTTTCCCTAAATTTTCGATTAACATTTCAGTTCGTTTCCTCTTTCAAATCCAAAATCCTAATTCTCCAAATCACTATCTCCTTAATTTTGTTTGATTTCATGGCGCCCAAAACTAAAAACCCTATAGTTTCTAAGAGAAAGTATGAACCAGCTACATCCTCCAACCCACAAGTATGCTCCGATGATCAGATTGAGAAGTGGATGAATCGAGTACCTCATTCTATCGAAAGATATGAAGATATCCAGAAGAAAAAGCTACACACAGGTCCCTTCTATAATTTGCTTAAATTCCCTATGTATGATTTGGATGAGATGTGTGAAAATGCTGGGTTACAAAAGTTGATTTCCCACAATTCGAATAATGTCCAAATCGATCAGCTTTTCTACGCTAATCTAGATAGCACTGCCTTATGGAATACCGATAATGATGATAATTGGCTTTGGTCAAGTTTTTACGGCAACACTATTTGACTTACTCTGGGAATTATAGGTCGTACTCTAGGTTATTCCGACTCCAGAGAAGATTTGAAAGACATCCCGGATATGCGCCTCAAACCAAGAAATGATATTGCCCATCAAATTTAGGAAGATGAAATGCCACAATTTGCTTCAAAATACTTACGACTAAGGCAAGGTTACTCACTAGGATGATTATCAACACAATCATTCCTTGACTTGGTAGCCTTGAGCAAATAACAGAATTGGAGGAAAAAAGCTCTATATGCTATCTTTAGTGGTACGAGGGTAAATTGGGCGAAATTTATATTTGACGAGCTTAAACATTATTGGATTCGATCACATCCATCAATCATTTACCCTAGCTACATCATGTGCCTTCTACAATCCCACAACATTCCATCATATTTATCGACTTTTGAGGAGATTGCCCCAAAGTACGCCTCCACAAAATTCTTCTCTCTTATGAACTCACCAGAAAATCTTGTGGATTTTATTTCATTTGAAGAATGGACGCAACATGGTCAACAAGCTAGACAAGCTAGGCCTCAACCCCAACAACAACCACCACAACCATCACAAGAAGAAGAACACAATCACGAACACGCTCTTCTTCCTCCTACACCTTTTGACTACCTAGGCCAAGACGACATTTTGGAGACTCACGCTGAAACTAATCCAAATTAAAGTATTCGAGATTTAACTCTCCAAAATCAACTTATATTATTAAGAAATCGAAAATTATTGGCTAAGCGTATCGATAGCTTAGAAACAACATTTGCTTCCTACCTAGCCACAGTTGAAACATCGCTTTCAACAACATTATCTATTCTAAAAGAGGTTCTCCAACGAGTCTGTGGCCCTACACCACCTTCGGAAGATTGGCCAACTCCAACGCCTTCTCCTCCTCCTTCAAAATATTCTAAACTTTTTCAAGGGGAAAAAGAACCTCTAGAACATACTCCAAAATCTCCTAGAATACAAGCTAGTTCTTCCAAGAACAAAGATGAAGGAGGTGATCAAGCCAAAGCTTCCCCTAATAATCCTTAGATATTTTATAGGTTCCATCTTTTGTATTGTAATGGAATCAAAAATCTATGTATGTAATCTCTATGTTTAATGGTTATAAAAATGCTTTTGGGCTTGATACGTATGCTTAATTAGTTACCTTTCGTCTATTCATGATAATTTAGTAAATTGATATATTATAACCTTCCGGCAGTCGGTAAATATTCCACATTAATACATATTTATGTATTAATGATTTTTGATAATGCCAAAGGGGGAGAAATAATGGTAAGCACATATTCTGGGGGAGATTTATAAAATTATATCTAAGTACATTGTATAGTTGTCATCATCAAATATGGTACAAGGAAATCCAATCTATGGATTCGATGACAAGAACTATACAATAGGAATTGAATATACATATATGTTTATATATACAGGTACTTGCTAGAACAACATCACTAGAAAGACAAGAACGAGGCTCAAAGGACACTACAAGGGACCACAAGTTGATAGGTACAAGGAAGTAAAAGAAAGGATGCACAAAGACTGACATGCACCATATTAGACATCTGGGTGCACAAGACAGACGTCTGAAATAGTTCTCTGGAACAAAAAACAGGCTAAACCAGACGTCCTCTAATAGCACTCAGATGTCTGATCCTTTACTATATTCAAAAAATATAGTATCAAATGTTTGAAACAAATACCAGACGTCTGAATTCAAACTTGTACTTCAGAAATGAACTGCAACTCCCACGTGTGAATGGACATCTCTGCTTCTCTTCACCACAACTCTTCACCGTCAATAGAAGCAACCTTAGAGGATTCATTAATGGATGTAACTACTCAAGATACCTATCTACAACTATATATAGCATCAAGAATCAAGAGAATAAAAACCAACTTCTCTTACTTACGCTTTCTAATTCTATACTCTATCTTATATTCTCTGCACTCTAGCAATCTTTACTTGTATTCACTCTTCCATATACTCGGTTCTTCATAGACAATATTCTTTACAAATATATTGGAAGCAATTGTACTAATTAGTCAACATCCGTGTTATATTAGAACACACATTTGATAAGAACAACTCATTGTAACCAAGCCTATTCCTTTGGGCGAAGCGAGGATTTTGAATAGTCGAATTCCAAAGGGGAGCTTCGGGACTGGACGTAGGATAGGAGGTCCGGACCAATATAAAATTCTAATGTGCTTATTCTATATTTACATAGATTAATATTATTTAAGTTTCATCACATATTTTTTCATATATACTTGCATATACACTACACGATCCACCTCGTAGACTTTCAGTTGTATGCTTGTGGGAGTCAAATAGTGATCAAATGAATGGTAATGTGGCATTCAAAGTGGAACTTGTTATGATCAAAGCGTGGTTTTGTATGAAAAGCATGGTTTGAAGAAATTGAGCATAGCCTCGCGAGCCTCACATCCCGATTATGATGGGATACTGTGTGTTCTAGCAAATGCAAATTCAGAATAAGTGGGTGTGTTTGGTGGTGTCCAAAACATTGGACCCTTAGGGGATACGTCCCTCAAGGCATTTATTTCCCCATGTGGATAAAGTGGTTAGCTTGAGAAAAGAAGGGAACTACTGGTTATCAGTTGTATTGTAGCAAGTATAGTACCAAGTGACTAGTTTGAGAAAAGCGATTAAGATACCGTAGGAACTATGTTTGTTATGCGTGGATCGAAGAAAAGGCCACTAGCGTCCTATCATGTTGGAAATCCAACCCCAATACGAGATTTACGATTTTGATTGTATTCCCAAAATAGTTGTAATGACTTGCATACATTTCAGCTGCCCCTTTTGATATCATATATTCCGTTCGGTATATTCTGCTGACCTAGTCCGGACCTAGTTCGGATATATTACCTTAGACTTAGTCCAGATATTGATACCTTATTTGAATAAGTTTATTTGAAAAGTGTTTTCAAAAGAATGTTGTGATGACCCAAAATTTCTGGATATTTGAAATTAAAATATCTAATTGATTTTGAATATTTGGAAGCCAGTTTAACTTGAATTTCAAATATCACTATTTATTTGGCAATTAAATTATTGCATTTAATTATTTGAGTTAAGTAAATTATTTGAATCTTCAGTTTATGATTGTTAAAATATTTTTAAAGGCCTATAAAATTCATATGAATAATACGGAAGGTAATAGAACTTTTAACATTGAATTTGAAAGTGTTTGGTTCAGTTTTAAAAATATATAGTTTAAATCGATATTTAAAAATAGCCTTCCGAGGTACAGTCTCAGAATTCGACGAAACCAGTTACATTGGATCCGTGATGTTGTATTATTATCGGATTTCAAATTTCGTAGTGATTGGATTGTTGTGTGAGCATATGATATATAAATGCGCTAGAATTTATATCAAAATTTAATCTTATAACTGTGTCCAAAAAGCTATCTTCTCCATACGATCGAATTAGGACTGAAACCTTTTCCATCACGTTCGGAATAAGGATATAACATTATAAACGCCTGGCGGCATGCCTCGATGGGAGATTGAGATTGTGAGTTGCGATATCGAGATGATTTAAATTTGAATATAAATGATATGATTAAAATACTGTAGCAAAATAGACACATTGTAAAATTTTAAGCACATGTCCTTTGTAGTCAACACGCATCTCATTTTTTTTATTTCTTTAATAATAGCCGAGTATATTCCTTTGTCGTTTTGAACGAAAACTCCCCTTTTAAATTCAATTTCGAGATTTCCATCTCATTCAAAAGAAATTTTTGAACGTGTTTCAGAATCAAGTGGCGGCTTCCCTTTTCGTTTTAATCAGTCTCATTCGATTCATTTAAAAAAAATGTCTGCCTCCCAAATCTTATCTCAAAATCGAATCAAATTAGACGCGGGAAGAAATACCATGCATTCAGGGAACGATATCAATGTCGAGGCTGTCGCTCATGTGCCAGCAAGCTAGAAGGGACGATGCAAAGGTAGGGGTGCCGATGTCGCGTGCAATTCTGGTGGTAGTCGTGGGCTCGTAATCGAGACCGCAATGTCAATTCCTTCTCGGCAATGATGGCGATATATTGCCTCTTCTCAATTATGGTGGCTCGCGCGACTCGTCATTAAGGTTGTGGCAACCAGTGATGGTCGAAACATGTGAGGAAGGCTGCAACGGCATCGCAAGTGATCTAAAGGGCGGTGTTTAGAGTAGGGTTTTAGATGGCTTTGACATGGACCTCGAATTGTATGCTCGGGTAGCAGGTTCGATTCTTTTCCTTTCAAATTTAATTTAAATGTACATATATGTAGGTATGGTGTAGGAAAATAGAAATTATTTTTACAATAAAATAATTTATTTAAAAGAAAATTAGTTTAAGTAAAAATTCTTAGTTAATTAAATTATATATATATATTACAGTAAGGGATGCAACTCTGTTTTTATATATAAAAAAATGTAAAATTTAAAGTAGAAAACTTTGTCTGATTTGAATTTTTTTCCGAAATTAAAGTACTGTTGTGAGTAATCATGTGTAACAAATAGATAAAGTTTTACAGTAATAAAATTACTATTTATGTTTTTTTTGTTTTTGAACAGCAAAGAGCATTAAGCCCATTTTATTGACTTAATCAGAATTACAACACACCATTACAATGCTACAAGATACAATCAGTTACAAACCCGCACTTGACTACATTCAATAACAATAATGCAGACACAAAATACACAAAGTGACAACTAACTCAAAATGAACTGAAACAAACTAGTGATACAACAATCTGTTATACAGATTCATGCTCAGTAACAGGCTATCCAGTTGCTCTCATGCCAGCAGTGATAGATACTTCATACTTCAAGTAATGACAGCATATTGACAAGTGAGTATCCAGGCAGTTAATAATATACAATCTAAGAGTATAACCATCTGCAGCTCTACTAAGAAATACAAGCAAGCTTCAATTACTGTCTGTTTTCAAATCTTTAAGAATACTACCATGAATCAAATTATAGAGTTGTGAAGAATTTTTAGTAGCAATACCAAACACTCTATTATTTCTTTCTGTCCAAACTGCATATATCAACCTCTTCAGTAGCTTAAGGAGCAGTTTGGTCATTCTGGTCTTCCATCTAGTTGCTTTAAACACATTAAACCTTTCAATAGCACTAACTGGTGAAGGCTTATAAAATCACCATTTAACAAAAGCCTATACCAAATCTGATATACAAACGTGCATTCAAAAAATAAATGTGTATTTGTTTCTGGTTCTGATCTGCAGAAAACACAAATATCCTCTGATATAACACCCAATCTACATAGCTTATCTTTAGTATTTAATGCATTTGCCATCACTTTCCACAGCAGTAAATTTTCTTTAGCACTTCCACCAATATTCCAAATTCTTGAATGCCATGGGAAATATGAACCAACTCCATAGAGTGATTTATACACATACCTAATAGAATGAGGCTTACCTTTGTCTAACCAGATCAAAACATTTCCATTGTTCTTGATGGGATTACTGCTAATAACATTCCAAAGATTCCTAAGCTGAAAAGAACTAGAATATGGTAAAACAATACTATCACCCTGTATAAATTCATCAACAGTAGCCAAATCAGGTATACCAGAGTTGTTTCTGAGATTATAATCAACAACAGAACTTAAAATCAAACCTTGTCTAGCCCATGGAGAATGCCAAAATGATAAAACTTTAATTAGAGCATAGTTACATTGTATGAGAGGGATAAAAGTTTGCCTAAGCTTAAGAATACTTCTCCAACTCCAACTGCAGTTCTGTGGAATTTGCATAGTCCAAAATTTTTTATGACCAATCAAATTATGATTAGCCGATTGTATCCATAAATTTCCATCAGATTCAAAAATCTTATTGAAGTAAACTGACATGGCTGCCTTGTTCCAAAGAAAAATATTAGTTATACCAAGACCACCATTCTTCTTAGATTCAAACAGTTTATAAAATGAAATTGGGATGAGTTTTCTAGAAAAAGGATCACCATGCCAGAGAAATTTGTTTAGAGCACTAGAAATCATGTTTATCAACTTTACAGGGAGTATGTAATGTCTTGTCCAATAATTGGTCATAGCTACAGCAATGGATTGAATGATAGTAAACCTTCCTGCTTGTGATAGCTTATCAATAGGCCATATTCAAAGTCTTTCAATGATCTTCTCAAAGAGATGCAAGCAATTATGTTTAGTAATTCTAGAACTCAAGATAGGTAAACCCAAATAGTAAGAGTACTTAGTTAACTCTTGAAGACCTGAAAATTCTATGATATCCTTCTTTTGAAATGAGTTTAAACCAGCAACCATAATATTTGATTTCTGTAGATTAATTTGCAAGCCAGTGATTGAATGGAAGAATTTTAGGGATGAAGTAATACATTGAATATTATGAAAAGAAGGCTTTGTAAAGATTATAAGATCATCAGCAAAAAGAAGATGAGTGATAATTGGATTTTTACATTTGGGATGAAGCTGAAATTTTTTTTTAACTACAAGATCCTTCAAGATGGAATTCAGAAGCTCCATGACTATTATGAACAAATAAGATAAGATTGGATCACCTTGTCTAACACCTTGATTACCTTTAAAATAACCATACAATCCACCCTCTCTGGTAATTGAATACATAGGTGATGATATACATGTGTAGATCCAAGCTAAAAAAGGTTTTGGGAAATTCATTCTAGACATTATAGCTAAAATAGAAGGCCATGCAATGGAATCAAATGCCTTTTTAATGTCTAGTTTTAGCATGCACCTTGGAGAAATATTTGCTCTCTCATATCCATACAACAATTCTTGAGTCAAGAGGATATTATCACTTATTGATCTACCAGAGATATATGCAGCTTGATTGTTTGTAATGATAGATGGTAAAACTATTTGTAATCTATTTGCCAAAACTTTTGATATAATTTTGTAAATAATATTACAACAAGATATAGGCCTAAAATCAGCAACTGAAGATGGATTATTTATTTTGGGAATCAAAGCAATAGCAGTTGCAGCAAGACAAGCAGGGAGCTTATTATGAAGAAAAAAATATTGAATGGCCTTAACAATATCTGATCCAATCATCATCCAACTCTTCTGAATAAAATGTGCATTAAATCCATCTGGACCACCACAACTATCACAATCTAGACTAAAGACTGCAGATTCAATTTCATTCCTCGATATTGCACTAATCAAAGTATTTGATTGAGAGACAGTAATTGTAGGAAGGTTAATGTCAAAAAGAGAATTGATATCAGGAATGAATAAATTTGATGGAGCTAAAATAGATTTGAAATACTGAACAAAAGCCTCATTTATTCCATCAAAGGTATTCACTATGTTTCCATACATATCCCTAATCTGATAAATGCATTCATGATTTCTTTTTACTTTTAGAAAATTATGATAGTACTTGGTATTCCTATCAGCCTCTCTTTCCATTCTCAAGTGAATTTTCTGTTTGATTGAAGAAACTTCTTTTTGTATGACTTGATCCAGAGCATTTTTTAATTGCATTTCAATATGAAGTAAAGAAGTATCAGATGGTCTATCACTCAGCATAACTTGAATTTTAAGGAGCTCATTCCTAATCTGAGTAGATAGTTTAGAATCCATACCAAAGTTAACAGCAGACCACTTCTTAAGTTGAAACTTTAGTGCCTTCATTTTGAAAATAATATTTGATAGAGGATCCTTGCCATATTGCATTTTCCACACCTGCTTTAAAATAACATGATAATCAACTTGTTTAGTCCAGAAATTAAAAAATTTAAAAGAATGCTTCCCACCACGAAAATCATCAGCTCCACAATGAAATAATAATGGACAATGATCAGATAGAGAAGGTTGTAAGATATTATAAAAAGATTTTGGCCAAAGTTGAAGAAAAGGAATGTTTAAAAAAATATGATCAAGCTTACATAAAGTAGAATTTCCGCTCCTATTACTATTAGACCAAGTAAAATCTGAACCAATATATTTAGCAGAGATAAGATTTGATTGAATTAGGGCACTATTTAAAGGAGAAATATCTTTAAGAGATAATGGACAGCCACCACATTTTTGATTGCTTGCAAACATACAATTAAAATCACCACCAATTAGCCAAGGAGTGAAAGATGATTGTAAAGATGGAAGAAAATCCAGAAAAACCTGTCTTAAAGATAATGAGTTTTGAGCATAAACAGAGGTAAGATGAAATGAAACATTGGAAGGAAAATGAATACAAAGGTAGTGAATATATTGATCAGAAGCATTTAACCTAGAAAGTTTGAATAAGTTTGGATTCCATAAAGTGAGAAATCAGCCATAATTGGCTTCAAGAAAATTATCATCATATAACCAGGATGGAGCTATCAAGCGCATAGCCTTTATAGTAGATTATTTATCAAGCTTAGTTTCAGATACACACATTAAATGAATATTCTTTTCATGAATAAGATTTTTGATCTCAAATTGCTTAGATGATAAATTAGCTCCTCTTATATTCCAAAAAGCAATATTATTCATTTGAGAGGGAGTGGAGGAATCAATGGTGAAGGATTTTTCCTAGTATGTCTATGATGGGAGTTATTTTTAGATGAGGAAAATGGTAAGACTTCATGAGGTTTAAAATTCCTACCTTTGTTAAGATCATCAGTAATAACAACATTGATTTTGCCTGAATTTGATAGGACATCAGAAACCTCATTAGATACTGAAGGAGGAGGTAACAAAATATGATTTGGTGGAGACAAATGCAAATAAGGTGAGGAAGAATTAGGAATAGGAGATTTGGTACTAAATTGAGAGGAACAAGAGGCTGAAGAAGATGTGGTTGCACAAGGGAGAACAGCTGAGGCAACTATGTTTGGAGATATAGATGAATGATTTGATAATTTTCCAGCTACTAAGAAAGTATCAGAAGGATCTGAAACATTAACAGCTGATACTACTTTAGAATCAGATTCAGATGAATGCATGGAAAGATTTAAAGTGGAAACCTCACTGACACTATGCTTATTTGTAACAAGAGAAGAGTCATTTAAAACTGCAAAGGAATTATGATTTTCTGAGATACTTGAACCAATGTCATGATGAACTACAACTTCAATTGCCTTACCAACCTCCATCTCACTGACTGAATTAACATTTGAATTAACAAGAGAAGAGTCATTTAAATTACTATTTATGTTGTTTACAAAAAGAAATATACATCGATGTTTAGAAATAGATTAAAAAAAGGAAAATATAAATAGATAAGGTTTGGGAATGTAAATAGGAATTTTAAATGTGAAAGTTTATATGAAACTAGATTTTTAAGTCTTTACAGATTATTTTGAGTATATAGGTAGTTTTAAGGAAAGTGTAAATAAACATATTTTTAATTTACTAGTTTATTTAAAAATATATATAAAGGATTCGGCAATTACAATTTTCAGTTAGCTTATTTAATTAATTATTCTAGTTACTAAAAAAATTATTTATTTTAGGAAAATTAGTTTAATAATTAAGGTATGAGTTTATATTAAATTTACTAAATTTATTTTAAAAATAATGGTTTTGATGGTTAGTTTGTTCAATTAACTCATTTAATTATTTTTAGTTACTAAAATTTTTTTATAGAAAGGAATTAATTTAAAATTAAATTATTAGATTAAGTAAAATTATTAATAAATGATTTGTTTCGAATATTAATAAACCATATAAATTGTGTATTCAAGGTCAAAAATCGTGGAAGCCAAGGCAATATTGAAGTGGATTGCAAATATTAACAAAGGTGAGTTAATCTCACTCATCTGGGTTATATTTAAATTTTAATAGTTAAATTTAAATATTGGTTGAATGATTGAATTGATTGGTTGTGGTATATTATATATAGTAGTATATAGTATATATTGGAGTGATTGATTTCCCGCATTATATAACAGATGAGACCCTATGCACCGTATAATAGCGGATGATATTATTTAGTCCCACATACCGCGATATTCTACCTCGAAGTGGAATTGGTATTTTATCTTGTGCTAGCATCTGTGGATGGAGGGAAATAGGTTGGAGGGATCCAACTAATTCCTCAAAGTAGTGTAATTTATTTTTTTAGTTTATGTTTTATTTGATAATCTATGATAGGTTATTGATTATATTGGGAATTGGAATATTGGATGCTATGAATGGATTGAATAATTTTGGTATTGAGTTATCAAGATATAAAGATTTGATTTTTGAAAGGAAATAAAAGGAGAGAATTTTTAAGAAAAATAATTTTGGAGAATTGGGATAATTAAAGAATGAATTGGGGAAAAAGATAAAAGTTGATTTTAAATTCAAATAAATAATTCCAATATGGAAAAGGAGATATATGGATAAATGGTAATAAATGAATTTTAAACTTAAGTGATATTATTAAGGGAATAAAGAATTTATTTTAAATTCAAGGCTTAAAACTCGTTTAGAAAAATAAAGAAGAGATTTGGAAAAGTATAAAATTGGTATTCAGTTTAAATAAGATTTTAGATTATAATAAAGAAATTAAATCTGAAATTTATGGGTTTTGAAATAAATTTGGATAAGTAAAGGAATTTATTTTAATGAAGTAAATTTTGAAAACCAATTTGGAAAGTGATCAAGTGTTTGAAATTGTGTTTTTCAAAGGGAAGATGAGACTACGGAATTTATAAACTGGGTTTATAAAGTGAAATGGATATCAGTGGATATTTGGAAGTATAAATTCACGGTAGAACTTTAAAAAGGAATGTGAATTTGTTTTAAAAATAAACAGTGGTTTATTTTTTTTAAAGGTATATAAATGGGAAGTGTATTTCCCTGGAAAGGCAAGTGTATTTTAAAATGAGACTTTTTGTAAGTTAAAGACTTTAAAATTTTGTTTTAAAGAAATTTTTTAGAATATTTATTATTTTTAAATGTTTTAAATTTTAAAGTAAATATTTTCCAAATTTATTTTATTAGTAGTATTTGAAGGTTAATTTGTATTATGTTTTAAAAAGATAATTATTAATATTTATATTTTATAAGTTTTATTTTAAAAGATAATTTGGTTAAAGTTATATTTAAAAACTTGTATAGGATTTTGTAACTCTTATTTTAAATTTAGTTTGGCTTATTTTTTTATTTTAAAAGTTAGTTTTATATTTTATAAAGTAGTTTTATTTTAAATATTTTTAAAGTGCATATTTCCAAATAAGGTTTTTAAGTAGTTTTTAATTTAAATATTTTAAATTATATTCTAAAAAAAGCTTTTTAAATTGTTTTAAAATCTAAAGTATTTTGTACTTGGGGATTTCAGATGTAATCGAAAATATTTGGGGAACTTATTCTGTGAGAGAAAAATGATTTGAAACTGTTTTCAAAGGGGTTGGAAAGTGGAAAAATATCTTGCGAAGATATTTTGAGGATTATAATAATTTAGGAGAAATTATTATGGCTTGATGATTGCTTTTGAATGTTATTTGATAGTTAAATAACCGACTATCAATATTGAACAATGCGCTGATCGTTCCGAAGAGACCGAGATTGGAATTTATTTTTCGAAAACCACTTCGATCCGGTTTGAACGTTTTCGTGAGGAAGACAAGAGCTGGGAGTCGAAGATGGAGCAGTGAAGTGCAAGGGCTAGTCGCTACTAATCCTGAGGGCGATTCCAAAATGGATGTAGTAGGAGTAGTGCCTTCGGTTTCATTTGAACCCTTGACGGACTTGTATGGATGAATGTTTTCAAAACATCGCCAGGAGGATGATGAGCATTCTAAGAGACGTGTTCTAAAAAGAAAACGCTTAGCCTCGAGCCTCATCAACCGGTAATTACTGAAAATCAGGGGTTATGCAGCAAGGCTAAGTGGGTCGCGCCCATTAGAGTAATGTCATCCCTGTCTAGATGTCCCTTTTTATTTGGCTTAGTGGGTTGTTGCTGATCCCAACCACGGGGTAATCTTACATGGGATTATTCAGTAAGGGGTAGTCCTGGTCTTGTGTTGCAGGGGATCGAGAGGGATCCTCGGTACACTGATCTGGACCAGGTACTGTGATAGGTGGTACTCCAGTGCCTAGTCATTAGTTGGAAACCCATTCTCCCTACGTGCATTTACGGTTTTGTTTGTATATCTATTAGCTGGAATTTAATAAATGTAACAATTTCAGTTATTTGAATAAGTATTTGTATATAGACCCTATTATAATATCAGAGTATTTTACAAGAAATGTTTTAACTATCGTAAGGTAAAAACCCGACTGTTTATTTGTGGCGTGGTCTTACGAGATGCTTTTAGTTTTCAAAGAATTTTTGAAATTTAATAATCCAATTGAGTGTGATTTCTCACGCTGATTTTCCAGACTGACTCGGGTGTTATTTAACTATAATGCTCGGGTTAGACCGAGTACAGATACTAGATGGACTGCGGTGGAGCTCAGGAGATGAGCTGGGTGGCAAGGCGTATCCGACGTATTGATGTATATTCCGTTGTGTATTCAGATTTGGAAGGACGCGATATTATAACCACCCTGAAAGGGTTGTTGATTGTATGGAACTTTGATGCCGTATTCTGATGATGTATGTATATAACATATATAATTTCTTTTGGTGTAAAGATCTGTTATCATATATTAAATTTTATTCTGCTGCGTTGGTAAGATTCTGGTATTGTTTCTATTTCTTCTTCTACCTCCTTCTTCTTCTTTTAACCCTAATGGTTCGGTTTTTCGAGCGTCGAAAAATCGGATCGTTACATTTGGTATCAGAGCTGAAGGTTAAGCGAGAACCTTGGCTCTGGTGGGGATTACTCATTTAAAATAGAGTCCGTAGTACTCTAGAATGAGTTTGAGTGTATTAATAGTATGAGCGCATATTTGTTAGTGAATATAATTTTTTTATATTATGTTGATTTATCGGTTGAGTATTTATAAATTCTGGTCGATGTGTGGGATGTCATGGCATCGATAGGGGTTTTTAAACTCTTAAACAAGATAAACCGACACAGTATTGTTTTAAATAGGGTAAATGAAATAATTTTGCCAAAAATATTTTTGTTTATAAGGGAAATAATTTTCCATAAATTATTATATATATATATATGGTTGCTTGGTTTTAGGAGATGATACTATTAAATTATTATCATTGTTAAGTGGAAGTTGCATAAATAATTGAAATTATAACCAAATATTAAGGAATAAATTCATTAACAAAATGAAATTTATAAATGTGATTTATAATTGAAGATAAAATAAAAATTCCAAAGTAATATTTGATTATGAATTGAAAGAATTTGGAATTTGAAATTATGGAAAAAGTTTAAATTCCTTTGAGCTTGAAAATGATTTTTAAAGGGTTTGGAAAAATAATAGTGAAATTATTGAGAAATATTTTTGAACTTGGTTTGAAATCTGATGAGATTTGGAATTTAAAAATATTTGAAGGGTTTTAAAGAGGTAAAAGCACTAAACTCTTTTCGGTCGCTGGAAAATAACTTCGGTGATGACTGTAGCATCATGGATGTTCATTTTCGAGTCTCCAAGAGAGGAATTGCTATCCGAAGTTTTAATTTGGAGTTGTTTGCAAAACTGGTTTGGTTTTAAAAATTCAAGGGATAATTGGATATGCAATTGAATTATGGATTTCAAAAATGATTTTTGAAATATTAAAGTTTTGGTTTGGTAAAACCGTTTGATTTTAAATACAAAGGAATATTGAATATTTTGAATTGGTATTTGTTGTAAATGGTGTTAAATTTTGTGATGTAAAGGAATATTTTGGGGGTGGATATAATTGATTTCAAAAATAATTTTGAAATGTTGTGTAATTGATTTAAAAACTCTGGAATCTTATTAAAATGTAATTGGAATATAAATAAGCCGGAAAAACTTATAGAAGTTAAAGATTCGAATTAAAATGGAATGTAATTTAATCTAGTAAATAAAAGTAAAAATTTATTTTATTGGAAGCAAATGTGTAGGAGAACAAATTTATTTTATTTGTAAATAATAGAATTAGAATTAAAGTTGAATAATGGAAATAAAATCGTGGATAGACAAAAGAATTTGCATTTGTAAGAAAATAGAATTGAAACTGAATATTGGGAATTAATTTTAAGTGTGTATAATGGAAGATAGCCAAGATTTGACTAAACAAAATAAAGGACTAAAATAAAATTTATGAGTAAACTAATTGATTCAAGAGGGTAAGCCAGTAAATTGGAATTGTATGCTGAGGTGATATTTAATTTAAAAGTTTAAAATAAAGTGGAGTTATAAAATTAATTCGAAGTGATCTAAAATTATAGAAGTTTGGAAATAAAAAATTGTTTAAGATTTGAAATAATTAGTAAGTGGAACTGATATGAATCGGTTGTAAAATGGAAGACAGTTGATAAAGATTCAATATTCAGAGTTTGAAGATGAATTGAATTCAAGGATGGATTGAAAATGAAAATCTGTACGAAAATTTGGAAAAGGGTATTGAGATAAAGGTGAATAGAATTCAATATTTAAAATGAAAGGTAAATTGAATTCATATGGAAATTGGAGATTCAATTTGAATAGAAGTAGATATAAACTAAAGTGGTGAGACAAGAATAAATATTTAAAGTGTGTAAGATATTTATATTGGACTTAAGAAATGGATGATGAAATTCTTAGGTCAATTTGGTATTGGAATATGCTAAGTTAATATCTGAATAAAGGTAATGAGGGTGTGTGAAAAGGGATGGTTGTGAATAAGTGAATTGAAATCAAAATAATGTGAATAAAAGAAAATTGATATCGTTAATAATCAATTGGGGCTAAATACGTAGGATGTACGTATGTTATTTTATTTGCATAGCGATTTGATCCAGGTTCGAGCTTAGAATTTCGAGATAATTATATCGATCCGAATTGGGATTTTTCACTCGATTTTTGACGGCAAACTCTGGATATGGAATTTTGGTGGATTTTGGAAATTCTCTATCATAGCTATGGCTATGCAACGAGGATTACGGTTCTGATCAAGAAAACAGATCTGAGTCCGCACAAGAAAGTCGGATGGACGATACTAGTTCGAAAGTGAAATTGTGTGATCAAGCGAGCGATCAAATTGGGTATTGCATACAGATAATATATGTGCATCGTACGGATGTGAATGAAATAGATATGAAACCTTTGAAAAGAAATGTATAAAGTGATTTTGGGATTCTGTGATTGGATGTTATTGCCTAACAGGATATACAGGTGTTTAAAGGCAAGGGATAAATTAGGAGTTCTGATTTCGAAGATAAATTTGAATTGCCCAACAAAAAGGTATGTATTTAAATTTCTATATGAAATTTGCTGATTTTCTGATCTTGCCGCTTGGTCTTTTGTTTTCTTTTGAAATCTGGGAGCCGTAGAGGCATTTTGCAGCTGTGTCGAGTTAGTCATGCAAATGAGACGCTGGTGGAAATTTTCGAAAATTTAGGGAGTTAGAAAATTTTTGACAAAATTCTGATAATTTAAATTTTGGTTTTAAATTTAAATTTAAATTTGAATTTATAATTTGAATGGTTGAGTAAGTAACGTTGTTTGGGAATAATGGATAGGTTTGGAAAGTTAATAAAGATGATAATATGTCTTTAATAAAAGATTGTTTGGTTGTTAAAAACTATTTGGATTGAGAAAATAGTTAACGGGTTAATGATCATTCCTCTTAATTAGCAATTTCGGGGACGAAACTTTTTTAAAAGTGGAGGAATATGACGACCCGAAATTTTTGGATATTTGAAATCAAAATATCTAATTGATTTTGAATATTTGGAAGCTAGTTTAACTTGAATTTTAAATATCACTATTTATTTGGCAATTAAATTATTACATTTAATTATTTGAGTTGGGTAAATTATTTGAATCTTCAGTTTATGATTGTTAAAAATATTTTTAAAGCCCTAGAAAATTCATACGGATAATACGGAAGGTAATAGAACTTTTAACATTGAATTTGAAAGTGTTTGGTTCAGTTTTAAAAATATATTTTTTAAATCGATATTTAAAAATAGCCTTCCAAGGCACAGTCTCAGAATTCGACGAAACCGGTTCCATTAGATCCGCGATGTCGTATTATTATCAGATTTCAAATTTCGTAGTGATTGGAGTTGTTGTGTGAGCATACGATATATAAACATGCTAGAATTTATATTGAAATTTAATCTTATAACTGAGTCCAAAAAGCTATCTTCTCCATACGATCGAATTAGGACTCGAAACCTTTTCCATCACGTTTGAAATAGGGATATAACATTATAAACGCCTGGCGGCACGCCTCGATCGGAGATTGAGATTGTGAGCTACGATATCGAGACGATTTAAATTTGAATTTGAATATAAATGATATGATTAAAATACTGTAGCAAAACAGACACATTGTAAAATTTTAAACACATGTCCTTTGTAGTCAACAAGCATCTCATTTTTTATTTATTTTTATTTCTTTAATAATAGTCGAGTAAATTCCTATCTTGTTTTGAATGAAAACTCCCCTTTCCATTTAAATTCAATTTCGAGATTTCCATCTCGTTCAAAAGAAACTTTTGAGCGTGTTTCAGAATCAAGTGGCGGCTTCCCTTTTTGTTTTAATCAGCCTCGTTCGATTCATTTAAAAAATAAAATAAAAAATAAATGTCTGCCTCCTAAATTTTATCTTAAAATCGAATCAAATTCGATGCCGGAAGAAATACCATGCATTCAGAGAATGATTTCGAAGACGAGGCTGTCGCTCGTGCACGAGCAAGCCAGAATGAATGATTCGAAGGTAGGAGTGCCGATGTCGCGTGGCATTCTGGTGGTGGTCGTGGGCTCGTAATCGAGATCGTGATGTCAATTCGTGCTTGGCAACGATGGCGAAATCTTGCCTCTTCTCGATTTTGGTGGCTCGCGCGACTCGTCATTAGGTTGCGGCAATCAGTGTTGGTCGAACCATGTGAGGAAGGCTGCATCTGCATCGCAAGTGATTGAAAGGGCGGCGTTTAGAGTAGGGTTTTGGATGGCTACGATATGGGCCTCGATTTGTACGCTCGGGTAGTAGGTTCGATTCTTTTCTTTTCAAATTTAATTTAAATTTATATATATGTAGGGATAGTGTAGGTAAATAGAAATTATTTTTACAGCAAAATAATTATTTATTTAAAAGAAAATTAGTTTAAGTAAAAATTCTTAGTTAGTTAAATTATTTATATATATATATTACAGTAAGGGATGCAACTCTGTTTTATATAAAAAAATGTAAAATTCGAAGTAGAAAACTTTGTCTGATTTGAAGAAAAAATTGAAATTAAAGTACTGTTGTGAGTAATCATGTGTAACAGATAGATAAAGTTTTACAGTAATAAAATTACTGTTTATGTTATTTACAAAAGGAAATATACATCAATGTTTAGAAATATATTAAAAAAGGAAAATATAAATAGATAAGTTTTAGGAAATGTAAATAGGAAATTTAAATGTGAAAGTTTATATGAAACTAGATTTTTAAGTCTTTACAGATTATTTTGAGTATATAGGTAGTTTCAAGGGAAAAGTAAATATATATATATATATATATTTTTAATTTACTAGTTTATTTAAAAATATATATAAAGGATTTGGCAATTAAAATTTTCAATTATCTTATTTAATTAATTATTCTAGTTACTAAAAAAATTATATATTTTAGGAAAATTAGTTTAATAATTAAGATATGAGTTTATATTAAATTTACTAAATTTATTTTAAAAATAATGGTTTTGATGGTTAGTTTATTCAATTAACTCATTTAATTATTTTTAGTCACTAAACTTCTTTAAGAAAGGAATTAATTTAAAATTAAATTATTAGATTAAATGGAATCATTAATAATAGTTGGGTTGTTCGATTTGTTTCGAATATTAATAAACCATACAAATTGTGTATTCAAGGTCAAAAATCGAGGAAGCCAAGGCAATATTGAAGTGGATTGTAAATATTAGCAAAGGTGAGTTAATCTCACTCACTCTGGGTTATATTTGAACTTTAATACTTAAATTTAAATATTCGTTGAATGAATGAATTGATTGGATGTGGTATATTATATATAGTATATATTGGAGTGATTGATTTCCCATATTATATAGCGGATGAGACCCAATGCGCCGCATAATAGCGGATGACATTATTTAATCCCATATATCGCGATATTCCACCTCGAAGTGGAATTGGCATTTTATGTTGTGCTAATATCTATGGATACAGGGAAACAGGTTGGAGCGATCCAACTAGATTCCTCAAAGTAGTGTAATTTATTTTTATGGTTTATGTTTTTTCTGATAATCTATGACAGTATATTGATTATATTGGGAATTGTAATATTGGATGCTACGAATGAATTGAATAATTTTTGTATTGAGTTATCAAGATATAAAGATTTGATTTTTGGAAGTAAATAAAAGGAGAGAATTTTTAGGAAAAATAATTTTGGAGAATTGGGATAATTAAAGAATGAATTGGGTAAAAAAAGATAAAAGTTAATTTTAAATTCAAATAAGTAATTTCGGTATGAAAAGGAGATATTTGGATAAATGGGAATAAATGAATTTTAAACTTAAGTGATATTATTTAAGAGAATAAAGAATTTATTTTAAATTCAAGGTTTAAAATTTGTTTAGAAAAATAAAGAAGAGATTTGGAAAAGTATGAAATTGGTATTCAGTTTAAATAAGATTTTAAATTATAATAAAGAAATTAAATCTGAAATTTATGGGTTTTGAAATAAATTTGAAGAATTTATTTTAATAAAGTAAATTTTGGAAACCAATTTGGAAACTGATTAAGTGTTTGAAATTGTGTTTTTTTAAAGGGAAGAAGAGACTATGGAATTTATAAACTGGGTTTATAAAGTGAAATGGATATCAGTGGATAATTTGAAAGTATAAGTTCAAGGTAGAAATTTATAAAGGAACGTGAATTTATTTTAAAAATAAACAGTGGTTTATTTTTTTAAAGGTATAGAAATGGGAAGTATATTTCCCTGGAAAGCCAAGTATATTTTAAAAAGAGACTGTTTATAAGTTAAAGACTTTAAAAAATTGTTTTAAAGAAATGTTTTAGAATATTTATTATTTTTAAATGTTTTTAAATTTTAAAGTAAATATTTTTCAAATTTATTTTAGTAGTAGTATTTAAAGGTTAATTAGTATTATGTTTTAAAAAGGTAATTATTAATATTTATATTTTATAAAATAGTTTTATTTTAAAAGATAGGTTGGTTAAAGTTATATTTAAAAACTTGTATAGGAATTTGTAACTCTTATTTTAAATTTAGTTTGGCTTATTTTTTATTTTAAAAATTAGTTTTATATTTTATAAAGTAGTTTTATTTTAAATATTTTTAAAGTGTATATTTTCAAATAAAGTGTTTAAGTAGTTTTTAATTTAAATATTTTAAAGTATATTTTAAAACAAAGTGTTTTAAATTGTTTTAAAATCTAAAGTATTTTATACTTGGTGATTTCAGTGGGAATCGGAAATATTCGGGGAATTTATTCCATGAGAGAAATATGGTTTGAAACTATTTTCGAAAGGGTTGGAAAGTGGAAAAATATCTTGCGAAGATATTTTGAGGATTATAATAATTTGGGAGAAATTATTGTGGCTTGATGATTGCTTGTGATGTTATTTGATAGTTAAATAACCGACTATCAATATTGACCAATACGTTGATTGTTTAGAAGAGACCGGGATCAGAATATATTTTTTGGAAACCACTTTGATCCGGTTTGAACGTTTTCGTAAGAAAGACAAGAGCTGGGAGTCGAAGATGGAGCAGTGAAGTGCAAGGGCTATTCGTTACTAATCCTGAGGGTGATTCCAAAATGGATGTAGTAAGAGTAGTGCCTTCGGTTCCGTTTGAACCCGGGACAGACTTGTATGGATGAATGTTTTTAGAACATCGTCAGGAGGACGATGAGCATTCTAAGAGACATGTTCTAAAAAGGTAACGCTTAACCTCGAGCCTCATCAACTGGGAATGATGAAAATCAGGGGTTATGCAGCAAGGGTAAGTGGGTCGCGCCCATTAGGGTAAGGCCATCCTTGTCTAGATGTCCCTTTTTATTCGGCTTAGTGGGCGGTCGCCGATCCCAACCGTGGAGTGATCTTACTCGGGATTATCCAGTAAGGGGTAGTCCCGATCTTGTGTTGCAAGGGATCGGGAGGGATCCTCAGTACGCTAATCTAGACCAGGTACTATGACAAGTGGTACCTCGGTGCACAGTCATTAGTTGGAAACTCATTCTTCCTACGTGCCTTTACGGTTTTGTTTGTATACCTATTAGCCGGAATTTAATAAATGTAACAATTTCGGCTATTTGAATAAGTATTTGTCTATAGACCCTATTATAATATCAGAGGATTTTATAAGAAATGTTTTAGCTATCGTAAGGTAAAAACCCGACATGTTTATTAGTGGCATGGTCTTACGAGATGCTTTTGATTTTCAAAGAATTTTTGAAACTTTAATAATCCAATTGAGTGTGATTTCTCACGCTGATTTTCCAGCCTGACTCGGGTGTTATTTAATGATAATGCTCGGGTCAGACCGAGTATTATAGAGTACAGATTCTGGATGGACTGCTGTGGAGCTCAGGAGACGAGCTGGGTGACGAGATGTATCCGACGTATTTGATGTATATTCTGCTGGGTATTCAAATTTGGAAGGACGAGATATTATAACCGTCCTGAGTGTGTTGTTGATTGTATTGAACTCTGATGTTGTTTTCTGATGATGTATGCATATAACAGATATAATTTCTTTTGGTGTAAAGATCCGTTATCATATATTATATTTTATTCCGTTGCGTTGGTAAGATTCTGATATTGTTTCTATTTTTTCTTCTACCTCCTTCTTCTTCTTTTAACCTTAATGTTTCGGTTTTTCAGGCGTCGAAAAATCGGGTCGTTACAAATGTCATTAAAATAATATCAAGTGTATTTTGGTATGAAGTGTTTTGGTTATCATAAGGTAAAAACCCATGTGTTTATGTGTGGGCGTGGTCTTATAGGATACTCTTTCTTTTCAAATGATTTTATTCAAAGGCTGATATATGACACTTTATTTATATTTAAGTTTATCATGCTGGTTTATCAAGCCTGATCCGGGTATTTTCATTACTCGGGTCAGATCCGAGTAGTTTCAGGTTGAGTTGAAGACAGTTGGAGTTTCCAAAGGAGAGCTGGTGATTTTCATTATCGTATGGACATATTCTATTATCCACTGCATCCATTTCATTTGTTTTGTTACTTGTCAGAATTTGTAAGGGCAGGTGTTATAACCGTCCAAGCTGAATCTAGGTTAAACTCTGATATTGTATTTAAAATTTTCCGTTGTAAAGATTATTAAATAATATATGTTATTCCATTCGTGTGAAATTCTGTTATGTCTTAATTTTCTTTGTACCCTTAATGATAAGCTTATTCATGAAATTTGAGTTGGACATGTGTGGTTTATTGTCGATTCAAAGGATAAGGAAAAACAGGCCATTACAGAATTCCTTTATGATACACATGTACTTGAATTCTTGGGGTACAGACTGACTTTGACAATGGGTTGTATGTCGCATTACGATATATTAATGATTTTGATAACATGATGGTCAAGATGAGGAGCAGTGGAGGGTGAGATTTAGATTTATGATATGATTTTGATAGCTCTATGATGTTGAGCTACCTATATTCACTGTACTTATCACGTGATGGGTTAGCATTGATCTCAATAGTTTAGGAATTCCCGAATGTTTTTGCAAAAGAATTAGGTTTACCACTTCAAAGGAAAAGTCAATTTAGGATTAATCTTGTAGACATGTTGTTATGCCTGTAAGACGTATGGATCTAAAAGAAAGAAGGGAGTTAGATAAGTAAATTTCTAAATTATTGTAGAATGGCTTTATTCATAGAAGTATTTCCGATTGAGGTGCACCAGTAGTGTTCGCCACTAAAGCAGATGGTTCTTTGAGGCTACTGCATCTATCATCGAGAATTTAATAAGCTGACAAAGAAAACTCACTGTCCATTGCCTCACAAATATTATTTATTTGCTAAGTTAGTAGGAGAGAAAATATTTTCTTAGCTTAACTAGGCCACTTGTTTTTATTAGTTAAGAGTGGCAAGTGATAGTATTGTTAAGACAGCCTTTCGTACACTTGAAGGTTTATTTGAGTGGTTAGTCATGCCTTTTGGACCGACCAATTCTATAGCCTATTTTATTGATTTGAAGAGTAAAGTTTTTTTTAGAGAGGAGTTAAATAAGTTTATGGTCACAATCATTGATGATATCCTTATATATTCAAAAAGCAAAGAAGAGTATAGAAACCATTCAAGGATTATGCTTAATGTGTTAAGGAGGCATCAAATAACGGCAAAAGTCTCCAAATGTCATTTCTTGAGAAGGGAAGCTCACTTTCTAGGCCATGTTGTTTTTGAGCACTGATTATCGTTGGATTAAGGTAAAGTAGCGGTTTATGATTGGCATATTCTAAATAATGCTACAGAAGTTTGAATTTTCCTTGGTTTAGTAGGTTATTACAGAAAGTACATCAAGGACTTTGCTAAAATCTCAATGCCACCGACTAAGCTCACCAAGAAGAATCAAATCTTCTTGTGGAACACTAAGGGAAAACATGCATTTGTTATTTTGAATATGATGTTGACTAGCGCACCTATGTTGACAATTCCAGATAGCACAAAGCATTTTACCATATATACCAATACTTGTGATATGGTACTTAAAGCAGTGTTATTACAAGAAGGAAGGGTACTGGCTTATGCTAGCAGACTGCTGAAGACACATGAAAGGAATTATCCTACTCATGAACTCGAATTACCAACTGTTATCTTTGCACTTAAGGCTCGAAGACATATCTACTAGAGGGGAGATTGGAGTAATATATGGATCGCAAACTCCTAAGTGCCGATTTTTATGAAATGATCTAAATCTAAGGCAATAAAGGTGGATGGAGATTTGAACCACATACGACTTCCGAATTGCATACTCCTTTGGATGAGGGAATGCAGTGGTAGATGCTTTGAGTAGGAAGCATGTTACGCTAAATTCAATGCTATTAGAATGGAGGTTGTTGGAGGGTATCTTCAAAAATAATTTTAGACCATCGTCATAATTTAATCCTGGATTGTTGGCAGCTTTGGAGGTTCGACCAACACTTATAAATCACATTGGTTCTAGTCAAAGGATGGATGGCACGTTAGTGGACATTTTGAATTGGTTGGAGAAAAAAGAGAGATATTCTCATTAAGTGAATACTATACTTACTCAAAAGGATATTTAAGAGAGGTGGTAAGCTGCGTGCACTGGTGATTAGAGAGCTCATTGATGAAGTTTATCACACCGTTCTTGGATGACTATTTATCCTATCGACGAAAAGATATATAGTGACATGAAGATAGTGTTCTATTGGTCTAGGATGAAGAGGCAAGAGACAAAATATGTTGCTACATATTTGACTTATCAAAAAGTCAAAGCTAAGTAGAAGAAGCTAAATGGATTATTACTTCCTTTAGAAGTTCCACAGTGGAAGTGAAAGCATGTTTCAATGGACTTCATTGATGGATTATCTAGAAGTGGAATAGGAAATGATGATATTTGGGTCATCGTAGATCGATGGACCAAGTGCACTCGTTTCATTATAGTAAAAAGGATGCGATCAACGATGACTTTAGCTATCTTATATGTTAAGGAAGTAATCATATTACATGGAATTCCAGTCAGCATAGTTAATGACCGAGATCTACTTTTAACTAGCGAATTTTAGAAGAGTCTTCAGGATGCTTTAGGGACTAAGCTAATTCTTAGCACCACATATATGCACAAATGGATGGACAAATTGAGAGGGTGAAGATGGTATTGGAGGACTTGTTGAAAGTTTGTATTTTGGATTTTGGTGGAGCATGGAAAGATCATTTACCACTAGAGTTTTCTTATAACAATAGTTATCAAACGAGCATAGGTGTAACGACTCGGAAATTTTTGGTTGTTTGAAATCGGAATTTTAATCGATTTTAAATATTTCATAGTTGGTTTCTAACTTGAATTCGAATATCACTATTTATTAGATAATTTAATTATTAAATTAAATCATTTGAAATTGGTTCAAGTGGTAAATCTTGGATTTAAGCTAAATAAAATTATTTCAAAGACTTGTAAAATGTATACTGATAGTATTGAAGATAGTAAAAGTGTTAAAATTGAATTTAACAGTGATTTGTTAAGTTTTGAAATTATATCGTTTAAATTGATATTTAAAAATAGCCTTCCGAGGCACGGTCTCGAATTTCAACGAAACCAGTTTCATTGGATCTGTAATATTGTATTATTAACGGATTTCAATTTTCGCAGTGTTTGGAGCGATCATTTGGCCGTACGATAAGTAAATGCGCTAAAAATTAAATCGAAATTTAATATAATAACTGGGTTCAAAATGCTATCTTCTCCATACGATCGAATTAGGACTCGAAACCTTTTCCATTTCGTTCGTAATAGGGGTATAACATTATAAACGCCTAGCGGCACGTCTCGATATGATGTCAAGATTTTAAGCTATGTTAGTCGAGACAATTTTAATTTAAAATAAATATATAATTATATACATTGATTGACATATATCCTCATATCAACCGCCTTCTTTCATTTCGAATCACTGTAGCTTACCTTCTGGAATACGCCATTCCATATCCATTCAAGCACGCAACCTCCTTACGTTGTTCCTTTCTGCTATCTTCAATTTAAAACGTAAAGCTTCCTTTCTCTTCCTCAGTTCAAACAAAAAAAATGGCCGAAATATCTCGTATATAAAAAAAGAGAGGAGAATAATGAAATCAAAATCGATTTCGAATAGAATGCGAGCTCGCGGATGCGTGGGAGGGGTGCAGTTTGTCTTCGCGTGGGCGTCACGATTTCTAGATTGAGGCGCATTCTCTCGATTTGGGGGTGCCGATGTTTAGGTAAGGGGAGCCACACCTTGGGAGGAAGCAGCATGCGACTGCGAAGGAGGCTTGAGAGTCAATTAGGGCCGCATCGATATGGTTGTTCCGTGGCTGTCGTGATGGCATCCGCATAAGGAGGGAAGGCCTGCTCTTGCGGTGCTCGTCACCGAATAGGGAGAGGTTAGTCGATGAGGTACTTTGCAGCTTTCTAGCTTAATTTTTGTAGTTTTGGTTTTGTTAATTTTATAAACAGTAAGATAAAGTATTACTTTCAGATTTTTAAATTTTTTTACAGAAATATATATACAAAGAAGATTGTTTTCAAACAGAAGCTTTAAAATATTTTGATAGTGAAATAAAAAAATGTAAAAGCAGTTCTGTTTTGTTTAAAACAGGTGCAAAGGATATATATATATATATATATATATATATATACACACACACACACACATATGACAGTAAAACATATTACCGTTTTTGTTAATTATAAGAAAAAAAGTAGAAACGAATAATATATATATATATATATATATATATATATATATTACAGAAACCTATATAAAACAATTCTGTTTTAAATTAATATATAGATTTGAAAGGAATTTTAATTCATTAGAATTTAATGTATGCATATAAGATTTGGGGAAAATATAGGAATTTTAAAATGTTGTGGAGTTTATACAAAAATTAGATTTTTGAATATATATAGGTTATTTTTATATATGTAGATTCAAAGGAAATAAAATAAAATAATATGCATATTTTAAATTTACTAGTTTATTTTTAACATAATGATTATGGTGATTTACTTATGCAATTAACCTATTTAATTAATTTAGTTACTAAAAGGATTTTTAAAAAAAATTCATTCGTTAAATTAAATTGTCAATCAATTAAATTTATTAAAACAGTAATGGGTCGTTCGATTCATCTCAAATATTTATAAACCGTATAATGTTTGTACAAGGTACAAAATAGTGGAGAGGCAAGCCGGTTTGGATCGGATTGCAAACAAAAATCAAAGGTGATTTAATCTCATTCTTCTGGATTGCTATTTAAATTTAAATGGTTAAATTTAAATAATTGATTGGATGATTGAATTGACTTGATGTGCTATATTATATATAGTAGTATATTTGTAGTGATTGACTTCCCGCATTATATAGCGGATGAGACCCTATGCGCCGCATAATAGCGGATGATATTATATAAACCCATATACCGCGATATTCCACCTCGAAGTGGAATTGGTATTTTATGTTGTGCTAACATCTGTGGATGCAGGGAAACAGGTTAGAGGGATCCAACTAAATTCCTCAAAATATTTAGATTTGTTAAAATATTCTGTGATATTATTATTTGCTATCCTGTGATGGATTATATTAATAATTAGAAATGTTGGATACAACGGTTGATTTAAAATATTTCGGTGTAACGAGTTATCATAATCTATAGAAATGGGATTTCTGAAAAGAAAATAAAAGAGTGAATTTTGAGTAAATAATCATAGAAATTTGAATAAATTAAAAATGAATTGGAAAAGAATAAAAAGTAATTTTTGAATTCTGATAACTAAAATTCCAAGTGTGGGAAATGAGATTTTGAATAAATGGTAATAAGTGATTTTATTTTTAAACTCAAGTGATATTATTTCAAGAAACAAAGAATTTATTTTGAAATTCAAGGTTTGAATTTATTTAAAAGGATAAAGAAGGAATTTGGAAAATCTGAATTGGTGTTTCAGTTAAAAAGATTTTAAATCATAATTAAGGAATAAAGTCTGAAATTAATGGATTTTGAAATAAATTGAGTGAGTAAAGGAATTTATTTCAAAATGGAGTAAATTGGAAATCAATTTGGAAATTGATTTAAGTGTTTGAAATTGGAAATTTAAAGTAGAATGTGACTATGAAATTTATAAACTGGGTTTATAAAGGTGAAGTAATATACCAGTGGATATTTGAAGAATAAATTCACGATGGGAATTTATTAAAGGAACGGGAAAATTTATTTTAAAAATAAACAGTGATTTATTTTTAAAGGATCTGAAGAGAAGTATATTTCCCTAGATAGTAAGTATGTTTTCAAAGCATTATATATATAAGTTAAAAGTTTAATGTTGTTTTAAAAAGTATGTTTTAGAAAATTTATTATTTCTAACTGTTGAAATTCTAAAGTAAGTATTTTCTTTTAATCTATTATAGTAGTAATTATTTAAAGGTGGCTTGGTATTATGTTTTTAAAGGTTAGAAATTCAGTTTTATATTGTACAAAGTAGTTTTATTTTAAATATTCTTAAAGTATATATTTTGAATAAGTATTAAAGTAATTTCTAATTTAAGCGTTTTAAAGGATATTTTATAATAAAGTATTTTAAATTATTTTAAAAATCTAAAGTTTTTGGTGCTTGGTGTTTTCAGTGGAAATAAATATTTGAGAATTCATTCCATGAGAAGAGTGTGGTTTGAAAACTGTTTTCAAATGGGTTGAAAATGGAAATATATCTTGTGAAGATATTTTGAGGTTAATAAATAATTTGGTGTAATTATTTATGTTGGATGGTTGTTTGTGAATGTTAATTGATAGTTGAATAACCGACTATCAATATTGGCCAATGCGCTGATCGTTTTGAAGAGACCGGGATCGGGATTAATTTCTCGAAAACCACTTCGATCTGGTTTGTACGTTTTCATGAGGAAGACGAGTTTGGATTCGAAGATGGAGCAATGAAGTGCAAGGGCTAGTCGCTACTAATCCTGAGGTGATTCCAAAATGGATGTAGTAAGAGTAATGCCTTCGGTTCCGTTCGAACCCGGGACGGACTTGTATGGATGAATGCTTTCGGAACATCGTCAGGTGGACGATGGGCATTCTAAATGAAACTTTCTAAAAAGGTAACGCTTAGCCTCAAGCCTCATCAACTAGGAATGACTGAAAATCAGGGGTTATGAAGCAAGTCTAGGTGGGTAGCACCCATTAGGGTGAGGTCATCACTATCTAGATGTCCCTTTTTATTTCGGCCTAGTGGTGCGGTTGCTGATCCCAACCATGGGGTGATCTTACTCTAGATTATCCAGTAAGGGGTAGTTCCGGTATTGTGTTGTAGGGGATTGGGAGTAATCCTCGGTACGGTGATCTAGGCCACGTACTGTGATAGGTGGTACCCCAGTGCCTGGTCATTAGTTGGAAATCCATTATCCCTACGCGCCTATACGGTTTTGATTGTGCCCAACTATTGCTGAAACGAGAGATGCAAGCATTTTAGCTAGATTCTATTTTACTTTCTGTAGACACTATTATAATGTCAGAGGATTTTAATAAAAATGTTTTAGCTATCGTAAGGTAAAAACCCGACATGTTTATTTGTGGCGTGGTCTTACGAGATGCTTTTGTTTTCAAAAGAATTTTGAAACTTTAATAATCAATTTGAGTGTGGTTTTCTCACGCTGGTATTCCAGACTTACTCGGGTGTTATTTCACTATAATGCTCGGGTCAGACCGATTATTATAGATTACAGGAAAGGATGTTGTGGGGCTATGGAGATGAGCCGGATGGCGATACGTACTCCCGTACTTTTTTTATATATTCAGCTGTGTTGATTAGCTGTGCATTTAGCTTTATGAGGACAGGTTATGATTACTATTCAGATGTGTATTATGTATACTCTGATGATGTAGTATATAAAAAGATATGTTTGTTTTTGTGTAAAGATCATTTATTATCTATTATATTTTATTCCGCTGCGATGGTTAGATTCTGATGTTGATTTCTATTTTCTTCTTCTACCTCTTCTTCTTTAACCCCGATGGTTCGTTTTTCCGGCATCCGATTGCTCAGCATTCGATATAGTGGACGTATTGATGTCGATTTTCGAGCGTCAAAAAAATTGGGCCATGACATTGTGGTATCAGAGCTAAGTTGGTGATAACCTTGGCTCTGGTGGGGATTATTCATTGAAAATATAGTCCATAGTACTCTAGAATGAGTTTGAGCGTACGAATAGATATGAGCGCGTATTTGTTAGTGAATATAAATTGTTTTAATATTGTGTTGACTTATTAGTTGAGTGGAATATGAATTCTAATCGAGTAAGTTGGCCGCTATTCGAGAAGAGTTTATAAACACCTCACACGATAAATTGACGCAATATTATTTTAAAGGTAGGTGAATGAAATTGTAACAACCCGAATTTTGGAGATTACCATTAATATTAAATTATAATGCAAATAATAATTTAATCTTGTGATTATAAATGAATTGGAGGAATGAAATGTGAGTTAATGTTGTTTATTTTATATAAACAATGTTTTAATGAATAAAACTTGGGTTTTTAATTTATGTGAGTTAATTTATCTCATAACATGTTATTTCAATGTATTGATGGTTGGAATAAATATAAATGAGGGAAAATAAGCATAGAATATTTTATTTGTGAAAGTGGGTTGAAAATAAATGATGATAGTTATTTATTGAGACAAAATGGGAAGTATTTGAATTTTATTCCAATAATAGCCATTTTTAGTGAATAAAAAGGGCAAATGAGAAGAATATGTATTTTTCAAAGTGTATTAATGATTGAAAATAGTGTTGTAATACTTTAAAAAAGTATTAAAACTTTTAATACACTTATTTGAGTTAAGAAATAATTTTTATTTGACTCAGATAGTTTAAAATTGTTTTTTGGTCTAAAAATAACAATATCGTCAAATATTGTGTAAATTAAAAGTTTAATGGGAAATAATATTTTTAAGTGCAAAAAAAAAAATTGTGTTAATCATGTTCATGTTGTTAAAATATGAAGAATGCATTTTGTCTCATGTAAAAAGAAGTTAATATGAGGAAGTAATGCTAAAAATGGTATAAAACCTATGTATATTAGCCTAAATAATTTTCTAAGTATGAGAATGGACTAATTGGGTATAGTAAACATCCAACAACCCAAATTCTAGAGTTTTATAATAAAGTATGTACCTTTTCTTCCAAAACTCATTACAGTAAAACCTAAATCAGAAAAGAAAAAGCTTCAAAGTACAAAACAATGGCTACCCTCTTCAAAATTTAATCTTCAAAGCTCAATCTTTGCAAATTTAAAAGCTTAATTCAAGTTAAAATCATAAAAGAAGATAATCTCCAACCTATTCTATCTTAGAATCCATCTAAAACCCTAGAATTGTTTAGTAAATTTTGTTTTGATCAATTTCTTCTTTGCATGTATTGTTTTTTTCTATTTTCAGATGTTTAGGGCTCCAATCTTATGCTAAATGTTCAATCTTGCTTGCAAATCCTTACGTATTCACTGAAAATCAATTGGTAAGTGTAAAAGCTTACAAATGCTAGCCAAAAATAAGGTTTTGAGTTGAATTTAATAAGATTGCGTTTCATCTTTGTTATTTTCCGTTTTCTGTTGCCACATTGTTTTGGCCATAACTTTTTCATCTTTTATCCAAATTTCATAATTTTTGATGTTCTAGAAAGCGAAGAAAAAGTGCTAAAAGTTTCATGTTTTAAGATTTTGAAGTTTGCTTGATTAAAATCGTGTTTGTTTGTTGCTGTCCCGAGAGCAAATGACAGCAACAACAATCATAAAGTCTGAGGATTTATTTTGACCATAACTCATTCATTTCTTATCCAAAATTCTTAATTTTGGATGTTCCAGAAAGCCCAGATAAAGAGATGCAAGTTTTATGTTTTGATTTTTCTAAAATTTTGAGGTTTAATGGACCAAAATCGTGCTTGTTTGTTACTATCCCGAGAGCAAATGACAGCAACAACAATTACAAGTCTGAGAAATTATTTTGGCCATAACTCATTCGTTTCTTAACCGATTTTGATAATTTTAGATGTTTCGGAAAGCTTAAATCATGTACTAAAACTTTCATGTATTGAGTTTCTGTAATTTTAAGGTTAGCTATGTAAAAAATTAATTTTTATACCGTTATCCCGAGAGCAAAACCAATAATTGCTCCGCGCTTGAGTCTGAAACGAAGTTGGCCATAACTTCTTCGTTTCTTAACCGATTTTGTTAATTTTAGATCTTCCGGAAAGCTTAGGCCGTGTGTTACAGGTTTCATTCATTGTGTTTTCTGGAATTTTGAAGTTCGTTTGGTTGAAATTATGGTTGTATGTTGCTGTCCTGAGAGCAAAATGACAGCAACAACAATCGTTGAACTTAGAATTGTATTAGCCCGTTTTGCATTCATTCTCTTCGGTTTTAATGATGTTTTTGAGATATTTTCAGAGCGATGATGCCTATCAATAGGCTAGCTATATTTGGAGAATTTTAAATTCAAATTTTAAATGGAATTTGAATTGATTTTGGGTTAAAATTGAATTGAATTCGTATTGAATTCAAGTTATCGGTTTTGAGATATCCCTCTTAGTTTTCATTGTTTTCGAGCACGGTTTTCATCGAAACCAATTTGAAGTGTTATTTTAAATTGATTTAGAAGTTACCAAATTTTGGTGAAGGTTATTGGTTTGAGAATTACTCTTTGAGTACATTCGACGACGAACCAATCTAGATGCATTTTGTGATGGCCGATGAAATGAGGCAATATTGATGTTATGTTTTAATTTGCAACTATGGTTAGAAATAACCATCACGATGTTCTTTTACTTGCCCAGGAGATGAGGCAAGTTGTTATGATGGACTGATGATGATTTCGATATTTATGATGAATTTTTACTTGTCGATAAAATGAGACAAGTCTCGATGTCACTTAAAATTCGTCCAAGTATGAGATAAGACGAGTTAGGTATCTTACACTCGCCGATGAGATGAGGCAGTGTTTATTTGATGATATTTTATGATGGTTTTCTAATGTGGCATCGACTAACGATTAGTAAACCAATAGGTACAAACGTATGGTATGGGACGTAAGTTGACGCCTATTGGATTCATATTCGAGAAGTTGAGACACATTCACGATGTTACTAATGCTACAGACCGAGTATTCGATTGGAGTCATCACGATGTTCATGAAGTTATTACTCGACTCCAATCATCATGATGTTATTACTCGGGTTTTTGTGGCTGGGTGTCATCAAGATGTTTTCGACTATAGTCAATCAAGATGATCACGATGTTATGATGTTATGTGACCCCAAGTCATCACGATGAATGGTACCAAATAATGGTAGTACTAGTCAAGATGTAAATGCACGTGCTGTTTTCCATGAAGTTTAGATGTTTCGTTTTCACTGTTTTGATGATGATACTTTAGTATAGCCTTATGTAAGAAAAAGGCTTATTGACATACATGGTTTTATTTGTGATTTCGAATATGATGTATTGGATTCTTTCCAGGCTCTATCAAGATGGATTTGAGACATTATGTATATTTATACCAACGAGATGAGGTATAAATTATGATAATGCTTTTATGATGAGTTTTGATAATAGATTTAAGATATATTTATATTTATACCATGATTTGCATTATGGATCGACGATTTGACGATTTCCTAGACTACTTGATGTTAAGATGGAGTTGAGATGTATTTATAAATTTATACCAATGAGATGAGGTATAAATGATTATGAAGAATCTTTTATGATGAGTTTTAGTGATGGATTTGAGATGTATCTATATTCATACCGATGAGACGAGGTATGAATAAGTATAATACTTCTTTTATGATTGGATTTTATATTTCCTTGAATGATTATTAGGATGCGCCAATGAGATGAGGCACATCCATATGCGTTTTATTCTACGTATGAAGGATATGTACCTTTGATGTATTGTTATATTGACGAGCACTTCTAAGAAGATAATTTATTCATTTGAAGTCATTATCCATGTTTTTTTATACCGCTGATGATATGAGGCGAAAGCGATGTTTATTGAATCTTATCTTTAAAATTTTGTTCGGCGATGTTCCATTTGCTTAAGCATCTGTTATGCCACTTAAGTATGACTTTATCATCATTATCTCCCTTACTTGCCAAGAAGAGGTGTTGTCCTTTCTTATGATGTTGAAACCCTGTTTAGGGCATGGCATCCTTTATGAAAAAGGATACCGTACCTTCACCTAATTATCCTCATCGATTATTCTGTTTAACTGATGATTTTAGCTAGCCTGACCCGTGTGTTTTCACTTGGGTCAGACCGAGTTGTTTCAGGTATCATCTATTGGCCTTAGCTTGAAGTTGATGTTGGATAATAGCTCTTCTTTTGCTTGAGTAGTTTATTTCTTCCGCATACTCTGATGCTTTTACATTTGATTCGATGTATACGCTGTGGTCGTGCACCACCTTTATTGTATTCATATTGTATTGTACCGAACGTGTATCAGTGTATATGTATATATATGTTGTTGGTTACTGGTCTATGATGTGATTTACATTCAGTTATTGTATTTTGTTCTGATAGATCCGTTAGCCACCTATAGTTTTGGATTAAGCATTTACTGGGTATGTCGATCCACTTGAGTTGAAAAATTATAATGCATTTATCGACGTATTCAATGGATGTTTAAGACAAAATTATAGATGGTCGCCCTTAACCAGCCCTATTCTCCGCTTTAGTAGACGGAATTACTTTTTAATTCTCTTTGCTAAGGTGGGTCTCGGGGTGGGGCGTTACAGAAATAATTTTGCCCATGATTATATTTTGATATAAAAGAAATATTTCCTTAAATTGTTATATAACTCGGATGTTTGGATGATAATATTTTAAGCAAATAAGATTATACAAATTGGAATGACTTAGATAATCAAATGGGAATTTGTATGAGCATAAATTATACAAATGAATTATAGTTAAAATTTGATTTAAGTCAAAATCTGAAAATTTAAAATCCCGGAGATTTTGGAAGTGTTTTGGAGACAAATAATAGCATTATTGTTTTAGAAGTATTTCTGAAAGGAAATCGTTTCAAGTAAATTTTGAGAAGGGATATAGCATTGAGCTCACTTCGGTCGTTGGAAAATAACTTCGGTGATGACTGCAGCATCATCGATATTCATTTTCGAGTTTCTAAGTGACGGATTGCTGCCAAATTGATTTGTTCACAAGAATTAGTTTTTTTTTTGAAATTTCAAAGGAAATTTGTTGGAGATAAAAACCAGGATTGGTTTAAAAATTTGAGAAATGTGATTTTGGGATAATGATGATTGTAAAATGATTTGAACCAAAAGCGGGTGTTTGAAATCCTGAATCCTCAATTGAATTGAAAGTCCTGATGAGGTAAGTTATAAACTTGTAAAGTTGAGATGGTTTTTAAATAAGGGAGGAAAATATGAGCTATGAATGTTGGAATTAAAATTTAAAGTGAAAAAGTTAAATAAATTTAATTTGAAGAAATTGAATTGTGGAAAATTTAATGGATGATTGGAAGAAATAATTAGTAAATCTTGAATGTAATTGGAATGGGAAAATAAAAATTAAATTTGAATTGAGAAATAAAATTAATTAGAATATAATTAACTTAAGGAAAGTTAATAATAATAATGAGTTGGATCTGAAGTAAGTTGAAATTGAAGAGAAATGAAATAAATTGAGATGTAGATGATATTAAGTGAAAGTAAGTTCTTACTTAATTTAAATTCAAGTGGATTGAGTGGATTAAAGAGAATGGTATTTAGCTAGATTTAACTCAAGTTAAGTTAAATAAAATTGAATTTGGAAAGAAAATTAAAAGAGAGAATTTGTAAATAAATTCAGTTGAGTTATAGATAATATTGAATGGAACAAAATTCTTACTTAAATAAATGAGTGTAAACTAAGTAAGTGTTGAATTGGAATAAATAAGCTTCGGAAGCTTATAAAAGAATTGAAAAGCATTGAAATAAAAATATAATACCTAGTTAAAAGTAAAGTGAAAATGTGATTGACTGTAAATGGATGGAGAGGTATGAATATTAATAAGTGAGTAGCTTATAAAAATATAAAAAAGGAATAAATAAGCTGAAATAAAAGTGTTGGAATTTTGGAAAATGAAAGATAATCCAAACTAGAATTATGAAAAGAAAAAAATTGAACTCAGGAAAATTTAATGAAGTGATTTTTGTAATAAAATCGATTATTGATTTAAAGATGGAAGTAAGCTAATTAGCTAAATAAATTATTTGATAGAGTATGTTAATAAAATTTAACTTGGTTAAATAAAATGAATTGTAAGTTAATAATGAAGTTTGGAAACAAACTCGACTTATAAATAGAATTCGACTTGGATTGATAATGAATTAAAATAAGTGGAGATGTTCTAAAAATAAAATGGAATTGGGTTATAATAGGAATGATTTGAGTTACAAATAAAATCCAATTCGAATATAAATGAGTTAAGTGTGTGCTTGGATATTATTTTGATAAACTGAGAAGGTGCATTGAAATAAAATGGATGGGTTAACTGAATTAAATGGAATTTGATTAGATGAGAATCAAATTAAAGTGAACTTATGTTTGAAGTTGGAATAAATTAAAGTAAATTAACTTAAGTTTAAAATTTATAGAAGCTTGGCTTCGAGGAAGGGTGAAAGTTCAGTAAATAAAAGTTTGGGTTAAATTAATTTGGAAAATGATTATTGATATAAGCATTGAATGTTGTTAGGCTCAATGAAATAGTTTTAAAATGAAACCAATGCGGAGATGAGACAAAACGCAAATGTATGGTTGGTGAATAAACTAGAAATGGGATGGAATTTGAAATAAAATGAGTTGGAATCAATTGGATGGAGATAAAAACTAAAATGGATATTCTATTAAGTGAATATCGTCGAATTGCATAAAATAAATTAGTCGTTCGACTTAAATGGAAGTGAGTAAAAATTGCATGGATTGGTAGAAGTAAATAAAATTGATTTTTGGAATCAATTGAAATAAATGTGAGTTGTTGGGTTAAAAATGAATCGAATGTAAGCAATTGAGTTGTAAACCATTAAAATTGAAATGGCATACGAATTGGTTGAAAGCAATTGAATTAGTTTTGAAATCATATAAATTGCTCATGGAAAGTGTTTGGTGTATGTTGCTTATGAAATGCATGTGTTTAGCTACTGAAAGTAAGTGAAATGTTAATAAATTTCATATATTTAGTACTTACATGTTTGAGTTGAGTAAGTACAGGTACTGGAAAGCCGTTTGGCTGGATTTGATTGGGCTAATTACTAAAATAATAAGCCGCTTGCTTTAAATGCTAAGTAAAGGTATGCATACGTAATAAAAGTTAGAAAATATGAACTGTTTTTGTTTTCTCGACTGTGTGGGTCGATGTACATATATTTATATCTCTTGTCAAATTGTAAAAGCTCCTCCATACAAAGGAGACTCTGCCAAAATTTTCTGAAAATTTTGGAAGTTCGAAACTTTTTGAAAATTTTTGGGAAAATTTTTGTTAGTGATAAAACGATTTCAAATTGGAATTGAAATAAGGGATTTTGGAAATAGAAATTTAAGCTAATTGTATAGTTGGAACTAAAGGATTAGGAAGGTGAATTTGGGATTTTTGATTTCAGAGGATAAATTGAAATTTGCTCGGCAAAGGTATATATTTAAGTTTCTATATGAAATTTGATGATTTTCTAGTCTAGCCACTTGGCTTTTGTTTTCTTTTGAAATCTGGGGGCCCGTAGAGGCATTTTTTAGTTGTACCGAGCTAGCCGCACAAAGGAGACGCTGGCGAATTTTTTCGAAAATTTAGAGAGCTAGAAAATTTTTGAGAAAGTTTTGATAATTTAAATTTGGATTTAAATTTGAATAAGTAGAGTAAATAATGTTGTTGGAAACTATGGAAGGTTTTGGGAAGTTGGTTGAAGTAATAGTGGGTTTTTAATAAAAGATATGTTATGGCAAGTTGATAAAACTGTTTGGTTTTGGAAAATAGTAATGGGTATTGGATCATTCTTCTTAACTAGTAATTTTGGGGACGAAATTCTTTTAAGGGGGAGGAATGTGACGACCCAGAAATTTTTGGTCGTTTGAAATCGGAATATTTAATCGATTTTAAATATTTCATAGTTAGTTTCTAACTTGTATTCGAATATCACTATTTATTACATAATATAATTATTAAATTAAATCATTTGAAATTGGTTTAAGTGGTAAATCTTGGATTTAAGCTGAATAAAATTATTTCAAAGACTTGTAAAATGTATACTGATAGTACTGAAGATAGTAAAAGTGTTAAAATTGAATTTAACAGTGATTTGTTAAGTTTTGAAATTATATTGTTTAAATTGATATTTAAAAATAGCCTTCCAAGGAACAGTCTCGGATTTCAACGAAACAGTTTCAATGGATCCGTAATATTGTATTATTATCGGATTTCAATTTTCGTAGTGTTTGGAGTGATCGTTTGGCCGTACGATAAGTAAACACGCTGAAAATTAAATCAAAATTTAATATAATAACTGGGTTCAAAAAGCTATCTTCTCCATACGATCGAATTAGGACTCGAAACCTTTTCCATTTCGCTCGGAATAGGGGTATAACATTATGAACGTGTGATATCCCGGAAATTTTAGCAATATCAATTTAATAATCTATATTTAAAATTAAATTGATTTGATAAAATTTTGTTAATAAAAGTTAACTTGATTTAATAATCCAATTAAATAGATGTTTAATTGGTGAATTTTATCTTTTAAAAACTAATAAAATGTTTTCCTACTTATAATGTGTGTGTGTGTGTGTGTGTATATATATATATATATATTGTGAATAGATAAGTTCTGATTTGTAGTTTAATTAACAAATAAAATATTGTTTTTTTAATTCAAATATTCATTTTGATAAATTTAGAAATTATATAAGGAAATTTAAAATACCATATATATATTAAAACATTAATGCATTTAAGTAAGTTAAATAGTATATGTAATTTATAATTTCTTTTATAAATTATTTAAATTAATAAATATGTTATTTTCAAATAATAATGATAAATGTATAAATGTAGGTTTGTTTTAAAAGACGATACTATTATTTTAGAATTAAAATATGTTGATAAATTAGTTTTAAAATTTGGAATTTTTAAATGTATAAATAGCATTTGAAATTGAATTTAATTTTGAAATTCAAATGAATAAACATATCTAAATTTTGTAAGTAAGCTTCCATTTTTATATAAATTGTTTCATTTCATTTTCTTTAAAAAGAAATGCATAAACATTTACATATGAAAATAATTTATACATAAGTATTAACAAATAAAGAAAAGGGGTTTTATTTACTTTTAAATTAAATAAAAGAATAAGTAAAATATGTATAATGACAAGTGCTAAGATTCTAATTTCTTAAATAACATGTGTTAGTAAATGAACTATTGCAAAAGACAAGTGTTGAAGATTTTTAACAAGTGTCCTTTTATTTATTTTTGTTTTTCGATTTAATTTATAAATAAATCATTTTATCTTATAAAAGCATATTTCCTTCATTCCCATCTTTTTCTAATCTTCATTTTTTTTCCAAAGAAAAATTCTCAGCTGAAACAAATCAAATCTATAATCAAACTCTTCAAGCAAGAAATCAAAACTCTGAAGAAAACTCTCCCTCAAAACTAAAATCAAAGCCTGCATGTTTTTATTTTTGTAATCCACTGTAAAAAAAATTAGATCATGCAAACCTGAAATTCATTTTCTTTAATCTGGAATCAAAGAAGTGGTCTGCAAGTTTTTTTTTTCTAAAAGCAAGCTCTAAATCTAGCCTGCAATCCACTGTGTAAATCAAGAACATGCAACTGCAAGCTTGTCAAATTCAAGCATTTTCAAATGGAATCTGGGGATTTTCTTCTACAACCTGGAATCTTAGACCTGTAGGAAATTAAACAGCATCACAAGTTAAATCAAGCTTCAGCAACTAATTTATAATCAAAGAAGTAAAAGCATTCAGGTTGAAGTCTTTAAAAGCAAGGCACACTGGTTTATAAATTTAAAACAAAAGCTTTTCAGAAAAAATTAGTGCTCGCTTCATCACTGTATCCAGGTGAGTAACTTCACTAATTTAAATTATTAAGCATTATCTATTACATGTTTTTTCCCCTTGAAAAAAAAATGTTTGTGTGAATGTTATTTGATGAAATTTCTGTGCCATTTGGATATGCATGTATGTGAATGACTGAAACCTTCTCTGTTATCAGCTTCTTAAAAAAAAAGAAAAAAAATGAAATCCTCTTGCTCTTCTTTAAATAATTTTGTTAAGGCTTAGGCCTTGAAATAACTATGTTAATTATACCATAGTTTAGTTTAAAACTTATTAAGTAAAGACAAATTGGGTGATGTCTCTGTAAATTGAAAAAAACAAAAAAAAACATCAGAATATGATATATAAGAGAAAACTCAAATTATCAATTCAGTATTATAATTTGAAAACTTAAACAAAAAGATGATTTTTAAAACTAAAATCATAGTGTTTAGTTAGAAGTTGAGACTGCAGTACTTATTTTAACTGATAATGGGTTTGAGTCAATCTTTGGTGATCAAGTTGATCATAAGGTTTGGGTTTCTTGGTGGAGGTAGTGTAATGATCAGAGGGTGTGGCAAAAATGCCAGGAAGATGAACAGGGATCGGTAGAGGAGATGGGAGGTTGATGAAGTCTGTAAACCTAGTTTTTTTGAGGGTGCAGCAATTTTGATCGTCACGGCCTCTCCAAGTGATCGAGTGTGTTGGGATTCAAGGTATTGGTAGCTGTAGCATTGATGTTGATGTGGTCGGAGTTGCAATCGACACGGTGTTCGGAGTTGAGGAAACGAGCAGTTTGTAGGTTGGAGGGGGGTTATTCCATACTGTTGCTGCCAGGTTGGTTTGGGGGAACTCGAATTTGATTTCGAGTGATTTGAGGGAATTTGATGGTTGCGATGTGACTCAGGAATGAACGTCGACATGATAGTTGACTGGGTGGTGGCCGGAGGTGGCCAAGACCACCATGCATATGCACGGTGAAGAATGGTGTATCAGGTGGAAGATTTGGGGGTTGTTGTGTTTTGACTCGAGTTTTACTCGAGTAATTCAAGTAATTGCTTGAAGTTTTGAAGGGGTTTACCCGAAGTAATATAAGAGGAAGCTCTGGCATTTTTCTGTAGTTACAGATTTCTTTGAAACATGTATAAATTTTCAAATTCAATTTGTTTAAATCTTGTAGCGACCCGACTTCCTATCTCCAGGAAATCGCATCACTAGTGAAGAAAGAAAGGGATAGAAGAAGAAAGAAAGAGAAAGAAGAAAGACAACAACATCAGAGAACTCACATCGGAACGGATAAAATATAATATATAAAATAAATTAATACATAGTATCATAATACATCATTGTACACATCTTACAACACACATTAGACAGTTATAAACATCTGTCTAATTCATACAACTCAAGTACAACAGAAGAAACAAATACCAAACACACAGCGGAATCAATATATATCTACACGTCGAAGCCTCATGCTCCATATCTCCTCCAAAATTCGTCAAGCAAACCTGAAAAAACTTGACTACTCATACATAATATTAGTACCCAAGAGTTTAATAAAACAGAAAATAAACACTCGGGTCAGACAGGGGTCTGGTGTGAGTAAACGGTTTAAAATTGCTTAACTTTAGAAAACCTTTGAAAGAAAAGGTATCACGTAAGACTTCCCACACATAAACATGGAAAAGTTTTTACCTTACGCTAACCAAAACATTTGATAGGAAATCCAGTGATATTATAATAGTGTCTAGGGTTTTCAAGTAAATAAGAAATAGCCGAAATTGTTACATCTATTACATTCCAGCTACTAGCCAAAAAAGTGGGTAATACAATCAAAACCGTAGGGTCTCGTAAGAAAAAAGGGTTTCCATCAATGGCAGGGCGACTGGGGTACCGCCCGTCACAGTACCTGGCCTAGATCACCGTACCGAGGATTACTCCCTTCATCCCCTGCAACACAAGGCCGAAACTATTCCTTACTGAACAGTCCCGAACAAGACTACCCCGGCGGTTGTCCGGAATTCAACCGCCTCACACAGCCGAAATAAAAAGGGACCTCTAGACAGGAGTAAATCTTGCTCTCCAGTGGGAGCCACCCACGAAGCCTAGCTGCACCTCCCCTGTTTTAGCCATTCCCGGTTGATGAGGCTTGAGGCTGCGATTACCTTTATAGGACACATCTCTTAGAATGCTCATCGTCCGCCTGACGATGTGCTGAAAGCATTCAATCCATACAAGTTCGTTCCGGGTTCGAACAAAACCGAAGGCACTATCTCGTTGCACTCATTATTGGAATCACCCTCAGAGTCAATGACCATAGCCCTTGCACTCTAAATCACCATCTCGAACCTATAAGTACTATTCCGTCAAACTCATTACGAAATCACCCACAGAGTTATACTGACGTATAGCCCTTACACCTCGAGTCTTCACTTGCTCCACTTGGATTAACGACCTAACGTTTAATTGGAGTCGATGTGGTTTTCGGATATCCAAATATGGAAACCCGATCCCGGTCTCACCGATACCAAACGCCATTTTATTCTCCAAGTTGTACTTAAGGGATTTAAACAGTTTAACTTATTCAGGATGATATAAACAGATAGATGAATAACAATATCACAATAGATGATTCATATAAACCATTCATCTTACAAAGCAGCATATCACAACATAGATATCCAAATCATCCAACATCAACCAATCACCCAATATCAATCATCCAATACCATTCAACATCCAATATCAGTCATCCAATATCAACCATTAAATATTAATCAATCACCCATAGCAGAATTGATTAACTCTTAATCAATTTAATTAACCTCTAATTAAATTAATTACTATCCTTTCATCATTTGGATTATCCTAACTCTTGCTTCATTGATTTATTACAAATCAAATTCATTTATCATCTTTTAATGATCTTCCTAATTAATCTTCCTTGATTAATTATCCTTAATTACATTCAAGCAATTATCCTTAACCATACTCAGTAATTAATCTCTAATTACTATCATTAATTACAATAATTAATGATCCTTCATTAATTAATTAAATATAATTAATTACATTAATCCTTAATTAATTACAATTAATTAATCACACTTAAAATAATTACTTTAATTAATTACTTACACTAATTATATTAATTAATAATCTTTATTAATTAATAATCCTTTAATTAATGAAATAATTAACTTGTAATTAATCATCTCATTAATCATAAACAGTAATTAACAAGTTGTAATTAGTTATCTTAATTAATTAACTTCTTAACTAATTACTTCCAAATTAATTATATTAATCCTTGATTAATTAATCCAATTAATTAATCTTAATTACTTCATTGAGTAATTATTATTCAATTTAAATTAATTAAAAAATCCTTAATTAATTACTCTAATTAATTACAATTTTAGTTAATTACACTTAGTAATTAATCTTGAATTTAATCTCATTAATTAATTAATTAATCACATTAATTAATTATCTAAAATAATTAAGTAATTAACTCTTAATTACTTACATAAGTAATTATCTCTAATTACTTTTATTATTAATTCCATCATTAAATAAATCTTAACTAACTAATTAATTACTCCATAACTAATTAACTTTAAAACAATTATATTAATCAATTTCCTAATTAATATCATTAAATGATTACCCAATAATCACTTAACTTAAATTACTCCATGAGTAACCTTTACTAATTACTTCCCTAAGTAATTGATATTCTACTTATATTCAAAAACTAATCATTGATTACTTCATTAAGTAATTTCACTTAATTAATCCATAATTAAGTTATAATTTTAAAATTTAAATAAACAATTAACTAATTATTTATTATTAATTAAACAATTAATTAATTACTTATATTTAAAATCCTTAATTAAGAAAACGTTATCCTTAATTAAACTTTTCTTTTACTTATAATCAATTCATATAACCAAGAATTCTTAAGTTCATATCAAAAATAATTTAACCATGTTTACCTACATAAGTAAATTATTTGAATTTAATCAAATCTAAATAACTTGAAGACAGATTATTTATTTGGATTACAAAATTATAACTTATACTTTATTTGGAAATAAAGCATTTTGAAATCAAATTTTAAAATCTAAAACACTTAAATTTTCCCAATTCAAACTTCTTTATTTTGAATAAAGTTTTGAAACTTAAGTTTTTATAAACATTACTTTAGAATTTCCCTTAAAACTTGATTCAATTATTCAATCAATGAGTAAATCTGGAACATAATCTTTAAAACATCATGCATACTTACTCGTGAGGAAATCTCGAGTTAAACCCGAGTAAAACTCACCAAACCCCCAAGCAAATCTCGAAGCAACTCATGCTTACCCCGAGTCAACCTCAACATCACCTACTTCGAGTCGCCCCCTCCTAAAACACGAGCTCGACTTCGAGCTGCCTTCATCTTCCCCAACCAAAATTCCCTAAACCTCAAACTGACATTCATCCGTGCACGGTGCACATGCACCCCCACCGCCGTCCCCTTATGATCATCGCGACCCCCGTCACCAGTCCCTATACTACTCGCGAACATGCACGAAGTCCCAGATCCAACATTACGCATACGATTCGAAATTTGACCTATAAGCTCAAAATCCTTCAGCTGTTACGAGACCGGAAATCCCATCACCACGTTCAACTCATCGCCGTTGAACTCGCCACCATCTTTATCAACTCGACACAACCCCAGCCCCATGCTCCATCCTCGCGACACCCCCCGGTCCCCCATCCATGACGCAAAGGCGAAGCAAAATTAGCCGAATCCAACAGCCAAAATAAACCCTAGTTTAATCAAATTCGATAAATTCAACCACTAGAAAAATTCTTTAGCATTTTTCTCCTAATCCTTGATTCATAAACAAGCTTCGAACCAAATTACAACTGCATCCATCATGCCGTTCTTCGGCCATCATCCAAAATCCCCAAATCAGTCAAACCCAAATTTCATGATGATTCCTCAACTAAAAATTTTGATATGCATGTTAAAATTCATTAGTTTTAACAACAAATCCAACTATATAGTCCAAAGCAGAAATTGAAGATATCCATTTTTTACTTGCAACCCAATTTCACTGTATTATCTTGCTTTATCCATTATTTGTGAATTAAAATTTCAGAAACCATTCTTAAAATTACCATAAAACAATAACTAACAACTTCCATTTAATCATTAAAGTCAAATATTGATGTTATTGGGGGATTAGGATTTTTTTTTGAATGTAAAACTGAGTTTGGAAGGAACAGGTAACAGAGTATAACATATACATATACAGACCTATCATTCGTGCATACACACATTCATCAATTCAATAATATTAATACTGAAATGTTTTCATGCAATCACCAGTATCAACTCACAAATTATCACATGCATTAGAATCAAAACCAATTTAAACTGTTTTTAAAACATTTACTCACCTTATATAAGCAGAGCAGGTTTTAATTCTTATTTTCCAGGCTTGATCTTCAATTCAAAAAATGCATTTGCTGATGAAGTGAATTCCTTTGCATGCTTTCAATAATCTTTGTTTTGCAGGTTGTCATTTGATTTAGTTGCAGATTTGAAAGATTGCAGAATTGATTTTGCAGATTGATCATCACATTGAAAAGCAGATTGAAGCTTTGAAGTTGCAGATTTAATTTTTGCTTTGAAGAATTTAAATTTCAGATTTTGGAAATAATTTCTGTTTTGAGTTAAGAAAGAAAACGAAGGGAAAATGTTTTTGAGAAAACTAATTTTCTTCTTAATATTTTTGTTAAAATTTAAAATGAGAATTTTGCCACATGTTCTTAATTCAAACAAATGTCACTCTACATGCACTTCTTAATTTACAAGTGTTGTCAAGATGTTAATATGTTTCCACATGTCTCCCTCTTCTTTTTTTTAGTATTAATAAATTCTTATTTAATTTAAATGTAATTATAAACTTACATGTTAAGTTACTTTGTTAATAAGTGCTTACTTATATATTTATAAATTTACTTAATAAATATAATTCACATATGTAGATATAAGTTTAATCCTTTAAAGAAAATATTATACTAAATTTCTTATACATGTATAAAAAAAAATCTAAACCTTATACATTTATAACCATTTAAAATTTTAATAAAAGAAAACAAAACAAAGCTTGTTTAAACCATTTTTAAACTATCTTATTTAAAAATAAGTAACAATCTTATAATTTTGAAAACAAATAAATTAATTTTTAATTTATCTTTTTGAAAACATTATGTTTTAAAACAAAGCTTCAATTTCAATATTATTCGTATATAATTTATTAATAGATTAAATTAATTATTCAAAACAAATTTCAAATTATAACATATGCTTACATATATTACAATTTGAAAATTTAACTTTATTTAAAACAAATGATATTTCTATTCACAATATATATCAAACATATATATTATAAATAGACTAAAATTTATTAGCTTTGAAAAACAATTCTTATCAAATTTTGCCAGATTAAAAATTCAATAACCTTTAAAAGATTAAATTAACCAATTTAAATTAAAATTATAAAGAAAAATATCAAACCAATTAAATTATTTATACAGATTATTAAATCGATATTGCCTCAAATTCCGGGTCGTTACAATCCTTCCCCCTTAAAAGAATTTCGTCCCCAAAATTTAAAAGCAAAGGTAATTTAATAACCCAGCAAAGGTTTTAATTTCAATTAGCAAAGCATTCCTAACAATCAGTTACTATCAACCAAAGCAATCAATCACACAAACAAACTTAACTAATTATCCTGACATACGTCAAAATAAAACTCTAATACTATCTCGAGTTTCCCAAGTATAAAACACCAGGAGACTCGCTCTACATAAGCTAAACTAACAAACTACGCCACCCAAAATTCAGAGCTCCTCTCATCTCTAGATTCACCAATCTGAACAGAACACCAGACTACTCTCCAATCCAGCTCAACGTCCAACTCCAACCGAATTACAGATTCAACACCCAATAATGAATCATACACGTACTCCCTCAGAGATACGTGAAATAAAATGAACTCCAGCTATCCAAACTGGCAATTCAATCTCAGAGACAACAGATTTTATCTTATCAGAACACAGATAAGAAATCTCAAATGCCAAAGCGATAACCAACCAATCTTATCCACTATTAGTTCTCTTAACCAGAGAAATCCTAGCAACAATGAAGTCCCCAACTTCAAACTCCAACTTCTTATCTCATATCTGCATAACTCAACAGACAAATCTTGGACTACCTAATCTCTTCCTGATCAACTCATCCTATGCTGATATTTCCAGAAACAACTGGACTAAAGCAAACTAGCTTCTGGATCCTATTCAACAGAAAAGTCTTTATAATCCATCGAAATCTAGAACACAAACACTATTACTCAAGAAATAGAAAACAGAACTTGCTTCCTTTCTTGCACAGCTGCTAGCTCGCTTTCGCTGCACAACTCTGATTCTGAAACAGAGAAGAATACTGTTGATGAACACAAGTATAACTTATCTAATATATACCAGAAACTTTGTTCATCAAATCCATATAACCTTGGTGACACATCCGACTCGGTCACACAACCTTACTACAGAATCCAATTCAAAAACAAGATCTAACCAAACCAAATTCCAAAAATAAATTCCTGAGCTGCTACACCAATCTCTACTTCTCCAAGAACCATCCTATAACCAGGCTAGCTACCAAAATCACTTCTGGAACCAAAACAATATGGAACTCAATTCCAGATGCAGACGACCCTCTGATTCCTCTAGCAGTTCCTACTTCCTCATGAGAATCCTCAGTCTCAAACAAAAGAATGCTCAAGAAAATTCCAAACCAATCGCAAGTCACTTTTGCGATCCTACCCAGTTTCGATTCCAAATAAACTGTCCTTTCTTTACCAATTAGAACAGCTTAAAGTTTTTCCAAACAAGGTTAATTCTTCAAGAAAACATTCACCATCTGCTCGTACTGCTAAAAGAAGAACCACAAGATTCCAGAACCATCGGAGAAACAAGCTACACTGCAGCTTCCAGACTCTACCTCGATGATACTGCTAAGCCAAAAGACCTTCTCGTCGGCATACCGATCACTTCGAGCTGAAGTGCTACCACTGCTATCCAAGACTTCCTATCCGAAGGCTCATCGAACCCCAAAACCATCAACAAACCACACAACAGATCTCTGAGATGACAGATAACCCAAAAGAAACTCGGGCTTCAAACCAAGCATCAACATCTCACTTTCCTTAAAATACGACAAATGAGACCATGTCGAAGCGAAGCAACTCATAGACCTTAGTCTCATATTCCAGAATAGCCAACTTCCATATTGAAGATCCAGATAACTTCTATATAGACGAGTCTTTCCTGAGGCAGGTAAAGACTGCTACTCAATCACTTCTAAAACTGCTTCATAAGAAAACATCTTCGGAAAATATCCAAGTATAATGCATCTCATCATGCAGTTATCAAGATATCATCACTTACTTCTGCACTTCCGACAGATCCACACTTACATTTCAAAGATAGACTCCGAATCTTTAAAAGATTTCCTTCGGATATCAGAGAATTCCTTACTCCAAACTACAAAACTTACACGAGACGGTATTAGGTCTACAGTCTCGACAAATACTTCCAACCTCAAACATATGGACCTCATCCATTAGTGGTAGTCGTGTTACACACACACACCACTACTCCACTATCTACCTCTAAAACTTATGTTGGAAAATCCGTACAGATAACCCAACCTATTAGGTAGACATATATATATATATATATATATATAGTTATATACAAAAATTACAAATACGCTCTCTCAAGAAAGACACCACTACAGAGCCTGGGTATTCACTCAACCTAACGCTCCCTAAAGAAAGACAAACTTCAGAGCTTAGGTATTCGCTCAACCTAATGCTTTGATACCAACTATAGCGACCCGACTTCCTATCTCCAGGAAATCGCATCACTAGTGAAGAAAGAAAGGGATAGAAGAAGAAAGAAAGAGAAAGAAGAAAGACAACAACATCAGAGAAGTCACAGCGGAACGGATGAAATATAATATATCAAATAAATTAATACATAGTATCATAATACATCAGAGTACACATCTTACAACACACATTAGACAGTTATAAACATCTGTCTAATTCATACAACTCAAGTACAACAGAAGAAACAGATACCAAACACACATCGGAATCAATATATATCTACACGTCGAAGCCTCCTGCTCCATATCTCCTCCAAAATTCGTCAAGCAAACTTGAATCACTTGACTACTCATACATAATATGAGTACCCAAGAGTTTAATAAAACAGAAAATAAACACTCGGGTCAGACAGGGGTCTAGTGTGAGTAAACGGTTTACAATTGCTTAACTTTAGAAAACCTATGAAAGAAAAGGTATCACGTAAGACTTCCCACACATAAACATGGAAAAGTTTTTACCTTACGCTAACCAAAACATTTGATAGGAAATCCAGTGATATTATAATAGTGTCTAGGGTTTTCAGGTAAATAAGAAATAGCCGAAATTGCTACATCTATTAAATTCCAGGTACTAGCCACAAAAGTGGGTAATACAATCAAAACCGTAGGGTCTCGTAGTAAAAATGGGTTTCCATCAATGGAAGGGCTACTGGGGTACCGCCCGTCACAGTACGTGGCCTAGATCACCGTACCGAGGATTACTCCCTTCATCCCCTGCAACACAAGGCCGGAACCATTCCTTACTGAACAGTTCCGAACAAGACAACCCCGACGGTTGTCCGGAATTCAACCGCCCCACACAGCCGAAATAAAAAGGGACCTCTAGACAGGAGTAAATCTTGCTCTCCAGTGGGAGCTACCCACGAAGCCTTGCTGCACCTTCCCTGTTTTAGCCATTCCCGGTTGATGAGGCTTGAGGCTGCGATTACCTTTATAGGACACATCTCTTAGAATGCTCATCGTCCGCCTGACGATGTGCTGAAAGCATTCAATCCATACAAGTTCGTTCCGGGTTCGAACGAAACCGAAGGCACTATCTCGTTGCACTCATTATTGGAATCACCCTCAGAGTCAACGACCATAGCCCTTGCACTCTAAATCACCATCTCGAACCTATAAGTACTATTCCGTCAAACTCATTACGGAATCACCCACAGAGTTATACTGACGTATAGCCCTTACACCTCGAGTCTTCACTTGCTCCACTTGGATTAACGACCTAACGTTTAATTGGAGTCGATGTGGTTTTCGGATATCCAAATATGGAAACCCGATCCCGGTCTCACCGATACCAAACGCCATTTTATTCTCCAAGTTGTACTTAAGGGATTTAAACAGTTTAACTTATTCAGGATGATATAAACAGATAGATGAATAACAATATCACAATAGATGATTCATATAAACCATTCATCTTACAAAGCAGCATATCACAACATAGATATCCAAATCATCCAACATCAACCAATCACCCAATATCAATCATCCAATACCATTCAACATCCAATATCAGTCATCCAATATCAACCATTAAATATTAATCAATCACCCATAGCAGAATTGATTAACTCTTAATCAATTTAATTAACCTCTAATTAAATTAATTACTATCCTTTCATCATTTGGATTATCCTAACTCTTGCTTCATTGATTTATTACAAATCAAATTCATTTATCATCTTTTAATGATCTTCCTAATTAATCTTCCTTGATTAATTATCCTTAATTACATTCAAGTAATTATCCTTAACCATACTCAGTAATTAATCTCTAATTACTATCATTAATTACAATAATTAATGATCCTTCATTAATTAATTAAATATAATTAATTACATTAATCCTTAATTAATTACAATTAATTAATCACACTTAAAATAATTACTTTAATTAATTACTTACACTAATTATATTAATTAATAATCTTTATTAATTAATAATCCTTTAATTAATGAAATAATTAACTTGTAATTAATCATCTCATTAATCATAAACAGTAATTAACAAGTTGTAATTAGTTATCTTAATTAATTAACTTCTTAACTAATTACTTCCAAATTAATTATATTAATCCTTGATTAATTAATCCAATTAATTAATCTTAATTACTTCATTGAGTAATTATTATTCAATTTAAATTAATTAAAAAATCCTCAATTAATTACTCTAATTAATTACAATTTTAGTTAATTACACTTAGTAATTAATCTTGAATTTAATCTCATTAATTAATTAATTAATCACATTAATTAATTATCTAAAATAATTAAGTAATTAACTCTTAATTACTTACATAAGTAATTATCTCTAATTACTTTTATTATTAATTCCATCATTAAATAAATCTTAACTAACTAATTAATTACTCCATAACTAATTAACTTTAAAACAATTATATTAATCAATTTCCTAATTAATATCATTAAATGATTACCCAATAATCACTTAACTTAAATTACTCCATGAGTAACCTTTACTAATTACTTCCCTAAGTAATTGATATTCTACTTATATTCAAAAACTAATCATTGATTACTTCATTAAGTAATTTCACTTAATTAATCCATAATTAAGTTATAATTTTAAAATTTAAATAAACAATTAACTAATTATTTATTATTAATTAAACAATTAATTAATTACTTATATTTAAAATCCTTAATTAAGAAAACGTTATCCTTAATTAAACTTTTCTTTTACTTATAATCAATTCATATAACCAAGAATTCTTAAGTTCATATCAAAAATAATTTAACCATGTTTACCTACATAAGTAAATTATTTGAATTTAATCAAATCTAAATAACTTGAAGACAGATTATTTATTTGGATTACAAAATTATAACTTATACTTTATTTGGAAATAAAGCATTTTGAAATCAAATTTTAAAATCTAAAACACTTAAATTTTCCCAATTCAAACTTCTTTATTTTGAATAAAGTTTTGAAACTTAAGTTTTTATAAACATTACTTTAGAATTTCCCTTAAAACTTGATTCAATTATTCAATCAATGAGTAAATCTGGAACATAATCTTTAAAACATCATGCATACTTACTCGTGAGGAAATCTCGAGTTAAACCCGAGTAAAACTCACCAAACCCCCAAGCAAATCTCGAAGCAACTCATGCTTACCCCGAGTCAACCTCAACATCACCTACTTCGAGTCGCCCCCTCCTAAAACACGAGCTCGACTTCGAGCTGCCTTCATCTTCCCCAACCAAAATTCCCTAAACCTCAAACTGACATTCATCCGTGCACGGTGCACATGCACCCCCACCGCCGTCCCCTTATGATCATCGCGACCCCCGTCACCAGTCCCTATACTACTCGCGAACATGCACGAAGTCCCAGATCCAACATTACGCATACGATTCGAAATTTGACCTATAAGCTCAAAATCCTTCAGCTGTTACGAGACCGAAAATCCCATCACCACGTTCAACTCATCGTCGTTGAACTCGCCACCATCTTTATCAACTCGACACAACCCCAGCCCCATGCTCCATCCTCGCGACACCCTCCGGTCCCCCATCCATGACGCAAAGGCCAAGCAAAATCAGCCGAACCCAACAGCCAAAATAAACCCTAGTTTAACCAAATTCGATCAATTCAACCACTAGAAAAATTCTTTAGCATTTTTCTCCTAATCCTTGATTCATAAACAAGCTTCGAACCAAATTACAACTGCATCCATCATGCCGTTCTTCGGCCATCATCCAAAATCCCTAAATCAGTCAAACCCAAATTTCATGATGATTCCTCAACTAAAAATTTTGATATGCATGTTAAAATTCATTAGTTTTAACAACAAATCCAACTATATAGTCCAAAGCAGAAATTGAAGATATCCATTTTTTTACTTGCAACCCAATTTCACTGTATTATCTTGCTTTATCCATTATTTGTGAATTAAAATTTCAGAAACCATTCTTGAAATTACCATAAAACAATAAGTAACAACTTCCATTTAATCATTAAAGTCAAATATTGATGTTATTGGGAGATTAGGATTTTTTTTTTTGAATGTAAAACTGAGTCTGGAAGGAACAGGTAACAGAGTATAACATATACATATACAGACCTATCATTCATGCATACACACATTCATCAATTCAATAATATTAATACTGAAATATTTTCATGCAATCACCGGTATCAACTCACAAATTATCACATGCATTAGAATCAAAACCAATTTAAACTATTTTTAAAACATTTACTCACCTTATATAAGCAGAGCAGGTTTTAATTCTTATTTTCCAGGCTTGATCTTCAATTCAAAAAATGCATTTACTGATGAAGTGAATTCCTTTGCATGCTTTCAATAATCTTTGATTTGCAGGTTGTCATTTGATTTAGTTGCAGATTTGAAATATTGTAGAATTGATTTTGCAGATTGATCATCACATTGAAAAGCAGATTGAAGCTTTGAAGTTGCAGATTTAATTTTTTCTTTGAAGAATTTAAATTTCAGATTTTGGAAATAATGTCTGTTTTGAGTTAAGAAAGAAAACGAATGGAAAATGTTTTTGAGAAACTAATTTTCTTCTTAATATTTTTGTTAAAATTTAAAATGAGAATTTTGCCACATGTTCTTAATTCAAACAAATGTCACTCTACATGCACTTCTTAATTTACAAGTGTTGTTAAGATGTTAATATGTTTCCACATGTCTCCCTCTTTTTTTTTAGTATTAATAAATTCTTATTTAATTTAAATGTAATTATAAACTTACATGTTAAGTTACTTTGTTAATAAGTGCTTACTTATATATTTATAAATTTACTTAATAAATATAATTCACATATGTAAATATAAGTTTAATCCTTTAAAGAAAATTTTCTAATAAATTTCTTATGCATGTATTAAAAAAAATCTAAAACTTATACATTTACAACCATTTAAAATTTTAATAAAAGAAAACAAAACAAAGCTTGTTTAAACCATTTTTAAACTATCTTATTTAAAAATAAGTAACTTTCTTATAATTTTGAAACAAATAAATTAATTTTTAATTTATCTTTTTGAAAAACATTATGTTTTAAAACAAAGCTTCAATTTCAATATTATTCATATATAATTTATTAATAGATTAAATTAATTATTCAAAACAAATTTCAAATTATAACATATGCTTACATATATTACAATTTGAAATTTTAACTTTATTTAAAACAAATGATATTTCTATTCACAATATATATCAAACATATATATTATAAATAGACTAAAATTTATTAGCTTTGAAAAACAATTCTTATCACATTTTTCCAGATTAAAAATTCAATAACCTTTAAAAGATTAAATTAACCAATTTAAATTAAAATTATAAAGAAAATTATCAAACCAATTAAATTATTTATACAGATTATTAAATCGATATTGCCTCAAATTCTGGGTCGTTACAAATCTAAAGCGTGTTTTTTTTTTAAAACAGAAATAAAACTTAAATTTAAATTATGGTTTTCAAACTAGTATGAATCCAAGTTTTAAAATCTAATTTAATTTTTATTAATTAAAATGTTTAAACAACTTCAAAAGAGTTTAAATATTTGAATTTAAGATAAAGCTTTAAATTTAAGTAGAAGATTTAAACGTAAGTTTAAATCTGGAATCAAATTCCAATTTGAAACAATTGTTTGAAATAAACGAAGCTTTAAGGCAATTTAAATGTTTAAACAAATTTGGATGTTGAAACATATTTAAATATGATTTGTATCTTGAAATGAATTTGGGTTTAAATTTCTTTTAACTTCTTTTATAAAATAAGAAAATCTGTAGCATAAGTTTTAAAAGGGTTTTAAAATGTTTTTAAAACATTGTTTAAATTAAATTTGAATTCTTTTTAAATTTTAAATTTTAAAAGTAATTTGAAACAATTTTAAGTTAAATTGTTTTAAATTACTTTGTTAATGATAAAGTAATCATTAATAAGAAATGTTTTATTTTAAAGTAAATTAAAGATATAATGATCTTTGTTTCATTAAAATTAGTAAGATAATTTAAATAATTTGGTTAATTAATTTATTTACTTAATTAAAGATTTAAAATAAATTAATTAAGGTTAATTAAATTTGTAATTAATATTAATTAATTTAAGTTAATCACTTAAGAAAGGTAATTATAAGAATTAATGAAAAGTTAATGAAGGTCATTAACTTAGGATTATTTATTAATTAATTAATGTAATTAATTTTGATAATTAAATGGATTAATTAATTTAGATAATCAATTGTGGAACTTGATTAAGTATAATTACTTTATGGAAATAATTAAAGTTATTAATTACTCATTGTAATTAGTTAATTTATTTGATTAGTTTAAATTAATTAATTAAGTTTAATTAATTTAGAATAATCATTGAATGGGTTGATAAGTAATCAATGAGGAATAATTACTTAGAGAAGTAATTAAGTTAAGTAAATTACTGGAGGTAATTAATTGAAGTATGGTATTTTGGGATTAATGGTGGAACTCACGTTTATGAATGCGTGATGACACCAGAGTTTTCATGCGTGTAATATGGTGTTGCTATGACCAGCATATTTTCTTTCATGCGTTGGCATTTTCATTTGGCCAGAACGTTACAGGGTGTGCATTTGGACCGTGTTTTTGGTTGCAAGTTGAAGATTAAAGTGATGTGTAATAGTACACATTAATCTAGACTTTTTTGCAAATTCTCCTTATATGAATAGTGTTTCTTTCATTTTGTCCAGTGATCTTTTTATGCATCTTTGAGTATATGTGCCTGGACAAGCCAATACTTTACTTAGTAAACATTAATCTAGACATGACCAGGTAGTGCATGCACGTATGGCATGTTTTAAGATCTGTCCATATTAACATCCTGAGTGCAAGATACATGAAGTAAATAATTAGTGTGTCTGCATAGAAATAACGTGCATGCATTTAGTTGTTGCACCCTACTTCACATTGACATGCAAGAAGTTCAAGTTGCAGATCTCCTGCTTTCGCATTTTATTCGTACGTATAATATTTAGATAAAATTGTAGCAGCACAATCTACCGTTTAGTTTGCTTTGAACCGGAATTTGCTTTTAAAACGTAATTTGTTGCCGTTATTTTTATAACGGAATTCGTACGCCGGTACTATATTTTTTGATGCGTGTTGTTTTGGATATTTTTGATGAATGAAAATCCACTCTTATTTTAACGTCAGTAACCGTTAATTTAAAGTGACTTTTCAAGCGGTTATCCCGCACCGCTGATTTGATATCCGTTTTTACGGTGTTTTGTGATACGCAATTTCCTCGTCGAAATTGCTATAGTTGTTGCTATTTTAATCACGTGTTTTAAAAATCATTTCAAATTGAAATTGTTACCAAAAATTTTACAGTTTGCGCTTTCAAAAGAATGAGGAAGCGATTTAAACGCTTCAGCAAAATTGAGGACTATGAACCCTCACTTTTACTGATTCGCTTGATTCCGGACTTGTCCGTTTGAGAACGTAAAATGTATTTTTATAAAATACACGATTTTGCACTTTCAAGGAAACGACGAAGAGATTTAAACGATTTAGCAAAAGTGCGGAGTATGAAACCACACTTTTACTATTTCGGTTAATTCCGGACTCGTTAATTGAAATATTTGTTGTTTGATGATTTTGATGATTTTGTGTGCTTTCGAGCCACTATGATGGACCTTCGGGTCATATGATGGACCTTCGGGTCAAATACCAGTACTAGACCTTCGGGTCATATGTTGGACCTTCGGGTCATATGTTGGACGCCAAAAATTATGATGACAGTACTTGGTAGGCTTCAGCCATATGAGATGCACGTGCGGCGTAGCTTAGACTCGCCATATGATGGGATCGATCCACTTTTATGTTGATTTTCTAGTTATCTATTATTGATTTCTAGATTTTGTGATTTGCTGTTTTAAATTCAATTGTGAATTTAAAAGTTGATTTTGTTGGAGTTTGATGTGATTTCTTCATTTAATTATGTCGATTTCTTGTGTTGAATAGTCTCATTCGAGATTATTATTATTTTGATTTATGTTGTTTATGATGCATTCACTTCTAAGAATAAATTAGACTGATCCGTTTATTATTTTCTTTTAAATAATACTCGGGTCAGACCGAGTTATTTCAGGGTAATCTCTATCTCTGATTCAGTAGCAGCTCAGCTTTTGGGATTCACATCATCTTTTGTCTAGCCTTCGAGGAGTTCTTTTGGTTATTTGACTCCCATCTTATGTATGTAGTTATCCATGTATATGTGTATTTGGTTCATGGGAACTATAGATTGTTGTAGCATGTATTCCAAACTTATCTTCCGCTATGTATCTGATATTTCTGGTTTGATGTGATTATACTATCTGTGTTGTTGATATTATGAGTTGTTCTGGATTTTCTTTAGCCACCGTAGTTTCGCGTTAGATTTGGATTGAATTTATATCCTTGGGAGTAAGTTATATAACTCCTATCTATGTAATCAATACTCATCTAAGGCATAACGTACGGATGGTCGCTTCTAACAAGCCTTATTCTTCGCAATAGCAGACGTTATTCCTTATAATAACCTTTGTTATTGTGAGCATAGAGGTGGGGCGTCACAGCTTGGTATCAGAGCTGAAATTCAGAACAAATTATAATATACACAGAACAGAAACAGAATGGAACATGTGTTACAACTATTCGGGAGTTTATTCGTGCCTTTCTAATCTATTCTTTTCACTTTAACATGTGGAGTACGTCTAGGAATAAATTATATATTCTGTAGTTTTCCATTTGTTAAACTTCTTATCTTTGTATATTGTTTTAACTGATCTTTATCTTCTCTTGTCTCTCAGCCTATGGCTGGAAGAGGTAGAGGGAAGCGTTCTTCTGCAGGCCCGTCTAGTGGTTCTCATCCGGACGGTGTCTATATGTCAGCTGATCAGTTTATGGAGCTATTTCGGGGTACTCAGCCTCCTGTTGCTACTCCCGCAGCTCCTGCTCAGAAGTATGCCTTCGCTCGCATGTGTAGTGACTATTCCCACCTTGGAGGTCAGCCTTTCAAGGGATCGGAAAGTGTTATGGAAGTTCAGACTTGGTTGCGCACTTGTGAGCGCATATTTTCTCGCATGGATCTTTCGGATCATCATCGCGTTCTCGTGGCATCTAGTATGTTACAAGAGCGTGCGCTTGATTGGTATGAGCTCTTTATTTCGGAAGTTGATGAGTCCGCTCTCTCTTGGGTTCAGTTTAAGGAACGTTTCGAACTTAAGTTCGTTCCTGAATCGGAAAAAGCTAATCTTGCTCGTAGTTTCCTTGAGTTGAAGCAAGGAAAGTCTTCGGTTTCCAATTATGTTGCTTCTTTCGAGGCCTTATCCAAGTACGAAGTTGAGTTCATTAACACTCCGCGTAAGAAGAATCTTCATTTTGTTGAGGGTTTGAAGAAGTATTTGAAGAAGGTTCTTTTACTTCAGCTCAAGCTCTCTTTTGAAGAGCTTGTTGATTCGGCTCTTTGTCTTGAAGCTGTTGAAAAGGAACGTGATAGTGGTGATGATGTTGAGGTTTCTAAGAACCCCAACAAGAAGAGGTTTCCATTTCGTAAGCCTAATTCTAACCAGAAGAAGAAGAAGCAAGCTACCTCTAGTTCTCAGCCTAGTAGTACACCTTCTGTTCAGAGGGCGTGCTATAATTGTGGTTCGTTGGATCATTTTCTCCGCAATTGTCCTAAGCCTCTCACATGTCGTTATTGCAAGAAAGAAGGTCATTGGGTTTCTGATTGTCCTATTGCTCCTAAGGGTTTCAAATCTGGGAAGCTTAATGTTGCTAAAGCTTCTGGTGATTCTTCTAAGCCTAAAGGTATTACCCCTTCTGTTTTGGAAGGTTTTATTTTATTTCATGGTCGTTCTATTAGAGTTCTTTTCGACATGGGTGCATCACACTCATTCGTGTCGAAGGAGCTTGTTGATATTATTCATTTGGATGTTATTACTCTTTGCGACCCTTTGAGGATCGTAAATCCAATCGGTGGATCCGCTACTCTTGGGTTATTGTGTGTTGATGTTGAGATTATTCTTTGTGGTTTCTCCTTTCATGCGAATCTGCATGTTATGGATCATCTTGATTTTGATATGATATTGGGTATGGATTGGCTCGTTCGTTATGAAGTTCAAATTCTATGTCCCGAAAGAACTTTGTATCTCAAGCATCCCGATGCTAGCGAGCAATTATCTATTATATTTCAAAGCATGGATCATACTTCGAATGCTTTTATATCTTCCCTCGAATCAGAGGATGTCTTGGATAATATTCCAGTTGTTTGTGATTTTTCTGATGTTTTTGAGCCTATTTCTAAATTGCCGCCGAAGAGGGCAATAGAGTTCCGTATAGATCTTATTCCTGGGACACATCCTGTCAGTCGTCCTCCCACGAGGATGTCTGCTAAGGAAAATGAGGAACTAAAACAACAATTATCTGAGTTGGAAGCCAAGCGTTTTATCCGTTCTAGCTCGTCTCCTTGGGGCGCCGCCGCTGTCTTCGTTAAGAAGCCAGATGGTACTCTTAGGCTTTGCATTGATTACCGCAAGCTTAACGAGCTAACTATCAAGAATAGGTATCCATTACCTAGGATCGACGACATGTTCGATCAATTAAGTGGCGCTAAAGTCTTCTCCCAACTTGATCTTGCTACCGGTTTTCATCAGTTACGAGTGGCGGAAGATAGCATTCCTCTCACCGCATTCCGTACTCGTTATGGTTCTTACGAATGGCTTGTTATGCCGTTCGGTTTGACGAACGCTCCGGCGTATTTTGTAGATCTTATGAATCGGATATTCCGGGAATATCTCGATAAGTTCGTCTTGGTTTTCATTGACGATATTCTTATTTATTCCAAATCCGAAGCCGATCATATTCAGCATTTGGAGATTGTCTTGAGCACTCTTCGTCAGCATCAGCTTTATGCCAAATTTTCCAAGTGTCACTTCTGGGAGAATAAGGTGAAGTTTCTCGGTCACATTGTTTCTTCCGATGGTATTTCTATCGATCCTTCTAAGATCGAATCTATTCAAAATTGGAAGAGGCCCGAGACAGTTACTGAGATCCGTAGTTTCCTTGGATTGGCGGGTTAGTATCGCTGATTCATTAAGGACTTTTCTCGTATTGCTTTACCGCTTACCACTCTCACGAGAAAAGCCATTCCTTTTATTTGGTCGGATAAGTGTGAGAATTCTTTCTTGAAGTTAGAGGATCTTCTTACTCATGCTCCTATCTTAGTGGTTCCCGAAGGGAATCACGATCTTATGGTGTATACCGATGCCAGTGGTTGTGGGCTCGGTGCAGTTCTCATGCAGAAGGATAGGGTGGTTGCTTATGCTTCTAGGCAACTAAAGCCTAACGAGATTCGTTATGCTACCCACGATCTGGAATTAGCCGCCGTTGTCTTTGCTTTGAAAATTTGGCGACATTATCTTTTGGGTGAGCATTTTATTCTCTATACCGATCACAAGTCTCTTAAGTATTTATTTTCTCAAAAAGAGCTTAATATGAGGCAACAGCGTTGGATCGAGTTCCTTGCCTCATATGATTTTGATATTCATTATATCCCTGGAAAGGGAAATCGAGTTGCTGACGCGCTTAGTCGTAAGCAACAAGCTGTCATTTCCTTGATGTTAGCGGAATGGAATATATTAGAGAGTTTATCTCTTTGTGATATTCGAGACCATTCCCCAGTTCCAGATTCTCCCATGATTTTATTTAGCATGGAGGCTCGTCCCAGTCTTTTGGATCGCATTGCCGTGACCCAGAGACGAGATCCTAATCTTGTCCATCTTATTCAGAGTTGTGAATCGGATTCCCGAAGCGATGAGCTAAAGGATTTCGATATTGATATACGTGGTTGTATTCGGAAGAAGGGTAGATTGATCGTGCCTGATATTTCTAATCTTCGAAATGACATTCTTGAGGATTGTCATCGTTCGAAGTATACTATCCATCCGGGTAGTAGTAAAATGTATGCTGATATGAAACGCTTATACTATTGGGAAGGTATGAAGCGTGATGCGGCAAGTTTTGTAAGCCGTTGCACGACTTGTAATCTTATTAAGGCAGAACATTAGCGTCCTGGTGGTCTCTTGCAACCTTTGGAGATTCCGCTGTGGAAGTGGGATCAAATCTCTATAGATTTCGTTGATGGTTTGCCTCGTTCGAGGCAAGGCCATACTAGCATTTGGGTGATTATCGACCGACTGACTAAATCTGCCCATTTCATTCCAATCAAATCCAATCGGACCGCTCCTTTATTGGCCAAGCTTTTTATTAGAGAAGTCGTTCGACTTCATGGCGTTCCGAGTTTGATTGTTAGTGATAGGGATCCGCTCTTCACTAGTGGGTTCTGGAAGAGTCTTCAGAAAGCTTTGGGCACAAAGCTTAATCTTAGCACGACATATCACCCTCAGTCAGATGGTCAGACAGAGAGAGTGAATCAAATTATGGAGGATCTTCTTCGTGCTTGTATTCTTGATTTCGGTGGTAGTTGGGAAGACCACATTCCTCTTGTTGAATTTTCTTACAACAATAGTTTCCAGTCCAGTATCGGCATGGCTCCTTTCGAGGCCCTTTATGGAAGGCCGTGTCGATCACCTTCTTGTTGGTTAGAGTCTGGGGAAAAGTTAATTCTAGGCCACGACTTTATTCGGGAATCGTCTGAGAAGATTCATCTTATTCGGCAAAAGATGAAAGAGGCTCAAAATCGGCAAAAATCTTATGCCGACAACCGTAGAAAGCCGTTGGAATTTTCTGTGGGCGATCATGTGTTCATTCGGGTTTCTCCAATGAAAGGAGTGGTGCGTTTTAGTAGCTCCGGAAAGTTGGCTCCTCATTACATTGGACCGTTTCCTATTACCGAACGCATCGGTCCCGTGGCTTATCGTATTGCTTTGCCTATCCAGTTTGCAGGGATTCACGATGTATTTCATGTTTCTCAGCTTCGCCGTTGCCTCCGTGAACCTGATTCGGTTATTGATCCTCATATATTGCCCGATTTTGAGATCTCACCCAACATGACCATGGTGCAAAATCCTATTCGTGTGCTTGCTACGGAGGTGAAACGCCTTCGGAACAAAGAAGTTCCGCTTGTAAAGATTCAATGGTCCGCAAACCCCAAGGATTGCACTTGGGAAACCAGAGAATTCATAGAGCGTTCTTATCCCGGTTTTCTCTCCTCTTCGGATGGGGGTGGGCATTCTTATCTATCTTTTCTATTTCGAATCTTTGTTGAGATGAATTATCTACGTTTTGTCTGCTTCTAGTATGAAAATTGCGGGGACGCAATTTTTATAAGGTGGGGAGTCTGTAACGACCGTGATTTTTACCGTCGTAATAAATATTCTAAAAATTTGTAGCGACCACGATTTTTAAGTTACGGGCGAAGTAAAGATTTTAAATGGAAATTTTTAATTTAAAATTTGGAAAGAAAAAAAGTTTGGCAATATAAAAATGTGGCAAAGTCTTTTGAAAGAAAACAATGTGGTGATAGTTAGCATTGCCGTGTGCAAGGTTTTAAAAGCTAAGGGGAGAATATTGCAAGTGCTGTCATTTTTTGTACTAGCGGACGTTCTCTTTTATACTCAGAAAATTAGAGCAAGTTTTAGCATTTGCTATAAAAATTTTGAACCCATTATACTGCCGCCATCTCATTAATGCATATGTCCTTCCTCCCCTTTTTGCACGTCTGCAATAAATGCTTTGGTACAAAAACTCCTTCAGCACTTCTCATATTTTGGGCTTGTTCATAATATTAAAAAGAAGAAAAGAAGGGAACTTTCATTTTATTCCATTTTCTTCATCGTTCAGTGCAAAATTAATGGCGGTTCTGAGTTGCGTTTCAATCGTCCTAGTAGCTATCTGATTTTTGGTAAACGATCTAGGTGAGTAACAAACTCACATTTCTAATGAATTCTGTTCGTCATTGTTCGTCATGCGTGCCTTTGTTTCTTTTTGTTCGCTCCTTATAATTAACGTGTAGAAAAAATAATATTGCAAGTTCAAAAATCACATACATGTGTACATTCATGGCTACACCGTTACTAGTTGTTAATGCATGCGTGCGTCACTTTGTTTTGGGTTTTTTTTCTTATATTTTTCGCTGTACTTTCGTGTATTATGATGTTGCACCAATTAATATAAGCCAAAACTTCATGTATGTATATATCCCTGGGTTCACTATTTTGTTTGTATTATCTGACACTCATTTCTTTTATCTGTTTCGTGTTTTTATATGTGTCAAATTTAGAGCTAAGTCTTGCATTTTTCAAGTGTGCAAATGGGTGAAGTTGCCTAGCAACATTGTGGTAAATAACACTTCTGGCGTGCATCTCATTTCTTAGGAGAAAATATAATTCAACTTCTTTAGCTTCAGTGTAAGTGAAATCAGAGAATTTAGGCATTTTGAAACTCATGTTTATGAATGCGTGATGACACCAGAGTTTTCATGCGTGTAATATGGTGTTGCTATGACCAGCATATTTTCTTTCATGCGTTGGCATTTTCATTTGGCCAGAACGTTACAGGGTGTGCATTTGGACCGTGTTTTTGGTTGCAAGTTGAAGATTAAAGTGATGTGTAATAGTACACATTAATCTAGACTTTTTTGCAAATTCTCCTTATATGAATAGTGTTTCTTTCATTTTGTCCAGTGATCTTTTTATGCATCTTTGAGTATATGTGCCTGGACAAGCCAATACTTTACTTAGTAAACATTAATCTAGACATGACCAGGTAGTGCATGCACGTATGGCATGTTTTAAGATCTGTCCATATTAACATCCTGAGTGCAAGATACATGAAGTAAATAATTAGTGTGTCTGCATAGAAATAACGTGCATGCATTTAGTTGTTGCACCCTACTTCACATTGACATGCAAGAAGTTCAAGTTGCAGATCTCCTGCTTTCGCACTTTATTCGTACGTATAATATTTAGATAAAATTGTAGCAGCACAATCTACCGTTTAGTTTGCTTTGAACCGGAATTTGCTTTTAAAACGTAATTTGTTGCCGTTATTTTTATAACGGAATTCGTACGCCGGTACTATATTTTTTGATGCGTGTTGTTTTGGATATTTTTGATGAATGAAAATCCACTCTTATTTTAACGTCAGTAACCGTTAATTTAAAGTGACTTTTCAAGCGGTTATCCCGCACCGCTGATTTGATATCCGTTTTTACGGTGTTTTGTGATACGCAATTTCCTCGTCGAAATTGCTATAGTTGTTGCTATTTTAATCACGTGTTTTAAAAATCATTTTAAATTGAAATTGTTACCAAAAATTTTACAGTTTGCGCTTTCAAAAGAATGAGGAAGCGATTTAAACGCTTCAGCAAAATTGAGGACTATGAACCCTCACTTTTACTGATTCGCTTGATTCCGGACTTGTCCGTTTGAGAACGTAAAATGTATTTTTATAAAATACACGATTTTGCACTTTTAAGGAAACGACGAAGAGATTTAAACGATTTAGCAAAAGTGCGGAGTATGAAACCACACTTTTACTATTTCGGTTAATTCCGGACTCGTTAATTGAAATATTTGTTGTTTGATGATTTTGATGATTTTGTGTGCTTTCGAGCCACTATGATGGACATTCGGGTCATATGATGGACCTTCGGGTCAAATACCAGTACTAGACCTTCGGGTCATATGTTGGACCTTCGGGTCATATGTTGGGCGCCAAAAATTATGATGACAGTACTTGGTAGGCTTCGGCCATATGAGATGCACGTGCGGCGTAGCTTAGACTCGCCATATGATGGGATCGATCCACTTTTATGTTGATTTTCTAGTTATCTATTATTGATTTCTAGATTTTGTGATTTGCTGTTTTAAATTCAATTGTGACTTTAAAAGTTGATTTTGTTGGAGTTTGATGTGATTTCTTCATTTAATTATGTCGATTTCTTGTGTTGAATAGTCTCATTCGAGATTATTATTATTTTGATTTATGTTGTTTATGATGCATTCACTTCTAAGAATAAATTATACTGATCCGTTTATTATTTTCTTTTAAATAATACTCGGGTCAGACCGAGTTATTTCAGGGTAATCTCTATCTCTGATTCAGTAGCAGCTCAGCTTTTGGGATTCACATCATCTTTTGTCTAGCCTTCGAGGAGTTCTTTTGGTTATTTGACTCCCATCTTATGTATGTAGTTATCCATGTATATGTGTATTTGGTTCATGGGAACTATAGATTGTTGTAGCATGTATTCCAAACTTATCTTCCGCTATGTATCTGATATTTCTGGTTTGATGTTATTATACTATCTGTGTTGTTGATATTATGAGTTGTTCTGGATTTTCTTTAGCCACCGTAGTTTCGCGTTAGATTTGGATTGAATTTATATCCTTGGGAGTAAGTTATATAACTCCTATCGATGTAATCAATACTCATCTAAGGCATAACGTACGGATGATCGCTTCTAACAAGCCTTATTCTTCGCAATAGCAGACGTTATTCCTTATAATAACCTTTGTTATTGTGAGCATAGAGGTGGGGCGTCACATTAATCAAGGATGATTAATAAATATAATTAATTATTAAATGTAATTAATTTAGAAGTAATTAAGGAAGTAATTAAGGAAGTACTTAAGGGTAGATAATTACTAAATGTAATTAATCAAGAATGATTAATAATTGTGGTTTAATTAAGGATAATTAGTTAATGTAATTAATTTAAATAAGTAATTAATTTAAATTTAATTAAGGATCATTAATTAATATGATTAATGATGTAACTAAGGATTTATTAATTAAGATTAATTAATCAATGATAAGTGATTAAGGAAGTAGTTAATTGATGTAATTAATTAAGCATTAATGTAATTAATTATAATTAATTAATTAATGAAGTAATTAAAGGTTAATTACTGATTTTGGTTAAGGATAATTAATTTGTAAAATTAATTAAAGGATAATTACTTGAATGTAATTAACGATAATTAATCAAGGGTGATTAGTTAAGGTGATTAATTTGAGGATAATTATTAATTGATTTGTAATCAATTAATGGTTAAGTAAGCAAGTTTTAAATGGTAAAGTAATTAATTTAATTCATTTTAAATTAATTAAAGATAAAGTAATTAATTTAATTCACTTTAAATTAATTAGAGATAGAAGTAATTAAATTTAATTCATTTATAGATGGTGATTAAGTAAATCATTGCTTATGAATGGATGATATGGTTTGCCTGGAATGGTTTGAATCTCAGATATGAGATTAGTATTGTGTGATATGGATGCATTGGTTTCATTTTGATGATATAAGTTATCTATGGTGATGATAATGTAGATTATCTATTTGTAATGATAATATAGATTACCTGTTGGCGATGATAATGTTGATTATCTATTGTGATGATGTGAATTATCTATCTGTGTGTATATAGATAGTTTAAATTGAATTGTTTTAAACTTAAAACAAATTGGACCTAAAAGACACGTTTTGGATTTCGATGAGACCGGGATCGGGTTTCCATATTTGGATATCCGAAAACCACATCGATCCAAATTAACGATAGGTCGTGAATCTCAAGTGAAGGTGAAGATTCAGAGTGCAAGGGTTATCGTCGTTAACTCTGTAGGTGATTCCGTAATGAGTGTAACGAGATAATGCCTTCAGTTTCGTTCGAACCCGGAACGAACTTGTATGGATTGAATGCTTTCAGAACATCGTCAGGTGGACGATGAGCATTCTAAGTGATGTGTTCACTAAAGGTAATCGTAGCCTCAAGCCTCATCAACCGGGAATGGCTAAAACAGGGGAGGTGCAGCAAGGCTTCGTGGGTAGCTCCCACTGGAGAGCGAGATTTACCCCTGTCTAGAAGTCCCTTTTTATTCAGCTGTGTGGGCGGTTGATTCGCGACAACTGCCGGGGTTGTATTGTTCGGAACTGTTCAGTAAGGAATGGGTCTGGCCTTGTGTTGCAGGGGAGCGGGCATACTCCTCGGTACGGTGATCTAGGCCACGTACTGTGATGGGCGGTACCCCAGTAGCCCTGCCATTGTATGGAATCCAAAATCCAATAAGTGCCAACAGTTTTGATTGTATTACCCACTTTTGTGGCTAGTAGCTGGAATTCAATCATGTAACAATTTCGGCTATTTCATATTTACTTGAAAACCCTAGACACCATTATAATATCATCGGATTTCCTATCAAATGTTTTGGTTAGCGTAAGGTAAAAACTTTTCCATGTTTATGTGTTGGAAGTCTTGCGTGATACCTTTCTTTTCAAAGGGTTTTCAAAAGTTAAGCAACTTTAACCTGTTACTCACACCAGACCCATGTCTGACCCGGAGTTTATTTTTGTTTTCATAAACTCTTGGGTACTCAAATTTTTACGAATAGCCAAGGGATTCAGGTTAGCTTTGACGAATTATGAAGGAGCAAATGGAGCAGGAGGCTTCTGCGTTGTAGTTATCTAGCTTTCCGCTGTGTTGTATCTCTGAGTCAATTGATTTAGTTGTTTGTATTGTGTTGTATAACTAGACAGGTGTTTATAACTGTCTAGTATGTGTTGTATTATCTGTGTAACTCTGATAATTGTTACATATCTATGTAATACTTTTAATTATTTATATAATTTATTCGTTCCGCTGTTGAGACTCTGATGTGTTGTTCTTTTCTTCTTCTCTTTCTTTCTCTTTCTATCCCTTTCTTTCTTATTAATGATGCGTCATTCTGTGGAGACGGATGGCGGGTCATTACAGTGGTATCATAGCATTAGGTTGAGTGAATACCTAGGCTCTGGAGTGGTGTCTATCTTGAGAAAGTGTATTTGTAAGTATATATATATTTATTCTACCTATCTGTTGGGTTACCCGTTCAGGTTTTCCAATATAGGTTATAAAGGTAGATAAGGTAGTGATGTGTGTAACACGACTACTACCATTGTTGGAGTTTGAATGTTTAAGGTTGGAAGTGTATCTGTCGAGACTGTAGACCTAATTCCATCTCGAGTGGGTTGTGCAGTGGTGTAAGGATTGCATCGATCTCTGAGGAAACCTGTAAAGGTTAGAGTTTATCTTTGAAGTTGGATAAGTAGAGTTTGGATCTGTAGATTGGCAGAAGTGGTGATGGTATTTTAATACCTCGAGTAGTAGTAACTGCGTTATGAGATGCAGTGAATATGGATGTCTCCGAAGATGTTTTCTTTGGAACAAGTTTAGGAAGTGCGTCTGATTCGGTGATATGGCTGAGTTCAGCTGAATGTTTGTGTTTGGCTTTGAGGACCGAATTTCTCGAAGAGCTTTGGATTAGGAAGTTTTTGGCATTGGTGTCAGCAGTTCAGCTCGGAATGTTCTGTGTTGGCAGGAAGTTTTCTGGTTAGCAGTTTTTCTGAGGTGGAATTCACAAGCAGCAGAATGGACCCGTTTCTTCGGTGGATTGGCTAGTTGAGTGTAAGCTGTTCTGTTTGGTCAAGGGACAACAGTTTCCTTGGATTTGGTTTGGTGAATCGCAAAAGTGACTTGCGATTGTGTGAGTATTCTCTTAGGTTATCTAAGTTTTCCTAAATATCTTCAGGAAGTCAGAGTTTTGTTCGCATCTGGAGATTGGGTTTCTTTATCAACTGAAATTCCAGGAGTGGTACCGGTGGTTCAGCTTTATAGAAGAATAATTCCAGGAGATTGAGTTGGTGAAGTAGCTTGGGTTTTGGTGAAACTTCTGAGTTTTCTTGGATCTGTTGAATCATATTCTGGGATGTGTTGTTTAGATTGTGCTCGTGTTCTTCATCAACATTATCTTCTTTGTCAGATCAGAGTTATGCAGCGGAAGCAGTTTGAGAGTGTTTCTGTTTTGTCTTTACCGGATAAAGAAGTGAGTTTGTTCTTTTAAAATTTGAAGAGTAGAGTTGTGTATCTGGTTTTCAATTGATCTTGAGGAGATCGTTGTGTTGTATTGTTTTTGGTTCTGTTTATTTCTAGAGACATCATGTGACGACCCAGAATTTTAAGCAATTTAAATTGGAATATTTAATTGATTTGGGATATTAAAAAGTTTAATTTTTAACTTGAATTACACATATAAATATTTATTGGATAATTGATTGTTGAATTTAATTATTGGAAATTGGGTAAATGTGAAATCTGGAATTTTAAGCCTGTTAAAAATGATTTGAAGACTTGTAATATTTATATTCATAATACTGAAGAGAATAGAAGTGATGAAATCAAATTTAAAAATGGTTTGTTACGTTTTGAAATTTATATCGTTTAAATTGAATTAAAAAATAGCCTTTCGAGGGACAGTCTCGGAATTCGACGAAACCAGTTTCATTGGATCCGAAATATTGTATTATTATTAGGTTTCAAATTTCGTATTGATCGGAGTCAGTATGTGAGTGTACGATATAGTAACACGTTGAAATCTTATATAATTTCTTGTATAATTTAATTTAATTAATATATTTAGATGTTTAGTCAGTAGTGACATTTCTTTTCATTAGCCACCGTTCTTTCATTTCAGTCATCTTCTTTCTGAGAAAACCTTCGCAGAAACAATTCTGTGTGCTAACATCTTTTCAATGTCGCCTAGCTTCTAAAGGAAGCCTCTGCTCTGCCTTAATTCATAAATCGCGACTACACCTGTTTCCCTCGTTCGATCGTAGCCAGCCTTCATTCATCGTCTTCCTTTCTTCATCTTGTCAATTATAAAAAAAAAATGGCCACAGCCTTCTTTAAAACAAAAAAAGGGAACTCCTCTTCCACTGCCGAATCGCAAGCGGGCATTTGGGGGGAGGGAGGGAAGGAGTCTGTAATCGAGTGTCGCAGTGAAGCGTGGAGCGTCGGTGAGAAGGACGAGGGAGAATAAGGGTCGCGATCTCGATCTGAACAGGATGGGTTAGGGTTTGGACCGCGCTCATTAGGGAAGGCTAGGTGGGGGGTTCGCGAGTTCGAGGCGTTAGCTACACCTACGGCGACGTGCAGTGGAGGCGTGGCGTGCTCGGATTTTGGATTGCACGATTCGGTAAGAACTCGTGCTCAACGCGATTTGGGGATCGTGTCATCCGGACTGTGAGGTATATTTTCTGTTGCTTCGTTTTGTTTTAATCTAATGATAATGAAGTTATAAAATGAAGATGTAGGAAATAAAATGTTTACAGTAAAGCCAAAGTTTTATATATATGTAGATTTTACGTGTAAATAGTAAAACAGAAAAATGGATACATACAGATTTTTTTTAGTGTATATGTAGTTTAAAAAAATAAATAAATAAACAAACAAACAAACATAGATACCTATTTCCGTTTACTAGTGAATATTTTTTTATAATGAATTACGGAAATCAATTTGTTCTTAGTTACTTAAGGAAATTTAATAAAGGAAATTAGTTAAAAATTAAATTAATAGATGGTAATAGGCTGATTGATTGGTTCAAATGTTAATAAACTGTAAATGTTTATTCAAGGTTTGAAATCTGAAAAGAAAACAAGCCGAATTGGAATGGGTGCATGCGTAGTCAAAGGTGAGTTAATCTCACTCAGTTGAATTTAAATTCAAATTTAAATTGATAAATTTAAATAATTGTTTGAATGGTTGAATTGATTAATGTGTTATGGTATGATATATTTTGGAATTGGTATTATGTTTGTGCTAACGTTTGTGGATGCAGGGAAAACAGGTTGGAGGGATCCAACTGGACCCCTCACATTTATTTAAGTTATTCATTATTCTCTGTTGTATTATTTGATATCCTATGTTGAGTTATATTGGAATATTAAATATTATGGTTTGATCGGATATTCGGGTATAATGAATTACCAAAATAGATGAATTGGATTGATGAAAAGAAATTAAAAGGAAGTAGATTTGTAAGTGAAATAATTATAGAAAGTTTGAATAAATTAAGAATGAATTGGAAGGAAATAGAAGTAATATGAAAATAATAATAAATGACTTCGAGAATGAAGAGAAAAGAATTTTGAATAAAATGGGATTGATGAATTGTAAACTTAAGTATATGAATAAAAGAAATAAAGAATTATTTTAAAATTTAAAGTTAAAATTTATTCAAAAGGATAAGGAAGTAATTGAGAAATCTAAAAATTGGAATTTTAGTTAAAGTATTTTTAAATCATAATGAAGAAATGAAATCTGAAATTAATATTTCTAAATTAAAGGGAATAAATAGGAAATCAATTTGGAAATTGATTCGAGTGTTTGAAACTGAATTTAAAAGAAGATTGTGAAGAGAAGTATATTTCTCTAGATAGCCAAGTACGTTCAAAGTCAATTTTTAAATATAAGTAAAGGCTTTAATGTTGTTTAAAAAAAAAGGTATGTTTTAGGAAATTTATTATTTCTAATCTTTTAGATTCTAAAGTAAATATTTTCAAACCTATTATCATAGTAAGTGTTTAAAATGGTAACTAAGTGTTTTGTTTTAAAGAGTGACAACCTAGTTTACATTTCATAAGTAACTTTATTTTTAACTATTCATATAGTATATACTTTTAATCAATTATTGAAGTGGTCTTAGCTTAAATGTTTTAAAGTAAATTCTAAAGTAAGAGTTTTGTTAAATCTATTATTGTAATAATTATTTAAAGAATGATGTGATATTATGTTTAAAGAAGAAAATATAGTTATATTTATAAAGTAAACTTATTTTAGTTGTTTCCAGGGTATTATTTAAAAATTAGGTATTAAAGTAAACTTTCCAATAAAAAAAATGTTAAATATATCTTACAATAAAAGTGTTGTAAATTGATTTAAAAATCTAGTTTTGTGCTTGGTGATTCTAGAGGAGATAGAAAATATTTGGGAAGTTTATTCTGGAAAAGAAAGTATGGTTTGAAACTGTTTTCAAGGAATTCGAAAATGAGGATATATCTTATAAAGATATTTTTGAGAAAAATAAATAATTTGAAAAATTATTTATTGTGTGATGGATGTTGTGAATATTAATCGATAGTTAAATAACCGACTATCAATATTGGCCAACTGCGTTGATCATTTCGAAGGGTCCGGGATCGAGATTTATTTCTCGAAAACCACTTCGATCCGGTTTGTATGTTTCGTTAAAACGATTTTGGATTCGAAGATGGAGCAGTGAAGTGCAAGGGCTAATCGCTACTAATCCTGAGGATATTTCCAAAATGGATGTAGTAGGAATAGTGCCTTCGGTTCCGTTCGAACCCGGGACGGATTTGTATGGATGAATGCTTACGAAACATCGTCAGGTGGACGATGGGCATTCCAAGGGATATGTTCTAAAAAGGTAACGCTTAGCCTCAATCCTCACAAATGGGAATGAATGAAAATCAGGGGTTATGCAGCAAGGCTAGGTGGGTAGCACCCAAGCAGGGTGAGGTCATTCCAGTCTAGATGTCCCTTTTTATTTCGGCTTAGTGGGCGATTGTTGATCCCAACCGCGGGGTGATCTCACTCGGGATTATCTAGTAAGGGGTAGTCCCGGCCTTGTGTTGTAGGGGAGCGGGCGTACTCCTCGGTACGGTGATCTAGGCCCCGTACTGTGACAGGTGGTACCCCAGTGCCTAGTCATTAGTTGGAAATCAATTCTTCCTACGAGCCTTGTACGAGTTTTGTTTGTATTACCCACTCTATGGCTAGTAGCTGGAATTTAATAGATGTAACAATTTCGACTATTTAAATTAGTAAGATAATTTAAATAATTTAATTAATTAATTTGTTTAATTAATTAAAGATTTAAAATAAATTAATTAAGGTTAATTAAATTTGTAATTAATATTAATTAATTTAAGTTAATTACTTAAGAAAGGTAATTAAAAGAATTAATGAAAAGTTAATGAAGGTCATTAACTTGGGATTATTTATTAATTAATTAATGTAATTAATTTTGATAATTAAATGGATTAATTAATTTAGATAATCAATTGTGGAACTTGATTAAGTATAATTACTTTATGGAAATAATTAAAGTTATTAATTACTCATTGTAATTAGTTAATTTATTTGATTAGTTTAAATTAATTAATTAAGTTTAATTAATTTAGAATAATCATTGAATGGGTTGATAAGTAATCAATGAGTAATAATTACTTAGAGAAGTAATTAAGTTACGTAAATTACTGAAGGTAATTAATTGAAGTATGTATTTTGGGATTAATTACTTTGTGTAATCAATAATGAGAATAATTACTTTGTGAAAGGATTAATAATTAATTACTTAGTATAAATAATTTAAGCATTGATTGATTAATCAATGGAAAATAATTAAGTGGTGTAATTAATTAAGAGTAATTAATTTCTAATGAGATTAATCAAGAATGATTAATAAAAATAATTAATTGTTAAATGTAATTAATTTAGAAGTAATTAAGGAAGTACTTAAGGGTACTTAATTACTAAATGTAATTAATCAAGAATGATTAATAATTATGGTTTAATTAAGGATAATTACTTATTGTAATTAATTTAAATAAGTATTTAATTTAAATTTAATTAAGGATCATTAATTAATATGATTAATGATGTAATTAAGGATTTATTAATTAAGATTAATTAATCAATGATAAGTGATTAAGGAAGTAATTAATTAATGTAATTAATTAAGCATTAATGTAATTAATTATAATTAATTAATTAATGAAGTAATTAAAGGTTAATTACTGATTTTGGTTAAGGATAATTAATTTGTAAAATTAATTAAAGGATAATTACTTGAATGTAATTAACGATAATTAATCAAGGGTGATTAGTTAAGGTGATTAATTTGAGGATAATTATTAATTGATTTGTAATCAATTAATGGTTAAGTAAGCAAGTTTTAAATGGTGAAGTAATTAATTTAATCCATTTTAAATTAATTAAAGATAAAGTAATTAATCTAATTCACTTTAAATTAATTAGAGATAGAAGTAATTAAATTTCATTCATTTCAAATTAATTATAGATAGTGATTAAGTAAATCATTGCTTATGAATGGATGATATGATTTGGCTTGAATGGTTTGAATCTCAGATATGAGATTAGTATTGTGTGATATGGATGCATTGGTTGCATTTTGATGATATAAGTTATCTATGGTGATGATAATGTAGATTATCTATTTGTAATGATAATATAGATTACCTGTTGGCGATGATAATGTTGATTATCTATTGTGATGATGTGAATTACCTATCTGTGTGTATATAGATAGTTCAAATTGAATTGTTTTAAACTTAAAACAACTTGGACCTAAAAGACACGTTTTGGATTTCGATGAGACCGGATTGGGTTTCCATATTTGGATATCCGAAAACCACATCGATCCAAATTAACGATAGGTCGTGAATCTCAAGTGAAGGTGAAGATTCAGAGTGCAAGGGTTATCGTCGTTAACTCTGTGGGTGATTCCGTAATGAGTGTAACGAGATAATGCCTTCGGTTTCGTTCGAACCCGAAACGAACTTGTATGAATTGAATGCTTTCAGAACATTGTCAGGTGGACGATGAGCATTCTAAGTGACGTGTTCACTAAAGGTAATCGTAGCCTCAAGCCTCATCAACCGGGAATGGCTAAAACAGGGGAGGTGCAGCAAGGCTTCATGGGTAGCTCCCACTGGAGAGCGAGATTTACCCCTGTTTAGAAGTCCCTTTTTATTCGGTTGTGTGGGCGGTTAATTCGCAACAACTACCGGGGTTGTCTTGTTCGAAACTGTTCAGTAAGGTATGGGTCCGGCCTTGTGTTGTAGGGGAGCGGGCGTACCTCTCGGTACGGTGATCTAGGCCACGTACTGTAACGGGAGGTACCCCAGTAGGCCTGCCATTGTATGGAATCCAAAATCCAATAAGTGCCAACGATTTTGATTGTATTACCCACTTTTATGGCTAGTAGCTGGAATTCAATCATGTAACAATTTCGGCTATTTCATATTTACTTGAAAACCCTAGACACTATTATAATATCATCGGATTTCCTATCAAATGTTTTGGTTAGCGTAAGGTAAAAACTTTTCCATGTTTATGTGTGGGAAGTCTTATGTGATACCTTTCTTTTCAAAGGTTTTTCAAAAGTTAAGCAACTTTAACCTGTTACTCACACCAGACCCATGTCTGACCCGGAGTTTAATTTTGTTTTCATAAACTCTTGGGTACTCAAATTTTTATGAGTAGCCAAGGTATTCAGGTTAGCTTTGACGAATTATGGAGGAGCAAATGGAGCAGGAGGATTCTACGTTTTAGTTATCTAGCTTTCCGCTGTGTTGTATCTCTGAGTCGATTGATTTAGTTGTTTGTATTGTGTTGTATAACTAGACAGGTGTTTATAACTGTCTAGTATGTGTTGTATTATCTGTGTAACTCTGATAGGTTTTATATATCTATGTAATAGTTTTAATTATTTATATAATTTATTTGTTCCGCTATTGAGATTCTGATGTGTTGTTCTTTTCTTCTTCTCTTTCTTTCTCTTTCTATCCCTTTCTTTCTTATTAATGATGCGTCATTCTGTGGAGACGGATGGCGGGTCATTACAGAACGCCTAGCGGCACGTCTCAATATGATGTCAAGATTTTAAGCTACGTTAATCGAGGCGATTTTAATTTAAAATAAATATATAATTATGTACATTAATTGACCTGTATCCTCATATCAGCCGCCTTCTTTCATTTTGAATCATTGTAGCTTACCTTCTGGAATACGCCATTCCATATCCATTCAAGCACGCAACCTCCTTACGTCATTCCTTTCTGCTATCTTCAATTTAAAACGTGAAGCTTCCTTTCTCTTCCTTAGTTCAAACGAAAAAAATGGCCGAAATATCTCGTATATAAACAAGAGAGGAAAATAATGAAATCAAAATCGATTTCGAATCGAACGCAAGCTCGCGGATGTGTGGGAGGGGTGCACTTTGTCTTCGCGTGGACGTCGCGTTTTCTAGAGGGAGGCACATTCTCTCGATTTTGGGGTGCCGATGTTTGGGTAAGGGGAGCCATGCCTTGGGAGGAAGTAGCACACGACTGCGAAGGAGGCTCGTGAGTCAATCAAGGCCGCATCGAGATGGTTGTTCCGTGGCTGTCGCAATGGCATCCATGTAAGGAAGGATGGCCTACTCTTGCGGTGCTCGTCACCGAGCAGGGAGAGGTTAGTCGATGAGGTACTTTGCTGCTTTGTCTAGCTTAATTTCTGTAGTTTTGGTTTTGTTAATTTTATAAATAGTAAGGTAAAGTATTACTTTCATATTTTTATAAAATTTTACAGAAATATATATATAAAGAAGATGTTTTCAAACAGAAGCTTTAAAATGTTTTGATACTGAAAGAAAAAAAAATGTAAAATCAATTCTGTTTCGTTTAAAATAGGTACAGAGGAATTTTTTTTTACATATTACAGTAAAACATATTACCATTTCTATTAATTACAAGAAAAAAAGAAGAAAAGAAAAATATATATATTATAGAAACCTATATAAAACAACTCTGTTTTAAATTAATATATAGATTTGAAAGGAATTTTAATTCATTAGAATTTAATGTATGCATATAAGATTTGGGGAAAATATAGGAATTTTAAAATGTTGTGGAGTTTATACAAAAATTAGATTTTTAAATATATATAAGTTATTTTTATATATGCAGATTCAAAGGAAATAAAATAAAATAATATGCATATTTTAAATTTACTAGTTTATTTTTAAAATAATGATTATGGTGATTTACTTATTCAATTAACCTATTTAATTAGTTTAGTTACTAAAAGGATTTAAAAAAAAATTCATTAGTTAAATTAAATTGTTAATCAATTAAATTTATTAAAACAGTAATGGATTGTCCGATTCATTTCAAATATTTATAAACCGTATAATGTTTGTACAAGGTACAAAATAGTGGAGAGGCAAGACGGTTTGGATCGGATTGCAAACAAAAATCAAAGGTGAGTTAATCTCACTCTACTGGATTGCTATTTAAATTTAAATGGTTAAATTTAAATAATTGGTTGGATGATTGAATTGACTTGATACGCTATATTATATATAGTAATATATAGTAATACTGGAGTGATTGATTTTCCGCATTATATAGTGGATGAGACCCTATGCGCCGCATAGTAGCGGATGATATTATATAAACCTATATACTGCGATATTCCACCTCGAAGTGGAATTGGTATTTTATATTATGCTAACATCTGTGGATGTAGGGAAACAGGTTGGAGGGATCCAACTGGATCCTGAAAATATTTAGATTTGTGAAAATATTCTGTGATATAATTATTTGCTATCCTGTGATGAATTACGTTGATAATTGGAAATGTTAGATACCAAGATTGATTTAAAATATTTCGGTGAACTGAGTCAACAAAATATATAGAAATGGGATTTCTGAAATGAAAATAAAAGGGTGAGTTTTGAACAAAATAATCATAGAAATTTGAATAAATTAAAAATGAATTAGAAAAGAATAAAAAGTGATTTTTGAATTCTGATAACTAAAATTCCAAGTGCGGGAAATGAGGTTTTGAATAAATGGGAATAAGTGATTTTATTTTTAAGCTCAAGTGATATTATTTCAAGAAATAAAGAATTTATTTTGAAATTCAAAGTTTGAATTTATTTAAAAGGGTAAAGAAGGAATTTGGGAAATCTGAATTAGTTTTTTCAGTTAAAAACATTTTAAATCATAATTAAGGAATAAAGTCTGAAATTAATGGATTTTGAAGTAATTGAGTAAGTAAAGGAATTTATTTTTAAATGGAGTAAATTGGAAATCAATTTGAAAATTGATTTTAGTGTTTGAAATTGGAAATTTAAAGGAGAATGTGACTATGAAATTTATAAACTAGATTTGTAAAGGTGAAGTAATATATCAGTGGATGTTTGAAGAATAAATTCACGATGGGAATTTATTAAAGGAATGAGAAAATTTGTCTAAAAATAAATAGTAATTTAATTTTTAAAGGATCTAAAGAGAAGTATATTTCCCTGGATAGCCAAGTACATTTTCAAAACAAATTTTTATATATATAAGTTAAAAGTTTAATGTTGTTTTAAGAAGTATGTTTTAGAAAATTTATTATTTCTAACTGTTTAAATTCTAAAGTAAGTATTTTCTTTTAATCTATTGTAGTAGTAATTATTTAAAGGTGGCTAGGTATTATGTTTTTAAAGGTTAGAAATTTAGTTTTATATTGTACAAAGTAGTTTTATTTTAAATATTCTTAAAGTATATATTTTGAATAAGTATTAAATTAATTTCTAATTTAAATGTTTTAAAGGATATTTTATAATAAAGTGTTTTAAATTATTTTAAAAATCTAAATTTTTTGGTGCTTGGTGTTTTCAGTGGAAACAAATATTTGGGAATTCATTCCATGAGAAGAGTGTGGTTTGAAAACTATTTTCAAAGGGGTTGAAAATGGAAATATATCTTGTGAAGATATTTTGAGGTTAATAAATAATTTGGTGAAATTATTTATGTTGGATGGTTGTTTGTGAATGTTAATTGATAGTTGAATAACCGACTATCAATATTGGCCAATGCGATGATCGTTTCGAAGAGACCGGGATCGGGATTAATTTCTCTAAAACCACTTCGATCCGGTTTGTACGTTTTCGTTTGGAAGACGAGTTTGGATTCGAAGATGGAGCAATGAAGTGCAAGGGCTAATCGCTACTAATCCTGAGGTGATTCCAAAATGGATGTAGTAGGAGTAGTGCCTTCCGTTCCGTTCAAACCCGGGACGGACTTGTATGGATGAATGCTTTCAGAACATCGTCCGGTGGACGATGGGCATTCTAAGTGAATTGTTCTAAAAAGGTAATGCTGATCCTCAATCCTCATCGACCAGGAATGACTTAAAATCAGGGGTTATGCAGCAAGGCTAGGTGGGTAGCACCTATTAGGGTGAGGCCATCCCTGTCTAGATGTCTCTTTTTATTTCGGCTTAGTGATGCGGTTGCTGATCCCAAACGTGGGGTGATCTTACTCGGGATTATCCAGTAAGGGGTAGTTTCGATCTTGTGTTGCAGGGGATTAGGAGTAATCCTCGGTAAGGTGATCTAGGCCACGTACTGTGATATGTGGTATCCCAGTGCCTAGTCATTAGTTGGAAGTCCATTTTCCCTAAGCGCCTGTACGGTTTTGATTGTGTCCAACTATTGCTGAAACGTGAGATGCAAGCATTTCAACTAGATTCTATTTTACTTTCTGTAGACATTATTATAATATCAGAGGATTTTAATAAAAATGTTTTAGCTATCGTAAGGTAAAAACCCGACATGTTTATTTGTGGCGTGGTCTTACGAGATGCTTTTGTTTTCAAAAGAATTTTGAAACTTTAATAATCAATTTGAGTATGGTTTTCTCATGCTGGTATTCCAGACTGACTCGAATGTTATTTCACTATAATGCTCGGGTCAGACCGAGTATTATAGATTACAGGAAAGGATGCTGTGGAGCTTCGAAGACGAGCTGGATGACGATACGTACTTCCATACTTGTTTTATTTATCTGCTGTGTTGATTAGCCGTGAATTCAGCTTTGTGAGGGCAGGTTATGATTACTATTCAGCTGTGTGTTATGTATACTCTGATGATGTACTATATAAATAGATATATTTGTTTTTGTGTAAAGTTCATTTATTTTCTATTATATTTTATCCCGCTGCGATGGTTAGATTCCGATGTTGTTTTCTATTTTCTTCTTCTACCACTTTTTCTTTAACCCTGATGGTTCGGTTTTCCGGCATCCGATTGCTTGGCATTCGATACAGTGGACGTATTGATGTGTCGATTTTCGAGCGTCAAAATAATGGGGTCGTGACAATAGGCATGGCACCATTTGAAGCTAAGTATGACAACATTGTAAATTCCCTTATTGTTGATGGGATGAGCCTAGTATAATTATACTTGAACCAGACACGCTTATGAAAATATAGAGTTGATACATAAGGGAATGAAGACTGCTCTTGATAGACAGAAATCATACGGTGATAGGAGCATATGCATCAAGAGTTTGCTATAGTTGACATGGTGTTTGTGAAAGTATTGTTGCTTAAGCATGTTATGTGATTTGGTAAATTGGGAAAGTTAGCACCTTGATTTGCTGGGCCTTTTCCAATATTGGACATAACAGGGAAGTTAGCCTATAAAATTAAGCTTCTAGAGAAGCTGGCAAGTTTTGGGATGCCTTTCATGTGTCACATCTAAGAAAGTACATTCATGATTCAGCATTCACACTGGATCCGGATCGACTAGAAAATATGGAAGTAGAGCCATCCCATGGTCTACTACACCTATCAGACCTACATGTATAGTAGATCATGGAGTGAAGGTGATTCAGAATAAAGAAGTAAAATTGGTTTGAGTGTAATGGGGAACAGATCCGGTAGAGAAGACATGAGATCCCGAGGAGAGAATTCAAGCTACCCATCCAAAGCTCTTTTCTAGTGAGCTTCATTTTAAGTTAGTATGATAACTTACATGCGTAACATTTAGCTTAGCATATTTCCATGCATGGATGTTAGGCATGGACGTAAGAGTGTTATTATGACATGTTTTGTGTGATGGTTGCTAGTGGATGCATTCTTTTGTATTGCACATATGGATTGATATGTTTATGTTAGCCAACGACATATATTACCTAGTTTATTTTGTTATATCAGTTTAAATGCATAATGGTATTTGCAATTTGCACATGCGTTGAATGGTTGCTCATCAATATGGAGTTGCAAGTATATATATGACATTGCATGAAGTTTGGATGCATAAGCAATTGAAATTCATGAAGTCGAATAGCTTAGGAGACGACCTACTTTGCATTATATATGTGCTTCGTACATATCCCTTACCTATATGTACATGAGACATTAGAAATTTCAGAATTAAAGATAATGTTTGTAGGTGGTTAAGGTTGAGCGGGGTAAATATTGATTTTTTTAGAGTGAGTTCCATTTTTTCATCCTTGAAGATTTCGGGGAAGAATTACTTTTAAGGAGGAGAGAATGTAATAACCTGAAAATATAAATAATGAATTAAGATAGTAAAAGAAATGGTAAAATGGTAATTTTACATAAATTGACAAAATAGTAAGCTTTTTATACATTGGAACTAGGATAAAGGACTTATTTATTTCGTTTGGAACGTCATTTATAGTCAGAAAACATATATGACTCACCGGCTTTGGCAAAATGGGCTAAAATATATGAAAATAAGAATTAGTGGCATTTTGACATATAAGTAGTGCAGCCCAAACTTCGAAAAACCAAAATTTTAAGTTGTCAAGGCATAAGCTTTTCATCAGAAATTCTAGTCACCAGTCATTAAAAGTAGACCACCTACACATACATATATACATATATACATATATACATATACATACATACATATATATATATATAATTATAGAACAAACATTATTATAATAAATATATGAATTTATATTGTGAAGAAAATGAATAGAATTGATAATAACATAACGATGCTAATGAAATGGAAAAGGGTGGTACAAACAACAAGATAAGCATAATAAACGATTAAAATAATATAACATAAACATTTGAATTCTAGGATGAACCTATGGTAAAGAGATGGTGAAAACCCATTAAACATTTAAAAAAAAAGGAAAACTACAGTAGATCAGATGCCTAAATTAGAAGAGCATATGTCTGAATATTTTGCAGAGGTAAACCAAAAGAAACACATTATAAATCGACTATTTCCGACGTTCAAAATTCACATTCAAACATCTGCAAAGTCAAACTTCTAAATGATAGCTCATATTTTTCAGATTACCTGAATCTGTTTATAATGCAGTAAGTCAAACGTCTGGAATTAGAAACCATATGTCTAAGTGTAAATTAAGATTTGATGATGGTTATTATTTTGTGAATGATTTGAAAAATAGAAAATCTTTATTACTGATAAGAATGATGATAATGTTTCGTATGATGTTGCTCTGTATTTAAATACATTACAAATGCAACTGGGCTTGCTTATACAATCTGGCCCAACTGACTATAAAAAGAAATAAAAGTATAGCCGTTGAGATTGAGATGGATGGCTGAGATCTTTCAACATTGAGTATATGATAATGTTACGCAGAGAATCCCACTTCATTATCTCGTATTCGCTTATTCCCCCCTTCGAACCCTAGCCCTCTCACGGTTAGGGTTTGGGTGAAATCATGAGATTTTGGCAAAATTGGAGATGAAAAGCATAGATCTGAGCTAAAGCAGCAGTCTTCGAAGCTAAATTGTGAGAAAGTTGGCAACTTTACGATGCTTTCTTCACTCAAGCTTAATATTGAGAAATTCCAGTGAAGCATGGCAGATGTGCCTTACGGATCTGAGTTGAAACACAAATCTTCGAAGCAAAATCATGAGAAAGTCAATGACTTGATAGATCTGAGTTGGTTCTTTGAGGCGGCGATTCATTTTCCTTCAAACTGAGAAGATGTTGAGTCCTCTTAGGTTGTTGCTGACTTTGTCTATCTGAATGCTGTTTTTCTACAACTCTGAGATTGCTTTTGAATTGCAAAAAGTTTCTCTTTGATAGAGCCTTGGTTAGCGTATCGGCCACTTGGTAAGTTGCAGGTAAATGATTCACTTGTATATTCCCTTTGAGTACTTGATCTCTAACGAAATGCAAGTCTATTTCTATATGTTTGGTTCTTGAGTGCATTATGGGATTTGCTGTCATGTAAACTGCACTCTGATTATCACACCATAGTGTTGCTTTGACATTTGTGTCTAATCTTAGTTCCTTAATAATTGATTGTAACCACATAACTTCTGCTGTTGCACTTGCGATGCTTCTATATTCAGCTTCTGTGCTGGATCTAGAAATAGTTGATTGCTTCTTCGAACTCCATGATATTAAGTTACCTCCAACAAAAATGCAGTATCCTGTGACTGATTTTCAGTCGTCTGGATCGGTACCCCAATCTGAGTCTGCATAACCAGTGATATTAAGATCTTTGCTTGCTTTGAATATCAGTCCATGGTTAATTGTTCCCTTTAAATATCTCAGAATTCTTTTTAATGCTTTCCAGTGCTCATCCAATGGGTTCTGCATAAATTGAGAAAGTTTATTAACACTAAAAGCAATATCTGGTCGTGTTATAGTGACATATTGTAATGCCCCTATAGCACTTCTATATTGTTTAATGTTACTTATGGCTTCTCCCTTATTTTTTGACAAGTTTTGATTACATATCATGGGAGTAGCCATAGGTTTAGCCTCTTCCATTTTGGTTTTGACAAGCAGTTCTGAAATATATTTCCTTTGACATAGAATGATTTCTGAATTTGAAATCTTATGTACTTCTATTCCCAGGAAGTAATTAATATATCCCAGATCTTTTATTGAGAACTGCTTGTTCAGATAGTCTATGACATGATTAATTTCATCCTCATTATTGCCTGTAACAATTAAATCATCCACATAGATTAGTATGTAAATAATTGATGATGTGTTACTTTTAATGAATAATGAGGTGTCTGACTTGATAGATTGATATCCTATTGATATTAAAGTTGATTTCAATCTATCAAACCATACCCTCGGAGCTTGTTTTAACCCATAAATTGCCTTGTTCAGTTTACACACGAGGCCTGAAACTTGTTCATAGCCAGGTGGCTGCATCATATAAATTTCTTCTTCAAGTATGCCATTTAGAAAGGCATTGTTAACATCCAATTGCCTTACATTCCATCCTTTGTACAAGGCAATTGTGATGATAAGCCTTATAGTAGTGGGTTTGACAACTGGAGAAAAAGTTTCAGTGAAGTCAAACCCATACTGTTGAGTATACCCTTTGGCAACTAATCTTGCTTTATGTTTATTGATGGATCCATCAGGATTCCTCTTTATCTTGTATGTCCATCTACAACCTATAATATTTTTGTGTGTAGGTGGACATATAAGATCCCAGGTTTTATTTTTTATGAGAGCATTATACTCTTCGTCCATTGCTGCTTTCCAGTTTTTGTCCTTTGCAGCTTGATCAAATGTACATGGCTCATCTGTATTTATGTTGGCACTGTATACTTTGGGTTTGAATATTCCACTTTTGGCTCTAGTGATCATGGGATGACTAGGCCTGACAGGGGCTTCAACTTGAGGTGAGTCAGCCTCTTCATTGTGATTAACACTGTTTTCTGTGTTGCAGTTTTGATCTTTTTGATTTGTTGAACTTGCAGGTGAATGGATGGCATGACTGTGATCATCTTCCCACTCTAAGTTTTGTTGAACAGATATAGGAGAGTGTGATTGATGATCAGCAGTAGTCCTCCTCATCTCTTCTAGGCTCTTGCTTTTAGATATCAGAGGTAAATCAGGTATAGACACATGTGGATTGTGTACTTTACCTGTTGTTCTCACTTCAGAAATTTTAAAAGGAAATACTTTTTCATTAAACACAACATGTCTGCTTATAAAAATCTTTCCATTGTTATCAATACATTTGTATCCCTTTTGGTTAGAGGCATATCCCAGGAAAGTACATTGTTTTGATCTAAAATTTAATTTATTATTATTATAAGGCCTTAGATATAGAAAACATAGGCACCCAAATACTTTTAGACTATGATAATCTGGCTTTATCCCTTGCAATTTTTCAATAGGTGATGTACCATTTAAAGTTTTGGTTGGCAGTCTATTAATGAGAAATACTGCTGTACTAAATGCTTCTGGCCAAAACTTTAGTGGTAAACCTGCATGTGCAAGCAAGCTAAGCCCAGATTCAACTATATGTCTATGTTTTCTTTCTACTAAGCCATTTTGTTCTGAAGTGTATGGACAAGTAAAACGATAAATTATTCCCTTTGTCTTAAAGTAATCTTTAAGTGGTTTAAATTCAGTTCCTCCATCTGTTTGTATTAATTTGACATATGTGCCAAGCCGTTTCTCAACCATTGTAATGAAATTTATCACAACACTGTGTGTGTCTGATTTGTTTTTCCAAAAATATATCCATGTGTATTTTGTGTGAGCATCAACAAATGATATATAATATTTGAATCCATAATCTAAATGTATTGGGGCAGGCCCCCAAAGATCAGTGGCAATGAGTTCAAGTGGTTTAGAGTACTATGTCATAGAATTACCAAATGGTAATTTGTGACTTTTTCCCATTTGACAATAAGTGCATACATAGGGAAGAGATATATTATCAACTATTATGTTATTTTCAGACAGTACTTGCTTAACAACTCTAGTGCTAGGATGACCAAGTCTGTAATGCCATAGATCAAAAACAATATTACTGTTTTCTACTTCACAGTAATTACAACAGTTTTTTTCAACTATATGTTGACTGCAATTGACAGATTTAAACCTGTACAGTCCTCCTTCAGCATCACCCTGCAATAAAACATCTTTAGTTAGTATATCTCTAACAAGACAATACTTAGGGTAAAATTCAAAATAAACATTGTTATCATTAGCAAACTGAGATACACTGATGAGATTCTTTTTAATTTTTGGTACTCTTAGTAAGTTGTGCAGGAATAATTGCTTCTTTCCTTTGATAGTGGCATTTCCTATATGTGTGATATTGATACACTTACCATTTCCCATGCAAACAGATTTTTTTACCTTTGTACTCTCTATTTCCAAGATTTAGGTTGTCAAGACTATTGGTTATATGATTGGTTGCTCCTGAATCTGGATACCAACAGTCATCATTTGGAGATTGAATATTTTCACTTGAGTCTTTATTATCTGATTGGTTGCTAGAGCTAGTTTGAGCCATGTTTACATTGTAGTTTCCACTCTTTTGATTATTGTTGTTGTTAGAATATCTGAAGTAACATTTCACAGCAGTGTGTCCAATCTTTTCACAGATTTGACACTTTGGTCTACTGTTATTAGTGTATCTTCCCCTTCCTCTTGACCTGTTAGGATATCCACCTCTCTGTGTACCTCCCTTTTGCATTGTCTAATCTGTCCTGTTATTGTTTTGGCTTCTGTTTCTTGAAGCAGTTGTGTAGTTGATTGTGAACTCTGATTCTTGTGGTCTTTTATTATCTATTCTTGCCTCATGAGACTGTAGTATAGAGTAAACATCATCAAGTGATGGTAAATCCTTTTGTGATGCTATAACAGCAATCACTGATTCATATTCCTCATTTAATCCATTAAGAATGGTCAGAATGTGTTCTGAATCTGAGACTTTGTGGTTTGCTGCATTCAGCGAATCACATATTCCTTTAATTTTGAAAATATACTCTCTCATGGTGCTGCTGTCTTTCTTTATGCTGTGCAATTGTCTTTTATAATACATCACTTTGGCAGCAGACTGTGTGTTGAACACTTTTTCAATGGTTGTCCATATGTCATTTGCAGTTTTGCAGCCGATAACATGTGATAGAAGATTTGTATTTATAGATGATAGAAGCCAGGAACATATTAATCTATCCTGTCTGTGGTACTTCACATAATCTTCATTACTGACAATTTTATTTTCTTGATCAGTTGTGCACTTTGGAGGAACTAGAATAGTCCCAAGAATGTGGCCTTCAAGCCCATATCCTTGAACTGCAGTCTCAATTTGCAATTTCCAGAGAAGAAAGTTATCTTCATTCAATTGAACTGTAACAAGATTGCTTTGTGGGCTAATCACAGTTTTGATGAGTCTCTCTGCGTCAATACTGGATTGACTATTATTGATTTCATTGGCAGAACTTGCCATGCTGGGTTGATTATTCATCTCTTCACTCATGATGATATCAGAAATAAAGAAAAAGAGTACAGAGCAGCAAAAAGGAAATACATGGCAACAGAAATTATTCAATTGAGACAGAAAAATAAAGATTCTGAGTCAAGAATTCCTCACAGTAAGTCTAATGCAACCGTATGGCATAGATGATGATCAACTCTCTTACTTTCTTTGATCTGATATGTCGTGCAGGAAGGCAGTTTCTTTAATTTGAGATGATTCTTGATTTCTTGAGTTCTTTGATTTTCTGATTTTCTTGATTGAATATTTTTTGAGATTCTGTTGCAGCCTCAGTTGATTGGCACGGCACAGAATTGTGACCCTGATTTGAAACACTCTTCAGATGATGAAACACTTGTTTCTGATGATGATGATCACCAGATGATGATACTACTCTGATGGTGTTTGATCAAAAGATTAGATGACTGTTAAGTCTTTTTGTTGCTCTGATACCAAATTAAGATTTGATGATGGTTATTATTTTGTGAATGATTTGAAAAATAGAAAATCTTTATTACTGATAAGAATGATGATAATGTTTCGTATGATGTTGCTCTGTATTTAAATACATTACAAATGCAACTGGGCTTGCTTATACAATCTGGCCCAACTGACTATAAAAAGAAATAAAAGTATAGCCGTTGAGATTGAGATGGATGGCTGAGATCTTTCAACATTGAGTATATGATAATGTTACGCAGAGAATCCCACTTCATTATCTCGTATTCGCTTATTGTGTAAGATCAACCATTTGAGGAGTAGATCAAACGTCTGAATAATTAATGAAGGCACAAGTTAAACCTGGACCAGTGTGGGCCAATAAGAATGCCTAGTGGAATATCAAATTATTGCTAACTAGTGTGATGAAGTAAAATGATATGTATAAACTTATACGATGTATGAATTATAGCGCACTACTTATTTTTACTGATTGGAAAGAGTATTGATAACATGTAACTTGGACCAGCCTACCAAGTTGTGTTAAGCACATCGTTAAGAATGGTGTACGTTATTAACTAAGGTGTACTACTTGGTAAGGTTATGTATATGGAACACGTTGAAATGAGACACATAGCAAAAATGATATGGCCGCAACATGTTGAAATGAGACATGTAGCGTGGATGATATGGCTGTGAAACATGTTGAAATAGCGCGTGTAGCAGAACTAGGACATGTTAATATTACACGCATATCTGTTTGTTTGATGTTTATATGGTGATTTAGTCACAAAGAATGATGTAATTGAAATGCTATGATAGATATACTAAAAATAATAATGGTAATTGACCCCTTAAACTAAAATCGTAAGAGTAGTCCGCAAATTTGTTTTATTGGCATGTGAGTATCATGTATTTCGAGATATATTCTCATAGGGCTTATGTCTGAACCCCTTTATATTTCTTTGTTTTTTTCCATGTAATGGGTCAACATGAATAATAAGAGCCATATGCAAAGAAGAGGAGATAGAGGCATTTGGCAATGAATAAGACCTTTACCTACAAGTTATCTTTTTATTCGGCAGTTATGTGTAATCGAACTAAGCAATCTGAAGTATTGTTTTTAATGGATAGCCGCAATAGCTTATGATATTTATAGACCACTTCAGATATTTATTTTATGTTTTATTAAAAAAAAATTCCTTCCACTGTGAGTTTTAAAATTACAGTTGAACATAGGTAGCCCATTGTACTATTAAACTTTATTTTACCCTGATGCTCTGCCATTTAATTACTAGCTCGGGGGTCTGAGCATTGATTGGGATGTAGGATTAAAGAGTTAATATAAGGCGGGTTGCTACCTATTGTACAAGCATACCAAAGATGATGATCATGTAGTATATTTGATGGAAACGTTGTGGCCCATGCAGTAGAGAATGTTAGGTTGGGTAGAGGCACCCATAGATCAAGGATACATGGATGAAAAAGAACGTGTGTCCTTGTATCGATCAATGTCTGGTAGAGTAACATTTTTGGTCAATGGATGCACTGATGAAAAAGGCTGTGTATCTTGGTGTAATTGGCATCTAGTAGAATCACAATTCTGCTTGAAGGATACACGGATGGAATATGTTTTATATCTTGGTGTATAGATAGCTCTGTGTCATCTATCTATACACGGTTTTCTTGCCCCACTAGCAAGAAATCCGTTGTTCTTTCTATTCGTGATATCTTGACTTGTTTTTTCTCGCTTTCGTCCCTTCGTATTAGATATTCCTCCACTATATTGCATTGTCAACTCCATGACTATGCGATCGTGAATAATATCATACAGCATATCATGTCTCTGAGTCTTAGAGACACAACATCTCTCTCCGTCTCTAGTTGTAATTCTCGTCTGCTTTCTCCCCTTCTGATGCGTCTGCGCATTCGATTTCCATTTCTTTTCTTAGTAGTGATGAGATAGCGATCATTAACGATCGTTTAGCTCGTCTTACTAAGAACTCGAGGCCTTGCTCGACTTTTTCCTCCTCTCCATCCGTCGCTGATGTTTCAGAGGTTGTTTTTTCTCGTTCGTCTCCTAAGAGGAGATCCCGTCGCTCTTCTACCCGTCTCTCCTCCCAGCCTCGCACTCCTAGGACTATCCGTACTCGCTCTATAGCAGCGGCTGAGCAGATCATCTGATCCACTCGGCATACCCTTTACCTCGTCTGAGGGGCTCTGAGGTGTTTCTTTTTTCTTTCGTCTCAGCTTTGGTTATGGCGAATTTCCTCTTCTGGAACATTCGTGGTGTCGGCAACGACGGGTCTAGAGCTCGTCTTAAGCGGTTAGTTAGAAAACATTCCCTTTGCTTGATTGCTCTATTAGAACCCTTGATTGATGCCACTGAAGTTTCTGATTTGGTCATCTTTCTCGGATTTGAAGGGGCCATGTCTAACCTTTCAGGTAAAATTTGGATTTTGTGGAACATGTCAGCTAATATTAGTCCTATTTTTGACTCTGACCAACTCTTATCTGTCTCTTGCACCTTACCTTCTTTTCCCTCTTCGTTTCTCTTTTCGGCAGTCTATGCTAAGTGTGATAGGATTGATAGGCTAACCCTTTGGTCTGATATTATTGCGTTAGGTAACCTTAATATCTCTGCCTCTGTTCTTGGTGGAAATTTCAATGTTGTTGCTTCTCATGCTGAGAAAAGAGGCGGCAATTCTGTCAATCGGTTAGCGATCCCTGATTTCAATTCCTTCATTATGTCCTCTAGCTTGTCTGAGGTTTCTTTTGTAGGCTCTGCCTTTACTTGGTGTAATAACCAAGAAGGTCCCAACCGTATTCTCTCTAGACTAGATAGAGTCTTTGGCTCGATTGATTGGTTTAGTCTTCCTTTCACCTTTTCTATGACTCATCTTCGCCGTACCTTTTCTGACCATTCCCCTTTGATTCTCTCCTGTTCCCCCTTAGCTTTATCTGGCCCTTCTTCGTTCCGCTTTCTAAATATGTGGGTATCTCATCATTCCTTTCTTTCTGTGGTAGCGGATTCTTGGAACTTACCCTGTTCTGGTTCGCCTTGTGGCGTGTTTTCTCGAAAATTAAAACGTCTCAAGGTTTGCCTTAAGAATTGGAACATTCTTGTTTTCAAGAATGTGTTTGACCGGGTTAGAGCTGCCGAAGAGACTCCTGTTTTAGCAGAAGCGGCCTTCGATGAGGTTCCTTCTACTGACAACAAGGAATCCTGGGCGCTAGCCCATCTAACGTTTTCCTCTGAACTTCGTATTGAGCACGATTATCTGCATCAAAAGGCTAAGATTAAATGGATAGTGGAAGGCGAAACGAATTCCAAGTTTTTTCACTCCTCAATCCGTAAGAATAACGCGCGTCTTACCATTTTCAGTATTCAGCACGATGATCTTTCTTTGGCCACTTCTCCGGTGGACGTCCACGATACCATCATTTCCTATTTCCAATCATTCCTTGGCTCGCCTTCTGTTAAATTTTCTGATCCTAACTTGCTATCCTTCATTCCTCACCTTCTTCTCCCTGACGAAGTTTCTAAATTAGCTGCTCCTCCCTCTGTGGAAGTCATTAGATCGTGTGTCTTTGCCCTTAGTAAGGAAAGCGCCAGCGGTCCTGATGGGTTCAATGGAGCATTCTATCGTAGTGCCTGGCCGATTATCCAATCTGACTTCTGTCTTGCTATCCAGTACTTCTTCTCTGGAGGTGAACTTCCTACAGGTTGGACATCTACCAATCTAATTATTATCCCGAAATGTGAGAATCCCAAGACTTGTGCAGATTTTCGGCCTATTAGTCTTTGCAACTTTTCCAATAAGGTGATTTCGAAGATTATGACCACTAGATTAGCTCCTTTCCTGGAGCGTATCATTTCTTCTTCTCAGGCTGGCTTCGTTAAAGGACGTCTTATCACTGACAACGTCCTTTTAGCGCAGGAACTTATTTCTCAACTTGATAGAAAAATTAGAGGTTCTAATATGGTCCTTAAATTAGATATGGCGAAAGCATACGACCGTATGTCTTGGTTCTTTATCATCAAGGTCCTAAGAGCCTTTGGTTTCCCTGAACCTTTTATTGATATCATCTGGAGATTGATCTCCAATGTTTGGTTTTCGGTCCTCGTCAATGGCTCTTCCCGTGGTTTCTTCAGGGCAGGAAGGGATCTTCGTCAAGGAGATCCTCTCTCTCCTTCTCTTTTTGTCATTGCGGCCGAAGTTCTTGTCAGAGGTCTTCACTCAATGATGATTGCGGGCCAAATTCAGAGATTTGGCATTCCCCGGTGATGCCCCCTGATTTCGTCCCTGTCATTTGCCGACGATATCATTATTTTCTCCAACGGTTGTCGGAGATCCATCCGTGCCCTTCTTGATTTTGTGAGTCTTTATGAGCGCTCCTCTGGGCAGCTGGTTAACTCTTCTAAGAGTTGCTTTGTTCCAGCTAAGGATATAGCTCCTGCCCGCTCGCTTTGGATTGAATCATTTTCGGGATTCAAGAAAGCTTCCCTTCCCTTACCTTACCTTGGAATTCTTCTCTGCCGTGGGAGAAAAGTTAATGCGATTTTTGATCCCATTTTAGATAAGGCGAAAAGCAAGATCACTCGATGGAATGCTTCCCTTCTTTCGCAAGCTGGCAGAATTGTTCTCATTAACTCTGTTCTGCATTCTTTAGGCTCGCACATTTTTGCGGCCATGACTCCTACCTCTGCTTTTTTCCGTTCATTTCGATCTTTGATCTCATCCTTCTTCTGGGGAAACAAAGATTCTCCTCGCCATCACTGGATTTCTTGGAAAATCATCTGCCGTCCTAGGTGTGAGGGTGGCCTTGGCATTCGTAACCCTAAAGACGTCTGTTCTGCTTTTGCGTGTAAGCTTTGGGCCAGGTTTGGGGCTAACAACTCCCTGTGGGCCTCATTCCTACATGCCAAATGCCGTCGTCTTGAGGCAGCAAACTTCTCGGGGTCCCCTTCTTACGCTAGTGAAACATGGAAACGGATGCAATTTGTTAAAGTGTTATGGGACAACAATGGTAGTGGCTCTTATTGGCGTGGGCAACTCTTCTCTTTGACAACTGCTTGGTATTCTATCAGAAGTCCTACCCCTTCGCTTTCATTATTTTCCTGTATTTGGGATACCAGAATTCCACCTAAGGTTTCTGCATTTATGTGGAAAATCCTTCACGAAGGAATTTCAGTAGATGAGAACCTTAGGAAAATTGGTATTCCTATCACTTCTCGGTGTAGATGCTGCCAAGCTGGTAGCTACGAAACTATCTTTCACCTTTTTTTCCAAGGCAATTGTGCCAATGCTGTTTGGTCTTTCTTTGGTAACCTAGTTGGCTGCAATGGTCCTACCAACTCCATATCTGAGCTCTTGCAACTCTGGTGGACTGGTATTGTTGGGAAGACTATTCGCTCGATTATTTTTCGTCTTATCCCTTCTCTTATTTGTTGGCACACTTGGTGCTCCCGTAACAAGATGATTTTTGAAGAGGCGCCTATGGATTCTTCTGCTATCATCCGGAGAGTGCGCAATGACATCTATCTTGCTTTTAGAGGTCGTCCTTTCAGGAAGTCTATTGGTTCCAGATCAGCTTTTCTTGCAAGGTATTTCGACATTGCGATCGATATTGCTGCTCCTAGGTCAGGTATTGGCTGAGGTTTTTCTTGTTTTTCATAGTTCTGAGGGTAGTGGTATTTCTTTGTTCTTGTGTCATTATTTTTTATTTTTTGCATACATATTTCCTTACCTCGCATGGGAGGTTGTGACTATTTTTGATTATTCTTCTAGTTATGCAGGTGACATAGTAGATTTACAGGGACTAGCTGTTTCACCCTGTTATCCTGCACCGGAGCTTTCTCCTTTAGGTTGCGGTTTTTTTTAGATCTTTGGATTTGATTGATAGGCTTTCATATTTGAGTCTTTATACCCCTTCTGGGCGGTGGCCTTGCCGGAGCTCAGTTTGGGCGTATGAAGGGTGGTGGCCTTGCCGGAGCTCTTCTAGTTCTCAGATGTTCCCTTAGCTTCGTTGCTTTTGGTTTTCTTGTTTTCAGTCTTTTCCGATATATACCTATTATGTAAAAAAATTCTTAATATATATACATGTTGTTAGTTTGAAAAAAAAAATTAAATTCAATTTCATTTTTTTAGCGGAAAAAAAAAACATCAGGCAGAGTGTATTCTACACTCAATACATTGTATAAAGATATAACGATTAATTCAAAATAAGAAAATTATTAAGAAAATTTTGAGTCGAAGGGAATGCTTTGGCATTACCGGGTGTCAAATCAGCATCAAGAAGAGTGTACTTCGTAATAAATTATATAAATAAATTATAATTAATTCATAATGAGTAGATGATTTATAAATTTGGCACTTAATAACTGTGATAATAACTATGATTAAGAGAGAATTGCAATAGAGTAAAACTCCAATCGTGATCACATTAAATAGAATATGACTCGTATTTTACGTCATCATATATGTTATACGATGGGACTGAAGTTAATATTGAACATGGATGACATTTATTTGGTATATTATTAAACGTGTTCAACATATCATTTTTCTGTTATGGCTGTGTGTATTATTACGACGACCTTACATTTAAATCTGGATATAGTCTAACCTGTTTATTTCTTTTATAACACTCAGCTCAGTAAGGGACTTTACAAGTAAAATATTTTCATCTTTATTTAGATGTTCAGATTATTGAGGAAACAATTATAGACTACGTCGTATTTTAGGGATCTATTATGTATATTTTCCTTTGATGTCTTCATGTATGTATATATGTGTTGAGGTTGAGTTGTGTATGACATTTGACTTGTAAAATGTATATATTTTGTAGTGGGTCGAATACTTTATTTTGCTGACCTATTGTGATATGTTGTGATATCATGTTTTTTCTGCATTCTACAACTCTATCTTCTCTGGTTATATGGGGTAATAATCTATCCTAGTAAACCCACGTGTTTCTTACTTTGTGCCGATACTAGGTATTGGTATTTTGTATTATATGAGGTAAGAATTTGTATTGGTGTTAGCCCAAGGGAATATTCATATACGATCACTCGTAACAAGCCTCATTCTATGTACTACCAAATCGTATTACGCTGTAATACTCTTTGCTAGTATGGGTAGATGCTTTGGTTGTTGTAGTAGGATGTTGATCAATTTGTATTTGAATGTATCAGTTTCTTTTTAAGACAAATTGTTGTTTAGCACCACTATACCAGTGATTAGGCACTCCAGCTTTGGTCCCTAAGGTCAACGGTTCGAGTTATGTTGTACACTACCTAAAACTTGTATTGCAACTATACATTAATGATATAGTTAGAGGTATGCCCTATGGGCAATTATGTAATTTATTACATGTATCTAACTTGATAACCAATTTTTTTTGAAATCAAAGCCGTTTTCTTTCCTTTTATACTTAATACAATAGGTTATATTAATTAATTGAAAGATTTTTTAAATAAAATCCATAAATGGCACATTTTATGATAATAGTTGCATGGTGTTGTAACCATGAGTAATTTATCACAATGAAATTAAACATACTGTTTTAAATATTCCGAGTCAAGTTGGATTGACCGGATATGAATACATTCCTTGAAACTAGAGTATATAACGTTCTCCAATGTTGGATACTATATTATTCATGACTACTATGGGCACTAAGGGTTACGTGCTGATAATTATTAGATAACTGTGGAATGACTCACATGATAGTTTTCCATATGTTAATATAACAAAGGTCAGATAGAAAATATTAATGTAACAAAATTATACAGTTCTCTTGACTAGAGAATACTGTTGATCTCCAATGTGGGAAGTTCACTTTAATTATAGTTAAATCATGGCACAGGGTCCAACGTACCTGTAATGACCTGCCATTTCGACCCTCAAAAGTCGATACTAATACATGCACAGTATTCACATGTTGAGCATCCAAATGGCGGAAAGACGGATTGTTAGGATGAAAGAAAGAAAAGACTAAAACAGAATCTCACATTGTGATGAGAAACATGTAGTATACAAATTATCTTTGTAAAAGAAAACTGTAATATACATACATCAATCAGAGTCAACTGACCATTCATCAACCTAAACAATTATAATAACATGTCTTCACAATTGCTGAAAGATACAAATAACAAACGCAGTTGAAATAAAATATACGTGAACATATCTTGGAGGCATCTAGCTCTTATTCTCAATCTCTAAATCATCCATAACTAAATATAAAATATACTCGATCTGACCCGAGCATTATAAGAAAATAACCCCGGATCATTCTGATAAATCATCATGAGAAACACAATCTAATGGATTTTAATGTTATAAAACCTTTCAAAAATAAAGGTATCTAATAAGACTGTGCCTCTCATAAACACGAATGAGTTTTTACCTTACGATAACCAAACCATTTCATAGAAAATCTTATGATATTATAATAATGTCCAGGGTTTAAAATACATATTTAATCGTAGTTGAAACAGTTAGATTAATTACATTCCAGAATATTAGGTATACAACTAAGCCCGTAAAGGCATGTATTAGAGAATGGATTCCATACAATGAAAAAGCGCCGAGGTACCACCTATCATAGTATACCTCTAGGAAAATTTACGGAGGCCAAAAAAACATTTTGCACTCCTACGAACACAGAATCAGCATGCCCCTTCCTGGATAATACCCAATATGTCATCACCTCGGTTACTTTGCAACCTTTTCCTCGAGCTTGAAGCATATATAATTTGTGGATAGTGATCTAGAAGAGTGATGGCATACCCTAATGCATATGACCCACATAGCCCTACTACATCCCCCCGATTTTAGTCATTAGGGAGTTGTGAGGCTTGAGGTTACGTTTTACCTTTTTATCAAATCCCACTTGGAATGCTAACACCGTCCTCTAGGCATTAATGCAAACCAACATTCATCCATACAAGTTGTTCAAGATATGAACAAATCGAAGGCATTACTTCTACCACATCCTCCAGATTAGTAGCTAGTAGCCTTGCACTTCAAAGAACTTCATCTTCAATTCCGTCATCTTCAAGATGTCCCAATTTGAATGCTTATGCTGATTTGAAGCGATTTTCGGATAATACATCTGATCCTGGTCTCTTTAAACCAAAAAAACGATGGTTTTCAAAACTAACCAACATTTAGTAGTCGTTATTTAACTATCAAATAAACAAAAAGTAAAATCATATATTTAATTTCACATGGAAACCAAGCATAGTTAAGTACATAAGCAACTACTAAGCCTCTTTAATTAATCCTTTCATTAATTAAAACCACTTTGTAAATTATTGTACTAAAATACTTTTATAAAAGATATGTTCTCAAAATCTCTCTACTCTTTTTAATATTTGAAAAATATTCGTATACTTATTTTAATGATATAAGTATATTCACAAACCATTTCTTTATTAGTATATCAAAGACATCTCTATATACTTATATCACTAGTATAAGTATATTTACAAAACACTACATTTCAAATACTTAGAAAATGTATTCATATACTTATCTTAATAGAACAAGTATATTCACAAATATTAAGAAGATTTCATTTCCAAAACCATACTTAATTGGATTACAACAAATGTCGTTTAAAATATAAGTAACAATAAAACCCAAACCACTTATCTCTTTTTAGTGTTAAGTATGAAAAGAATACTTTTCATACCACCATAATTTAAAACGATCATTTATAGAAATTGGGTCTCGTTATTTTTATGAAAATTCTTTTTATAAATCCCTTTTATAAAATTCCTTTATAAAACTCCTTTCTATTTATAAAACTCTTATATTTACGAACTTCTTTTATAAAATATCATTTATAAAAGGAGTTTTATAAATCTCTAAATTTATTTATTACTCTTTTATAAAACTCCAAATTCATTTATAAAACTCCTTTTATAAAACTCATTTCTATTAATAAAATTCTTTTTATAAATCTCAAAATAAAATTATAAAAATCCTTTTATAAATCTCATAATTTATTTATAAAACTCCTTTTATAAATCTTAAAATTTAAATCTTATATACTTATCGCAAAAATTCGATTTCCAAGATAGGTCCAAATACTTTCCATAAAATGATCACTTCAAATATCACTAAAAGTTCACAAATGTGATGTATTTTCCGATTGATCAAAATGGTATAATTTTTTTCCTTTTTATAAAACCCTATTTAAAAATCTATTACTTTATTTATAAAATATCGTTTACAAATCTATCCTTTTTATATAACGTTTTAGATAAAAATGTTTCATAAATATTTATACCAAATATTCCTATCTTCTCTTAAAAACAAAACCACTTTATTTTAAAAGATAAATTCCCTTTTATTTTCCTTTAAAACAAACTTTCATTATTATACTAACCTTTTTGTAAAACCAATATTTCTCAAAATTCTTTTTAAAAATTTCCTAATACTTTAGAAAAGATTACCAAAAGGCTGAAGTAAAACAAAGAAGTACAAAAACTATTTTAAAATAAAATATCTCCAAAAATCCAAAAAGTTTAGATTAAAGATCATTTTCTGAAACAAAACCGTTTTCCAAATTCACATAGCAAGCAATAGTATTTCAAAATACTATAATAAGGCCAACAACTACTATAATACTCAGCCAATGCTACCACTACATTTATTACTATAAATGTTCAACTTTTAACATATATCAGTGTCATATCCAATATGGACAACTATTAACTTTTAGCATTCAATAATTTATACAACATGTATATAAATGGAATTAAAATCAACAGGTGCAAAACTAATGAAACGACCGTGACTCGACCTTCGAAAATCGGCACCGAATACGACACTCACATTCCAATGCCGCAGATCCAAACGTCGAATCTGGTTCGCCGGAGCTTATAACACTATTAAGTACAACACAGAGGAAGAAAATGAAATAATATCATATACAATATTTGATACAATATCAGATACAATGATGATACAATAGCATGATACAACTGAATATCAACACTATCGGAGATACAAGAAATAATAGCGAAAAGATAATGTGTTCAATGCCAACTCCAAAACGCAACTGCAATACCATCTCCAAATTAAATATGGCTCGAACAACCATCAAGTTTCACCAAGATTCACTAGATAAGAAAGTCTCGTTCACATCCAAAGACTGGACTAACTCCAGATAACCTACTAAACCGGACTATCTGAAAAACCCAACTCTAGACTGCCCGTGTGGAAAATAGTGGGCACCCATAGTTTAGGAAAGGAACAATAAACTCCAGGTCAGTCATGGGACTGGTGTGAGCAACAAAAACAGTTTTTATCTTTAAAACAAACAAAAGAATTTAAATTGAAATCCGCAATACTTTTTGGAAAATGAAACTACCATAAGGCCTCCCAGCACATACGCAATGCAATCGCACAGATGGGGGAGATTTCTCCTTATGATAGTCAAATATTCTTACTACGCAAAATTCTTTGATATTATTATTAGTGCATAGTGCAAAAAAGCATTTCGAAAGCAGAATATTAGTCTTAGCCAGCATAGGTACCATATATGATGCCTGCTATAGCTACCATTTTAAATGGCAGGTTCTACAACTAAAACTGTACAAGGCGCGTATTATTTTGATTTGATTTCCAATAAATGGTCAGGCTAAGGAACTTCCTACTGCCACATAGGAACACCTCTGGAGGGACGCCTCGAGAACCTACCCGGCTCTCTGCCAACACAAGGTCGGTTTCCTCCCTGCCCGGAGTAATACCTAAAGATACGCCACTCCCAGTCCTTTGGGACCTTTATACGAGAACTCTCAATACCAACAACATCACACGGTAATAAATATACTATAGTGCCCGCATGAGTAAGCATCTGGGCTTCATACCATGATACTACCCTTTTTCAGAAGGAATGGTCACACCCTAGGGGAGCTACCACTGAAACCTTGCCGCATCTTTCCTGTTTTGACCATTACCAGTTTGTGAGGCTCGATGAGTCTCGTCCACAAAGCTACGCTTTTTCACAAAGCCATGCTTCGATCACAAATGATCATTAACACACAGCAGTACTCAGCATGCCACACTACCCAATTGAGAGTATATTGCTGATAACTGCGACGACCCGACTTTCTACCACCAGAAAATTGCATCATCTTTAAGAAAGAAAAAGATAGAAAAGAGAAAAGATCGAGAAGAAGAAAGAAACAACATCAGAATCTAAACAGCAGAACGAATAAATTATATTAATCACATAATACTTTACATAGTATCATATACATCAGAGATACACAGCATAATCAACTCATACTAGACAGTTATAAACACCTGTCTAGTTATACAACTCGATACAACAACTCAGAGAACACACAGAGGAATACTCTATAGCTATACGCAGAAGCCTCTTGCTCCATTGCTCCTTCAGAATTCGTCAAGCCAACTCTTAATCATTAATTAATAAACTTAATTATTAATTAACAATCTTAATTATGAATTAATTAATCCAATAATATAATTAATTAATCCTTAACTAAAATTAATTAACCTTAAATAAAAATAGTTAATTAATTCTTAATTAACTAGCATTATAAATTAATAATCCTTTAATTCTTAATTAAGAAAACCCAATTAAAACTTAATAAAATCTTTATTAAGTGTTAATTAATTACTATTTAAATTAATCCTTAATTACTTAAATAAATAAGTAATTATAATTTAATTAATCATAAGACATTAATTAAATCATTATCTTAATTAATAGTTAATTAAATAAATAATTATATTTAATCAATTATTTAATTAAACCCTTTTAAAATAATAATTAAATTAATTAATTAACTTAAAATTCTTTAATTAACTAACTAATTACAAATTATAAATACTTAATTAATATTTAAGATAAAACATTATCTTAAATAAATCTTGAAATCTTTAACTTAACTTAATTCATAAATTAAATTATTTTATAAAGAAATCATTAATTACTTCCCTTAATTATTAATTAAAAATTCTAATTTCAAGCTAATAAATTATCTAAATCTTTAATTGTTAATTTAAAACATTTTCACTAATTAATAAAACATTTATTTAAAATTCTCTTTTATATTTCAAAATAAGTTTTGAAATAATATTAACTTAAAACATTTAAACAAATCATGCAAATTCAATTATAAAACAAATCAAACTAAAATAAGAATTTAACTAAGCTTAAATCATTTAAAGTTTAAAACTTTATTTATTTTAAATTAAAACCTGGTTGATCATTAAATTGGATGCAACCCATGTAAACTTGAATTTAAGTATGAGCACACATGCTTAAAACAATCTGCCCCTTTTTAAAGTTTAAAACTGTTTAAATTTTAAAACTTAAAACTGTTAAACTAACAGTTTAACACTGCACAACAATGCCCAGATCAACACAGTATAAACCCGAGCCATAACCAAAAATGCTCGAGTTTCCCCCGAGTCTTCTCCCCTCCTACCCGAGCTAACTCCCAGAAATACAAATCAACAAAACCCAAAACATCCTGACACCATCCAACTCCACCGTGCAACCTGCACCGATGCCGGCTCCACTCCGACCAACTTCGAACCCACCAACAAACCATTCCACCACTCTACAGGCCTCCACAACCCACAGAATTCCATCATCTATCTCGATTCAAAATCGAGCATCTTGGTTGGACTGAACCCCTAAAACCATCACCAGAGAATCCCAATTCAATCGCCTCCAATCAACTATAGCTGCCAGAACTCCGACCATAGCTCGATGATCCACCATGCTTTCTTCACCAGAAATTTCATCAAGCTCGATGCAGTTTTGAGGACGCCGTGGTTCGATTTACAGTAGATTTCAAAAACTAGGTTTAAAATCAATTTTAACAAATTCAAAACTTCTCGGTGATTTAAAAATTCATTAACCATATTTACAATACTCACTGATGCTTTACCTAACTCCATTAACCAACATAAGCATTCCAGATTCACATATTAACAGAAATTTGCATAAACCCAAATTTCAGTAAATACCCAATTACATGTTCAATGCTTAACTAAAAATTTGATTTTGATTTTTAAAAATCATAACTTCCAGAGACAATTTTGTTTATATAATTATTCAATCCAATTATGACATTTGAATTTAACAATGGGGTTAGATTTATTGCTGAATTCCTAAATTTCCAAAGGATCTTTTTTTTATATTAGACATCAGATACTTGAACCTAATTTAACTTCTGGGTTAGGCTTAAGCTCTATATTGTTTAAATTTCTTTACTCACATGAAAGGATTTTAAACTTGATCAAAAAAATCGTATGTTCTGAACTAAGAACAGAGAAGTTAAAAACCACAGATAAGCATACATCATATATACACAGAGACTTACTCACATGCATTCATACATAATAGTTATCATCACAGATTCCAAAATCAACCATATAATTATCTACTTAACTTTAATTTGTAAGTGTTTACTCACCTCAGTAAGAAGAAGACAATGCAGAATTTGAAGATGACTGGAAATTTGCAAACAGTTGGAACTTGAAACTTGATACTTCAAAACTGAAAAGCTTGAATAACAATGCTTCTAGTTTCTTGCTTACAGCTTCAGGTAACACTTGCATGCATAAGAATATTTGATGCAGATAATTGAGTTTGAGGAATTTAAATGCAGATTTTGTTTTGAATGTGCAGGCTTTTGATTTTCTGAATTGCTTCAGTTTTACATGCATTGAGCATTGATCTGGGAAGAATGTTTACATACTTTTATTTGTAAACATAATGGTTTCAGGCTCTTTGAATTTTGAAAACTGGATTGATTACAGGGATTGATATTTGACTTGGAGGAATGGATGCAGGCCTTGCATTTAAAAGGCTTCAGGTTTTGGTATGTTTAATTTTTGAGCATGAAATTTTCAGATTTAGTTTGAGGATGGTTTGAATTGAGGAGCTTCAAAGTTGCATGCATATTCAAGTTTCCTTTTAGACATGAACAAAGATTTGAAAGAAAAGAAAATGAAGAGAAAGAATGTTGGTTTATATAAGTTAATTTCAGTTTTATTAAAGTTAAAAGAAAATAAAATAAATTTGACACATGTCTTCAACTTTCATTATTATGTTAACACATGTTATCATAGTGTTTTAAAATTAAACACTTGTCACTTTTTATTAAATTTTATTCTAAAAGAAATTTAAAAGCTTTTAAAATTATTTTCCTAATTAACAACATGTTTTTCTTAATTTTAAAAATGCTTTTCTTATTAAATATCAAATAAACAAATACACTTACACATTTATAAATGTATGCTAGTTTATATAAAATACAATCTTTAAAAAGAAATGCAACTAAATATAATTTAAATAAAATTATATACAACATTTCAAACTTATTTTAAATACTATTTTAAAAAGCCTTTGTATTTATTCTTTATTAAATAAACACAAATCAAATTTGTTTAGATAAACTTCTATAAAAGAAAAATAAAACAAAATCTTATTTCTAATTAAAATATTATCTATATATTTTAAAAACAAATTATATATATATATATATATTATACTATTTTAAGATGTGAGTATTTTTTGAATTTCAAATTTATATTCATATTAAAGTCAAATTTTAAAACCAAATCCAAAATCACTTTAAATAAATGAATATTAATTTTTAAATAAGCACATTATTATTTACAAATAATATATCCTATTTTAAAATCAATTTAAAATACACAGATTTAAATACACAGATATAAATACATTTTAAACACACTTAAAATTTTTGAAAACAATATACCAATTTATAACCATAATTAAAATATTACTTGGTTAATTATTTTGAAAATAACAATTTTATCAGTTTCAAATAATTTAAATAAGAGGTTATCAACATTTTAAACTCCTAGAAATTCCGGGATATTACAATCCTCCCCACTTAACAGAATTTCGTCCTCAAAATTTAAAACAAAGATAATCCAAAGTTTTATTTCATTTTATTTTTAACCAATTCAAACATTCATAACAGCCATACACTATCAATCAAACAAACAATTTCATCCAAACAACCAATTCAATCAAACAACACTAGCTATCCGGACATAGGTCCGGATAAACTTCCTAAAATTATCTCGAGTTTCCCCAGTTTATACATAGGGATACTCGCTCTACTAAACCCAAACTAGCTAAACTGCTAAGCTATCGAGTTCTCACTCAGCTAGATCTATAATCTATACAAGATACCAGACCAAAGACAAGACTAATCAACTACTAAAACCCTCACAGAACTACTGGTTTCAAAACCAGTGATAACCAAAACACGTACTCTCTCAGAGACACGTGAAATAATTTTGAATTCCAGTCTTCCAAACTGGCAATTCAACTCTTCAAACCAAAACACGATCTCAACAAAAACTCAGAAGAATTCAATACTTCGAAGCTCACTCAAAATCTCACCAAATCTTATTACTTCCTTTACCACAGGAAACTCAACAACATCGAAGCCTCCAACTTCAAATTCCAAATTCTTCCGTCACTTAGCCTCAAAAACTTACCGGATGATCCGGGCTGCCTACAGATCCTTCCCGATCAGCTTAACCTTCGCTGATGCTTCTACAACAAACTGGATCAACTCACAAACTGATCCTCACAAGATCAATCCAAAAACCAAAACCAAACTTTACTATCAACAGTAGAAAACAACTCCTCCTATCCTGGAAAAGACCAAACAGAATCTCTCGCCAACTTGCCTCAGATTCTGAAAAATATAAATTCAGTAGAAACTTTCTAATCCAAAATACTGCAATTCCCAATTGCTTCTACTCAAGAACAACAGCCACCTTGCTTCCGCTGCACAACTCTGATCTGGAGCAGATGAAAATGCCGTCGAATGAACACAGGCACAAACTAAACATCACATCTTGGAAATAAGATTCAACAGAAGTTCCAAGAGATACAAAGCTGCTTCACCAAGCCACCAACCTAGGAGACAACCTTCTATCCAGCTAAATCACCGGTATCACACCTGACATCAAGTCGATTCAGAACTCAATCTCCAATGCGGCAAAACTCTATAACTTCCCTGAAGATATATCCAGAAAAATCTTCAGCAACTCCATAACTCATATATCCTCTAGAGACGCCACAAATCCAAGCAAAGACTATCTAAGATAATCTCCAAATCATCGCAAGTCACTTTTGCGATCAACCAATCCAATCCAATATCCAACATACTGTTCTCTCTCCACTAATCAGAACAGTTTATCCTCGACAAACTAATCCATCTAAGAAACAGATCCTCACTGCTGTTTCTGAATTCCACCTCCAGGAAATGCTAAGCCAAAAAGATCTTCCTGCTGAAACACAGAACATTCCCGAGCTGCACTGCTAACACAGATGCCAAAGACTTCTTATCCAAAGCTCTTTGAGAATCTCGGACTTCCAACTAAACACATACATCCTGCTGAACTCAGCTACAACTCTGAAGCAGACACACTTCCTTAAACTTGCCCAAAAGAAAACATCTTTAGAGACATCCATAATCACTGCATCTCATCACGCAGCTACAACTTCCTAAGGTATCAAAATACCATCACTTACTTCTGCCCAACCGACAGATCCAAATTCTCAAATCCCCTCACACGAGCGCAATCAAACTTCCACCAAATTACAAAGATTACTCGAGACAGTATTAGGTCTACAGTCTCGACAAATACACTTCCAACCTCAAACATTCAAACTCCAACCAATGGTAGTCGTGTTACACACACCCCTACCTCATCTACCTTTATAACTTATATTGGAAAACCCGAACAGGTAATCCAACAAATAGGTAGAAAGATATATATAATATATATATAGTTATATATAAAAATTACAAGTACGCTCTCTTAAGAAAGACACCTCTACAGAGCCTAGGTATTCACTCAACCTAATGCTCTGATACCAACTGCGACGACCCGACTTTCTACCACTAGAAAATCACATCGTCTTTAAGAAAGAAAAAGATAGAAAAGAGAAAGATCGAGAAGAAGAAAGAAACAACATCAGAATCCAAACAGCGGAACGAATAAATTATATTAATCACATAATACTTTACATAGTATCATATACATCAGAGATACACAGCATAATCAACTCATACTAAACAGTTATAAACACCTGTCTAGTTATACAACTCGATACAACAACTCAGAGAACACACAGCGGAATACTCTATAGCTATACGCAGAAGCCTCCTGCTCCATTGCTCCTTCAGAATTCGTCAAGCCAACTCTTAATCATTAATTAATAAACTTAATTATTAATTAACAATCTTAATTATGAATTAATTAATCCATAAATATAATTAATTTATCCTTAATTAAAATTAATTAACCTTAAATAAAAATAGTTAATTAATTCTTAATTAACTAGCATTATAAATTAATAATCCTTTAATTATTAATTAAGAAAACCCAATTAAAACTTAATAAAACCTTTATTAAGTATTAATTAATTACTATTTAAATTAATCCTTAATTACTTAAATAAATAAGTAATTATAATTTAATTAATCATAAGACATTAATTAAATCATTATCTTAATTAATAGTTAATTAAATAAATAATTATATTTAATTAATTACTTAATTAACCCCTTTTAAAATAATAATTAAATTAATTAATTAACTTAAAATTCTTTAATTAACTAACTAATTACAAATTATAAATACTTAATTAATATTTAAGATAAAATATTATCTTAAATAAATCTTGAAATCTTTAACTTAACTTAATTCATAAATTAAATTATTTTATAAAGAAATCATTAATTACTTCCCTTAATTATTAATTAAAAATTCTAATTTCAAGCTAATAAATTATCTAAATCTTTAATTATTAATTTAAAACATTTTCACTAATTAATAAAACATTTATTTAAAATTCTCTTTTATATTTCAAAATAAGTTTTGAAATAATATTAACTTAAAACATTTAAACAAATCATGCAAATTCAATTATAAAACAAATCAAACTAAAATAAGAATTTAACTAAGCTTAAATCATTTAAAGTTTATAACTTTATTTATTTTAAATTAAAACCTGGTTGATCATTAAATTGGATGCAACCCATGTAAACTTGAATTTAAGTATGAGCACACATGCTTAAAACAATCTGCCCCTTTTTAAAGTTTAAAACTGTTTAAATTTTAAAGCTTAAAATTGTTAAACTAACAGTTTAACACTGCACAACAATCCCCAGATCAACACAGTATAAACCCGAGCCATAACCAAAAATGCTCGAGTTTCCCCCGAGTCTTCTCCCCTCCTACCCGAGCTAACTCCCAGAAATACAAATCAACAAAACCCAAAACATCCTGACACCATCCAACTCCACCGTGCAACCTGCACCGATGCCGGCTCCACTCCGACCAACTTCGAACCCACCAACAAACCATTCCACCACTCTACAGGCCTCCACAACCCACAGAATTCCATCATCTATCTCGATTCAAAATCGAGCATCTTGGTTGGACTGAACCCCTAAAACCATCACCAGAGAATCCCAATTCAATCGCCTCCAATCAACTATAGCTGCCAGAACTCCGACCATAGCTCGATGATCCACCATGCTTTCTTCACCAGAAATTTCATCAAGCTCGATGCAGTTTTGAGGACGCCGTGGTTCGATTTACAGTAGATTTCAAAAACTAGGTTTAAAATCAATTTTAACAAATTCAAAACTTCTCGGTGATTTAAAAATTCATTAACCATTTTTACAATACTCACTGATGCTTTACCTAACTCCATTAACCAACTTAAGCATTCCAGATTCACATATTAACAGAAATTTGCATAAACCCAAATTTCAGTAAATACCCAATTACATGTTCAATTCTTAACTAAAAATTTGATTTTGATTTTTAAAAATCATAACTTCCAGAGACAATTTTGTTTATATAATTGTTCAATCCAATTATGACATTTGAATTCAACAATGGGGTTAGATTTATTGCTGAATTCCTAAATTTCCAGAGGATTTTTTTTTTTTTATTAGACATCAGATACTTGAACCTAATTTAACTTATGGGTTAGGCTTAATCTCTATATTGTTTAAATTTCTTTACTCACATGCAAGGATTTTAAACTTGATCAAAAAATCATATGTTCTGAACTAAGAACAGAGAAGTTAAAAACCACAGATAAGCATACATCATATATACACAGGGACTTACTCACATGCATTCATACATAATAGTTATCATCACAGATTCCAAAATCAACCATATAATTATCTACTTAACTTTAATTTGTAAGTGTTTACTCACCTCAATAAGAAGAAGACAGTGCAGAATTTGAAGATGACTGGAAATTTGCAAACAGTTGGAACTTGAAACTTGATACTTCAAAACTAAAAAGCTTGAATAACAATGCTTCTAGTTTCTTGCTTACAGCTTCAGGTAACACTTGCATGCATAAGAATATTTGATGCAGATAATTGAGTTTGAGGAATTTAAATGCAGATTTTTTTTGAATCTGCAGGCTTTTGATTTTCTGAATTGCTTCAGTTTTACATGCATTGAGCATTGATCTGGGAAGAATGTTTACATGCTTTGATTTGTAAACATAATGGTTTCAGGCTCTTTGAATTTTGAAAACTGGATTGATTACAGGGATTGATATTTGACTTGGAGGAATGGATGCAGGCCTTGCATTTAAAAGGCTTCAGGTTTTGGTATGTTTAATTTTTGAGCATGAAATTTTCAGATTTCGTTTGAGGATGGTTTGAATTGAGGAGCTTCAAAGTTGCATGCATATTCAAGTTTCCTTTTAGACATGAACAAAGATTTGAAAGAAAAGAAAATGAAGAGAAAGAATGTTGGTTTATATAAGTTAATTTCAGTTTATTAAAGTTAAAAGAAAATAAAATAAATTTGACACATGTCTTCAACTTTCATTATTATGTTAACACATGTTATCATAGTGTTTTAAAATTAAACACTTGTCACTTTTTATTAAATTTTATTCTAAAAGAAATTTAAAAACTTCTAAAATTATTTTCCTAATTAACAACATGTTTTTCTTAATTTTAAAAATTCTTTTCTTATTAAATATCAAATAAACAAATACACTTACACATTTATAAATGTATGCTAGTTTATATAAAATACAATCTTTAAAAAGAAATGCAACTAAATATAATTTAAATAAAATTATATACAACATTTCAAACTTATTTTAAATACTATTTTAAAAAGCCTTTTTATTTATTCTTTATTAAATAAACACAAATCAAATTTGTTTAGATAAACTTCTATAAAAGAAAAATAAAAAAAATCTTATTTCTAATTAAAATATTATCTATATATTTTAAAACCAAATTATATATATATATATATTATTATACTATTTTAAGATGTGAGTATTTCTTTGAATTACAAATTTATATTCATATTAAAATCAAATTTTAAAACCAAATCCAAAATCACTTTAAATAAATGAATATTAATTTTTAAATAAGCACATTATTATTATTTACAAATAGTATATCCTATTTTAAAATCAATTTAAAATACACAGATTTAAATACACATATATAAATACATTTTAAACACACTTAAAATTTTTGAAAACAATATACCAATTTATAACCATAATTAAAATATTACTTGGTTAATTATTTTGAAAATAACAATTTTATCAGTTTCAAATAATTTAAATAAGAGATTATCAACATTTTAAACTCGTGGAAATTGCAGGATATTACAATAACCTTCAACTACATAACCTCTGAGCTTGTACGTCTTAGAGAAGGGTGTTAAGCTAAGAGAATAAACTCTCCGCCACCAACATATATGTATTTGAAAGAAATCTGCTTTATATCTCAAAGTGTAGTGTCAGACATACAACTATACAAGTCTGTCCCGGGTTCGAACAGAACCGAAGGCACTTCCGAAGAAGCCCTTGCAAATCCGGGTATTCACAATCCCGATCGGACTTTCCATCACTTAGGAAATCTCTATACCGGCGCAACTCAGTGCAGAGACAATCGACGGGTTATCCTTTCGTTATCGAAAATACCTGGTCTTCACCACTGGTCTTCAAATGCTATCCATAAAGACGTATTATTATTTGGAATGAGTTATATGACACAAAGTCCTCTCCCGGCTAAACCGAATAATGAGAGTAATATTTAAAAACATATGGGTATGGAATTTCAGTTAAATCACAACTTTATATCCAAAACTTTTCTTTCAAATGGTTTAAACCAATTACCATTTTCAAATCTTTAAACAAAAAGATTTATTTCACAAAGTCCACTCCGTTTCACAAAGATCCATTCACGGATTTCAAAACAATTCCACTTCAAATTGGATTAACTCATCCAATCTTTCAATTAAAGATTTAATTCATAACTTTAAAATCCTTCCCAATTCAAATCTTGTATATAAAGGATACACCGTTTAAAATCCTCTTTGACTTCAAAACAAGATTTAATAATCTTTCACACAATTTAATTTATAGTCTTTACCTAAACTATTTACAATTTCATTTCAACTTGAAATCTCTCGACACACATTGGAAATCCTTTCTTTTTATGAAAGCTATTGTTACTTAAAACAAATAGTTCTCATTTTGGAAAAACTGATTACAATTTCATAAGTTAAAGCCATCCAAGTATAAAACTTGAATTTAAAATTTAGTTTCCAAAACCATACTTTTTAAATGGTTAAAAACTCATATAAACACTTTTATAACTCGTAAAATCATTTAGACCATAATTTTCGAATCATTGAATTCAATTTCAAATATCAAATTATTTAAGTTTCAAATTTTATTTAGTTATTTTAAAGTAACTTTTATATTTTTGAACTCATTTCCAAAAGCTTTTAATTCCAATTCCAAAACTATTTTGGATTCAAGAATTCAATCTTTAAAATTGTTAAAAATCTGTGACTTAGCCGATCCCTTGTGCAATCCATATTTGTGTGTGCATGGTGTAGTCCAGGGGTTTTACATAATAGTGCAACATCATAAATCATCACATCACATATTTAAACACATCGATATTTTGATAAGCGGTACAATCTATAACGCTTATCGTTCATTCACAGATTCATAGATAAATGATATAAATTTATCACAGATAAATAAACTACATTCATCACAGATCACACTAAACAATTTATAGCACAAAGCATAACATATTAGAAATATCAGACAGTTCAACAATCAATAGAATTTAAAACATCCATAAGTGAACTCAATAAATTATCTGATTAATTTAAATCTGATGGGTCATCAATCATGGTTAATTAACATTAATTAATTTCAAATTATTTGATTAATTGTACTTTAATCATTTATTAAATAAATTTATTAACTTCTAATTATTAAATAATTAACTTTTAATTATTCAATTATCCTTTAGTTAATTTCCCTTAATTAAATAAATTAATCAACCTTAATTATTTACTATTCAATTACTTATTCTTAATTAATTACGATAAGGGGTTATCTTTTCATTAATCACTAACTTATCATTAAAAACCTTTAATTAACCATCTTTGTAATTAATTATCATTAACAATTCTTAATCACAAATAATTTAGACACTTAAGTATTTATTTACCAATTAATTAATTTCAAATTGATAAACCCCTAATTAGTTACAATTATAAATTAATTAACCAATCTTTACTTACCATTATAAATAAATCATTCTTAATTACTTTTAAAACAATTAATTTATAATAAAAATTATCTTAATTAACATTTTAAAAACTTTCTTAACTTTGAAAAAAATTTATTACTAATTTGAAAACTTAAATGTTAATTAACTTTAACACTTATTTTAATAAATCACAATTTGATTACATCGAGTAATTATACATTAATCCCTTGATTAACTATTCTTAATTGATTAATCATTCATTAAGTAATTAAGCTTTAAGTAATCACTTTATTTTATTTTTGAAAACACCTTGGGATAAAATTTCCAAATCAAAACAAATTTGAATTTCAAAACATTTAAATTAACATGTTAAACTTGGAAAAACTTTACTTTTTATAATATTGCAGTTTTGAAAACTAACCCGAGTGCTTCCCATGTTTTGCTCGAGTAAATACCTGAGTTACTCACCAACTTCCCCGAGATCATCCCTCGCTCTTCAACGTTTTCTTCTTCTTCTACTTTTTTTTTCTTCGGCTAAATTCAAGTTTTAAATTTAAGTGCAACTGTTGAAACACTACCAGGCAATACAGGAAGCACTCGAGCCATCTCCAAGGAAACGCGAGTTCCCCTTCGAGTCACCACAACCCAAACTCCTCCAGATACTTAAACGTTGTCGTGCACGTGCACAACACGTCACCGCCGTTCTGGCGAACTTTGCTGCCGCCAGCAAGTCGCGTAGCCCTGCCTACATCGTCACGAATGCCCAACATTCAGATATGAACTCGAAATCGAATTTTGAGAGTTCGAACCAACCCTAGAAACGAACTGTAACCCACCGTCAACCCATCAACGCCACATCCTCGAAGCTCCGATCACCGAAACGCCTCAAACTTCGGCCATCACTTCGTCAACACTTCCTCTTCCACCTCCTAAAACCTCGCAACACTCGATCAACTCCAGACGACGAACAAATCAAAACACTCACACTCAACAAAACTAGGGTTACCAATTTCAAGAGCTTGCCACCGCCACCACGACCAACTACATCCCATTCCAATATTTTTCCTACAACCACCGTTCACTTCACTACCACCCCAAAGTACCCCGAGACTTCTCCACCCCGAGATCGCCTGAGGTTGCCTCAAATGCAAATTCCAGTTAAACCCAAATTGCGTACTCAATATAACCTTAAAATTCTTGATTTTTGTTCTAAAAATCCAAACCTTCCAAGTGAATTCGATTAATAATCTTGAATCTATAAATTATTATGTTTGAATTTTTCATTTTTATTGAGCATGCACTGATGTTTTAAATTTACAGGGACAATACAAAATTGTTTTTACCTAAACAAATTTTAAAATTAAAATCTATGACATAACAATCGTATTTGTTTCAGGACTTAAGTCTTAACACAGATTGAATCAAAAGCAAATGGATTTTTTCTTTTATTTGATCTTAAGCCTAGAACTAAAATCAAAGAAGAAGAATACAGATACACAGCATACGCACCAATATCTTCATATATATATATATATACACACACACACACACACACACACACACACACACACAAAGCTATACTTAAAATTCATTCACAAATGTACTAGTTTCAGAGATGAACAGGCAACCAACTATTTAAATTGTGATGTTACTCACCTGGTTTCCAAAATGAATAGAGTTCTTCAATTTTTTTTGACACGGGCTTGAAATTTGCAAGCTGAGACCCTTTGATCTCTGGTTTATATGAATTTGTATTTTAAATTTGAATTTTGTTTAAGATTTAAGATGATACTTACTCTAGATTTCCACAGCTTGGATGGACGAACTGAAATGAAGATGATATTGATATATAGGAAACAAGTTACAGGTTAATTATATTGTTTTGTACAAGGGTCAGGGATTTTTCTTGCGGCCTACATTTTTGACCAGAGAAGTTTTTATTTTGGAGGCTATTTCGGCTGAGAAGATATTAGTTAGTACATTTGTTTGCTTCTTTGTTTACATGAATCATTATTTTGCTTGATTGATTTTTTTTCTTTGTATTTTGTAGGTAGTTTTATTATCTTCTTTTGCAAGCTTCCAAATTTTCTATTTATTTCTTTCATTTCTTTTGTTAATGTCATACTTCTTTGTTTTGTTTGTAGATATTTATTTTATCTTACTTTTATTTTCTTGCACAGCTTGTCATGTTTTGCTTTAGTATTTATGTTTTATTTCTTTGTTTTAAAATTTAACTATCAAACCTTTAATTCATATTAATATATTTTACAATTATATTTTATACTTGTATTTTGTATTGATAAAATTTATTCTATAATAAATTCATCTTCTTACATAGTACTATATACACATTATTTTAAAGAAAATGTTTTATTTAAATCGAACTACCCGTAATTGAATTTACATAAATAATATTTTCAAACCCAAATTGTTGTTCTAAGTCAATTATTTAAAATTTAAATTCAAATACAAATTCTATATTCAAATTCAAATTTATTCTAAAATTTATTCCAAAATTTACATTAACTATTAATTCAAATTTAATTCAAAACTGGGATCGTTATAGATTCCCCCCCCCCAAAAAAATTCATCCCTGAAATTTGCAGGCACGGAAACAACGAAGATAGATACACAAAGACAGAGAATCAATTTTTCAGGTCAAACTGGATATCTATTCTGTATTTGGCTCACCAAATCAGAATATCGACAATATGAGAACAAACTCATACAATTTTTTCACAAGATGCTCGGGTTTACGAATATGCAGGGCACTGGTTAGTTCAAAGGATAACTAACCGTTCGTAGAATATATTAAGACCCAAACAATAGATAAATTGATTTAAATCTTCCACAATTTTCAAATACTAGATAAGGATTCCAAACTCAAGTCGGAATACCCCAAAGTGTATATAATTTGTCCCTCTTTGGATTTGATGTTCATGAGAAATTACAGTAGAATTTTAAATTTGATTTAAATCGAAATTGTTTTATCGATACAAATCTTCATATTCAACTTTATATTTAATTTACCAATTTATTTCAAATAGAATTTCAAATTCCTTGAAGTTAAAAACGAAAAGCTGACAGAAATTTAACGAAGAGAATACGAAATAGAAACTTATCTACATGATTCGTAAGGGCCACCATCACACCAAAGTTACTTACTCGAGCTGCCACAAAGCCAATCAAAGAATTGAAATCGAATCAAAGGAGATTGATAGGGAAAGATATTTCCATTGTTGCAGGGTATTGACCATTTATAGTGGTACTTCCCTGTCCCCAATCTCGTTCTCTTCTTGCACTCATACTTACTATCAGTGGATAGTAAGAGAATTTACTGAGGCATTCGAACGGATATCTTAGGGATACTCATTCTAGGGTATACTTCACCCTATCTCTAATGAGCTACTTAATGTGTTATACTCCTGAGCTAAAGTTTCAACCTTCAGCTCTGATACCAAAGGAAACGACCCTGACTCGACCTTCGAAAATTGGCACCGAATATGACACTCACATTCCAATGTCGCAGATCCAAACGTCGAATCTGCTTCGCCGGAGCTTATAACACCATTAGGTACAACACAGCGGAAGAAAATGAAATAATATCATATACAAAATTTGATACAATATCAGATACAATGATGATACAATAACATGATACAACTGAATATCAACACTATCAGAGATATAAGAAATAGTAGCGGAAAGATAATGTGTTCAATGCCAACTGCAAAACGCAACTGCAATACCATCTCCAAATTAAATATGGCTCGAACAACCATCAAGTTGCACCAAGATTCACCTAGATAAGCAAGTCTCGTCCACATCCAAAGACTGAACTAACTCCAGATAACCTACTAAATCGGACTATCTGAAAAACCCAACTCTAGACTGCCCGTGTGGAAAATAGTGGGCACCCAGAGTTTAGGAAAGGAACGATAAACTCCAGGTCAGTCACGGGACTGGTGTAAGCAACAAAAACAGTTTTTATCTTTAAAACAAATAAAAGAATTTAAATTGAAATCCGCAATGCTTTTTGGAAAATGAAACTACCATAAGGCCTCCCGGCATACACACAGTGCAATCGCACACATGGGGGAGATTTCTCCTTATGATAGTCAAACATGCTTACTACGCAAAATTCTTTGATATTATTATTAGTGCATAGTGCAGAAAAGCATTTCGAAAGTAGAATAATAATCTTAGCCAGTATAGGTACCATTATATTATGCTTGCTATAGCTACCATTTTAAATGGCAGGTTCTACAACTAAAACTGTATAAGGCGCGTATTGTTTTGATTGGATTTCCAACAAATGGTCAGGCTAAGGAACTTACTACTGCCACATGGGAATGCCTCTAGAGGGACGCCCCGAGAACCTACCCAGCTCTCTACCAACACAAGCCCGGTTTCCTCCCTGGCCGGGAGTAATACCTAAAGATATGCCACCCCTGGTCCTTTGGGACCTTTATACGAGGTCTCTCAATACCAACAACATCACACAGTAATAAATATACTATAGTTCCCACATGAGTAAGTATCTGGGCTTCATACCATGATACTACCCTTTTCCAGAAGGAATGGTCACACCCTAGGGGAGCAACCCCTGAAACCTTGCCGCATCTTTCCTGTTTTGACCATTACCGGTTTGTGAGGCTCGATGAGGTCTCGTCCACAAAGCTACGCTTTTTCACAAAGTCATGCTTCGATCACAAATGATCATCAACACACAGCAGCACTCAGCATGCCACACTACCCAATTGGGAGTATATTGCTGATAACCTTCAACTACATAACCTCTGAGCTCGTACGTCTCAGAGAAGGGTGTTAAGCTAAGAGAATAAACTCTCCGCCACCAACAGATATGTATTTGAAAGAAATCTGCTTTATATCTCAAAGTGTAGTGTCAGACATACAACCATATAAGTCTGTCCCGGGTTCGAACAGAACCGAAGGCACTTCCGAAGAAGTCCTTGCAAATCTGGGTATTCACAATCCCGATCGGACCTCCCATCTCTTAGGAAATCTCTATACCGGCGTGACTCAGTGCAGAGACAATCGACGGGTTATCCTTTCGTTCTTGAAAATACCCGGTCTTCACCACCGGTCTTCAAATGCTATCCATAACGACGTATCATTATTCGGAATGGATTATATGACACAAAGTTCTCTCCCGGATAAACCGAATAATGAGTGTAATATTTAAAAACATATGGATATGGAATTTCAGTTAAGTCGCAACTTAATATCCAAAACTTTTCTTTCAAATGGTTTAAACCAATTACCATTTTTAAATCTTTAAACAAAAAGATTTATTTCAAAAAGTCCACTTGGTTTCACAAAGATCCATTCACGGATTTCAAAATAATTCCACTTCAAATTAGATTAACTCATCCAATCTTTCAATTAAAGACTTAATTCATAACTTTCAAATCCTTCCCAAGTCAAATCTTGTATATAAAGGATACACCGTTTAAAATCCCCTTTGACTTCAAAACAAGATTGAATCAAAAGCTTAAGTCTTAACAATCGTATTTGTTTCAGGACTTAAGTTTTAACACAGATTGAATCAAAAACAAGTGGATTTTTTCTTTTATTTGATCTTGAGCCTAGAACTAAAATCAAAGAAGAACAATACAGATACACAGCATACACACCAATATCTTCATACACACACACACACACAAAAAGCTATACTTAAATTCATTCACAAATATACTAGTTTCAGAGATGAACAGGCAACCAACTATTTAAATTGTAATGTTACTCACCTGGTTTTCAAAATGAACAGAGTTCTTCTTTAAAAAAAATTTGACATAGGCTTGAAATTTACAAGCTGAGAACCTTTGATCTCTGGTTTATATGAATTTGTATTTTAAAGTTGAATTTTGTTTAAGATTTAAGGTGATGCTTACTCCAGATTTCCACAGCTTGGATGGACGAACTGAAATGAAGATGATATTGATATATAAAAAACAAGTTGCAGGTTAATTATATTGTTTTGTACAAGGGTCGGAGATTTTTCTTGCAGCCTACATTTTTGAGAAGATATTGAAAGAGGGGGGTGCGGTAGGATCGTATAATATGGAATAGCGTAATGATATAGATAAATAACGATAAGCAATAAGTAAAGTAGACACCAAGACTTTATACTGGTTCGGACCTCTTGTCCTACGTCCAGTCCCTAAGCTTCTCTTAGGGATTCTACTAACAACCCTCACTTATCCCGGAGGAATAGGTTTACAACTTACCCGAACAACCGAACGGGATTTCTTGCCTCAACTACCGAAGAGGACTTCAACTCAATTACTAAAAAAAAATATTCGACTTGTTGTGTTCTTGTCAACACTAATGAGTCTAATATAGTACAATATTCCTATAATCTTATCCTCGAGAGTATGCAATGTGTTTGTGAAGATTTAGGAAATATGAATTGCTATGAATCAAAAGAATGTTATAAACAAAACAGTGATTCAAGCAATAGATTGGTGATTGCTTTGAGAATATCCAGAGAATATGATCAAGAAAATAGTAAGATTAAAACAAGAGAATTCGGTGATTTGAATGATGTTAGAATCATATATTTATACTAGTAGAAGAGGTGCATTTGTTGTCAAAGGTTGCAAACAAGAGATGCTTCCATTTCCATTGGAGAATGGTTGCAACTCTTGGGAGGAAGAAGGTGTTTTTTCAGAGAAAATTCGTAGGTTCAAATTCAGTCGACTGAGTAGGGAATTCAGTCAACTGAAAATATGAAGTAAAATTTTCAGGAACAAATTCAGTCGACTGTGCAGGAAGTTCATTCGACTGAAACTGTGCATGTTGATATATGTGTACCAGTTTCAGTTGACTGGCCATTCCTGTTCAGTCGACTGAACTACTAAAATATGCACAGTGAAAGTTTAAATAAAAATGAAGTTCATAAAATGTGTTCTAGTGTTCGTGCAAGCCTCTTGAGGATAGATTTTAACAATAAATCTAGACTAAGACCTATATAAAAATCATACTTATGTTTGTTTGGTCTTCATCGATCTTCCTTTAGCTTTGCACATATCTCTTCCTTTTTTGTTGAAGCAACATTATCATTGATCAAAATTTTCGCGTATCAAAATTCTCCCCCTTTTTGATTGATGATAATACTGATTTATTGTAGAGATGTATTTAGTTATTTTCTCCCCCTGAATGTGTGCACTATCTTTCCTACAAAACAAAGTTAGTACCATAGATTTTCTCCCCCTTTGTCATCGACAAAAGGAAGAACTAACAGTAGAAATATTTTATCAAAACAATCACTGAAGCATAGAGAATGGAAAATTTGCATAACCATGGCTTAAAAAAATTAAAAATGTTGCATCGAACAAGCACAAAATGGCTATTTATACAAGCCATAACAAAGTTATAAATAAACATCAAACCATACTGAAATTACTCATCTCTATCCCAGTCATATGAACCTTCTCTTCCTCCTGTTGGTTCACGTATGACGGGTCCTCCTGTTGGTGGTCTGTACGCTCTTCCTCCTTGGCCACCATTAGCTCCGCTTGTGCTGCTACTTGTTTGCTCTTCGGATGGCTTCCATGTAAACGTAGGTGCCAGACGTTTGCCGCGAGATGTTGAAGCAGTAGTGGTGCTTGAACACGAGATTGCATCCCATAGATTGTTGAAGAATCCTTTGATTTTGTCAAGCTTGTGATCTACCGTTTTAAGACGAGTATCAAGAATTTGTTGATTTCTTGATAATATCCCCAACGGTTGGTTGGTAGTAAAGTTTGGGTCAACAAGACGAATTTCATCATCTTGCTCGAAATGTTCTTCGTGGTGAGGTTGTGGAAGTTGTTGTTGTTGTTCTTGATGCCTCGCTTCCCATTCGGCGAGTAATATTATGCGAGGACGTCGAGATGGGAGTTGCATTTGGCTTATGGTCCGGTGGTTAATTTGATGGACTATTGTATTCTCTGACTCGGGTAATGGCGTATCGACATTGAGGAGAAGTCGCATGATGTATTCTCCAAAATAGATAGTTTGCATTTTGCCATTATTAAAAGTGAGAAACTCATCAAGAATAAGTTGTACTCAATTGACTTGTATATTTCCAAAAATAGCATATAGAGCTCGATAATTATTTGGGTAGACAATTTCGTACGAGCCCGTGCGTAGAGTAATTGTTCTCATTAGAGCTTTGTGAAGGATTCATGCCATAGGTCGAAGAGAGGTGGACTTAAAATCTCTAAAGTTGATATTATCATCCGTAAATCGATGGTTTATGTTATCGCGAATTTGTGGATTGAATTCTATCTCTTCTAGCTTTCTCCCGACATTTGGTGATTCTAGAATGTGTGTTATTCTATCAAAGGAAAACCAGACTTTCTTTCCACATACCATACTCCAAACACTATTGTTTAGATTTCTTGGAGTTTGGTGTCCAAGATTAAGGTTAGCATAAAATAATTTGACCATTATATGATTTATGGCATGGTCATTTCTTTTCAAATCCAAAAGAGAAGTTAAACCTGCTTGATCGGTTAACGCTTGGATGTTGTAGGTTTGAAAGCTTTGGAAATCAACGAAGGAATGCTCGAAAATTCGGGAATTCTTCATCTTATTCCATCTAGTGACAGCTACTCCATTGTAAAGCCATTGCGCTATTTGAGCATCAATTGGCTCGGAGGATGAAGAAGAGGAAGCTCTTGATCTCTTTGGTGCCATTTTAGTGAGATTTGAGTGAATTTTAAGGAATTGGGGGTTAGGGTTTTGAAAATAATTGGGGAAGAAACTATTTTGGAAAGTAAAAAGTGAATGGATAGGTAAAAAATTGGTGGATAAAAAGGGGAAAGTTCCTGGGAATTGGCGTTCAGTCGACTGAGTACACTGTTCAGTCGACTGAATTGAAGGCCGAAAATTTTCTGGGTTGAATTCAGTCGACTGAACAGGGTTTTTAGTCGACTGAATTTTTGTCTGAAAGTTTTCTGTTTGTATTTCAGTCGACTGTGCAGAGGAATCAATCGACTGAATAAAAAAAATTGCTTTCTGCCTTAAGTCCATTCGACTGAGCTGGGGGTTTCAGTCGACTGACCTATGTATTTTGTTGTTCTTTGTTAATTTTGAAAGTAAACACTTTATTCAAAGAATTAATTATATAGATGTAACACCATGAATAGATTTCAAAACTAACTATTTCTTAGGGGATGGACTTGGAGTCTTTTTCCCTTCATTCTTTATATAATTTATATCCCATGAATTTGGACTATATTGAGGAGTCTTAGGAGACATCCAAGGATTCACAGGATCGACTGGTGTACGGTAAGATAAAGACGGATCAAGTGAACTAACGGGGCGAGGTAGGGGTTCATCCACTTCATTCTTTTTTGAGCCACAAAAACATAAACCGATTTGCTCTAGAAAGCTTAATCGTCTAGCCGTAACTTTTTGTTCGAAGTATAATTCTCGTTGAAGATCTATTTGTTGTTGTTGAAAGTGATGAATTTCATCAATCTTTCTTTTTGTGTCTGGAAAAAATAAAGAGTCCGTGTTTCGCTTTCTTGGATTCTGGTGTGTAGCTAGTACGATAATTGTTCCATTTGTAAACTGGCTCAGTGTCGGTGTTGGAGTGGGAAGTTTTGGAGGTGTTGGAGTGTTATCGACTGAAGAGGCGATGTTGATCGGGGAAAAAGAGTTGTTGGACGACATTTTTATAATGAATTTTTCAAGCTTTTATTCGTGAGAATGAGTTGTGAAAAAGAAATATTTTTAAGATATATTTATAGGAGTGATTTTCTAAATATATAATGGTTATAATTCTTTAAAGTTTTTCATCCACTTAATGATTTAATGGTTATCATAATTCAGTTAAAAATGTATGGTTTACAAATGACTATTATTTTATATTATGTAACATATTCGAAAAACAAATTGAAAATCTCATTTTTTTTTATTCAGTCGACTGAGCATATACTGTTAGTCAACTGAATTGTGTAGATTTTTCTAACTTTCTCTATATGATATCTTTAACAGACATTATTCCTAACTCTCGTCGTAATTTTATAAAGGAGTTTGCTAATAGAGGTTTAGTAAATATATCGGCAATTTGATTTTCGGTAGAAATATGTTCTAAATTAATTATTCCTTTTTCGATATTGTCACGTAGAAAATGGTGACGAATATCTATATGTTTTGTATGAGAGTGATTAACCGGATTTTTAGATAAGTTTATTGTACTTGTATTATCATAGTATATTATAGAATTTGTTAAATTTATATTAAAATCTTTAAGTGTTTGTTGCATGTATATAACTTGAGTGCAAGCTAAAGCAGCTGATATATACTCAGCTTCGCAGGTGGAAAGCGAGACACGATTTTGTTTCTTATTAAACCAAGATACAAGTGATTTTCCAATGAAATGGCAAGTACCACTTGTACTTTTTCTATCTGTTCGAGATCCACCAAAATCAGCATCTGAATGACACTAACTCAAATGGACACTCCTTTGGATAGAAAAGACCGAAATATTTAGTGTTGTTAAGTATCGCATAATTCGTTTTACCTCTCTTAAGTGTGATTCTTTAGGATCGGATTGAAAACTGCACATAAACAAACACTCATCATTATGTCAGGTCTACTAGCGGTTAAGTAAGGAACCTATCATACTTCTAAACAATTTTTGATCTACACTTTTGCCATTTTCATCTCGATTGAGATGTGAGTGGTACTCATAGGAGTAGGTTTAGCAGAAGCGTTTTCCATGCCGAATCGTTTAATTAAATTAGCACAATATTTTTCTTGGTTTCTAAAAATTGCATTTGATAATTGTTTAATTTGAAGTCCGAGAAAATATGATAATTCTCCCATATGAGACATTTCGAACTCATTAGTCATTATATTTGAAAATTCTTTACATAAATTTTCATTTGTTAAACCAAAAATAATATCGTCTACGTATATTTGAATTATTAAAATATCTTTGGTAGTATTTTTAATAAAAAGCGTTTGATCTACTTTTTCAATTTTAAATCCCGAATTTAATAAATAACTTTTAAGTCTTTCATACCAAGCACGAGGTGCTTGTTTAAGAGCATATAGTGCTTTAATTTAAATACATGATCCGGATATTTTTCATGTATAAATAAAGGAGGTTGTTCTACATATACATTTTCTTTAATAAAACCATTTAAAAATGCACTTTTAACATCCATTTGATAAAGTTTAAAATTGTGAAAACATGCAAAGGCTAATTGTATACGTATTGCTTCAAGTCTTGCAATGGGAGAAAAGGTTTCTTCAAAATCAATACCTTCTTCTTGATTATACCCTTGTGCTACTAGTCTTGCTTTATTCCTTGTTATATTACCTTGTTCGTCTATTTTATTTTTGTAAATCCATTTTGTTCCTATTACTGATTGATTTTTAGGACGGGGAACTAATTCCCAAACATCGTACGTTCAAATTGATTTAATTCTTCTTGCATTGCGATAATCCAATAATCATCTGTTGATGCTTCTTTAGGATTTTTAGGTTCTATTGATGAAATGAAAGCTACATGACCCATTTGATTTAGTTTATTTCTTTTCCTAACTTGAGAATTTATTTCTCCTATTATATTTTGAGTTGGATGATCTCGTAATATTCTAGGAGGAGATCTTAGTTCATTATTACTATTTTCAAGGTTTGTTTCTTCTATATTTATCAATTCTTCATCGTCTTTTATATTTAAATTTTTATTAAAATTTTCATCAAAAGATATATGTAAAGTTTCTTCAATTATGTTAGTTCGTTTATTAAATACTCGATATGCTTTACTTCATTCTGAGTATCCTACGAAAATTCCTTCGTCAGCTTTTGGATCGAATTTTCCTAGTTGATCTTTTGTATTTAAAATGAAACATTTTGATCCAAATATTTTAAAATAAGGTATATTTGGCTTTTTGTTATTAAATAGTTCATAAGAAGTATTTTAGTTAATGGTCTAATTGATATTCTATTTAATACATAACATGCAGTAGCAACGGCTTCTGCCCAAAAATGTTTTGGTAGAGAACATCCATTTAATAATGTTCTACTCTTTCTTTCTACAACTCCATTTTGTTGAGGAGTTCTAGGAAATGAAAAGTTATGATTTATTCCATTCTTTTTACAAAAAGTTTCAAAAGCTTCATTTTTGAATTCGCCTCCATGATCGCTTCGAATATTTTTAATTTTCAAATCTTTATGTTTTGAATTCTTTTGACAACTGTTTTAAAATGCTCGAAAGTGTCACTTTTATTTTTCATAAAAATAGTCCATGTATATCTTGAAAAATCATCAACTATTACAAATACGTATCGATTATGATTAATGGATTGAACTTGTGTTGGTCCAAACAAATCCATATGTAGTAATTCTAATGGTTGTAAAGTCGAAATATTTTTCTTAGATTTGAAAGATGATTTTGTTAATTTTCCTTTTTGACAACCATCACAAAGATTGTTTATTTTGGGTAAACCTCTTACTAATTCATTTTTAGAAAGTTTTCTAATAGTTTTAAAATTTATATGACAAAATCTTTTGTGACATAACCAAGGATCATTATCTTTGGCAAGTAAACACATACTTGTATTATGATTAATATTCATATTTAGAACATAAATATTTCTATCTCTATTTCCTTCAAAAACAAGATTTTGATTTTGATCAAAAATACTACATTTGTTATCCGAGAAAGTTATTTTAAAACCTTTGTCGCACAGTTGACTTATGCTAAGTAGATTATGTTATAAATTTTCAACTAATGAAACATTTGTTATAAAAGGTAAATTTGATGTATCGTAATTGTTCACATCTCCTTTGCCAATGATATAGCCTTTTGAATTGTCTACGAAGGTAACCGAGCCACCATCAAAGTATGTTATGTTTGTAAGCATATCTTTGTCAACGGTCATGTGTTTTGAACAACCACCGTCTAATATCCATTTCTTCTTTTTGAGTGGGACCTGAAAATAAATATGAAATTATTGGTACCCACCTTTTAATAGGGTCCTAAAAAGTTAGAGTTTAGGAAACCAAACCCAATTTGGTTCAGTATCCTTTTTATAAATATAGTTTTCATTATGATGAACATTATCCATAAATGTTTTAATATATTTATTTCTTATTAATACATTGTTAGTCTTTGGTACTCAAATTTTAACTATCTTGGTTTCTACTTTTGTTTTAATAGGTTTCTTTAGCAATATTTGTTGTTTTGAATCAACATTCCTGTTAAGTTTTATATTTTTCTTATTAGGAATTTTTGACTCTTTTTTATAACCTAAACCTTGTTTGCTTGAAGATGATTGAGAATTTTCTAATATCTTAGATAAATTTTCTCTTCCTTTGTTAAAGTTAGAAACATTTTTAGTGATGTCATCTAATTTAGCTTGAAGACTATTATTTTTTAATTCAACATTTTTAATCTTAATTTTTAACTCGTGATTTTCAAAAACAAATACATCATTCTTTTTCTTTTGAGTTTCAATTTCTTGACTTAAAAGTGATAATTGAGTTTCCGAATTTGAACAACATTTCTTGAACGTTTTCAAGTTCTTCTTCAAGAATTTTCTTTTCATCATTTAACATATCTCTCTCAAACTCGGCTTTGTTTTGATTTTCACAAATTTCCTTAATTTTCTTTTTAATAATTTTTTATTGTGCTTAAAATTTCAGTGTTTACTTCAATTAAATCATCGAAAGTTAAATTACTTACCTCAGAATCTTGAGCCATAAAGCATACATTTGCCTGTTCATTGTCGCTATCGCTATCATTTTCGGATGAAGATGAATCTGAATCGTCCCATGTTACAGAAAATGCCTTCTTTTTGAATTTATCCTTATTGTTTTTGTTGTTTAAGCTTTTCTGATTTTCCTTCATTTGTTCTTGACAATCTTTTCGCATGTATCCTTTCTTGTGACAATTGAAGCATTCTATACTTAAGGATGAAGGTTTGTTTAAGAAATTCTTTTTGAATCCTTTTTTGTTTCCTTTTTTATACTTTAAGAATTTCTTGAAATTTTTGGCTATAAATGCTAGATCCTCATCTTCAGACTCTGATTCTTCCTTTTCCACATGAAAAGCAACATTCTTTCTTTTTGGAGCTTGATCATTCTTGGCTTGCATATTTACTTCATACGACCTAAGATTTCCAATCAATTCTTCTGGTTTCATTGTAGATAGATCATTTGCTTCCTCGATTGCTAGTACTTTCTCTCCCATTCATCAGTAAGTGAATTTAGAACTTTAGACACAATGTCAAAATCCGTGTATTTTTCTCCTAGTCCTATTAAGGCATGATGAATGTCTTGAAACCTCCAGTACATGTCATTGATGGATTCATTTTGTCGCATTCTAAAGTTTTGGAATTGGTTCTTCAGCATGGATATCTTTGTTTGTTTAACTTTGTTTGTGCCTTCGTGTATGACTTTAAGTGTTTCCCATATCTGATATGCAGTAGTACATATCCTAACACGGTTGAATTCATTTCTATCTAGGGCGCAAAATAGCATATTCATAGCTTTGGCATTTGCACTAGCTTCATTCTTTTCAGTTTGTGTCCATGTTGGATAATCGTTCGTGGGTACAACAAACTCTGCTTGAGTAGCATTCCAGGCTTCGAAACTTGTTGCTTGCATATAAATCCTCATCCTTGTAGCCCAATAGTTGTAGTTTAGTCCATTGAATAAGGGGGGTCTTTGGGTAGATTGTCCTTCCGCAAATGTAGAACTATAGGCAGATGTTGTGCTTGTACTTGCGTTATTTTCCATATTATCAATATGTCTGACAACGGTGTTATGGTTATAGGACGGCCTTGCTCTGATACCAATTGAAAGAGGGGGCGTGCGGTAGGATCGTATAATATGGAATAACGGAATGATATAGATAAATAACGATAAGCAATAAGTAAAGTAGACACCAAGACTATATACTGGTTCGGACCTCTTGTCCTACGTCCAGTCCCTAAGCTTCTCTTAGGAATTCTACTAACAACCCTCACTTAACCCGGAGGAATAGGTTTACAACTTACCCGAACAACCGAACGGGATTTCTTGCCTCAACTACCGAAGAGGAATTCAACTCAATTACTAAAAAACAATATTCGACTTGTTGTGTTCTTGTCAACACTAATGAGTCTAATGTAGTACAATATTCCTATAATCTTATCCTCGAGAGTATGCAATGTGTTTGTGAAGATTTAAGAAATGTGAATTGCTATGAATCAAAAGAATGTTATAAACAAAACAGTGATTCAAGCAATAGATTGGTGATTTCTTTGAGAATATCGAGAGAATATGATCAAGAAAATAGTAAGATTAAAACAAGAGAATTAGGTGATTTGAATGATGTTAGAATCATATATTTATACTAGTAGAAGAGGGGCATTTGTTGTCAAACGTTGCAAACAAGAGATGCTTCCATTTCCATTGGAGAATGATTACAACTCTTGGGAGGAAGAAGGTGTCTTTTCAGAGAAAATTTGCAGGTTCAAATTCAGTCGACTGAGCAGGGAATTCAGTCAACTGAAAATATGAAGTAAAATTTTCAGGAACAAATTCAGTCGACTGTGCAGGAAGTTCAGTTGACTGAAACTGTGCATGTTTATATATGTGTACCAGTTTTAGTCGACTGGCCATTCCTGTTTAGTCGACTGAACTACTAAAATATGCACAGTGAAAGTTTAAATAAAAATGAAGTTCATAAAATGTGTTCTAGTGTTCGTGCAAGCCTCTTGAGGATAGATTTTAACAATAAATCTAGACTAAGACCTATATAAAAATCATACTTATGTTTGTTTGGTCTTCATCGATCTTCCTTTAGCTTTGCACATATCTCTTCCTTTTTTGTTGAAGCAACATTGACATTGATCAAAATCTTCGCGTATCAACAGATATTAGTTAGTACATTTGTTTGCTTCTTTGTTTACATGAATCATCATCTTGCTTGATTGATTTTTTTTCTTTGTGTTTTGTAGGTAGTTTTATTATCTTCTTTTGCAAGCTTCCAAATTTGCTATTTTTTTTTCTTTCATTTCTTTTGTTAATGTCATACTTCTTTGTTTTGTTTGTAGATATTTATTTTATCTTAATTTTATATTCTTGCACAACTTGTCGTGTTTTGCTTTAGTATTTATGTTTTATTTCTTTGGTTTAAAATTTAACTATCAAACCTTTAATTCATATTAATAGATTTTACAATTATATTTTATACTTGTATTTTGTATTGATAAAATTTATTCTATTATAAATACATCTTCTTACTCAGTACTATATACACATTATTTTAAAGAAAATGTTTTTTTAAAATCGAACTACCCATAATTTAATTTACATAAATAATATTTTCAAACCCAAAATTGTTGTTCTAAGTCATTTATTTAAAATTTAAATTCAAATACAATTTCTATATTCAAATTCAAATTAATTCCAAAATTTACATTAACTATTAATTCAAATTTAATTCAAAACTGGGATCATTACAACTAAAATTTAAAATCACAACAGCGAGAAATTCAGATTTCTTTACAAAATTGCTTGTATTTCATTTTAAATGTAATTCGTTTTCAAAGCTGAAATTCATCCATAGCAGACCAATAAATCATTCAAACATAACACAATAATTATAACTACTACATAACATATAGTATTCAATCAAAGTTAACTCAACAAAGTTCTAGTTGACGCTTAAGCACTCCGGTTGATCTAAAATCGAATGACATTCGATTTTAGCCCAAAATTTCACTTGCTTCAAACTCAATGAAATTAATTCTAATGCATAGATATCGCTCCTACAAGCACAACGCAAAATACCGCATCTCAATTGGATCTCGTATGAGAGAGATATTCATTTTATAATTATTGATTTTAAAATAAGCATTAAATCACCTAATAACTTGATTAATATAATTACCCATCTCTAATAACCTCCCCCTATACACGATGGTACATCCATCTTCGACCATGCATGCACGCTTGCAATCGACCATCCATCAGTGAAATCAAATCCGTCTTCTTAGACGTGCCACACTTCATCACCTCTCCGGACGCATCCCTCCACACGAAGTTGGACCCATCACATTGAAATGCGACAGTTTCAACCACAATGAGCTGCAATCTTCAAAACTCAACCACAAGATGCTCTTCCCTCTGACGAAACGCTAGAAACAAACAACAACACTTATTGTTGGCTATACCCTCCATAACCCTAGTTCTCCTCCGCCTTCTATCTTTACCCAAACTTCGACCGCACTCTCCAAATCTAATATGGATTTGTAGATCTCATCAATGCGAACCTAAAGAATACAACTTTATAAGTTTTCATTGAGTATCTGATTTGATTTTAAATTTTGGTTTGGTGGACATTTTTCTTTATTTACAAAAGATGGAAAAAAAATAAAAGAGAAAGAGTGAGTGGGAAAAGTCAGAGGGTTGAAAATTCTAAGTGTAGAGTTTAGCTTATAATTGATTTTCGGCACTTCGCTACATAGAATTTCTTTCACACACACATAATGAACGACAAAACAAAAATATTACCATGCACAAAAATGCGATACGATCCCAACACAACAATAAAATACACTAGTTGTCTAATTTTGTAAAAGTTCAAAAATACCAACATTTTTCTTAAAATACGTCGAATGATAATTTAAATATTTGCTAAATTAAAAATTAAGGAAAAATCCTATAAATTTAAATAAAAATACGTCATCAAAAACTAAGTAATTTATTAAAAATTGATTTTCATATTATTTATCACATTCGAATCAAATTTGAATACTAAAATAAATTAAATATTCTCATTCGAAACGTTAAAAATTTCAGGTCGTTACAGAACGACTGCAGTTGGGTCGAGTGGAAGCATTAAAAGTAAAACACTATTCAAGAGAGGATTCGTCTCCTCGGTTATATGACGTTAGCATCATGGTCAATTCAAGTGAATTCAAAGTCGAAGTCTCTAGCCAGAATAGTTTAGTTAATAATAATTGTTATTATTGAATAAAAGACTTGTGTTTGGACTATAAAGTTGAATATGGATGATATTAAAATTTTGATCATTATCAAATTCCATAAGTCCAAAGTGATATAGTTTTGACGAAAAAAATTGGCGTAAATGATTGTCACTATAGGGTAACGCTTAAATATGTAAAATTGGACTTTACTGAAATGATATGTTAGCGATAAATTCAGCCAAAATGCCATACCATTAGCTAAGGTAACGTGTGAATGTTAATATTTGAATTGTTCAATATTAATCGCTGACTGAATTTACACCTTTGAGTCGCACAGCCGTAATGATGAATACTCTAAAATAAACCGCATGTTTTAATCAATTTATAGTCATTGTAAATTAATTAAATTAATTAATATTTCCAAAATGTTGATTATTATATTTTATTTTGTTTGTTTATATACCATTAGCGTTTAATAAAGTGAGTAAATAAAAGCTATAAACATGCGTATCGATATACGATATCGGTAGATTATTTAAATTAGATTTAAATGAAATAATTGCTAAGTGGATTTGGAATCACTTGAGACCCATAATTCCTCCATGTTTGTCTAGCCACATTAGAGAGAGAGAGAGAGAGAGAGAGGATAAGCTTTCAAAATAATTAAAAAAGAAAAAGGAAAATATAACAAAGGAAAAGGTCTCTCTTTAATTATGCATTGATTACCTTCTTTATTCATTCATTTCATTACCTTTTTGGCTTTTCATTCCTAATTTAAAAGTTTAATCAAAACTGTTAATCTTAAAATATAAACCTTTTGTATAAATGTATATATTCACATATCGCGTGCTACAATATTAGCAAATATAGGTTGTTTGGATCTAAATTATTAAATTGTAATAATAATGTATATGGAAGTATATATGTTTAGTACAATTCAAATTTGTAAGAGGATTTTGTGCGATGTGTAACCTTTGGCTTTTATTATCAAACCTTTCTTTAATTGAAATCATTCCTATTAATGTTAACTTTGGATTTTAAACTATTTAAAACAACTAATAAGTTTTCAATTTATATATATATATATATATATATATATATATATCATTATTTATGCATATTTCCATTAATAAACTTGGGCAACAAAGGCATGTGCAAATTTGGTTCATCAGTCATAAATGCCATTCAATACATGAATTATTACTATTAAAGATGGAGAGAAATAAATGGTTTCTCTCCCTTTATATATTGTCATATCTTGTCTTTATTTATTACATAGAGTAAAAGAGGGAAACAAAAGGTTTCCTTCTCTAAATTAATTTATACGTGTTTCATTTATACATATATACACCATTTACATACTACACTTACACTTCACACAAATAAATATATTCGATACATATAATATCTATAATTTTAAGTTATATGAAAATCTCCATTTTAAAATTTTTTTTAAAAATAAGATTTTATTTAAAATATTATTAGATTGGACCTAATATACATTTAGACTTTATAGGCCCAATAAAGATCCAAAATGGTAAAAAAAGAAACTGAATTTCGCTCATTTCTTCTGCTGCGGGCTAGCCCAGTTCTAATAGTTACCAAAGTACCCATTTCTTTTTATGAAAAAGTTGAAATTATGCATCTATTTAGATTAGTGATAATGATTATAATAATGAACTGTTTGTGCTTTAAGTGCTAATTTTTAATTATAGATTATTTAATACTATTCTCTCGGGAGCATCCTTAGAGCATCTCCAATATCTATTATTCAGACTTAATTATTCGGGGTGTACCCTCCAACAAAGCATTCACACTGAATATTCATTTTCCACTTTAGGAAAATGAAGTGGACATGAGCATCTATTTAATAGATGCTTAATTCTTAAGCCCCATTAAATAGGCACCTATTCGTCAACCCCTCCTCCCACCAACCATAAATGGCTATTATCATATTTTGGTGCTTTGTTAATGGCTATAGGTGACCATATTTCATATTTCGGCTCCATTTCAGCGGTAATAAACAACTCTATTTTTCCTATAAAACTTCACTCCGAATAGTAGAGCCCCACCCCAACTTGTCCAACAAGAGCCAGGAATGGGAGGTTAGCATGCCTAGTAGGAAGCATTCATTTCCTAACCATGTTTGTTGGATTAACGGGAAACACAACTTCCCGCCTTGAGGGAGTAGGGCAGATGGGCATTGAACTCATGACCTCATTAACATTTGAAAGTATCTCTACCACTGCGCACTACTGCGGACTAAACAAACATGGTGAAATGGAGCTGAAATATGAAACAAACATGCAGACTAAACAAACATGCGGACTAAATAACAATTTTATTTTAGATTAAATGATTTAAAATCAGACTGTTTTAGCAATAACAAACACATAATTCTTCATTTCTAAAACCATTTTCACGCATTTCAATACAAGCAAACTTGTCTCATTCGTTCCAATCATTTAGTGAAGCTTTAAACATGGATAAATATGAATTCCATTCACAATCCAATCAAATTGCTCCCTTTCATTATGCTCCTCCTTCAAGCTTCTACTCTTTTGTTGCATGGAACAATGAAGAAGATAAAGATCTTTGTATAGTCTATTATCACTCTTACAATAACTCGATGAAGAGAAACGCCCAATATGGAGAAGTATTTTGGGCCAAAGTACTGAATCGTACATAAAAACATGTTGAAAAGACGCTATACATGTTGAGGATAACTAGTCGATTTAGGAAGAGAAATCGAAAAACTTTGTTTTTTGAGTCTCATATTTACAAAATCCAAAAAGCCTATCCTAATGGCAAAAGAGGAGAAGCTAAGTTGTTATGTTTCTTAAAAATATTCCATTCGTAATAAATTAAAAATGGGTATTGATTTTTGTTAACTATTGGATATAGAAGAGAATAGTAAAGGATCAATTCTTGAAGTTATTCCCAAGGGAAAATGATTGCAAAAAACCTCATTATCACCAATTTCCAAATGTTATGACTTTTTTACTAGTCATCAAAAATGGAGCTTCAATAATGCAAAGTCCTTAAGAGATGTCCAAAAAAAGTAGAAAGGTAAGAAAAAGGCATTGAAATCATCTTATAATTCTAGCCCAGGAAGCTCTTATATTATGGATTCTAACTTAGGTCTCAAAATTGAAGTTGACGAGGTAGATCTGGAATTAATGAAGATTCTAGGCCGATGGAGCAGTATGCAGCGAAGAAGAAAAATGCTATTTTAGGACAGATTGATTCTCGAGTCAACCTAATGCATGAAAAATATGCAAAAGAAAATGCTGAACGTCAACAGGGTCATACGATGTATGTATATTCATGTTCAAACCTAAATTAAGATGCTTTAAGTTGGAAACGTTCCAAATAAAATATTATGGCCGATTTAACGAAAAGGCTTAGTACATCACCTTGAATAATACCAAAATAAAAGCAATGTATATAAATATAAATGCATAAATTTATAACCGAGCTAGAGGTAATTTCAAGTATTAAGAATACTATGTCATTATTATATGGTAACAATGTAATAATAAGAGCTCACTAGAAGTCAAGAAACACATCCTGAATAGTTCCACATGATAAAGGTAGTTTATCAGCATCGAAGAGAGTTGATTGATAGAGTAGATAATTAAAACAACACAATAGATCCATGTACGAAAGGTCTAACTTGATCAGTTCTAATCAAACTGATTGAAGGGATAAGATTGTAATTCCGTAATTGGAACGAAGTCCAAGTGGAAGATTGATAGAGTTAGGGGTATACTCTATGGACAATTATGTAATTTGTTGCATATATCTAACTCGATAACCAATCTTGTCCAAACTAAAAGGTGTTTTTTTGGCAAAGCCAGCGGGGTTGAATGTCCCCTACCACTTATTTATAACAAGTTAGAAAGTACTTACAATCTTATATAAGAGTACAGAGAAAAAAGAAGAGAAAAAGTGCAAAATATATGAAGGAAAATACAAACAAAAAGCCAATCAGTTCTAGATGAGCAATGTGGGCCTGTCAAAAGGATAAGAAGACAGAGACATCGCGAAACCATTTTCCCAGCAAATGGCATAGTATAATCCCATGTGGTTTTTTTTTCTTAAGATTGAAAAATCCTCTCATTTCTTTTCTTTCAAATTTCGTTCATACTAACCATGAGAAGGATTAGGAGCTCATAGATGGATGATTGCTTCTATTTTGTTACCTTATAAATATTTGACCATTCTATTTTGTTATCCCAAACAGGTTGATCAAACCACCTTTATCTTTATTTTCTTCCAAAGAAAATGTATGATGGAGTAGTTAAAGAAAACATGGTTTATATCTTCATCTCTCGAAGAGCATAATACACACGGGATACCAGTAGAAATTCCTTTTCATGCCATATTATCTATAGTATGAATAGCATTTCTGAATATTTTCTAAAGCATGAAATATCACTTTTCATTAGTGTGCTGATTCCTGATTCTCTTGTACCATAGGAATATTTCCTAATGAGAGGGAGCATCTACTGCTTTATATATGTTATGCGTAGAATGTTCCATAATATCATTAGCCTAATAGTAAATATCAAAGGTGACAAGGACATAGGGAGTGTTCTTGAACGAGTTCCATAACTGGTTGATAGAGGAGTTGAAGGATCCATGAAGAGTGATGGTGACATGCCTTATAAAGGAGATAGCCTTAGCATTCGTTGGGACTCCACTTTGTTGCCGACGTTCATGAGAAAGGGAGTTGAATAATATCAAGCCTTGCCTTTTTTAAGGCACATTGCAAAATTTTGCATTGCTACGAGGATTGAGGATAAGTTTGGATTAAGGAAGAAGATGATCTCTTATGTTTAACATAGATTTCCACAACAGATATGTGCATGTTTCAATTCTAATAGCCATATATCTTCATCCTTTAGATTGTGCTTGATACAACATGCAATCCACGGAGAGTCAAATTTGTTAACAAGGTTATCAAAATGTTTCGATAAGGCAGCTATGTTCCATTTTTTAAATTCTTAATTCCTAACCCACTATTACATTTTGGCGTTTCCAATTTATTAAAAGTAATTGTAGATAATTTCTATAACGACCCATCTTTTTGGATAGTTTAAATCGATAATAAATCACACACATCAGGCTCAAACCATTCAAAAGGGAGGATTGTTATGGAGTAAATAAGAAAATGTAGGGAAAGAAGGAAAACAATACAGAATCTCGTAGCAGAATGATAAAATATAATAATCAAATAAACAGTTCATGAAGTTGTTTACAAATAACATTTGATTATAATTGTACAATATAGAATCAGAGACACATACAACAGAAATAAATAATAATGCAGCGGAACAGTATGATGTAGTGGAGTAAACAGAATAAATAGTAATAATATACAAATCTCTGTCTTTGTCCTCCGAAAAAGCAGTCTTCGATACACTAAAAAGCTCAGACTGATCCGAGCGAAATGAAAAGACAAAACATTCGAGTCAGAACTAAAAGATCTTATGAAAGTTAAATCAGTAGTAAATAAATATGAGTGTAACGACATCAGAGATATTTACGGGGATTGACATCTCCTATCCAGTATCAAATGTGAGTGCAATAACTTATGAGATGTTCGGGATTACCATCTCCTAAGGATCCATTAAACTATGTATTATGTAGTACAATACGATATTGTGGTAGTGTCTACAGTAAAATAAAGTATTAAAATAGCGTTAAGGCATTAACCATATCCCCCTTAACACATTTTATATATTCCCATAGTCTATACAGTAACGTAAGCTCCTCCATGAGGTTTACTCAGAGGGCATTCCATAGGTATGGTACAGAAAAAACTCGTAGAAGGTGCGATAGGGCATGTGAACATGGCACTAGAGGTAATGCTAGGATAGATATACCGTTTGTGGATCCAAACTGGTGGTAACGCATAGAAGCTACTACCACCCACCTTAGAATACACTCCCATAATCAAAATCGAGGGGTGGCCACCAAATCATCACAAAGTCACAATATGGTATCAAAGAAATGTGTCCGATCGGAGGAATGACCTCACTTGGCCTGACATGGCTCCTACTTTAGTCACATTTAAGCTGACTCATGGGAGTCATGGTCACGTAAATACCTCATACAGAACTCTAATCCATAATACTTCATTTCTGGAATCTTCATCACGTACACAGTTGTTTAAGTGGTTTTTGGTACTGACAAAGAGTATGACAATATCCGATCCCGGTCACTTTACTTACCAATCGCCTATTTCACACCAGTTGGTTCTTTTACATTTCAAAAGTCAATTTACAATTGATATCAAAATATCAAATTCCCTAAATCATTTTCAAAATCATATCACATTTGAAATAATATCACCTTCAAAAATCATATTTACTTTCGACATCATATTCACTATTGAAATTATCCATAAGATAGGTAAATCAAATCCTCATTTCAAAATTATTATATTTACTCAAATATGTCATTTCATAAAAAGTTATCAATTTCAAATCCCAATTTAGGTTGTATCATCATCAAGGATTTAAATATAAATAATTCAACTTTACACAGTCCGAAATTTTTGAAACTATTTTAGATAGTCATAAATAGTTTTAATAGTTTAAAGATAATTTAAAATAGTTAAAATACTCTAAAATATTTTAAATGATTTAAAACAGTTTAAAATAGTTTAAAATAAATTAAAATAGTTTAAATAGTTAAATATAGTTTAAATAGATAAAATAGTTTAAATAGACTTAAATTAGATTAAATTAGATTTAAAATGATTTAAATTAGATTTAAAATAATTTAAATAGATTTAAAATATATTAAATAAATTAAAATAGTCTCATATAGTTTAATAATGTTTAAACGGTTTAAAACAGAGTAAAACATATTAAATTACATTAGAATGGATTAAAATAGGTTAAATGGGTTAATTAGTTGAAAATAGGTTAAATTTGATTTAAATAAATTAGAGTAGTTTAAATTAATTAAATTGGTTTTAAAATAGATTAACTTATTTTAATAGTTGAAAATCTCAAAAACTAGAATTTAAATGAACCTTTACATTATTTATTAAGATAAGAAATTTGAAATTAACATCATATTTAACCATTTCTTCCATTTCAACAAATCTGGACCGTGTCCAAATTTCAAATCAAAACCCAATTTCAAATCTTAAAATATCAAATATGACTATTCCAATTTTAATAGATTTTCAAAGTTACAGTTTCTAATATTTCAACAACTCAATTTCGATGAATGTCGTTTATACTTCAAACTCAACTTTAAAATTTCAATCCAAATCCTTTAAATAATTACTTAAACAATTCAATTTATATCAGTCAAATTCTATTTCGAAATATCATTTAACTGGATTCAAAGTTTAAAGATTTAAAAAACATTAAATATAACCAATCGGGTGTCCTTATATAATTCTCTATCCTATGGTCAAGTGATACGGATATTTTTCATTTCAATCTGTAATTTAAAATTTTACAGGTATATATCATTTCGACCCGCAATCCCAAAATTCAATTTCAAATACATGAAATCGCTCGAGTCTATCATTTCAACCCATAACGATTTCTCCTTAATCTATCAGATCGTTCGAGTATGTACCATTTAAAGCCATAGGAAACTTGCAGTGTTAAAACAATATAAAAATATAATATCCAGTCATCCAATATCAACAATCAAACATACATCACAATCACCATACAATCAACCAATAAATAACATCAATTAACTGATTATCATATACCGGTATTAAATTGACAATTAAATTCAATATTAAATTAAATGACGATTAAATGCAATAAAAATCATATTTAACTGAATGACAATTTAAATATACCAAACATCAAGCAATCAATTTCTAATCACATTAAAAATTTAATTTAACTAATATAAGATAACCTTGTAGTTGTGAGTGGGTTAAAACACTCACCTTTGATTTCAAATTGATTTGAAATCCAAGTAATGACCCAAAATTAAACAGTCTTAAAATTCGACTAAAGTAGTTTCATAATGTCTGGAATTCCGATACGATCCTAGCGGAGAAAACCGCACGTGAATCCAAGCTCGTATGAAAATGATACGTCGATTAGAAGTTATACGATCTATAATTAAAACAAATAAAATAAAATAATAGAGTGACACGTCACCTCGCACACTCAACAGCCAAACCCTAACGAGAATTTGGATCTCGTTCGTCCATGCACGTTGATAGCTGCAACCGTTCTTCAAGCAATTATCCCCGCTAACCCAACGGCTTCCACCTCGATCAAACTATATCACCACGACCACCTCTTCATGCCGCACGCTCCGCCCAGACGCCTCCCCTCTCGGTCTACCAGAGATGAATGTCGCCGCCTCGACTTTGAACGGCAATCGGCACGAATTCTAGCCACTGTAGTCATAAGCAAACCCAGATCTGTGGCCTGCTCGATTTCCTCTACACATTGCCACCACCCGATTGTCGTAAAATCCGATTTTTCGTTCACTCGAAACCCTAGCAAAATGGACAACCAAAACTAAATCAATGATATTCGAGCAAACGGTGATTCTATTCCAAAAAATAATCGCACCAATGAATTATGATCATCGAGAGCTTCGAAACAATATATAATACGATATGATTAGAGGAGTCTGAATTTTTGAAATTGGTTTTGAAATTGAATTAGGGTTTGTATCTGTAGCCATTGGGAAGAAGAAGAAGCCAATACATGGAATAAACAAATACGTATAAAAATGAGAAGTAATAAGGTTGCTAGGATTAGAACGCAACAATATATACTAAAGAACCCTGATAAGAATGAATAATATCCGAATTGATTTGAAACGATAAAGACGACCCAAAAAGCACGTTCTGCTTCCGAAACGAAAGCAGGTCATCCTATATATCAAAATAGACGTTTTCGATATTTCTAACTCAATGGAACAGTTTTCAAGTCCTAATTCCATTATATGTGAAGAAGTTAGCTTAAAATCATCTTATTATAAATTGATTCCAATTAAATTTAATTATAATGATTTCTACGCATTTCGAGCCTGTACGATCAAAGACAAGTCCGATCGCTACGAAACTTGAAATCTTACAATAATTCATTGTTACGGATCCGATAAAACTAGTTTCGTCGAAACCCAAGATGGTGGCCAAATTGGCTATTTTCCTGTTAATTAAATAAATTGATATTATATAAACTAAATCGCTTTTTTTCTTCAGATTTTATAATTAACAAATTTTTTATCATTTTTGAATCCTTAGACATTTACAATAATTTAAAATAAATTTACACGTCAATTTAGTGTTGAATATTACACTAATAATAGTGTTTCAACTGTAATTAGAAACAATTAATCTTAATTAAATTTCAATGAATTGATTAAATTTGGTTTCAATCTTTTATTCAAGCAATCACTACTTTATGGACTTATTAACACTGATTTACACCACATTGCCTTAATATTCCACAGTTATCATCTTTTACCATATTAGTTGCAATATTTCAATTATTTTGAATCTTTGTTGATTTTCACATTAATTATAGTTTAAAATCCCAATAAACTAATTTATCTTGATTTCACTCCTTTTTAGTAAACCAATTATTTCCTCATAAATGTAAATGACATTTCTGTACATTTTATTGCATTCACACTTTAAGTTATCATCTTAATTTATATTAACGTAATATCTAAATATATTTAATTTCAATTTATTTCCAATTTAATTCAACAGACTTAATAAATCGGTAACAGATGACAATCGTTACCTTTTCTTGATTTAATCACAATTATAAGTTTGTTATCTTCACACAAATGTAATAACTATTATCACAACACTACTTTTATGCAGTTACAATTAATTACATGCTATTTCATTAATTTATACAACATTTAAATTATTATTTACTCTTTAAATCCAATTATCAATTAATACACACATTCTTACAATAAATTTACAATCTATAACCAATTATAACCTTTTAATCACTTCAATCAATTGGAACTACATATAAAGTGGTTATCAATTACCTTAAACTAATACTACTATATTTCATTCCAGTTATATTCTTATTATTAAATCCCCAAATTCTATTTCTTCCATATTAAATCACAAAACCTTATTAAATTAACTATTTCCAATTATTGAAATTACCGGTCATTACAATTTCCTATTTTGAATATAACTATACCATAGAAACAAGAAACGAGCTACGGGTCTCTATTTTTGATGTCATTATAAGAAAAGTCCCTATAGATATAAATATGTAAATTTAGTCCCTATTTTCTGAAAAAAAGAAAATGCAAGGTGCTTTGCGTTTTTCAGACAGAAAATGCAAACTAACTTGCAACTTTTAAACTTCGAATTTTTTTTAAATTTTTAAATTTTTGAAAAGCGCAAGTTAACCCGCGCTTTCTATCAGGAAAGCGCAAGCTAGTTTGCGCTTTCATTTTGTTTTTTTTTTTGAAATTTTTGAAAAATGCAAGTTCAAGCTAGTTTGTGCTTTTTGATTTTTAAAATTTTCGAAGTTTTTTGAAAAGCGCAAGTTAACTTGCACTTTTTATCAGAAAAGCGCAAGCTAGTTTGCGCTTTCTCATTTTGAATTTTTTTTTTAAATTTTGAAATTTTCAAATAAAATTAAATTTTTAAAAAGCGCAAATTAACTTGCACTTTTTATAAGAAAAGTGCAAGATAGTTTGCGCTTTCTGATTTAGAAAAAATAGGGACCTAATTTACATACTTATTATCATATGGACTTTTCTTACAACAACATAAAAAACAGGGACCTTCGGTGTAAAGCTCCCCGTAGAAACCTAATCATGCTGTTTTGATCATGGAAATTAGCTTCATAGAGAAGAGAAAAGTCCTGCATCGTTAAATAGTCATTGAAAAAATTACAGAATTTGTGATCACAAGTTTTCCTGGATGAGGAAGGAATCAATTCTGCCATCTGGAGAGGACATTAGTGATTTTCTCATACCAAGGAATATATTGAGTTACAGATATTCTTTTTGTAGCTAATGGAATGCCCAAGTATGACAAATCAAATTGAAGAGGAAGCATACTGGTGATATTTTGGAGTTAAATAATTTGTTCAGGAGGCAAACCAGCAAACAAAAATATGAGATTTTTAAGGAATTGTCATTAGGCCAATGAAATTGTAGAAGAAACAAAGGTGTCCATGATACAATTCAAAGATTGCACGGTAAGTTTGGTGAAATTATCAAATCGTCGGCAAAGGTTAGAGAGATTACAATTGGAGATCCACATTGAGAATGAAGGATGAATTCTTTCTCAACATCTTTTTTCTGAAAATTAGAGTTAGAGTTTCCATAATAACTATAAACGGATAGGATGAAATAGGATCTCCCTGCTTCAATCCATTGTCTCCTTTGAAAAAGCCAATAGAATGAGCATTGAAAACATAAGCATATCTGACAGTAGAAATGCAATAAAAAATCCAGTTGGAGAATTTAGAAGGAAAATTTATTTTTTGGAGAATACACATAAGCGCAATCCAATTAACCGAATAAGATGCCTTTTTTGTATTAATTTTAAGCATAGCTCTAAGAGAGATATATAGATAAGAATATCCATTCAAAAGCTTGGACATTATCAAGAATATTTCTGTTAGGAAGATAGGCAGCATGGTTAGATCACATTATAGATGGAAGAACAACATTCAGTTTAGAAGCTTGAATTCTAAAAATGCACTTGTAGATTATATTACAGTAGGCAATAGGCCTAAATTGAGTGGCTAATAAAGGGCTATCTAGCTTAGGAATACGGGAAAGGTTTGTAGAATTAATGGAGCTAAGAATTTTGCTTTCGAAAAAGAAATTGTGAATAGATTTGAGAGCATCAGCGGAAATAATAGGCCAGTAGTAAATGAAGAAGGTGACGTTGAACCCATCAGGCCCACCTGTAGTTTATTTTTTCATTGTGAAAATGGAGGTCGTGATCTCATCATCAGTTGCAACGACCCCGAATTTGATTACTCAAAAATATAATGTTTAAATTGATTTTAAATATAAAATATATAAGATTTTATGATTCAAATAATATTAGATAGGATTTGGGGACAGAAATATACACAAAAATAGGAACCTTTGCTTATCGGTAAAAGTGGTATAAGTCTGATTTCAGAAATGTAAGTTTAGGTAGTTAAATAAATTATGTTAATTATTTAATAAGGGTTTTTATTTTTAAATAACAAAATATTTTCAAGTTTTGTTTACAAATATATGAAGTTTAACAAAAATATCAAGCGTGCAAGCGTTTTTGTGAGTGTTCGATTGAAGGTAGGAAAGTTATATCCGTCTAAAGTTAGTTCAATTACATTCAAGGTAGGAACTCCTAATTACTATATGTGTGTGTATAGATGTGATCATTTGATATGATTTTATGGATGTTATTTATGATTTTGATCATTATATATTGTTTATCTAATGTGAATGTTTGAACCAGTCATCATATACACGTTGTTATTTTACATGGAAAAAACTTTCTGAATGAATTTGAAAATCATTTAATACCTTTCAAAATGAATGAAAATGTCTTAGAATGTTTCACAAACATATAAACTTGTTTCGACAAGTTCTAAATAAAAACCAATAAATGAGTAAAAACTAGGGCCGTCGCGTTATGGTAGTTCGCGATTTCGCGTCGAAAAATTTAAATGAGTATACAAAATGGAATTTAGCTCGTAATTCTTCGAGATAAGAATTATCCGGGTTATTATATCCACAATTTTAAAATGAAGAAATAAAATCAAGATTTCAGAAAATCGCACTTTTCTAGTAAAGCAGCCAAAGTACGAATTTTTTTGAAATAAATATTTTTAAATGTTTAAAATATGAAATAAATTTTATAAATCCAATAAAATAGTTTAAAAGAGATTTGAATTGAAAAATATGGATTTTCAAATATTAGAAAAATTATTTTAAATCGAATCAGCTTTCAAAGCACTTTTCGCAGCACTTTTCTGCTACTATTTATTAACTTTATAAATGAAGTTTTAAACTTAACGATTCTTTTTAGAATCTTTTATAAATGTTGTAAAATAAAAAATTAAGTATTTTAAATATGACATGAGGATTTTATAATTTATTTAAAATGGTTTAAATAAATGATTTAAAGAAAAGCTGTCAAAATCAAGTGATTTAATCTTGGCTCTAAAAGCCCATAAGTACATTGGATTTTTCTATTCATGAGGTTCGGATCAGGTGCTTAAACTAATGAGATGTTCAGGAGCAGCCAGTGCTCCAGCTCACCTGGCCTCTTCTGGGCGAGGGATAGATAAGGTAGAAATGTGGGAAATGCGTTAAGTATAAAAGATTAAATTTTCCAAATTTAAATAACATGGATTGTACGGAAATAATCATCTTAGATTTGGTATGAAATTTCAAGGAGGGAACTTGTAACAACCATATGAATTTAAAAGTTGATTTCACCGTTATTCGACGGAGAGTACTTGTTGAATATGGAAATTGATATTGAACAGAAGTAGATTGATTTCTATAATCCTATTTTCTCATAAGTTTTTTTTCTAAAAATGATTTATAAATTTCAAAAGGAAGGTTTAAATGATTTTGTATTTACTAAAAGAATATTTTTAAGATAATTATCTCTTGAAGAAATTTTGATAAAGAAATGAATAAATCAAACAACAATCATCTACTTATAAAACATCATTTTTATCAATGGTTTGATTTCGAAGAGAACAGGGTTTGATTTAGGTGATTCATATTCAAAAACCACTTTGAACCATTTTATGTTTTGAAGTAAAACATGCGGAAGATAAGATCGTTTGAAGACAGATATTCATGTTGTAGGGCTATTTTTTGTTTGTCCCTCGAGGTGAAACTTACACTATCCTATATTTAGCAGTAGTGCTCCATTATGAAAAGTAAGTTATCTCATTTTCATCCCTCGACCGAACCCAAGCAAAGCTCCTATCTTCATCCTACTACAACATAACAACAAAAGAAACCACCTTCCTTCACTTTGGCTTAACCTAGGCTTTTCCCACTATGAAAGAGTGCTCGGCCATTACGCCCCAAAATCCGTGCATTAAAATATATGAGCAAACAACATATAAATTATTTTAATATTTATACGCAAAAATATAGCTAACTTAAAGCTAAGTTTTCTCAATTAAAATTGCAACCAAAGCTTCGAAAAAGCTTACTACTCCTTCCTATTACTAAACAAATACTACCACACACCCAAACTTATCAAATACAAGCCCAAAAATCCCCAAACCCCCTTTATGCACATGGCCTAGGACAATTGATGGAGTTCGGTATTTCAAGTTTTGGTCTTTTAGTGGTAGAGATGTTAGCTAAGGTAATAGGGGTTTATTCTTTGAATTCAAAGACAAAATGAGATGGTTTTTACTAACATGAATATGGATTAGGAGGTGGAGGAAATGGAGTGAAAGAGAAGCAAAAGAAAGTGAATTCCAATGAAAAATGAGAAAGATGGATTCACTTTTATAAACAAATGAAACCAGGAAATTACCTACCTATGCTTACATAGTTTTACCTCCTTTTCCCTTCACCTAAAGGGATATCTGACTTCAAAATTACAAGGAAAAATGACCTTACCAAAGCCCAAAAATAGGACTATATGATGAAATGATGGAGAGCAAAAGTTCTTGTACCTTATTATATAATATTCACCTAAAATGTAGTTTAAAAACCATTAAACCAAACAACTCTTGTCATACTTTATTTAATACTTGCTATATTATTTATTAACTTATTTATTGTATATAAATGTTGTTATAAAGTGTATACTTATATGCAACAACATTCTATAACTTTTTGTTCGATAAAAGGTCGAAATTCCAAAAAGCGGCTTTTGGTCAAATTTTTAGTTTTTCATTAAACTACATACTTTTGCAAACCAATTTTTAAAATGTGTTCACCATCATTATTAAATAATAAAAATGAGTTATTTAAGAATATAAAATAAATTATTTAAATATTTAAAATTAATTAAATATTCACAAATCAAAGCGATGAAATTCCGGATCATTACGATAAATTCACACGTACACACATAAATACATATATACACAATTTATTTAAACACAAAACCATTGTAAAGACCTACTATTTTCAACCATTCGCATCCGCACATGTCGGACTTGAATTGCTCAAAATACCAGATTGTTAATTTAAATTTGGCAAAACTCAACATATACAGTAAATAAATTAATCACAGAATCACAGGCACAGAGTAATATAATGCAGCGAAATAGATAAATAATAATTCATGAAGCTACTATATAAACATCGGAGTTAGAAATAAAATACAACAGAATATCTCAAATACAGTGAAGTCTCGAACACAACCAGATGACATCTCTAAACAAATCAACTGGAAAAGCTGAAAGCTGAATCGATAATTGGATCTCCAAACGAAGCTCCAAACTCCAAAGGTGAGTCTAAATGTTGTATCACTCAGTCTGACTTGAGCGTAAAGAAAAACACAAAACATTCGAGTCAGGATAAACATACTTATATCAATAAATCCAACTCAAGTGAAATATTAATTGAAATACAATTAACTTAGAGGATGTTTGGGATACTCATCCTCTAAGGGTCCGTGGAACTATCTGTTGTGTGGAGATATACACTATAACATCGCGATCATTTCAAAAATAATTTATACTTCAAAACCACGATATCATTTCCATTTCAAATATATATATTTCCAAATTATAACACTTTCAAAACTAAATTGATAATTTCATATATATCTTATTTTAACTTCATTATTATTTAGTTTTGAAATATTCACTTAATAAATCCATCATCATTTGAATAACCTCAAATTACATTAAACTAAATATTTCCTTCGGTTTATTTAAAATTTGAAATATCCGTTATACTTAAATCAAAATCAAGTTATAAGATCATATCTTAAAATTTCAAATTCAATGATAGTTTCAAATCGATCTAATTAAATAAAATTCTTCATTAAATACAATTTCTAGTAAACTTCAGATTTATCTTTCCAACCTTAACTTATACAATCATTATAAATCTATTTTTAAAATACAATTTTTAAATAAATACATATCCATATTATATATAAATTAAATCAAACTTTATTAAATTAAAGCTTATTATTGAATCTACTTTATATTAAAACTTATTTACATATAAAATATTTCCAAATTTAAATAAAACCATATATATTTTCTTTCAAAACCATAGAAATCATTTTAAAATATTTATATATAGACCAACGGTGTCTATATAAATTTTTCCATCCTATGGTCAAGTGATACGGATATTTATTATTTCAATCCGTAAATTAATATACACGCGGGTATATGTCATATCAACCTGCAATCCGAAATTTAATGCAACTGGAAATTGCTTGGGTCTATCATTTCAACCCATGACGATTTTCTCCTATTCTAAAGTCCGTTCGAGTATGTATCATTTCAACCCATAGTGAATTCTATACTAACAGGGAACTTGTGGAGTGATAACAGATATGATAATAATAATAATAACAGGCATATATCATCAATAACAATATAATATAAACAACAGGATATGGTGCCATATCCAAAGGTGAACAGTTATAGATAATAACATATATAACAATTTTAAATAACTTACAGCAGCATATTCCAACGATCGTTCCAAATGAAATTAAATTTAATAAATATAAGAACATTAATCGTGAGTGATTGTTCACCTTTCGAGGTTAGAGAGAGATTCGATGATAGAGTGAGTTATGACTCCAAGCACGGATTTCAAAGAAAAGCAAGATTGAACGCAAATTGGACGAACAAGGCTGATAAATGGAATCGATGAAAAACCAATCGAATCAGTTGATAGACGGATAATATATTTTGAAACAATACTCATAAATGCATAAAATAAAATATATCCATATTTAAAAATCCAATATACTTATATATATATATAATTTAAAACTGATATTATTATAACATATATATACCTATATACTTAACAAATCAATATTAAATTTGAACATATATCTTTATAAACTAACATAAAATTCAAATATAAACTATATATATATATATTAGAAAACCAAATTAGCATATACTTATCTTCATGAACTATCATATAACATACATATAGGTGAACTGACAAAACATATGACTATTTATGTAAATAAAAATCATATTATAAATTCTAACACATGTATTAAAATGTGTGTATATATATATATCAAAAATCATTTTTTCAAAATAAACTCATGAAAAAAAATCCAATGTATTTCAACAATATATATCACAACATACATTCAAATAGGAAATGCCACTACATTGGTGAAATTATAGTTTATACTTGAACTTACATACTTATTATATTAAAAATAAACTTTTAACTTAAGCATATACAAAGATTAAACCATTATCATATATACATATATGTATTCCCTGTTTGAAAATATGCACAACCCACTGCATAGTAATTCATATCTTAAGTTCAACATATTCTTTAATACTTTACAAAAATGCACTGGAATTGAACTAATATATAAATACATTAACAATTACAGTAAAAATAATTTTAAACACATAATAATCAATACGCTAGATAAATTCTTCAATCAGTTCCAGTATATATTCAAAAGTAATCAAACTGTAATATATGTGTCATCAATTAAAACTTATGCATTACTATATTTCGAAACCTATACTAAAATAAAAATGTAAAAAAGCAAAACGTTGTGTCCATTATTATACAAAAAACATTATGCTCTATCAATACTGTCACAACAATATACAATACTGTCATGCAATAGAGTATATATATATACAGTACTATATAATATAAACAAACTTTGAAGTTAGTAATTGGTAACCCATATATCTAATATAACTGTGACAATTAACGTGTTATAAAAAGAAAATCTAGTAATGTATAAAACTAACAGAATTCAGTATACATACTAATATATAAGACATTGTATGAAATTATCAAACTATTTTCAACTATACTATAAACTTTATAATGTATATGAGTTACAGGAAACTCTAGATCATAAAATAAATAAAAAGAATTCATTTCACAAAGCTATGTAATAAGTATACTTATGCATATATATATATTCACCTGCATGAAATGTACAGAGGGGGAAGATGCTTGGCAAGGCGATGGCGGCGTGAGAGAGAAGGGAGAAACGGACGGTCAGAGGCTTTGGGTGGCCGCCGATATTGAAGTGGGTGATGCGGAGGCGGAGTAAGGTGGCGATTGGAGCAGAGGAGGCGGTTGATAGGGGTATGCTGTAGGCTGAGGTAGTCCTTGCGTCGGGCACGAGGCTGCGGCCATGATGGCTAATGTGCGGCACTGGTAGATGGTAGGTGAGGACGGTGGTGCGGCTACGGCAAGATGTGCCTACGCGTGAAGATGAGGGAGGGAGGAAAATTTGGCTCAGCATCAGCTGCTATTGAGGAGTTTGGAGGCGTGAAGGAGGATGGGGTGCCTGGTTGCGCGGGTGCTGGGCCGTAGAGTGATTGGCGGGGGCGGGTGAGGCTTGTTGAAGCCGCTGGTGAATGATGAGGGTGGATAGAATAGGAGAGAGGAGCAATCTAAAAAAGTGGAAGATGACAGGCTAGTGGAGTTTGATATATAATTTTTAAATTTAAGAGAGTACATTGGGTTTGGCATCTGATATATAAAAAAATTAAATTTGGAAAGACAGAACCGAAAAAGGGAAAAGGGAAATGAATGGGCAAGTGTTTCAATGTAGGAGAGAGAGCAAAGGTCACAAGCCTTGATTGAGCTAAAATTATTAAAGTAATTTATTAGATGGCTTGGGCTTTATGGTTTACATTTGAAAGCAAGTGGAGGTGAAAAGCCACACATTTGGTACCGTTACAACGGACCGTTATTTTCGTTTCAGTCGCATAACGGTCCTCAAAATACAGAAATGAATATACCGCAGAGATCAGCACGACGAGATGATCAAAATGGTATATAGATATCAGTGGTACGATCATCCTATCAAAAGGTGATAATCGGTACCGATATACGCTGCTATTCCATATGGAAAAATTCAAATGGAGCTAAAAACTTCCAAATTTCATGAAACGAATTATGCAGTCTTATTCAGAGTGTTCTAAATAAATTTTCTCATGTTGACACATTTAGGTTTCGGAATACTTTTAAATTCAACTATTATTAACTAATTTAAATTGAAATAAATTTTCCACAATAAAATAAACTTCGATATTATCAGATGAAAATTTACCAGTTGCTACGTTTAAATAGACATATTCCAAATAATAATTTTTTATTTTTGAATTTTATTTTTTAAAATTTCACAAAATTTCAATTAATTTAATAAATAAAAATCACTAAAATTTTGGTTCGTTACACTCTCCCCCACTCAAAACTTTTCGTCCTCGAAAAGGAAGAATGTAGGAGAATAGAACAACCAGAAATAAAGGTAGAGTGAAAGTCAAGATTAAATAATTAATTTAAAACTATATAAATTTTACTTGAAATATTCCTTTGAAAACTTCATTTGCAGTTCAATTAACTTCAATACTTAAAAACTTTTCAAAAATCCATTTGTAAAGTTTCTTGCTTCCTTTATAACTAACATTAAATAACACCTTTATAAATATATGTAAACTATTTGAAAACAACTATTTACGTCATTATTTATATTTACAAAGAAGCGATTGAAAACATTAAATCTATAGTTCATAAGTTTATTAATTTATCTCAAGATATTTTCAAACATTATTAATAAATCAATAATGATTTTCTTTAAATATGTTTTATTTAATTAATAACTTCTAAAATATTTATAATTTCTATTAAACCATGTAGTATATAAATAAGCAATATTTTAAAGACTATATTCAAAAAGGAAAGGAAGGTAGATTCAGTAAAACAGAATATAGGTGAATAAATAAAGCTGAGATGATAAGTAGATTCAAAGAATTGTATCGGGCACGAATAGTTAATTCAAAACATAAGAGTTTTAATTTCAGATATTAATACAGAATTTCTTTGTTGAAAAATACTTTTGTAATAAAACATCTTTATATTGAAACAACTTTTCCTTTCGAAAATACTTTTATAACTCGATGTTTCGCCAAGTTTATCCTCGTTCTTGCAGACTCTGGCCATGCGTTGATCAGGCGCAAAGCTAGAATTCTTCGAGTACTTAGTAGTCCTGTTTCAACACGCAATGAAAAATACTTGAAAAACCTTCAAAATCGATATGGAAAGTACAATCCAAACAAATCATCTGGTTTGCAGATACACAATGGTTACGCCTGGATCCTCCAAGAAACATCCGTACCTTTAAGCAATCATTGCCTTGCGAATTTCGCCATGATAACCAAAACTGTGGACCGCAAGATACATAACAGTGGTTACGCCTGGATACCCCAGGAAACATTCGTACCCTTTAAGCAATCTCTGCCTTGCAGATTACGCCACCACAACTAAACTATAGACCGCGGGATACATAAAAATGGTTATGCCTAGATCCCCCAGAAAACATCCGTACCCTTTAAGCAATCGTAGCCTTGCGGATTATGCTACCAAAAAAAGGACCATGGGTTAAGCCATAGTAGGGCACTCAAGTATCACATCCAGAAAACCAAAATCGGAGAGAATAATATCGATAGAATGAATCCACAATGTGGCCACAAAGCGGATATCAAGCAGAAGGCATTTCTCATATCTTTACTTCGAAAATATGTATCATATAGTACCTTTTCAAATTACTTTCAAATATCATACTTATATAAAGCCCATTTCGTATAAGATTTCATTTTCAATTTGAATACTTTCCAAAATCAATGGTATATCAAATCACACTTATATAGACTTCGATTATATAAGATTCGCTTTCCAAATTGAGTACTTTTCCAAAGCAATAGTTTTTGATTCAACTTCATACTTATACAAATCAATTTTATATAAGGTCGATAACTCCCAAATCAAGTATTTAATAAAACAAGGTTCACAATTTCAATTCGTTTCAATATCAATTCAGTTTCAAAATCATCTACGATTTCACCCAAATTATTTCTTCCAAATTAAATATCTTCAGTTTTAAAGTTTCTAAAATAATGGGCTTAGAAAATAATCCTAGCTTCTAAATCGCATAATTTACGTCAAACAAATTCATTTCCAAAATCATCATATAAATACTGGGTTTTAAGTTCCAATCTATTTTTGGAAACCAAATATTTCTCTCAAAATCAATTATACCTAAAATGATTACTAAGTTTAAAACCATCCCTCTAAAACCCTTAAACTAGTTATTTCTATTTTAAAAGGTCCAATTCACCTTTTGCACATTATTTAAAACTAAATTTTATTCAAACATTTCAAAAATAAAATTCATATTAATATAATTCAAAATAGTCTTATTCATTTACTTAAAAAAATGGTTTCAAACTTATTTAAATCATATTACTTCATACTTTAAACATATAAAACTAAACTTATATACTTTGTCGAATAATTTATACCTTCCAAAATTACTTAGCTTTGAAAATTAAACCTCTATTTGGAAGTGTTCGAACATTCAAAATAGTCAGTGAAATCAGATTTCAAATCCAAGGGTTAGAAATCAGCAACAAATCGGTAAATCAATTTTAATAGATAGGGTTATATCAAATTCGAAACTCGAGGACTGAACACCGGGCTCGCTTCAAATTATTTCAAATATATATACATATATCTTTCGAATATCAAATCATACTTCGGAATTTGAAATCGATTTCACAAAGTCAATCGCATAGCAAAGCTATTAAAGTGGCCTCTCCTCCACTTTGAAACTTGAAAATCAATGTCGATGATGTGTGCACTCTTCACCGAAATTATTTTTCAGTGACACAAGTGAGTTTTGGACTTCCATTTTCTTGAAAACTTCTTTGAAATTTCTTTGAAATCATTAGAATTCATTTGAATTCATTTGAAACATTTCTTATTCGAAAATTACTTTTGAATCGTATTATTATATATTTTCAAAATCTTAAAACCAATTTTCAAAATATTGGAGTTCAATTTCTTAAATTTCAAATTCAAAATAGTTATAAATCATTTTTATATAAATCCATTTCTTATAATTTTCAAATCCTTTCGAAACTTCAAATTCTAGTTTTAAAAAGGTATATAGTCTTTATCGAAAACATTTTCACTTTTATGTATAGAATATAATCATACTTATCAAAATAATAATTTCAATGTATAAAACAATTTCTAAAATACAAACGAACCTGATTTTTCAAAAGATGATTCAAGAATGGATTTCGAAACAAAGATAGCAGCATTTGAACCGAGGGTATAGAACTCTCTGGTGAATCAATACCAATTGTAAAGGAGTTTCACCCCTTTACAAATTATTCAAAGATTGGCGGGATCGCCTATTCTTATAGAGATCATTCGAAGCAGAGTTATGGGATGCTCCGGCATCAAAAGAATACAAATAGTAGAGAGACAAGAATGGATTTCAGAACAAGGTAGGGTTACAAAGCTCGAAAGAAATCCAAATCAAAGAGGAAGAGATTCAAGCTCGAACGAAAGTGATTCTACAAATAAATTTACTATATATGCTAAGTTTGCCTAGAGCCAAAGCTCTGATACCAACTGTAACGACCTGATATTTTCAACCATTCACATCCGCACATGCCGGACTTGAATTACTCAAAATATCAGGTTGTTAATTTAAATTTGGCAAAACTCAGCATATACAATAAATAAATCAATCGCAGAATCACAGACACGGAGTAATATAATTGTTGGGGGTGTTTCCACCGAGCCATTAAAAGGAGGGCACTGCCGAACCAACGCGAGCCAAAGCATCACCGGTCCAAACGGCATACTTCCCTCCTAGCCGAACCAACACACCTCCTACATACCACCGAACAAAACACACCTCCTACATACCACCGAACCATACCATGTCCAAACAATGCCGGTCCAACCCTCTCCAAACAATGCAGAACCAGGCTCCATCCACTCACCACCGAACCAACCACCTTCCCCTACGTAACCGAACCAAAGCATACCGAATCAACCACCACCAAGCCAACTGCCGCTCCAACCCTCGCCGAACCAACTCCACTTCCATATACAACCGAACCAGAACAACATACCACTCTCCACCGAACCAAGACGTTCCAGATCAACCTAGTCAGGCCAGATAGCATCAGCCCAGGCCCACCAGCAGCTATATACATCCAGGACCCCTGCCCCCAGCCTTACTCTATAAATAGAGGGGCAGGGGTACAACAATGGCAGACAAGTTTGAGAGCTCAAACACGGAGAGAACTTTCAAACAACTTTCAGTTACTTGTAATCAAAGCTTTGTACTTGTAATCTGAATAGAAAAGGAGAATAACATATAAAGTGGACGTAGGCACGTTCTGGCCGAACTACTATAAATCTGTGTATCCTTTACAGTTTAGTCCCTGCTTTTTATATATTTGCGTAAATCACCCAAATCACCATAAACAACATAAAATCAACTAATTCATACGACTTGGAGGTGTTTGCCCATTTTTTGTGCAAACATTTTTGGTGCTTTCACCGAGAGCAGGAGCTCGAAGCTTCAGCTTCTCCCACTTAATCCTTTTCCTGTCAGCATCGTTCATTTGGAAAACATGCCTCCCGGACGGAAGAAAGATACTAACAAAGGAAAGAACATTGCAACTAGAAGTATCCCAGATCCAATAATCAGAGATCAAGACAATCGTCCAGTTCCAACAGCAAACGAAAATCAGGCAAATCCAACAGCCCCTGCTTCGGAACAACCAATTACAAGGACGGACCTGGACAGGGTTGTGGCTGAAGTAACTAACCGCTTCACATCTCAACAAGAAGCCTTGGTGGACTAACTCATGTCACGCTTAAGGGATGATGAAGAATCCAACCGTAACACTGAATCATGGGGTGAGTCCCAGTCTGGAGGATCTAGGAGACGACAGGGGTCTTTCTTCTTCGAAGAGGCTAACAACAGAAACAATTATGGTAGGAGCCGAGACCGGACTCAGCTCGAATTCCGACCCGAGGAAGTGCTTGGAACCGAACCCAACGGGGGAGGTACCAGGCAAGGGTCGGATGTAGCTGAGCCCGCCATGCTACATAACCATAGAAACACCATAGAACGGAGCCAAGCGGGAGTCCAGCCCGAAGTTGGACCCGAGGAAGTGCTGAGCAGAGAACCCAGCAGGGAAAGATCAAGGCAAGGGCCAACTGTGGCTGACCCCAGCATGCCCTCGGAAGACCAGAGGCAGCCATTGGAGAATGTCAGGAGTGATAGACGATACCATCCTTACAGGTCACTTGGACGGAATCAATCCCGCAGGGAAGAACCAAACTCATTTCTATCCGCTCCAAGTTTTGATGAGAGGATGGCGCGATTGTTCAGAGAGTGCATCCAACGGGAGCAAAGGGATCGGGGGATAGGTGCTAGGGTAACCAGCCCCTTCACCCGCAATATCAAAACTGCCATCACCCCCTGGGAATGGAAAATGCCAACAATGGAACCTTACAAGGGAACCTCTGACCCCATCGTACACTTACAAAGATACACCCAGCATATGCTCATGAGCGGAGAAACAGAGGGAGTGTTGTGTAAATGCTTCCCACTATTCTTGACAGATCTAGCTACCTCCTGGTTCTGCCACCTACCCTAAGGGTCCATCAGCTCATGGGAAATGTTGAAAGAAAAGTTCATAAGTCAGTTCCGCATTCATGTGGAACAACCCAAGGACGCTTATTCCTTATCTAATATCAAACAGAAACCCGGAGAGACAGTGCAACAATATCTAACCCGATTCAACGCCGCGGCGGCCACAGTCCAAGATGCCGACGAGAAACTTATCCTAGTGGCCCTCTGCAGTGGTGTACATCCGGATACTAAATTTGCTAGAAGACTAACCAAGGAAAAACCAGCTACTTTACCTGATTTCTTCCATGAAGCTGGAAAATATATGAGACTTGAAGACGCTGCCACTGAGAGGCAGTCAGGGCAACAGGCTAAGACAGCTCCAAACAGGGTTCCCGCTGCAGCAAAGGATGTTCGGAGAAGTGACTCTAGAGACAATGCTGGGGGAAAGAAGGGAGAAAAGCGCTTATATCGACCAGGACCAAGATTTGACTCTTACACTCCTTTGAATGAAACAAACGAAAACATCTTCCTAGCCACTCAAGACGAAGTTAGATACAAGCGGCCCCCGCACAAGAAGGAGTCAGATAACGCACTCAAGTCTGGAAAGTTCTGCCGCTTCCACGAATCCCATGGGCATGACACCAATGAATGCCACCATCTCCGGGACTTAATTGAAGAACACATCAGAAGGAAGAGACTGGAACGCTATGTAAAAAGCCATAACAGAACTCCAGCTCCCGCCAATGAAAACCCAGGGCTACCCCTCCCAGAAGTAGGTGGAGGAAATCGCGACACCAGCGGCTCTACTCAAGAGAAGATAGTGGTCCATACCATATCAGGAGGACCGCACATCGCCGACAGGAGATGGGCAGAGATGGAAAGATACGGTAAGTCACTTAGGAACGATGAAGGCCACGTTAATTCTGTTATGGAAGAACGCCACCCGAAACGGAAAGAGAATGACGACATCACATTCAGTAGGTGTGATCTAGAGGGAAGACAGTACCCACACATGGATCCTATGGTCATCTCTGCCTGGTTCAGTCCAGCCAAAGTTTTCCGAATTTTAATAGACACTGGAAGCTCAGTAAATATCATATTCAAGCATGCTTTTGACAAAATGAAGCTGTCAATGAAGGATATGTCTCCCTGCAACAAACCACTACATGGTTTCACTGGAGATGCGAAGATGCCCCTCGGGCAACTGGACCTCTTTGTCGAGATAGGAAGTCATCCCCGCTCCGTTGTACGAAAACAAACATTTGTGCTAATAGAAAGCCACTCGGCCTACAACGCCTTTTTGGGAAGACCGGCCTTGTCTGACTTCCAAATTGTCCTAGCCCCATGGTGCCTGAAAATGAAATTCCCAACAGATAACGGAGTAGGAGAAATAGAGGGAGATCAAGACGCAGCCCGAGATTGCTATGTAACTGAGCTTCGCAATAACCGCAGGAAGGATAAAAGGAAGGATGCAGAGACTTCTCTCTGCAAGAAAAACTTGGAAGCATAGCAATTAAAGAAAGCCTCTCCTCTTCGATATACCAGCGATCCTTTCAACGAATTAGACCCCAGGGACAAAGAGGAGGAGGCCACCACCGAGCCTGCAGAGGCTATGGAATTTGTATCTGTAGACAAACACGACCCAAGAGACTGCTGAGAGTCGGGTCTCAGTTAAGAGCGGAGTTGAAAGATCAACTCGTCGATTTTCTTCGCCACAACATGGATGTATTTGCATGGACGCACGCCGACATGAAGGGAATCTCTCCAGACGTAGCATGCCACATACTAAACATCGATCCTACCAAGGTGCCAGTGAAGCAGAAAAAGAGGAGCATGGGGGCAGAACGATCAGCAGCCCTCGAGGAAGAAGTGAAGAACTTACTTGCCAATGACTTCATACGAGAAGCCATCTACCCAGAATGGATCGCCAACCCGGTACTGGTAAAGAAAGCTAATGGGAAATGGCGAACATGCATCGATTTCTCCAACTTAAATGATGCTTGCCCGAAGGACTGCTTCCCACTCCCCCGAATCGACCAACTCGTGGACAGCACAGCCGGACACGAACTCTTATCCTTTATAGATGCATACTCAGGATATAACCAGATCCCTATGCACGCCCCCGATCAAGAGCACACCAGTTTCATCACTGACCGGGGATTGTACTGCTACAAAGTAATGCCTTTTGGACTTAAAAACGCCGGAGCTACTTATCAGCGCCTCGTCAACAAGATGTTTGCGAAATTAATAGGGCGAACTATGGAAGTTTATGTGGATGACATGCTGGTAAAATCAAGGAAAACCAACGATCATATAAACCACCTGAACGAGATGTTTCAAGTACTTCGCCAATATGGAATGAAACTGAATCCTCTAAAGTGCTCCTTCGGAGTACCATCGGGAAAGTTCTTGGGATTCATCGTCCATGCCAGGGGGATTGAAGCGAACCCCGAACAAGTCCGAGCTTTGCAAGATATCAAGATACCATCCACTCGAAGAGAGATGCAAAGCCTAAACGGGAAGGTGGCTGCCCTAAGCAGGTTCATCTCTAAAGCAACCGACAAATGCATCCCTTTCTTCGAAGCTCTTAAGAAAGACAAAGGAAAGTTCGAATGGACTGACGAATGCTCGACAGCCTTCCTTAACTTAATCGAACACCTCCAGAGACCACCAGTACTCTCAACTCCAAATGAAGGCGAGGAACTATACCTATACCTTGTTGTATCATCCCATGCTTTAAGCGCCGCTTTGGTGAGGGAAGACAACCACGCACAGCGACCCGTATACTTTGTAAGCAAGAGATTTACAAGGGCAGAAGCCAGATACCCTAAACTTGAAAAGCTAGCATACTGTTTGCTAATCACGTCACGGAAACTGCGACACTACTTCCAATCTCATTCCATCAGAGTTTTAACCGATCAACCGCTAAGGCAAGTACTCCATCGCCCCGACACTTCTGGGCGACTACTTAAATGGTGCATTGAACTGATTTAATATGATATCACCTACCATCCTCGCACTGCTATCAAGGGGCAAGCCATAGCTGATTTTATTGTCGAATTCACCACTAACGAAGGTAAGGAGCCATCTAGAATAGAGGAAGACATCAAGTGGAATCTCTTTGTAGATGGAGCATCAAACGAACAAGGCTCGGGGGCAGGTATTGTAATAATCACCCCCAGGGGAAGGAAGCTGCATTATGCCCTAAGATTGGAATTCGCTGCCACCAACAACGACGCAGAATACGAAGCAGTGATAGCCGGATTAGAACTTGCCCTAGAGATTGGAGTCGTTCTCTATGTCTCCATAGTGATTCTCAACTTATTGTAAACCAAATACTAGGAGAATTCCAGACTCGAGGAGAACGACTCACAGCATATCTAAAGAAGACCAAGCTGCTGCTCAATCAATTGGATCACTATTTAATCAAACACATTCCTCGAGAAGAGAATCAAGAGGCCGACGAACTGGCAAAGCAAGCTAGCATGGAGGACGACACCGCTTCCCGAACAATAACCATCTCACAGCAACTAGCCCCGAGTTACGAGACAATGAGTATGATAGCTGCAATCGAAGAGGAAACTTGGACGAATCCTATTTACAAGATGGCACACTGCCCGACGAGCGTAACGAAGCTAAGAAAATCTTAAGGAAAGCTTCTCGCTACACATTACAAAAAGGCATCCTCTATCGGCGCGGCTTCTCTAATCCCTTATTAAGGTGTGTCGCTGGAAGGGAAGCCAGGGAAGTCTTATCCAACATCCATCAAGGAAGTTGCGGAGATCACACCGGAGGGCAGACTCTAGCCAAGAAGACACTTCGATACGGGTATTACTGGCCCACCTTAAACAAAAACGCCTTAGACTTCGTCAAAAAATGCGACAGATGTCAAAAATTTGCTAGATTCCTCGACTACCCACAAATGAGATTACTCAAATGACCAGCCCTTGGCCCTTCGCAATATGGGGAATTGACTTGATTGGCGAACTGCCAGTGGGCCGGGGCAGAGCCAAATATGTCATAGTAGCAGTTGACTATTTCACCAAATGGGTGGAAGCGGAGCCTCTAAATAAAATATCTTCGGCAAAAGTTATTAACTTCTTGATCAAAAATGTTTTGTGCAGGTACGGGGTTCCACTCAAAATCATATCGGAAAATGGACTTCAATTTGACAGCGAGGAATTCGCCGACTGGTGCCAAGAGCATGGAATTCACAAAAGCTTCTCATCTGTGGCTTATCTCCAGGCAAACGGATAAGTCGAAGCTGTCAACAAAATCCTCAAAACCCTAATCAAGAAGAAACTTGAAAAGTCAAAAGGCGCTTGGGTGGATGAACTTCCTACGACACTTTGGGCCTACCGCACATCTTACAGAACATCAACAGGGCATACTCCTTTCTCTTTGGCATACGAATCGGAGGCCATGCTCCCAGTTGAAACCGTAGTGCCTTCCCACCATAGGATCCACTACAACCCAGAAGAGAACGAAGAACTCCTCCACATGTCTTTGGATCTAATTGAGGAAAGAAGAAATGATGCAGCACTCAAAGCAGCAGCTCATAAGCAAAAAGTAGCAGCACAATACAACTCCAAAGTCAAACACCGCAGCTTACAAGAAGGAGATCTTGTCCTCAAACGAATCTTCCCGCGCCCCGGAGCGCTAGATCCAATCTGGGACGGACCCTATGTAATTCATAAAGATCTCCACAACGGAGCTTATATTTTGTCAACAGTGGACGGAGAGGTGTTCCAGAGGGCATGGAACATCCAACACCTCCGTCGATACTTTTCTTAACTTGTACTGCCCATATGAAGTGAATTAACAAAGAGAATCAGTGGACGTAGGCATTTTCGTGCCGAACCACTTTAAAAATCTTGTCTCTTTTTAACTTGTTCCTTTATATCTTGGCTGCTTGATAAGCTTTATCCTTTTCTGTTGAACAAAATCATGTATAGCGACATTTCCATTCTGGACACTTTGTGGCACAACCTCACCTAGACAGGACCTAACAGGTACTATACGATTCTATGCACTCGCCAATGAGACACTTTTGCTCCAGCATCCCTCTGCTGCGGGTTAACTCATTGCTCGCGACTGCCCTCAATGCCAACTATAATGAGCCGATTATAAGCCATCAAGAAGGCCGACTATAGCCGATGGCAGCTCATTACGGCGTTCGGCTCGCCGGCAACTGTGAACCTACTTTAAGCCCCAACATAAGGTGTGGCCAGCCAGGGGTAGTTCACGGTTGACGGTCGGCACCCACGCTAGCCGGCCATAGTAAATCGAATAATACCCACGATTACGGGCCATAATAGCTCGGGTAGTTACTGTGCGCGATCTCGGCTCCGATATGTCTTAAGTGCGGCTGTGGTAAAAAAGATAAACTCCATGCGGAGGCGTAAGATGGGTAACAAATGTCTCCAAGACCCACAACTAGGGAAAGTGACTACAAAACCCGTTTGCCACGAACTTAAGCATATCGACGGCCTTCCGTGATTGGAAGTTTTACTGTTTCTCATATTTCCATTTCATTTAAAAACTTTTCTCCTATCCTATATAACAATCCCTAAAGTACAAGTCACAAAATAGGGGAACTCTCGCTTGAGGAAATATGAACTCACATCCGGAGGACGGAACACTCAGCTACATTCCATACTCAGTCACGCAAGACATTCAAAGCAACCCTCTACAACTAAAACACGAAGGGCGGTACTATCTTCTCTTGTGTACAAATATGTAGCTTTAATTTGTTCACACATCATATTGGCATTGCAAGACATGAAATAATATTTTGAGCAGAAACTTAGCATAAAATACGATTAAATCACATGCATAAACACGCAGCTGTATTTCTTATGCAACACATCAAAATAACAACCACATTCGAACATGACAGAATCTGCTTATGTTATAAAGTTACATAAAGACGTTCATTGCAATGACATAATTACAGCCTGGAAATACAATAATGTTTTGGACTAGTATATACAGGAATGTCAAACAAGCCAAATAAAAAAGTCAACTACATCGGGGCTCCGCCTCTATCCTGCCCGCCATCCGTATCTACTTAACTGCAGGGTCAGAACTCCCCACATGTACTCCAGAGGTCCCGCCTGCCCAATTCAGAAGAGAATCCATCAATAGTCACGAAAGATAAGCAATCAAATCATGAAAAGACTAAAAAGGAAGACTTACCGACGTCTGCTCCCTGACCATCATCATCTAGCTGCACGCCTACCTCATCCTCAACAAGCAGCCGCATGCCCTCCTTAACCGCCACCTTCTCTTCCTTAGTGAATTGGGCCGTAACCACATCCATCCTGAAAGCCGCACCACCTTCCTTATCTGCATCGGCCTTAGCCTCCTCCAAAGCCCGAAGATATATTCTATCCATGAACCAGGGATAGTCGTCCATCCAGGACAGGTTGCCCTGCCTCCAAGTTCGGAAATACATGTCCTGGAGCATCTCATCCATCATCCCCTCGTTCTCCTCAAACTCTTTCATCCAGGCCTCAGAAGCCGACAACCATGCGACGGCAGCATCTCTCTCCAATCGGTATCTCGAGCAGTCATCCTGAAGGGATTTCCGCATCACTTCCATCTCCTCCTTCAGCTTGGCCTGAGCAAGCTCTGCGGCCTTAAGTCTCCCAGATAACTCCTCTACCTGCTCAAGATCCGTGCTCTGAACCTCATCCACCGTTGCGATGGCCATATCAATTCATTCTTTGCAAGCAGCCTCCATTTTTTGCAACTCAGCCTTGCTAGCCTCTTCCATGGTTTTCTTTAGTCGTCTGGAGGCCGCCTCGTGCTGGGATATCTAGATAGCGTGATCGGCAAGCTGTTTGGCCTGATCAGAAACCTTTAGCCGCAACCGAATGTTAGCACTTTCGATTTCCTCCCCAGCCTTGGCCAGTCGAGTGTGATGCTCCATTAGCCTCTTGGTCTCCTCAGCCACCCGATCGATGTTTTCCTTGGCCTCATTCCCCATGGTCACAATCCGAGTAGCAAGCAAATCGAGGTCTAAGGACTTAGCCTCATCGAGCACCCGTACCATGGGATTGCGGAGAAGAAGATGCTCACCCGTGGCCTCGTCAAAAGAGATGTCCTGAAAACTCGGGTCCAGATCCGGGTGGCCGGCAAAGGGGTTGCGAACCAAACCAGGATGGTCTATCGGGGTGACGGTTGGATTTTCGGACGGATGTGGGGAAGGCATAACCTCAGTATCTTCCTTAGTAATATCATGGATAGGCTGGACTGGAGCTTGAGGGCCAGGTGAGGGTTCAAACAAGGATCGGCCCCTCTTTCTCTTTTGCATACCTTCTTCAATAACTCCGAGAAGAGGGCGATAACCAACCACATCTCCGGGACGGCTAGTTGACGGCTTTGGTTTGGCGGAAGCTTTGAGTAACTTATACTGTTCAAGGCGGTGCCGAATATCTGATGTCTTGGCCACCTTACCCATTCCTGGAATAAAAACCAAGTGTTACAAGCATGCATGAAACTATGCTTCAAGAAACATATGAAGTTAAAAGAAGGAGTTAAGAATTCACCTTGAACCGCCGGAGTTGCCTTAGCTGAAATACTCTCAGAAGATAAACTGGCACTAGTCCCGGCCTTATCAGACTTCTTCAACTTCTCCACCAAGGCTGATCCTTCCTCCAAACCCTCAAAAGCCTGGCGGAAGGCATCATCCGTCCACTCCTGGATCTCCCCTGCCTGCTCGAAAGACAAAGCCCCGGCACCACTACCACCGTGTCCTTCTCCATCTCCTCCGCTCTCCTCCTCGCCTCTTTCCTCCTCTCCACCTTCCTCCTCCGGAATATCTGGACATGTGCTAGGGGAGGGTCCATCAGACTTCTTAAGCTTTTTTCCCCCGACGACTGGAGGTATCGAGAAGGGTTTTCTCTTGCTAATCTTCGTCGTGGCCCCGCCTTTAGCTTTGGCAGCCCTTTCCTCGGCCGTATCCCTCTGCTTAACCACAGATTGACGTGGCAGAATCAAGTTGTGCTCCAAGAGAGTGGCATTCCTGATCAGGTAAGAAGCTGACCTATCCCTTCCTGAGATGGCCTCTATCTCCGCAGCCATCTGTACCAGTCGATCATTCTCCATGACCGCAAAGCCACCTGTCGCTATCAAGAATTAAAAGCACATAAGAAGAAGCATTGCCGTCAGGACAAAGAAATTACAAATGAAATTCAACTTACAGCCAGAAGTAAAAAGGCGAAAAGAAACAGAGTCGTCCTTGACGAAGAACCATTCCTTCTTAAACATGGTGAACTTAGAGTATAGGTCCAGGACCGGCTTAAAGGACTCGGCCGACTCTAAACTAATGTACGGAGACCCCTTCTTGTAGCCCCTCAGATTATACAAATATCGGATTTCCCAGTTAGAAGGGGGGCGCCCATACCTCCTCTGGAAGATAACGAATAGGCACACTAAGATGGCGTAAGAGTTGGGTTGAAGCTGGAAAGGAGCCACCTTCGGGTAGGTAATGAAGCTGACTATCCACGCATTGATCGGAGGAATGGCCCCGCACATGCAATGGTATCGGCTATACGCGAAATATCCTTCAGGGGGATTGTACTGCATCACTCCGTCCCCCGGCAACAGCATACTCGCTCTGTCAATCCCAAAGGAGCGAGAGATGACATCAAGTTGCTCCTCTTTGAGCGAGCTCGGAAAGCAGTCGAGAGGAGAATTCAGGAGCTCCTGAAAGCCATATCCATCCACTATCTCGGAGTGGGTCCCTGTCGTCCCGGTCCTGGCTGGGCTGGGGGCACAACGGGGGGCTCTCTTCTGTCCGTAGATTTTCTTTTTTCTGAACGAGTTTCCACTTTATGAGACATTTTATCTGCAACATAAGAAAGTACATCGTTAGAACAGAGGATATAAACAAACGAATGTATATAGTCTGCAACTTCACTCGAATTCAAAACTCAAAGGATAAAAGATTCCCGAGTCCATTCGGCGTTGAAAAGTTTTTTAGCTCATTCGGTACTGAGTGTCTTTATTCTCATTCGGTGAAATGAAGAAACCTCATTCGGCGAAAGAGACGCACCTGATTCGGCACTAAGATGATTCGGCACTAAGATGATTCGGCACTAGATGATTCGGCACTTATGTGGTTCGGCTGTCTCGTATGATGGTGGTTGAACGAAGGCCTAACACCTCTACTTATAGACGAAGGCAGGAGGACCGGACCGGTTGATTCGGCACGTATGACCAGAGGGAAACATCCAAGTTAAAACAAAGTACGCCATCTGCATGCACCTGCCCTACTTTGGGGGGCAAGTGTTGGGGGTGTTTCCACCGAGCCATTAAAAGGAGGGCACTGCCGAACCAACGCGAGCCAAAGCATCACCGGTCCAAACGACATACTTCCCTCCTAGCTGAACCAACACACCTCCTACATACCACCGAACAAAACACACCTCCTACATACCACCGAACCATACCATATCCAAACAATGCCGGTCCAACCCTCTCCAAACAATGCAGAACCAGGCTCCATCCACTCACCACCGAACCAACCACCTTCCCCTATGTAACCGAACCAATGCATACCGAATCAACCACCACCAAGCCAACTGTCGCTCCAACCCTCGCCGAACCAACTCCACTTCCATATACAACCGAACCAGAACAACATACCACTCTCCACCGAACCAAGACGTTCCAGATCAACCTAGTCAGGCCAGATAGCATCAGCCCAGGCCCACCAGCAGCTATATACATCCAGGACCCCTGCCCCCAGCCTCACTCTATAAATAGAGGGGCAGGGGTACAACAATGGCAGACAAGTTTGAGAGCTCAAGCACGGAGAGAACTTTCAAACAACTTTCAGTTACTTGTAATCAAAGCTTTGTACTTGTAATCTGAATAGAAAAGGAGAATAACATATAAAGTGGACGTAGGCACGTTCTGGCCGAACCACTATAAATCTGTGTATCCTTTACAGTTTAGTCCCTGCTTTTTATATATTTGCGTAAATCACCCAAATCACCATAAACAACATAAAATCAACTAATTCATACGACTTGGAGGTGTTTGCCCATTTTTTTGTGCAAACAATAATGCAGCGGAATAGATAAATAGTAGTCATGAAGCTACTATATAAACATCAGAGTTAGAAATAAAATGTAGTAGAATATCTCAAATACAGTGAAGTCTCGAATACAACCGGATGATATCTCTGAACAAATCAACTAGAAAAGTTGAAAGCTGAATCGATAATTGGATCTCCAAACGAAGCTCCAAACTCCAAAGGTGAGTCTAAATGTTGTATCACTCAGTCTGACTCGAGCGTAAAGCAAAACACAAAACACTCGAGTTAGGATTAACATTTTTATATCAATAAATCCAACTCAAGTGAAATATTAACTGAAATACAATTAACTTAAAGGATGTTTGGGATACTCATCCTCTAAACTACATGTTTCCCTTTTTTATAATAGGTGCTAAGCTTTCTCATGCAAAATCAATACAAACAAACTATATGTGTATATATTAAAATATACTTACTGTATATATATATATATATATATATAACTGTAAAACATGTATTATACTTTTTCTATAATATAATATATACTATAAAATGTATATAATATACCTTATACAAAAGAAGACGAAGGGTGGTGTGCGAGGTTATGTAAGATGCAGGCTGAGGGAGAGAGTGGCGCCAGCTTGTCGAAGCGGGTTGCGTAAGGGAGGCGAGTTGTTTCGGTGATGGCAGTGTAGGCTCGGAAGTCGAGGCGACTGATGTGGAGGGTTTTCGATAGGCAAAACGGTTGATGGTGTGGGTAAGGTGGCAGGTTGGTCGGAGGTCGTTCAGTGGCAGTTTTCTGGCTGTCAAGGGGTGCGTGGGTACAGTCATGAGATGGGTCCTCTAGAGGGTGGTGATGGATGCGGGGAAGTCCAAGGAGGTGAGGGCAATGTGGATGGGAGGTCAAGCATGAGAAAGGAGGTAAGCGTTAGGTTTAACTTATATTCGAAGGTATGAAAAGGAAAAGAGAGAAGGAGAAAGAGAAATGCATGAAAGGGAAGTGTCAGAGAGGGAGAGAGAAGAGAATGAGGCTTTAAAAGATGATGAATAGGTTCAGAAAGCATATAAGATTTACGTTATATATATTATATGTATATATATTTATTTTATTTTATTTTTTAACGTTTTCAGAATAAAGAAGGCAAAAGAAATGAACAGATAGAAAAGTGAACGAACAACATGCTATAAAGTGACATAGGGAATGATAACAACCACAATATTGAATTCCAGGGAATATTAAAGGCTAGCATCCATATATTTTCTCACGGCTGGGCAAAGGAATGGACATTCAAAGTCGGAACTGATTATGACTGATCGGTTTACCGATTTCGTTGTATTCCGAACTTCAAAATGCACAAATGAATATACTGTGGAGATCAGCACGACGAGACGACTAGAATGGTGCACAAATTTGAAAATCATTTTAATTTCATCGAATTAACTGATTTAGATTGAAATTGAAAATTACACTACAGAACTAACCTTTATATTTATCAACGAAAATTTTCCATTTGCTATGTTTGAAAAGACACATACCAAATATTAAAATTTCATTGCTAAATTTAATTGTTTAATTTCAAGCAAAATTTCAATTAATTACGTTATAAAAACCGTTAAAATATCTGGGTCCTTACACCGACTTTTCCCTTCAACCACATCATTTTGTTGTGATGTTCGTGAAAACGAAAAATTATGACTAATTCTCTTTTTATTGCAAAAATTTCAAAAATATCGTTTTCAAATTCTCCCCCATGATCGCTTCTTAAACTTTCAATTTTTAAGTTCATTAAATTTTTAATTCTCTTAGCAAAGATTTTAAACATTTCAAACGTAACACTTATATGTTTTAAAAATAATATCCAAGTGTATGTGAAAAATCATCAAAGATAAAAATACATATTTATTATGATTTATTGATTGTACTTGAGTTGGCCCAAACAAATCTAGAATAAGTAATTCAAGTGGTTATTTGGTAGTAATTTCTTTCTAGATCTAAAAGAACTTTCCTCTAATTTTCCAAGTTGACAAGCATCACATGGATTTTTAACTTTATAATTAATTTTGGGTAATCCTCTTACTAAATCATTCTTTTCTAATTTATTTATATATTTAAAATTTATGTGACAAAAAGCATTTGTGCCATAGCCATGGATCATTATGATTCTGGTAAGGCATACTCACTATTGTTTTTAATACTCATATTTCAAACTTAAATTTTTCGTTTTCCTAATACTTCAAAATTAAAATTTTGTTTTGATAAGATATACTACATTTATCTTTTTCGAAATTGATTATAAATCCTTTATTACATAATTAACTTATACTTAATAAGTTATGTTTTAGATTTCTACTAACAAAACATTAGTAATAAGAGGAGAAGTGGATATACCAACGTCGATGATGTCTCCAATGCCAATGACAATGACAAACCCTTTTGAGTTATCTCCAAATGTCGCAGTGCCTCTATCGATATATGTAATATTTGATATCATGTGTGCATTTCCTATCATATGTTTGGAGCATCCACTATCGAGTATCCATCTTTCCTTGTTTTAACCTTATTTTTAGGTACCTGCAAAAAAGTAAAGGTTTAATTGGTACCCACTTCCTTTGATAGGGTCCTATGTGTTAACGGGTGAAGGTAGCCATACCCAAGTGGGTTTGGGACCTTTAAAAACATAATTTTTATTGTGAACAATATTTTTCAAGTATTCATCTATATGTTTTTTCCTAATAAATTTGTTATTTGATTTATAAATCCATATTTTGACGCTACTTGTTTTAGGAGTATTAATCTTAATTTTAGAGAAAGGTTTGCACTATAGTTTCTATGTTTTTTCTTAGCTTTAAATCCTAATCCATTTCAATTTGCTGATGGTCTTGATATTTTGATCAAATTTTATAAGTTTTGTTTTCCTTTATTAAATTTCAATACATTATTAGTTATTTTATCTAACTTACTCTTAGAATGAATTTTTTTGATATTTCTAGGATCTAAACTTGCTTTTAGTTCTAGTTTTTCTTTTTCAAGTTTGGTATTATCTAATTTTCTATTTTCTAAATCATGTAATAGAGTAGTATTTTGAGAAGGTAACTTTTTACATTCTTTTTGAGCCATTTCTAATTCTTCTTCTAATGTTGTTTTTCATCTTTTAATAAACCATTTTCTAGCTCTGCTCTATTTAACTTTCCTATATATTTCTTGGTAATTTTTTTATATTCTCTTATTTATCATCTAATTCTATGCTAATTTCCAAAATTTATTCATATGTTAATTCAAGGCGTACCTCAATAGTAGTAGCCATAAAAAAGGCATTAGCTTGTTCTAAGTCACTTTCACTATTGCTATCAAAGGAAGAGGAAGAAGAATAGCTGGAGTCATCCCAAAGTACTTGAAAGGCTCTTGCTTCTTTTTGAGTTTCTCGAATTTGCTTTACCTTTTGTCATTATTAAGTTGTGGACAATCTTTCCACATATGGCCGAACTTGTCACATCCATAGCATTTGATTGATGTTTTATTTGATGAGTTTGGATTTCCACTATTTTGAAATTTGTCATCCTTATGAATTTCTTGAATTTGTTGCACTTCTTGGCTATGAATACAATTTTTTCCTCATCCAAGTCGGAACTATCATTATTTGCTTGAAAAGTAAAATTCTTCTTTTCTTGATTTTGCTTCTTTTTTGCTTGTAAATTAGCTTTCATATGTCATCCAATTTCCTATTAGTTCTTCGACTTTGAGTTAAGAGAGATCATTAGCTTCTTCAATGCTAAAAATTTTCTTTCCCATCCGACAGTCAAAGAATTTAAGATTCGTGTAACTAGATCAAAATCAGTGAATTTGACCCCAAGTGCAATAAGATCATGTTGTATAGTTTGAAATCTGCATACATGTCTATAATAGATTCATTTTCTTTCATTTTAAATAATGAAAATTTATTTTGTAAAATATAAATTTTTGTTTGCTTGACTTTTGTCATGCCTTTATGAGTAACTTGTAAAGTGCGCCATATATCGTTTGTAGTAATGCAAAGCATAACTTGTGAAAATTCATTTTTATCAAGTGAACAAAATAAAACATTCATGACTTTGGCATTATTAGTTATTGTGTTTTTTGTGCATCATCCCATGTGCTTATGTTAGTGGTAGGTACTTCATATCTATTTTGAGTAGTTTGTCAAATTTCTAAACCTTTAGCTTCCATAAAAGTGTGCATATGTGTTGATGAATAAGCATAATTAGAGTCGGTAAATAGTAGGGACGAGCAGTTGATTGACCTTCTTGAAATGTACTTACCATATTAAAAAGTTTTTCAACCATATGTTACTGTAAATTGAAATAACCATGCTCTGATACAAAATAAAATTCTAGTGGATTGTATCTAATATAAATTGTGTATTAGTATGCGAGTATATGCCAATATATGAGCTAAATATAGAAATATAGTAGAGTTATAAAAAGCAAAGTATAAAAACAAGCACACCAAAGTTTTTATACTGGTTCGAACCTCCTGTCCTACATCCAATCCTGAAGCTCCCCATCGGTATTTCACTAAAAAATAACCCTCCTTCGATCGAAGGAACATGCTAATATAAAAGTATTCCTTTGACAATCTCGTGTTCAATACAACATGGATACTGACAGCTTGTATGATTCCTCCTATAATCTCCTTTGAGTGATAGTGAGTGTGAGTTGCTTGGATTTGTAGGAAATAATTTAATCAAAATATAGATTTGGGTTGTAAGTGATTGACAATATTAAATCAATGATAGCACAAGAGAATATGAATATAGAAGTTAGAGAGTAGCAAATCAAGTTAATTTAAAATCTCAATCGATCAAAGTATTTATAGAATCAAAGGGTTGTATTTGAAAAGTTACGACTTCTTGAAAGATTTCTCTTTGAATAATGATTGCAACTATTGAAGAAGGAAGAGGTTTGTTTAAAGTAGAGAGAAGCATCTGTTCAAAGATACGATAGTTGTAATTTTACGCTTACAGGCCGAAACAAGTCACATATGTCCGCCCTTATGTCACAGACATCCGTGGATGTCTGAAAATAACAAACATAAACATGTCACAGACATCTGTGGAAGAAGGATAGACACCGTCACCATTTAAAATGTAAAACTTGAGCAATTCGTTATTAAGATTTACCGATATGAAATTGTGTGTGTTTTATGATCAGGGAGATTGTACAACATATATCTATGACTATAACACAATAATATGACCTTACTTTTTAATAGTATGATCCATCTTTCTTCAGTTGTCTTTGAGCCATGATTTTGTTATATGCACCGTGATCTTCTTATAATATATACCTATCATATGATGAGATATATCTTGTATATGTGAATGTATAGTTGTTGTCATTGAAATCGTAGAATGGAGGTTCTAACAACATACACACTCTATAAATTATATCATAGGTATATATTGCTATTGTATTGTCCCCAAATATGAAAGGTCCCATATATGGGCTTATATTGTTGTTTTAGGAATGGTTGTGATTTTTTGGATCGAGCCACACAAAGGTGGTTTAGTCAAAATTTTCTAAAACCTTAGTTGAATTTAAAAGGAAATCTAACAAGAAGGTTGTTAGACATAGCCGATAGTCGAGAGAGTCAATAGCGTAGCATAGCTAGTTAACTTCTCTTTTGAATTGCAAGTTTGCACTTCGTTTTCCATTTGCATTTCTTTGGAAACGTGTGTGTAGATTAGGCATTTGGTTCATTCGATTAGGCTTGGGGTTATTTGTGAGTGTACTTAGGGTTTGAAGACGAAGGCCTAGGCTAGTCCAAGTCTTTTCCCTCTATTACGATCATATGAAGTTAGTGGTTCATAGTTTAGATTTCGAGTATTTGTAGACGCTCGATTGGTAGGATGCGTCATGTTAGTAGACATGTGTATTTCCATGTGTTTTTGCATAGACTAATGCCAAGATGTAATGGTATATGACCAGCTTGTTATGAGTTCTTATACATTGCACGGGTACATACTAGTTAATTATGGTTATGAATATGTTGGTGTTCGGTAGTTAGAACATTTGTGCAAAGTTACATTTTTGCCTTGGAATTTCAGGGACAAAATTCATTTTAAGTGGGGGATAATGCAACAACTCGCTTTTTTTATGCGCCCGCATTTTTTTATGTGCTAGAATTTTTAAATAATTGATTTATTTAAATATTAGAGTGCTAATTTAATCGATGGGCTGAAAAATCAACTTTCACAAATGGAGGAATTAGGACTTGAGACCACTTCCATTAAGTCCAGCTCATCTGAGCAGTTAAGAATGAGAATAAGTATCGATATATTTCGACCGAAGGATTTTTAATTGGTAGCCTGCGTTCGATTCATGGATCGATCCAAAAGGCTGACTTTTGTACATGGAATTAGGTCTCGGAACCTTTTCCATTGAGTCCATAATGTAGGTATTTGGTTATAAACGACAGTGACCACACCTCGTTTGGAGTGGCAGATTTCTCGATAGATATTTGTGATCGATACATGCGAAATTAACCATTCGGTGAGCAGTCTTGGCTGATGTCGTATCGTATACCATTGGGATCGGAATGGTACGTAGATTCACGTGGTTCGTGAATCGTCTCGATCCGAGCTACTACAGCTTTTATAATTCAAAAACATGGAGAGAAAATTTGATAACTATAATATTCTTTAATTTTATATTTATAAAATAATATCTTTTTCTCTCCCCATTTTCTCTCTCACCCTCAAGCGAAATAGAACCAATGGCCCATGTTCGTTTGTCGTGGATCTCCACTATGGTGGTGTTTTAGATAGCAGATCCTGAAGGTGAAATGAACACCTTGACCTATTCTTGCTTCGCCTAGGAGCGATTGGAGTGATGCGCTTCATGGTGGCATGGATATGATTTCGATGGTAGCGACTTTGGAGGGCTTGATCATGAGCTAAATTTGATGATATATAGGAGGTGAGGTTGGCCACTAGGGGTTTGTCTAAGGCGGGCATTCGACTATGGTGGCGAGGCAGCATGGCATCGCCTGAAGCGATGCTGGGAGATTGTTAAAGTAAATATGTCAAGTTTGAGTAGGGGTGGCTTGAGTTTGATTAAGGAGAGATTTGGGTTTAACAGGTAACTAAGACTTTAATTAGTGAGTTAATTATATTCTTTAATTCGATATCTTATTAAGCGCATATATCTTGCGTATGAGGTCGGATTGGAACCATGTTTCTTGCGTTGGATCGTGGAGGCATCACCTACGCAATGGAATAACTTTGGTCGCTATATAGACTATCGAAAAATAGGAATAAGGTGTGCGAAATGATAACTCTAAATTGATTATCGTATAAATCCTAGTATTTTTGTATAACAGCTTATATGATTAGAATGATCTAGAGTAATGTGTTTCATTGATATATGATGTTGGGATAGATCATTATCGAATAGAATGGTTGCTGAGATCTTAAGTAAATGTCGACGGTAGTTGTGATATTTATTTAATAATTTCCTTGTTAGATTGGATTAGTTTGAGTGGATATTCGGGATGATTGATTTGGATTATATATATATATATATGGAGATCTATTCATATTTTTCACAACCCACTTTTTCGTACAGTTCGAACTGATAATTTACCACACATGTCCAGTTCAAATTAAACAGAAAGGAAGACAGTAAGAAAAATAAAATAGAAAGAAGATAGAAGAAAGAGAAAGAAAACCAAACAACATAGAATCTCATAGAGAAAATAATAATTTATAATGTAGAACAAATCTTTACATAAGACAAAACTATAATGTTTATAGTACAGATATCAATCAGAGTACACCAACCTATACAACACAAATAGTTATAACACCCTGTCCTTACAACTGATGATAAACAGAACTAAATGAAACGGAATATAATCATCTACGTGAATACGTCTCTAGGCCTCCAGCTCCTCTCCTGAAGCTCCTTCCAGCTAAACCTGGAAATATGCTCGGTCTGACCTGAGCATATAGGAAAAACCACGCCCGGGTCAGTCTGGTAAAACCAGCATGAGAATTTAAATCACAAGGAATTTTATTCCTTATAACTTTCAAAAATCCTTTAAAAATCAACGATATCTCGTAAGACCACGCCACACATAAAAACGACGGGTTTTTCCCTTACCATAACCAAAACCATTTATAGAAAATCCAATGAATAGGCTCTACAACCAATTGTTACATTAATTAAATTCTAGCATACTAGGCTCTGCAACCAAAATCATAAAGGCGCGTATTGGAGAATGGATTTCCATACAATGACTAGGCATTGGAGTACCACATATAACAGTACATATCTAGAAAAAATATACCAAGGACCTCACCGGGATCCCTTACAACACAAGACCGGTTCTACCCCTAACCTGGATAGTACAGAATATGCTATCACCCCAGGTGTTCCCACCCTTATCGAGCTCCTCCCCATGCACCGTATTTATAATATCCGAGGGTATCTAAAAGTGTGATAAACATATCCTAATTGGGTGCGACCCACTTAGCCTTGTTGCGTCTCCCCTGATTCTCGGTCATTTCAGTTGATGAGGCTTGAGGCTACGATTACCTTTTTAAGGAATTTTCACTTGGAATGCTCATTGTCCTCCAATGACAATTGTTGAAAACATTCATCCATACAAGTCCATTCTAGGTCTGAACGAAACCGAAGGCACTATTCCTACTATATTCATTTTGGAATCATCCTCAGGATTAGTAGTGATTAGTCGTTGCACTTCAATGCTCCATATTCAGTTCTATGCTCTTGTCTTCACTTTGAAAATGTATTCGTTGCATCGAAGTGGTTTTCGGATAACTTATCTGATCCCGATCTCTTTGAAAATAGCATTTCATATTTCCGGTAAACTCAACCCTGGTTCTCTAGGAAATAAACAGACAAAAATAAGATCGAAGATCATCTCCTAACCATTAGCGGACGATTTCCTTATCATCGTCCTAGAAGAACGAAATGAGTTTATACGTACAGTATAACCCCTTCGATGGTAACTGTACCATATAATTCCCATGTTTCCCTTCGATATTTCCAAAGTTATGTTTTGGGTCCAGATTTGATAATCGGTTATTTAACTATCAAATAAACAATCATTCAACCAAAGATTTCATTTCCCACTGAAATCGCTAAGCCTTATTTAATTTAAATTTCAATAAATTAAATCTCTAAATCAAAAGTATATATTTATCTCATAGGAATAAGTATATTCACAAACCATTCCCTTCCATAATATTTTAAAACCTTTTTAAATAAATGTGGAAAGTACTCTACGGTATCAACCATGGGTTCCCAACTCAATGATTACGTCTCTACCTCAGAGAAATCCAAACTCAACTTAGGCACTCTTTGCCTCCATATTATGCCATGAAAGTATACCATTACTTTCCAAAAACTCTATTTTTAACAATTATCTCAAATAATACTTATAAAGTTTCTATATAAATTTTCCAAGTTTAATTTAGGAAAATACCCTTTTATAAAAATTTACTCTGTAATATATATATATATATATATATATTAAAACATCGTTAATATTTGAACAAATTATCTTGAAATAAAATACTTTAATACTAATTAATCCTTAAGTAATAATTAACTTTAAATAAATCACTATAAAATAACCTTATTTAATAATTAAATATACTTTAAACAATTTAAACAATTAAATAGCTTTGAAACAATAATTAAATACTTTTTAAATAACTTTTAAGAATAATAAAATAATTAACTTTAAATAAGTATCAAATAATTATTAATTATCTTTAAAATATCACTAATAAATAATAATCATCCTTTACATAACTTTGATTCAAAGATCAACGTCCAAATTTGGAAAAGAGGCTTATTAATTTCAATGGTACTTAATCAAGTTACCATCACTTTCATAACAATCCAGAATAACAGATTCAGATATTCACATCAATTCATTTTTAACAATTAATTTAACATCATATTGTCCAATATAATTATTAGGATAATAAAAAGATGTCCATACAAATATGATAGTAGAATAGGGTTTTAGTTTCTCCCAATCAGTGTCCAAAAACACACATATTAAAAAATAATAGTAGAATGGTGATTTATTCATCCAATAGGGGTCTAATTTAATACAATTAACGAAACGATGTTTTAGCATGCTAAACAGATGACAAATCATCATAACTAATTTAAATTAACTCATCATTATTTTTATCTGGAGAAATAACTTTAGTAGATAAGTCATATAAATTTTAACAACGATATTTGTTTTAAAACACTAATTAAAATCTATCCATTTTAAATTGCTTAAAATTTTCACTTACTTAAACTCAAAAACAAATACACGATGATGTAGTGTTTGTTGATACGAACCCAAAGCAACAAATTTCGTGTTAATTGAGTTTCGTATGAAGAAGTTATAGTATTTTAAAATTTTATTAAATATATATATATATATATATATATATATACAGTTTAAATCATCCTTAAGATAGTTACTTTCCTTCTCATACCCTTTCCCTTTGGGCCCAGCCCAATCCATACCCCATTATTTTCTTTATATATGTATGTATGTATGTATGTACGTATGTATGTATGCACACACGGGCTGAATTCCAAACCCATTCCCTCCTTCCCTTCTTCCTCACTTCTTCAAGTTCTAGTTCCAACCAAAACACAAAGACCCCAACTGATGCTTCACTTCTTCGACCCAACATGCTGCTTTTCCGATCCACATACAATCGCATACCACTCGAGACCCAATCCCAGATTTACGTACCCCATCAAGCAAGCTACGATTATCTTCTTTCACCTCGAACTCTCCCTTTGTGCACGCATCCCCATGTGTACGTGCACACACACTTCCTTTCACCAATAACCAAACCAACCTCACTCGCAAGTCCACCTTCCCTTGCTCGATCCTCCAGCACCCTCTTTGACCCATCTAACCTAGCAGAAACAAAAATGACTAATCACGCGAGCTATAGGCCTTACTCCAATGCCTCGCACCACCACTTCGATCAACAACTGGCCTCAGCTCCTACGCCATCACCTCTGCCATGTCATACACTACTCCCAAGCCAAGTGCGGCCACACTCGGTTTCCTCCTCATCCCGCTGCAACTCGCGTTTGCACGCACCTAGAAACCAACAGCAAAACTCTGAATTAGCTAGCCACGACAAATCAAAGCCTTAATCAAAAATGCACCACAGTGAATCTCTTTCCCTCATCATCATGCTCCTCCTCGACCAAGCCGTAAACCACCTAGACGATGCCATAGCCAGAAATAAATTTTTAAGTGAAAATTGATCATCTCAAAAACTCTTGAAATCCAACCCATTTAAAATTTTTATTTCTTTACTATAGTTCCTAGCTTCACTCAACAATCAAAATTCTATGCTTGATTTCTTTTTTTAAGCATGGTAAATTTTAACGAAATTTGGGTTGTTTACCGTTGTTTAACCATTTCCCATAATACAAAGTAAACGAGTTCCAAACTATTTTTAGCATGATCTTGATTCAAAAACAAACACTTTACCAGTTTACAATACTCACAAATTCGAATCGAGCAAGGAGATAATGATTTTTGAAAAACAAGGACACTTGATTTTTAGCTTTGTTAACATGGTAGAGTACTATTTTGACCTTTCAGGGTTTTCAAAATAAAATTTCTCACCTTAAACATGTTGAATTCTTTTGAATCTTCTGCTTAATCTTTAGTTTAGGATCTGAAATCTTGAAAATGTTGCTTTGCCTTTGAATTTTGAAGGAACAATGTGCTTCTCTTTTTTTCCTTTTTTTTCTTTTTACTGTTTTGTGTGTTGTAGAGCTTTGAGTTACAAGGTTTTGCCAACTGAAACCTACGCGCATACAAGCCTATATGTGTATACGTTTATACCCAAGAATGATGTAAACGTACTGTATTTTTTTTGGGGCTCAAAAGATTATGGCTGCTGTACAATTGTTTTTGATGGATTGAAATGAGGATTTGAGGTTTGAGACGAAATAATCTTTCAACCTTCATTTCTTTTGCACTGAGTTGAAAAGAGGTTGGGGTAATGTTTTAGTCTTTCACCTTTAGACAAGGGAAACATACACACACACACACACACACACACTTTTTTCCAATTTTCTTGTAGTATATTTTCTTTTATTTTTACTTGGACTTGGCAATACATATGTATGTTTTACTTTTCTACTTGTTTTACTTTGGTCTTTTATCCCTTTTATTACTTTTACTTTTATTTGATTCTAACAATGCTTATATACATATATATTGAAAAACAAGATGTAAAGTGGTTTTTAAATGAACAATTTAAGTGTTCATATTTATATATTCTATTTAAAATGTAAAAATAAGAGTTTGCTATTTAAAAATATATTACTCAAAACACTAAAAGTTTCGCTAGTCCTTTTTAAATAACATTTTTTAACACTTTTAAAAATAAAATTCTTATAAAAATGTTTTTAAATGATTTTATAAAATTTTCCATTTCTATCGTATAATAATTATCATATATATATATATATATATATATATTCTTTCATTTTTCACTGACCATTGCTTTATTTTTAATATACCATTTATATTTGTTTTTAAATACTATATTTTCCTTTTCAAACTTATATACATATATATGAAAAATCCAATTTAAAACTCTTCTTATTTAAAATACATTACATTTTTCATTAGTCGTTTCATTTCTATTTATAATATATTCTTATGATTTCATCTATATTTATTTGCTATGAATTTGTTTCCAAATTATACTGTTGTTCTGAATATATATATATATATATATATATATATATATGTGTGTACGAAATTCCCAATAAATCAATTTTCTATTTTATAAATAAAATCTGGAAATTCAAAACATTATCCTGGTTTAAAAACTACATATTCTTATTAATTGTTATTTAACGTGGATTTTATTTTGATTCAAAGATCGTATTATTGAATATTAAAAATTAATATTCAAAACTCAAGGTGCTAAAAATTTTGGGTCGTTACATTCCTCCCCCTTAAAAGAATTTCGTCCTTGAAATTGCCGTAACATGGCTAGTAAACAAAAATAACCGAATTTTTTATTTATTAATGAATTAATAAACAACCATATCACACAAGTTTAATCATATATATTTATATTCCAAAATACCAGCCATACAGAGTATCAACTAAGATACTTTTACAACTACAGTCACCACATAAATATACACATATCCACGAGATATCTATAACCTCTAGGCAGTTATATGCACATACATAACACACAAAAGCATCTACTAAGATACTTCATTAATTTACAATCCAAACACACATCCGTGACGTCTATGGGCTATTGATAGGTTCAATTGGGTACACATTTCTAAGAGAACTACACCAACCCAAACTAACTTCACAGTGGACTCTCTCCATTGGAGTCCTCTATTTTCGGTCCTTCCATTTCCTTAATTTCAACATCACTATCTGGAATCCATACAATCTCCGGGCTTGGTTCCCTAGACATTAGCATCTTTGCCCTAGGCCATAAGTCACCCTCAGTTAGTCATCCCGTTCTGCAAGTGGCTCATTATCAATCTCGCCCATTTCCCAAATGATAACATCATCGTTTTCCGATTCAGCTCCTCTTCTATCTCATGTTCCTTTTCAACCTCTGTCTCGGACTCCTCTTCATATAACGATGGCTGCTCAATAGGTTCCATGATTTATGTAGCCACTTCCTTGCTGAAATACTGCCTAATCTTCATCCGCACTACTCGGACGACACTACAAGTCCTTTATAATTAATTAACACAACCTAAATGGGAATCTCATTCTTAGATTTACAGGAGCTTCACATATGCTAAGTAATAAATCCTCTTTTTAAGTTGCCACCATTTCAAAATTTTACTTTAAATAATACCATAATCATTGTTCCTCAAAAATTTGTTTAAAATAGTTTTTTGAAATCACTAGAGCTTTAATTTCTCAAATATATCTTTTTATAATTCAATATTATAAAATTAGCTTTTATATATGAAAAATCTTCCTAAAATACTCATCTTAAAATATTTTAAATTCCTTTTAGTAAACAAAAATTTACTCAAAAATCAAATTTTTCTCAAGGTTTCTATCTACAAGAACTAGATTCTAAAGGAATACCCAAGTCAAAAGGACGGGCAATAAAGGATACTCAAAACAAGATGGTTATGACCAATCAAATCCTAGATGAATGATAGGATATGATCATCATTTATCAAATAACACCTCAAAATACTATATATTTTGAAAATCATTACCTTTTTAAGGAATTTTCACTTAGAATACACATTATCCTCCAATGACAATGTGTTCAAAACATTCATCCATACAAGTCTGTTCTGGGTCTGAACGAAACCGAAGGCACTATCGCCACTACATCCATTTTGGATTCATCCTCAGGATTAGTAGTGATCAGCTCTTGCACTTCAATGCTCCATCTTCGATTCCATGTTCTTGTCTTCACTTCGAAAATGTATTCGTTGGATCGAAGTGGTTTTGGATAACTTATCCGATCTCGGTCTCTTCAAAAACAACGTTCGATATTTCCAGTAAACTCAACCCCGTTTCTTTAGGAAATAAATAGACAAAAATAAGAGCGGAGATCATCTCCTAACTGTTAGTGGGCGGATTTCCTTATCACCGTCCTAGAAGAACGAAACGAGTTTATACGTACAGTATAGTACCTTCGATGGTAACTGTACCATATAATTCCAGTGTTTCTCCTAAATACTTTCAAAGTTATCTTTTGGGTCTAGATTTGATAGTCGGTTACTTAACTATCAAATAAACAATCATTCAACCAAAGATTTCATTTCCCACTGAAATCACCAAGCCTTATTCAATTTAAATTTCAATAAATTAAATCTCTAAATCAAAAGTATATAATTATCTCATAGGAATAAGTATATTCACAAATCATTCCCTTTAATAATATTTTTAAATAAATGTGGAAAGTACTCTGCGGTATTAACCATGGATTCGCAGCTAAATGATTACGTCTCTATCCTAAAGAAATCCAAACTTAACTTAGGCACTCTTTGCCTCTCGATTACGCCATGTAAGTATACCATTACTTTCCGAAAAATCTATTTTTAATAATTATCTTAAATAATATTTATAAAGTTTCTATATAAATTTTCCAAGTTTAATTTTGGAAAATACTCTTTTGTAAAAGTTTACTATATAATATTTGTTTTAAACATTATTAATATTTGAACAAATTATCTTGAAATAAAATACTTTCATACTAATTAATCCTTAAGTAATAATTAACTTTAAACAAATCACTATAAAATACCTTATTTAATGATTAAAAACAATTTGAACAATTAAACAGTTTTGAAACAATGATTAAATACTTTTTAAATAAACTTTCAAAAATAATCAAATAATTAACTTTAAATCAGTATCAAATAGTTATTGATTATCTTTGAAATATCATTAATCCTTTAATAACTTTGATTCAAAAATCAACTTCCAAATTTAGAAAAGAGGCTGATTAATTTCAATGGTACTTAATCAAGTTACCACCAATTTCATAACGATCCAGAATAACAGATTCAGATGTTCACATCAATTCATTTTTAACAATTAATTCAACATCATATTGTCCAATATAATTATCAGGATAATAAAAAGATGTCCATACAAACATGATAGCAGAACAGTGTTTTAGTGTCTGATAATCAATGTCCAAAAGCATACATATTCAATAATAATGGCATAACGGTGACTTATTCTACCAACATGGGTCCAATTTAATACAATTAGTGAAACGGTGTTTTACCACGCTAAATAGATGACAAATCATTGTAATTAATTTAAAGTAACTTGTCGTTATTTTTATCTGGGGAAATAACTTCAATAGATAGGTCATACAAATTTTAACAACGATATTTGTTTTAAAACAGTAATTAAAATTTGTCCGTTTTAAATTGCTTAAAATTTTCACTTGCTTAAACTCGACAATGAATTACACAATGACAAAGTGTTTGTTGATACGAATCCGACGCAATAAGTATTGCATTAATCGGGTTTCGTATGAAGGAGTTATAGTATTTCAAATTTTTACTAAATATATATATATATATATATATATATATATATATATATATATAGTTCAAATCATTCTTGAGATAATTACTTCCCCTCCCATACCCTTTCCCTTTGGACCCAGCACAATCCATCCCCCCATTTTTTCTTTATATATATATATATATATATAGCCGAAACCCAAACCCGTTCCCCCTTCTCTTCTTCCTTACTTCTTCCAGTTCCCAGTTCCAACCAAAACACGAAGACCCCAACCGATGCTTCACTTCTTCGACCCAACATGTTGCTTCTCCGATCCACATACACTTGTATACCACTCGAGCCCAATCCCATATTTACGTACCCTATCAAGCAAGCTACGATCATCTTCTTCCACCTCGAAATCTCTTCTTGTGCATGCATCCCCGTGTGTATGTGCATACGCACTTCCTTTCACCGATCAACAAACAAACCTCACCCATAAGTCTACCTTCCCATGCTCGACCCCCCGGCACCCTCTCCGACCCCTTTGACCCAGCCAAAACAAAAATGACTGATCATGCGAGCTACATGCCTCACTCCAACGCCTCCCACCACCACTTCGATCGACAACTGGCCTCATCTCCTACATCATCACCTCCGCCATGTCGTACACTAAATCCAAGCCAATCATGGCCACTGTAACAGCCCGCATATTTTACGATTGAATTTTTAAAAATTTTATTTTAATATTTTATCGTTAGTCGGATTTTAGTCCGAAAAATTACTTTTTGCATACGGTCGAATTAGGACTCGGAACCACCTCCATTGGGTCCAAAACACGGTTTGTGATCTTTTTGAGTATAAACTTTGATATGTTTGGAGTTGGTGAAATTTTGTCACCTTTTCACTTTGGGCTTTGGGTTTGGTTTAGCCCATTAGCCTAATCTATTAATTCTAACTCAACCCCGTTCCCTTCATAACTTCACTTTCATTTCCTAACACTTAAGCCTCATCAAAAATGGAGGAAGGAATGGGAAATTTAAACTCCAAGCTCAAGTTCATTTGCAAATCCATCATCTAACTCCAAATTCAAAGAGAACCCATTGATTCTTCCTTGCTTTCAAGCTTCTTCTTCATTGATCTTGTGTAAGGGTAGCCGATAGGCGTAATCCCCTAACGTTCATGCTCGATAGATTGCAAATTAAGTGAGTTTTGAGCTTCAAAACCCTTAGGTCGCTCGGCCTGCATATGAAGGATTCTCGGCCTGCATTTAGGTCGTTCCTCCCCCGTAGATTGTTAGGTCGCTCGGCCTTAGGTCGTAAACATAGGTCGCTAGGTCGCACGGCCGTCTTCACTTCCTTAAGCCGCTCGACATTGGTTAGGTCGCGTCGTGCTAGGTCATTGCTCGGCCTTGTTTACCCCCTTAAGTCGTTAGGTCGCTCGGCCTTCCTTACCCTTAGGTCGTTCGGTCTGCACAGTATAAGCCCTCGGCCTACAACTAGCTCGCCTGCTCCTTAGGTCGTGACAAGTTAGGTCGTTCCCCCGTAGGTCGCTCGGCCATTTATGCCATTAGTGCATTAGGTCGCTCAGCCTTCTTCTGCTCCTTAGGTCGTGCCATGCTAGGTCGTCCCCACTTAAGTCGCTTGGCCTGCTTGCACTATTGAGTCGCACATTTGTTAGGTCGTGCTATACCTTAGGTCGCTTGGCCTGTTAGGTCGTTCCAACCCTTAAGTCGCTCGGCCTATTCTCCTCTTAGGTCGTTGCACCACATAGGTCGTTCGCTTTACTCTTCTCGCCTTGCAGTTGGTCGGCCCACCTTAGGTCGCAACCAACTTGGGTCGCGCCACACTTTGGGTCGTACCATGTTAGGTCGCTCGGCAGTTAGGTCGCATCACTCCCTTAAGTCGCTCGGCCTGCACTTATGCCGCTAAAACTTAGGTCGCTCAGCTGCTAGGTCGCGCCGTGTTGAGTCGCTAGGCTATTTCCATTTTGATGAATTTGGAATCAAATTCTTTGGATTTTTATTTACATTTTCGTATGTGAATTTTTGTGATTGATCGTTTCTACGATCATTTTTGTGATTTGTCATTTTAAAAATACACAAGCCTTTACCTCACTCGTACGAGAAATCTAATTAAACGGCTTCGTAAAACAAGTGGTATGAAACACTTGCGTTTACTTCGTCGGTTAATTCTTGGACTTGTTCGATTGAATCTTTTGTGACAATTTTCGAGTGGAAATCTACAATTTATTCGTAAATATTTAAGTTAAGCTAGTGGTTATGGGACATGAAGCTAAGCTTTTATATTTTCTAGCTTATTGTAATTGACACTTCGTGATGATCGTTGATGATCATTTTTGTGATTTAGACTAGCAAATGTGTGATGTCTCTTTGTCTACGAGGGAGACTAAACCCCGTTTCTGTGGAGCTTCAGCTCAATTTGGTGGGGTAGCGACCCATGGTCATCGGGCCGTTTTGTGGAGCTTCGGCTCAAAATTAATGGTTAGCAACCATGGAATAGCGTTCCATTTTGTGATACACGTGTTGGTGAGTTTTCATGCTCCCGTTTTGTGATAGGCCTCCCCCCTTTTTGTGATTTCTGGATTTCCATTGATGATTTCTAGAATTTGTGTTCCACCAATTTTCGTGATTTTCATTGATATGTGTTATCAATTTTTGTGCATTGGTGAATTTGTGTGTCATTAACTTTTGTGATTGGCATTGATATTATTGTCAATATTCATGGTTTTGGTGAATGAAAACATAGAGTATGGCATTCCTTTTGATCTTTGAGAAGATTCTTGTGATATTGATTAATCTCTTGTTGATTTTCAATTACTTATTTATCACAGCTTGGCATTGTGATTATTATACGTTTAGTCATATCTCTTATTCTATATCATTTCATCTGATATTTATTGCTAAACTGATCCGTTTATTATTTTCTTATTAAATAATACTCGGGTCAGACCGAGATGTTACAGGTGCTTCTGCTTGACTTCACATCTGGGATTATCACCCTGACTTTTGACTAACTACTTAGATTAGTAGTTTTTATTGTATACATTTGAGATATAGAATCATTGATGTATCCATATTCTTTTGTCTAGCACTTGTAGCTATTCTTTTGTGATATTGTGGATCTTGTTAGACCACTACTCTGATGTACACTTTCATGTGTTATATTCATATCTTTTTCCGCCTTTGTGATATGAATATCGGTGACTGATTTGTGTTATGTTTGTTTCCGAAGACATTATAGCCATTGTGTAGTAGCTTTGAGTTTGTATCGGTATGTCGGATTGTTATTCTATCTGACATACCTGTGCTCGCACAAAGCCATTTCACGGATGGTCGCTCCTCAACAACCTTATTCTCTGTGCTAGTTGACGGTATTACGCCGTAGTGTCCTTGGCTAGCGTGGGTATAGAGGTGGGGCGTCACGGCTTGGTATCAGAGCCAAACTTTGGAACAATGTAGAATAATCTAGCAAGGATCATCGTCCTAAGTCCATCTTAGGAATCGTGCTTTAGGATTTAATTCGAGTCTTCGTACCGATTAATCCTATTTTCTTTATGATTCCTTGTTTATCTATCAAGAATGCTTGATATTCATTTGGTGAATAACCTCATCCTTCTTCTTTCTTTCTTTCAAAGGAAGAGAAATGGTTAGACCTGGCCGTCCCAACGCCGGTCAATCTCGTGCTACTCCCCAAGATGGAGTATTTATGTCTGCCCAGCAACTTCTTGTTCTCGTAAGGAATGCTCAAGCAGCCGGATCTAATCTGGAGTCTACTCACCCTAGGTCTGGATTTGCACATTTGTGCAGCGATTATACCAATTTGGGTGGGAAGCCATTCAAAGGTTTTGAAACTGTTATTGAAGTCCAGGCTTGGCTGAGATCGTGCGATCGAATCTTTTCTCGCATGAATCTTATCGATCTTCACTGTATTCAGGTAGCCTCTAGTATGCTCCAAGAAAGAGAAATAGATTGGTATGAGCTTCTGATTTCTAAAATAGTAGAAGTGGATCTTACTTGGGAGAAATTCCGGGAACGCTTCGAGTTAAAATTCGTGCCAGAAGCTGAGTAGGTGACTTTGGCTCGCCGTTTTATAGACCTTGTTCAAGGTGAATCTTCTGTGGCAGATTATGTCGCATCCTTCGAGTCACTTTCTAAATATGGGGTCGAGTACATAAACACCCCATTGAAGAAGAACCAAAGATTTGTCTATGGCTTGAATAAAAATCTCAAGAAGCCATTACTACTAAAGTTAGAAGTTTCTTTTGATCAACTCGTTGATATCGCTCTTCGACTCGAGGAGGCAGATAAAGAGAGTGACGTTGAAGTTATGGGTGCCAAACCGAACTTCAAAAACAAGAAAAGGCCTAATAAGTTTAAAGGTCCTTATCCCAATAAGAAAGGGAAGCAAGTCTCTCCGGCAACTAAGACTTCTACCTCTAGTAGTGGGCAATGCTACAATTGTGGTTCTAAGGACCATTATGCGAATAAATGTTCAAAGCCCCGTGCTTGTCGCTATTGCAAAAGCCCAGATCATTATTTATCTTCTTGTCCCAAACTTCAAGGCAAGAAGGAGGGAAAGCTTAATGTTGCTCAAGCCCTTGACAACACATCTCGTGGTAAAGGTATTTCTCATTCCATCCTTGATGGCCTTATTTTATTTCGTGATCATCCTATTCGAGTTCTTTTTGATACGGGTGCGTCTCATTCTTTTATATCAAAAGAACTTGTTGATACTTTTTCTTTGGATGTTATGTGTTTGATGACTTCTCTGAGAATTGCTAATCCGGTTGGTGGATCCACAATAATCAGTTTATTGTGTAAAGATGTCGAGATTATTTTGTGTGATTTTTCTTTCCGAGCCGATTTGCATGTTATGTGCTATTTAGGCTTTGGAATGATTTTGGGAATGGATTGGCTTAACCGCTACGAAGCCCAAATCCTATATCCTGAGCGGACTATTCATCTTCGACATCCTCAATATGTTAAGCAGATTTCTATTAATCATAAAGGGTCAGATTCTAGCTTGGTCGCATCTTTATATTCTTTAGATCCTCATGACGACGATAATGATGATGAGGTAGATATTTTTTCTCTTATTCATGTTGTTTATGAATTTTCCAACATATTTGAGCCCGTTCTAGGACTACCACCTAAGCGAGCAATTGAGTTCAAAATTAATCTCATCCCTGGAGCTCAAGCCATCCCTCGTCCTTCTTATCGTATGTCCAATAAAGAAAATGAGGAGATGCGCAAACAATTATCCGAATTGGAGACGAAGCAATTTATTCGCTCTAGTTCCTCGCCTTGGGGAGCTTCAGCTATTTTTGTGAAGAAATCTGACCGTACACTTAGGCTTTGCGTTAACTACCGCAAGCTTAATGATCTTACTATCAAGAATAAATATCCTTTACCTCGAATTGATGATCTATTCGATCAACTTAGTGGTGCTAGAGTCTTTTCACAATTAGACTTAGCTACCGGTTTTCATCAGCTTCGTATTGCAGAGGATAGCATTCCTTTGACGTCGTTCCATACTCATTATAGATCTTATGAGTGGCTTGTTATGCCATTTGGTTTAACGAATGCTCCGGCTTATTTCGTTGACCTTATGAATAGAGTTTTTAAAGACTTCCTCGATCGGTTTGTCCTTATCTTTATTGATGATATTCTTATGTATTCAAAAACCGAGGAGGAGCATGAAAAACACCTTCAGATTGTGTTGGAAACTCTTAGGAGCAATCAATTAAAAGCAAAATTTTCTAAATGCCATTTTTGGCAATCTCGTGTGAAGTTTCTCGATCATATTATTTTCGAATCCGGAATTTTCATGGATCCTTTAAAGATTGAAGTGATTCAAAATTGGAAGAGACCGGAGAGTGTGACGGAGATTCGAAGTTTTCTTGGATTGGCAGGTTATTACCGCCGTTTCATAAAAGACTTTTCTAAAATTGCCGTGCCTCTTACTAGCTTAGCAAAAAAAGGTGTTAAATACATTTGGTCGGACAAATGTGAAGCTTCTTTTCAAAAATTAAAAGAACTCCTTTCTGATGCTCCTATTCTTGTTATTCCCGAGGGGAATCAAGATTTTATTGTTTATACCGATGCTAGTCGCGTTGGTTTGGGTGTCGTTCTTATGCAAAGAGAACGTGTTATTACTTATGCTTCTAGGCAATTGAAGCCAGCCGAGTCTAGGTATGCCACTCATGATTTAGAACTCGCAACTATTATTTTCGCCCTTCGTATTTGGCGTAATTATCTTTTGGGAGAGAAATTTGTTCTCTATACTGATCATAAATCTTTGAAGCATCTATTTTCTCAAAAGGAACTTAATTTGCATCAACAACGTTGGCTCAAATTTCTTGCAGCTTATGATCTTGATATTCTTTATACTCCCGGAAAGGGAAATCGTGTTGCAGATGCACTTATTCGTAAGCAACAAGCGTTTGTTTCTATGATGATATCCGAATGGAATGACCTCGGAATTCTATCCACTTGTGAGATTCGAGATCGTGTTTTTGATTTGTGTTCATCTCTTGTTTTATGTAGCCTTGAGGCCCATCATTCTCTTTTTGACCGCATTATTGAAGCTCAAAAGCTAGATCCCAAATGGGCTCTTCTTGGCCAAAATTTTAGGAATAAAATTGATATTGAAGGTTTGAAAGACTTTGATATTGATTCTCGTGGCGGTATTCGAAAATTTGGTAGACTTATCGTGCCAAATATTAATCATCTTCGTAAAGACATTTTAGAAGATTCTCATCGTTCTAAATTAACCATTCATCCTAGTAGTAGTAAAATATACGCGGATATGAAGCGACTTTATTATTGGGAGGGAATGAAATCTGATATTGCTAACTTTGTTAAGTATTGCATGACTTGCCAACTTGTCAAGGCCGAATACCAAAGGCCCGGTGGGTTATTGCAACCTTTAGAAATTAGAATTTGGAAGTGGTATCAAATTTTGCATGGATTTTATAGATGACCTTCCCCGTTCTCGTTCGGGTCATGATAGCTTATGGGTCATAGTTGATAGACTTACTAAATCCGCCCATTTTATTTCCGTTCGGTCCAATCGAACCGTTCCTCTCTTGGCCAAATTCTTTATTAAAGAAATTATAAAATTGCATGGAGTTCCTTCTTCTATTGTTAGTGATCGTGATCCATTGTTTACTAGTGGATTTTGGAAGAGTCTTCAAAAAGCTTTGGGAATGAAGCTTAATTTTAGCACTGCTTATCATCCCCAGTACGATGGAAAAACCGAGTGTGTGAAGCAAACTCTTGAAGATCTTCTTCGTGCATGTGTTCTTGATTTTGGTGGAAGTTGGAAAGATCGTATTTCTCTTGTTGAGTTTTCCTATAGTAATAACTTCCAATCTAGTATTGGTATGGCACCTTTTGAGGCACTCTATGGAAGGCTGTGACGACCCGGAATTTTCGAGCATTTAAATATGGATATTTAATTTATTTTAAATATTAAATAGGTTAATTTTTAACTTGAATTCAAATATCACTGATTATTGATAATTAAATTATTAAATTAAATAATTAGAAGTTGAGCTAAATGTTGAATCCGAAGTTTAAGCCTGTTAAAAATAATTTGAAGGCCTGTAAAATTCATATTGATAACACCAAAGTTAATAGAAGTTGTAAAATTGAAATTAACCGTGGTTTGTACAGTTTTAAAATTTTATAGTTTAAATTGAATTTAAAAATAGCCTTCCGAGGCGCAGTTTTGGAATCTGACGAAACCAGTTCCATTTGATCCTAATATTGAATTATTATCGGATTTCAAATTTCGTATTGATCGGAGTTGGTGTGTGCGCGTACGATAAGTAGACGCGTTGAAATCTATATCGAGTTTAATTTAAATTTATATTTATATTGGTCAACATCAGCCTACAATCTTTCCCATCATAACTTTTTCTTTTCACATTCGAAGTACTGTAGCCGACAATCTTCTGAAGCAAGCCGTTCCTCTTCGTTCTAGTATCTCACACAATCTTCTTCTTTTCATTTTGACTTTAAATCAGAAACAAAATCGAGAGCTTCAGAGAAAAATTAAATGGCCGAGCGATTTGTTTTTCTTCTAGTTAATCCAGTTCCCCTTTTCTGGAAATCACGGCCGCGGTTTCATTTCGATTAGCCCTCGTTTTCTTTTCGTTGATAATCACGAATGTCATCCTCTAAAAAAAAATGGCTTCCTCTTCTCTAAAAATGGCTTCAGTTCGGCCTCGTCTTCATCGAGAATGGAATCGCGATTGAGGAGGGATGCTCGAACGCGTGAGGCGACAGGTTGGAGGACCGAAGGCTGCGCGAGGGTAGGAAATCTTGTGGTGTTCGACGTTAGGGTTTCGTCGAGTTGCGTTCGTGCTCAGCAAGGTGGCGTCGAACTTAGGGTTCCGAGATTACTCGTGGGTGATGATGTGAGAGTGGCTTGAAGTTGGGGTTTTTGGTCTTCTCAGTAGATCGAGGCGGCGACAGCGTGTCGTAGGGAGGCTGGGCCGATGGGGCGATGTTCGTCCACGTCGTGGTTCATCCTATGTAAGCTCGAAGGTGGCAGTTAAGGGTAGCTATGGTGGTCGAGGGTGACGCCAGTTTGATGAGGCGATAGGGCTCGAGTGGGTGAAGGGTGATGAGCGTCAGTCGACCCTATTGGGCAAATTGCAGTAGAATTTTTAACTGAGGTATCTTTTTTATTTAATTCATATATGTATAGGCGTTGAGAAAATATTTACAGAAAAGAAATCTTAGTATATGAAATTTATATGCAGCTATGAATAAATATAACTTGTATGCTGTAACATACTAAGGTAAATGGAAGTTTTATATAAATGGGCAGAGGAAAGAATTTTGAAAAAAAAATAAATGTACATCTATATATTACAGAAGAAAGATTTCTCATAGTAAAGAAATCTCTGTACTTTCTTTTACAGAGAAGGGAATATTTTAAATTAAAGATTAATTGAATCATTAGTTTTAATTAAATTTATTAAATAGGGACGAATTGGTTAATTTATTAAATAAACTTATTTAGCTATTTAGTTACTAAAAATAATTTACTAAAAGGAAATTTTTTTAAAATCAAAATTTATTAGTTGAAACCTAAATTCTTAGTCGAATTAATAAATGAAAATTTACTTGTTCGATTTTATACGAATATTAATAAATTATCTAATATTTATTCAAGGTCAGGTCTGAAAGGAAACAGGCTGGTTAGATTGGATTGCCAAACGAAAATCGAAGGTGAGTTAATCTCACTCAGTTAAATTTAAATTTAAATAATCAAATTTAAATAATTGTTTGAATGGTTGGTTTGATTGCTGGGTTATATAGTAGTATACACTACACCTTAAAATGATTGATTTCCCTCATTTTTGTTGTGAAGATATCTTATATTGTGCTAATGTCTGTGGATGCAGGGAAAACAGGTTGGAGGGATCCAACTGGACCCCTCAACATTTATTTAAATTATTTAATACCTTATGTTGTGATTATCCAATATTCTATGATGAATTATATTGAAATGTTGAATGCTATGGTTTAATTGGATGTAATTTGGTATAATGAATTACCAAAAATATATAAATTGGAGTTTGGAAAGATAATAAAAGAAGTGAAACTGTAAGTAAATAATTATAGAAATTTTAATAAATTTAAGAATGTATTGGAAAAGAAATAAAGTGACTTTAAAATTTCTAATAAGTAAATCTTGAGTATAGAAAGGAAATTTGAATAAACAGAAAGTTAATGAATTTTAAACTTTAGTGTTATTAATTAATAGAACAAAGCTTTTCTTGAATTTAAGATTTAAACTATGGAAATGAATAAAGAAGAAACTGGGAAAAGCTGAAATTTGCATATTTCAGTTAAAAGATTCAAAATCAAATGGAAAATAATAACAATAATAAATTAAGTGTATAATTAATGAATTCTGAAATAAATTGAGTAATTAAAGAAACTTATTTCAAATGGAATAAATTGGGAATCAATTTGGAAAACTGATTCAATTGATTAAAGTTGGAAATTCTCCCTGAATAACCAAGAACGTTTTTTTAGTAATTTTAAATATAAGTTAATAGTTTTAAAATTGATTTTAAAAAGGTATGTTTTGAAAAATTATTATTTCTAATATTTTAAGTCTAAAGTAAGTATTTCCTTTTAATTTATTATAGTAGTAATTATTTAAAAAGTGATTGGATGTTTTGTTTTGCAAAAGTGGAAATCTAGTTTTTACATTTATTTAGTAATTTTATTTTTCAAATATTCATATAGTATGTATTTTTAACAAACTATTAAAATAGTTTTAATTTAAATGTTTTAAAAGTATATATTTGAAAGTAAAGTGTTTTTTAAATTATTATTAAAATCTAGCTTTGTGCTTGGTAATTTCAGAGGAGATAGAAAATATTTGGGAAAGTTTATTCTGAAAAGAAAGATGGTTTTGAAAACTGTTTTCAAAGGGTTGAAAATAGAAAATATATCTTGGGAAGATATTTTGAGGTTTATAAATAATTTGGGAAATTATTTATTGTGTGATGGATGTTGTGAATATTAATTGATAGTTAAATAACCGACTATCAATATTGGCCAGCTGCGTTGATCGTTTCGAAGAGACCGGGATCGAGATTTATTTCTCGAAAACCACTTCGATCCGGTTTGTACGTTTCGTGCGAAAAACGTGTTCGGAGTCGAAGATAGAGCAGTGAAGTGCAAGGGCTAGTCTCTACTAATCCTGAGGATATTTCCAAAATGGATGTAGTAGGAATAGTGCCTTCGGTTCCGTTCGACCCGGGACGGACTTGTATGGACGAATGCTTGCGAAACATCGTCAGGTGGGCGATGGGCATTCTAAGTGAAACGTTCTAAAAGGTAACGCTTAGCCTCAAGCCTCATCAAATGGGAATGACTGAAAATCAGGGGATATGCAGCAAGGTTAGGCGGGTAGCACCCAAGCAGGGTGAGGTCATTCCAGTCTAGATGTCCCTTTTATTTTTCGGCTTAGTGGTGCGGTTGTTGATCCCAACCGCGGGGTGATCTCACTCGGGACTGTCCAGTAAGGGATGGTTCCGGCCTTGTGTTGCAGGGGATGAAGGGAGTAATCCTCGGTATGGTACCCCAGTGCCTAGTCATTAGTTGGAAATCCATTCTCCCTACGAGCCTTGTACGAGTTTTGTTTGTATTACCCACTCTTGTGGCTAGTAGCTGGAATTTAATAATGTAACAATTTCGGCTATTTTATAAGTACTTGTATATTGACCCTATTATAATATATCAGAGGATTTCTATAAAAAAAATTTTTAGCTATCGTAAGGTAAAAACCCGACATGTTTATTTGTGGCGTGGTCTTACGAGATGCTTTTGTTTTCAAAGGATTTTTGAAACTTTAATAATCAATTGGGTGTGATTTTCTCACGCTGGTAATCCAGACTGACTCGGGTGTTATTTAACTGTAATGCTCGGGTCAGACCGAGTATTATAGGATACAGGATATGATGCTGTGGAGCTCAGGAGACGAGCTGGAGGACGAAACGTACTCTCGTACTTGTATATTTATATACGTATTCCGCTGTGTTGAGTTGTTGTGTACCCATTTTATGATATTGATGTTGAGTTGTGACTGATGTATTCTGATGATGTAATGTATGTAAACAGATATATTTGATTTTGAGTAAAGATTATTTACTATCTATTATATTTTATTCCGTTGCGATGGTTAGATTCTGATGTTGATTTTGTTTTCTCTTCTTCTACCTCTTCTTCTTAAACCCAAATGGTTCGTATTTCTGTGCAACTTGAGTTAATTGTTGTAGAATAGTGTTGACTCAAGGGGTACGGATTTGCGGGTCGTTACAAAGGCCATGCCGATCTCCTTCTTGTTGGCTTGAGACCGGTGAGAAGCTGGTTTTAGGTCCAGATTTTATTCGTGATTCCATAGAGAAGATTGACCTTATTCGTCATAGGATGAAAGAAGCCCAGAGTAGACAAAAATCCTATGCCGATAACCGGAGAAGGAAATTAGAATTTTTTGTGGGAGATCTTGTGTTTATCCGTGTTTCACCTATGAAGGGTGTTGTACGTTTCAGTCGATCGGGAAAATTAGCGCCTTGATATATTGGGCCATTTCCTATCACCGAACGTATTGGTTCTGTGGCTTATCGCCTTTTATTACCGGTTCAGTTTTCTGCTATTCATGACGTGTTTCACATTTCTCAATTACGGAAATGCCTTCGAGATTTCGATTCTATTCTTGAGCCCGATGTTGTGGAAGAAATTGAAGTTTTACCTAATTTAACTTATGAGCAACATCCTATTCGTATTATTGCTTCGGAGGTCAAGCGCCTTCGAAATAAAGATGTTCCGCTTGTTAAAGTCCTATGGTCCTCAAATCCTAAGGATTGCTCTTGGGAATCTAGAGAGTTCATCGAGCGTACACATCCGGACTTAGTTTCCCGTGCTCTTTGAGGTGAATTTCTTATTTCAAATTTCTTTTGTGTTGATATGCTTTCATGGTTGTTACCTGGTATTTTCTTCTTAAATATTGCGAGGACGCAATTTCTTTAAGGAGGAGAGTCTGTAACAACCCGCATATTTTATGATTGAATATTTAAATATTTTATTTAAATATTTTATCGTTAGTCGGATTTTAGTCCGAAAAATTACTTTTTGCATACGGTCGAATTAGGACTCGGAACCACCTCCATTGGGTCCAAAACACGGTTTGTGATCTTTTTGAGTATAAACTTTGATATGTTTGGAGTTGGTGAAATTTTGTCACCTTTTCACTTTGGGCTTTGGGTTTGGTTTAGCCCATTAGCCTAATCTATTAATTCTAACTCAACCCCGTTCCCTTCATAACTTCACTTTCATTTCCTAACACTTAAGCCTCATCAAAAATGGAGGAAGGAATGGGAAATTTAAACTCCAAGCTCAAGTTCATTTGCAAATCCATCATCTAACTCCAAATTCAAAGAGAACCCATTGATTCTTCCTTGCTTTCAAGCTTCTTCTTCATTGATCTTGTGTAAAGGTGAGATTTTTATCTCACATCTTTATCTATAACTATCTTTGATTGTTAGGTATGAATTCCTAACACTTATTCATGTGCATTTGCTATTGATTTGGATTGAATTGGTGAAAATCCTAATTTTTAGTGTTTTGGGTTCAAATCTTTAAAAATCAAATCTTTGATGTTTGAACACGTTTTTGGTGATGAATCGAGGAGCCAATAGGACCGGTTAGCCGATAGGCCTAATCCCCTAGCGTTCGTGCTCGATAGATTGCAAATTGAGTGAGTTTTGAGCTTCAAAACCCTTAGGTCGCTCGGCCTGCATATGAAGGATTCTCGGCCTGCATTTAGGTCGTTCCTCCCCCATAGGTCGTTAGGTCGCTCGGCCTTAGGCCGTAAACATAGGTCGCTAGGTCGCTCGGCCGTCTTCACTTCCTTAAGTCGCTCGACATTGGTTAGGTCGCGTCGTGCTAGGTCGTTGCTCGACCTTGTTTACCCCGTTAAGTCGTTAGGTCGCTCGGCCTTCCTTACCCTTAGTTCATTCGGTCTGCACTGTATAAGGCCTCAGCCTACAACTAGCTCGCATGCTCCTTAGGTCGCGACAAGTTAGGTCGTTCCCCCATAGGTCGCTCGGCCATTTATGCCGTTAGTGCCTTAGGTCGCTCGGCCTTCTTCTGCTCCTTAGGTCGCGCCATGCTAGGTCGTCTCCACTTAAGTCGCTCGACTTGCTTGCACTATTGAGTCGCACATTTATTAGGTCACGCTATACCTTAGGTCGCTTGGCCTGTTAGGTCGTTCCAACCCTTAATTCGCTCGGCCTATTCTCCTCTTAGGTCGTTGCATCACATAGGTCGTTCGCTTTACTTTTCTTGCCTTGCAGTTGGTCGGCCCACCTTAGGTCGCAACCAACTTGGGTCGCGCCACACTTTGGGTCGTACCATGTTAGGTCGCTCGGCAGTTAGGTCGCACCACTCCCTTAAGTCGCTCGGCCTGCACTTATGCCGCTAAAACTTAGGTCGTTCAGCTGCTAGGTCGCGCCGTGTTGAGTCGCTAGGCTATTTCCATTTTGATGAATTTGGAATCAAATTCTTTGGATTTTTATTTACATCTTCATATGTGAATTTTTGTGATTGATCGTTTCTACGATCATTTTTGTGATTTGTCATTTTAAAAATACACAAGCCTTTACCTCACTCGTACGAGAAATCTAATTAAACGGCTTCGTAAAACAAGTGGTATGAAACACTTGCGTTTACTTCGTCGGTTAATTCTTGGACTTGTTCGATTGAATCTTTTGTGACAATTTTCGAGTGGAAATCTACAATTTATTCGTAAATATTTATGTTAAGCTAGTGGTTATGGGACATGAAGCTAAGCTTTTATATTTTCTAGCTTATTGTAATTGACACTTCGTGATGATCGTTGATGATCATTTTTGTGATTTAGACTAGCAAATGTGTGATGTCTCTTTGTCTACGAGGGAGACTAAACCCCGTTTCTGTGGAGCTTCAGCTCAATTTGGTGGGGTAGCGACCCATGGTCATCGGGCCGTTTTGTGGAGCCTCGGCTCAAAATTAATGGTTAGCAACCATGGAATAGCGTTCCATTTTGTGATACACGTGTTGGTGAGTTTTCATGCTCCCGTTTTGTGATAGGCCTCCCCCCTTTTTGTGATTTCTGGATTTCCATTGATGATTTCTAGAATTTGTGTTCCACCAATTTTCGTGATTTTCATTGATATGTGTTATCAATTTTTGTGCATTGGTGAATTTGTGTGTCATTAACTTTTGTGATTGGCATTGATATTATTGTCAATATTCATGGTTTTGGTGAATGAAAACATAGAGTATGGCATTCCTTTTGATCTTTGAGAAGATTCTTGTGATATTGATTAATCTCTTGTTGATTTTCAGTTACTTATTTATCACAGCTTGGCATTGTGATTATTATACGTTTAGTCATATCTCTTATTCTATATCATTTCATCTGATATTTATTGCTAAACTGATCCGTTTATTATTGTACTCGGGTCAGACCGAGATGTTACAGGTGCTTCTGCTTGACTTCACATCTGGGATTATCACCCTGACTTTTGACTAACTACTTAGATTAGTAGTTTTTATTGTATACATTTGAGATATAGACTCATTGATGTATCCATGTTCTTTTGTCTAGCACTTGTAGCTATTCTTTTGTGATATTGTGGATCTTGTTAGACCACTACTCTGATGTACACTTTCATGTGTTATATTCATATCTTTTTCCGCCTTTGTGATATGAATATCGGTGACTGATTTGTGTTATGTTTATTTCTATGTTTGTTTCCGAAGACATAATAGCCATTGTGTAGTAGCTTTGAGTTTGTATCGGTATGTCGGATTGTTATTCTATCTGACATACCTGTGCTCGCACAAAGCCATTTCACGGATGGTTGCTCCTCAACAGCCTTATTCTCCGTGCTAGTTGACGGCATTACACCGTAGTGTCCTTGGCTAGCGTGGGTATTGAGGTGGGGCGTCACAGCCACACTCGGTCACCTCCTCGTTCTTCGACAACCCGCATTCCCACGCAACCCAAAAACCAACCCCAAAACCCTAAATTAGCTAGCCACGACAAATCAAAGCCTTAGTCAAAAATTCGCCACGGTAGATCTCTTCCCCTCATCGTCACGCTCCTCCTCGACCAAGCTGCACACCCCCTCGATGACGCCATAGTCGGAAAAAAATTAAGTGAAAATTGATTATCTCCAAAACTCTTGAAATCCAAGCTATTTAAAATTGTAATTTCCTCACTAAAATTCCCAACTTCACTCAACAATCCAAATTTTATGCTTGATTTCTTTTTTTAAGTATGGTGAATTTTAACGAAATTTGGGTTGTTTACCATTGTTTAACCATTTCTCACAATATACAAAGTAAACGAGTTCCAAATTATTTTTAGCATGATCTTGATTCAAAAAAAAAACACTTTACCAGTTTACAATATTCATAAATCGAATTGAGCAAGGAGATAATGATTTTTGAAAAACAAGGACACTTGATTTTTAGCTTTGTTAACATGATAGAGTACTATTTTGACATTTCAAGGTTTTTAAAATAAAGTTTCTCACCTTAACATGTTGAATTCTTTTGAATCTTCTGCTTCATCTTTAGTTTAAGATCTGAAAGCTTGAAAATGTTGCTTTGCCTTTGAATTTGAAGGAACGGTGTGCTTTTTTTGTTGTTGTTTTGTGTTTTACAGTGCTTTGAGTTATAGGGTTTTGCCAACTGAAACATACACGCATACAAGCCTGTATGTGTATACATTTATACCCAAGAATGATGTAAACATACAGTATTTTTTTTTGAGGCTCAAAAGATTATAGCTGCTATACAATTGTTTTTAATGGATTGAAATGAGGATTTGAAGTTTGAGATGAAATAATCTTTCAACCTTCATTTCTTTTGCTTTGAGTTGAAAAGAGGTTGGGGTAACGTTTTAGTCTTTCCCATTTAGACCATGCAAATATATACACATATATATTTATTTTTTTCCATTTTTCTTGTAGTATATTTTCTTTTATTTTTACTTGGACTTGGCAATGCATATGTATGTTTTACTTTTCTACTTGATTTACTTTGGTCATTTATCCCTTTTATTACTTTTACATTCATTTGATTCAAATCATGCTTATATATATTTTGAAAAATAAGATGAAAAGTGGTTTTTAAATAAACAATTTAAGTCTTCATATATATATATAATAATATTTCTATTTAAAATGTAAAAACAAGAGTTTGCTATTTAAAAATATATTGCTCAAAACACTAAAAGTTTCGCTTTTCCTTTTTAAATAACATTTTGTTAACACTTCTAAAAAGAAAATTCTTATAAAAATGTTTTTAATGATTTTATAAAATTTCCTATTTCTATCATATAATAATTATCATATATATATATATATATCTTCTTTAATTTTTCACTGACCATTGCATATATTATGTTTAGTATACTATTTATATTTGTTTATAAATAATATATTTTCCTTTTCGAACTTACACACACACACACATTCTTCTCAACTAATATTTGTGTGTATACATATATAAGAAAAATCCAATTTTAAATTCTTCCTATTTAAAATACATTATATTTTTCATAAGTCATATCATTTCTATTTATAATATATTCTTATTATTTCATCTATTTATTTATTCTGAATTTGTTTCCAAATTATATGTAAATTCTGTTGTTCTGAATACACACACACAAAAGAAATTCCCAATAATTCATTTTTCTATTTATAAATAAAATCTGGAAATTCAAAACATTATCTTGTGAGAAATGCGGATTACGGATCTTAAGGCTAGAATTAACACTAAAGGGGGGGGGGTGAATAGTGTTTTAAGGAATTACTAAATCTTTTTGAGTTTATATTAATTTGAACACAAATGTATGCAATATTCAGACATAGATATGATCATAGAAACAAACACAAATGCAGAAATAAAGTTAAAGCAATAAAGGAAAGAACAGACTGGATTTTATATTGGTTTGGAGTTACCCTACCTCCAGTCTCGCCCACAAGTACAGATTTCCTTTCAAAAGCAATTGTACAATTACACCCTTGATTTCAAGGCCACAAGGTACACCACTCCATATTCACAATCCTCTGGGTAGAGATACTTGATTTCAGGGGCAACAAGTTCACCCAATTGATTTCCTAGGCTACAATCACACCTTTTCTCGCTTGATTGATTTCCAAGGCTACAATCACACCTTTTCTCACTTGATTGATTTCCAAGGCTACGATCGCACCTTTTCTCACTTGATTGGTTTCCAAGGCTACAATCACACCTTTTCTCACTTGATTAATTTCCAAGGCTACAATCACACCTTTTCTCGCTAAATTGATTACAAAGAAGTCTATAACTCTGAATAGCACTGAGATGTTGTTGAGATAGTGATAGAGAATCAAACCAGAAATGATGTAGTTAGATTCAACGTTGATTTCGACAAAATAATGGTAAGAATGTGTATAAAGAAATGTGGAAGAAGAAGAGGAGTGAAAACCAGAAAAATATGAGTGCAAATTCGTTCAAAACCACCCTATTTATAGTAGAACAACAGCTATGTCCATTCGTGAAAGGATATAACGAATGGGCACTTCCTTTGAAATTCAAAATTTTGAAATAAACTGCTACCTTGTCGACATGGTGTACTTGAGGATGTCGACATGCCAAAGGAAATTTTAGTGATTTGTTTCCTTTGAAAATAACTTCTATCTTGTATTAACACTATTTTAAACTTTATAAATATACTTAACTATAGTTAAAATACATAAGTAAATATAGAGAATAATATTTTGGTATATATATATATATATAATTTTACAATAATTTTATATTTAAATCTAAGTATAAATATTAAAAGTTAAATATGTTATTATTAAAAGACAGTTTAAAACTAAGGATAATTTGATTTCGAAAATAAAGATTATTTTTAGGCTAAAAGTATTTAAAACCAGGATAGATGTTTTTGATTCTTTTAAAAGGAAGGTTTTGAAATCATTTTGAAAACAAGATATAATTTTTAAAATCAGTTGAAATAGCGGATACAAAACAATGTTCCACTGGATTTTTCGTAGGTTCCATCCTACTTAGGGTTCCATCCCTTTAACAGGCCCGAATTGGATTCCATTCCACGAATAAATTGGATTTTAAGACGCCAGTGCTTTTCTAGGAGTTTTAACAAAATTCCTAATTAAATTACTTATTAGTGAAATCTTGAACTCTTGATAATCTTGATATTCATGAGTCTTCAATCTTAATATCTTGAATCTTTATACTGTACAGTCTTCATTCTTGGTACCTGCATGGTTAAATCCTGCATATACATATATATCTAAACTACAATGTTAGTATTTATATTTTATAATCTTATTCTAAGGTTGTTGTCATCAAAACCGTCATCTCCAGGACTAACAATCTCCTCCTTTTTGATGATGACAACCTTTGTTTATAAAATATTACTTCTATCCTAATAACTCCCCCTAAAACTAATAACTCCCCCTTAATCTATGCCTAACTATCCTATTTTATATTTCTCCCCCTTTGTCATCAACAAAAACCATCCAAAAACCATAAAACTATAAAACTCCCCCTTAAACTAATAATAGAACAAGTATAGTAAATGGAATGTGAAAGACATAAATATGTACAAGTATATTTCAGACAATCCAATCATGTCAAAAAAGTCAAACAAATCCATAAGGTCAAATAAACCAATCAAGTCAATTAAGTCAATCAGGTCAAACAAGTCAATCAAAACATACTAAGCAAATCAAAAACTAATAATTCTATACTATAAGACAATACTACAAACTCCCCCTAAATAAAATACACTTGTTATGTATACATGTATGCAATATGTAATTTGTAATGCAGTATGAAATGTATGACATATGCAATATAGCATGAGATGATATACAAAAAAAAGTGCAACTTGTGATGCAAGTGATTATGATATTTCATGCATTGTAATTTATGATGTAATATGCAATGAAATGTGATATGAAATAGACGCATAATGATATGTAATATGAAACAAAATGATAATGAAGTAAAATAATAATAATATGCAGAATGATATGATGATATATATACTACGGTAAGAGATATCCAGATTATAAGATTAACATGAATGATAAGTAATATCTAATTGACATGCATATATATATATATATGTATGTATGTATGTATGTATGTATGTATGTATGTATGTATGTATGTATGTATGTATGTATGTATATGTACGTATATATGTATATCTATGTGTGTATACATATGTCAAACTATTTATTATAAATCACTTCAACCAAACAAAGGTAATCCACACCAACTACTAAACTTAGGTTAAGCAAACTAATGAATGAGATTGAAAGAGAAGTAAAGACAAGAGTTTAAAGGTAAATAATGATATTAAAACTATAACATATTCATGAAAGGTAGTAATCAAACTCAATATCAAATTACTATGAAATATGGATTTAAAAAATTTAATACCCTCCTTGTTTTTTTAAAAAATTAAATTAATTTTTTAAGAATCCAAACTTCCATGTTTATAAGATACTTAACTTACTAGTTAAAACTTATATATTAAATTATTATTGATTAAAATATTTAGAAACTTGTTTAAACAACTTTTAAATTTAAAAATATCATAATGAAATATTTAATAAAATAATAAAGATTGAAAAGCTAAAATAAACATGTGTCATATTAAGGCTTCTTACATTAAAAAATTTAATTAATTATTAAAATATATTTAAGCATGAAATTAATTTTAAAATATTCTAATATAAGTTAGAAAATAACTCTAAAAAATAATAGAGAAAAATACTTAATTCAAATATTATTTTTACATAGTTTAAAGTTTCAAACAGAAAAGACAGCATTTACGGAATGCTGTAAAAAGTTTTTGCAGTAAAATATATTCAAAATATTTTAAACAGAAACCGCAGCATTTACCAAGTGCCGTGAAATGTTTCTAAAGCACTACAGTGTTTCAAAGCACAGAGATGCTATAAAAACGAATTTGCAGTACTTAAGAAACTTTCCAGAAGAAAAGACAACATTTCAGATATACTACCTATTGTTCTGGGCCTGATTTTAACATGATTTTGCACAAATTTTAAAACTAGATATTGATACGTAAATAATTGATTTTTTCTACTCAATTTTTTATAGTATTTAATTAACATAAAAAATAATGAGAAAACATGTGTAAAGACACTTGGCATTATGCATATAAAAATGCTTTTATACTTAGTATAGTTGTAGTAAATTAGTAGTAAGATTTTGTTTGAAAGGAAACACATTTTAGAAAACCTTTTTAAAAAAAATTAGACTGGTATATCGAAATTATACTATGGTGTGTCGATATATGGACCTAAACATCAAAAATTATAAAAGAGAAATTTCTATACCTAACTAAATGCATAAATATATATCCCTAAATTCAACAATAAAGATGAAATAATAGTAAAGCGTACCTCTTTTTGCACTCCATTTTTCTAACTTTATTGTTCTTCCATTGTCGTCAACCATGCATTTATATCTTTTAGAATTTAACGACGAGATCTGTTCTATTGCAACGGGCTTGTTTTTATGATCAGTGTAGTATATTTATTTGCTGAATTTGAAGATCGTATGAGAAAAATACAGATGATTTAGTAGATTGACCAATTTGGCGCCAAAACTTTGAATTTGAATTTTGAATGAATGGATACTTCAACCACTATAAATAGGTCCAACAGTCACCACTTTTCATAAAAGTTTATCTTCTTCTTCTTCTTCCCCTTTTTTATTTACCATCAAACTTGTAGAAGGCATATTTCCTTCTTTTCTTAACGGAATTGGATGAAACCAGCGACAAATCGAAAAGGAAGGCAAGGGCTACAATTCAGTAATAGTTTGGTGATGAATTTGGATAGTATTGTGGTGCAACAAGCCGAATAGTAAGAGAAATGTAGAAAATCCTGTATACATATTTTCAGTTTTGGATAGCCAACTTCAAACTGTCATATCTCACTCAATTTTGATCGTAATTTGATGATCCACCCATCAAAATGACCATGAGAACAAGAACTACTCTATGGCAAAGGAGGTGGTACAAAATAATCCAATATATGGATGCAAGTTGTAGAATACCGTTGACGGTTTTGCTTTCATTTTGCTCTTTGTTCACCAAAACTTCACTTGACCATAACTTGGTCATTTCTTAACGGATTCGCACGAAACCAGTAACATTGCGAAGCAGATGGAGAGAAGTACAGTGTCAAGTCAAGTTTTAGATGAGAACCAAAAGTTTTGTATTGATCTGGTACACATTTCATTGTCGATTGCCATTATATATCCATTTGTTCTTCTTGATCAATGAATGATTATCTGGTATCTTTTAACCAACGGTCATTAGACATGACTCTTCTTCTGCAAAACAACATAACTTTTTAAAGAATCAAATGACGTTTTGAAGTAGCTAAATATAATTTTAAACAACAATATCATGATGCTTCTGTGACATATTCATATGAAAATAGTGTTAATAATTTTATCAAAAAAATTTGCCATTTTAAAAATTTTCAAAATTCAGATTATGAGAACTTTGAAAACCTTGCTCTAATACCAAATGTGAGAAATGCAGATTACGGATCTTAAGGCTAGAATTAACACTAGAGGAAGGGGGTGAATAGTGTTTTAAGGAATTACTAAATCTTTTTGAGTTTATATTAATTTGAACGCAAATGTATGCAATATTCAGGCATAGATATGATCACAGAAACAAACACAAATGCAGAAATAAAGTAATAGCAATAAAAGAAAGAACGCACCGGATTTTATACTCGTTCAGAGTTAACCTACATCTAGTCCCACACACAAGTACAGATTTCCTTTCAAAAGAAATTGTACAATTACACCCTCGATTTCAAGACCACGAGGTACACCACTCCAGATTCACAACCCTCTAGGTAGAAATACTTGATTTCAAGGGCAACAAATTCACCCAGTTGATTTCATAGGGTACAATCACACCTTTTCTTGCTTGATTGATTTCCAAGGCTACAATCACACCTTTTCTCACTTGATTGATTTTCAAGGCTACAATCACACCTTTTTCACTAAATTGATTACAAAGAAGTCTATAACTCTGAATAGCACTGAGAACTTGTTGAGATAGTGATAGAGAACCAAACCAGAAATGATCTAGTTAGATTTAATGTTGATTTCGCAGAGTAATGGTAAGAATGTGTATAAAGAAATGTGGAAGAAGAAGAGGAGTGAAAATCAGAAAAATATGATTATAAATTCGTTCAAAACCACCCCTATTTATAATAGAACAGCAGCCATGTCCATGCGTGAAAGGATATGACAAATAGACACTTCCTTCGAAATTCAAATTTTTGAAATAAACTGCTACCATGTCGACATGGGGTACTTGAGGATGTCGACATGCTAAAGGAAATTTTGGTGATTTGTTTTTCTTTGAAAATAACTTCTATCTTGTATTAACACTATTCTAAACTTTATAAATATACTTAACTATAGTTAAAATACATAAGTAAATATAGAGAATAATATTTTGGTATATATATACACAGAATTTTACTATAATTTTATATTTAAATCTAAGTATAAATATTAAAAGTTAAATATGTTATTATTAAAAGATGGTTTAAAACTAAGGATAATTTGATTTTGAAAATAAAGATTATTTTGAGGCTAAAAGTATATAAAGCCAGGATAGATGTTTTTGATTCTTTTAAAAGGAAGGTTTTGAAATCATTTTGAAAACAAGATATAATTTTGTAAAATCATTTGAATAAAAGGTTAGCGGATACAAAACAATGTTCCACTAGATTTTTCGTAGGTACCATCCTACTTAGGGTTCCATCCCTTTAACAAGCTCGAAGTGGATTCCATTTCATGAATAAATTGGATTTTAAGATGCCAGTGCTTTTCTAGGAGTTTTAACAAAATTCCTAACTAAATTACTTATTATTGAAATCTTGAACTCTTGATAATACTCATGAGTCTTCAATCTTGATATCTTGAATCTCTATACTGTACAGTCTCCATTCTTGGTACATGCATGGTTAAATCCTGCATAAACATATATATCTAAACTACAATGTTAGTATTTAGATTTTATAATCTTATTCTAAGGTTGTTGTCATCAAAACCATCATCTCAAGGACTAACATATCTTGGTTTAAAAACTATATATTCTTACCAATTGTTATTTAATGGGGATTTTATTTTGATTAGAAGATCATATTATTGAATATTAAAAATTAATATTCAAAACTCAAGACGATAAAAATTCCCAGTCGTTACAATATTGAATAGATTTAGAGTGGGTTGACATTAATTTTACCCAATTTGTTGTTTAAACTAGTGATAAAAATATTGGTATAATATTTTATTGCTAATCGGGGTTTAAAATTATGACATTTAAGATAACCAAAAAAACTTAGAATGACTGAATGATTTTGTAGATTTGATCAATGGATTTACACTTGATTTATTAAATCAAGTGCCGTAATTATGAAAAATCTAATTTTGAGTAAATGGGGTATTTATAAAAATGCTTGTATAATTTTATAAAAATTGCATGATTGGGACCTACTGATTTAATTTGATAAATTATGTATATTATGGCTTATATGGATTTTGCAACGAATATAATATTTTATAAAACGATTTATGAATTTTTAAAATATTATGAGATGAAATATATTACTTAAATCGGTTTTAAATATATAATGATATTTTTATAAAATGGTTATGATTTTATAAAAATAGTATGGAAGTGTATATTTAATTAAATTTGTATAATTAAATAATGTTAAGCTTTTAAATGATTTATAAGCTTATGGTTGTTTTATAAAAAATATGATATGTTTACAAATAATATATTAACAGATGGATCATCTCATAAATTACCGTACGATATAATAAGATGATTAATGATTGAATTGTTATTTTCATGTCATTGTTTTTAATTGGTTGAATTGGCGGAATTGATTATAGATTTGAATTGCATGGTAAATAAATAGATTTTTTGATTGTTTGATTAGTTTGACTTTGAGATTGTAGAATAGTGGTTTTGGTTGTGTATTGACTTCGTGTGTGTAAATGGATACGAGATGTATTAATTAGTTTCTTATAGTTGGACTAGCTTTATATACCGACATATAGTGTGGGTTATATATGTCAATATTTGTTACAGTTCTGGTATGCCGACTTGTGAATACTGGAAGAGACATGAAATATTTTATAGACATTCATTAATATGCATTTTCAAGCATATATATAGTTCTGGTATGTCCGACTTGGGAATACTGGAGGAGGCATAAAATATTTTATAAATATCCATTGATATGCAGTTTTAAGCATATTTATACTTCTAGCATGTCCAACTTGGGAATACTGGAGGAGGCATGGAATATTTTATAGATATTTATTGATATGCGGTTTAAGCATATATATAGTTCTGGTATATCCGACTTGGGACTACTAGAAGAGGCACAGAGTATTTTGTATAAATATTCATTAATATGTGATTTCAAGCACGCGTGCATGCACGCGCGTGCACATACACAGGTATACATATATTCAGTATGTCCGACTTAGGACTACCGATTGGTGCAAGGGAATCTATAATACTTAGGGACGCATGACCAACATACATGGTTTCAGAGCAAGGAGGGGAGAGACTGGGACGCCGGTCTAGAGTAGGCCATATACTATTGCGTAGTACTCTTAGATGCTACGATGGGACCTACAGGCCAACTTCCTTTGAGGTGTTAGCTTTCAGAGGGGTCCACAATATTTTTGGGCTCTCGATAGGCCTCATATGTAGCTAATGGAAATTCATGATGATTTATCGATCCACACGGGAGCGACAATACTTCGGCATTGTTGACCCATGTGGGAAGGATGTATGCAAGGTTTATCATTTACATATGTTTTCGGTATGTCTGTATAGATAATCGGAAGTGATGGATGCTAGCACGGGAATCCATTTTACCTTTGGGACAACAGGACCTTTAGGCATGATCTCGAAGCAAGGGCGGAGAGAAGCTGGAATGCCAATCTAGAGTAGGTCATATACTGTTTCGTGGCACTCTTGGATGCTAAGACGGGACATATATGCCAACTTCTTTTAAGGTGTTGGTTTTTAGGGGAGTCCATAAGTTAGTTATAGCTCTCGATTCGTCTCGCTGGTAGCTAGTGGCAGTTCGAGATGGGTAACAATTATAGATATCCCTATTGTGTTAATAGAGATACTATTTAGTAGCATTGTTATATAGCCATATTCATTTTGCATTTCAGATGCTTGATGGGGATCATTGGATCCATTGGTGACTATAGTGGACCCCACCCACCAGCGATGATGGGTATAAACTTATTCTTCGGGTGTCTGCTATTGTTATGATTGTATATGTTATATTGTTTGGTTTATTACCATTATTGAACATCATGTGTTAGACTTATATAGGGAAGTTTATATTACTCCTACATTGGGACATTAGGTTACCCATATCATAGTATGTTGTTACATTTTAGTCATATTATTAGCTGTGCTGACTCATTGGTTGCAAGAGAAGATTATGGTATGATCCCCTACTTTTGAGTTCAATTTTACTTTACTTATTTAAGAGAAGTCCGGGTTATCCCTAAGCCATGTTTGTGGAGAGGACCGGCTGTACTCCACAAATCCCATATATATTTGTATATGGATTTGATATACAATACTTTGAGATTGTTCCCATCACATCAGGCTTTATGTCTGACTCGCCTTTTATCTTTGTCTGCTTATGTCATGACAACTCTAGGGTAATCGATTGAGTAGTTGGAGAGTCGGATGCTTTTATGGATATGATTTCAGGACAGCTGGAGCACTTTGGAGGCAAAGACGGTACCTTAGATATATACTTGATGTTGTAATAGTACGCAACAGATAAGCTATTTATATGTGGGACTTGTTGTATTCTGACTTTCTGTATTGATGTCCATGTGTCAATTACTTCCATCGGTGCAGTCTTTTCTATATTGTTTATTCTATTGCTTATGTATGTTCAGTATATTATCTATTATCATTTGTTTTGAGATTCTACCACTATGCCTAGCCGAGGTTGAATATTTTATTTTATTTTACCCCGACGGACTATCATTTGTGGTATTCTAGAGTCAGACGTTGTCTCTCAACATTGATTCAGGGTACTACAAAGGGCGAGTCATTCTGAAACCCTAGATTAGAGTACGAAACGATCTGGAGAGATCGTCCTCTTAACTTAAACGATAAATGATCCAGAGGGATCACACATTAAATTGAGTATAAAATGATTCGAAGGGATCGCACGTTAAATTAAGTATAAAATGATCTAGAGAGATCAAACCTTAGAACGAATGCAGATTTAATAAAAGGATTTGAACACCTTGTAATTGGAATAAAACAGATAAATTTTGGATGAACACGGGACGATCATGATATGTGATGCAACAACTCCGAATAAAATCGAAATGATAATGATGAATGAGCAGCACTTTAGCAAGAGCTGGAGTTCTTAGCTGCAACAGGTTTGGAATTACTTGCGATTTGTAAGAGAATCTAAAGGAACCAGAAGATTCACCAAGATTGTGATCAATGGAAGGCGAAGAGCTCAACTACCAAAGACTTATTATTGGAACTTGTTCTGGAGCAAAGAACACTTACATTCAAAAGGCATACTTGAGGGCAAGTGTTAATCTCCTTTTGAGCCAAAGTAGTTTTCAATTGGGCTTAGAAGATCAAAATAAGGATGATACACTTGAAAATTGGCTGTGCTTAGATGAAACAAGGAAATAGCTCGGGATTGTTTCACCTAAGAACGAGTTAGGAAAATAAGTCACACTGACTTATTTTATTCTGCCTATGGGTTATTTCTGCCATTTATTTCTCCACTCCAACTTCATATGAGTTATTATCTACCTCTTTCATATGTGACTAAGTGAGTTTCAAGAGTTTTGGGATGATCAATTCCAAGAGTTGATGAAATGACAACTAAAACGATAGAATAAACCAAGTAATGGAGGAACGATAACTCAAATCGACCGACAATTGATGAAAACAGCATGGGGCATATCGATATGAAGTAAGAAAGAGGATGCAAGAGAGTTGGAGTTACTTCCAACTAAGGAAATAACTCGGTACCGAGTTATTAGAATAGTTTTGGGGGATATTGTGACTTTTCGTGTGATTTTGGGCTGATGTTTAGGCTCTGCTTGTTAATACCTCATATATTGATTTTGATGACAAAAACTATATAAATATAACTACTAAAATTTCTCCAAGTTGTGCTATACTTTCAAATATATTATGGAGACATTTACATAGATAAATAAGAACTCAATCGAAGAAAATGAATTATATATAAAGATTAATCAAAGCAAATAAAATAACAAAAATGATTAAAGAAGAAATGCAAATGCTAAAACAACTGAGGTATTTGAAGCGATGATCAGTTGGTTGAGCCTTAGAATCCTTTGTTAAAGACACAATGGAAATAATACTTGAAGATCATCAACCATTAACCTCAATGAATCACAAAAAATCCACAAATGTGAGGTACTTTGAAATCTGAAAACCCGCAACACTTTATTGATGTTGCTTTTCTTTTTTAAACACCATATGTCGACATGCCTCCTCTATGTATGTTGACATACATGCCATTTTTCTGTTTTCTAAAATTCAAATCAAGGGATTTCCCCCCACCTCTTCACCAAAAGACATGTCTCTTCAACCACTATCTAAAAGCTCTGGAAAAAGAATTTTTACATCAATAATTCTCATTCTCTTACTCTTTCATCTCCATATGTTTATGAGAGAAATCCGTCGAATACTCATCCATTCTTTTTGCAAATCCATACTATTTCATTCCAATTCTTCAAGGATTTTCAAACCACACAATATCAGAGAGTTTGCACTCGAATTCATATCATTCTCTCTTTGATTTCATCCTTCTCCTCAATAATTCAAATATATATAGCCATCGGAAGTCTATAGGATCATTATATCGGATCTGCAAGAATCTATATTGAAGATACGACTACTTGCCATACTGTATTATTATTTATACAGAGAAGAGGGTGTTCTTGTAGCCCATAAATCAAGAGGGTGCATCTTGTAGCATGAGATATCCAAATTGTAAAGGTGTTCTTGCCACCCGTGGAAAGCAAGCAGTGATAGTGAATTCTATATGGTGCAGTATAGGACTGGATGTAGGACTGGTCAACGCAAACCAATAGAAAAATTCTTGGTGTTATTTACTTTACTGCATTTTACTTTATTACTTACTTGTCCTGTGATTATTGATTTCTATTTGCAATTTGAATATATAGAGTTTTAAATTCATAAGTAAGTTTTAAATATTTAAAATACACACTTTAGCACTTCTAGTGGTTAAATAGCCTTAAGATCCATTCCACACGGTGCTGTAGACATCCCATTCATCCACAACTGCTGCAAGCGGGCTTCTGACGCCATATCTTTATTTCTCTGTAAATACCCGTTTACCTACAACCATAAGGGGATTTTATCTCTAGGCCATTGGAGACTTCTTCTTCACTCCTATCCTTTACTTTAAAGATTCATAAATAATTATTAATTATAGAATTAAACTTTTGTATTTTTCCAGCAATAAGTACACTTATAGCACTTATTAAAAATATGAAGAAGCCCTTAGTATGTATTCAAAGTTGACTTTAAAAATCATCGAACACAAGGCATTTTCAAAGTGTGTCCATAGTGATCTTTCCGCTTCTAACTTTCACAATGCCATTTCAAAATTTCTATAATCTCCAAAACCAATACCTTTATGTCAAACACACTAAATATGTGTCGAGAACAACCAAATATATACTTTTACAATATATTCACATTTTAACCAATTTAACATATGTTAAATACAAGGGATTTCAAACTGCATTTATATCGAGTATTTTGCTCCAACCATTTACAACACACATTAACTTTCCACTGAACATTATCAACATGTAAATAACAAGTGATGACCAAGATACATGTTTTATAGAGCTATAAGAGAGATTATACTACATATAATGTTGTCACTTGCTTTATAAAACAAGGATGAGTCCAAAGTAATAACTTGCATTGTTATCTATTTTAGTTTATATTTTCAACACAACAAATACACACACAATATATACAAATAAAATGGTAGTTACTCACCAAGCCCAAGCTAAACCAAGACGTAGATAATCTCACTATAAGTGAAATGCTGAAGACGACGCCTCGACTGGACCTTATATGCAAGAGATACATATTTTATAAGAATTGTAGTTATAAACTTTATTTAATTAACCTAATTAATTAATAATTACCTTATTTACCCTTATATCCTTCTTCCCCAATTTATCGTACCACCTGTGCATAATATTTTGTACATGAACCCAATGCCAAAAACTTATTTCCTCAATTCCTCCTTTGTTTCTCAACAAATTGACTAACGGACTTCGCCACTGTGTCATACTCACTCCACTTCACAGCCGACCTCACCATGTCAAGCTCGATTCCTTCCTCTAAAATTTGACCTAATGTGCTCTCCTCGACCCTCTGATGTTGCATTTTTACCTAGCTTGCATGAGCTCCTCCGACCAACACCAAACTACTCCCTTTCGAACCAATTACACAATGGTGGTCTCTGTTCCTCCAACCACGGCTCCTAGCACCACATACCTAAAACCCAAATTATGGAGACTAAAAGTCGACTTCGGCCATCATCATCGCATACCCAATGATACATAGGGATTTGAAGCCCATACCTCTACGAGTCCAACAGATCTAATATGTCAGCTTCTCCCATCATTTGCAGCTTTAGATTTAATTCAAACTGAGGAGGCGACTACTTTCTTTTTTCGTTGACAAGAGATGAAGGAAAAAAGAAAAGTGAAGAGAGTAAGAGAGTGTGAACATGAGGGGGTTATTTATAATAAAATATATATTATATTTAATTTTCTTAAATAAGTCATCATCCGTTCCGAGCTCGTACGATCACATAGTACATTCGATCATCAAAAAACTCGTCGGTGCACATCAGCTCATTATTCCGGTCCCGATGACACTTGTTTTGTCATAATTTGAAGTGCTCCAGGATGATAATTTCATGCATTTTGAGGCCGTTTATCCGTAAAACGATTTTCTATCGCATTATTATATTTCTTTAAACCATTTATTTTTGTAAACATTTTTCTAAAACAAGTTTACCACTATTAGTTATTATTTAAAAGGGGGTTGCAAGGCTATAAAATCACATTTATTCATAATAAATCCAAGACTTAAATGTTTATATAATTCAGATATTCAAATACAAAGTGTTAGAAATTCTGAGTCCACAGTTCACAGTTGCTAAATTAAAAATTCACAAGTTGATCGAGTCAACAATATCAGGCTAAAGCAATAATATATCATGAATGAACAAGTCAATAACCTTAAAATGTAAAGACCTAAGGATCGATCAAAAATCAATAGCCAAGATCAAAAGAAAAACTCATGAATTGAAATATTCAAATAAATAATCTCAAATTATATGAAACTTTGGAAGATTTTTGTTCAAATCTTCCTCTATATAAACTATATCATCATCGCCAACTCATAAAAGTCGAGTTGAAATTAGTAAATCAGAAAATGAAAATCATACCAAATTATTAACTACAAAAGTTTTGAGACCAAGGAAGCAACCAAAGTCATGAATTTCCAGGCAATGAAGTGAACGATTGACAAGGAGATAAAAGCGAGATTTCATCAATCGATTATGAAATCGATGACTTTCAGAAATCAAATGAAGAAACGCTAAAATACAATAAGGTATTTTCTTTGTAAATGAAGATGCGAATAAGTTAAATCAAATAGAAGAACGTATTTTGTTTAGGGCTGAACCTCTTTTAAATTTATATATTATATATGAGGGTTTCCATTTTTTACTTTATTGTATTTTACTTTTTAATTTTAAAACTCTTGTTTTTTTAACTAGGATTGATCTACGGTGTGTAGTTTGGAAAATTCTTAACTCAAGGATAGAGTTGAGCATGGTTTCTAGTCTTAGGATTAGAATAATCAGGTTAGCGATAGTCGCAAGTTTGCAGGGTATTTGTAAGTGGCCAATTGTTTAGTCTTAATAGAAATCTTAGAGGAATCAGTAGTCAGGTTTTGTCGAAGCTGGGTAAATTTATGTATTGCTCTTATTATTGCATTTTTCTGATATTATCCATGCAGCGATTTTCATTATTCTCGTAAATTAATAATAAACCCAATTCATCCCCCTCTAGGGTTAATTTGATCCTGCAAGTGGTATGAGAGCTAAGTAGTCAAATTCACCTTTTTTAGCTATGGGTAATTTTAACAATGTTTTTTCTAAAGGATAATCTATAGCTGGGCCATCCATGTTTAACGGTACTGATTATTTGTTTTGGAAAACTAGGATGAAATTTTTTCTAGATACTATCGGAGCATGGGATATAGTTGAAAATGGTTATAGCCTTCCTATGGTAAGTATAGATGCTCATGAAGTTCCTAAGCCTAAAGACAAGGGGATGCAAACGAGCTTAGTCTGTATCGTTCAAAGGCTAAAGCTATGAATTATATTATCCATGCCTTAGATAAAATAAATATAATAGTGTTTCTCATTGTGTAACCACATAGGAAGTTTGGCTTACGCTTGTGAAGACTCATGAAGGTACATCGTAGGTCAAGAGATCTCATTTAGCCATATTCAACAATAAACAAGAGAATTTCGTAATGGCAAAAGATGAAAATGTAAAGGAGGTGTATGAACGATTTTCAAATATAGTATAAAATCCAAAATGCTAGGAAAAGTTACATAGAATTGGAGGTGGTCCAAAAAATTCTAGAATCCCCCAAGAAGTTTTAAAGTAAAAGTGATGGCAATACCGGAATCTAAAGACTTGAAACAACTTAAGTGAAATGAACTAATAGGAAATCTTATCGCTTATGAGGTGGATCTTAAAGTCAGGGAAGAATGTGAAAGTGGAGATCCGAAAAAGAAATTAGTTTCCCTAAAAAGTACAATCAATAATGAGGAAGAAGTTGACGCTGCAGTTGAGCGAGCACTGTTGATGAAGTGATTCAAAACTCGGACCAAAGATCATGGAAATCCAACAATAAACCAACAAATAAAAACCAGCATTAACAAAGTTTTGGATAATTCTGAGGAATAGATGTAAGAAGCCAGGTCACCTCAAACCAAACTTCCCGCCGAATGGACTCGACAAAGAAAGGAAGAAGAAGAGAAGGAGTTTCATGGCCTTGGGATAAGAGTGAAGACAAAGAAGAGGAAACACTGATAATGAGAAAGAAGAGAAAATTTTGTGTTTGATGGTAGAATCAAGTGACAGCGACGATGAGCCTAATAAGGTAGCACACTTATGTCATTCAGATATATTTTGGTATATCATGAGTTAAACTCAACCATTGATAGACTTCAAATAAGATATAATAAACAAGAATCTAATAAAAATAGTCCACTTGGTATAAATAATGAGTTAGAATTGATGATTGAAAACATTATAAAATTTTACTCAAAACATGAGAAGTGTCAGTCTTTAAAAGAAGAAATTAATAGGTCTAAGACAAAAATTGAAGTTCTCAAAAATCAAGTTTAACTCTGAAAAACAAAGATGAAACAAAAAGAGAAAATTCCATTAAAAGATGCAACTTGCTTTTGAATGAAAACGATGCTTTTAGATCTAAGCTCAACAAGTTGAATCGACAATAAGAAAAATTTCTAAAGAAGAAAAATCACCAAAAATGTTGTTAGGTAGTTAGACTCATCGAAAATAGAAAAGGATTCGGATATAATAGAGTTAAACAAATTAAGAGAAAGAATTATGATAATCTAAAATTTCATACAAAATTTTCAAAATGTTTAATTTTTGGAAAATTTAGGATAAACAAAATAAATGTTGGAATAGGAACAAACACAAAACCTTAAACAAATTTGGGTTCCCAAAAGGTACAAACATAGGTTTTATAAAATTTAAATTAGCATGGGTTCCTAGGGGCACTATTTTAAATGCTAATAGTTTGCTATATAAACAAATTTGTGTACCAAAGGTTACAAATAAAAATGAAAGTGGTCCTACATTCTTTGTTAGGTCACTCCCTTCTTCTAATATTTAGGTAGAAAGCTGGGCTAAGGAATAACTATGATAGAGGAAGATTTCGAGTTATTCTATATATTTGATGAGGATTAATTATAATGTTCCTTAGCTAGAAAAAAGAAGAGGAGATCTACATGGTGAACAAGAATATAACCTCAAAGGTAAGTAAATATATGATCTTTAAACCCTAGTTTCTCTTCTCGTTCTTAATTTTGTATTTATTGACACTACTATAGTATAATTGCATATCTTGAGCTCTATAACTCCGATTTGTAGAATTTAAGATGTCATAGATAATTGACAAAAAATTCTATAAATTTTATCTTTTATGTTTTTCTAGAGTTTGTAACAACCCGCAACTTAATGGGACTAAATTTTGACCAGAATCAAAACCCAAGTCCATCAAAGTACAAATCATTTGATTTAGTACCTGCAAATAAGCATGAGTATTATCAGAGATTAATAAATCTAAACTCACAGCGTAAACAATAATATGATATGAATACTAACTATAACTACTACCTTGGAATTAATGGTATTCCTTGGATATCAGATTGTCATATCAGCATGGAGCATGAGAGAAAAGAAGAATTCTCCATCAATCAATCACATCTATCACTAGTGACTTGTTCCTCTAAGTCTAACATGTGGTTGTAATGATGAGGGGGTTAGAACAACGTTTTGGTGACTGGAAAACCAATATAGTGTTCATAACATAAATTTATATCGATTGGTTTCTGATGTGTACGTAAATGTGCATATTTTTACATCCATATTTAATCTATTTTTATTTAAATAAATGAGCATATAGGGTATTTTACATGTTTAAATCAAAATATCAATTATTTTCAAATCATCATTTATTCATCTTCATATGGGAGCAAAATAGTTATTTTTGTGTATGTTTTAATTTGACAACATTTACTTCTACATTTTAATGTTTTTCATAGGAATTCGAGTAAATATTGGAAGAGGCTTCATGTATTCATGCATACACAAGTGAAGTATAAATGAAGATAATCAATTCATGCAACATGGAGAATCCTACCTACCCACTAACCATGATCTACAATTAGGAGCTAAAGCATATGTTAGTGGGAATTAAAGTTACATGCACGCTTAATGGAGGATTAATCATAAGTTAATGATAACTTGGTGGCCAAACTTCCTCAAGAGCAAATTTGGGTAGTCCCCTAAAATATGATTAAGGTTTTAGGCATTATAAATAACCTTAATGTTTCGTGTAAGGAAGTTCTTAGCACCACCTTCTAGTTAGTTTAGTGGTAGCCACAAATGTAACATAAACTCGCTTTCTTTTTAATAACTTCTTAGCCTTTTCTTGATGTAATTTTCTTATATGAAATTTTAATTCATGTTCTTTTCTTGTTTATTTCCTCTGATGTTAGTAGTTTAGATCTCTTTCTTTTATGCAAGTAGATTAGCTTTTAGTTAATTTCAGTTAGCTCTCTTTTTTCCTTATGTTTAGGTTTATGTTAAAGTCTACATTTGTTGAAATGATAACAAATATGAGAAGCTAAACCCATTCAATTTAGGGGTAATAAAGCTCTCTTAATTATGGAGATTCAACATATTTGTTGATGTTTGATCTCTTTTTGTGCTTAATGGAAATGTTTGATGTGGTAAATATTTTATTGTTTAACTTTGAATTTGATAGCCTATGTTGTTAACACCATATAGGCTATGCTTAATTAAACATAAACACAAATTACCTCTTCATCTACATATGATTTTAGTAATGAAGTGGATTTTAGAATCAAATTTTGATGGTTTATATTACTGACCAATAGTAAATAGATCGTGCTTAGAATAGATTTTATTTTTAAATTCATTATCATTTTCATAAGAGTTAACAAGTGGTTTGGAGGGTGTGTTAAAGTTTGATGGTTTATGTTGGGCTAATTAATAGCATAAATAGACCATTCTTATGATAAATACTTCAACTAAATTCATAAATAACAAAAAAAGAGATCATAATTTTATTGTGTTGATTTATGTGATCTTGAGAAGAGAATTGTCGCTAGATTGCTCCCTACTCTCATATTTTTATTCACTTTCTTTTGTTAGTTTTCTATACATTTTCTAGCTTAAACAACTTCAAACTCTTGGTTAATTTGATCGAGTAGAATTTTAAATTAATTCAATTTGGCGAGTATGGATCGATCTGTAGGGAATTAAATCGATTTAAAACTCTACACGATCAAACTAACCAAGATTTTGAAATTTTTTAAGCTAAAAAATGTAAAAAAAACTAACAAAAGAAAATGAAAAAAATATGAGAGTAGAAGGCAATTTAATGGCAATTCCCTTCTCATGATCAGATAAATCAACACAATGAAACTATGATCTCTCTTTTTGGTCATTTGTGAATTTAATTGATGTGTTTATCATAAACATGGTCGATTTGTTCTATTATTTAGCCCAACATATACCATCAAATTTTAATACACCCTCCAACCACTTGTTAACTCTCACGAAAATGATAATAAAATTAAAAATAAAATCTATTCTAAGCATGATCTATTTACTATTGATTAGTAATATAGACCATCAAATTTTTGTTCTAAAATCCACTTCATTACCAAAATCATATGTGGATGAAGAGGTAATTTGTGTTTATTTTTGTTTAAACATAGCCTATTTGATGTCAACAACATAGGCTATCAAATTCAAAGTTAAACAACAAAATACTTACCACATCAAACATCTCCATTAAGCACAAAAAGAGATTAAAGTTAGCAAATATGTTGAGTCTACATGATTAAGAGAGCTTCATTACCCCTAAATTGAAGGGGTTTAGCTTCTCATATTTGTTATCATTTCAACAAATGCAGACTTCAACATAAACATAAACAAGTGGAAAAAGAGAGCTAATTGAAATAAACTAAAAGCTAATCTACTTACATAAAAGAAAGAGATCTAAACTACTAACATTAGAAGAAATAAACAAGAAAAGAGCATGAATTAAAATTGCATATAATAAAATTATATGAAGAAAAGGCTAAGAAGCCATTAAAAAGAAAGCAAGTTTATGTTACATTTGTTGCTACCATTAAACTAACTAGAAGGTGGTGCTAAGAGCTTACTTACACGAGACATAAGAGGTATTTATACATGACTAAAACCCTAATCCTATTTTAAGGGACTACCGAAATTGCCCTTGAAGAAGTGTGGCCACCAAGTTATCATTAGCTTCTAATTAATATTCCATTAAGTATGCATGTAACTTTAATCCCCGCTAACATGTGCATTGGCTCCTAATTGTAGATCATGGTAAGTGGATAGGTGTGATCCTCCATGTTGCATGAATTGATTTATTTCCATCTTCATTTGTCTTCCTTCACTTGTGCATGCATGTATACATGAAGCCTCTTCTAACATTTACTCAAATTTCTAGAAAACAACATTAAAATGTCCAAGTAAATTTTCTCAAATTAAATCATACACAAAAATGACCATTGTACCCCCACATGAAGAAGAATAAATGATAATTTGAAAATAATTGAAATTTTGGTTTAAACATGTAAAATACTCTATATGTTTATTTATTTTAGATTAAATATGTATGTAAAAATATGCACATTTACGTGCACATCAATACCCCCACACTTATCTTTTTATTCGTCTTCGAATAAACTAAAACTAAGATAAATCCATTTTCATAGGAAACACGATTGCATTGAGCATATACAATAAGCCGTTAAACCACTACGTATCCATAGTAGGATGAGTGTTATCTCGTAAGGGTTTTCAGCGGATACTACCCACAAAATCCAAATGCAACATGACAATTTCCTAAATGCAAGATTTATTTACAAAGATATAAATGCAAGCTTTTGTAAATATTTACAAATGAAGAATTTACTTTTAAATTGAAACGAATAAATTAAATATAAGTTTTGGCCATTGTCATGAAATTTTAGTCATTTTACTCGTCAATACTTCCAGCAAAAATTTAAGTTATCATCACAATTAAACTCTAGTTTGGCTAGTTGTTTCGGTTGATAACATAGTGCAAAAGATGAAATGGATCCTTAGTTGATTATCAAAGTTTTTCAAAGTGGTATTCTTATTTCTTTTAAATAACAAATTGAATTAAACGAGTGATAATAGTGCTTGGATTTCTATTTCTTGCTCTCTTTTTATTTAAAAATTTATTGATATTAATAATATTTTCATATGCTTAACTCAGATAAACTGAGGCCAGATATACCACCCATGCACTACCTTGCGGTCTTATGTAAAGGGAATACAGAGCATGGCGAGTGTACACCACAAGTGTGTACGACTATCGATAGGCATTATTAATGAAAGAATTTTTTATATACATATACCTAACTCAGATAAACTAAGGTTAGATATACGGATCTTGCAATGCCTTTCGGGCTTACGTGAGAAGGGTGCAGAGTATAGCGAGTGTACACACTGGTGTGTACACCTATCGACTGTAGGTGTTAATAAAATATATACACATATACAAAATTCTCTCTTTTTTATCTATTTTTTCTGTGTTTTTTTCCTTAAGAGATAGTTTTGCAACATTATCTTAGCACTACTTAACTTAGAAGATTTAAAATGTTATAGCCTTTACTTTAAATCAACCACTTTTGAACAAATATTACAACTAGGATATACGTCATAATTAACATCCATGAACCTTCCTACATACTAGTTAAACCATCGTTAACTGTAATCAAATTTAATTTTTATTTTTGTTAAGACAAATAAATTTTCAAAAATTTAAATTTAATAACCAAGATCCTACACTTATCCTATAGTGTTTCCTCAAAAGTAAATCAATATGTTAAAAAGAAAATTTGATTTGGGATTTTTTTTCTTGTTTTCTTTTGAGTTTGGGAAAGAAAATGCAAAATAATAAACCATGAAAAATCCAAAATAAAGATGGGACTTCCCCCCACACTTGATTTTTACCGTGTCCCTACAGTCAACCCAAGTGAAAGGAGAAAAATAAAAATAAACATATGACTTGTATTTACATGAAAATGAACGGTTATTATTTACACGACGTCAGAAAATATAATGTTAAAGAGTAAATGGAATGGTCTTCCAAAGACCATTTCATTTATCTCGTCAAGTATGAGAGACATAGCTTAAGCACAGAAAACCAAACCATAAAAGATTTCAAAGTTGAATATTAATTTGGAAAAACGAATGTCGTTTTTATTAAAAATCGTATGAGTTGTTTTATTTTCTATGATCTTTGGGGTAGATAGAATAATTTGTTGAAGTTCACGTTTATTTTCACCAATTTGAAAGCCAAGCTTATCATTGAAAATTTCTTCAGAATTGTTGATTTCAAAATCAAAATGGTGATTTAAATTTACCCCTTCATAATTTGTTACTTGTAATCAAACTTTAATTTTATTTTTGTTGGGATGAATAAATTTTCAAAAGTTTCAATTTAACAACCAAGATCCTACACTTATCCTACAACGTTTCTTCAAAAGTAAGTATGCTAAAAAGAAAAAAAATTGGGACTTTTTTCTTCTTGTTTTTGTTTTTTGTTTTGTTTTAAGTTTTGGAAAGAAAAATGCAAAAGAATAAACCATGAAAAATCAAAAAAAATTCATTTAATTGTTATGTCTACTATTTTAAGTTTAACCAAATTAAAAAAATATTGCACACATGATATTCCTACCTAGTATGATTCACCTACCTACCCTTCCCAGGGTGTACAAATATCGACATAAGTTTATTAACCACTTAATACTTCCAAATATGAAGTGGGCTCCTAGCATCATCATCATCATGGGCCTTTTGCTCCTAGCTATAGAGACCTTTGACCACTGTTTATGGCTTTATAAAACATATAGCCATACTACTAAAACATCATCGTCATTAAGGACTTAGCCATGTGAGAGACAGTACCCAAGCCACTTAATACCTTATTAATAAGAACTAGGTAGACCCCTGACCATTTAATACCTGTATTCTAAGTATTTCTTTTTCATTTAATACCTAACCATAGGGCGGACTCCTCATGAGTACTATCTAGCTGACATTGCTTGCAATCTCACTAGGACACTTAATACTTCTTTATGGGAGAGAGGTGGACCTTAGATCAGTCATTTAATACCTTAACCTCGAAGTGGAAACTTTCTGAGATATCCTCTACCGCTCCTAATCAATAATTCAGATCATTTAATACTTTTAATTGGGAAAGATGTGGGCCCTGAAATAAGCACTTAATACCTCTAATCCCTAAGAAGATCACATTATTCCCATAACCATTTTCCATGGCCCCTACAATTGGTGATGTTCCACATCATTGATAAGTGTACACAACTGTTGGTAGCCTCTGAGTGAAGGGCAGACTTTCATTGTGTCACTTTACTGACCTTGCTTCCCAATCTTTTAAGCCCAATTATTCCATGTGCCTTTGGTTAATGATGCCTCACATCAGTAGGAAGTGTACACAACTACTGGTAGTCTCAAAGTGATGGACAAACTTCTATTGTGTAACTCTACCGACCTCGCATCCCAACATACTAAGTCCAATTAATCATTATAGGGTTTACTAACTTAAGCCATATTATCCTAGGCTTTACTTTTACTAAGCTTTATCGTCCTAAATTTGATATTGGACTTAGCTTGCTAACCTCCTATTTATTTAAGGTTATATAAATTACCTTAAATATTCAACTACCTATAAATCCCTTTTAATTGCTCATTCCACAAATGTCAATTTGTTCAAGATAAAAGAATATCATCCTAATGCTCATTTCCTAAAACATTTATGTATATTTACTCATTTCCAATTAGAATTTTTTCTAACTATTCCATAGTTTTTTATCTAATCTTCCATATTTGTCAATCTCATTAATCCATTTACCCTATCAATTATTTGTAACTCCCAAATTCATTCCACATTCATTACCCATTAATTTGAGTTACAACCTTTCCTCATTCTCCTTCCTAATTCCTATTCGCAAATCAACATTATTATTACGTATAACTAATACCCTAAATGTGCGTTGCGCATAATAAGTTTTATTCTTATTTATTAGCGCATACAAATACATATAATACCTACTCCTACAAAATATATTCTAGACATAAATCTTTAACTACAATATTTTTCCATATTTAATTTGTTGAAATTATATTTTTTAAGAAGATTTTCCATTATGATTTCTATAAATTAGTTTAAAACAAAAGATAATAAAAGGAAAGATTTAGTCCATTTGAAATTACAAGAAATGATTCATTTCTTTTTATTTGGAATAGAAAATGTAAACTATGGGAATAAACATGTACTTTACGCATCTCTTTCTTTTCATTTGCGTATATTCCTTAATAAATTGAACAACTTCTTTTTCTATGAAAATTGCAGACAAACAAATTTATAAAAATCAAACGGATGTTCTTTCCACAAATTAAACTATGGAAAATCTACAACTCAACATAAATAGGGCAATAATCGAAGTAATATTAATATTTTACACACCAAGTATAGATCTGGAATAAAACTATACATCAATCTAATTTAAAAATCCTTAGGACTGATTTCCCGACTAGAGTGTAACAATATTTCAAATCAGGTCTAGAATAAGAATATGTAGGAAATTGTTTTCCATGCAAATTTGAGCCTACAATTCACAAATATAATTGATTTAGGCATAAAAATCAAATGTATGCTAGTGAAAAAGATTCAAAATCATAAACAATATAAAAATTTCCCACTCACCCTCTAAAAGTGTTCCAAATCTCCAAATCTGAAGTGCAGCCTTTGATTCAACTCCGTTTCCTTCTTATTCCAAGAAATATGTATAAAAAGGGTACACACACACACACACACACACACATATATATTAAAGGGGCATTTCACTAGAAGGACAAACTTTGTAGTCCAATTAGTTTCTAGGACACACATCCATAGAAATTAATTTCAAGGCCAAAGTTAGCGGAATAATTACTTTTAAGGACAAAGTCAGCAGTCTAATTACATTTAAGGACATAATTTCACAGGTTTTTAGGCCTTAGAAACTAATTATTTTGTATTTTGTCCTTAAAAGTAATTATTTCAGTTGTGTGTCCTAGAAACTAATTCTACTTTCTAAAGAGGCCCTTGTGGCTAATTTCCACTATATTAAAACTATAGATCTGAGAAGAGATTTGGGGTTGAAGGGAAATATAAATATAAATACAAGTATAGATATACATGTATATATGTTTGCAACCAAATTGTTCAAAAACACCCAAGAGTAGATTTATATAGAGAAGTAAATGAAGAAAACAAAATTAAAACCGAGGGATAAAGTAAGCTAATAGACTAATAAAAGCAATAATCAAGAACACAGAAATTTGTAATGGTTTAGCGTTGTGTGCCTACATCCACTTTGAAGGTTATCTTTATTGATCCACTAATAGTCTGATTATAACAACAAGAAATAGGAAAAACTTTATTACAATAAAGACTAAAGTAACCACTAGCGTCAAGATCCTCAGAATGACCTTTTAGATCAGTATTTATAGGTGAAGGTGACCACCAATCTCTCTTAAAATTAGGCTATAGGACACTCTAACCCATATGGGCCCACCAGAGGGGTTGCTTGGACCAAATCCCAATGAAGAGGGATCAGTACCGATCCCTTCGTATGTCGAATTTTGGGCAGCGATCGCTATCGTGGCTTCTTAATGCTTAGATATGTTGGCTCTTCAAATATAATGTTATTTGGACTAACTCTTGTTATTGATTGATCATTGGTTCAACTCCACTATGAGGTTTTTTTTGCTGAACCCTTTAAATAGTTATATGTTGATCCCTCTTTCTTTGGCCATTTTCATGCGATCCCTAGGGTAGGTTTCTTAGAGTCCATATATCTTTCTCTCCAAATTTCATCTGCCTCAGACTTTTAGATCCCAAGATATTGATCGTTGAATGTAGGAATGTTCTTGGTTCCTGATGTGTGTCGATGCCTCCTTAGTGGAGTAAAGTATGCCGATCCATCCAACTATGCCGAGCCCTTTTATATGCTATGTCGATCCCTTCCTTATGAGTCGTAGCATGACCTTCCAAGTTAACAAATTATATTGATCCAACTACTTTCATTTGCGTTGATCCCTTTCTTGCTTTGACCATGCCAACCCCTCATCTATTCAACCATACCGACCCCTATGGTATTACTAAGCCACGTTGATCCCTTGCTTGCCTAAGCTAAAGTCCATATTTTAAGAGCGTCCTGCATTGTTTATCTAGCAATTCCATCCAATTCTGGATTTACATAACCATTTCTCTGTGGTCATTGTTCTTGATAACAATCGAATTTGTCTTGTATAATCAACTGAATCTAATTGGGTTAGGATACCGGGTAACACTTGCTGTCCAAAGTATGTCTTGTGAGTAACGTGACGTGCTTTGAATCGAAACAAGTCTGAATTTTCAAAAAGAAGCCCATCTAGCTTCCTGAATGATTGCTATTCCTTTATCAAATCGTTTTTCCAAAGCATTGAATTCTTCATCGATTGCCATGATGCTTGTTCGATTTCCAGTAATATAAATCCAATGCCCTATTCTGTTAGTATATATAAAATCGGTTTTGAAGACTCGTAATTTTTTTATTATCTAGTCCAGCCTTACGCTTGAAGGTTTTGGGTTTGATTTCAATTTCTGTTAATTTGAAAAAGTTGAACCTTTAATTCGTTCTCATGTGCATTCATATACATGTTTCTGTCATTGGCTCCTGGATGTGCTCAAACATTTATGGGTCGTTGCCAATTTCTATAATATCCTATACATTCACGTTCATAGCCAAATCCTTACGATTATTTTTTGTTTTTTTAATCTATAGGGATCGACATTCATTATGCCAATCCATCCATTTAGCCATGCAAATAGGTAACGACAGGATTTTATGCCAACCCCTCTCCCCTTATTACACGTTCAATGCCCTTGCAGCCAAACCCTCTTCCATTCATTTATATATACAAGCCTTCCTTCCTCTTCACTTTTCCCATTTACATGACTTTGCAGTAAAACTTCTTGATGAACTAAACCTCTCCAACCTTCAGCCTTAAATCCATCCACGAATCCAACTAACCCACAAAATCGCCTTTTGTTCGTCTTCGATTTGATAATCCCCAAACATTCATCCTTACCTTAATTCGGACCCCCATATTTTCATATAGGTATGGTTTCATAATACTTCTTTTAATTATACGATTAGATTATCAGCCCTGAGTTGTTGATGTGTGCATGAGGTTGTGATGGCGTACAATCTTGGAGAGGTTAGTGATTATTGGAATAAAGGTTTGGTAGGTTGAATCGGGCATAGGAAGAGGAGATGAGGAGATAAATTGAGGGTTCGACGAGGCATTCTGAGGGAAGAAAAGTCAGGAGTGGAGAGATAAAAGGATCGGTAGACTATAATACAATAGCAGTAGGGATCGATTAAGTAAGGTTTTGGTTGTTTTAGTTTAGGAGAGGGATCAATATAGGGTGGTGGTGTAGAGATTAGTGTTAGTGACTCTGAGTGAGGGATCGGTAGGTAAGGTTTTGTTGTACGGATCGGTATATGAGCTTGTGGAAAAGGGATCGACATATACCTTAGGGTTCGGCATATTCCTTGCAAATTAATCCAAACTAATTTGCTCGAACAATCATCACTAGTTTGCCTTACTGACGTTGAATATATGATGACGATGAATAATATAACATGCATATCACTGTCGAACTTGAGACTAATCAATCAGATTTCTGGAATTTTCAATATGGACTAAGTGATAAACTTGCAAATGAACTTAAGTAACAAACGTCATTCTTTGATATGTTGATCCTAAGCTTTCATAGCCAATCAACTTACTTGCCAGTTGAGGTGGTCAGCGATGACGGTCTCTCTGGACAAAACTCCCAAGTCTTTTTCTTTTATTTCATTTTTCCAATTTTCAAATTGTTTACATCTGTTATATGCTGCACTACACTGGTTCACACGTAGCACAGGGGAACATGTTATTTTTTCTAATCTCGATTATCTACTGAGTATAACTGATATAAATTCCAGACGTTTGAAGCGTTTAACTGATATGTTTTCTGATCCGGCGATGCAACACATTGGTTATGAAGTAAGGTCAAATTTCACAACTATATCTGACAGGCTTTCTCCTAGGAAAAAACAGAAGTTTCTAACCCATGAGCTGATCTTTTCTCAGATATTCCATTCCTTCAACGAAAAACATAAGCCATGCTCATGATGTTGTAGAGAGTGCTATTCTTCTAGATAATCCAGTAGATTCACAGGCTTCTCGAATTGGCGAGGCTGCTCTCTCCTGCTATGTTTTATTCACAGAATTCTATTTTGGGATATCTTGGTTCCTTTAAGACATGATATGTCTCACTTACCCCCAGCAAGGTACAAAACGTGCAATAAGTTTAAGCATTAGGCTGTATGCCCGCCCTTCAATTCTTTTGTTTGGGAAATGTTGAGATATCTTGGGATATCCCCTACTTAACTTCACCCAAACAGTTATGCTTTCACACATAGAACCTTCTTATTTTTCATGAAAGTTTTATTTCGTCCGCTAACTCCTGAAGATATAAGATTTATCTACAACTTAAAATGGCGATCAGGAAACCCTTTTTATGTCTTTCTCGAACCCTCGCTAAACTTCCAAGTTCTGACAGGTGCTTGGAACAAACTCTCATTGTTTAAGCATGAATGGTTTTACGTTCGATGCCTTCTCGGCTTTGCGAGACGATGGTCAGAAGGACGTAAATATTACCTTCATTTCTTTCTCAAGTTCACCAGTCCATGTCAAATCTTTTCCTTTGAATCTACCAACATCCGGAGTTCTTTTAGGTGTTTGCACTCATCCTGAAGGCATCGATATTTCAAGAGCCATTGCTGCCATTCGCGCCACTCCCATTGAGGATAGGGACATTAAACTTCTTGGAACCAATTAGTTGCTATCCTTGTTCGAGCAATTGGAAGATGGACATAGTATCAGGCCTCCTTGGAAGTGTAGAATTACCAAGGAATGTTGCAGAATAAAGGAGGGTTGCTATCAACCCCATCATGCCCCTTATCGATGGGACTCGGCACAATATCGAAGCGGGCTGGATTAAGGATTCTCAAGCTAATAAATTAGAAGACGTCGATGCAGGCCCAGAAAAGGCACTAATGGTCGAACCATTGCAAGGTGCATAATAAAAAACAATGACAAAAAGAAAGATAAGGTTGGCGTATATGCTTCGTAGAAGAAAAACCGCCATGGATTCAGAGTTCGTTATTACTCTTGTTGAAGAGGAATCATCCTCTCAACACTTGGAAGGTTTATTAAAGGGATTTTCAAATCTTCAAATTCCGGATGGCATCATGTCCTACTACTTTCTGAACATTAACATTGAAGGACTCAACTCTCCCATTAGAAGTAGCAAAGGCTCCGACCTTCTGATAAAGGAGAGAAATGCCGATCAACAAGGCTACAGTCACCGGTCTGTTGGAGGGAACACTAGGACACTAACAACCATATGCACCTCACTATACACTTTTTGTTAATCTTTCGTGCAACAATTACTAATATGCTCTCATTTGGTCTCTATAGGTGCAATGTCTCAATCCAGAGCTTTTGATTGTCTTAAAAGTACTTTATCATACCACCGATCTAGCTGGGATTCAGAGTCTACTCAACGCGGGGAGAAGTATAAGAGACGGGATCAAAATTATCACTCAAGGGAATCTTCTTCCTCGTCCAAACGAAAATCCCAGTCTTAGAAATCTCATCAAGGGAAATAGTCTAACTTTCCTACTAAAAGTAAAGACCGACCTTCCTATCATGGCCCTCATATCGTTGCATCTCACGAGCAACATTCCGGCTCCTCGAGCTCTAGACAATCTCATGAACGTACATCAAGCAAACATCCACTTGCTACCTCTGATCTGCCTTTACCGGCTACCGCTTCCGACGTTTCCATAGTCGTGAAGTTGGCCGAGCTCAAGGCCACTTCTCCAAAAATTTGCTTTGATGGTCTCAAATTCCTTCCTTCCATTCACATAATTCCGAGGCATGCCAAGGAAAGTTCTCTCGTGTGCATCAACGGCGTATTTGTGTAGCATGAATTGTTTGTACATTTGGCAGAAAAGTCTCTGAAGTATCCATTGAGCGACAACATGAGATAGACTGCCTCAAGTTGGAAGCTATACATGATAAGGACATAATCAAGCATCAGGACGCTGAATTGTTAGAATTAAAAACCTAACCTATTGGAGCAGAGAAAAGCGCTAAGGAAACAGCAGAAGCAGTAAGGCGTTTAGAAGTTTCTCGTAAAAAGGAACTCCACATGGCACTTCCTCGCTGCGGGGAAGTTATTTTAGAAAAGGACTCCTTGCAAAAAGGAAAAAGATGCTCTGGCTCGCTGTGTCGAGGAACTTGAAGAACTTTTCAAGAAGGAAAGGGAGGAAAAAAATCGAAGCTCAAGAAGAATCCTAGAAAAACCGTGAGGAAGTTGTTTAGGCCAGGAGCTTAAAGGCTAAGCTCGACGAGCAGTTCGCTAAAATCGAAGCTCTCAAAAAGAAGCTCGAGAAGAGGGCCGAAAAGAGATGGTTGAACAAGTTAACTCCCAAGTGGAAGCTTCCATGGTATCTGGTGGGAATGAGATTCAGGACTTATTCGACTTATTGATCATTGAATAAAACGCCAAAGTCCTAATCCATTTTTACTTAAGTTTTCTCGACGAGGGATATCTCGAATCACTCGTTGAAGATTGGGGGCACATTATCGAGATGAAGAAAAAAGAATGGAGTGAAGCTAAGCTCAACGAAGAAGAATTAGGGAGGAAATTTTTTCATGGAAACGAACCCTAGGATTTAGTTGCCGCGAAGATTTGATTCTTCAATATTTCTGCACCTACTAAAGAAGGAGAACATATTGCTGGATCTTCAGGGATGAATCCTAAGCGTCCCTCTCCTCTCCAAGTAGCAGGAACATCAATCTCTCTTGATACGGAGCAGGATTTTAGCAATAATCCGGACATGCCTGGCTTTCAATCCAAAATGTTATCCCCTATTTTAGAAGGAGGTACCTGGTAACTACAGAAAGTCAACCAGATGCGGGTATCACACTTTACTCTTTAGTATATGAAAAGTTTTGTTCCTCACGTGCATTGATCTTGAGCTGATCTCTCTACTTTAACAAATTTTGCAGGTCTTCCGGGCCCTATTCAGACTCCTAAAAGTAGTACTGCTGTTGAACAATGGGAGAAACCAGCTGAGGATCTGGCAGCTTTTGATGTACTCGGGCTCGATGCTCGGGCGATAAGGCCGAAGAGCCACTTCTAACAGACAAGTCTAACAAAATAATGATCACCGGCGCCTCCGAAAACACCACCAAGATTAGCTTGAAAGAACATATTGGAAAGGAGGAGTTATTGAAAAGTAAAGTTAAAACTGAACCCGTCGGGGTGGACGTTGATGATCCTATCTTGTGCCACTACAAATTATTCCACCTAGCGGGTCGTTTCCTGGCGAACTTCCTCTTAGTACTGTAGGCTCTCATGCTAATGGCAGTAAAGGGCCCGAAAAGAGAAGCACAAGTTGCTCTACTCCCAAGAAATCCAAAAAAGAGAGGAGGTCGAAGAAATAATTGTCGCTTCAACTCAATGTACATTGTTTGCATTGTCGTTTCTTTTACTAGTGGTGGTTGTATGGGTATGAATCTCGATTTTTTGAACTAACTTGTACTAAAATTTCATCACCTGTTATGTAAATAAAAGTTTTTGTTTTCTGTTAAGATTTGTGTGAACTGTTATTTAAATAGTTAAAAAGTTACTTTCCATTCAATTTACTTCTAATTCATTGCTTGTAAATTATGGTCACAATTCACAAACTCCATTCCAAGGCCTCCAAGTGGTCGTAGCCTTAAGTCATATCAAACAAAAGATTCGGGATTTAGCTTTATGCAGTCGGATTCAGCGGTTTTTTGAATAATTATGCTTCTGCCCCCGGCATCGATTTGGCGAGGCCAGAAGCCGGATGGATGAGTTCCATCCTTAATGAGTTTATACCCCTGTTGGTTTCAGACCGGAGTTTGTGGAATAGAGAACGGTCAAACTCCACTCATTTATTCATTCATGTCTATGTCTATATTCTGGAGATAAGGTTTAGTTTAAAATAGGTCGGGTCCCACCTATTTTATGTTTATACTCAAGTCCACACTCTGGGGACTTATAGATATCTTGCGAGCGGTCGAGTCACGCCCGATTTATGTTTATGCTCCAGTCCGCACTCTGGGGACTTAAAGTTATGTTAGAAAGAAGACAGATCGTACTCTTTTCTGATTGATTAATTCACCCCCTAGAATTTGGGGTTTTGATTTAGCAAGAGATCGCCGTATCTTGGTTGCCTTGATTCTGTTTCAGTTCCACAGTCCGGGCAGGAATTTGTCAATCTCTAGACTGCCGGCCACACTCATTCCTTATTGTGCATCCCATTCTTTGGATTATGAATACAAACTGTTAGAAGAACAAGTTAATTAAGCTCATCTTGTTTGATCCCATCGGGAGTTAGCACGATTGATTGATTTCAAACTTTGGGAGCCTATTCAACACATCGATATGAATCAATTTTGCTATGTAATTAGCATACAATGCAATAGCAAACATAAATACAAAGGAAGCCAGAAACTTTATTCATTAAATGGAAAGGAACAGCACAGACTATTTCATTACATATTTGGAAAATCAAATGCTAAAGCAAACTCTGAAAGTAAATAAAACTAAAATGTAAAGGAAATAAACTAAGTGAAAAAGCGTCGTAAATGTTCACTATTCCACATTCTTGAAAGTTTAATGGCATCGACAATCATTAGCTTGAAAGTTCCTTCTCCAAGCCTCTGTTCAATGGCATATGGTCCTTCCCAAATTAGATTCATGTGTGATGGATAGGACGAGATCGCTAATTTTGAAGGTTGTAGGTCGAACTTTAGTGTTGTAATGCTGGGTGACTCGATGTCGATGTGCAGCTGCAATAACATCCCCTACTTGGAGGTCGAAAACCAATAGCTATGGATGCTATAATCATCCATAGTTATTATTCCTCGATGACCAAATACGACAATGTTAGATACATTGATGTAACAGAAACACATGGATATGGAAGAAAATTTAAAATCACAAAATAGCTTTCACATTCCATCCCAAATCATTTCAAATTCATCACATAATCCTAATATGAGACCATGTTTAGAGAAAATATAATTATTACAACGTACGCCAACGCGACATATGAAGATGCCCTCGTGGATGATCAAAGTATATATATAGGCAATTAAACAACTTTGCCGTTACAACAAAAACAACACAACAGAATCAAAGTAGAAAAGATCAATAAATAGCTATCATGCCTCCTGCATGTCTCCGGAAGCTTATTCGTCTAAAGAGGTACCTGAAAACCTCAACTCTCAAACAACTCAAAATCAATTGAGCACCCGAGATTTTAAGGGGAAAACATAAACTTCAAGTTAGACATAAAGCCTAGTATGAATAATAATCTACCATCTCAAACCATTTAAATATCTAGTGAGACCACGCCGCTTAGCGAAATATGTTTCCCCTCATTAGTATCTTAATCAAAATTTTACAAAACCATATACTATGCTTCTGCATCCCCAATGGTTAAAACATAGCAATTCAAAAATATTATGATGATATGCAAATAAGTAAATAAATTCTGGGTTTCCCATCCCCATTCATTCTTACTATCAGTTTTAGTTATAGTTTCTAGGGTCACTATTAACCTATTAGTTTTCATGGGCTGCTTAATAGCCTGCTTACTGTTTATGGACTTCCTCTCCGATTTCATAGCTTTCATGGGAAAGTAAGAACCTATTAGCCCATGATAATAACTACATCATTCATGGTTTCCCTTTGAACCTACCTATTGGTATCTTCAATAACTTCCCTCTTATCATTGTTTTCATGGGTTAACTATGAACCTGTTGATTTCTGTCAATAGCTTAATTCAGATATAATTTTCGTAGGCTCACTACAAACCTATTGGCCCCTACCAATAACTCTTTCTAGTCATAGTTTTCATGGGGTTACTATGAAACTATTGGCCCCTATGAATAACTCTTCCTATACGTAGTTTTCATGGGTTTACTATGAACCTATTTGCCCCTGCCAATAACTTTTCCTATACATAGTTTTCATTGGTTTACTATGAACTTGTCCATTTGACAACTTCTTTAACTAGTATTTAGGCTTCCTATGTTCTGGCCTACCTGACCTCCTAGATGCAATTCTACTCGTTCAGGAGTTAACTCAATTAATATTCATCATTTGGTAAACCTAGCTGGTTATTTTGCCTCTTTTTCCCAAAATTACAATTATGGATCCATATTAAAGTGAATATGTAAACTAGAAGAAGCAAACATGTTAATAAAATAATCATCCACATTTGTGGTTTAATATCCTTGAAATCATTTTCATATAAAACACGGTTAATCTCTTTAACCGATTATTCTATCAAGGAAAGCTTCTTCAAAAACTCCAATTTAGAAGCATTTAAAAGCTCTTTTATAATGCCATGAGTTTTACCTTTAAAATTGAGATTGGGTTCTTTGTTTTGAAAATTAAGGCTTTCGAAACCTTTAATCTTTATTTTCGAAACTATTGGAAAACTTCCTTTCGAAAGCATTCATATCCTATTTACAAAACTCTAGGCACCTTCCTTTCGAAACACTTTAAAACCTTTCTTTTGAAACCCTTCGAATGTATTAAAGATTACCATTCAATTATAGAAGCATAGCTTCGAAACCATTTGAAAGTACCCCTTTTAAAACCATTGGGTTTAATTTAAAACATATCTTATTAGGTCTAAGTGATTAAAAGCGAAAGTACCTTTTTCAAAACCATTAAAAAGAGTTTGGGGAAAACAGATGGCTTCAGCACCATCTTTTCGAAAGCTCAAAGCATCTAAGTAAAACATTTGAAGGATAGCTTTGAAACCCTTTTCGAAGCCATTGACTTCAAAACTTTCGAACCTTTTCAAAGGCTTTTAGGAAGCGGCTTAATACAATTTTATAACAATAGCTACCTTTCGAAAGCTGTGATGACTTCAATAACTTCGAAAAGTATAAGATTGGCAGCAAGGTCTCGACTAGGTCGAAATCACCCTTTCGAAAGGATTGATTTATAAACAAGGAACTCATTCTAAAGCTCCACTTAGACAAAGAGGTGATAAAAAATTCGAAAGCAATGGTTTTGACTTGGTCGAAAGCATTCTTATGAAAATAAGGCAGGTGCTTATCTTTAAAAAGCGAAACAAATGTTTCGACCCCATCGAAAGAAATAATTTCGATACCATGTCTTCCACCTTTCACCAATCCACTACATACCATCATTGTGATACTTCGTGTATTGGTTTTGGCTTTGGTAGGTTTTGACTTAGTCGAAGCAGAAGTAATGGGTCGAAATGTGCTTCTGAAAGAGGCGGAACCAACTTTTTGTGGGTAAAGGCTGAATTAATGTTATTTAAAGTGATAACTTTATAACTAACCTGCCTATTTGTAGCATTTAATTAGTTGCCTTAATATTTTCAGATTCTTTACAAAAATAACTATCGAAATCACTTCAGATCTAATTAACACCATTTTAGTAAATAATCCCTTCTTTAAGCTAAGCAAATAATAAGTCCTTCTTCGAAAATAATTTAATTTCCATAATAAATTACTTAGGAAAATCCCCAAAAATTACAAAAATTCAATATGTTATCTAACATAAAAAATTCCAGACCCAAATTCTTCATTAAATAAATGAAATAAATTTCTAAACCCAAATGTCAATATTTTCCTTTGAAAATTCATAATAAATTTTCCATAGCTTGAAAAATTAAAAAAAAATTAAAACCCATCTCCAAAATCATGTTTTACATAACATATAATTTCCCCATGGCATTTGAAATTCATTATAGTTGGTTTTACCCTTAAAAAACTATACAAAGCTATATTCAAACAACCTTGTTTAAATCAAACATGTTATAAAATTCAAGCTGGATCAAGCTTAAACCTAAAAATCAAATGATCATAAGAACAAAATAGAGACGATTTAGATTATTACACCTTGATTAGGATAAGAAACTTAAGATTTGATCGAGATTACTTTCCCCTAGCTTGAATCCTTACCTTTAAATTGATTTTCTCCTCTTTTCTCCTAATAGCTAGTGTTGCTCTTCTTTTTGTTTACACTTTGTATTTGTGAAATGAACATTAATGGGAATGAAACGAGAATATAGGGGTAATAGGAATGAAACGAGAATATTACCCTAATACCCATGCGTTAATTAATTAACAAATAAACCATTCATAAGCCCGTTTATATAATTAAGCTTGGCCTCTAGTTTATTTTCAAATCTCAGTCCCCTTACCACTCTAGGATTTACATTATTCTATTTAGTCTATCTAATTAAATCTCCTGAATAATATTATTAAAAATTAGGGGTGTTGTAGGCTACCATCCTTAAAGAATTTCGTCCTTGAAATTTTGTAAGGACTAAATACTAAACATATCAATCATATGTAACAGCTCCTAATATCTGTACTAGCCTATATGACTAGCAACTATCTATATAAATCTAGCACAGACATAACCTCAAAGCAGATCAGGATAAGTATCTCCAATCTTGTCTTTTGTCTCCCAAGTACAGTCCTTCTTGTTGTCGCTTCATTGAACTTTCACCAACTTGACTATTTTGTTCCTCAATCTTTTCGCATCTCTCGCTACAACCCGAACTGATTGTCTAACAAAAGTCGAATTAGGCTCCGCTATCAATTCTTCCAACCCTATCGGAGGAATAGTAGTCTCTGGATCATGCACATACTGGTGAAGATGAGACATACAAAAAAATTATGGACACCAGCCATACTGCACGGCAACTCTACTCTGTTGCGATCTCTCTAATCCTCTCTATAATCTGGAATGGACAAACATATCTTGATCCTAGTTTCCCTGACTTTCCAAATCGTACTACAACTTTCATCGGTGTTACCTTATTGAAAACCTTATCTCTAACTGAGAATTATAAGTCTTTACGCATCTTATCTGCGTAACTCTTTTGTCTGGATTGAACTTCCTTCATCCTTTCTTAGATTAACTCAATCTTCTCTGTCGCCTCTCCAACTAGATCTGGATCTAAGACTAATCTATCTCTAGTCTCCAACCAACATGCTGGTGATTTTCATGGCCTTCCATACAAAGCTTCAAAAAGCACCACTCCTATACTAGTCTGATAACTATTTTTGTAGGAAAACTCCACTATGTGTAGGTTCTCTTCCTACGACCACCAAAGTCCAATACACAAGCTCTCAAAAAATCCTCGAGTACCTTATTTACTCTCTCTGTTTGTCCACCCTTCTAAGGGTAATATGCAGTACCCATCTTAATCTTAATACCTAATACATCCTATAGTCTCTTCTAGAATTCGCTAGTAAACAAAGCATCCTTGTCACTAACTATACTACTAGGAATTCCATGTAGTCTAACTATGTTCTTCATGAACAATTTAGCTAAAATAGGTGCCATCCTAATTGATTTAACTTGAATGAAATGGGCACTCTTGGTCAACATGTCCATTATGATCTATATACATCATTTCCCCTATTTGACCTTGGCAACACGTCTATGCAATCCATGAATATCGAATCCCATTTTCATACTAGAATCTCCAAAGGTTAAAGCAGCCCACTCGGCTTTTGATCTTCGGCTTTCATTTGTTGGAAGTTTGCACACTGTCTAACCCATAAGCCAACATCCCTCTTCATTACTTTCCAATAGAAGCTCCTCTTCATATCCTGATACATCTTGGTCCCTCTAGGATGAATCGTAAACTTGGACCAATGACATTCTCCAAGAAATTCTCTCCTTAAGTCCTAAACATTTGAAACATATAACTGTCCCTTCTTTCTCAATCATCCTCTCTGGTTAAGGCTAAAATACTTTAGATCATTGATCTCTAATAAATACTGCTCGAACTTCTAAACATGACAACTTGTAACACTTGAAGCAAAATAAATCAACCTTTACCTTCTTATCTGCCTCCACCTTCTTGGCTACCTTCTTCTTAAAGAACTTCCTTTTCTTTCCCTGGGGACCTTAGGTTTCAACTGGCTTTTCTCTCGCACAAATAGCAAGCATCACCACATGTCGAATTGCATCACCATAACTACATTACAAGGATCATGAATATGTGTCAAGGTTGCCCTGGTAATCTCAAGCCTCAATCCCTGAATGAACCTCTCATTCCTTTTGATGACAGTGTCTATAGTAGCTTATCCATATCGAGATAACTCAACAAACTTAGTAGCATACTCAATTACTAACATTTCTCCTTACACCAAATCTATAAACTTTCTCATCAATGCTGACTTGGCAATTTCATGCAAAAACCTCTGTTCAAATCTCCTTCTAAAATCTGCCTAAGTCAACTCCTCCTTCGGAACCCCGGCAGTAACACTATTCCACCAATGAAGTGCTAACAACTACCTACAGGCCATCCTCCTCTTTTGCTCATCATCAAAACCCAAATCAGCGAAGATCCTCTCACAGTGCAACTGCCAATCCTCAACTTCTATGGCATCCTTCGTTTCTATAAACGATTTCCCACCAAGATTGATGTAATCTCTACTCAGCTTAGCATAATTATTCCCCAGTAGAGCCACATGATTTGCTCCTCCAACATTTCCAGCAACACCAACAGTAGCTCCTGCATGCATCATATTGACGAAAATCGATACATAGCCCCCATATCCACTGGTGGATTTCCAGCACGTACATTGGAATTTGCATTTTGGTTAGCATTAGCCTGTCGACACGGGTTCCTCCTGGTGGGTCAAACATTTCCATTAGTTGTGGTGCTTCCTCCACCGAGATTTCTTCTTCCGTTTCCTGCCTCCATATCTTCTTTCTCGTAAATCTACATATGAGCCTTAGTAAGATACAGAAGAACGGTCTAAGAGAGGGGAATACGTACTTAAACACACACACACAAAGACACACATATATATTAAATATAAGCACATTACTATAACATTATCCCAAAACCCGATCTTATTTTCTGATCATTGGACTATGTTTGAAAATCTTTTCGGTTTAATTTTTTTAAAGTTTCATGAACCTCTTCTCTGATACCAATTTGTAACTGTGACGACCCGCCTAACTACTACTAGAAAGACGTATCATCATTAAGAAAAGAAAGGGATAGAAGTAGAAAAGAAAGAAAAGAACAACAACATCAGAATCTCACAGCGGAACGAATAAATTATATTAATCACATAAGTATTTACATAATATAATACATCAATCAGAGTTATATAGATAATACATCACATACTAGACAGTTATAAACACCTGTCTAGTTAATACAATTCAATACAATACAACTCAACCAATATGACTCAGAGATTCCAACACATCGAAAAAATATATAGATATATACAACGCTGAAGCCTCCTGCTCCATTGCTCCTCCAGAATTCGTCAAAGCTAACCTGAATCCCTTGACTACCCGTAAAAATTTGGATACCCGAGAGTTTATGAAAAATAAAAATAAACTCCGGGTCAGACATGGGTCTGGTATGAGTAAACGGGTTAAAGTTGTTTAACTTTGAAAAACATTTGAAAATACAGGTATCACGTAAGACTCCCCACAAATAAATACGGGTAAGTTTTTACCTTACGCTAACCAAAACGTTTCATAGGAAATCCAGTGATATTATAATAGTGTCTAGGGTTTTCAAGTAAATAGAAAATAGCCGAAATTGTTACACTCATTAAATTCCAGCTACTAGCCACAAAAGTGGGTAATACAAATCAAAACCGTAGGGTCTCGTAGAGAAAATGGATTTCCAACAATGGCAGGGCTACTGGGGTACCGCCCGTCACAGTACGGGGCCTAGATCACCGTACCGAGGATTACTCCCTTCATCCCCTGCAACACAAGGCCGGAACCATTCCTTACTGAACAGTCCCGAACAAGATAAACCCCGTGGTTGGCGCGACCAACCACCCACTAAGCCGAAATATAAAAGGGACATCTAGACAGGGGAAATATCTTGTCCTGCTTGGGCATGACCCACCTAACCTTGCTGCATCTCCCCTGTTTTAGCCACTCCCGGTTGATAAGGCTTGAGGCTGCGATTACCTTTAAGGAACATATCACTTAGAATGCTCATCGTCTGCCTGACGATGTGTTGAAAGCATTCAATCCATACAAGTTCGTTTCGGGTTCGAACGACACCAAAGGCATTATCTCGTCACACTCATTTTGGAATCACCCTCAGAGTCAACGACGATAACCCTTGCATTCTGAAAACTTCAAATCGATCTTCATTTCAGAATTCACGACCTAACGTTTAAATTGGATCGATGTGGTTTTCGGAGAATCAAATTTGATTCTTCCGATCCCGGTCTCATCGAATCCAACCGCCATTTTAAGGGCCAAGTTGTCTAATTAACTTACAGTTTAAATAATTTAAATTCAACAATTGAATTAACATAGCATCTATTACAGATAAAACATATAGAAGCATCATAGATATAATATAACATATCATAGAACATCACAGAATATCATCACATAAATATCCAAACAGATATTCAATCACAACAGTCCATAAGCAATCACTTTTAAGTCTTATTCGTAATTAATTCTATTTAGGATTAATTACCTGAGAGTTAAATATTTAACTCTGTTAATTAATCATTAATTACCCATTATTTACTTGTTTCATTCCAAATCATCTAATTGATGATTCCTTAATTTATTATTAAGTCTTAATTATGAAATTTTATTTCATACTATTAATGAATTTCTTCCTCAATCAAGTGAGTTAACTTTAATTGCTTAGTTAATGGTTCTATGATCTTTAATTAATATCCTTAATATAACTTAATTATTCAATTATTTCCTGCTAATTACTAAATTAATCATTATTTCATTTTAATGAATTATTCAATTATTCACTTGATTTATTCAATCACTGAGTAATTAACTTAAAATAATTAATCCTTAATTTAATATTCACTTAAGCGTTGTCTAATTCTAACACTAATTACAATCTTAATATAATTATTCTTAATTACTTCCTACAAAATTGATTAATGTTAATTATTCGACACTAACATTTTAAAGACATCTGCAATTTGGGAATCAACAAATATTACCAACTAACCTTTAGTGTTGATTTATTTTCATTCGGTCTTAATTAAAATATCAATTTAAAACAGTGAACAAGTGATAGTTACAGTGTTAAGTACTACTTAACTTATTAAGCCAGAAGCTCAACTCCTAAACAAAACACAGAACTGCAGAAACTAAACTTCAAGACTTCGTCCCTGGTAAAACCCGAGACTACCCTTACGTTAGCGCGAGAGTTACTTCGAGATACCCCATCCTTTTCTCGAGTCCTCCCTAACATCTTCTTCTTCTCCCTTTTTTTTACAGTAGGTTTAATCGATATAACTTAAATCAAACATCACTACTTACCACATTCGAATGAAAACAGCATGAGGGAAAACCCATAACCACACGAGCACGACCCGAGGCATTTTCGACTCCCCCTCTCGAATACAGGGTGCGACCACGAAGCGTGTCAGAAACATATCACCGCCGCCGTACACGTACACGGCGGCAGGGCTTGACTTCGATGATCGCCCACAATCCCAGCAAGTCACAAAGTATCACCAAACACGTAATCCAAGCTCAAAACATACCCAAAAATGCAATTTCAAAAATTGACTGAACGCCCCAAATAAAACAGTAACAAACACACGGAAAATGTCTTGCCAACTCCACAGGATTCATCGGTTCCATTCATACTTCGTCCACGCCTTGACGACACAACACTCCACCCTCTCCTACACTCACGCGCAGCTCGGTTCCAATATGCTGGTGAAATTGATGATTTACAGAGAGGGATTTAATACCCAAAACAAGCCCTAATAAAGTCTCGTGTTGGAAATAAAATCAATAGAAAAATTTAGTCATATTTTTCTCGAGTTCATGGATGTATGAACTTGCTTCAATTCAAATGCCAGCCCTTTTCGTTGATTAAATTCTCTGAAATTGATGAAAATGTATTTCATCTTCACATTCGAACTGCTCATGAATTACAAATGTAAAAATCTTCATTTTCGACCTAAAAATCATGAATTTCAACAAGCTTTCAATTTATATACTTGAATTAGAATTCCATAGTGGTTTAATTTATCAATATTTCCTTTGATTACCTGTAAAACAGGTTTACAGTAATATACCTTTCCACTTATATGTTTAAACAAGTTCAACCATCTTAATCTACGTTTAAATCTTTTGTGTGGTTGCAAAATTTAAACCTATCAAGGCTAACAGAAGATAAATTGAGTTTTAAAAGAAGCACCTTCACCTGTATCAATTTACACAGGGAAATATATTCAAACACAGTATCACAATGCAGATCACAACACATAACACAAAATCACAGAAGTATTCGATTGAACTCAAGGCTTATAAATTTAGTTTACTCACCAAAATATTCCTTTGAACAGAAAGATGCTCTCGTATTTATGAACACCTGATGCTCTAAAACTGCCTGTACACATCTTCCTTTGTTTTTGCTGTTAAATTAAATTTTGTTTCCAAAACCAAAACATATGTTTCTCAGGTTTGTGTTTTTAAGTTAAGGCTTGTATAAAATGAAACGGATAATAGAAAGGTGGATATATATAAATGCTTGAGCAAAACAGATGATAAGTGGACAGCCACCATTTTTGACTAACAAGAATCTGGTATTAAATTTTACTGCAAATATGAAATGATATTGATCTCGGCTGCATGTACTTGTTTAAACAAGAAGTTGGGCTAATTAATGTTTTTGATTTTAATTATGGTAGCAAGTAATAAATGTTTACTGATAGTTGAATTTGTTTGTACAAAGATATTTATGCTATGTTCGGCCAACATGTTTTGTAAGCTACAGACTTTTGATTTATTATATTTGAAGTGAAACTTATTTTTCTTATGCATATAATTGAAGTGAAACTTTGTTTTATGTATTTATTTTTATTTTTATTTTTATTTTTCTAGATACAACACTTAATTGCTGAGTATATGTGTACATAGGCACTACATAAGAATATATATTTAAACTTTATTATTCATTACTTCTTTTATTTGATTTTACTAAATAAGTCAAATTTGTTTTTGACAGATTTATATGTTTACAAAGTTAGCAGTTTTATTTATATCTTATATTCATGTTATAGTGTGTACTTAGATACATACAGAATTATGTTATAACTACATGTTAAGTTATTCTTACCTTATTTATAAGCTTACTCTATTTTAGTTATAAAAGCTGTTGTTAGAGACATTGCTTGAATCATATTTTTATTCAAAGTTTATCTTTCCAATATTTGATTTATAACTTCTATTAGCACTAATGTATTTATATTTAATATTAATGTGAAAAGAAATGTATTATTATACTTATTATTATTAACTACTTTTATTACTTTTGATATTAAGTGTCATTATATATAATTTTTAATGTAATAGAATAAAACAGATTTAATTTTGAATATTGTTAAAAGAGTCTATTTATATTTTGAAATTATAAATTCCTTTATAACATATATACAACCAATAATATCCAACATTCTATTTATTTCAAAATGAAAAATCTTGTATTTTATTTAAATTTGATCAAAAACTTACTGTAATAATAGGGTCAAAATTCCGGGATGTCACATTCTTCCCCCCTTAAAAGAATTTCGTCCCCGAAATTTTAACAACAGTTAATTCAAAAACTTAACATTAACAATCTAAACATACATATCATTCATACAAAGACAAACAATCAAACAGTCAATTCTAACAGCATTACTAGTTATCCGGACATAAATCTTGATAAGCTTTTCTAAAACTGTTGAGAGTTTGTTTCTCAATGATCAACAATCCAAACTGGATTCCTGACCACAGTTAAATGGGATTTAAATTCCCAAATTCCTGAATTTCTGGTTGAACAACTAATGATGAATCATAAACACGTTTCCTTAGATGGGATATATGGAATATACAATACATTCCAGATATTCACTCTGGCAGTTCAATTCTGAAATCTACAGTATTAACTCTTTACAGAATTTCAATATCTATTCAATCAAGCCCGTACGATGTACATATACTATTCGTACGCAATATCAAATCCGATCACTCGCTCGATCACACAATTTCACTTCCGAACTAGTATTGTCCACCCGACTTCCTAGTACGGACTCAGAACTGATTTCTTGATCAGAAACTGTCATTCTCCTTGCATAGCCACAACTATGATAGAGAATTCCCAGAATCAGTCAAAATCCAAATCCATGGTTCGTCGTCGAAAATCGAGTGTAAAAAAATCCTAACTCGGATCGATATAACTATCTCGAAATTCTGTGCTCGAATCTGAATCAAATTGTTATGCGAATAAAATAATATACGTACATCCTACGTATTCATACCATTGATTATCACCATATCGATTTCCTTTATTCACATTATTTTGATTTCTATCCACTTGGAATAATTTTCTCAGTATCAATTTTACTTAAGAATTTCACCACCCATTCCTTAAATTTAATATAAGCATTATATATACTCTTATATTATTACTCTGCCACTTTAGCCTTTATATCTTATTATTATTATTATTTTTCCACTTTAAATCTGAATTACCAATTCCATATGAATTCAATTTTCTTAACTCTGAATACTGAACTTTTATTGACTAGCTCTATTTATAACTGATTCATATTATTATTTTTAAATTAGTTTCATTTATTAGTTTACTTTAAATTTGAAATTTGAAATTGTTTTGTTGCTAAATTTTTTTTTATATAGTTTTCATATTCTTAAAAGTTCTTGACAGAGTCTCCATTACATATTTTCATAAGCGCATATGTAAGGTTCCAATCCTCAACACAATTAACTTCAATCAATTCTCAAACCATTCCCTTTTAATTAAAAGGAATTTACAACTTAATTACTTATATAATCCATTTAAGCAATACAAACCCATATTCAAAATCATCTTATCTTGCTTCCAACAATCCATAGGATTTTATCAAATCTTGTTTACCTCAAAACAACTCATTTCTTATGCAATTCAACAATATCATTGTGAATAGATAATCACTTAAGCTTTATGACCATTTTAAATTGATTCTATCTCAATTTTACACTTGATTCCACCACATTTAATTTATTCACAATCCTTTCATTGCATTTTCTTCCATTTCAATCAGGTTTGATTCCGAACCATTTTATTAAACACAACAACCAATGTTTTAAATAATCATTTCACAATTTACTTAGGCCATTTATTTTCTTCAACCTGTTCCACCTAACAACTTAGGTTTACTCTACTTCACCAATTCCCATTCAAATCTCTGATTTGATTTTCCTTTAATCAAATCCCAATCATTTACTGATTAGTTTATTCTTTTATCCCTTTTTAAATTTTTAATTTACATTAACAATTCATTATTGAATTTATTCATAATTAAGTCTATTCAATTCATGTTTGAATTAGATTTGTTTACAACTCACACCTATCTATTTAAATCCAATTCAATACTTACTTTGGTTTACATTTACTTATTTACACAAGAATTTTATTTCATTCAATTTTATCAGTAACCCGATTGAATTCATTTAAATTCAGTTTTATTTCAACTCAACTTTAGTTAAATTTTAGGTACTTACCATTCTTTAAATTTTATTTCTCAATATATGAACTCAAAACTTATTTAACTACTTAACAGCTTATATTGCTCATTCAAGCCATTTTACCTTATAATCACAATTTCAGATTATATATATATAGCACTTACTGTCTTAAGGTATAAAGTTTCACCTCACAATCACAATCATTTTTTTCTTCCAAATTTTATATTCAATTTAATCCAAGTTAATCCAAGTACAATTTGAATTTTTACTAACTTATCTCAGGTGAAACTCAAGTTCATTTTCTTCACTTACATGTACTTAAAGTAAATTTTAATTCCGGGTTAAAATTCCCAATTTCATCTTATTTATATTATCGTTACTTTATAAGTTTAACAGTTAATTCATTCAAACCTTTCACATCATTAATTAGAATTTTCAGAATCCAAATGCCCGGTTTTCATTTCCAAAACCATTTGAAATGACAATCAAATTTCAAATTCCAAACACTTGTTTTTACCAAAACACATTTTCTCCTTTTGAACATTTATAAAACAACTTGTATGCCCAGCAAGCCAAAACAATTTATCATGACCAATATCCGGGTAGCAACCCATCACTTTGGAAACTCGAAAATGAATACTGATGATGTGGCCATCACCATCAGGATTATTTTCCAGCGACTGAAGTGAGTTCAGTGCTTACTTACTTTCACAAATTCTTTCCAAAACAATTTTCATTCAATCATAATTTCCAAAACAAAATTCCATTATTTCCTTTAACTCTTTGGAAAAACACATTTTCAAACATTCCCAGGATTGTAAATTCCCAAATTTATTTAAACACTTTCAAATTTCCGGGACTTAAATTCTAGTTTAAATCAGATTTAAGTTATATTCCTTTTTATTTAAAATCATTTTTTTTAGGTTATAAACCACTCCCATTTAAATTTTTATTTGATTGTACTATTATCAATCAAACATCTAAATATATATAGTTATTTCAGAAAAATATTTTTTTTTATATCAAAATTAAATTTTGGGTAAAATTATTTCATTTACCCTACCTTAAAAAATACCGTGTCGGTCTATCTTGTTGAGAGTTTAGAAATCCCTATCGATGAAATGGCGTCCCACACATCGACCAGAATCCATAAACACTCAACAGATAAATCAACACAATATAAAAACAATTTTATATTCACTAACAAGTACGCGCTCATATCTATTAATACATTCAGACTCATTCTAGAGTTCTACAAACTCTATTCTATGAGTAATTCTTACCAGAGCCAAGGTTATCACCAACCTATGCTCTGATACCAACTGTGACGACCCGCCTAACTACTACTAGAAAGACGTATCATCATTAAGAAAAGAAAGGGATAGAAGTAGAAAAGAAAGAAAAGAAAAGAACAACAACATCAGAATCTCACAGCGGAACGAATAAATTATATTAATCACATAAGTATTTACATAATATAATACATCAATCAGAGTTATATAGATAATACATCACATACTAGACAGTTATAAACACCTGTCTAGTTAATACAATTCAATACAATACAACTCAACCAATATGACTCAGAGATTCCAACACATCGGAAAAATATATAGATATATACAACGCTGAAGCCTCCTGCTCCATTGCTCCTCCAGAATTCGTCAAAGCTAACCTGAATCCCTTGACTACCCGTAAAAATTTGGGTACCCGAGAGTTTATGAAAAACAAAAATAAACTCCGGGTCAGACATGGGTCTGGTATGAGTAAATGGGTTAAAGTTGTTTAACTTTGAAAAACATTTGAAAATAAAGGTATCACGTAAGACTCCCCACAAATAAATACGGGTAAGTTTTTACCTTACGCTAACCAAAACATTTCATAGGAAATCCAGTGATATTATAATAGTGTCTAGGGTTTTCAAGTAAATAGAAAATAGCCGAAATTGTTACACTCATTAAATTCCAGCTACTAGCCACAAAAGTGGGTAATACAAATCAAAACCGTAGGGTCTCGTAGGGAAAATGGATTTCCAACAATGGCAGGGCTACTGGGGTACCGCCCGTCACAGTACGGGGCCTAGATCACCGTACCGAGGATTACTCCCTTCATCCCCTGCAACACAAGGCCGGAACCATTCCTTACTGAACAGTCCCGAACAAGATAAACCCCGTGGTTGGCGCGACCAACCACCCACTAAGCCGAAATATAAAAGGGACATCTAGACAGGGGAAATATCTTGTCCTGCTTGGGCATGACCCACCTAACCTTGCTGCATCTCCCCTGTTTTAGCCATTCCCGGTTGATGAGGCTTGAGGCTGCGATTACCTTTAAGGAACATATCACTTAGAATGCTAATCGTCCGCCTGACGATGTGTTGAAAGCATTCAATCCATACAAGTTCGTTCCGGGTTCGAACGAAACCGAAGGCATTATCTCGTCACACTCATTTTGGAATCACCCTCAGAGTCAACGACGATAACCCTTGCATTCTGAAAACTTCAAATCGATCTTCATTTCAGAATTCACGACCTAACGTTTAAATTGGATCGATGTGGTTTTCGGAGAATCAAATTTGATTCTTCCGATCCCGGTCTCATCGAATCCAACCGCCATTTTAAGGGCCAAGTTGTCTAATTAACTTACAGTTTAAATAATTTAAATTCAACAATTGAATTAACATAGCATCTATCACAGATAAAACATATAGAAGCATCATATATATAACATTACATATCACAGAACATCACAGAATGTCATCACATAAATATCCAAACAGATATTCAATCACAACCGTCCATAAGCAATCACTTTTAAGTCTTATTCGTAATTAATTCTATTTAGGATTAATTACCTGAGAGTTAAATACTTAACTCTGTTAATTAATCATTAATTACCCATTATTTACTTGTTTCATACCAAATCATCTAATTGATGATTCCTTAATTTATTATTAAGTCTTAATTATGGAATTTTATTTCATACTATTAATGAATTTCTTCCTCAATCAAGTGAGTTAACTTTAATTGCTTAGTTAATGGTTCTCTGATCTTTAATTAATATCCTTAATATAACTTAATTATTCAATTATTTCCTGCTAATTACTAAATTAATCATTATTTCATTTTAATGAATTATTCAATTATTCACTTGATTTATTCAATCACTGAGTAATTAACTTAAAATAATTAATCCTTAATTTAATATTCACTTAAGCGTTGTCTAATTCTAACACTAATTACAATCTTAATATAATTATTCTTAATTACTTCCTACAAAATTGATTAATGTTAATTATTCGACACTAACATTTTAAAGACATCTGCAATTTGGGAATCAACAAAGATTATCAACTAACCTTTAGTGTTGATTTATTTTCATTCGGTCTTAATTAAATTATCAATTTAAAACAGTGAACAAGTGATAGTTACAGTGTTAAGTACTACTTAACTTATTAAGCCAGAAGCTCAACTCTAAACAAAACACAGAACTGCAGAAACTAAACTTCAAGACTTCGTCCCTGGTAAAACCCGAGACTACCCTTACGTTAGCGCGAGAGTTACTTCGAGATACCCCAGCCTTTTCTCGAGTCCTCCCTAACATCTTCTTCTTCTTCCTTTTTTTTTTACAGTAGGTTTAATCGATATAACTTAAATCAAACATCACTACTTACCACATTCGAATGAAAACAGCACGAGGGAAAACCCATACCCACACGAGCACGACCCGAGGCATTTTCGACTCCCCCTCTCGAATACAGGGTGCGACCACGAAGCGTGTCAGAAACATATCACCGCCGCCGTACACGTGCACGGCGGCAGGGCTTGACTTCGATGATCGCCCACAATCCCAGCAAGTCACAAAGTATCACCAAACACGTAATCCAAGCTCAAATCATACCCAAAAATGCAATTTCAAAAATTGATTGAACGCCCCAAATAAAACAGTAACAAACACACGGAAAATGTCTTGCCAACTCCACAGGAATCATCGGTTCCATTCATACTTCGTCCATGCCTTGACAACACAACACTCCACCCTCTCCTACACTCACGCGCAGCTCGGTTCCAATATGGTGGTGAAATTGATGATTTACAGAGAGGGATTTAATACCCAAAACAAGCCCTAATAAAGTCTTGTGTTGGAAATAAAATCAATAGAAAAATTTATTCATATTTTTCTCGAGTTCATGGATGTATGAACTTGCTTCAATTCAAATGCCAGCCCTTTTCGTTGATTAAATTCTCTGAAATTGATGAAAATGTATTTCATCTTCACATTCGAACTGCTCATGAATTACAAATGTAAAAATCTTCATTTTCGACCTAAAAATCATGAATTTCAACAAGCTTTCAATTTATATACTTGAATTAGAATTCCATAGTGGTTTAATTTATCAATATTTCCTTTGATTACCTGTAAAACAGGTTTACAGTAATATACCTTTCCACTTATATGTTTAAACAAGTTCAACCATCTTAATCTACGTTTAAATCTTTTGTGTGGTTGCAAAATTTAAACCTATCAAGGCTAACAGAAGATAAATTGAGTTTTAAAAGAAGCACCTTCACCTGTATCAATTTACACAGGGAAATATATTCAAACACAGTATCACAATGCAGATCACAACACATACCAAAAAATCACAGAAGTATTCGATTGAACTCAAGGCTTATAAATTTAGTTTACTCACCAAAATATTCCTTTGAACAGAAAGATGCTCTCGAATTTATGAACACCTGATGCTCTAAAACTGCCTGTACACATCTTCCTTTGTTTTTGCTGTTAAATTAAATTTTGTTTCCAAAGCCAAAACATATGTTTCTCAGGTTTGTGTTTTTAAGTTAAGGCTTGTATAAAATGAAACTGATAATAGAAAGGTGGATATATATAAATGCTTGAGCAAAACAGATGATAAGTGGACAGCCACCATTTTTGACCAACAAGAATCTGGTATTAAATTTTACTGCAAATATGAAATGATATTGATCTCGGCTGCATGTACTTGTTTAAACAAGAAGTTAGGCTAATTAATGTTTTTGCTTTTAATTATGGTAGCAAGTAACAAATGTTTACTGATAGTTGAATTGGTTTGTACAAAGATATTTATGCTATGTTCGGCCAACATGTTTTGTAAGCTACAGACTTTTGATTTATTATATTTGAGGTGAAACTTATTTTTCTTACGCATATAATTGAAGTGAAACTTTGTTTTATGTATTTTTTTTTTATTTTTTTTTCTGGATACAACACTTAATTGCTGAGTATATGTGTACATAGGCACTACATAAGAATATATATTTAAACTTTATTATTCATTACTTCTTTTATTTGATTTTACTAAATAAGTCAGATTTGTTTTTGCAGATTTATATGTTTACAAAGTTAGCAGTTTTATTTATATCTTATATTCATGTTATAGTGTGTACTTAGATACATACAGAATTATGTTATAACTACATGTTAAGTTATTCTTACCTTATTTATAAGCTTACTCTATTTTAGTTATAAAAGCTGTTGTTAGAGACATTGCTTGAATCATATTTTTATTCAAAGTTTATCTTTCCAATATTTGATTTATAACTTCTATTAGCACTAATGTATTTATATTTAATATTAATGTGAAAAGAAATGTATTATTATACTTATTATTATTAACTACTTTTATTACTTTTGATATTAAGTGTCATTATATATAATTTTTAATGTAATAGAATAAAACAGATTTAATTTTGAATATTGTTAAAAGAGTCTATTTATATTTTGAAATTATAAATTCCTTTATAACATATATACAACCAATAATATCCAACATTCTATTTATTTCAAAATGAAAAATCTTGTATTTTATTTAAATTTGATCAAAAACTTACTGTAATAATAGGGTCAAAATTCCGGGATGTCACAGTAACACTTGAAGCAAACTAAATCAGCCTTTGCCTTCTTGGCCACCTCCCCCTTCTAGGCTTCCTTCTTCTTAAAGAACTTCCTCTTCTTTTCCTGAGGGCCGTGGGTTTCAACTGGCTTTTCTCTAGCATAAATAGCAAACATCTACTCATGTAAGATTGCCATCTCCACAACAACATTACAAGGATCACGAATATGTGTCAGGGTCACTCTGGCAATCTTAGGTCTCAATCCCTTTATCACTATAAGATTTATATTATTCTATTTAATTTATCTCATTAAATCTCCTGAATAATGTTACTAAAGATTAGGGGTGTTACAACTACCCTTAGATTGGCTTCTTCACACTTCTTATCTATAAATTCCAAAGATTCCAAAAGGAGATCTTTATTTTTTAGGATCGTAGTAAGTCACTCGATAAAAAGGGACTTCGAGTTCAATAGGAGTAACGGCTTAGGAACCATAGGCAAAACTGTATAGAGTACGGCCAGTTGTGGATTTGTGATGGTCCTATATGCCCAAAGTGTCGTAGGGTGCTCATCCACCCACTTGCCTCTAGCTTTCTCCAGACGCTTCTTCAGAATAGACTTGATGATTTTATTTACAACTTCAACCTGTCTATTTGCTTGAGGGTGATCGACCGCTGCAAACCTCTTTTCAATATGATATCTTCGACAAAAGTCCTTAAATTCAGCACCATTGAATTGAGTCCCATTATTGTTACGATAGTCCATGAAGACCGAAGCAACATATGACGTTTTGGACAATAAAATTGATTACTTTATTGGCTGTGATTATGGCTAAAGGTTCTGCCTTGGCCCATTTGGTGAAGTAATCAACTGCAACAATAGCGTACTTCGTGCCACCATTGGAGATTGGTAAAGAACCGATAGTGTCCATACCTCACATAGCGAACGTCCATGGGATGACCATTTATATGATTTATGTTGGTGGATCTCTTAGGACTTCTGCAAATATCTAGCATTTATCATATCATCTTACATAATCAGCAGCGTCCCGATTTATAGTTGGCCAATAATATCCATAACGGAGCATTTTCTTTGCCAGAGTTTGCCCCCTAGTGTGATCGCCACATTTTCCTTCATGAACTTTCTTTAGAACATGTTTTATCTCATCATGAGCGATACAATGGAGTAGGGGGATTGAGAAATCTTTCCTGTACATAATTCCTTCTTGCATAATATACCATGAAGCTTTGCAAAGGACTTGTCATTTTTCATTTCTTTTATCAGGCAGGACTCCGTGCAGTAAATAGTCTTTAATTTGAGTTATCCATGATTCCCTTTCAGATTCTGCCTCCGGTATTTGATCGATTTCCATCATGTTTATACTTGGGGTATCTAATACTTCACTAGGAACCAAGCCCATCTGCTGTGCATCGTCGGTACTAGCAAACTTTTCCAATGAATCAACTTCTCTATTTTGATCGTGTAGAATATATGAATTGTCGTAGTATTCAAATTCCGTCAACAACTCCTGAACTTGGGTAAGGTATGGGACAAGCCTTTGTCCTTTAGCCTGATAGTCTCCCCTAACTTGATACACCACCAACCACGAATCGCAAAAGATTTCAAGAGATTTAACTCAAAGTTATCTAGTAAGCTTAAGTCCAACAATCAAAGCTTTGTACTCAGCCTCATTGTTTATTGCTGGAAAATCAAGCTTCAAAGCATAACAAATTGACTGGTTTTTAGGGGTTACGAGCACAATCCTAGCTCCAAAATAATGATCATTAAATGCTCTACTAGTAGGGATTTCGTTACCTTCCGAAAGATCATCTTGCATAGTTAACTCCGCTATAATGCCCGCCAATGCCTAACCCTAGATAGCTTTACGAGGAAGATATGTAATATCGAATTGGCTGAGCTCAATGTTCCAACTAAGTAACTTCCCAGGTGTCTCAGGTTACTGTAGGAGCCGTCATAACGGCTGGTCGATGTAAATATTTATCGGATGTGCCTGGAAGTACGGACGAATCTTTCGTGATGCAATTAGTAAGTAGTATGCTAATTTCTCTATTTTCAGATAGTTCCTTTCTACTTCTATTAGTCTTTTACTGACGTAATACACTAGGCTTTGGATTTGATTCTCCTCATAAATCAAGGTGGCACTTATAGCATGTGCTGATATAGCCAAATTAATGTACAACTCCTCATGATCTACCATCTTTGACATGATTGAGGGTCTCTCTAAATGATTTCTGAGAGCTTGAAATGAGTCCTTACAATCCTATGTCCATTCGATGTTTCTTTTTCCTTTCCTAATCAAATCAAAGAAGGGAATACATTTGTTGGTAGGTTTGGAGATAAATGAACTTAAGGCAGCAACCTTCCCATTCAAACTCTGCACTTGTTTAATAGTTCATGGGGATTGGATATCCCGAATAGCCTGAATCTTATCGGGGTTAGCTTCTATTCCACGAGCATTAATGATAAAGCCCAAGAATTTTTTTGAGGCAACACCAAACGAACATTTCAAAGGACTGATTTTCATCTTGTAATATTGGAGGATGTCAAACATTTCCGCCAAGTCCCTAATGTGGTCGCTTGATCTCATCACTTCACTAACATATCATCCACATACACTTTCATTGTTTTTCCAATCTGCTCCTTAAATATCATATTAACTAAGCATTGATGAGCTGCTCCGACATTCTTCAATCCAAATGGCATTACTACGTAACAATACAGCCCAACATCTGTAATAAAACTGGTGTAACAACCGTCTATCTCGAGCCATTCATACCCATACATGCCAGACTTGAATTGCTCAAGACAACCAATTGTTAATTTTATATTTGGCGAAACTCAACATATACGGTAATAAATCAATCACAGAATCACAGATACGGAGTAATATAACAATAAGCAGTGGAATATATAAATAGTAGTTCATGAAGCTACTGTAAAACATCAGAGTCTGAAACAAAATACAACAGAATCTCAAATACAAAGTAGTCTCAAATACAAAGGTAACCGACAAGACTGAACGTAAATTGGAAACAACTGGAATAACTGAAAGCTAAATAGATATAAGTCAGATCTTCAAGCAAAGCTCCAAGCTCCAAGCTCCAAGCTCCAAAGGTGAGTTTCAAATCCTATAACACTCGGTCTGACCCGAGCATAAAGCAAAACACAAAACTATTGAATATGCGACTATACGATTTTTGTTTGATGATAATAAACATACATACATATATATATATATATATATATTCGCGTAAATGTATTTGGTAATGTACTATTTCATTTTTCACAGATTAAATAATTTTTTTCTGAATAAAATTAAATAACACAGGATTTGAATTCAAACAGAAATTTTATTCAAACAAATATTTATTACAATTTTGAATAGTACAAATGCAAGCTCTCACTATACAACTTTGATTACAATATTCAATTACATCACAATCTCACTTTTACATCTGACCTCATTACATAATCACTCATTCACTCAACTAGTATTTTATCTCCAACTTTATTCCAATGTGGATCCGGCATCTGAGAAATCTGCAAAAATAATTTTTGACGCGGTAAAATTGAAAAGGAAATATTTTGTTGCAGTACAAAACAAAAGGTGAATTTTGAAAATAATATTTGCCTCAGTTATTTGGGTTGTTCGTCATCATTTAACTTTGAATTCATTATACACGAACAACTTGTGACATACACAGTGTATCACTATATATGCCACAAGGTCGTGCACACCGATATACACTTGATACAATTACACGGACAGGTGAGCACAGGTCAAACCCAAATGAAAAGCCGGGTTCAACTCAAATGCAACACAAATAAAGTCATAACACGCGCACAAGGTCAAACCCGAGCGTTTAAGCTAGATTCAACTCAGGTGCAATCAAGTGTACAAGCTCAATAAAATGGTCAAAATCCAAAACCAACATAGACAATGCCACTGACTCAAAGAATAGATCAAAAGACCACATGGTCAGTGCACAACAACACAAACACATGAGCTATCTACAAGCACAAGAACAAGACCCCAAATGTAACAACAGCAGCCTCAACTTATATGACCAAGTGGCTACACAGTATGAAGTGCACAACAGACTTCAGTTCAGCAATCTACAACTTCAAATAACTCAAGTGAATATGTATGGTGATGCACCAAGTAAATGACACAGCAAAAATGGAACCAACATGAAGTCTGCAACTCAACTTAACTACAATGATCAAACTCAGTTCAACATGACAGTAAGCAGTGCCACAAGACCATCATGCAATGTACATGAATACAACTACAGGTACAAGACCGAACCAACATATCAAGCAACACGTATGCAACAAGGTCCATAACAGGTTCAGCCTCTTCATCAAGCAACAACCAGCCGTAACAAGTGAATGACAAAGAGCAGAGAAAAGTTCACAAGGGTCTGGCATCAATAGAATGCTCAAGCATCTACAACAATGCACAGTGTGCAAATGAAGACCACAAGTGTGCAACTCGACTAACAGACTTAAGTAAACAGGTGAACCAAATTGACCAACCAGTGACTTGAACAAGACTCGAGAAGCTACAGATATCAGTGCACATGATACGACAATCAAAATACACAAATAGAGGCAACCAGACTGTGACGCAAGCAATGCTACATAGCTCGAGAATATACATGCATGAAGAACAACAGCAAGTGGAGATGCATCACTAGTTCAACATAATGTAACCAGACTTTGAGTCTAGACAGACCAACACTAAGGTTCAAGTGATATCAAGACTCAGTGCAAACTAACTATAAGGGGATAAAGTCAATAATCTCAAATTGAACAGCTAGAGTAAAGACTACAAGATAATCCAAACAAGGCTACAACTTCAAATAAATCAGGTGAAGCAACCCAAGCACAATCCAGTCCAATGTGTTATGTTTAAAGTCTAAATGCAACAATCACAAATAATATCAAGCTGATGCCAAACAGAGAAAGTAACAGGGTATAACCGAAGTCAACGAAATCAATATCGTCAAAAGAATTCAACACAGTGGTGGTCACGAAATCAACATCAAACGAAGCCAGCGAAAACTCATGCCATCAAAAGACATGAAACTCTGTACCGTAATGACCAAGGCCGAAGATAATACAAAATCATGAATCACAAAAACAATTGACAAATTCAAGTTACAGAGAAAAATTCAAGCCGTACTCAATATGAACAAGTCAAAGTCGAAGTCAACCAGAACGAGAACGAACAAATCGAAGTTGACCAAGTCATAAATCAAGTATGCATAAAAAATGAAAAAGTCAAAAATCAAATCCAAATAAAATAGGAAAGTAGCTGCCGTAACAATCAAGGAAGGATCGAACGGTTTCAAGCTAAAACCATGACAATGAAGTAAGGGAAAGATACGAATTTGAATAAGCAAGTGAAATCTAAAACATTCAAGCATTATCAAGCGGTAGAGAAAAGATTTTGACAAATTCAAAAATCATCAGACGAATATATACGAACGAACATTCAGGGATTCAATCTCTATATAAATTGCAATCAACATCATCGGAAAATGGTATTGAGTTCAAGTATTAAAACCCTAAAAATCATCATCGGCAGATTACAGGAGTACAATCAAGCATAATAGAATAGCATAAACGAAAAACACACACCAGAATTATCAAATCGAACTCAATCATCGAAGCGGCCAAGAGCGAACAAATGAGAACGAATCACACGCAAATAACCACTGTATCGAGAATAACAAAAAGGCGCAGCTTCAAAAGCCCTAATGTTGGAACGGAGAATCGAGCCACCATTTTCACAAAGGAACGAAGCAAAGAGGATCGGGTCAAAATATAAAAAAGGGCTGGCTTTCTTATTCTCTTTTATTATAAAGGCTTTTTAATTTTTTAATTAGGGTTGTTTTAATTTTTAAATTTGTATTTCAATTTTAAACTGCTGTAATTTCTAGTCATGTGACTAGGGGACAAACTACGTGGCGTAGTTTGAGAATTCGCAACTCAGTGGCTGAGTTGTGGCAGGGTTTTGAGCGTAGAATTGGGTAAGTCAGTAGCAGGCGTTGCGAGTTTACTTGTGTAAGCATGTAACTACTTAATTTCTTGTAGAAACCATGGGGGCAGCACGTAGGCAGGGTTTTGCCGAAGCTGGGTAAATTCTGTGTCGTTCTATTTCTGCATTTTATTATTCTGCTATTTTTTATGTGCTGCTATTATTCTGTGATCTGTGTTGAAATAATTTTATAAACTTCCGCAATTAATTTTTATGATTAATACCATCACCCTATTCACCCCCCTCTAGAGTGAAATTGATCCTACAAGTGGTATCAGAGCTAGGAACAAAAGCCGTTTTTATTTTAAAATTTTGATTTTACTAAAACCAATTTTTGTTTTAAAAAGTTGAATTTTTAAAATGGCTTCTTTTAATACTGCTTTTGCTGAGGGTCAATCCATAGTTACACCACCAATATTCAATGGTGAATATGCCTATTGGAAAAATAGGTTGGAAATTTTTCTGAAAACCATTGACGCTTAATATATTGTTGAGACAGGTTATAGAGCACCAACTATAGCCATAGATAATCAGGAAATAGATAAACCAAAGGAACAATGGACATAATTAGAAAATAAATTACAAAATACTAATGCTAAAGCTATGAATTCTATTATCTGTTCATTAGATCAATTTGAATTTAATCGTGTCTCACAATGTCTAACTGCGCAGGAAATATGGCACACACTAGAAGTGACTCATGAAGGAACATCTCAAGTCAAAGAATCTCGCCTTGCCATGCTAAGCAGCGAATACGAGAATTTCACAATGGCAAAGGAAGAAAATGTTAAAGAGATGAATGGACGATAATCCAATATCGTATACAAATCGAAAGCTCTTGGAAAATCATACACAGTGTTGGAGATAGTCCGAAAAATCCTCGGAGTCCTTCCACGAAGTTTTGAAGCCAAAGTGACTGCCATTCAAGAATCAAAAGATTTGTAACAAATGAAAGTCAAAGAACTCATAGGAAATCTCACCACTTATGAGCTAGAAATGAATTTCAAGGAAGAGCGTGAAGGAGGAGATACTCGAAAGAAATCAATAGCTCTTAAAGGAACAAGAAAGTGATGGTGATGATGATGATGATGGAGCAGCAGAATTTGAGCTGATAATAAAGAAAGTTAAAAGGTGGAATTACAAATACGGAAATCCAGCTCTAAATCGAAAATTGAAAAGCAGAATAAATAAAATATTAGACAATCCAGAAGAACGGTAGATCATCTGTCATAAGTACAACCAACCCGGACACATCAAGCCCAACTGTCCTCAAAATCGACGCGACTTTGAAAAGAAATCAAAAGGGAAAAGTTTTGCAGCCACGTGGAATACAAGTGACGAAGATAATCAAAGTTCTAGCAGTGAGAGTGAGAAAGCAGATATGTGCCTTCATGGAAATATAACTGATAGCGACGATGACGAGCCAAGCGAGGTATCAAAACTCACCCACTCAGAATTACTTATATATTTCCACGAAGTAAATGGCTGTTTTGAACGACTTAGGGAGAAGTATGCCAAACTTGAATCACAAAAAGATACTTTGATAGAATTAAATGAACAACTTGACCAATTAGTTAAAAACTATCAAAGTAGGATTCCTAAGTGTGATAAGTGTCCAACATTAGAAGAAGAAATTAAAAAATCAGAAATCAATATAAAATCACTTGAAAATAAAATTCCGATTTTGAAAGAAAGTGAAAATACTAGGAGAGAAAATTCTATCAAAAAGTGCACACAATTATTGAACGAAAATGAATCTCTCAAAACACAAGTCCAACAACTGTCAACGATTTTTAGATAAATTTTCAAAAAGTGAAAAATCGTTGAATATGCTATTAGGAAAGCAAACTGTTAATACGGTTAGACAAAGACTTGGATATAATCAATCTAAAATTGTTGAAAGAAATATTAGTCAAGAAAATTCAATGTGCAAAATTTGTAGAAAATTTGGACACAATCAAAATAGTTGTTGGTATAGACCCAAACATGTGAAAACTATACCGATTTGGGTTCCAAAAGGCACAAATATAAAATCTCTCAAAGTTAAACAAATTTAGGTGCCGAAGGGAACAATTATAAATAGTTTTGGGTCTCCACAAAATTATTTTTTTAAATATTCTGCCACTAACAACCATGGACCTATAAAAACAAATAGGTCACATAAATCTTTTCCCGTGTAGGTGTGGTGGCAGGCTAAGGAACAACAATAATGTTCTCTGGATTTTGGCTGTTCCAAGGACACAACGAGCAACAAAGAAAAGTTCCTTAGCCTAGTATAAAGGTGACAGAATCACAACGGACAACAACGAAAAATATCGTAAAGGCAGGTAAAGGTATATTTATTTGAACGATATATTATATGTGATAACCTGCACCATATTCTGAATTAAATCAGCCAATAATGAGATGATGAAAAAATGATGATTTTGATTCTGACTTATTCAAAATAGTTGGCCAATTATATTCTTATGCCAAAAACACTATAAAAAACTCTAGATTCTTTGAATTACTTCATATATATCAGTTTGGATTAAAAATAGTGTTTTGTTGGATAATACATTTGGTTATAATACGGCTAACTCTATATTCACGGTTTTCTGATTATTTACACGGCTTCATTTCAATTCAAGAGAATGTCATTTAAAAAAAACTGTTAAAATTTATGATGCACACTTCATGATCTAGTCTATCAAATTCAATTAGTGATAATTTGGAGTGAAAGAGAAATTCAGATGCAGATTACACTGGTAATCTAGTTGATAGAAAACTTAATAGTTGAACGTGATTTCTGTAGAGACATTTAATAACTGCATCATTTTTCAAAGAAAATATCTGCATATTTTTCAATTCAAATAATTTTCAAATAGCAGAAATTTTTCCTCATACAACCCCCTCGAGAAAATCATTTTTGACCATATTTTCAGATTAGTCATTTTGAAAAATTGATTTCATAATTATTTTTGAATTTGATTTTAAATGACTATTTTGACTAATCTGACTCCCTAATAATTATCGAAAGATAAATAGTGATTGAAAAATTGATGATTGTTGATATTTATCACATATTATGACTCGAGACGGTATAATTAGTAAATTTCTTTAGAAATTTAAACAAGAGTTATAAAACTTTTTGTTGGTAAAAATTCCATGACCATCTCTATTTCTATCATATTTCTAACGACCATCACTCATCAAAATTCTATATAGTTTGTCGATATGTGGTACTTTAAACATGAATCGTTCGTTTTTTCATTTTGTAGAAAAATTTATATAGTAAAAAATAATAATAAATAAATACCAAAGTATTCACTCTCATTTAAAAGTCCTCACGGTTATGCATGGGTGAATTACTTGGAATTTGTTATGTGCTTCCATGCTCATTTAAAAGTCCTCACGGTTATGCATGTATGGAACACATATCAAAAGTTGATTTTTAAAAATAAACAAGTTGATTCTAATCCCATTTAAAAGTCCTTACAGTTATGCGTGGTTAGAAGATACTTGAATTCATTTTTTTTAATAAAATTGGAATACTACTAATCTCATTTTAAAGTCCTAACGGTTATGCATGGTTAGTAGATATTCAAATTCCTGATATAAATATACCACAAATAGACCCAACTGTATGGTTTCATACGATGACATCATTTCCATTATTTCTAAAAGTGGAATATGCACCTAACAAGGGTAGTTATGATTTTTGTTTGATTTTTTTATTGAAGTTTAATATTTATATTCAATTGAGTTTTTTAAATGTTGGATTAATATCGATCACTTTATCTCTATTTTCTCTAACACTATTACTCTTTTGCTGATAACGAAGGGGGGAGAGAAAAGATAAGATTTTGTCAAATAAAATCAAGCAAATATTTTCCATTTGCATCTAGGCTCATTTGCATATTTTTATTCGTATGCATATATGTAGGGGGAGCTTTGTGTAGAGAGGAAGCATTTAAATAGGGGGAGCAATAAGAGTATATCTATGATCAAATACATTTAACATATTCAAAATCTTAAATATATGTTTGTTATCATCAAAAGGGGGAGATTGTTGAATATGCGATTATATGATTTTTGTTTGATGATAATAAACACACATATATATATATATATTCGTGTAAATGTATTTGGTAATATACTATTTTATTTTTCACAGATTAAATAAATATTTGCTGAATAAAACTAAATAACACAAAATTTGAATTCAAACAGAAATTTTATTCAAACAAATATTTATTACAATTTTGAATAGTACAAATTCAAGCTCTCACTATACAACTTTGATTACAATATTCAATTACATCACAATCTCACTTTTACATCTGACCTCACTACATAATCACTCATTCACTCAACTAGTATTTTATCTTCAACTTTATTCCAATGCGAATCCGGCATATGAGAAATCTGCAAAAATAAATTTTGATGCAGTAAAATTGAAAAGGAAATATTTTGTTGCAGTACAAAATAAAAAGTGAATTTTGAAAATAATATTTGCCTCGGTTATTTGGGTTGTTTGTCATCATTTAACTTTGAATTCATCATACATGAACAATTTGTGGCATACACAGTGTATCACTATATATGCCACAAGGCCGTGCACACTGATATACACTTAATACAATTACAGGGACAGGTGAGCAAAGGTCAAATCCAAATGAAAAGCCGGGTTCAACTCAAATGCAACACAAATAAAGTCATAACACGCGCACAAGGTCAAATCCGAGCGTTTAAGCTAGATTCAACTCAGGTGCAATCAAGTGTACAAGCTCAATAAAATGGTCAAAATCCAAAACCAACATAGACAATACCACTAACTCAAAGAACAGATCAAAAGACCATATAGTCAGTGCACAACAACACAAACACATGAGCTATCTACATGCACAAGAACAAGACCCCAAATGTAACAACAGCAGCCTCAACTTATATGACCAAGTGGCTACACAGTATGAAGTGCACAACAGACTTCAGTTCAGCAATCTACAACTTCAAATAACTCAAGTGAATATGTATGGTGATGCACCAAGTAAATGACACAGCAAAAATGGAACCACATGAAGTCTGCAACTCAACTTAACAACAATGATCAAACTCGGTTCAACATGACAGTAAGCAGTGCCACAAGACCACCATGCAGTGTACATGAATACAACTACAAGTACAAGACCGAACCAACATATCAAACAACACGTATGCAACAAGGTCCATAACAGGTTCAGCCTCTTCATCAAGCAACAACCAGCCTTAACAAGTGAATGACAAAGAGCGGAGAAAAGTTCACAAGGGTATGGCATCAATAGAATGCTCAAGCATCTACAACAATGCATAGTGTGCAAATGAAGACCACAAGTGCGCAACTCGACTAACAGACTTAAGTAAACAGGTGAACCAAATTGACCAATCAGTGACTTGAACAAGACTCGAGAAGATACAGATATCAGTGCACATGATATGGAAATCAACATACACAAATAGAGGTAACCAGACTGTGATGCAAGCAATGCTACAGAGCTTGAGAATATACATGCGTGAAGAACAACAGCAAGTGGAGAATGCATCACGAGTTCAACATAATGTAACCAGACTTTGAGTCTAGACAGACCAACACTAAGGTTCAAGTGATATCAAGACTCAGTCCAAACTAACTCTAAGTGGATAAAGTCAATAATCTCAAATTGAACAGCCAGAGTAAAGACTACAAGATAATCCAAACAAGGCTACAACTTCAAATAAATCAGGTGAAGCAACCCGAGCACAATCCAGTCCAATGTGTTATGCTTAAAGTCCAAATGCAACAATCACAAATAATATCAAGCTGATTCCAAATAGAGAAAGTAACAGGGTATAACCGAAGTCAACGAAATCAATATCGTCAAAAGAATTCAACACATTGGTGGTCACGAAATCAACATCAAACGAAGCCAGCGGAAACTCATGCCATCAGAAGACATGAAACTCAGTACCGTAATGACCAAGGCCGAAGATAATACAAAATCATGAATCACAAAAACAATTGACGAATTCAAGTTACAGAGAAAAATTCAAGCCGTACTCAATATGAACAAGTCAAAGTCAACCGGAACGAGAACGAACAAATCGAAGTTCACCAAGTCATAAATCAATTATGCATAAAAATTGAAAATGTCAAAAATCAAATCCAAATAAAATAGGAAAGTAGATGCCGTAACAATCAAGGAAGGATCGAACGGTTTCAAGCTAAAACCATGACAGTGAAGTAAGGGAAAGATACGAATTTGAATAAGCAAGTGAAATCTCAAACATTCAAGCATTATCAAGCGGCAGAGAAAAGATTTTGACAAATTAAAAATCATCAGACGAATATATATGAACGAATATTCAGGGATTCAATCTCTATATAAATTGTGATCAACATCATCGGAAAATAGTATTGAGTTCAAGTATTGAAACCCCAAAAATCATCATCGGCAGATTACAGGAGTTCAATCAAGCATAATAGAATAGCATAAACGAAAAACACATATCAGAATTATCAAATCGAACTCAATCATCGAAGCGGCCAAGAGCGAACGAACGAGAATGAATCACACCAAATTACCACTGTATCGAGAACAACAAAAAGGCGCAGCTTCAAAAGCCCTAATTTTGGAATGGAGAATCGAGCCACCATTTTCACAAAGGAACGAAGCAAAGAGGATCGGGTCAAAATATAAAAAGGGCCGGCTTTCTTATTCTCTTTTATTATAAAGGCTTTTTAATTTTTTAGTTAGGGTTGTTTTAATTTTTAAATTGCTTTAAATTTGTATTTCAATTTTAAACTGCTGTAATTTCTAGTCGTATGACTAGGGGACAAACTACGTGGCGTAGTTTGAGAATTCACAACTCAGTGGCTGAGTCGTGGCAGGGTTTTGAGCATAGAATTAGGTTAGTCAGTAGCGGGTGTCGCGAGTTTACGTGTGTAAGCGTGTGACTACTTAATTTCTAGTAGAAACCTTGAGGGCAGCATGTAGGCAGGGTTTTGCCGAACCTGGGTAAATTCTGGGTCGTTCTATTTCTGCATTTTATCATTCTACTATTTTTTATGTGCTGCTATTATTCTGTGATCTATGTTGAAATAATTTTATAAGCTTCCGCAATTAATTTTTGTAATTAATATCATCACCCTATTCACCCCCCCTTTAGGGTGAAATCGATACTACAAAAACACTCGAGTCAGGATTAACTTTCTTATACTAGTAACTTCAACTCAAGTGAAATGTCAACTGAAATACAAATAACTTAAAAAATGTTTGGTATTTCCATCCTCTAAGGATCCGTGGAACTATTTGTACGCTATTATAATATGTCTATCAGTAAAGTAAATTATTAAAATAGCGTTAAGGCGTTACCCATATCCCCCTTAATACATTTTATATATTCCTTTAATCTATACAATGCCATAAGCTCCACCAAACCGGTGGCTTACTCAGAGGACACCCATATATATGGTACAAAACAAACTCATAGAAGGCGCGATAAGGAATGTGAACACGGCACGTGAGGCAATGCCAAGGTAGATATACCATTTGTGGATCCAGACTGGTGGTAACGCATAGCAGCTACTACCGCCCACCTCGAGACACACTCGTAGGATCAAAGGTGCACCCAATCAAATCACAAAGTAATAGAATGGTATCAAACAAATATGCCCGATCGGAGGTGCGACCTCACTTGGCCCGGCATGGCTCATATTTTAGTCACATCCAAGCTGACTCATGGGAGTCAAGTCTACTTAAATACCTCATGCAGAATCGTTGGCCAAACCATCCTACTTCATTCTGGAATCTTCACCACGTAAATAGTTGTTAAAGTGGTTTTAGGTAATGGTAGAGAGTATGACAATATCTGATCTTGGTCTCTTTAACAACCAAACTCTTATTTCACACCGTGGTCATTTTATTTCAAAACAGTTCATACTTCATTTCAAAATATCATATTCATTTCAAAGTCATATCACTTTTGAAATCATATTACTTTAAAAATCAAATCACTTTTGAAATTATTATTCACTTTAAATCATTATCATTTCCAAATCATAACCACAACATAGTTTATATATTAAATTTGTTATATATATGGAAATAGTTTATATATTTGACAATAAAATATGAATTAAAATAGTTTATATTTTAAAATCTTTTATGTATTAAAAAATGTTTATAACGAAAATAGTTTCAAATTAGAATTATTCCTTCCTATTTGACAAATCAGCTTAAATCTGCTTTAGTTCCAAATTCAACTTAAATCGATCTCAATTCAACAATTCCCATTTCAATTCAAATTCTCATTAAACCAAATTTTAATTTATATTGGTTTCAAATTTGAACCACTTCCAACTCAATACATTTCAATATTCAGCAATTTACAATAACTCGATTTGATAGATTTTATTATATTTCAAAATTCAACTTTAGTCTTATTTAAAATTACAGAATATTCACTCAATCATCTTTAATGATATTTAAATAAAATTTCATATTGCAATTTAATTAAATATTCAATTTTAATTTTATTTAGAGTTGAAAATATTCATTTAATCACTTTTATCAAATCAATTTATAAAATCATACCTTTCAAAATCTCAAAAATCAATAAGTTCAAATTGGACCTTATTTAAATTCAATTTAATTTTTTTTATCATAAATCAATTCTTATTTAAATTCAATTCTTAACAAATTAAATTACAAGTCAATTCTTATTTAATTTATCTTTCCAACCTCTATTTACTTAAGATTGTTACAAAATCTATTCTAAAATATTAATATAATTTTAAATAAATACTTAACATATTATCTATATTATTAGTTAAACTAAATTCTTAATAAATTTTATTATATTTATTATTATCAAATTAAATATTATTATAATTAAATCTATATTTAAATTTTATTTTATATATTTTGAAAATAATAAAGTTATAAGTAAAATTTTATAATTTACATTTTAAAACTTAACTTATAAATTTAAAATTTTCAAAACATATAAATTTAAAAATCTAAATTCTATACATATAAAAATTTAAATTTAAAATCAATATTTATCAAAACCCATATATTTTCCTGTCAAAATTTTCAGAAAACATTTTTCAAAATAAACCAACGGTATTCGTATATAGTTTTCTATCCTATGGTCAAGTGATAGGGATATTTATCATTTCAGTCCGCAATTATTAAGTATTTATGGGTATATATCATTTCAATCGACAATCCCAAAATTCAAATTCATTGAAAACCGCTTGGGTTTATCACTTCAACCCACAACAATTTTCACCTAATCTATAAAATCATTCGGGTATGTATCATTTCAACCCATCGAGATATTCTACACTGTCAGGGAACTTGCAGAGTGAGAACAAATATGATAATAATATATCATATCAATAATAGGCATATATCATCAATAAAAAATTAAATATAATACATACAATAGGTTATGATGTCATATGTCATAGGTAAACAATTGCAGATAATGACATATCATGTTTTATAATTAAATTACTTAACAATTCAAATTTAACAGCATATTTCAATCGATATTTCGTGTGAATTAAATTTACTAAATATAAGAATGTTAATCGTGAGTGATTACTCACCTTTAGAGGCTAGAGAAATTTGACAATGAAATGAGCTACGAATCCAAGCACAAGTTCCAAAGCAAAGCAGGACAGACCCAAATCGATGTGTAACATCCCGCCTTTTTGCGCGATTTAAAACGACACACGTGCCAATTCAAACCATACGGAAAGGCGGATTGTTATGGGGTAAATGAGAAAAAAAAAACAGAATCTCACAGCGGAAGGATAAAATATAATAATCAAATATACAGTTCATGAAGCTGTTTAACAAAAACATTTGATTATATTTACATAATACATATCAAAGTTACACATACCAATAAAAATTCAGCGGAATAATATGAGTGTAGTGGAATATAATTAATAATAATAATATAAATCTCCGTCTTCGTCCTCCAGAGCTAAAGTCTTCGATCCTGAAACGCTCGGACTGACCCGAGCGAATTGAAAAGACAAAACACTCGAGTCAGAACTAAAAGATCTTATGTAAGTTAAATCAACAGGAATAAATATGAGTGCAGTAACTTAAAAGATGCTCGGGATTTACATCTCTTAATGATCTGTTAAACTATTTACTATGTAGTATATTTCGCTATTATAATAGTGTCTATTTGTAAAATAAACGTACTTTTAAATAGCGTTAAGGCTTTGCATTTTCCACCTTAACACGTAATAGTCCCAGTAGTCCATCCAATATCAGAGTCCCTCCTGATCGGGAAGCCACCAGAGGATACCACACGGGCTACGGAAGAAATCCAAACTCGTACAAGGCGCGATAGTGTAAGTGACACGGCACAATTAGGAAATGCCAGGGTAGATATACCAATTACGCTTCCGGGTCGGTGGTAACGCGCAGCGCGCAGCTACCGCCCACCTCGAGCCACACCTCCAAATCAAAGAAATCAAAAGTGGCCACCGAATCAATCCAAAAGTCAAAGTATAATATCGAAGGGATGTGTCCGATCAAAGGTGCTACCTTATTAACCTGTCAATCGCTCATGTTTTAGCCACCTTATGCCAACTCACGGGAGTTGGGTCCATGTATTTACCTTACAAGAAACGCCGCCACCAACCTACTTCATTCTGGAATCGCCACCGCGTACACGTTTGTTAAAGGGGTTTTCGGAGTTGGCAGAGAGTATGACAACTTCCGATCCCCGTCTCTTCAACAACCAAACGTTATTATAACACCGCGGTCATTTAAAATAATTATACTTTTAAAACCAAAATATAATATCCATTTCAAAACCATATAAATACGATATCCTTTTCATTTCAAAACAAACTCATTTTGATATTATTTTTATAAAACCCAAACCAATAATATCATTTTTATTCCAAATATATTTCTTTTCCAAAATCATACTGCTTTAAAATTTATAATATCTGGAAACCAAACATTAAAATACAACTTTCAAACCATAATACTTTGAAATTTATAGCTTTAAAACCATAACTTCTAAAACTTAAATGGTTTGGATATTCAACAGTATATAAAGAAATAGTTGAATTTTAAATTACTTTATAAAGTAAATAATTTCCATGCCTTTACAATTTTATTCACTTTAAATTAAGTCTAAACCCACAAATTTTAAACTCACTTCAAAGTTCCAAACCATTTCAAATTTTACATATTTCAAACTTTAAGTATTGCGCTTCCAAAATTTAAGATAGGAAATTATTATTCAACAATTTAATGTCCTATTATTTAGTTTGAAATATCGCATACTAAATCCATAATCATTTAAATAAAACTCAAATTACCTATAACTAAATATTTCCTTTAATTCATTTATAATAGAAATATTCATTTAATTCATCTTGAATAAAATTTTAGTTTTACATATCATACTTTAAATTTTCAAGCTATAAGTTCTACATCAACTTATGGAGTTAAATTCTTAAATACGCTCAATTCCAGTTAAATTCTAATTCACATTCCAATCTTAATTGATTTAAACCATTAACTATATATATACGTAAAACATCTTAACACGTATTTAACCATATAATATAAATATTTAAACTCCATTATTCAACTTATTCATTTTATTTAACATATTTATACATAGCTTAATTTCAAAAATTTAACTATATATGTATATATAAAATAAATTTATATAAAATATCAAAATTTAATATTTATTAAACCGTATCTTATCCAAACCATAAAATCATTTCAAAAATAATTATATATAGACCGACGGTGTCTGTATAAAAGTTTCTATCCTATGGTCAAGTGATACGGATATTTATCATTTCAATCCGTAATTTAAAATAAATTACGGTTATATATCATTTCAAACCGCAAATCCCAAATGAAATGAAATGTATGATAATTTGCAGATTTTAAAATATAGTACACATCATCCATTCACCCAATATCAATCATCAACCAATTTATTTCAATCAACATTAATTTATTTCAATCATCGTCAATTTAAACAAACATCAATATATAGCATATGCAATATAACAGGAAATAAATGATAGTTATTAACTAACAGTTTATATTCAAAATAAATTTAATAACTGTTTAACTAGCAGTTTTATGCAAATAAATAAATTCTAACTGTCAATTTATGTGCAATAATAAAAATTAAATAACAGTTAAAATAAATAAATGCGATTTAACTGAGATGATGAATAAAACATGTCACACAGTCATAAATAAATTTCTACACATATCTTAGGTCAATTTAACAGACATAGGAAATTTTAGAAGTTGTGAGTGGGTTAAAACACTCACCTTTTGGATTTAAATTGAATAAAAATCCAATTTAAACCCAAAATTTGCACAGTCTCAGAATCTGTCCAAACCAGCGCCAAAATCTCTGGAATTCCAATACAAACCTAGCGGAGAAAACCGCGTGTGAAACGGATCACGTACGTAAAAATTATTCGAGTTAGAACGATTTAATTTGGAATAAAAAAAAACAAGAAAAAAATAAATAAATCAGTACCCACGTCAAAGACACGTCATCAACTAACGCATTCGTTAACATCTCTGAAACCCTAGCCGTGCAAACAAAATCGCACCCCCAGTATTTGAAGCCACCGCAACCAAACGCCACCTACACAAACATCATCACCACGATCAGGCATCACCACGGCGTGGGACGCCTCAAGCTGAACTCCGGTACCCAAGCACGGCCTCCCCGAACCCCAAACGCGACCGCGATGTCGCTTACCTCATGGCCATTTTGTGGCGAACCCAGCAGCCATCTACACGACTTGTCCGTATGGATTTACAGCACTCTGCCTTCTCTACCAACTCGTACTCCCCGATCGACCAAAAGTTGAAAATCCACCGTTTAAATCTCGACGATAACCATGAACGGCCAGGACAAAAACCCCAATTTCTGGTCAAACCACAAACCAAATCGAAAAACGAATTACGCCATTGAATTATGCTCGTCGAGAGCATTCACATATATTTTTTTGAGAATTTTCTGAGGAATTTTAATTTTTGACTTTTGATTTGATTTTTGAAATTGAACATGATCTAGGGTTTCTAACCATTGGAAGAAGAGAAGGAACTGATGAAATGAACGCACAAACAAATGAGAATAGATGGGGCTAGGGTGTATAACTGGGTTTATATAGATAGGTTAGAAATTCGAATAGATGGATCCGATAAACGAACGTGCTTAACGATAATTGGCCCAAAAAGCTCGTTCTGACCCCGGAACGAAATTGGGTAAACCCAAATATCTAAATAGGTGTTTTAAAATATTCTGAATGCGATGGAAAAAGTTTCATGTCCAAATTCCATCGTATGAAGAAGTTATGCTGAAATCAATATTTTCAAATTGATTTCAAATTGATTTCAATTAAATCGATTTCAAGGCGTTTTACGTTCGTACGATCAAACGACAAGTCCGATCGCTACGAAACTTGAAACCCTACAATAATTCACTGATACGGATCCGATGAAACTGGTTTCGTCGAAATCCGAGTCCGTGACCAAAATGGCTATTTTCATATTAATTAAATAAATTAAAAATTAGTCAATTAAATCAAATTTCTCATTCCTCTTTGATAATTGACGATTCTTATTATTATACATTTTTCAATCATCTATACTAATTTAAACAAAATTTAACTTATCGAATTAAAATTTTGAAATTCCCAAATTTCATTTATTACACCAAATTATAAATTTAATTTCCAAAAATTAAATTAAATTTACTTTCCATTTATTATTGTCAAATAGATGGATTTATCATTTGATTCATATTTCATTACGTAAATATCTCCAATTTCACCTAAATTTATATTTTCATAATATCTGAATATTAAATTTCAAGTATTACTTCAATTAATGTTAAAGTAATAATTATTAATTGCAGTTGATTATCAATTAAAATTAAATATACTAAGTAGATGGTTAATCTTAAATACTTGTTATCATTAACGATTTATTTCCACTTACGAATGAATGCAATTGTTACCTATTTCTTCCTTAGTTAATAACCTTCCTATTTCCATTCATTATAACTTATCAAATTATATCCTTTAATTACGATTAACTATTCTAAATAAATTGGTTCACTTGGTTTCACGCCCTTAAATGCATGTTTCATATAATTTCCATTATTAACAAAATCACATTAACCAACCAATGATTAGATTTAGTTTTATCGCAATTTCCCATACTAAATTAACAGGCTAGATAAATAGGTACTCTAAAATATTTGTTACAGTTTATCTTGAATCACACTAATGCGTTATTATTCCCAAACCACAAATTACTACTTAACTAAATTTATGCTTTTACCAATTTACCTTTACACTTCCGTTACTATAATAAAAATCATTTAAGTAATGTTTATTATTAATAACAACATTATAGTCACCTACATTTTAAATGAACTTTATTTACAGTAAATTCATTGACCAATTTTATTAGGTAATTTATAATAGTTGCTATCCTTAAATTTTATTTCATAAATTAACCCACTTCATCTAAATCCTTATCTACGCAATATACCAACACTTAATTTCATTAAGTACCAATTACCCTAATTATATACTAAGCCTTATCATTTAGATTTTTTTTATCAAATTGAAAAGTTCATCCAAGTTTATAGATTATTACTCGCATTAACATAATTCCTTAATTTATCCCAATTTCTGTTTCAGTGTTTTTATTACAAAATCAATTAAATACTTTCCTTGCTCGTATTAAATTATACACCTGTATAATCCTTTCCATTATTCATTATTTAGAATCCTATTAAAATTTCAATCTCTTGCAATAACTCATTTATTATACTTTTGCATATAAATAAACAAGGTTCCAAATAAATAGGGTTTATTAAATTCAATCTTTAAAATTTAGTCTATTACAACCAATGTAATACTTCATAGGTTAATTATTATTACACTTACTTCGTTACCAATTATAACAATTATATTTCTTTATAAATTTAATTCCAAAATCTTATAAATATGACAGATCTAATTAACGAAATTTACGGGTCGTTACACGATGAATTCAAAGTTAAAACTGGCTTGATATAAATGGAGACAAAATATATCATATTATTATTATTTTCTTCCTTAAAATCAATGTTTAATTTAAAAAATCAATATATATATATATATATGATTATTTCTTAATATCCATATATCTTTATAACATTAATATCCAAATTGGAAACACATATCAAACAAATTCTTCATATATATTTAAAATCAACATTAAATTTGAAAACACATATTAAAAATAAAAAATATACACATATATATTTCACAATCAATATTATTATAAATATATATATATATTCTTTAAAATTAATATTATTATAAACATATATATATATATATATATATATATAAGATAGCCACTTACAAAAATGATTTTGAAAACATATATATGTGTAAACATACTTTACTATTATTGTTATTATCATACACACACATATATATAAGCTCAACTCAAAACTGCTACAACAAAGTGAAAGAGAGGGGAAAGAAATACTGCGGCAGATGTGGGTTATGGCATGCAGAAGGGTCTGATGGAAAGGGGCGCCGATGGGCTTGCTGCTGTTCGATGGCACTGTGGCATGGAGGAGAGGTCTGGTTAGAACTAGGTGGAGTGCGGAGCTGTGGTTTGCCGCGGCGACAAGCTAGCTAGGGACATGGGTTTGGCTGTCGATGGTGGAGGGTTCGGTGCAACTGTGGTGAGGAAGGGTTGTAAGACCATGGCTGAGAACGGCAGTGGGGAAGGAACGTTGGCTGGGAGTGCTAATAAGGCAACGGTTTGGCTAGGCGATCTAGTGGTTGCACGTGGAGATGATCTGGGTGATGGAAGGAAGGCATTCAGGTGAAGTGGCATTGATCGGTTTCGGGAAGTTGAGGATGACTCCGGTTGAATGGTGGCTGAGATCGATGGAGGCGAAGTGCGAAGGGAGGTTGAACGGTGGTGCTATGGTCGGCAGTTGGGGGACAAGGTAGCGAAGTGGTGATGTAAGCTAGGTGCGACCAGAGGCTAATGGGGCGGTGTTGCGTGTTTTTGCCGTTCGGGTGCTTTGGCTATGGGTGGTCGAGATCATGGGATAGGAGGTAGGAGAGAGTTAGTGCATGGATTTCGAAGCTGGAGGGGTGATACGGGCCTGGCAGTAGAGGGCAAAGTGGTAGAAGGAGAGGGGAAAAGTGGCGGTTCTGGTGCAGAGGATCTTGAGCGAGGAGACGGGCGAGGTTGATATGGTGGAGGGAAGTGTGTCAGAGAGAAATAAGAGGACGAGCATGCTTCAAGTGAAAGAAGAAGGCCGTGTTCTCAGATCTACATTTTTTTTCTTTCTTTACTTAATTTTTTAGAGATGACAGTACGAATGGAGAAAGGGACTGAAAATATATGACGAACCAACAATTGAAATAAGGAATGGCAGCAGCCATAACATCGAATTCTGAATATATTAATTGCAATTGGCTGTTGGTATTATACGGTGGATAGGTGAAAAGTCACAGGAAACCCAAAAGCGCAAATAAAGAGCCGGTACGGCTAATCGTTTATCGATTTCATCATGTATGGGGCGTCGAATTACGGGAGTGAATATACTACGGAGATCGGCACGATGAGTTGAATAGAATGGTACCCAGATATCAACATTACGATCATCCTATCAAAAATCGATATTCGCTGCCAAAATGCTGCTAAAACGTCAAAAATAAGATAAACGGGGCTATAGCAGTTCAAACTTGACGAAAATGAAGAACGACGTCTCACTTAGAAAATGATCTACATTTTTATTATGTAAAAATATTCAGATTTCAACAATATTTTATTTTATCATATTAACTGATTTTGAATTGACATTGAAAATTACACAATAGAACCAACTTTCATATTTTTGGATTAAAATCTATCATTTGCTATTTTAAATAGACGCATACCAGATATCAAATTTTTATTACCCAATTCAATTATTTTAAATTTTCATAAAAATTCAGTTAATTACATTATTTAAATCGATAAAATTTACGGGTCATTACAACGGGTATGCTCATGATTGGGGATATGCATCGAGATTTGGTTATATCCTGAATATGTATCCCTAAGTGATAGTAGTTCGTGTCTTGCAGTTGAATCAACTAGTCGATTAATCCTTGGAAGGAAAAAACTATCTTCTGGACATGCTTTGTTCAAATTTGAGTAATCAATGCATGTTCTCCCTTTTCCATTTGCCTTCTTCACAAGTACAGGATTAGATACCCATTCAGGGTAGATGGTGTCGCGGATAAACCCGTTGACTTTAGTTTATCCACCTCCTTTTTTAGAGCGCTAGATCTCTTTGGATCCATGCACGTCTTTTTTACTTCTCGGAACATACTTCGGGTCAATATTCGATGCATGGCTCGCATTGGCGAGCGAGATTCCACACATGTCAGAGTGAGTCCAAGCGAATACATCTAGACTCGCTCGGAGAAAACCAGCGAGTTCTTTCATCATCAGGGGGATGAGCTATGACCAAATCTTCAAGTCTCGTGATGGGTCATCGTGGTTGACCATGATATCAATCGTCATCTCAACCGGTGCAACCCTAGTCTTTTTGGGCTTCTCTTTGTCATCTCTCGGATCTATATCTCTATAGAACAGACTGTGGTGCCTGAGCCACGTTTAACATCCCCTATCTTAAGGCCCGAAGCCAAGTGCTATAAATGCGGCAGTCATCCATAGTATTAACTTTTGGTGACAAAATACGGTAATGTTAATGGTATCCATGATATCAGAAGCAAATGAATATGAAATAAAATCAACACAGATTAAAAAACACTCTTCTAGTTACATTTCAAATCAATATTTCATATTTAGATACATTATCCCAAAACGATTCCTAGGTATGATCAAATATAATTATTACAAATTATGCCAAGAGCGACATATGAAGATGCCCCCTTGGATGATTAGAGTACTAAATAGACATATCAGTCTTGAAAAACACAGCGGAAATAAAACTAAATAGCTCTTATAGCTAGCTTTGCCTCCTACACGTCCTTAAAAGCTTTATTGATCCAACCTACTAAACCTGAAAACCTTAACTCTCGGTCTGCTCAAATTAATATTGAGCACCCGAGAGTTTAAGGGGAAAACATAAACTTCGAGTCAGACATAAAGCCTGGTGAATAATAATATACATCTCGGTTATTTGTTATTAAGTGAGACTACGCCGCTTAGCAAAATGGATTTCCCCTCACCACTATCCCTTTAAAACATATCTTTTGCAAATCACAATCTTGCAATTAAACTAATTAAAGCAATCATAGCAATATCATATATGCATATAAATCAGGTAATAAATGGACTATTAGTCTGAACAATATAGTTTTGTTTGGCTTACTATAACATAAAACATAATCTAACTTCTGTTAGAAAACTTCTGGATGGTCTGTCCCTAACTTACTTCTCCCAGTTCAACCGATCCTAATGGTTTTGCGGGATCACCAATAACCTATCTTTCTCTATATATTCCTTTCTGTGTGTAACATCATTTTAGTTTACCTATGATAGAGCCCTACTTACAGGAATTTTGGACCTATATTACCTAGGGGCTACTAGCTAAAGTATAGGGAACGACCCTATACCAGTCCCATCTGGTACTCTAAAATCCGAGTCATTTACTTAGGGTCAACTTTCCCATCAAAATTTCCTTGAAAATATTTCTTTCAAATTGATTTAACTCTTTAAATCGTACTTAAACAAGGAAATATACTCTTTGTTTTACTCAAATCTCTTTTCCATGTTATATATACTTTACTCATAATATTGGTGTAATATATTAAGGGTTATCTATCCCTCCAAAATAAGTTAAAAACCCCTTTCAACTTAAAAGATCTTGGGCCACAAAGCCAAGATAAACCATTCGAAACATTTTCTTATAAACTTTAAACAACCCTTTCAAATCCATTGAAAGTACCACTTTCAAAATATATTAACTACTATACCTTGAAACACTAGGCCGAAGGCCAAAACATTCCTTTCGAAACTTTTATAACAACAATTCAAAATCATTAAAGATATCCCTTTGAAAGCATTATAAACCTTAGAAATTCGCTTTTCAAACTCTTTAAACTTGCGTTTTGAAAGAATTTGAAAACTTCCATTTAAAATACTTCAAGTACCTTTTGAAACCATTGGGGAACCTCCCCTTCGAAACCTTTAGCATAGACCTTTCGAAATCATTGAAGTCCTTTACTATGAACAAACCTTTCAAATATCATTGGGTTCAAGTAAAAGCTTGTGGAACATAGTTTCAAAACCATTTAAAATCTTTCCATTCGAAACCTATGGGTTTATCTTTCAATAGAACAAAGAGTCTTAAAATAATTAGGTCGAAAGCAACTTTTTCAAAAGCAATTTCCTAAGTAAAAGAAAGTAGTTGGTTACGACACCAACCCTTTCGAAAGTATGGAGAAGAAGATTTTTATTTAAAAACAAAAGCACCCTTTCAATACCAATGTTTAAGGCAAAGCGGCCTCAACTGGGTCGAAAGGTAAAATGCGACAATGAGTGTTTCGAACCTATCGAAAGCTAGTTTAAAACAAAAGGCTGCAACCTCTGTCAAAAGCTATATTATAACCCTTTCGAAACCCTTCTTTTGAAAGGAAAGCAAGCGACATCTCTTTTGAAAGCAAAACAAGGTCTCGACCCCTTCGTAAGCACGTTTCGACTCTATACCTTTCACCTTCTCCAATCCACTATGTACCAAGGTATTGATACCATGTGTATTGGTTTCAACTATGCTGGAGGCGGTAGTATGAAGTCGAATGGTAGCTTCCAAGAGTGGTGAAATAGAATACCTTACAAAAAATAATTTTTTTACTTTATAAAGTAATATTTTTCCGAAAAAACTTGCTTATTTGTCATAATATGATTGGTTGCCAGTTACTTTTCCATTTTTCTAAAAGTGCTGCCAAATTCAGTATTTAATAATTTAAAACATTTAGCAAATTTCCCCTTCTCCTATTTTAAATATATAAAACATTTAAATCTCATACCTTAAATAATTTTATATATTTAATAAAACACTTAGGAAAATTCTCCAAAAATTCCAGTAAATCACTTTTTATATGTTTTCTAGCATATTTAAATTTTTGACCAAAGCTAACATATAATAGCCGAAATTAATTTAAATCCAATTTAACCATTTTATTCACTAGAAAAATTGTAACGGCACATAATTTTAACTATTTTAAATTATTAAATTTAATATAAATTTTGAACTAAAATGGTTAGAATAAAAATTTAATGATTTATTAATGTAATTTATTGGATATGAACTTAGACAAAATTTTACACAACAAAATTCGATATGAGAAAAAAAAGATAAACTAATTTTAAATATTGAAATATTAATTTTAATTAGTCAAATAGATAAATTTTATGATAATTGAAATATCTGAATCTATAAATTGACTAAACTATATAAAATTTTGAAATGTAAATTTCTACATAAGGAAAATTAATCAACATATATATATGTGTGTGTGTAAATTTCACCGTTTCAAAACTCGTGATAAAGTATCTATATATATATATATATATATATATATATATGGGTATACGTTTATATATATAAATTAAAAATAATAATAATGCATATGGAAATATAAATACTATGTATATATATGTATACATGTGTAAATTTAAATGTATATATGAATATGTAAATATACATGTATATGTATGTGTGTATATATGTAAATATGATAAAATAAATATGTATATTATATACGTATGTGTATATATATATATATATATATAAAAATTTATATGATGACAAAATATATGTAAGTATACGTGTATGTATATATGGTTAAAGAATAGTGTATATGAAATTATATATAGATATATACATGTAAAAGCTTCATGATGGAAAAATAATATATATATATATATATATATATATATAAGTGAAGATATATAAAGTATATGTAAATATGTAAGTATATATGTTAAACATGTGTATATGTGAACACACACACACATATATAGGAATATATACACAAGAAAACATCATGATGACAAACTTTACATCATGCACATAAAATAACATATCAGCGTAAGAAGATCAAATTACTCAGGAAATCAAATAAATAAAGAAAGAAAGGAATAAGAAAAAAATGAAATGAAAAAAGTGAAAACCTGCACATATCTTTGTGTCTGCCCGTCTCCCCTCTCATTTATATAAATACCCTGCTTTGAACTTGTCCCTGGTTCACGTATAGCATTCAAAAGGAAAAAATTCTCTGCCACTTAAAAACCTTAAAGAAAAAAAACTGAGTTGTTTAAGCTTCAGGGAGGAGAGCAAGCAGCAATGTTCACCTACTTTGAAAACAGCGAGTAAAACCTTAAAATTTTGTTTACTGGATGCTACATATGCATCTTTATACCTGGAATTTGAATGAACCCTATGATTATGTGCTAATAGGTATCTATGTCTTGTGTAAGTGTGTTTAGGCATGGTTGTACATCCTGTAACTCAAAAAACATGTATATCATCTTTGTTCTTGAAAAACAGTTAATATTTTTCAACTTTAAATATTATTTTCTCTTTAATTAGTTAATTTTAGATCATGATTTCAAAAGGAAAGTTGATTGTTTTTTAGTGTAGATCATTTTAAATTTTCTTCGTTGGATATCATGAAGCATAGAAGAAGAAAAACATATGTTACAGTAAATGACTTAGGTATGATCGAATTTCGAATATCATAATTAAATGATTGGATTATATATACTTGTTCGTTATTAGAAAAATCAATTTTTGGAGGTGGTTTGGTGATTTTTCATCGTGTGTGAATGGTGGAATTGGAGGATGAACGGAATTGCACGATTTGGCAAATTCCGATGAGTGGCTCGATTTCGTGGCATGAGGCTCGTCGAGGTGGAAGCTTGGGTGCTAGGGAATTCACGAAAAATGGCGTGAGATTTTTATGAGGCGCGCATTGGTTGGTCGAAAGCAAAGTTGGGTTAAAGGTGGATGCTTGCTTGATCTCGGTCATGTGGCAATGGTAAAGAAAAGGAGGAGAACGAGGGTTGTGCACCCAGGGGGAAACAGAGAGGAGGTGGAGGCGAACCTGTGGCCGAAGTTTGGTGATGGATGGCGGTTAGTGGTGACCCAGCGAGGCATTCGAATAGGCAGAACGTGTTCCAGTTTTTGGGTTGAAGTTCAAAACGTTGAACCGAAGGTTCGATCGGGGTAACATACGCGTGATCGAGTGGAGATGATCATGAGCGATGTGTGTGAGTGATCGACGGTAGGAGATGGTTGGTCGGAGAGGCATGTACGTGCACATATACGTGCACGGTTTCATGTGCTGTGATGATGTGAGGAAAAGGATCAGGGAGAGGGAAGATGAAGAAAAAAGGATGGGCCAAGTTGAATTGCTTTGGGTTGGGTTTGTTTAATAGTAAATTAAATAAAAAAATTCTTATTTAATCTTTGAATTTTAAAACTTTATTTCTCCTTCATTTTAAGCACAATCGACGTGGGAGTTTTTGCGTCGAGACCCTTTCCTTAAATACTGTCATCTAAACTGATACAGTCAAGTTTTCTATGAACTAAAATTTAATGATTTATAATAATCGATGTGAATAAATAAGTAATCTCTTATCTAATTAATTATCTTTTAATTAATCAATTAATATTTATATGAACTGTTTAATTTGAATTAAATAAAAATAAATTATTTTTTTAGTCTCTTCAACTAATAAATAATCTAGATTTTAAAATATAACATGACTCAGTTAATTTAATCCAATTCAATTCTCAATTGTAAATTGATTTAATATCAATTATAAACTGTTGATTGAGTTAATAATCTAGGTTTTGACTGCTATTTTCCTTGGATGTTGATTTCAGTTATTTATAGTCCATGTCATTAAGTAGCCAAATAAATTAAAGTATATAGAGTAAAACGTTGACACATATTGGAAATAAATCGACGTGTACTTATCATTATCTCAAACTTCACAAAAAAATGTAATGGTTACAAGTAAATAAATTTCGATGGACTGGTCATGATAAAATGAACTATGGAATGAACTTCACTATATGAATATTGACACCCTAATTTTGAAGCGGTTATTTAAGCATTTTGGCCTTTTTAAATTTACCTTTTTGAGTTTGAAGAGACCACGATTGGATATCAGCATTATCGAAAACCACTTCGATCCAACAACCACCACGAACCTTTACGGTTTTGATTTTAAAGTCTAGTATGATGGAATTTAACTAATGTAACAAATTCAACTATTTTAATAAATATTGTACTTAGACAATATTATCATATCATGGGATTTTCTATAAAATTGTTTTGGTTATCGTAAGTGAAAAACCTGTCTTATTTATGTGTGACGTGCTCTTACGAAATACCTTTGTTTTTCAAAGGATTTTGATAACTCTAATAATCAAATTGAGAGTGTTTACTTACACTGGTTTCCAGACCGACTCGGGTGTTATTTTATTATAATGCTCGGGTCAGACCGAGTATTACAGATTCAGGTTAGGATGCTATAAAGCTCAGGAGACGAGCTGGATGGCAGAGACGTACTGCACGTACTTGATTATATTCCATTGTGTAATGTAGGTTGTATATTTAGTATATACAACATTTGCGAGGGCAAGTTTTATAACTGTCCAGATTTCTAAGTTGATAGTTGTACTCTGATAATTTATGTGTATATTAATAGTTAAATTTTTCTTCGTATAAAAACCTGTTATTGTGTATATTATATTTTGTTCCGCTGCGATTGTGAGATTCTGTGTTGTTGTTATTTCTATTTCTTCTTCTATCTCTTTTCTTCTTAACTCCTAATGATCTAGTATTTCTAGCACTCGATTGCTTGGAATTCTATACAGTGAACATACTAATGTCGATTTTCGAGGGTCGAAAATCCCGATTTGTTGCATGTGGTATCATAGCTTAAGGTTAACCGAGAATCTTGGCCTTGGTCGGGATTAACTCACTAGAGATAAGGTCAGTAGTATCCTAGAATGAGTTAAGAGTTGAGACAACGTATTTGTATTATATATATATATGTGTGTGTGTGTGTGTGTGTGTGTGTGTGTGTGTGTGTGTATACTAGTTTTTTGTAAACTTATTTTAACTTAAAACTCTTGAAAGAAATTTATTGAAGAGTTGAGTATGTTATAAGCCTGACTTGTTAAATTTAGGAACCATCAAATTTTAAGAAATATCCTATTGGAATACCTCGTCCACTTGTAGGATAGCAAAATTTAAGGAGCAGAAAGCAGCACGTCGAGCATAAAGAGCACTTGGCCATAAGGCACGGGAAGAAGCAATAAAGGAACGAGAAAGGCTGTATAAGGAAGGGGCAATACCAAGATGAAACACCCCACACCCCTTAGTATACCCAAAAAGAACACACTAAAAGATGTGGTGCATTGTATGTATAGCTAAAAACTTTATAGAGACTAAGATTCACAAGACAATTAAATAAAAATAGCGGAAAAAATAATTCGTTTAAAAATTAAACCTCATAAAATAAGTCATAACCAAAAATATGTCTCAAAATACCAAATACACATGTCTTATGAAAAATATCGTCTCAATCACAACATCAGAGTACATAAATAAAATCATCCCTCTCAATAAGTACTAGTACATGAAAATAAAACTGAAAAGAAGAAGAATACATGAAGAAAGACTCCGTAGATGAATCCCCAAGAAAATCCGAAATCTAGTATCCTTGCCTCTACTGGCCTATGGGGGAAAAAGAGGAAAATAGAGGAGTGGGTCAGACTAAAATTCTGGTAAGCAGAAGTAATTTCTAGTATTTTTAAGCAAGATAAAGCTAATAGACTTATCAACAGTTCTAGTATAAAAGGAAATAAAGGAAAAGATAAAGCTGGAATAAAATATTATTTTACTATTTGCTTTGGTTATTTAGATTGTTTGCACTTGTCTTAGACAACTACTTTGATTAGGCTGAAATCCTAATCCTACTTTAATTAGGCTGAAGTCCTAATTCTACCCTTTCGATCGGCCTTTTATCTCTGTTGTGCCACTGTAGGCTAGTCCCATCCTATGGGTCCCATGGAAAAAAGACACCTGTTTTGCATTTTGGAACCCAATGGCGACTTATATCCCTGCACCAAGGCCGCATGATCGTCGACTCACACTATTTGTTGCTCCATGTTTTGACCTCTTATTGGTACTCAATAGCGACTTGTACCCCTGCATCAAGGCCGCATGCTCTGCCACCATCAGCTCTTATGCTTCACGTTTTGACCTCTTATTTACATTACTTCAGCATAAGCGTGTCCAGCCTCACGTAATCTGTTGTGAGACCATCGGTCCTAGTCTAATAAAGGAAATGCTGCTGGTGCGGGTCCTAACAATCAAAATCTATTGCGCCCCTCGTTCGAATCCCCTAATTTGAGCTTCTATCTAATGACCTCTTATTTACCATTACTTCAGTATAAGCATGTCTCAGCCCCACCTAATCTATTGTGAGACCATTAGTTCTTGACCGTAGGGGAATGCTATCGGTACGGGTCCTACTTCTATCTTTGCTTATTAACTTGGTGTAAGTTTTAAAATAAGCCTCTTTTATTATTTCTGCTCTGTTTGCTTATTAACTTAATCTAAATCTTAAAATAAGCCTCTTTTGTTAACTTTGCAATATTTGCCTATTAACTTAGTGTAAGTCTTTAAAATAAGCCTCTTCTATTATCTCTGCCATACTTGCTTATTAACTTAACTCTAATTCTTAAAATAAGCATTTTTTGTTCTTTCTAATTAATTATAACCTACGTTGTAATTCCTCTTTTATCTTGTCTTTTTAGTTATAACTACTAGTTATAAACTTGCTTGCAAATGTCAAATTTGCCTATTTCAGTCTATGTTCTTTTTATTACAGTTCTTCTTATTTACATAAAATTTTCTGTAAATTAAGTGTTCTTATATTTTATTCCATATTAGCAAATTATTCTCTTTTTATTATTTTATTCACGTAAAAAGTAACAAAAGAAACTAAAATTTACAGGCTGAATTCTAACGTAAAACGAATGTAAATAAAATACAAATAACTGTAAATAAATGAATAAAATAGCTAAACAAAAACAACTGAATAAAATAGACCGAAAACAACTTTAAAAATTAACTGCCAACAACTTATACAAAAGCGGTCTCAAAATTTCAGAAAAAAACTACAAATATTGAGAACCCTATTATTTTAAATTACTTAAAAATCTAAAATAATTACTTAAACACTCACCTATGGTCCTTAGCTCTTTTCCTTGGTCTTCCCGGATCCATTTCTAGGGTATAAAATATTTTAATTAAAAAGATCTTCTCCATGGAAAAGTATTCCTTTTAGGGTCTAGCCTCAGGCAATGAACCCAAATGGAGAAAAGCTGAATGAGAAAAATAACTAGGCCTAGGGTCTTTTTTATAGTGTCACTTGGGGATCTCAGGCCGCTGGATTTGAAGATGAAATCTGGTGCAACCACGTCGTAGGCTCACTGGGAATCGTCACATGGAAGCACGGACGCACAAGATCGAATAAAAATAGCAAAACACGTCACTCAGTCTAATAGAAAACCGCCATGTTAGAAAATAAATCAGCATTCGTTAATTATTCCCATTAATTGATTGCATTGCAAAATTTTCATTTTTGTTGTTTGTGTGTATGCATTACACTTTTTGAGAGGTTATACTCTCTCTTAATTGATTTTACAAATTGTTTCCCATTTTATAAATCTCCTTAGATCTTTATTTTAAATATTTGCATTTCTTAGCAATCAATCCATCTTAATTTGCCAAATTTATATCCACAATAATTTCCTTTGTTATACATTCTCATTTATGTCAATTATGTCATTAATTCAGCCAATCAATTTATTCCCAATCCTGATCTATTTATTAGTTAGGTATGTTACACATTTATTTACACTCTTGAATGTGTATAATTAATTAGGATATATGTATATATACATATACAATTTAAACTAATCAATCCCTGTGTTAATTTTATTCATTCATAGTTCATTTTCTTAATTGATTGCTTACTAGTTTTAACCATTTCCCATTGATTCTTGTCCGTTACAACATTTATTTGTTAATATTTTTTCCTCTTTTTTAAATATTCTGTTTATAAATGTTAAAGATTTAAACTTCAAGAATATATATTTTATTAAAAAAATTTGTTTCCTCATCTTACATGTTTACAATCTACGTAACTTCCAATTAACGTACATTAGTAAATGTTGTAACACATGTTAATTACAATTGTAACGTACATTAATTACTAATAATGTGCATTTATTGTCAATAAATCTTTTGCCATTTCCCTCCTTAATACATATGTGTGTGTATGTATATATATACTAATACAATACTCTTGTTTCCAATTAATTTCGTTAATCAAATTCAAACGTTTAAATGTGCGCATAAACGCGTAAGCTATTGAAATAATTCCAAACTTTTTGTATATAATATGTTCCCTTTTAATAAATTCTACCGACTCATTGCTGAATTTGTACATATGTATTTAACACACATCAGTAATCAATCAATCAATTATAATTAATGTAATTTGCCAATTGCATAGGTAATTGTTTTTTATGCCAAAACTTCCAACGGTGATAACTTCTTCGTTTGAACTCTATTTAGAAAACATTATATATGAAAATCAATCAGAAAATCTCCACGAACACAATAGTATAATTTTTGTGTCCAAATTCCAATATTTGCAAAATGTTCATTTTCACTGCTGTCTAAATTTATTAGTTATATTTCCATTGATTAATTAGTGTAAAAAATGTGAGGTGCACTTTAATTTGCACGTTTCCTTAAATTTTCTTTTAATAATAACTTCTTCTATTTTAATTCCTTTTTAATTATTTTTCCCTTAAAATATCGGGGTGTTATACAAGACCTTATGATAACATCATTTGTTATAGGTGTTAGGAAAAGGGACATTTTACAACCATATGGGGAAGAGAGATAAGGGAAAGAAAATGAAGGCAAGCGTTATCGATCCAAGATTTTCTTGTTTTAAATGTCATGAGAAGGGACATTTTCCAAGACACTGTCGGAAGGTGAAGAAAAAGAAACCCACACTCACAATTTCAGTCGACCAATCAACCATTTGCTTCCACTGCCGGCAGACTAGACACATAGCCAGAAATTATTCCGAGAGATAATGTGGAAGGCAAGCTCTATTGCGCCCAGGCCGAGCTGCATACCCTAGGTTCATTTGGGAAGATGGAAGTATTGTGTACTTCTATAAGAAATGCAATAGTTGGGGCCACATTAACGTAGAGTGCACCGGGCCTGTTGAAGCACCACCCGAAAGGATAAATACCGAAGCATTATTCTCAACATAATATGGAGAAGTGGGAAAAGTCGTGTAAGACTCGTTATTCCTTAACTTCTAGCTAGTTGTGTCCAGGTCAAGGCCTTTCTTTTGGTATAACCTTGTGTATGGTTGTGCAGTTAATGCGCTCGGTAGATTCAAAGCGGTGGAGGTGCAAAAAGTCATAGCGGGGATACATCGAGGATATAGCGGGATATAGCAGATGGCTCTAAAATAGCATAAAAAACTCGTACTTCATGTTTTTACAAATATATAAATGGTAATTAAATGAAAAATTATCATTCAATTGAATTATAAATAATACATAAATAATTTTAAATAAAAACATGTGCGAATATACTTTAAATAAACGAAAATCTATTATATAAAATAACTGAATTTGGTAGAATATTAGAGTATTTTCATTTCTGAAAATATATTAAAAATTAAATCAAATAAATTAGTTTCATAATTTTATAATGTATAAATGCAATTTTTCAATTCGTTTTATTAAAAAAGATATAGCGGGAATAGCGGAATATAGCGAAAATAACGAGATATAGCGGGGATTAAAGCAGAAAGGCTATATTTTGAGGCTATATGGAAAAATCGTAGCGGTAGAAATCCGCTATGAGATATAGCGGGGTTGTAGCAGGGTAATAGCGGGGCATTAACTACACAGGTGTATGGGATATAGGATCCTATGATATTCTTAGTTTATGAGTAGTTGATGTGCCAAGGTTAATGACATGTATAATTAAATTCTTAATGTTTTTCCATTTGATAAAGGTTTGGGAATATCCTTAAGCAAAAAAGAAACCAGATATAGATAAAAATTAGTACTTTTTGTTAATCTTTCGGTAAAATGTTGGAGGAAATCTATCTATAATGATATGTTGAATGAATACCATTTATTAATTAGAGATTGTGCTAATGGAGGGATTTTTTTTAAAGTAATATAGGCTGTGTAATTAATTTAAAAAATATATATATATATATACAATTATGAAATGATTTTATATTAGAAAATGACCAATATAAATAATGGGTTTAACTAGGAAAAACTTGAATATGAGAATTTGAGGATTGGAATCCCGATGTTTGAAATTGTCCTCTAAGGTGTTGGAAAATAATAATAGTTAACTCATAAGTCAAAGGATAATATAATTTAAACAAGTTTTAAACTATTATGTATTTTGGTAAGTAAAATAAACAAGATTATTTTGAATTATACAAATATGAAATCTAGTTTTGAAAAGTTTTATAATGAAATTGTTTGAGAAATGCTTATGAAGAGAAGAAAATAATTTGTAATAATGATAATAGAAAAATCAAATAAATAAATAAATAAAAATTTACAAGGTCATTTATATATAAAGGATTTTTGTAAAGTATTTGATTTTGAAAAGAAATTATTGTTTTAAAACTTAGTTACTTATAAAGTGATTATAGAAAGGAAGTTGATTTTATGTAGATATGACTACAAAATATGAAATTGAAACAAAAATTTTGAAACTATTGATTTGAAATTATGAAACTTTGAATTGGAATGATATCTGATTTGAGGAAAATGATTGTTGAAATCATATATGAATTTGAGACTGAACGGATAATTGAAAGTGATTGATTTCTAGAACGTTCGATTGTAAAATAAAAGAAAAAATTGATTTGGAAGTTTTCGAACTTATATAATAAAAATTGTATAAGTATGAAGTTAATTAGAAAACTACTAATTTTGAAAGGTACTCGATCTGAAAAGCGATGATCTTATGTATAATGGAATTTATATAAGTATGATTTAAAAGTGATGATTTGCAAAGGTACTATGTATATATGATATACATTTTGAAATTGTAGATATGGGAAGTATCTTCTGCTTGAATATCCACTTTGTGGCCACATTGTGGATACATTCTATTGATTCTTTGATTTGATCCCAAATGGACTTGGGTGGATCCAGAAATGGGTCCTAATCGATATAGGTTATCCGGACATAATACTCACAAGTTTCCTTCGACTCGGCTGCATAGCGAAATTTGCGGGGTTGTAAAGGCTTACGGTAACAGATGTTTCCTAGGGATCCAGGCGAAACCACTATGTACCTATGATCTATGGTCGTTTTTGGTGTAATCTGCCTGGGTAGAGAGATTGCCTTGAGCTACGAGAATCAGGAAAAACCATTTCGTATCTGCGGTCCACATGGCCTAATTTAAGGGGTTAGATGATTACTTCGAGTTTATGGGTGATAGCAGCGTAACCACAAGTGTTACTATTAAGCAGACTACGATCCATGTGATTATTTTGCATAGCATAATTCGTAGAGTAGTGATTGCTCATAGGTATCGATGTTACCTAGGGGATGTAGGCGAAACCATTATGTATCTACGATTTATGGTTGTTTTGGATGTCATGGCGTAAGATGTGGGGTAGTGACTGCCTAAAATCACCTGAGGCCACATCGCTCCGTCCTCTCGACTTAGCGAGAGAGCGACCTTAGGGATTGCGTTTTATGGTGATCCCATTCGTTTGATTTTGGTGATTGGATTGTACTTTCCATATCTGTTTTAAAAAAAATTCAAGCATTTTCACTGGGTGTTGTAATGGGTTTACTAAGTACATAGAGATTTCTAGTCTTGCATCTGATCAACATATTACTAGATCTGTAAGAACGAGGATAATTGTTGAAACATTGAGTTATCAAAAGTATTTTCAATATAAAAGTATTTCGTTATAAAAGAATTTTTAACATAGAAATTTTTTCAAGCATTTAAAATTTTAATATAAAAACCACTCGAATTATCTATTGGTGTAATTTAGAAACCGATAGAATAAATACGTAAGTTGTATATTGACCATTCTAATTGCATTTACAGTTTTGATTCAGATTTAAATATAGGACTTTAAGGTAATTCATACCAGTCTGATTTAGAATTGTTCACTTGATTCTCGACGACGAACACTGATATGGATTTTTGATACGAATCTGAAGTTCTCCATACTATGTAAGGAGGATGGAATTTTCTAATCAAGAAATCGAATTACAGTCCGCAATAGAGTAGTCGAGTCACCAATACTAGTCCGGAAAATAAAGTTGTGTATTCAAATAAGAGATCGAAATTGTTATGCGTACGAATGGTATATATATCGTACGTATTCTAATAAAATGATTGTATGCTATGGTTGATGGCTATTATTGTTTCTCGCTTAGGATTGCTATGCTGTTTGGTTACATGCGGTTTGACATCATCCCTATTAGTTGCATTACATTTATGAATTGTACACAGGGTATTAATGATTCTTATGTTTTATAAGTTGATTATTTTAGGTAAAATATATCGTATGTTAAGTTCCTTACTTCATTCCTTCTCGAGGATGAAAAGTTTTGAGTAGGGAAGATTGTAATGATCTGTAATTTTAACTATTTTAAATTATTAAATTTAATATAAATTTTGAATTAAAATGGTTAGAAATAAAAATTTAATGATTTATTAATGAAATTTATTGGATATGAACTTAGATAAAATTTTAAGTAACAAAATTCGATATGAGAAAAAAATGATTAACTAATTTTAAATATTGAAATATTAATTTTATAAGTCAAATAGATAAATTTTCTGATGAATGAAATATCTAAATCTATAAATTGATTAAACTATATAAAATTTTAAAATGTAAATTTCTGAATAGGAAAATTAATTAATATACATGTGTAAATTTCACCATTTCAAAACTCATGATAAAATATCCATATATCTATATATATGGGTATATGTTTACATATATACATAAATTAAAAATAATAATAATAATGCATATGGAAATATAAATATCTATACGTGTGTGTATATATATATATGTATACATGTGTAGATCTAAATGTATATATGAATATGTAAATATATATATGTATGTGTATGTGTATATATACGTAAATATGATAAAATAAATATGTATATTATATATGTGTGCATATCTATATAAATGTATACGATGACAAAATATATGTAAGTATATGTGTATGTATATGTTATCCCGCTTTTTGGCAAAGCCGTGATACCAAATGATCGATCGAAAACAAAAGACGGCTCATCTCAAAAAATGGTTACACACTGCTTCGCTATGGATATCGATGAATTTTGTCCGAGCCCAGATCAGGCTACAATTGATTAGACATGACAAGCAAAGTCATGGGAACCAGCATTCCAAATTTCAGGTTAATCGGAGTTCGTATGAACGAGATATGATCGATGCAAGTTAGCCAAAGTACACAGTTCGTATCCATCAAATTGTTGAGAAGGTGCCCATTTCGAATCGATGGGATTCGTATCCATCAGTGATTGCCTTGTTCAAATCCATCGGGTTCCACACACTTCGAATCGATCGGTTTCGAATCGATCAGATGGGCATCGTCTCAGCATGTTCGTATCCATCCCAGAGTACAGTTTCGTATCGATCGAAGTGGCCAGGCCTTCGCATCGGTGGACTTCGCATCGATCGAACTTCGGCTAGAGTGTCTTATTCAAATCCATCGGCATGGCTCGGTTCGTATCCATTGGCTTCGTATCGATCACCTAACATCCAACTTCACATCCATTAGAGATTCGCTGCTTCGTCTCCATCCCAAGACCGTGTTCGAACCCATAAGCGGAGGCTTGTTCGTATCCATCAGGACAACTAACCATGGGTGACGTGTCATCCTCGATACGAACAAGGCGAATTTTATGGAGTCGAGACGGTCAACTCGGAGTAAAGACCGGATCGAGGCAAAGCGTGCGCGCCACGTCATCACAAGACCACGTGAGGTGATCGATTCGAAGGGACCGATACGAACTGATGGATTCGAAATAAACAGCCAACCGAAACGTACAAGCTCATATCGATCATATCTCCCAAACCGCTGATCCAAATGCAACGAAATTTTCACAGTAGCTTCCATACAAGGTAAAGATTGTTCGTGCCAAGTTTCAACTCGATTGGATCCTTTTTTGATGGATACGAAATGACTTCCTATCGATCTCAGATCGAGTCGAAACTTGGTGGGGTCGGTCGCGTAGGCCCACTCACGTGCCAGAAAAGGTCTCCCGAAGTTTGAGCGAGATCTGAGCCTCCTACGCCTATAAGTAGCACCCTAGAGCCTTCAGAAAAGGAGAACTTTTGGCCATTCAACGTCCAGACTCTGCCGGATTCAATTCTACTCATCACTATCGCTGTTGTATTCAGATTTCAAAGCTATCATCAACTGTAATCCGCTGTAATCAATTGAAATCATCAAGTGAATTAATAAAGACATAAACTTCAGAGTGGACGTAGGCAAGATCGCCGAACCACTATAAATCTTGTGTTTCTGATCGTTATTGCTGAATTATTGTGATTGTTATCGCTTAGATCTGAGTTTTGTGTTGATTATTGCTGATTTGTGTTCATAAATGGGTGCATTCACAATATCGGGTGTTTGTGACCAATTTTGGCGCAAGCAGTATATACGCTAAAAGAATAGTGTATTTGAAATTATATATAGATATATACATGCAAAAGCTTCATGATGGAAAAATAATATATATATATAAGTGAAGACGTATATAGTATATGTAAATATATAAGTATGTATGGTAAACATATGTATATGAACATATATATATATATGTGTGTGTGTGTGTGTGTGTATGTGTGTGTACAAGAAATCATCATGATGGAAAACTTCAAATCTAGCATATAAAATAACAAATCAGCTTAGGAAGATCAAATCACTCAGGAAATCAAATCAGGAAAGAAAGAAAGGAAAGAAGAAAAAATGAAAAAAGTGATTACCTGTATAAGCCCCATTTGTTTCTACATGTCACCCCTCTCATTTTTATAAATACCCTGCTTTGAACTTTTCCCTGGTTCACATATAACATTCAAAAGAAAAAAATCTCCTCCATCTAAAAACCATAAAGAAAAAAATCAAGTTGTTCAAGCTTCAGGGAGGAAAGCAAGCAGTAGTGTTTACCTGTTTTGAAAATAGTGAGTATAACCTTAAAAAAAAAATTACTGGATACTAAGTATGCATTTGTATACCTAGAATTTGAATGAATCCTGTGATTATGTGCTAATAGGTATATGTGTCTTATATATGTGTATTTAGACATGGTTGTACATCCTGTAACTCAAAGAACCTGTATATCATCACTGTTCTTGAAAAACAGTTAAGATTTTTCAACTTTAAAATTCATTTTTTCTTTGACCGGTTAATTTTAGATCATGATTCCAAAAGGAAAGTTTATTTTTTTTGAGTGTAGATCGTTTTAAAATTTCCTTTGTTGGATATCATGAAGCATAGAAGAAGAAAAACATATGTTATAGTAAATGACTTAGGTATTGTCGAATTTCGAATATCATAATTAAATGATTGGATTATATAGACTTGTTCGTTATTGGAAAACTCAATTTTTGGAGGTGGTTTGGTGATTTGTCATTGTGTTTGGATGGTGGAATTGGAGGATGAACGGAATAGGGCGATTTGGCTAATTCCGACGAGTGGCTTGATTTCGTGGCATAAGGTTCGTCGAGGTGGAAGCTAGGGTGTTGGGGAACTAAAAAAAAATGCTGTGTGAATTTTTAAGGCATTGTGGGTTGGTCAAAGGCGAAGTAGGGTTTAGGGTAGATGCTTGCTTGATCTCGGTCACGTGGCAATGGTGGAGAAAAGAGAGAGAATGAGGGTTGCACACCAGGAGGAAAGAGAGAGGAGGTGGAGGCGAACCTATGGTCAAAGTTTGGGGATGGATGGCGGTTAGTGGTGGCACAGCTAGGCGTTCGAATAGGCACAATGTGTTTCGGTTTTTGGGTTGAAGTTCGAAACTTTGAACCAGGGGTTCGACCGGGATTCCAGGCGTGTGATCAGGCGGAGTTGATCGTGGGCGATGTGTGCGAGTGATCGGCAACAAAAGATGGTTGGGCGGAGAGGCGTGTACATGCACACACATATATATCCTATCATGGAAAAATAACCTATCATCATATTTACTTAACCAATCCATACCCAATATAATTACGAACCCTAAAAAATCAAACAAATGTAAACTGCAAACAAATACATGCCCTAACAATTCAAATTCTAATTGGTCACACTTCATCCCGAGAGTCGCATATCTTCCTATCAGACTCGCAACCCTTAAGGAAGTAAATAGGTATGAGGGTTCTAGGTTAAGCTTATCTATCAAATAATAAGATATAAAAGAATGCGATGCACCGATATCAAACAGAAATCTAATTGATACACCATGAGTCAAAAACGTACCTCCCAACACAGCTTTTCCTTTCTCCTCTACGGTTGGTCCCGAGGTAGCTAGCTCCAATGCAAACACTTTGCCTTTCCCATCCTTGGCTTGCTCCTTGAACCGGTTCTTATAATGTCCAATTTGATCACAGTTGAAGCATCTAATATTATTCTTCCCAATCACCTTCTTTCCATCTCCCGAGCGACATTTATTGGCAAAATAAAACTTCTTGTCACATTCATAGCAGATAACCTTCGACTTTCCCTTATTAGCAGCTCCACTCTTCTAAGCTCCCTTTTTATGGAAAAACATCCTTTTCTGGTTTTGTCCTCCTCGAACTCCACCTATCATGTTACCTTCAAGAAAAGCAAGCATCTCTTCATGCCTAAAAGTCATTTCAATAACTACATTGCATGGATCTCTAATATGCGATAATGTCGTCTTAGCAAGTTTGGGTTTAACCCATAAATGAACTTCTCATACCTTTTAATAACAGTATCAATCGTAGCATAACCGTATCTGGATAGCTCCTCAAATCTAGTTGCATACTCGAGCATCATCATATCTCCTTGCATTAACTCAGCAAACTTCCTGAGAAAAATTGACTTAGAAATCTATAAATAAACCTCTCCTCAAACCTTTTTTGGAACTTCGCCCACGTCATAGTCGCCTCATTGACCTCAACTGTAACATTGTTCCACCAGTACAGTGCTGCTCCTTATAACTGTCTAGAATCAAGTCTCTTCTGCTCATCATTGAGCCTCAAATTAGAAAAGATTCTCTCGCAATGAAGTAACCAGTTCTCCACTTCAATAGCGTATTCAGTTCCAATAAATGGTTTTCCTCCCAGCCTGGCAAACTCCTATTCAGCACAACATGATTATTAACCATAGGAGCTCCTTTTTTTCCTCGAACATTTCCTCTAGCTAACCCCGCAACAACTCCTGCTTGCATCATGTTGACGAAAACCGATATATTACTCCCATATCAACATGTGGGACTCCAACACCCACATTTGCAGCTTGTGCCCGACCTATGTTCCTCCTGGTATTTGGTCTGGCATTCCCATTAGTTGTAGTGCTTCCTCCACCAATGTTAACTCTACCTCCTCTAGCATCCATATCTTACGTCCATTAAATCTACATTCGAGTGTTTGTAAGATACCGAGGAATAACCTAAGAGAGACGGAAGAATAGAGATAAAGCGTATGCTTGTATATAGCAAATACATTACGATAGAGTTATCCCATACCCCAATCTTTTCTCTAATTCATTAGGATTATGTTTTCAAAATAATTTTAATTTTGAAATTTCTCTTAAGTTTTTCATAAACCTATGCTCTGATACCAAGTTGTAACATCGTTTATCTTGACACCCGAAGCTAAGCGCTATAGATGCTATAGTCATCCAAAGTATTAACTTTCCGTGACAGAAAATGGTAATGTTAATGGTATCTATAATATCATAAGCACGTGAATATGAAGTAAAATCAACACAAATTTAAAACTGCTTTTCTGATTACGTTTCAAATCAATATTTCATATTCAAACACATCATCACAAAATGATTCCCAAGTTTGATCAAATATAATCATCACAAATTACACCAAGAGAGACATATGAAGATGCCCCCTTGGATGACTAGAGTACTAAATAGACATATCAGTCTTAAAACAACACAGCGGAAATAAAACTAAATAGCTCCTATATAGCTAGCTTTGCCTCCTGCACGTCCTTTAAAGCTTTATTTGTCCAACCTACTAAACCTGGAAACCTTAACTCTCAGTCTACTTAAATTAATTTTAAGCACCCGAGAGTTTAAGTGGAAAACATAAACTTCGAGTTAGACATAAAGCCTGGTGTGAATAATACAATACATCTTGCTTATTTGATATTAAGTGAGACCAGGCCGCTTAGCGGAACAGGTTTCCCCTCACCAATATCCTTTTAGAGCATATCATTTGTAAATCATAATCCTGCAATCAAACCAATAAAAGCAATCATAACAATATCATATATGCATATAAATCAGTTAATAAATGGACTATCTGTCTGAACAATATAGTTTTGTTTGGCTTACTACTAACCTTTGGCTGACTCAGGCCTACCAGACATAATAAATAATATAACTTCTATTAGAAACACTTCAAGATGGTTTTCCCCTAACTTACTTCTTCCAGGGTCAACTGATCTTAATGGTTTTGCGGGTTCACCAATAACCTGCCTTTCTCTGTATATTCCTTTTTGTGTGTAACATCATTTTAGTCTTACCTATGACAAAGCCCTACACACCGAAATTTTAGACTTATATTAGCTAGGGGATACTAGCTAAAGTATAAGGAGCAACCCTATACCAGTTTGATTTGGTATTCTAATATCTAAGTCATTTACTTATGGTCAACTTCCTCATAAAATTTACCTTCAAAATATTTCTTTCTAATTGATTTAACCCATTAAATCGTACTTAAACATGGAAAATGTACTCTTTGATTTACTCAAATATCTTTGCCATGTTATATATACTTTACTTAAACGATGTTGATGAAATATGTTGAGGGTTATCTATCCCTCCAAAATAAATTAAAAACCTCTTTCAAGTTAAATGATTTTAGGCCATAAAGCCAAGGTAAACTATTCGAAAGCTTCGCTTGAAAAATTCAAACAACCCATTCAAATCCATTGAAAGTACCCCTTTCAAAATATATTAACTACTATACCTAGAAATACTTGGCCGAAATGCCAAAATATACCTTTTGAAACCTTTATAACAACCTTTCGAAATTGAAGGTATCGCTTCGAAAGCGTTTTAAACCTTAGACATCCTCTTTTCAAAACTCTTTAAACTTGCCTTTCAAAAGCATTTCGTAAACTTCCATTTAAAATACTTTAAGTACCTTTAGAAACCATTGGAGAACCTCCCCTTCGAAACCTTTAGTATAAACCTTTTGAAATCATTGAAGTCCTTATGTAAACAAACCTTTCAAAAAGCATTAGGTTCAAGTAAAAGCTTGTGGAACATATTATCGAAACCATTTAAAACCATTCCATTCGAAACCTATGGGTTTATCTTTCAATAGAACAAAGGGTCTTAAAAGAACTAGGTCGAAAGCAACTCTTTCAAAAGCAATTTCCTAAGTGATGGCTTCGACACCAAACCTTTCGAAAGCGTGGAGAAGCATATTCTTATTTAAAAATGAAAGCACCCTTACGAAACCAATGTTTAAAGGCAAAAGCGACCTCAACTGGGTCGAAAGGTAGAATGCGGCAACGTGTGTTTCCACCCTATCGAAAGCTTATTTAAAACAAAGGAAAATAATCTCTGTCGAAAGCTACATTAAAAATCCAAATCCTTTCGAAAACCTTCTTTTGAAAGCAAAGCAAGCGACATCTCTTTTGAATGCAATACAAGGTCTCAACCCCTTCGAAAGCACGTTTCGAACCTATGCCTTTGCCCTCTCCAATCCACTACATACCAAGGCATTGATACCATGTGTAGTGGTTTCGATTATGACGGAGGCAGTTGTATGAAGTGGAAAGGTAGCTGCTGAGAGTGGCAAAACAGCAAACCTTACAAAACTGAATTTTTTACTTTATAAAGTAATATCTTTCCAACTAACTTGCTTATTTGTCGTAATATAATTGGTTACAAATTTATTTTCCAAAATATTTTCTAAAAGTGCCTCCGAATTCAGTATTTAATAATTTAAACATTTAGCAAATTGCCCATTCTCCTATTTTAAACATATAAAACATTTAAGTCTCGTACCTTAACAATTTTGTATATTTAATAAAACATTTAGGAAAATTCTCCAAAATTTCTAATAAATCATTTTTATATGTTTTCTAACATATTTAAATTTCTGACCCAAATTTGACATATAATAGCCGAAATTAATTTAAACCCAATTTAACTATTTTATTCACTAGAAAATTCACCACAATAATTCAGAAAATTATAAAACTTGAAACTCATCTCTAATCTAATATTTCTGATCTTGTGTCGAAAAGGAAAGTCATTTTGATGTCATGTAATAGGTTTTCCAAATCAATTATTATAATAAAATCTATATGAAATAGCCTAAATCATCAACAAGCATGTATATCCATTTAACAATCAAAACATGGCAAATCATTTGCAAAATAAACAAGGGTCATATCTAGAAACCAAAAGCTATATAAAATTGAGATGTAATCTATTACTAACCTTTAGGTTGTGTTAAAGAGGTTGAGATTTGCTTTAGAACTAATTTAATTAAGCTTTCTTCTTGAAGTCTCGTTTATCTTCCCCTTGATTTCTTCTAATGGTGGCCGGCCAAGCTTGGTACTTAGTTTTAATTTGTAAATGTTGTAAATGAAAATGGCTTAAGGGTTTAGGGTATAAGAATATAACCTATTCCTATTTTGACGTTGTCTTATTGCTTCTTTATTTTCATTTGTTTATTCATTTAGGCACGACTACCTAATGCTTTCACAAATCTCAATCACTTAACCACTTAAATATTTGCATTATTCTATTTTGTTTATCTAATTAAACCTCTTGAATAATTTTAATAAAAAATTAAGGGTGTTATAGAATCCCCTCCTTATTGAATTTCGTCCTCGAAATTATGATAAGGTATACATATAAATCAATCATAAAGGTAAAACATATCATGAAATAAGTCAAGATAAGCGTCCCTAATCCTGCTTTCTGTTTCCCAAGTACTGTCTTTCTCATCGTCGTTCCACTAGAATTTAATTAATTTTTCTGTCTTGTTCCTTACCCTCTTCTTGTCTCACGCGACTATACGAACCGGCTTTCCAATTATAGCCATATCCGATTCTACTACTAAATCATCTAATACAGTTGGTGTAAGAGTAGTTCTGAATCTCAAATACACCTCCTTAGATGAGAAACATGAAAAACATCGTGGACTCTAGCCAAACTGTTCGGTAAGTCTGCTCCATATGCGATTTTCCCAATCCTTTCCACAATAGGAAATGGTCCAACAAATCTTGGTTCCATCTTTCCTGATTTCCTAAATCTAATTATACGTTTCATCAGTGATACCTTGATAAAAACATGGTCACAACTAAGAGCTCTAAGTCTTTCCATCTCTTATCAGCCTAACTTTTCTGTCTAGACTGAGCCTCCTTAATTCTAGCTCGAATTAACTCAATCTTTTCTGCAGCTTCTTTAACTAAATCCGGACTAAGAACCAACCTATCCCCGATCTTTACCCAACAACTAGAGATTTGCATGACCTTCCATAAAGCTTCAGATAGTGCCATCCCTATACTAGTTTTATAACTGTTGTCAAAAACTCGACTCAGTGTAGATGGTCTTCCCATGATCCTCCAAAATCTAGCACACAAGCTCGTAACAAATCTTCTAAGACTTTGTAAATCCTTTCCGTTTTTCATCTGTCTGTGGATGTTAAGCGGTACTCACCTAGAGCTTGTTACCGAAAGTATCATGTAGACTCTCCATAATTCGCTAATGAATAAGGAATCACTGTCACTTACTATACTACTAGGAATTCCATGAAGTATAACTATATTCTTTATGAATTAATTAGCCAAAAGAGGTGTCGTCCTGGTTAACTTAATTGGTATGAAATGGGCATTCTTGGTCAATCTATCCACTATAACCCATATACTTTCATTTCCTCGATTTGATCTCGGCAACCTATCTATAAAATCCATCAAGAAAGAATCCCATTTCCAGAATAGAACGTCTAAAGGCTAAAGTAACCAACTTGGTTTCTGATGATCGGCTTTTACCTGTTGACAGTTCAAACACTATTTTACCTATAAGCCTACATCCCGCTTCATGCCTTCCTAGAAGAAACTCCTTTTCATATCCTGATACATCTTAGTTCCTACCGAATGAATAGTGAACTTTGAACGATAGCATTCTTCTAGAACTTCCTAATGTTTCCCACATTTGGAACACACAGTCATTCTTTTTTCCTCAACAACCCATTCTAGTCAAGACTGTAATCTTTCAAGTCATAATTCTCTATTCCATCCTTTAACTCTCTGATCCGTTCAGCTAATAATGGATCCTCTCCTTGTTTAGAAGCGATCCTTTGGATCATCACTAGTTGAAATTCTAAACATGACAACATAGCAGTTTCTATACTAGAACTACTCTTGGATCTCCACTGTACTCTGCATGTAGTTAGCGCTTCTAAATCTTTCCACTCGGCTATAGTTGCCAATACTGCATTTTGATGTTTTGTACTAAGTACACCTGCAAACTTGTTGCCTTTTTTCTGGTGTGTACTCAATACCAAAGTCATAAGCGGCTAAAAAATCTAACCACCTCTGTTGTCTCATATTCAACTCCTTCTGAGAGAATAAATACCTCAGAGACTTATGATCTATATACCACTCGAATTTCTCTACCAACTGGTAATGTCTCTACCTTAAATGCAAAAGTTACTACAACTAATTCAAAATCTTGAGTCAGATATCTAACTTTATGTGGTCTAAACTGTTTAGAAACGTAGGCAATCGCATTACCTCTTTGCATTAACATAGCTCTTAACCCTATTCCACATGCATCCATGTACACCACTAAGTCTTGATTCCCCTCTAGAACAACCAGCACATATGCATTCGTCAATAAGTGTTTCAACTTATGGAATGCTTCCTTACACTTATAAGTCCAAAAAAACTTCACATCTTTCTATGTTAGCTTAGTCATCGATGCTGCTATCTGTAAAAAATCCTTAATGAATCTTCGATAATATTCAGCTAATCCAAGAAAACTATTTATCTCAGTCACTGTCTTGGGTCTCTTTCAATTATTCATTGCCTCGATCTTAGTCGGATTTATAGACAACCCTTTCTTTGAGCCTTGACTAGAAAACTTCATTTCCTTCTTCCAGAAATGACACTTTGAAATTTTCACTTTCAGTTGATGCATCCTAACGTCTTGAGCACCACTCTAAGATGAACTTCATGTTCTCTTTCATCTTCAAAGTATATCAAACTGTCATGTATGAATACCAATATAAACCTATCAAAATACTCATGGAAACCTCGGTTCATCAGTTTTACAAAGAATGCCGGGACATTACTTAATCCGAACGACATCACTAACCATTCGTACGATCCATATCAGGTCCTAAATCCCATCAAAGGAATACTATCCTCTACTACTCTAAGCTGATGGAACCCTGTTGCCAGATCCAGCTGGGGAAATACTTTGGCTCCACTCGAATGGGAGAAAAAATAGTCAATTCTAGGTAACGGATATCGATTCTTCGTCGTCTTCTTATTCAACTTACGATAATCGATACACAACTTTAATGATTCGTTGGGCTTCTTTGCAAACACTGCAGCTGCTCCCCAAGGTGAACTGCTTGGTCTGATGAAATTCTTACCTTCTAAATCCACCAACTGCACCTTTAGCTCCCTAATCTTGGTAGGTGTCATTCTTCTTGGCGATCTACTCACCGATTCTGCTCCTGGTATTAAATCTATCCAAAATTCAATAGCTCATTTCGATGACAGTCCTATTACGGATTTAAAGAAATCTGTGAATTCTCTAATAACAAAAACTCAATTCAGCTCGTCTTCTACCTCAACAACTCCTAACAAAGCATTAACCTAAAAACTAGGGTTTTCTATGGAGTATATAATCCGATCACTACAGTTCAGATGTTTAAACGATATTTTCCGATCATGGGAAAATATCCTAGCATCATATTTACTTAACCAATCCATACCAAATATAATTCTGAACCCTACAAAATCAAACACATGTAAACTGCAAACAAATAAATGACCTAACAATTCAAACTCTAACTGGTCATACTTCATCCCAAGAGTCGCATATCCTCCCATCGGACTCGCAACCCTTAAGGAATTAAATAGGTATGAGGGTTCTAGATTAAGCTTATCTATCAACCAATAAGATATAAAAGAATGCGATTCACCGGTATCAAATAGAACTCTAACTGATACACCATGAATCAAAAGCGTACCTTCTAACACAGCTTTTCCTTTCTCCTCTACTGTTGGTCTTAAGGTAGCTCGCTCCAATGCAAACACTTTTCCTTTCCCATCCTTAGCTTGCTCCTTGCACTGGTTCTTATAATGTCCCATTTAATCGTAGTTGAAGCATCTAATATTATTCTTCCCAGTCACCTTCTTTCCATCTCTCGAGCGACATTTATTGGTGAAATGCCTTTCTTATCACATTTATAGCAGATAACCTCTGCTTTCCCTTCTTAGCAGCTCTACTCTTCTAAGATCCCTTCTTATCGAAAAACTACCTTTTCTGGTTTTTTTCCTCCTCGAACTCCACCTATCTTGTTACCTTCAAGAAAAGCAAGCATCTCTTCCTGCCTCAAAGCTATTCCAATAACTACATCACGTAGATCTCTGATATGCGATAATGTGGCCTTAGCAAGTTTAGGCTTCAACCCACTAATGAATTTCTCATTCCTTTTAATAATAGTATCAACCGTAGCATAACCGTATCTAGATATCTCCTCAAATTTGGTTGCATACTCAAGCGCCGTCATATCTCCTTGCATTAACTCAGCAAATTTCCTAAGAAAAATTGACTTAGCAATCTCTGACATAAACCTCTCTTCAAACCTTTATTCGAACTCAGCCCATGTCATAGTCTCCTCATTGACTCCAACTGTAACATTGTTCCACTAGTACAATGCTGTTCCTTGTAACTGTCTAGAATCAAGTCTTCGCTTCTGCTCATCATTGAGCCTCAAATCAGAAAAGATTCTCACGCAATAAAGTAACCAGTTCTCCACTTCAATAGTGTATTCAGTTTCGATAAACGATTTTCCTCCCAGCCTGGCATTATCCCTACTCAGCATAGCACAATTATTAACAACTGGAGCCTCTTTATTTCCTCCAATATTTCTCCAGCTAAACCCACAGTAACTCCTACTTGCATCATGTTAACGAAAAACTGATACATTGCTCCCTTATCGACTTGTGGGACTCCAGCACCCACATTTGCAGCTTGTGCCTGAAATGGGTTCCTCTTGGTATCTGGTCTGGCATTCCCATTGGTTGCAGTGCTTTCTCTACCAATGTTAACTCTTCCTCCTCTAGCATCCATATCTTACGTACGTTAAATATGCATTCGAGTCTTTGTAAGATACAGAGGAATAACCTAAGAGAGATGGGATAATAGAGATAAAGCATATACTTATATAAAGCAAATACAAGTACGTTACTATAGCATTATCCCATACTCCAATCTTTTCTCTAATTCCTTAGGATTATGTTTTCAAATTCATTTTAAATTTGAAATTTCCCTTAAGTTTTTCATAAACCTATGCTCTGATACCAAGTTGTAACATCCCCATCTTGAGTCCCGAAGCTAAGCGCTACAGGTGTTGCAGTCATCCATAGTATTAACTTCCGGTGATAGAATACGATAATGTTAATGGTACCCATAATATCATAAGCATATAAATACGCAATAAAGCAACATAGATTTAAAACCACTTTTCTGATTATATTTCAAATCAATATTTCATATTCAAATACATAATCCCAAAATGATTCCCAAGTTTGATCAAGTATAATTATTACAAATTATGCCAAGAGCGACATATGAAGATGCCCACTTGGATGACCAGAGTACTAAATAGACATATCATTCTTAATACAACACAACTTAAATAAAACTAAATAGCTCTTATATAACTATCTTTGCCTCCTACACGTCTTCGGAAGCTTTATTCGTCTAATCTACTAAACCTGAAAATCTTAACTCTTAGTCTACTCAAATTATTTTTTAGCATCATAGAGTTTAAGTGCAAAACATAAACTTTGAGTCAGACATAAAGCATGGTGTGAATAATACTATGCATCTCGGTTATTCGATATTAAGTGAAACCACGCCGCTTAGCGAAACAAGTTTCCCCTCACCAACACCCATTTAGAACATATCTTTTGCAAATCACAATCCTGCAATCAAACTGATTAAAGCAATCATAGCAATATCATACATGCATATAAATCAGGTAATAAATGGACTATCTGTCCGAAAAAATAGTTTTGTTTGGCTTACTACTAACCTTGGCTGACTCGGGCCTACCGGACATAATAAATAATCTAACTTCTGTTAGACATACTTTTAGATAGTCTTTCCCTATCTTACTTCTCCCAGGGTCAACTGATCTTAGTGGTTTTTGCAGGTTCACCAATAACCTATCTTTCTCTGTATATTCGTTTCTGTGTGTAACATCATTTTAGTATTACCTATGAGAAAGCCCGACACACTGGAATTTTGGATTTATATTAGCTAGGGACTACTAGCTAAAGTACAGGTCGCGACCCTATACCAGTCTAATTTGGTATTCTAATATCTGACCCATTTATTTATGGTCAAATTCCCCATAAAATTTACCTTGAAAATATTTCTTGCTAATTGATTTAACCCATTAAATCATTTAAACAAGGAAAATATACTCTTTGATTTACTCAAATATCTTAGCCATGTTATATATACTTTACTCAAAATAGTGTTGATGAAATATATTAAGGTTTATCTATCCCTCCAAAATAAGTTAAAAACTCCTTTCCACTTAAAAGATCTTAGGCCATAAAGCCAAGGTAAACCATTCGAAACTTTCGCTTAAAAACTTTAAACAACCCTTTCGAAATCCATTGAAAGTACCCCTTTCAAAATATATTAACCACCATACCTTGAATCACTAGGCTGAAAGGCCAAAATATACATTTTGAAACCTTTATAACAACCTTTAGAAATCATTGAAGGTATCCCTTCGAAAGCATTTTAAACCTTAACATCCTCTTTTCAAAAATCTTTAAACTTTCCTTTCGAAAGCATTTCAAAACCTTCCATTTAAAATACTTTATGTACCTTTAGAAACCATTGGGGAGCCTCCCCTTCGAAACATTTAGTATAAACATTTCAAAATCATAGAAGTCCTTTACTATAAACAAACCTTTCAAAAAACATTGGGTTCAAGTAAAAGCTTGTGGAACATAGTATCGAAACCATTTAAAACCATTTCATTCGAAACCTATGGGTTTATCTTTCAATAGAACAAAGGCTCTTAAAAGAACTAGGTCGAAAGCAACTCTTTCGAAAGCAATTTCCTAAGTAAAAGAAAGTAAGTGGTTTCGACACCAAACCTTTCGTAAGCATGGAGAAGCGGCTTCTTATTTAAAAACAAAAGCACCCTTACGAAACCAATGTTTAAAGGCAAAAGCGGCCTCAACTGGGTCGAAAGGTAGAATGCGGCAATAAGTGTTTCAACCCTATTGAAAGCTTGTTTAAAATAAAAGGCGGCAACCTCTGTTGAAAGCTATATTAAAACCCTTTCGAAACCCTTTCTTTGAAAGCAAAGCAAGCGACATCTCTTTTGAATACAAAACAAGGTCTCGAACCCTTTGAAAGCACGTATCGACCCTATACCTTTCTCCCTCTCCAATCCACTACGTACCAAGGAATTGATAACATGTGTATTAGTTTCGACTATGATGGAGGCAGTAGTACGAAGTCGAAAGGTAGCTGCCGAGAGTGGCGAAACAACAAACCTTACAAAAACTGAATTTTTTTTACTTTATAAAGTAAAATCTTTCCAACTAACTTGCTTATTTTTCATAATATAATTGGTTGCCAATATCTTTTCCAAAATCTTTTCTAAAAGTGCTGTTGAATTCAGTACTTAATAATTAAAAACATTTAGCAAATTTCCCATTCTCTTATTTTAAACATATAAAACATTTAAGTCCCATACCTTAAATAATTTTAAATATTTAATAAAACACTTAGGAAAATTCTTCAAAAATTCCAATAAATCATTTTTTATATGTTTTTTAACATATTTAAATTTCTGACCCAAAGCTAACATATAATAGCCGAAATTAATTTTTACCTAATTTAACCATTTTCTTCACTAGAAAGTTCATAATAAATTCACAATAATTCAAAAAATTATAAAACTTGAAACCCATATCTAATATATTTCTGATCTTGTGTCAAAAACGCAAGTCATTTGAATGTCATTTAATAGTCCAATTCAATTTTTATCATAAAATCTATATGAAATAGTCTAAATCATCAACAAGCATATATATCCATTTAACAATCAAACATGGCAAATCATTTGCAAAATAAACACGGGTCTTATCTAGAAACTGAAAGCTATATAAAAATGAGATGCAATCTATTATTCACCTTTAGCTTGTGTTAAAGAGGTTGATATTTGCTTTAGAACTAATTTGATTAAACTTCCTTCTTGAAGTCTAGTTTGTCTTCTGCTTGATTTCTCCTAATGATGGCCGGCTAAGCTTGGTACTTAGGTTTAATTTGCGAATGTTGTAAATGAAAGTGGCTTAAGGATTTAGGGTATAAGAATATAACCTATTCCTATTTTGCCCTTGTCTTATTGCTTCTTTACTTTTATTTGTTCATTCATTTAGGCATGGCTACCTTATGCTTTCACAAATCTCAATATCTTAACCACTTAAATCTTTACATTATTCTATTTAGTTTATCTAATAATACCTGAGTAATGTTATTTAAAAATTGTGCTACAATAAGGGTCAGGCATTGGTTGTCAATCTTCGATTGCTTGAATGTGAAAAATCTTGTCATATCCTTTCCTTTTTCTTTGTGCTGAGCTTCCCTCAACTTAGCTACATAACAGGCACGTCCAGTCACCTGATTGCCATGAACAACTCCTATGCCATTATCTGTTGAAAACTTTAAAGTTAAACACCATGGGGAAAAGAGCTTCCCGGAATTCAGCCTAGGCCGGTCAGCCCAGAAAAACATTGTATGGAGAGTCAACATGCAAAACAATAAATGGTAAAATTCGCACTCTCCTTCGTTCACCTTCTCTTAATTCAAAAGGTAATTTATGTAACCAACGGCCTCGGTTGCGACGCCATTAAAGCCATGAATACGAGCTTTAGATGGTTTTAAATCTTTGGCTTCCATTCTCATCTTACCATATACCTTTTTAAAGATTATATTCACTGAACTCCCACGATCAATAAAAATCCTTCTCACCAATGCAGGACCAATAAGAGCTGAAATGACCATCGGGCCAATTGTTGGAGTCTCTACTTTGTCTGCATCCCTGTTTCTAAACACAATATCATCCGCCACAGTAAGCCGCTATTTTTCTAGAGCTCCATCTTCCGTATTCGAACAACATTCAAAATCTACATGCCTAATCGTGCTAGTATAGCACTCCATCTCTTTCCAACTCCTGTCTAGAAGGTCTAATCCTCCAACTATCGTATTTAGCACCAGTCTTCCTTCGATTCGTGCAGGCTCCTCAGCTCTATGCGGAGCTTGTCCTCGATTGGGGTAAGATGTCTCCTGTCTGCTATCCTGCGTTTTTTCACAAACTATTGCAATTTCATTTCCCGGATCAGCTTTTTTATAACATCCTGGAGATGCCTGCATTCATTTGTATTATGCGCATAACACTCATAAAATCGACAATATTTCCTGGTCTGCTTCAGCATCTATGTCAACTCCTTTAGGGGTGAGGTCCTGTATTGCATGGTATTGCAAGTTGATAGGTAGATATTCTCCAGGGACGTATTTAGCATTTGTAGTTGTCAGACATTGGAATCCTAGGATTAGGTATCCAAGAAACCCTCTTTCGCTCCCGATTCCTATCTCCATCTCACTTTTGCTGATTCGGCTTATTCTTAATGTTCACCTGGATTTTGCCGGAACATTCATCAGACTATTTTATTGCAATATTACTCTGCACTACTTTCCCACTCGGTCCCACAACATTCTTTTTTCTAGAGGACCTAGCTTTCTCCTTTCTCAGAAACTGAGCTGCCTTTGAATAGAAGTGCTCCAACATGGCAGCGGTTTCCAGCCAACCAATCACCAAATTCAGATTCTAGTTCGAACTCTCTCGTCATGGCTATAAGTATAGCATGATCATTTAGGTTACTAACCTCCATGGAGATGATATGAAATCTCTCCAAATAATCCTTCAATGATTCCCCTGGAGCCTGGATCATGCTAGAAAGGGACATCATGTCTTTAGAAAGAGTCATGCGCATTCAAAATTACTCTAAAACTTGGTTGCCAACTCATCGAATCTCAAAATTGATCACGGGGGTAGTCTCATAAACCACATCGTTGCTATCTTGGAAAGAGTTATGGGAAACCATCTGCACTTGGTCGCATCATTAGCTTGTGCAGAATCCGTCAGCCATTAGTATCTCATAATATGTTACCAAGGGTCGGTTTTTCCCTTGTAGGCAGGCATTGATGGCATGCTGAACCTTCTCGGATATTCTACATGTAGAACATTATCAATAAATGGGATATGACTTCTCGAGATTCCTCAGTCATCATTAGTCAAGCCTTGGTTCTCTCTCACCAAGTGTATGACCATTGCCAATAAGTCCAGTGCCTGGATGGGTGGTGCCAAGCGGTGGTAGCGCTCCATCTCACGTGAATGGTCCAGTCGATATCTATGGGCTGATTCATACCTTCTTGGTTCACCATTCTCTTGGAGCGCATCTCAAACAGTTATCTCTTTGTCATTTCAGTGGGGTTACCTATTCAACGTTTAATCAAACTCCACCATACAAACTTCTAGGAGTTATTTCAGCACGATTCCCTAAATGTACAGGGGAATCCCTCCTCTAGAGGAGGGATCGGTCTTAGCGTCGCTGTGAGGTTTCTACGTGATCTTCATCGACCCTACACATCTATGCCCGTGATATTCATTCATAGAGCTTGAACTTTCCAATGTCGAGTAAGGAGTGGAATCCCCCTTGGTCTTCCCACGCCGTTGTTGAGTAATCTGGTTCATCCGGTTAATATTAGTCTGAATTTGCTGATTTCGTTGTCGAAGGCTTTCCATCAACTCTCTCATCAGACTATGAAATTTAGCTCTGGTTATAGAATCACTAGGGTTCTGAACTTCAACCGGCCACTTTGTGAATACAAGCAGTCTCAATCCTAGCAGTCTCATTTCCATCCACATTATGAGAAGTTGATCTAGTATCTCTCATCATTATCGATCTCCTTAATTAGATTTCAGCAAATCTGAGTAGTATAAGCAAATTTCAATTATGTCGGACTTTTAGATCCCATGATATTGATCGTTGAATGCAAGAATGTACTTAGTCCCTGATGTGTGTCGATCCCTTTTTGGTGGACTCAAGTATGCCGATCCATCCAACTTTGCCCAGCCCTTTCATATGTCATTCCGATCCCTTCCTTATAAGTCATAGCATGACTTTCCAAGTCGACAAATTATACTGATCTAACTACTTTCATCTACGCTGACCCCTTTCTTGCTTTGACCAAGCTGACCCTCGTCCATTCAACCATACTGACCCCTATGGTATTACCAAGCCATGCCGATCCCTTGCTTGCCTAAGCTAAAGTCCATATTTCAAGCATCCTGCATTGTTTATCTACCAATTCCATCTAATTATGGCTTTACATAACCATTGCTCCCTGGTCATTCTTCTTGATAACAATCAAACCTATCTCGTACAATTAGTTTAATCTAACCGATTTAAAATACCATATAACAATATATATTACCTCATTATTACTTAGTGTTGATTGCAGTTCTTCTTCTCTTATTTGATTTCTACTCTTTTCCAATTTGTATATATACAAATACAAATTGTTTGCGTCTATATTGGTCACAAACCCTAGAAATAGTGAAAACACCAGTGTTTACACACAGATCCATAATATCCAAACAAAGATCTCAGATCCAAATAAAGTAGAGAATAAAAATGAAGAAATAGAAAAATTAGAATGTAAGAGAGCAAGAAAGAACATAGGATTTATAGGGGTTCGGCTATCTCCGACCTACGTCCACTTTGAACTAACCCTTTTATTCCTTTTGCATTGAGATTACAATTACAAGCCTTTGAACATCAACCAACAAAATAGCAGAGTTTCGGCATAAAGAGCAGAAGAACATCCCCTTTTTAGTTGCGATAGGACCGCAATTTATAGGTGTAGATCCGAAAATATCTACCCCCAAAAACTTGGAACACCTTTTCTCTTGTGCAGACGGGCCTACTAGATCGATCCAAGGCTGTTTGCGATCGATCCATATCGATTTTGTATTGATCAGGAATCGCTCTGATAGGGCTGGGATCGATCATGGTGAAAGACGACAGTGCAAAGTCCTTGCTCTTCGAATTTCATGAAATTCTATTGTGTATTTTATGAGATATGATTAATCCAAGTTTGAGGTTGCCAGTGTAGGTTGAGTATTTCGTACCCATGAAGAACCCGTATCCATTAATTTGCCTCCATCATTTTGTATCCACACTTCATATCCATCCATCAACGCCTTTGATCTTATCTGTATCCATCAATCCATTCCCTCCTTCGTATCGATTAGCTGTTGCCCTCTTCATATCAATTCTCTACTCTTCCTGCTGCCTTGTTCGTACCGATCCCTGAACATCCCGAAAGCACATGCTTTCGTATCCATCAACTGTGCCTTTGTTCGTATCCATCGATCCAGGTCCATCGCCTTCGTATCGATCCTAAATGCCTCTATTCGTATCGATCCAATATCACAGGTCGATACGAAACCCATCTATATGAACACTATTGGTCCAAAAACATATGTGTTATCCATATTCATATCCATCTATCGATACGAAAGCATCAGTGTATAGGCATCGATCCGAAGCCCATCACCTTGATCAATATGAAGATATCGGTCCAATACCATTTTTCACCCTGATTGATACGAAGAGACCGATCTGAAGCCATTTCTCACCAATATTAATCCATCCATAACTCGAGCATACGAACTCTGATTGACCTGAAATTTGAAATTTAGCCTTTCCAAGCCTTGTTTATCATTCCTAATGGATATCACATTGATTGGAGCTTGATCCAATTTTTACGGTATCGATCATAGCCTTGTTTCCAATCGATCTTCAATCCCGATATCCATCCTTTTTTAACCAATTTTTTGATTTCTCGGCCTTGACAAAAAGGTGGGGTAACATTTGCCCCCCCCCCAAAACATGCCTTGCGATAGGAAGGCTTGTTTTGAATAGCTTCAAGCCCAACATCCAAATTCCACATTCCATACATAGCCTTACCATCCGATCCATAATACAATCCACTACCGAGCAATTTTATCCAAGTGCCATAGTCATATCCTTATCCAAATCCATGAATGCTCCGAGTCGATATCCGATTTCGAATCTAGTAACCAAATCCTTAGCCAATTCCAAAATAATCTGAACCTGTCAACCGAGTTTTAATCCATCCATATCCAGTAACCAATAACAAAATCCATGACCTCTTTGGGTCGACATCTGAATCCGGGACCTCTCTGGACCCTTATCCAAATACTTAGCTGTTCATAGCCAATATCCAAATCCATAACCACTCTAGGTTCTTGCCAAGCGCAATCCACGCTTGACAACCTGTGTCAAGCAATGCCTTGCTCAACAGTGATCCTAGTTCAGTGTCCCTGAACGCTAAGTAATGTTGTGGCTTAAGTTCTAAGCCGAATCCTGGTCACTCCGGACCCTTGCCAAGTATATTCCATACTTGATGACCTGTATTAACATATGATAGATAACAAAGGGCCTAAGTCCTAGGCCGAACCTTGGTCTCTCTGGACCCTTGCCGAGTATAATCCATACTTGATGACCCGAATAAGCCGATTCGCCATGTTCGAATGAAGCGACTTACCCCTTGCTAGGCATAATCTATACCCGACGGCCATTTACCAAAAACCAGATAAAAATCAAATCAAAATCCAATCTAAAATCTAGATTAAATCAGAAAACCAGAAATCCATACCAAAAAACAAGCATCCAAACCAAAGTCCATACCAGAATACAAACAAAGGTAGGAGTTCAAACCAAAATACAAAACTAAACCAAAAAAGAGCAAATGTCCAAACCAAAAGGAAAAAGCAGATTCCACAAACTAGAACGTCATGGTTTATCATCGTGTCAAAGCATGCCTAGGGGCTATCTACGTCCCCGTACATGAGTAAGTGACTTGGCCATTTGCATAGAGTTTGTTACTTATTCCATACCATCCCTGGCAGTCAATAACCAATCGACCATCATTCCTGGGCCTCACGCCATCGTCATTTGAGGTAGATGGTGGCTACTCCTATTCCACCGCCGTATTTCGAGTTCCGGTATATTGCCGCAATTGACCACTCCTTACATGCTTCTCGATTATATCATTTAGATGCCTACAACTATTGGTATCATGCCCGTCCAGGTCATGAAAGAGAAAGTGCCTTCCTGATATCCTCTCATATTCCAAGGGTTCTTTCCTGCCGGCCTTTGGTAGGGAAGGCGATCCTAAGTATCCGTGTATATCCACTCCAACGTTTCGTTCAATCCTGTGTAAGTGGAGAATTTTTGCTCTCCCCAGTGTTTCCTTGCCTTGCCAGAGTTGTTATCCAACTTCCTCTTTCCTTTATCCTTATCCTTACCTTAGCCTATATCGGATGATTCTCCATCCTTAACCACATTTACTTCCTTTAGTTTCAAATCCAGACTCACGTCCTCCTGTTGAAGAAATCTTTCCGCCTCGTGAAAGAATTCCTCGCGATCTATTGGTGGATCCCGTATCAATGATACTTTGAAATCCAAGTTATCCCTCATTCTTGACACTGTCGCTATAAGAACCATTGATGGATCTGGATGATACACCGAAGAAACTGCCGCACTGAACCGAGTTAAGAAAGCCCTGAGCGATTCCCCTGTCCTTTGTTTTACTGATGCCAATGTCATCACATTTTTCGGCCTCTTGATATGAACCTGAAACTACTTCAAAAACCTGTCCACCAATTCTGTCCATGTCCTAATAGATCCATCTTCCAACTGCCTGAACCACATGGTAGATATATCCGTCAAGAGCAGAGGAAAACACCGGACCATAACTTCCGCCGACGCCCCCAGCACTTCCATGTGTCTCATGTACCTCATCAAATGATCGGTAGGATCAACCATGTTCGTTGTACACCTCCAGAGTAGGTATCTTAAACTCTGGTGGATTCCTAGCCATTCTAATATCATAGGTAAACGGACTCCTGTTTACTCCCTCCAGATCTCCATTTGCTAAACCCCTATGAATAATTCGCTTGATAATCTTAGCTAATCCAGTGTTGTCCACCAAGGGTTGCCCCCCATGTCCCCGAGGGAATTCTGGTACATACTCTTCATCACGTACCCTTATGCTCCTGCCGGCATCCTATTGTGTGGTGTCATCGGGAATTCCTCCATGAATTGGTCTATCATTGCATGGTGGTGTGCCCCCGAGTCTGGTTCCATCCAAATTGGTAATCATGTGTTGATTGGGGGCCGTGCCCAGTTGAGCTACTCCATCCAATTGCCTGATGAGTCCTTCTGTTCCAGCTCCATGGATCTAAACTCCAGCAGTTCCAGCTATTCCTACCTGTCCAAACTGTCCGAAAAGGTTCTACATCGTTTCCTCTTGTCTTTTCAACAATTCTTCCTACATAGCTCCCATCATCATCTCTATCTCATCTCTGGTGATGAAAACTAAGGCTAGGTTTGATCCCGAGGAAGCCTTCCGACTCCCTTTGTTTCGACTCCTTTCTGCTCTTTGTCTCCTTGTTGATCGCTTTGTCATGGTTCCTTTTAGATCTGATCCTTTAGTTTTCCAAATCCGAACTCCAAATCTAGTATAGCGGGTCCTGAGTTCAATTCTCAGTGAAAGCATCAAAGTATTTGTGCCAAAATTGGTCACAAACCCTAGAAGTAGTGAAAGCACCGGTGTTTACATATAGATCCACAATATCCAAACAAAGATCTTAGATCCAGATAAAGTAGAGAATAAAAATGAAGAAATAGCAAAATTAAAATGTAAGAAAGCAAGAAAGAATACAAAATTTATAGTAGTACGGCTATCTCTGGCCTACGTCCACTTTGAATCAATCCTTTTATTCCTTTTATATTGAGATTACAATTACAAGCCTTTGAACGTCAACCAACAAAATAGCAGAGTTTCGGCATAAAGAGCAGAAGAAGATTCCCTTTTTAGTTGTCATAGGACCGCTATTTATAGGTGTACATCCAAAAATATCCACCACAAAACCTAGAACACCTTTTCTCTTGCACGGGTGGGCCCACCAGATCAATCCAAGGTGGTTTGGGATCAACCCATATCGAGTTTGCATTGATCAGGAATCGCTCTGATAGGGCTAGGATCGATCATGGTGAAAGACGACAGTGCAAAGTCCTTGCTCTTCGAATTTCATGAAATTCTAGCATGTGTTTTACGAGATATGATCGATCCAAGTTTGAGGTTGCCAGTGTAGGCTGAGTATTTCATATCCATGAAGAACTCATATCCATTAATTTGCCTTCATCGTTTCGTATCCAAGCTTCATATCCATCCATCAGCGCCGTTGGTCTTATTCGTATCCATCAATCCATTCCCTCCTTCGTATTGATTAGTCGCTGCCCTCTTCGTAACGATCCTCTGCTCTTCTTTCACCTTGTTCCTACTGATCCCTGAACATCCCAAAAGCACATGCTTTCATATTTATCAATCGCGCCTTTGTTCGTATCCATCGCCTTCATATCGATCCTGAATGCCTCTATTCGTATCGATCCAATATCACAGGTCGATACGAACTACTATCGGTCCAAAGCCATGTGTGTTATCCATATTTGCATCCATCTATCGATACAAAAGTATTAGTGTATAGGCATCAATCTAAAGCCCATCACCTTGATCAATATGAAGATATCCATCCAGAACCATTTTTCACCTCGATCGATACGAAGAGACCAATCCGAAGCCATTTCTCACCAATATTGATCCATCCATAACTCGAGCATACAAACTCCGAATGACCCGAAATTTGAAACATAGCCTTTCCAAACCTTATTTATCATTTCCAATCGATCTCACCTTGATTGGAGATTGGTCCAATTTTGATGGTATCGATTATAGCCTTGTTTCCAATCAATCTCCAATTTTGATATCCATCCTTTTTAACCAATTTTTTGATATCCCGGCCTTGACGAAAAGGCGGGGTAACACAAATATTAATTTTTATAATTTAGAAAATACTGGAGAAGAGGAAATGATAGAGCTTAGCTGCTGCTTTTAGAAAAATATGAGCAGAGAAGAGAAGGTTAAGCCTGAATTTATAGGCACTCAAATCAACCACAACCATATGATCGAAATATACTAAATCCAAGCTGTTCTGGCCTTAGCAAACCTAGCTGTCGGTTTGACAACCGATCGATCGCTCATGGGCACTAGTCATTCGCTAGTGTCGATCGACCCAAATAAAGGTCGACCCGTGGTCCCCAGTGATTAATATATAAACGTTATATATTTTAATTATTTTCATTTTGAATTCTTTCTTATCCGTAACTTCTTCGTTTGGACTCCGATCTCAAAACTCCAAATATAATAGTTACTCAAAATTTCGCCATGAATTCTATGATACAAATTTCGTGGTTAAATTCCATTATTTTCACAAATTCCATTTTTGGAGCCTAATTAACTAACTAACTAAATAACTAACTCCAAATTTACGGGTGTTTCATTCTTTACCCCATAAAAGAATATCGTCTTCGAAATTATACTAATGACTAAATTATGGTTCTAGCTCGCAATTATCCTAGACTACACATCCAATTAGTGTACAACCAATTTTGCAACCAATGTGCACAAGTGCATAGTGTATCACAACATAGAAAATGTGTATGCAAAATGATTCTTAATCATGCCCTCCTACATGAATGCTTTTCTTTTGAAATTGTTTTTGAAAATATGGTGCAACCAACCTATATATATACAGGCATTTTTATATGTATGCATATTTTGAAAAATCTTTTCATTAAAAATCTCCATACTCCTACAAATAGAAGTAAGGCGCAACTAATTTCCATGTAATTCCTACCAAAAAATCTAATGCATCAAAATATCGCTTCTTAAACCTTACTCCTATGCCGCAAATAGGAATTTAGGTGGGGAATTATACATTTTTACCACTCTATAAGCTATCCATTTCCTGTTGCATAGCAGAAATTTTCTCACTGCCCTGGATCTGGTTCAAATTTTTCACACACAAAACGCATAAGGATGCTTGTTTTCAAGCTCTAAAATAGAACTGAGTTAAAAAATGGACTTGCACATAAGGAAGCTTGCTTCCTTCCCTACACTTAGCATGTGGTCTTCAAAATAATAACTTCTTAAAAACGTTGTTTTCAAATTTATACGTTGCTTGAAAAATAAATTTTCAAAGTATTTGAAAGCAAATTTTTTTTCTTCAGAATAAAACTTAGGCAAAAAATTTAAGCATCAAAAAAAAATTAAAAACCAAAACTCTTTTTTTTTCAAGCAAAACTTTCTTAACCAAGAGAAACTTTCAAAATATTTTCCATCTTAGAAATTTTGATAATTCGAGCCATATTTTTAGTGTTAGTCAGAACTCGGTTCTACAATAAACATAAGCTCGGTTCTAGCATTCTACAACTAAACTTAACTCATAGAACTTGACATTTTATTTAAAAACGTCGACTTACTTAGTTATTCAAAAAAATAGCTTTTAGGGAATAGGAACAATAATCCATGATTCCTAGAATAATTTAACCCATCCTTCGCTTCCTAAAATTAATATCTATTTAAAACTTCCAGCCTCATATTACATTTTACTGTTAGTTAAGTGTCCTTATAAGATTTTCATATTTATACTATTTCTTTCAAACATATATATAAGAGCGGTTCACATATTGGAAAACAATAACACAGTAAAATAGAAATACATCTCATAATATCGTACGTGTCTTTAAAAAGAGACAACTAATGGTTACAACCGAACAATCTAAAATGGAAAGAACAAATGCTGGAAGGGAAAGATATAACAACACACTACATAACCTTAAACACTACCTACGGACTATGGAATGGTACCGATTCTCGATGGGAGCTTGAGCCGTTGCCATAGCCTCGAAAAGGGCGAAGAATAGTGGCTAAGTCCCCAATCTTATGACTCTGGCGCTATAGCTCGGTCCCCAACTCATGCTAGTCGGTGTGGATCCCCTAGAGCTCAGTCTGAACTAGTCGAATGGAGACTAGCTCGGGACTCTAATATCCTTCGACGCCCTATCCATGCTCCCCTCCTCTTGGATTTACTGCTCTGCTGCTGGCTCGATTGCTGCGGCTGATGGAAAAGGAATTCCCATCTTGCTAAGGGAGGCTCTATCAATGGCAGGCAAAACCTTTGTTTGGGAAATCTCCCCACTAAGATTCACCCCCACATCGTCTGAAAATGAGAGTGAATAAATTAACTCCGATGGGAGCCAAATCCTTGGTTGGAAAGATGAATCATAAGAGTGTGTGCCCAAGTGATGGCTACACCACCCATAACTGCATAGGTGGCCTTCCGCACCAAGGATAAATCTGATCATAGCTTTCCGTTTTAGGGATGATGTTGCTGAATAATGTGCATAAAAAGATGAGTAGTCGGATGCAGATTTTCTGTCCTCCAAACACCAACACTTTGAGAAAAGATCCACTGCAAGATCTTCGGGTCAGTAATCTCATATCATTTAAATCCGCACCAACCGCGAAAATCTCCAAAATATCACCGAAATTGTTGTCAGACATCTCGATCCTAACTGTTTTTAATCTCCGACTGAATGAAACTGTTATCTTCATCGAAATTCAATGCCAAATGAGTGTCAAAAAGGAAAATGCAATGCGGGTAGCATTCCCTCTCAAAAGTCTCGAAGCATAGGATCGGTGCAAGTCCTGCCTCATCGAATAGATCTTCTAGTCCAAAGGCTGCGAAGTCTCTAGTATGCACGTAAAAGTGTATATTTATACTCACATATGTCTTGTTTTAATTAAATAATGTTCATATTAGGGTATTTTTATATGTTTTTACATAAATCCAAAGGTCATCAAATCATCATTCATTCATCCAAAATGATAATTTTGTGCATGTATTAATTTTGTGAATGTTTATTTGCATATTTTAGTTTTATTTGTAGGTATTTGAATGGAAAATGAAAGAGGATTCATGTATGTATGTATGCACAAAGGGTGGAAGACAAATGAAAGATGGAAATAAATGAATTTATGTTATCATGAAGGAGTCCACCTACCACTAACTCATGAACCACATTAAAAGCTAATGGAGATTAAAAGCACATGCACATACTCATGAAGGTTTAAAGGCATGTTAGCGAGGATTAACTTCATGCTAATGATTACTTGAAGGTTACACTTCTTAAAGGGCATTTTGGGAATTCCTCTAAAATACGGTTAGGGTTTCAACTATGTATAAATACCCCTTATGTTTCATATAGAGAGCTCCTACCACCTTCTCTTTAGTCTAGTAGTGGCCATGTAAACATAAACTCTCTTTCTCTCTTTAATGGTAGCCTTTTTTCTCTTATGTAATTTTACTTATGCAATTTGATTTCATGCCCTTTTAATTGTTGTTCTTTACTTTATGCATTTATTGTAGTTTTATTTCTTGCAAGTAGATTAGATTTATTTACATGCAATTTAGTTAGCTCTCTTTTTCCTCTTGTTTATGTTTATAACGCAATCCACATTTTTCGAAATGATAAAAAATATGAGAAGCATAACCCCTTCAATTTAAGGGTAATGAAGCTCTCTTAATCATGTAGATTCAACATATCTACTAATTCATGATCTCTTTTTATGCTTAATGGAAATTTTTGATGTGGTAGAATTTTTATTGGTTAACTTTGAATTTGATAGCCTATGTTGTTGACACCAAATAGGCTATGCTTAAAGAAACATAAACACAAATTACCTCTTCATCTACAAATGATTTTAGTCATGAAGTGGATTTTAAAATCAAAATTTGACGGTCTACATTACTAATCAATAGTAAATAGGTCATGCTTAGAATATATTTTATTTTTAATTTCATTACCATTGTCATGAGAGTTGACATGTGGTTTTGATGGTGGTTAAAAGTATGATGGTTTACGTTGGGCTTGTTAATGGCACAAATAGACCATACTAAGGATAAACACATCAACTAAATTCACAAATGACAAAAAAAAAGATCATAATTTCATTGTGTTGATTTGTGTGATTATGAGAAGGGATTTGCCTCTAAATTGCATTCTAGTCTCATAGTTTTATTCACTTTGTTTTAGTTAGTTTTTACATTTTTTTAGCTAAAGACAATTTCAAACTCATGGGTTAATTTGATTATGTAGAATTTTAAATCAATTTAATTCCCTACGGACCGACCCGTACTCACCACGTACTAGCATTGTACGTCATGCACTTGCGGTTAGTTTTATTATAATTTTCGGTGATTTTCTAACCGATAGAAAACTCATCAACGAACAGTCTCCAAACTTCACTTGTTGCCACTGAAGGAATTTAACACCGACAGAGCTGAGAAATGTGGTGATCTCCTGGTCATTCGAGTTCAGCCACCTGATCTATTGAGGAGTGATACCATGGTGGTGCGAGGAGCAACAAGTAGTGTGGGGAGGTTCCATGGGCTTAGAAATAAAGAAATAGGGTTTGATCAGGAGTGGTGGTGGTAGGGCAGTCAACAGATACTCGAAAAATCTGAAATCCCTCAGCATCCGTGTCCGAAAAGTGGATAAATATTCGATATCCGGAAAAATGGATGTGGATGTGGATGCGGATACGAAGATATCCGCAACCGAAAATTATTCTTCCAATCTATCTCAAGATTATAGTTTAAATTTGTGTATTTTAATGCGGTAAATGATATTCGTTTATTATTTTATTAATTTAGTAGTTTATATTATATGCACTTAATGTTTATTAACTGCTCGAAACTATTTATTAGCATCGTATTTGTTAATTTTTAACACTTTTATAATCAATGAGATTGAAAAATATTTATATTAAACTAAAATTTTCATTTTGTAATTCTTGATTTATCGGTCGTTAGCGGATAAGATAATTATCCAATATCCGTCCTTATCCGCCGATGCGGATATCCAATATCCAAAAATGATTTCTAATGCGAATGCAGATATGACACTATCCGCATCCGAAAGAATCCATTGGCAGGCCTAGGTGGTGAGGCAAGATCTAACACGCGAAAATCCACGTAAGGGGAGGTGAGGCCGTTGCTCGTTGGAGATGGGGAGAAACGACATCGCTTGGAGGTGAAATGGAGGAAGTGGGAGCTAATTTGGAGTAGGAGGAAGGGGTGATTTTGGGTTCGGCTAAATGGGGAGGGGGAGCTCGAATGCAGCTGGGGGAATTGGACGTGACTTATATAGTCGGTTTCCTGGTTCAGGTTGGGCAAAAACCCGTTGACCAGTCAATCACTCTAGGGTTAGCGGTGGACAACCTAACCACTAGGTTGTCGACCACTATACAGGGATTTTGCACAAGTTGAACCTGGTCTCTATACAGGCCAGGTCAATTAGGTAATAAAATAATAATAATAATAATAATCATTTCTTGCCGTCTTCTTCGATGTGACTTGAAAATCCCTGCCCTCTTTATGATGGTGTCCAAGCTTACCGTTTGGCTTTCCGAATCATTCCTTCGCTATACTACAATACTTCTAACTTATACTACTTTAGCCAATAACAATTCCAAAAACCCGATAATGTTCCAACTACTATTCCTTGCATACTCGCATGGACATATTTCTTCTACTAGCTGGCGGGTATAACAACACTTCTAACTTCATACCCTAATGAAGATAAAAGTCATTTCTATTTTATCCATCCCTTAGAAGAGAGAAAAGTTTAAAAACTTCGATTTTATAAACAGAAAAATCGTTGGGCAAAATATTCACACTTTGAAACTAATTTCCAAATCGAAAACTATTTTCTTGCCGTAAAAGTGTAGATTTATACTCACACATTTAATCTTGTTTTAATTAAATAATGATTATATTAGGGTATTTTACATGTCTAAACCAAAATATAAATTGTTTTTAAATCATTATTTATCATCTTCATTTGAAGGGTAAAATGGTAATTTTGTGTATGCTTTAGTTTGAGAAAATTTACTTGTACATTTTTATTTTTAATTATAGGAAATGGAGATCATATATGAAGAAGCTTGATATATGTTTGCATGCATAAAGAATGGAAGACAAATGAAGATGGAAATAAATGAATTCATGTAATCATGGAGGAGCCCACCTACCCACTAAACCATGGACCACAATTAATTGCTAATGGAGATTAAAAGTACATGCACATGTTCATGAAGGTTTAAAAACATATTAGTGGGGATTAATTATATGCTAATGATAGCATGAAGGCCACACTTCTTAATCGGCATTTTGGACAGTCCCTTAAAATATGGATTAGGGTTTTAGGCATGTATAAATAATCCTTATGTTTCATGTAGAGAGCTCTTACCACCTTCTCTTTAGTTTAGTTATAGTCGCAAATATAAACATAAACTTTCTTTCCCTTTAATGGCCTCTTAGCCTTTGCTTATGCTATTTATTTTTATGCAATTTTAATACATGTTCTTTTCTTTGTTGTTTCTTTTTATGTTAGTAGTGTAGATCTCTTTATTTTATGCAAGTAGAAGTTTATTTTAATTAGCTCTCTTCCTACTTTGCTTGCTTTTCAATGTTGAAATTTACATGTATTGAAGTGATAACGAATATAAGAAGCTAAATCCCTTCAATTTAGGAGTAATGAAGCTCTCTCAATCATGTAGATTCAACATATTTGCTAATTTATAATTTATTTTTGTGCTTAATAGACATTTTTGATTTGCTAAAAATTTTGTTGCTTAACTTTAAATATGATAGCCTATGTTGTTGACACCAAATATACTATGTTTAAACAAACATAAACACAAATTACTTCTTCATCCACATATAATTTTGGTAATGAAGTGGATTGTACAATCAAAATTTGATGGTCTATATTACTAATAAATAGTAAATGGATTATGCTTAGAATAGAATTTATTTTTAATTTCATTATCATGTTCAGGAGAGTTGACAAGTGATTTTGATGGTGTGTTAAAGTTTGATGGTTTATGTTGGGCTAATTAATATCACAAATAGACCATATTTAGGATAAACATATCAACTAAATTCACAAATGACCAAAAAGAGATCATAATTTCATTGTGTTGTTTTGTGTGATTATAAGAAGTGATTTGCTTTTAAATTGTCTTCTACTCTCATATTTTTATTCACTTTGTTTCATTTAGGCTTTACATTTTTTTTTTAGCTTAAAATAGTTTCAAACTCTTGGGTTAATTTGATTGAGTAGAATTTAAAATTAATTCAATTCCCTGCGGATCAACCTGTACTCGCCACGTACTAAAATTGCTCGCCGTGCGCTTGCGATTATTTTTATCACAATTTTTCGACTATTTTCTGACCAATAGAAAATTTGACATGGAACAAGTTTTTAGCGCTGTTGTTGGGGAATATATTTTGTTTTAATTTTACTCTTCGAATTATTTTTGTAGATTTTGGTGCATTTTCATTTTGTGTATTGAATTGCAATTAAAAAAAAATTATTTATGTGTTTGTTGTGTGATTTTTGTTTTCATTTGATTTGTATGCATCTTGTTTTTCTACTTGCATTTGCAATTCCAAAAAATACAAATATATGTACAACTTCATTTCAAAACAATTTTTTTTTTTATTTCATTTACATTTACATTTATATTTACAAGTTTACTATTTCAACAAACGTTTTTTTTTTTTACAATATAGTTGCACAAGACTACACCTTTACTTCTAACATTTCTGCCTTTCGTTGCTAACACAGCAACTGCCATATAACATCCTCCTCTCGACCAACCACTGACCTCCTTCTGTCCATTCCAATCCATCACTTACATACAACTGCACATTTTCCTTCTTCGACCACCCTACACCCCACCATTGCCTACAACTACTGCACCTGCCTTCAAACTGCAGCAACATCACATTTCAACTTCTCACCGTGCACAACATCCCTATGCACAACCATATACCTTTCAAATACACATACAACCACTGTCAACTTCAACAACCAATTATCCTCCTCTGCTCACTGCCTACTCAACATCTCACTGTCTGCTCTCCACCACCTCCACCATCTTCCCTCTGCAAACGCATACGCCCCAACCAAATTCCTGTTACTAACACCATCCACCACCACCTCACTGATCAACTGACACTTCCGATATTAACCACTGTTAACCAAACTTCATCACACCCCACTGACCACAATTACAACACCATCACAATTACTAACACTTATCAAACTTTTCACAAACCCTGCCATCTTCATCCACAAACCACTGCCTCCACCTTCACAAACCCTGCATGCAAAATACCACTGCACATCCATAGTGCATTTCACCTACTCACCATCTCCACACCACCAACATACCACAAACAACTTCAAATTAACACCTCTAACCTATCCACTGCCTCCTCACCACTAACTAACACGCTGCATTCAACCAACAATACTCCTTCCTCCGCACTGTCATATAAATAGCCTTTTCCACCTCAGTGCACCAGACAATCCATTTCATTATCACCATAGGACGGTCCACATTCACCACCTCAACAACCTCATTTCTACCCCTGCATCACTAACTTACAGACAACCTCTTCCTCATAATCCACTTCCATCACAAAATCTGCCCCTCTCTCCTTCAACCTGACAACCATCAATCCTACAAATCATCCCACTGCCAAATCAAAAACAAACATCACCCGACATCACGCAATCAATAACCGTAGCCTCTAATCATTATCAACTGAAACTCACCTCTGCCAAATCACCTTCAGACCAATCGACCAATTGCCTTCGTCCAACCCAATCATCAAAACCATCATCGCCCTCACCACAAATCCCCCAATCTTTTCGACCTGCCTCTGCAACTCACGATCGCTAGACACCCCAAACAAATCGCTGACTATCAAACTCGTTGTTGTGATACCGAGTAAATTCGTTGTTGGAATCTTTAGTTGCGATAATGATAATTTACGCTGGAGTTTCTTAATTAGGTTGCCTTGTACTGATTACGTGTGTGTTTAATAGGGATTGAGTTAGTATTTCTTAAACGGGTATTAGTTTTGAAAAGTGGGCCTGTGGGCTGACGTTTATTTTATGATTATTTTTTAAGTGTAAATTTTGTTCCTAGTTTTTTACACACACACAAAATTTTTTTTTGCATTAGTTGCCATTGTTTTGTTTTGTTTTATCCTTAAAATAAATCATTTACCTTTGTTTCTATTCTCTGTATAAAAAAAATTGCTTTTGTTTCAATTCTGTCCCTAATAGAAAAGATCATTTTCATCATTTTTCAAGGTGCTAAAGTAAAAGAAGAGGATTTGCTTGCTTAAAATAATTGCTTCGCTGCTTGTTTAAAAAAATCACGGCTTTAAAAAAATTGCTAATAATTCTACACATTCTAGTATCGTGCTCTCATCTTTTGTAAATATTTTCTTTGCATTGTTGGTTGTTTGCATTTTAAAAAAAATTCACAAACAAAATCAAATTTCCTTCGTAATTGCATTGTTAAAATAACGTTTAATTTCTACTTTGCATTCATCTCATCTTATTTTCATTTTTAAGGGCAATACCCAAATCCACATAAAGTGAGGGATTTCATCACCCATTCCTTAGCCCACAAAGTGCATTTCATCTTAGAATTTTCTAATAATAATGGTTAAACTTCAGACTTAAGGGTGTCACGAGCTCACTTAGGGATTAATTGTATCTTGACAAGTTGTATTTATTGAACAATTTATTTTCTTGGTGTCTAGGCTACGGTAGAGCGATAATTATATATATATATATATATATATATATATATATATATATGTATGTATGTATGTATGTATGTATGAGAAAGTCTATTTAGACACAAAATATAGACACAATTGGTGACACAAAGAATCTCCGCCATTGGAATGCCCCCTGAATTCCACCTTCTCCATAAAGACAAAAAAAGCCAATGGTTCGGATCTTTTGTGTCACCATTTTGTGTTTAATTTTGTGTTCATATAGCCGGCTCCTATATATATATATACACATATATATACATATATATATATATATATATATATATATATATATATTGCAATGATTCGTAAATATCATAGTGATTATTTCTCTGAACGTGCTTAAATATTCGGTTGCATTGCTACAGTGATTCATGATACACCGATAACTCATGTCCGTAACCTGACCAAGAAATATTTCATTGGATTAAGGCAAAGTATGATCATACAATTTTAGGTTAGGAGCTACAAAGGACATAAAATTTATAATTAAGTCATTGCATTCATTTAGTTTCATCAGTTCATGCATATTAAAAAAAAAAATCCAAACTAAAAAAATTATACATTTTACTTAACTAATTCTTGTTTAATTGAAAATCCAAAAAAAAAAAATCTTTTTAAACCTTTTACTTTGAAAATTTTCTATCAAAATAAAAAAACGAAAAAAATTGAGTTAGTTTTTTAGAAAGACAAAAATCCAAAAAAACGATATATAACCTTTTTAAACAAAAAAACATATAAAAAAATAATTTTGAAAATCCAGAAAACAAAACAAAAATCAATCTTTCGTTTAAAAAATAAATTCTTTTTGATAAAAAAAATTCCCTTTAAAAAAAACAATTTCTCCCTTCATTTTCTAAACCTTGCATCTTTCTCTTAAATTCAAATCTCACTTCTTTCTCTTCTCGACTTTTTCTTATGCATGAGTACTTAGACTCGTGATGCAATAACTAATCATTTAACTCGAACAAACGATCCTTCTGCAATGGCGAACATGAATGCCCCTCGAATTCCATGTTTCGCATCTGCGCCGGTATCTTCATGATCCATCTCTAGTTGTTCAGCCTTCTGCTCTTGAGAGTTTGGATATTGAGCCAAACCTTACTATCGAGAGGAAGCCACTTCGTATTATCGATAGAGATACGAAGCAGCGGAGAAGGAAATCTGTCAACCTGGTCAAAGTGCAGTGGAGTATTGATGACCGGGATTGTATCTGGGAGACGGAGGAGAGCATGCATGCTTCGAATCTGGAATTGTTTGTTTCAGGTACTATTCGTTATTCTATCTTATCTTCCTTTGTTTCTGTATCTCGTTCCTTTTCGAGGACAAAAGTTTTGAGTGGGGGAGAGTGTAACAACACATAATTTTATCAAATATTTTAAATGGGATTTATTTGAAAACTTTGATTTTAAATCATTTAAAATTTGAAAATTTGGAATTTTACAATGAAATTTTGGTATTTGTTGAGAATTATTTTTCCAATATAATAAAATAAAAAAATTCCTGAAATTTAAATTTTTGGTCAACTTTGGTCAAATTTTGAATTCCAGTTGAAATTTTAAATTTGAATTTTTAAATTTCTGTTGTTTTTCTTTGAGGTTGGACTTGATTTTAACATTCTCTATGCTTTTCGTTTCGTCAAATTCTGATTTGTACTTTTTAAACCTACAATGTTTCAGTGTTTTACACGCGATTATTTTCTGTATTCTATTTTTCATATTTTTATTTGGGTTTTAGGCTAGATCTGGTCATGATTTGACTTGTTATTTATTGTTGGACTTTGGCTAATGGGCTAATATTCCTATTAGACATCTCTTTGTCTATTCATTATGAAGAGATGCCTCTTGAGAAAAATATGCGTACAAAAGTTTCTGACTTCTCATCTCTTTCTCATTTCTGCCTCCTCTTCAGAAACGTTGGAGTAAGTTTTCTCTCTTCTCTTCCATTTTTCTTATTTTGTTTCTCCTTCCTCTTATCTAAATTTCGACCTCAACCCTACCATACCTGTCCTCCTCCTTGCTTCCACCATCACCAAGTTGATTGGCCAGCATCTCCTCTAGCCGAACCATCACCATCACCATCCTATGGCCGTGACTTGCCATGGCCAAATTCCACACCCATTTGCCAAAAACCCCTAGCCGACCACCTTGTTTCTCCTTCCCTTTCCTATTTGCCTCAGCCACCATCACCACTTGCCTAGCCGTGACCATCCCTTACTCTAGCCGTGACTTGTTGCCTTCATCGCCATCATGGCCGTTCATATGCACATAGTAGCCGAGCTTAAACCACCATAGGCCGAACTCAAATGACCATGGCCAAACCCAAATGCCACTTCCCCTTGTCCTTTTGCCTTCCCATGCTTTCCATTCCTTTGCTTGACCATAGCCGAGCCTTGTAGCACTTCAAATCTAGCCCAGTCGTGCCCATCATCAAGTGGTTGAGCCTTGTAATCATGTGGCCGAGCCAAATTTCTAAAGTGGTCGAGCCTTTTGTGTTGATACTAGCATATATACTTTGTGTTTTATTTTATTCTTTTACGTATAAATAGTTTGCTTATATATTTTTATTTGTTTACAAGATTTGGATCTTGGCTCTACTTCCACTCAAATTTGATTCGTGCTTTGTCATGCTTTTCGAGGTTTTTTCTCGTGTCTTGAATTTGTCATCTCTAGCCAAAGAAGGTGAGTTTATTACTCTCGACTACGTGCTTATATTCTAGTAAATCAATAACTTGTGAAATTGTAAAAGTGATATGCCATGATGTTATTTATCTCATATGTGCTCATGACATGATATTATAGGATGTTATCACCTTATGTTATACCTGTTTTATCACCTGACATGATATATTATGATATGCTATGTTATTATGTTCATTTTATATTCTTTTTCTCACACTGCAAGTTCCCTCACTATGGGTTGGAATGATACGTACCCGAACAGACTTTACAATGGGGAAAGATGGTTATGAGATGAAATGATAGGCTCAAGCGATTTTTATTTTTATTTAACATGGGATTGCAGGTTTGAAATGATAAAATCTGGGATTTTATATTTTACGGATTGAAATGATACATATCTGTATCACTTGACCTAGGTTATAAAATATTATGCAGACCCGTGGTTAATTTTTAAATTGTAGTTTTTTGAAAAGAATTTTAAATATATGAAATTTTAACTTAAATTTTGATTTAAATGATTTAAATAAAATACATGTTGGTTTTCTATAAGTTAAAATTTTATAAATTAATAATTGGTTTTAAGCTGTAACTTAATAATTTAATTTGATTTAATATGGAATTTTAAATCTAACTTAGTAATAGTAATAATTTAATTATAAAATGGATATATTTTGTATAATAAATAAATTTTATATGATAACTATGATGAAAATTGAAGATATGATGTTTTAAATATGTTATAATAGAATTTGTAACATTCTAAAATGCTATGCTACTTTAGGTTATGTTTTAAAATGCTACTATTTTTAAAATATGACATTTTTGAAATGCTACTATATAAGGGTCACATTTTCAAAGTGCTATGTTTTTCTAAATATTACATTTTGAAAGTGCTATGTTTTTCCAAATATTGCATTTTTCAAAGTGTTATAATTAAGTGTACAAATTTGAAATGCTACATACTTTGGAAGATGAATTTCTATTTGAAAGAAGAATTACATTGGATTTAAATGGTTTTGAAATGAATACGTTTTATTTGAAATGTAAACCATTTAAAATAAATAACCACGGGTTATAATAACGTTTGGTTGTTAAAGGGATCAGGATCGGAAGTTGTCATACTCTCTACAACTCTGAAAACCACATCAACAACTATGTACATGATGGAGTTTCAGAATGAAGTAGGACGGTGGCGACGATTCTATATGAGGTATAAACGTGGACCCGACTCTCGTGAGTTGGCATAAGGTGGCTAAAACGGGAGCAATTGACGGGCCGAGTGAGGTAGCTCCTCCGATAGGACACACTCTTTCGTATGTCATTCTATTACTTTGTGATTGCTTTGGTGCGCACCTTTGATTTTTTTGGTAGTGTGGCTCGAGGTGGACGGTAGTGGCTGCTATGCGTTACCACCAGCCCAAAAGTGTAATTGGTATATCTACCCTGGCATTGCCTAGTTGTGCAGTGTCACCTACGCTAGTGCGCCTTATACGAGTTTGATTTGTGTAGTACCTATGGAGTATCCATTGGTAGCCTCCCGATCTTGAGGTATTACGGTACTGTATAGACTATGGACACCATAAAATGTGTTATGGAGGATATGAGTAACGCCTTAACGCTATTTTAATAGTTTATTTTACTTTAGACATTATTATAATTGCATATATTACTACATAGTAGATAGTTTAACGGATCCTTAAAGGATGTGCGATCCCAAGCATCCTTTTAGTTACTTGTGCATTTCTATTGCAATTCACTTGAGTTGATTTAAATTTATATAAGTATGTATGTCCTGACTCGAGTGTTTTGTGTTTTGCTTTTTCCTCAGGTCAGCCTGAGTATCATAGCTTTGGATTCATCTTCTGGAGCTAGAGATTCGCTAGAGTTTATCTATCTATCTAGTTGTCTATCTATTTCTATCTTAGTTATTTCTATTCAGCCTTTGCTTATGTATTAGTGGATTTCTATTGTATTTGCTTTCAGACTTTAGTATTATGTATTTGTTTTGAGACTATGTATGTAGTAGCTTCATGAACTACTATGGTTATTTTATTTCCGCTGCGAGTTATTCTGATATTCTGTATCTGTGATTGGTTTTATTTTCTCCAAATATATTAACAATCTATTGTTTTGAATTATTCAAGTCTGACATGTGTGGCTTTATTATCGATTTGAATGGTCCAAAATGGTGGTTTTTTACATGTGTTATAAATGTAATAATCCAAATCACATAGTCGATCAGTGCCTTAATTCAATTGAACAACCCAATGCTTTCAATAACGTTAAATAACCCGTTTTACCCAACTTACAATCATGGTTGGAGAAATCATTCGAACTTTGCATGGAACCAAAATAATTCCAACACGAATTTGGTTCATCCCAATTTTCAAGCATTTCCATATAATGCTTCAAACCCTTCCTTTCAATCTAATCAAATTTAAAAAAAATTGCGTGCCCATCTCAAAATCAACCGCAACAATCTTCCCCCAAGACGATAAACGATTAAGTTCACTTGAGAGAAGTCTTGAAACTTTGGCTAATGCAACGACTCAAAATCTCTTATCAAATAAAAATTTGCAAATTTGTTAACCTCATATATGTAGAATAGGAATCAATCGATTGTTAAACTAGAAATGCAATTGAGTCAATTAGCCACCTTTATGAGTGAACGTGAATGAGGCACATTCCCAAGTCAGCCCGTTTCGAATCACAGAAATCAAAATACGAATTCGAATCAAGCCCATATTGCTTAAGTTAGTAATGTAGCCTAAATGAATGCTATCACGACTTTGCATTCTGGTAAACAAATTGATAATCAAGTCACTAATCCAAACGATTTACCGAAAAATCCTCTTGATACCTCTAAAACGAGAAGCTATGCTGAACAAAACGTTGAGCCAAACATTGAATCAAACTCCAATCCAAATTCTTCTTATACTCAAGTAGACCCACCTAGTGAGTATCCTGCTCCATTTCCATATCGTCTTTGACCTAAAAAACACTCTGATCAAATGGAAAAGATGCTGGAAATTTTCAAACAAGTCAAAGTTAACATCCCGCTTCTTGATATCATTCAACAAGTCTCAACTTATGCTAAATTTCTCAAGGACTTGTGTACTCAAAAATGACACACTCATGTAGCCAAGAACATCTTCTTAGCCGCCGCACTTAGCGAAGTCTTATCCTAATCAATTACCATCGAATACAAAGACCTTGGATTTCTGATAATCTCCTATACAATAGGAGAAAAAGCGATTAACAAATGCTTGCTCGATTTGGGTGTAAGTGTCAATTTGATTCCTTACTCAGTTTACCAACGACTTGGCTTGGGTGAACTAAAACCGACTAAATTAACTCTTCAATTTTCAGATCGTTCAATAAAGAAACCCATGGGAAAAATCGACTACGTACTCATCAAAATCGCTCAATTCATATTCCTCGTCGATTTCATCATTTTGGAAACTCAACCTGTGAATAATTCAGTGAGTCAAATCCAATTAGTTTTAGGCCGACCTTTCTTGGCTATTTCAAATGCTCTAATCCATTGTCGAAACGGTTCGATGAAAATTTCTTTCGGAAACATGAATTTGATCTTAACATTTTCAATCTTGAAAATCAACAGAACGAAACCACATGACCAGAAGTTGAAAGTTAGTTTCATTCAAGAAAATTTTGATAACGAAACAGTTGACTTAAACCACGAACGTGAAAACGAGTACGAACACTTGTTTCAAGATGAGCCTAATGAAATCTAAATTGCGCTTCCGTTTGAACCACTTACTATTGAATCAAAAATTCTACTGAATTCTTTGATTGAGCAACCTCCGAGGTAGGACCTTAAACTCCTTTCCGATCACCTCAAGTACGCATATTTAGATGATAGCGAAACGATTCCCGTCATAATTTCATTAACTCTCTCTCTCTTGATCTAGAAATTTCCTTAGTTTCTATTCTGTCGAAAAATAAAGAAGTAATTGGATGGTCGATCACCGATATAAAGCGAATTAGTCCCGCTCTTGTTCAGCATCGCATCCATTTAGTCGAAGATGCCAAGCCTATTCGTTATGCGCAATGAAGGCTTAACCTAAAAATAAAGAATGTTGTTTGTGATGAAATTCTTAAACTTCTCGATAACCGAATCATACACCCAATCTTTGACTTTTTGTGGATTAGCCTAATTCATGTCGTGCCGAAAAAGTCTGGACTTACCGTTACCAAAAACGATCCTAACGAACTCATGCCAACTCCTACTCAAATGGGTTGGCATGTTTGCATTGATTATCGAAAACTAAATGCTACAACATGTAAGGATCATTTCCCTCTTCCTTTCATCAACCAAATGCTTGAATGTTTAGTCGACCATGAATTCTATTGCTTTCTTGATAGTTATTCGGCTATAACCAAATTCCAATCACTCCTGAGGATTAAGAGAAAACAATTTTCACATGTCCCTTCGGCACTTTTGCGTATCGTCATATGCCATTTGGCTTTTGCAACGCCTTCGCTACTTATCAAAGATGCATGGTCAGCATTTTTTTGATATGATCGAACGCTTTCTAGAATTATTTATGGATGATTTTCTATCTTGAAATACTCTTTTTTAGAGTGCTTACACCATCTAGAATTGATTCTCAAATGATGCAAGGACAAGCACTTAACGTTAAATTGGAGAAAATGCTATTTCATCGTCAAACACAGCATTATCCTTGGGCATGTCATTTCAAATAAAGGCATTGAGGTAGATAAAGCAAAAGTTGATGTAATTGCGAATCTACCCATTCCCAAATCTATCAAAGACATTCATTCATTCCTTGGACACAATGGTTTCTATCGACACTTTGTGAAAGATTTCAGTAAAATCGCTCGACCTTTGACGACTCTTCTTGGAAAAGATGTTTCCTTTGATTTCAATTCTAATTGTGTTTCTGCTTTCAAACATCTCAAAATAAACTCATTTCTTCTTCCATCATTTGCTTACCTAATTGGGATCTTCCATTTGAAATAGCGTGTGACGCTTCTAACTTTGCAGTTGGTGCTATCTTAGGACAACGCATCAACAAAATTCTTCACGCCGTCTACTACGCTAGTATGACTCAGAACGATGCTCAACACAATTACATAGCCACTGTAAAAGAGCTTCTAGCGGTAATCTTTGCGCTCGAAAAATTCCGGCCTTATTTGATTGGCTCAGGCATTACGTTTTTCACTGACCACTTTGCTCTTAAGTACCTTTTGGCTAAAAAGGATGCTAAGTCTCGTTTGATCCGTTAGATCCTTCTACTGCAAGAATTTGACGTTACGACCAAAGACAAAAAAGAATCTAATAACGTCATTGCTGATCATTTATCTCATCTTCCAAACGCACCATCTCCTTTACTGATTAACGAGAACTTTCCTGACGAACAACTCCTTCTTGTTTCTCCCGATCCATCGTATGCAGACATAGTGAACTATTTAGTCACTAACGAAACTCCTTCATTTTGGTTGAAACAAGATAAATATAAATTTCTTTCCCAAGTCAAGTACTTCTATTGGGATGATCCATACTTGTTTAAATACTGTTCTGACCAAATCATTCGACGTTGCATTCTGGATTACAAAATTAAAAGTGTTCTTTCGTTTTGTCATGACCAAGCATATGGCGATTACTTCGGTCCGAAAAAAATTGCTGAAAAGGTACTTCAATGCGACTTCTACCGACCCACTCTTTTCAAAGACTCTTTTGAGTTTTGAAAAACTTGCGATCAATACCAAATAATAGGAAGAATCACTCGATGAAACGTAATGTTTTTGACGCCCATTCTTAAGATCTAAATCTTTGACGTTTGGGGTATTGACTTTATGGGACTATTTTCCAATTCTTTCAGAAATTTGTACACTCTTCTTACTGTTGATTACATCTCCAAATGGATTGAAGCCGTTCCATGTAAACCAACGACCATAGAATTGTTGTGAAATTCCTTATAGAAAACATCTTTTTGAGGTTCGGCATACCTCGCATGTGACGACCCGGAATTTTTGAGTATTTGAAATGAGAATATTTAATTAATTTTAAATATTCAAAAGTTAATTATTAACTTTAATTTCAAATATTAGTATTTAATTGATAATTAATTGTTGAATTTAATTACCAGAATTGGGTAATTATTGAATCTGGAATTTTAAGCCTGTTAAAAATAATTTGAAGGCTTGTAAAATTTATATTGATAATACTGAAGATAATAAAAGTAATAGAATCGAATTTAAAGATGTTCGTTCAGTTTAAAAAAAATATATCGTTTAAATTGAATTTAAAAATAGCCTTCCGAGGCACAATCTCGAAATTTGATGAAACCAGTTCTATTGGGACCGTAATAGTGTTATATTATCGGATTTCAAATTTCGTATTGATCGGAGTTGTTATGTGGGCATACGAGATATAAACGCGTTGAAATTCGAATTAATTAATATATTTATCCTAGTCAACCTCCAGCCATATTCCTTTCACATCGATGTTTTTCTCCTTCACATCACTGCAACCTTCTTCTTCAGGCTTCACTCTTTTTATTCCCACCTTGTTCATTTTTGCACAAGATTCAGTCGAGAAAAAATAAAATAAAATAAAATATACATCTCGTTCAAATCGAATTCGAAATAAATCTATAGCCGAACTCCTCACTCTATCGTACGCGCGAGCGATCGAAGGGGGACTCGATTTCATCGCTATAGCATGGGTCATCTGACGCGTCGTTTGAAGTGAAGACGTGCGATTTGGGGTTCAGCAACTTTAGGATGGGTCAGCTTCTCAAACAAGGATGCGCTCTGGAAATCAATACAGCGCGCTCGATTTTGGGTTGGCGTAGAGGTCGGAGAAGGGTAGCAGGTCGTGGCCGATGTCGCGAATAGAGGTAGTTGAGTTCGCTGATGGCCGCGATTCCTGGGTGTAATTCGAGCATCGTGCCGACATCGGGGAAGCAAGGGGAGCAGTGACCACGTGAAGCCGATGTGGGTCGAGACAGTAGATGGTATGTCAGCGAAGTGTCAGGCAAGGGGAATTCGTGATGAACTCGCGAGCGAGTTTGAAGCTTGCAGCGTGGGGCTGTAGGCACAGAGGTGAGTTTGTCAGCGAGGTATACCATCTGTTTAATCCTTCTTAATAAAATCTATATACATACAGATTGAAATTATGGGGGTGGAAATTTAATTCAACTGTAAGATACAGAAGATAATATGTTTTAATTTAATTAATATATATGTAACAGGTTCAAATATATGTATATTTAGCTTACTGTTAATTTTAGGATACGTACAATGTTGATTAAGATACACACACACACACATTTTAGATTTATTATTTTATTTTAAAAATAATGAATTTGATAATATAATTGATCGATTAACTTATTTAATTTAGTATAGCCATTGAAAGATTTTTCTTTTTAAAAAGGGAACTTATCTATTTAAATTCTTAGTTACTTGAATTTATTAAAAGAAGATAGTTGATTTTTTTTCGATTTATATATCGAGTATTAATAAATCGTAAATTGGTTTATACAAGGTTAAAAAAAATAGCGGAAACAAGACGAGTTTGAGGTGAAGGGCAATCTTAGACCAAAGGTGAGTTAATCTCACTCAGTGAATTTAAATTTAAATTTAAATGGTTAAATTTAAATAATTATTTGAATGGTTGAATTGATTGATGTGATATAGTATGATATTTTGGAATTGGTATAGTATATTGTGCTAACGTTGTGGATGTAGGGAAAACAGGTTGGAGGGATCCAACTGGATCCCTCAATATTTATTTGAATTATTTAATACCCTCTGTTGTGATTTATTTGATATCCTATGATGATCTTTATTGGAATATTGAATGTTATGGTTCGATTGGATATAATTGGGTATGATGAATTACCAAAAATATATAAATTGGATTTTGGTAAGATAATAAAAGAAGTGAAATTGTAAGTAAAATAATTATAGAAATTTGAATAAATTTTTAAATGAATTGGGAGGAAATAAAGTGACTTTGAATTTCTAATAAATAAATCTTGAGTATAGAAGGGTAATTTTGAATAAACAGAAGACTAATGAATTTTAAAACTTCAGTATTTTTTTTATTTTTAAAGAACAAAACATTTATTTAATATTTAAGATTTAAAATATTGAAAAGAATAAAGAAGAAACTGGGATAAGTCTTGAAATTTGTATATTTCAGTTAAAAGTTTAAAATCAAACGGAAATTAGTAACATTAATAATAAAACACATAAATTAATGAATTTCGAAAGAAGTGAGTAAGTAAAGAGATTTAATTCAAGTAGTATAAATTGGGAATCAATTTGGAAAATTGATTTAAGTGATTGATATTGGAAATTTTCCCTGGATAACCAAGTGCGTTTTCAAAGTAATTTTTTTTTTAAATATAAGTTAAAAGATTAAAAGTTGTTTTAAAAAGCAAGTTTTGGAAAATTTACTATTTCTAATATTTAAATTCAAAAGTAAGTATTTTCTCAAATCGATTATAGTAGTAATTACTTAAAAAGTGACTTAGTATTTTGTTTTCAAAAATGAAAATCTAGTTTTATATTTTATTAAGTAACCTTATTTTCAAATATTCATATAGTATGTATTTTTAATAAATTATTGAAGTAGATTTAACTTAAATGTTTAAAAGTATATATTTCAAAGTAAAGTGTTTAAAATTATTTTAAAAATCTAGTTTTGTGCTTGGTGATTTCAGAGGAGATAGAAAATATTTGGGAAAGTTTATTCTGAAAAGAAAGAAGGTTTTGAAACTGTTTTCAAAACCTTGAAAATAGAAATATATCTTGTGAAAATATTTTGAGGTTAATAAATAATTTGGGAAATTATTTATTGTTGGATGGTTGTTTGTGAATATTAATTGATAGTTAAATAACTGACTATCAATACTGGCCAACTGCGTTGATCGTTTCGAAAAGACCGGGATCGAGATTTATTTCTCGAAAACCACTTCGATCCGGTTTGTACGTTTCGTGTAAACGATTTTGGATTCGAAGGTGGAACAGAGAAGTGCAAGGGCTATTCACTGCTAATCCTGAGGATATTTCCAAAATGGATGTAGTAGGAATAGTGCCTTCACTTCCGTTCGGACCCGGGACAGACTTGTATGGATGAATGCTTGCGAAACATTGTCAGGTGGACGATGGGCATTCTAAGAGATATGTTCTAAAAAGGTAATGCTTAGCCTCAAGCCTCATCAAATGGGAATGACTGAAAATCAGGGGTTATGCAGCAAGGCTAGGTGGGTAGCACCTAAGCAGGGTGAGGTCATCCCTGTCTAGATGTCCCTTTTTATTTCGGCTTAGTCGGCGTTTGCTGATCCCAACCGCGGGGTGATCTCACTCGGGATTATCCAGTAAGGGGTAGTCCCGGTCTTGTGTTGCAGGGGAGTGGGCGTACTCCTCGGTACGGTGATCTAGGCCTCGTACTGTGACAGGTGGTACCCCAGTGCCTAGTCATTAGTTGGAAATCCATTCTCCCTATGAACCTTGTACGAGTTTTGTTTGTATTACCCACTTTGTGGCTAGTAGCTGAAATTTAATCATGTAATAATTTCAGCTATTATATAAGTATTTGTATATAGACCCTATTATAATATCAGAGGATTTCTATAAAAATTGTTTTAGCTATCGTAAGGTAAAAACCTGACATGTTTATTTGTGGCGTGGTCTTACGAGATGCTTTTGTTTTCAAAGGATTTTTGAAACTTCAATAATCAATTGAGTGTGGTTTTCTCACGCTGCTAATCTAGACTGACTCGGGTGTGATTTAACTATAATGCTCGGGTCAGACCGAGTATTATAGGATACAGGATATGATGCTGTGGAGCTCAGGAGACGAGCTGGATGACGACACGTACTCTCGTACTTGTTTATATATATATATATATATATATTCCGCTGTGTTGAATTGCTGTGTATCCATTTGTATGGTATTGATGTTGAGCTGTGATTGTTGTACTCCGATGATGTAATATATAAACAGAGATATTTGATTTAGAGTAAAGATCATTTATTATCTATTATATTTTATTCCACTGCGATGGTTAGATTATGTAGTTGTTTCTATTTTTCTTCTTCTGCCTCTTTTTATTTAACCCAAATGGTTCGTATTTCTGTACAACTTGAGTTGATTTAGGTAGAATAGTGTTGACTCAAGGGGTACGGATTTGCGGGTCGTTACATCGCACAATAATAAGAGATAATGAAACCCATTTTTGTAAGGGTTCATTGGAAATTTTAATGAAGAAATACTCGATAACCCACTAGCTATCCACTCCTTATCATCCTTAAACTTATGGCTAAGTAGAATTTTCAAATCGCCAAATTAATTTTTTTTTGGAGAAAACTATTAATAAAAATCGAAAATATTTGTCTTAGAAATTGACCGACATGCTTTGGGCTTACCATACTGCATTTAAACTAACTTGGGATGTCCCTATTTTGTTTAGTTTACAGGAAAGCATGCCATTTATCGGTTGAACTCGAGCACAAAGCGTTGTGGGCAGTGATGAATTTAAATTTTTATTTTGAAAAGGCCGGTGTAAACAAAAAATTACAAATCAACAAATCAGAAGAGATTAGAAATGCCGCATATGAAAACGAAAATATTTACAAAGAAAGAATAAAAGTTTTTCATGACAATCGTGTCCTAAGAAAAACATTTTCGCCAAACCAAAAAGTTATTTTGTCTGACTCTAGAATCCACTTACCATGAGAAATTAAAATCGAAATGAAACTTCAGTTATTCACAATTTTTTTTGGACTTTTCGAAGATGAGTTGTTGAATTTTAAAGGGGTAGATTTAAATCACCATTTTGATGTTAAAACCAATAATTTTGAAGAACTTGTCAATGATGAGATTGAATTTAAATTAGGTGAAAATAAACTTGAACTTCAACCAATTATCCTATCTACCTTGAAAATCATCGAAAATAAAACAACTCATACGATTTTTAATAAAACGACATTCGTTTTCCCAAATCAACATTCGACTTTGAAATCTTTTATGGTTTGGTTTCTATGCATAAGCCATGTCTCTCATACTTGATGAGACAAATGAATTGGCCTTTGTAAGACTGTTTCATTTACTCTTTTACCGTATATTTTCTGATGTTGTGTAAATAATAATCCTTTCATTTCAAAGTAAATATATGTCATATCTTCATTTTATTTTTCTCCTTTCACTTGGGTTGACCGAGGCGACACAGTCAAAATTAAATTTTAGGGGAGTCTCGTCTTCATTTTTGAGTTTTCATGGTTTATTTTTTTTACATTTTCTTTCCAAAATTAAATAACAAAAAAGTACCAAAAAAATCTTTTTAGCATTTTGATTTATGTTTTGAAGAAACATTATAGGATAAAAATGTGTTTTTGGTTGTTAAATTGAATTTTTGAAAATTTATTTATCTAAAAAATAAAGTTTGATTACAAATAACGATGGTTTAACTAGTATATAGGAAGATTCATGGGTGATACTTATGAATATATCCTAATTTAAAATCTTTGTTTCAAAAAGTGGTGGATTTAAAGTAAAGGATACAACATTTTTGATCTTCTAAGTTATAAGGTGCTAAGATGATTTTGCAAAACTCTCTCTTAAAAAAAGAAAAAAGTATAAAACATAAAAAAAGTTTTTTGTGAAAATAAAAAACACCTAGAGTCAGGTGTCCATACGCAAGTGTATATGCTCGCCATGCTCTGCACTCTTCTCACGTAAGACCAAAAGGCAGTACAGGATCAGCATATCTGGCCTCAGTTTATCTGAATTACGTGTATGTATATAAATTTTTAATAAAAATTACCACCTAGAGTCTTATGTTCAGACGCAAGTGTGTACACTAGCCACGCTCTGTACTCTTCACACGTAAGCCCGAAAGGAAGTACATGATTGATATATCTGGCCTCAGTTTATCTGAGTTAAGTGTGTAAATGATATTAATACTTCTAAAAAAAATAAAGAGTGCAAGCCACTGAAATCCAAGCACTATTTTAACTTAATTGATTCGACTTGTTATTCAAAAGAAATAAAAATACCACTTTGAATAAAATTGATAATCAACTAAAAATCCATTTCACAGTTGCACCATGTTATCAACCGAAACAACTAGCCAAACTAGAGTCTAATTGTGATGATCACTTAATTTTTGTTGAAAGTTTTGACGAGTAAAATGACTTAAATTTCTTGATAATGACTAGAACTTATATTAACTTATTCATGTTAATTTAAAAGTAAATTCTTCACTAGTAAATATCTTCACAAACTTTCATTCATCTCTTTGCTAATAAATCCTCACAAGACAACACTCGTCCTATTAGGGACATCTAGAGTTTTAACGGCTTGTTGCATACGCTCAATGAAATCGTACTCCCTATGAAAGTGGATTTATCTTAGTTTTAGTTCATTCAAGGACCGAAAAAAAGATAAGTGTGGGGGTATTTGATATGCCCGTAAAAGTGTACACTCACACTCACATATTTAATCTTGTTTTAATTAAATAATGATCTTATTAGGATATTTTACACATTTAAACCAAAATCAATTTTTTTTTTGCAAATCATAATTTTTGATCCTCATTTGGAGGGTAAAATGATAATTTTGTGTATGATTCAACTTGAGAAAATTTACTTGCACTTTTTTATTTTTAATTATAGGATATGGAGATCAAGTATGAAGAAGCGTCATATATGTATGCATGCACAAAGGATGGAAGACAAATGAAGATGGAAACAAATGAATCCATGGAGGAGCCCACATACCTACTAACCCATGGACCATAATTAAATGCTAATGGAGATTAAAAGTACATGTTCATGAAGGTTTAAAGCCATATTAGTAGGGTTAATTACATGCTAATGACGGAGGCCACACTTCCTAAGGGGCATTTTAGGTAGTCCCTTGAAATATGGACTAGGGTTTTAGGCATGTATAAATACCCCTTATGTTTCATGTAGAGGGCTCTTACCACCTTCTCTTTAGTTTATTATAGCCACAAATGTAGACATAAACTTTCTTTCTCTTTAATGGCTTCTTGGCCTTGCTTATGCTATTTATTTTTGTGCAATTTTAATATATGTTCTTTTCTTTTTTGTTTCTTTTTATGCCAGTAGTGTAAATCTCTTTATTTTATCAAGTAGATCAGCTTTAGTTTATTTTAATTAGTTCTCTTCCTACTTTGCTTGCTTTTAAATTTTGAAATTTACATGTGTTGAAATGATAACAAATATGAGAATCTAAACCCCTTCAATGTAAGGGTATTGAAGCTTTCTTCATCATGTAGATGGAATACATTTGCTAATTTATGATCTCTTTTTGTGCTTAATGGAAATTTTTACCGTGGTAAAAAATTTATTGTTTAACTTGGGATTTGATAGCCAATGTTATTGACATCAAATAGGCTATGCTTAAACAAACATAAAAATAAATTACCTGTTCATCTACATAAGATTTTGGTAATGAAGTGGATTTTAGAATCAAAATTTGATGCTCTATAACTCTAATCAATAGTAAATAGAACGTATTTAGAATATATTTTATTTCTAATTTCATTATCATTTTCATGAGAGTTGACAAGTGGTTTTGATGGTGTACTAAAGTTTGATGGCTTATGTTAGGTTAATTAATAGCACAAATAAACTATAATTAGGATAAAAACATCAACTAAATTCACAAATGACCGAAAAGAGAGATCATAATTTTATTGTGTTGATTTTTGTGATTATGAAAAGGTATTTGCCTCTAAATTGCCTTCTACTCTCAGATTTTTATTCACCTTGTTTTAGTCAGTTTTTACATTTTTTAGCTTAAAGCAGTTTCAAACTCTTGGATTAATTTGATTGAGTAGAATTTAAAATCAATTCAATTCTCTACGGATCGACCCATACTCGCCATGTACTAAAACTGCAAGCTGTGCACTTGCGATTATTTTTATCATAATTTTTGGGCAATTTTTTAACCGATAGAAAATTCGCCTTCAAACTTAAATGTTTCTTGAAAATTAAATTTTCAAAACTTTCCAAAAAAAAATTTCCATAACAAATTATTGGGAAAAGAAATCTCTAGAAACACTTTTTCTAAAACCTAAGGCATTTTCAAAATATATTTTATCAAAATTTTATCACCGTTTTAGACCAAAGAATTGAGCTATATTCTTCAAATAAAAATCCAATTTTCCATCTAAAGGTGATTAATAGACATTCCCTTACCAAACAGGATCTAGACATTTTACGACATGCAGAATTCAATTGCTCGCTTATCAGGAGTAATTGTGTATATTCGATCGTAATTCTTCATCAAAATCCAAAATCACAAGTTAGCTAGATCTCAACCATCAAGTTGAATACGCTCCAATCTCTAGGATTCTGTCATATATCGTAGTCATGCTCTTCTCTATCAACGCCCTATGCATCACCAATACTCCACGGGTAATTTGAAGTCGGCGTGAAAATCTTAACTTTAATATTTTTCCAACCCATTGTTTCTTTGCCCATTCCTTTAGAGTGGAATAACAACTGCTTCTATAGTTGAGATTCTTAGAATCTAGCATAAAAATAATAATAATAGATAGGAAAATATGAATATGTTATCTTAATTTATCCTAATTCCTCTTATACACTAACCTGGGCGCTAATACCAAATGTAATAACCCGCACCTTAATGGTCTAAATTTCCAATTAGTAACATTTTCTAACTGTTACATAGTTATTTAACTAATCTTCCATATTTATCAGTCCCATTAATCCATTACCCTATCAGTTATTTGTGAGTCCTAAATTCATTCCACACTTATTACCTATTAATTGGAGTTGCAACCTTTCCTCGTTCTTCTTCCCATTTTTAATTTGCGAATCAACATTATTACAACGTATAGCTAATATCCTAAATGAACGTTACACATAATAAGTTTCATCCCTATTATTAGCGCGTATAAATACATATGAATCCTACTCCTACCAAATATATTCTATTCATAAATCTTTAACTAGAATATTCTTTCGATATTTAATCTGCTGAAACTAGATTTCTTAAGAAGATTTTCTATTACATGAATTAGTCTAAAACAAAAGATAATAAAAGGAATGATTTATTCCCTTTGAAATTACAAGGAATGATTAATTTTATTTCGAATGGAATGTGTAAACTACTGAGAATAAATCTGTGCTTTACATATCTCTTCCTTTTTATTTGTATTTATTCCTTGTTAAATCAAACGTCGTCCTTTTTTGTGAAAATTGGAGACATAAACAAATCTATAAAAATAAAACGAATGCTCTTCCCATGAATTAAACTATGGATAATCCATAATTCAACATAAATAGGGAAATAATCAAAATCATATTAATATTTTACAACCTAATTATAGATCTGGAATAAAACTATACAATATTCCAATTTAAATATCTTTAGGACTGATTTCCTGATCTGGGTGTAACAATATTTCAAATCAGATCTAAAATAAGAACAGGTAGGCAATAATTTTCTACACTAACTTGAGCCTATAATTCACAAATATTATTTATTTAGGCATAAACATCAAACGTATGCTAACGGAATGGATTCAAAATCATAAACAATATATAAATTTCCTACTGACCTTCTAAAATCATTCCAAATCTCCAGATCTGGAGTGAAGCCTTTGATTCAACTCCTTTTCCTTCTTACACCAAGATATAAGGATAAAAACGGGTATATACATATCTTAGAACTATAGATCTAAGAAGAGATTTGCAGTTGAAGGGAAATATAAATATAAGTACAAATATAGGTGTGTGTTTGTGTGTGTAAAACCTCATTATCGCATAGTGTTGATTCGCTGTTCTTCTTCTCTTATTTGATTTCTATTCTTTTTCAATTTGTATATAAACAAATGTAAATATTCTATTTTATAATTTAGAAAATTATGGAGAAGAGAAAATGGAAGATCTTCACTGCTGCTTTCATAAAAATATGAGAAAAGAAGAGAAGGTTAGGCTTGAATTTATAGGCATTCGAATCAACCACAGCTGTATGATCGAAATATATTAAATCTGGGCCATTCTAGCCTAGGCAAATCGTAGTTCTCGTCTTGCCAATCGGTCTAGCACTAGGTATCGACATGCCCAAATGAAGGTCGAACCATGGTCCCCAGTGATTAAATATAGACGTTAGTATATTTATTTAAATTATTTTTGTTCTGAATTCGTTTTTCATCCGTAACGTCTTCGTTTGGACTCCGATCGCAAAACTCCAAATATGAAAGTCGCTTAGAATTTGGCCATGAATGCAATGGTGTAAGTTTCCAAGTTAAATTCCATCATTTTCACAAATTTCATTTTTGGCGTCTAATAACTAACTAAATAACTAAGGCCAAATTTACGGGGTGTTACATTCTTTCCCCCTTAAAAGAATTTCATCCCTGAAATTATACCAATGACTAAGTCATGGTTCTAGCTCACTATTATCCAAGATTACACAACAATTAGTGTACATTCTATTTTGCAACCAACGTGCATATTTGCATAACATATCATAACATAGAAAACATGTATGCAAAATGATTCTAAATCGAGCCCTTCTTGCTTTTATTTTGAAATATTTTTGAAAATATGGCGTAAATAACCTATATATACTGGAAGTTCTATATGTATGCAAATTTTGACAAATCCTTTTAGCATAAATCCACATACTCCTACGATTAGAAGTAAGGTGCAACAATTCGTATCTTATTCCTACCGACCAAAAATCTAACGCATTGAAATATCGCTTTCTAAGCTTCACTCCTATGCCCAAAAAAAGAATTTAGGTGGGGAATTATACATTCTTACCACTCTATAAGCTATCCATTTCCCATTGTATGGTGGAAATGTGACGACCGCTCTACACCGCCGACACCAAATATACCTGTACAAGTGAGCTATAGCCATGCTCGATCGATGCAGGATTTCATCAGTACCTGTAAAGTAAGTAAGCAACACATAACCTATCGTATATCCCATAGTGCATAAAATAAAAAATAATTGCAAAACATCTCAAATATAAATCAAGCGAGATAGTAAATAACTGAATATATCACAACAACAGAGTATATAGATCTATACAGTAAATAACATAAGTGATAGAGTTATACATTAGATAATATATCATAAATAACTGTTTCTAAATAGTAAGATACTAACATGCTCTATAGTGTTATGCAATGGATTAGCAAATGAGTACATATAATAATTCTAGAATAGCCTCTTGCTCGCCACTTGTCTAACTCCACGTTCTCACTAGATGTGGCATCCCTAGTGTATTCATTTAAGAGTACCCAAAGTAATAGGAAGCGACCATAAAAATCCATGTCAAATAACAATCTGGTATGAGCGAAAGAAATTAGAAATATTAAAAATGAAATAAACTAGGACAAATGGCATGGAAAATCATATCTGACCAGTCCCGACATCCACAGAGTTAGCAGATATAAAGGGTATATGCTACTCTATGATAATCATCATGGGTGTACTGTGTATCAAGGTACTAAGGGTGTCTAGGTATCAACATCGGTAATATCTACATCAGATGACATCCTAAGGTGATAAAAACAATCAAGGCAAACATGGATCCATCATTATTCCACACATTCACTCACTCAATGCGTTAAATATATGATACTCGAATCCATGCCACTCGGTGGGGTGGGAACTAGACTTCCATTACCATAGTCCATGGCACGATGGATCTAAACACCATGTGATCCAGGGGCCATCACCAGCCCAACCGAGCAACCTCACATACCCCTGCTTTATGAGTACACATCGCAACCTAAAAATATCAAGGATCCCTTTGCATACATCATCCACAGTAGAGACTATTTTGGAACTATATGTACAACTCCCATCTAAAGTCGTTGCGGTTGGGAACTACTTTAGACAACCATAATAAGTATAGAGTGTTATCATGCGTCCCATAACCTGCCTCAAACAATCCCCTCGATCCGGCTCGTCACCGTCTACTCTTTCTCTTAAAGTATAGCTATCAATCGTCAAAGCCAACAGTTCCCATCATGGAACTCCTATCGCCAAGTCATGAGTGAAAATCGTCAAATATCGTCAAGACAGTCGTCGAAAAACTCACCTTCGGATTGACCTGAAGTCAGACCCAAAGTAATCATCCCTTTTACTCGAAGGGGACTCTTGAAATTCTGGCGAGAAGTTAGACTTAGGTAAAACCTGGAATTTCTCCATGTAAGCTCAGGGGTGGATACCGACCCATGGACTTAGCCTATTTTCTTCCTTCGAAATTTCCCTAAGTCAGACCCAAGTTTTTGGCCAAGTGACCCGAAGCATGTCCCGGAGCAAACCACCAGTGACCCATACTCTTAAGGTCATCACCGACCCATTGATATCTTGAGCATACAGACTCTAATCGACTCGAAATTTGAAATGTAGCCTCGTGGGGCCTTCCTTATCACTCTATATAGATAACATCAAGTTTAAAATAAAATTTATTGATCGCCACCAAACCATAACCACCGATCGATCCCCACCAACTCACGACCACCAAACGATCACTACCAACCCAACATTTCGACCAGCTCCTACTGGTCTTCCTAAATTCTCCTGTGGGTCGCGCCTCAATTGGTTGAAATCCCATGGTTCAGTATTGAACCATGGGGCATAGTCAAATTTTGTCGAACACCCATGGGTCTGTACCGACCCATGGACTTTGCCAAAATTTTACTCCACCAATTCACCTCTTCAATCTCCTACCGATCCATAGATTTATGGGTCTTCACTGAACCATGCTTATGAGTCTTCAGCCAACCATAGAAACCCCATTGACCCATACTTCAAAAGGTCATAACTCGATCATGCTAACTCCGAACGACCTAAAATTTAGTTTGCAGCCTTATAAGGCCTTCCTTGTCACCCCTATACTGAGCGCACCTCAATTGGACAACTATGGATTTATGGGTCACCGACAAACCATGAGTCCAATCCTAAGTCTAAATCGCTATTTGATCAGTGTTTTCAACCATTCAAACACTAAACAAGCATACTAACATCATATAAAAGTCAAAGCAATAGCCAAATGTCCAAATATATTAACTTTTAAGAAATCTAAGTTTAAGGTAAAAGTTGGAAGATCCATAAGAACAAGTTAAGAACCCATAAAATCACGTTTTTGCAAATCAATTTTAAATCATCTAAAATTCACATATATGGTATAAAATGGTCAAAAACATTTGTAGGATTTTCAAGTAATTTTTTAAACATCATTTATGGTGTTAAATAGCCTAATTATGAAGTATGAGACCTAATCACCCACCTTTAATCCCATGTAAAACCCAAATCTTCAAATAAAAATTAATAGGCATGAAATCCAATGCTATCTCAATAGAAAATTTCTAATCCCAAGTGGAGATCTCGCCAGTACGCTCTTAATAATGTGATTTGGCTAATAAAAGTAGGTTTAAGGGTTGCTTTTTGGTAAGAGGAAGGTTAAAGGAAGTTTCAAACTATTTTAGGAATATTGAAACGATAGGGACAAGTAACCATCATCCTCCACATACTATGAACCCAAAACAAGTCTTAGGCCTCATGGCTAATGATCCAAATTACGCACTAAAGCTGCTCAAAATCAATAAAAACTTTAAATAGCTCTAACTCGAAAACCGTAGGTTCGTTTTGTTAATATGACCACTCTTCAAAAAGGAGACTATCATCCAAATCCAATGGAAGTGGTTTCAGACCCTAAATCGACTCCTATCAAAAGTTATAGGCTATACAAGATTTCACCGGGTTAAAATGGTTAGAGAAAATTTGCCAAAAATTCTAAGGAAAAGAAACGACCCTTATAGCCATTCCCCAAAGTTATAGGAACATATGGCCTCATATATGAAAATAATATAAATATTCTACGATCTTCCAATACATAGAATACAAGTTGTTACATTCTCCCCACTTTAGGAATTTCACCCCGAATTCCATAATCAAGTCAATAGGGTCATCCCGCATACCCAACAATCATATACAACCATGGGTAACAATCACACATCAAACATGCATACATAGCAACAAGGGAAAAAGAAAGTATCTAAGCCTCTCCTAGCATGCAGGATGTTATGTCGCGGTATAGTTCATGATATTGTAAGTGAAGTAAAAGTGATAAATAAGAAATCTCACCAGGAAAAGAGCTTTGGATATGTTGCCCTTGTGCTCTCCTTAGTCTCCCAAGTGCAACTGGCTTCACTATCACTCAACCGAACCTTTACTTACTTCACCATCTCCCCCCTAAGCTGCTTTGTATCATATCCGACAATACGAGTTAGCCTATGAGGTGTCAGAGCCTCTGATTCAATGTCGATATCATCTAGTTGATTCGGTGCATTAGTCAAGCCCGAGTCGTGCATAAATTTCTGAAAATGAGAGACACGGAAGACATTATGCACTCCCGTCATTCTTTGAGGTAATTTGACTCTATAAGCAAGGTTCCAAATCCTCTCTAGTATCGAAAAAGGGCCAAAAAAACTTGGTGCCAACTTCCCTCTACCACCAAACCGAATGACATTCTTTAATGGAGAAATCTTGACAAATACCATGTTCTCTACAGAGAACTCTAAATATCGACGTTTCCTGTCAGCGTAACTTTTCTGCCTTTCTTGGGCAGCTTTTATCCACTGTCGAATGACCTCAATCTTCTATGATCTTTGTCTAATCATATCTAGCCCAAGTATTAGTTTCTCGCCCGCTTTCCATTAACAAGAAGGAGCGTTGCACGATTGGAAATATAATGCCTTAAATGGTGCCATATCGATGCTAGACTGATAACTATTATTGTATGTTAATTCAATAAGATGTAAGTGATCATCCCATGAGTCTTTAAAGTCTAGTATGTAACCACGCAAGAGATCCTCCAAGGTATGATTCAATCTCTCAGTTTGGTCATCAATTTGAGGGTGATAAGCTGTGCCGAGATGCAACTCTATACCCAACACCTCATGTAAACTCTTCCAAATCCAAAAGTGAACAATTAATTTCGGTCACTCCCAATGCTCTTTGGAACACTAGGGAATCATACTATCCATTTCATATAAAGTTCAGCCTGTTTGGCTGACGTTCTACTTGACTTGATAGGTATAAATCTAGCCCTCTTGGTTAATCGATTGACTATGACCTAAATACTGTCGTACCCTCTGTAACACCCTAGATTTTTTATAAAATATTTAGGATATTTAGTTAGCTAAATTAACTATAATAAGGTGTTGTTAGGGGATTAATATTTGATTTTAATTAAGGATAGCCATGCCATTTAACAATGAACTAAAATAATAGTGAAATTGAAATAGCGGAGGGTTAAAGTAGGAAAGATGCCATTCCTATATCCCTTAAACATGGCCATGTACCTCCTATACATGTTCATTTTCATTCTATCAATTAAACTAAAGCTGGCTACCATTAACAAGAGAAAGAGAAAAAAGGTAAGAAAGAAGCTAATTCAAATCAAGTCCATTCACATCTCAATCTCTATAATCTCTAAAGCTAAGGTGAATAATTTTTACATCTAATTTTTTACTGTGTTTTTGGTTTTTAGATGAATGCCGAGTATTTTGCATTGAATTGCCATGTTTTTGAATGATGGAATGATTATATATACATGTTGATGATTTATGTCAATATTGATTTTATGATATGTTTTAAGAAGAAATCCTATAAAATGACATCCACATGCCTCACGAATTTTTATGAAGATCACAAATATTATTTTGGAGATGAATTTCAATTTTCGAAATTCTAAAATTATATGTCATTTATACGAATTTTCTAGTAAAGAAAATGTTAATTTGGGTTTACAATTATTTTCGGTTAAATAATAAACATTTGAGGTCTGAAATTATTATATGTTGGAAAACATAATAAAAGATATTTTTTGGAATTTTTGTAGATTATTCCTAAGTTTTTTAATGGTTATATAAAATTATTTAATGTATGGAACTTAAATGTTTATATAATTAAGAGAGGAGAAAGGGCTTTTTGCAAAATAATTCAAATTTGTTAACCCTGGAAAGTTGGCAGCACTTTTGAAAAAATGCAGTACTTTTTATTGGTAAAGAAAGGGGCAACTAATCACAATTAGACACGTAAGGCAAGTTAGGTGGATAGAACTATTTGCTACATGTTTTTCGCTATTTCAACACTATCAGCACCAAGTTCTGCCTCCTCATCTTTGCTTCTAACACAGTCAAAACAAAAGCACATGTTATCAGGGAGTTGGTATGTAGTAAGTTGGATGAAGGCGGAAGGTAGGGAGTCGAAAGCAGGGGTTCCAAAGGGATTAGGGGTTTGCTTTGATTTTTAAAGGAAGATGCACCTGCTTGCTTTCGATTAAAATGGCTTTCAAATGAGTAGCTTTCGACGAAGTCAAATGGTTTTAAAAGGAATGGTTTTGATTGGTTTGTGCTTTTGTTTTAAATGTTGCTTTCGACTGAATCGAAGCCTTTAGCTGCCGCTTCTTTCCTTTCGATCCAGACGGTTTTGAAGGGATTGTTTTGTTTTCAAAAAAATAAAACCTGCCCACGTCTACAAAGCTTCCAAAAGGGATGGTTTTGACACCATCACTGCTTTACTTAGGAAATGATTTCGAAACAGATGCTTTCGACTTAAATGTATTTAAGACTCTATTTCTATAAGTAAAATAAAACCCAAGTGGTTTTGAAAGAGATAGTTTTAAATGGTTTCGAAATAGATAATTTCGACTTTAATGGGTTTCTGATTCTTTTGCTCTACTTTAAGGCAGAATCCAAATGGTTTCGATCGAGGCGTTTTTCAAATATTTAGAAGGGGAAAAGTTTGAATGGTTTCGAAAATTTCCATGTATTTTAAATTGAACCCAAAGTGCTTTCGTAAGGATTGAGTGTTGAGTGTTTCTAAAGGTTTTAATGAATGGTTTCGAAAGGGGCGGTTCCCTAGGATTTCGAAAGGGTTGAAAGGAAGGGTTTTTCCTATATTTTCGAAAGGCAATATTCTAAAGGTTTTAAAGGAGGATGTCTAATGTTTTGAAGCTTTTGGTGAAAAGAAAGGAAAGATTTTCCAATCTTTTCAAAAGACTTTTAATGGTTTTGAAAGGGTCTTTCAATGGTTTTGAAGGGGTTACCTTCAATGATTTCGAAAGGGTTGTTGAAAGATTTTAAACAAAGATTTCGAATATTCAAATAGGCAATCTAGCCTAATTATTTTCAAGTTAAAAAGGGTTTTAACTTGTTTTGGAAGGATAGCTAATCCTTATTAAATTCCATCAACATTATTTGAGTAAAGTATATATATCATGGCAAAGTAACTTAGAGTAAAGCTAAGAAAATATTTTCCTTGTATAAGTATGATTTAAAAGGTTAAATCATTTTGAAAAGATTTTCAAGGAAAAGATAAATGGTAGTTAACTCTAAGAAAATAATTTGAACAGTTAGTCCATTTTGATTCGGACAGTTAGTCGAGTTAGCAGGCAGTCAGCCTAGTTGTATGGACAGGTAGTCCATTTGTAGCATAACAGACCTTGCTATTATATTGTTGAAAAATAGTCTACTTATTTCCAATTTTCTAGATAGATAGTCCATTTATTAGCATAGCGGATATTGCTATTTTGTTATAACCAGTTTGGTTGCAGGAAAGGATTTGCAAAATATATGTTTTAAAGAGGATATTATTGAGGGGAAACCCGTTCTGTTAAGCGGCATGGCCTCACTTAATATTAGTAAACAGAGATGTAACAGAATTATTCACACCATGGTTTATATCTGACTTGAAGTTTTCATTTCTCCTTAAACTCTTGGGTGCTCAAATTGATTTTTGCAGGTTGAGGGTTGAGGTTTTCAGGTTTAGTCTTTTGGTGAATTAAGCTTCCGGAGACGAGTATGCGGCTGACGGATAGATAATTAGGAGTTGCTTATTGTTTTATTCCACTGTATATTAAGTCAGATATGACTACATTACTTTGATTAACCAATGAGGCATCATCATATGTCACTCTCAGTGTATTTTCATAATGATTATAATTAATCTTACCTGGAAAATGATATGGGATTATGTAATTTGGATATGAATTTGTTTTGAAATATAATATGCGAAATGTTTTTTTTGAAAATCTGTGATTTTTTTCATATTCAAGTGCTTCTGGTATTATAGATATCATTATCATTACCGTATTTTGTCACCACAAGTTACTACTATAACTGAATGCAGCATCTGTAGCACTTAACTTTTGGCCTCTAAATACGGGATGTTACAATTCGGCATTAGAGCATGGTTTATGAAAAACTTTAAACTAATAATGGTTTTTAAAACGTAATCCTAAGGAATTAGAGTAAGATTGGGTTATAAGATAACGCTATTGTAACGTACTTATATTTTCTATATATAAGTATACGCTTCATCTCTAGTCTCCTATCCTTGTTAGGTTATTTTTCAATATTTCGTAAGTTTTGAATATAGATATGGAAGGTAGAAGAGGAAGAGTTAACCCAGGAGGGGAGGGCACTGATGGGAGTGCCAGACTTAGTACAAGGAGAACCCAACGTCAGGCACAAGGAGAGAATGTAGGCGTTGGAGTCCTGCAAGTGGATATAGGAGCTATGTATCAGTCTTTTGTGAATAGGAGCAAGCTTGAGTTGCAGCTGGAATGGTCGGAGGAGATGTGATAGGGGTAGGAGATGTGGAAGTTTTAGTAATTAACCATTATGCTAAGCTGAGTGGAGATTATGCTAAGCTTGGAGGGAAGTCATTTCTAGGGATAGAGAGTGCTACAGAAGTGGAAAATTGGTTGTTACACTATGAAAGGATTATTGCAGACTTAGGGCTCAATGATGAGCAGAGGAGGAGGTTGGCATCTAGGCAGCTTCAGGGAGCTGCTTTGTTTTGGTGGAATAGTGTGACAACTGGTGTGGACGAGGAAACTTTGTCATGGGCAGATTTCAAGAGAAGGTTCCAAGAGAGGTTTTTGTCTACAATGTCACAATCAACTCTGATAAGGAAGTTCGCTGAGTTAGAGTAGGGAGAGATGTCTGTTCTGGAGTATGCTAGGAAGTTCAAGGAGTTAGCTAGATATGGGTATGCTTCAGTGGATACAGTGATGAAGAGGAACGAGAAGTTCATCAAAGGGTTGAAGCCTAGGTTAGCTAGGGCCACAATACCTCATATTAGAGATCCTTCTAACTTTTTTGGAGATGGCCTTAAGGTACGAGGAGATTCTTAATTCTCTAGAAAAGAGTAGGGATAAAGAAGTCCAGGTTGGGCATAATCAGAAGAGGAAGGTTTTTGCTAAGAAAGGTCCTCAGAAGGGTGGAGCAGTTAACAAAGGGAAGTCCGAGATTGTTTGCTTTAAATGCGATAAGGAAGGGCACTTTGCTAATGAGTGTCGTGTTGGAAAGGCAAAGGAGGTGGCAGGGAAAAAGAATGTCAGGTACTTCAATTATGACCAAATTGACCGTTATAAGAGCCAATGAAAGGAGCCCGCTAAGGAAGGAAAGGGCAAGGTGTATGCATTGGAACCTACTGCTTCAAAGCCAACAGCTCAGGAGAAGGGAAAGGCAGTCTTTTGGGGTATGCTTTAGATTCATGGTATGACTGTTAGCATTCTATTTGATACAGGTGCACTGCATTCTTTTATATCTTGATGTTTAATAGTTAAGCTTAACCTAGAACTCACAAATTTAGTTACTTCCTTACGGGTTGTAAATCCAATAGGAGGGTATGTAACTCTAGGATTAAGGTATGACCAGTAAGAGTTTGACCTGTTAGGCTATACTTTGTTTGAAGTTTGCATGTGTTTGATTTTTTGGGGTTAAGGATTATCCTTAGGATGGATTGGTTAAGTGAGTACGATGCTAGGATATTTTTCCAGGATAGGAAAATATCGCTTAGACACCCTGATTGTAGTGATTGGATAGTTTATGCCGTAGAGGGTTCTTGCAGTGAGATTTATGCTTTGTTGGGTGGAACGGAATTGGATGATGAGTTGAGTCGAGTTTTCATGGTTAGAGAACCTGTAGATGTTTTTGAGCCTGTAGTTGGATTGCGGTCGAAACGAGCCATTGAATTTCGGATAGATTTGGTTACAAAAGCAGAACCAGTGAGTGGCCGCCAAGTAGGATGAATCCTACAGAGGTGAGTGAGTTGAAAGTGCAGTTGGTGGATTTAGAAGGCAAGGGTTTTATCAGGCCTGGTAGTTCGCCTTGGGGAGAAGCCATAGTGTTTGCTAAGAAGCCGGATGGATCGTTAAGGCTATGTATCAATTATCGAAAGTTGAATGAGAGGACGATGAAGAATCGGTATCCACTACTGACGAGTGATGATTTGTTCGACCAGTTAAGTGGAGCCAAGGTATTTTCATAGTTGGATTTAATAACAGTTTTCCATCAGCTCAGAGTAGCAAATTGCGACGACCCAGAAATTTTGAATATTTAATTAATTTTAAATATTTGCAAGATAGTTTAACTTGGATTTCAAATATCGGTTTGAATTTGGCAATTGAATTTATTGAATTTAATAATTTGAATTTGGGTAAACTATTGAATTTTCAGTTTTAAGTCTGTTAAAAATAATTTGAAGGCTTATAAAATTTTTAACGATAATACTGAAGATAATAGAATGGTTAAAATTTAACTTAAAGGTGATTTGATCAGTCTTAATAATATATCGTTTAAATTGAATTTAAAAATAGCTTTCCGAGGCACAGTCTCGGAATCCTACGAAACCAGTTCCATTTAATCCATAATATTGTATTATAATTGGATTTCAAATTTCATAGTGATTGGAGTAGTTGTGTGAGCATATGATATATAAACGCGCTGAAATTCTATATCGAAAATTCAATATAATAACTGATCCAAAAAGCTATCTTCTCCATACGATCGAATTAGGACTCGAAACCTTTTCCATTGCATTCGGAATAGGGCTATAACATTATGAAAGCCTAGTGGCATGCCTTGTTAGGGATTCGCAATTTTGAGTTGCTTAAATTGAGATATTTTGGAGATTTATTTAATTATATATTTATTGACCAGCCAACTATTTTTTTCTTTCTTCTTCTCAAATACGCCACCTTTCTCCATTCAAACATGCTACCTTTCCTCTCTTTCTTTTCAATCAGATCGTGCCTCGTTCTTCTTTAAAAATCATGATCTCGTTCTCAAATAAAATGGAATGAAACACGTTTCCCCCACTGCTTTCTTTTAGTTGAACGAAGACGAAATTAAATTCGTTTCGTATAAAAAACCCAAAACGAAATCAGTGAAAAATAAAAATCTAATCGAATGGCGTTCGAGCACACATGGGGTTGAAGGCGGCATGTTAGTGGGTGGTTCGATTAGAGTTCTGATGAGATGTGGCAAGTCGTACTCGAGCATAAGCGATGGTGGAAGGATCGCGACTTTCAAGGAGTGGCGGAGGTGATTTCGATGATGCGTAGAGTTCTAGCTCGAGTTGAGGTGAGTGCGCAGGGGCATGGCTATGCAGCAGGTCACGGCCGTGATTATGTCAGTGGTTTTTCGAGGCGATTGGAGGAATGGTCGGTGTGGGATAGGGCAGAGATAGGCAATATGGTGATTTCTCGCTGTTCGATTGGGTCATTCTCGTGTTCGAACCCTTCGTGAGGTATACTATAATTAACTAATTTGATTTCTATTATTTATCTAGTCCTTAGTATAAAAAAATGTATATAACACAACATTTTATATTTTTGTAAGGCGAAATATTTTTTTTATTTACTGAAAATGGATGCTTACAAAGGAAAAATATGTGAAAGTGGGATTTTAAAGGAATTTTATTTTAGAATCTAACGTATATATATGTAGATAGAACAGAAAATGTGTATAGAAAAGGTTTGGAAATGTAGAAATCTTAAAATGGGAAGTTATATTAAATCAGTTTTTTTGTGTAATCTATAAAAAAAAATTATACATACGGTTTCAAAGGAAAAGAAATATTATTTATTACTGGAAAATTGGTTTGAAGAAAATAATTGGTAAATCAAATTTTATTGAATGGTAATTGATAATTTAATTATTTCAAATATTAATAAATTGTATAAATATTTATACAAGGTCCAAAAATTGGAAGATAATGGTCGAGATGGAAGTGGATTGCAAATAAAATCAAAGATGAGTTAATTTCACTCATCTGGTTTAATTTAAATTTAAATTTAAATGGTTAAATTTAACTAATTGGTTGAATGATTGAATTGATTTGATGTGCTATGTCATATATAGTAATATATAGTATATATTGGAGTGATTGATTTCCCGCATTATATAGCGGATGAGACCTTATGCGCCGCATAATAGCGGATGATACTATATTAATCTCATATACTGCGATATTCCACCTCGAAGTGGAATTGGTATTGTGCTAACATCTGCGGATGCAGGGAAATAGGTTAGAGGGATCCAACTGGATTCCTCAAAATTATTTAGATTATTTAATATTCTCTGTTATGAATATTTGATACTCTGTGATGAATTATATTGATAATTGGAATATTGAATGCTATGGTTTGCTTGAATATATATTTCGGTACACTGAGTTATCAAAATATATAAAATTGGAGTTTTGAAAAGGAAATAAAAGAGGGAATTTTTAAGTTAAATAATTATAGAGAATTGAATAAATTGAAGAATGAACTAGAAAAGAATAAAAGGTGATTTTAAAATTCTAATAAATGAATTTCAAGTATGGGAAAGGGGATTTGAATAAAAGGGAAAACAATGAATTTTACAACTTAAGTGATGTTATTCAAAGGAATGAAAGAATTTACTTTAAAATTCAAGGTTTAAAATTTATTTAAAAGAATAAAGAAGAAATTTGGAAAATCTGAAATTGGTATGTTTCAGTTAAAAGATTTAAAATCAAAACGAAGAGTTAAAATCTGAAGTTAATGGGTTTTGAGAAAAATAAATGGAGTAAGTAAAGGAATTTATTTCAAAATGGAGTAAACTGGAAATAAATTTGGAAATTGATTTTAGAGTTTGAAATTGGAGATTTAAAGGAGAATGTGACTATGAAATTTGAACTGGGTTTATAAAAGTGAAGTGGTATATCAGTGGATATTTGGAAGGAATAAATTCATGATGGGAATTTATTAAAGAAATGGAAAATTTTGTTTAAAAATAAATACTGATTTATTTTTAAAGGATGTGAAGAGAAGTATATTTTCCTTGATAGCCAGGTACGTTTTCAAAGTAAATTTTAAATATAAGTTAAAGGCTTTAATGTTGTTTTAAAAAGCATGTTTTAGAAAATTTATTATTTCTAAATATTTAAATTCTAAAGTAAATATTTTTCAAAGCTATTATCATAGTAATTATAAAAGGGGACTTGGTATTTTGTTTTAAAAAGAGAAAATCTAGTTTAATATTTTATAAAGAAACCTCATTTTCAAATATTCCTATAATATATATTTTTAATAAAGTATTGAAGTAGTTCTCAATTTAAATGTTTTAAAGCATATATAAAATAAAGTGTTTTTAAATTATTTTAAAAATCCAAAGCTTTGTACTTGGTGTTTTCAGTGGAAATAAATATTTGAAAATATATTTCATGGAAGAGTATGTTTTGAAAACTGTTTGAAAAAGGTTTAAACAGTGGAAATATATCTTGCAAAGATATTTTGAGGTTAATAAATAATTTGGAAAATTATTTATGGTTGTTGGATGTTGTGAATGTTAATTGATAGTTAAATAACCGAATATCAATATTGGCCAATGCGTTGATCGTTTCGAAGAGACCGGGATCAGGGTTAATTTCTCAAAAACTACTTCGATCCGGTTTGTATGTTTTTGTGGGGAAGAAGAGTTCGGAGTCGAAGATGGAGCAGTGAAGGGCAAGGGCTAGTCGCTACTAATCCTGAGGATGATTCCAAAATGGATGTAGTAGGAGTAGCGCCTTCGGTTTCGTTCGAACCCGGGACGGACTTGTATGGATGAATGATTTCGGAACATCGTCAGGTGGATGATGGGCATTCTAAGTGAAACGATCTAAAAGGTAACGCTTAGCCTCAAGCCTCATCAATCGGGAATGACTGAAAATTAGGGGTTATGCAGCAAGGCTAGGTGGGTAGCACCCATTTAGGGTGAGGTCATCCCTGTCTAGATGTCCCTTTTATTTCGGCTTAGTAGTGCGGTTGCTAATCCCAACCATGGGGTGATCTTACTCGAGATTATCCAGTAAGGGGTAGTCCCCTTCTTGTGTTGCAAATGATTGGGAGTAATCCTCGGTTTGGAGGTCTAGGCCACGTACTGTGACATGTGGTACCCCAGTGCCTAGTCATTAGTTGGAAATCCATTCTCCCTACGAGCCTTGTACGATTTTTGTTTGTATTACCCACTTTGTGGCTAGTAGATGGAATTTAATCATGTAACAATTTCGGCTATTTTAATAAGTATTTGTAAATAGACTCTATTGTAATGTCAGAGGATTTTAATAAAAAGTGTTTTGGCTATCGTAAGGTAAAAACCCGGCATGTTTATTTGTGGCATGGTCTTACGAGATGCTTTTGATTTCAAAGGATTTTTGAAACTTTAATAATCCAATTGAGTGTGGTTTTCTCGCGCTGGTATTCCAGACTGACTCAGGTGTTATTTAACTATAATAATTGGGTCAGACCGAGTATTATAGATTACAGGAAAGGATGCTGAGGAGCTGGATGGCGATACGTACTCCCGTACTTGTTTTAGATATTTCGCTGTGTTGATTAGCTATGTATTCAGATTGTGAGGACAGGTTATGATTACTGTCCAGTTGTGTGATATGTATACTCTGATGATGTAATGTATAAACAGATTTGCTTTTGTGTAAAGATCATCTATTATCTATTATATATATTCCGCTGCGATGGTAAGATTCTGATGTTGTTTTCTATTTTCTTCCTCTACCTCTTCTTCTTTAACCCAAATGGTTCGTATTTTCGTTCATCTTGAGTTGATTGATGGAGAATAGTGTCGACTCAAGGAGTACGAGTTTGCGAGCTGTTACACAAATTATAATATACCTTTGATGATATTTAAGACCAGATATGGATCGTATGAACGGTTAGTTATGCCGTTCCGACTGACTAATGCACCAGTTTTCTTAGTGAATTTGATGAACCAGGTTTTCCGAGAGCACTTGGATAGGTACGTATTGGTTTTCATAGATGATATCTTAATATACTCTAAGGATGAAAGAGAGCTTGAAGTTCATCTTAAAGTAGTGCTTGAGACACTAAGACCGCATCAGCTAAAGGCAAAATTTACGAAGTGTCATTTCTGGAAGATAGAAGTGAAGTTTCTTGGTTATGTAGTATCAGGGAGGGGTTGTTAGTAAATCGGACTAAGATTTAAGCGGTAAATATTTGGAAGAGGACCCGAGACGGTGATGGAGATAAAGAGTTTTCTTGGGTTGGCCGGTTATTATCGAAGGTTCATTAAGGATTTTTCACAAATAACAACACTGGTGACAAAGCTAAAGAAAAGGATGTAAACTTTGTATGGACCGCAAAGTGTGAGGAAGTGTAACGACCCGGAATTTTCGATCCCGAGAATTCCAGATAGTTAGGAAAAGAAGAAAATAGATAGAAGAAGGAGAAAATAGAAAACACCAAAAACACATATTCTCACATTCTTAGTGGATCAAAATATAATATCAGATAGTAACAGTTTATACAAAGGAAAACCATACTTGTCAAATTACACTTATACATCAAAGTTACAACATTTACACAAACACTGGACAGTTAAAAATCAACATGCCCTAGAAAATCTACAATATCATAGCGGAATACTAGCCATATGTTACTGCCAACCAGCTCGTCTCCTGAGCTTCAGAACGTCCTCACCAGAAAATCTGTAATACTCGGTCTGACCCGAGCATTACATCAAAGTAACACCCAGGTCAGGCTAGAAACCAGCGTGAGTAAATCCATCTGACATGAAATTCTAATGCTTAAAACATTTTTAAACATGGGGTAACTCGTGCCTTATTACGAGTTCTTAACTTGCCATAATCAACATCACATCTTACAATCATATCTAAGCATTACTACCAAGCTTACATCATTTATTTCATTCTAGCCTATTTATTCCAAAATCAAAACCATAAAGAAATTTTTGCAGATTTTAAATCGATGTGGATTTTGGGTATTTTTCTTATACCTGACCCCGGCCTCTTCGAATCCAACATTATCTTAAACAAAGTTGTTTAAGTATAAACAGTTCCATCTATATCTAGTATTACATATTTACTTGGCAATTCATTTCAGACAGATAATCTGTATTCAAAACACTATACCTCATAACATCACAATCACACACCAGGGATAACCAATAACCCAAGACATTCAATATCATTTAATTGTCTATAATCAAGATTAATTGGTCACTCCTTTTCTGCTTAACTAAATTAATCACTTCAATCATTTATAATCCAGCTTACTAGATCATTAATTAATTATAACCCAATTAATTAATGACCCTTAACCATTCCTTAATTACATAAAGTAATTAACCTTTAATTACTCTTATTAGTCAATTAATTACATTGATCCTTAATAAATTACTTTAATTAATCATTCTATAATCATTTATATTGATTAATTATCCTTTAATTAATCATACTCATTAATTAACCAATCCTTAATTAATTTCCTTAATTAACTCAATCCTTTAATTAATTACACTAAGTAGTTAATCCTTAATTACTTCATTAAGTAATTATCATTAAATAAATCACATTTAGTAATTACCCCTTTAATTACCCTCCTTAATGAATGTCATTAAGCAATTATCCTTTGATTATTTTCATTATATAAATTAATTTCATTAAGTGATCAATCTTAATTAATCATCTTTAAATTAATTACTTTAATTAATTAATCACATTAATAAATCAATCCTTTAAATTGATTACATAAATTACTTAATTAATTAATCATTAATCATTAATTAATAATCTCGAATTACAATTTAATTTATCTCTAATTAATTAACTTATAATCTTTAATTACAAATTAGTTAAACCTTAATCATCAATTAATAAAATAAATTAATTACTCTTCATTACCTCATTAATTATCAAAATTTTAATTAGAAAATCATTTCCTTTATTAAATACCAAATCACATATTTGGTTTAAAAATTTATCAACCACTAAATTTATTTTTGAAAATTTAGTTTTTAAATGACTTAAAGATTATCTTACAAATTTTGGTTAACAAACTTATAATTCCTAATCACATATTGAAGAAAACAATTGCTATATATACAAGAATTTTATTAAGGAAAGTTTAGCTAAATTTCTTCACAAATTTCAAAACTTTGCTTTTCAAAAATTTTAAAACATGATTAACAACTTGCTTAACTCCTACTTCGGGATCAACCCAACAAGTGCTCGAGTCCTATCCCGAGCGCCTTCATCTTTTTTTAAACTTAGCTATATATTTAAAAACTGCTAGGAAAACACACACGAACCAGAGAACCACTCCGAGTTCCACATCCTTTCCCCCGAGCTCCCTCACGAGTCAAACTTCATTGCTCTCCACACCCAAACTCCAGTGCACAAGGAAACTGGTGCACGTGCATCGGCCCACGACGGTGCTCCGGCATCTTCGACTTCCTTCAACAAGTCAACTTCGTCATCCAAAAACCCTCGAACCACTCAGCATCTCGATTGAGCATCAAAAACAAATTCGAACTCATCAAACCCATTTGACCCAACTTTGCCGACCAAAAAACGCCTTGACATGGCACTGCGACCATCAGAAACTCCTTAATTTCCGACCACAGCTCTGCCAACGACCAAGCTTTCCTTTCCCCCACGACCGATCAATTCTAGCTCACCCACAACGACGAAGTCATCCAGTTTTCATGATCGACCAAATTACTGCCTAAAATCCTACCCCTACGTCGTCCAGCCACCAAGGCGCCTAGAAAAACGTGATTCCAATTTTCCCATGTCCCTTGTATCCCAAGCAATCTCCAACCAAGACCTCGATAATCAAATCTTCCGCGATCGATGATAATCGACGTTTTTCCCAATATCGTTCAACTCGAGTTTTCTCTTGATTTACCCACTTAAAAACCTTGAAATTAATCTCAAAATTTACCATTTTTCAATACAATTTAGTTTATATAATCCAATTATGAAATAAAAAGGGTCGATTTTCTAGATTGAATAAGATTTTCACTGTAACTCCTTTATCCAGTAAAATAACTTGTTAATTAACCTGTAAAATAATTTTAAAAATCAAGTTAGTTATCAGAAACAAATTTCCTTTAAAGATTAAAACATATAGGAGATTGGAAAGTAAGTAATTGATTTTAGAAATAATTTTTAGTCTGTTGATATAAGAACAATGACACACACACACACATATATATATACACATATATATACAGACATTCAAACTCAATCAGTCCCATTTTATATACATGCAGGCAGATCTAAAGTCATGCAAACATTTCTTTCCACAACATTGTAACGACCCGGAATTTTGGGTCGCCAGATTTGAACATTTAATTCATATTAAATTTCGAATATGGATTTTAATTTGAATTTTGAAATAAAAAGATTTTGTTAAGTTAATAAAATTAGTTAAATTTCAAATACGAGAATTTAATTAAAATTTGAATAATAATAATTTAATATTGGAATTGGAATAACTGGTGATTTTGAGTGTAAATAGATATAAAAATAGATTCGAAAATTTACCTTAAGTCTATTTGGTTTTAAATAATGATGTTGGACTTTTGGATGGAATCAAAAGTCGATAAATTAAGATCTGGAATTTTATATTAATTTAAGAAAGGAATTTAATAATATAATAATGCAAACAATTAGATTTTGATTTAAACTGAATCAGAATGATTTCTAATGTGAATATAAATTTTATACAAGTTATAATAGAGTTAGTAAAATTTTAAAGGTGAAATTTTAAGTGATTTCGACGATTTTGAATATCGCTCGAATTTATCAACAAGTTAAAATAGCCTTCCGGGGCACAGTCTCGGAATTCGATGAAACTAGTTCCATTGGAACCGCAATAGTTAGTTATTATCGAATTTCAATTTTCATAGCAATCAGAGTTGTCGTTTGACCTCGGCAGCTTAAAACGCATAGAAAATACTTTGATCGATTTAATTTAAAATTGATCGTTTATTTCCGTAACTCGCGCATATGATCGAATTAGCCTCCGAAACACGTTCTATTGTGTTCGGAATGTGGGTATAACCTTAGAAACGCCTGTTGGCACGCGTCGTTTGGAGATCGTGTGAAAAGGTTGCTTTAAAGTGAATTAAATATTAATATAATTAGGTTATACGTATATATATACGCGTTTTGAGCCAAACCCTAGCCTAATTCGTGAGCCGCCGTGAAAAGCATATCTATGGCCGAAACCCTTTCATCTTCTCCCTAAATTATCTCTCAATCCATGCCTCTATACGAGAAACCCCCAACATAAAGATCGAAGATCACGACGTTGGCTTCACATCCATACGGTAGGTTGGCGTGATGATCGACGAGATGGTCAGAAATCGACCAAAATGGTCGCCGTTTCGCATGCAATTTACAGGCAAGGCCATAAATGAGCTCGACCAGATTTGGGCTGTAGGTGGAGGAGAGTGAGGGCGTTCGAATGGCGGTTGTTGATCGAGTTCGTGTTGACCGTGGTGGTCACGATTTTAAACCCTAAATCGCGATTTTTAGGTTCGGTTTCATCAGGGAACGCGCATAGGGAAGAAATGTTTCTTCGGCCATGATTTCGCTAGTGGAACGTGTGGCCATGATTTGTTAAGGTTTAAAGAATAACATAAAATAAAATAAAATTGTTCCAAATTTGATTCAATCTTTATAAATCTATAACTTTTACATGCTTGGTCAGATTTTGACGAATTTGGTGGCGTCGGAATCGCAGAGACACGTACTACGCAGTGGAGCAGTTCTGGAAACATTCTGAGCTAGTAAAAATTTAGGTTAAATCGAACGCCGTTCGATTTAATTTAAATTTAAACGCTAGTCGAAAACCCAAGGTGAGTTATTCTCCCTCACATCTGGATATCAGTAATTTAAATATCTAATATTTAAAATGTGTGATTGGTTGTTTAGTTGAATATGATAATTATTATCAAATTGAATCGATATTTATAGGTTGTGCTAATATCTGTGGATGCAGGGAAACAGGTTGGAGGGATCCAACTGGATTCCTCACAAATAGAAATTAATTTATAATCTGTGATATATCTCATTTATATTCTATGATAAGTTGTTTTAGATCCTGTTATGCTATGCTTTATTTATATATTGTGTTAGATTAAATTGAAATTAAATTGTATTGTGCTATGATTGGGTGGATACAACCTGGGAATTTAAAATAAATAAATGAAATGGGTTTAAAGGAAATAAAAGAAAATTCTTAAGTAACGAATTTTAAAAGAGATTAAATTCAAGGAATGGGTTGAAAAATTTGAAGTGTTTGAAATTGTGATTTCAAAGGAAAATGTGGATTGTTTAAAATAATAGCGAGATATATTTTTAAAGAATGGGAAGTGTGCTTTCTCGTGTAAACTTTAGTATGTTTTTAAGACAAGTTTTCAAATATAAATCTGCAGTTTAAATATGTTTAGAATATTTTAGAAAGAAATATTATTTTTTATTGTTTTTAAGTGAAAGCAAATATTTGATTTAGTAATTATTGTATTAATTATTTTTAAAAGCTAAAGTAGTATTAAGTTCACAAAAGCAAATTATAATATAAATATTTAATTTATAACTTTATTTTAAAAGTTAAATTTGACTTAAAGTACTTAGGAAACCTCTATATATTTCCTTAAGTATTATTTTCAATTAAATAATTTATAGAAGCTTTATATTAAATATTTTAAACACATGTTTGAAAATGATTTCCAGTAAATAGCAATGTGTTTAAAAATAAAAGGAGCTATTTTTAAAGCATGGAAGGGATATTACCGGATGAACGTAAAATTTGATTGGGATAAATCGTGTTGGATTGATAAAAAGAATTCTTTGGGTTATCATAAACCGAAGTGTATTTCCCTGAAAGCCAAGTACGTTTAAGTAGATTTCTAAGTAAAAGATAAAGTTTTTAAATTTGATTTCAAAAGAATGTTTTAAGAAAATTCTTATGTAGGTTGCAAAGATTTCAAAAGTAAATATGTACTAAAGTAGTTATAGGTATAATTAGTTAAGGGAAAATTGGCATTATGTTTTAAAGGGATATTATTAATATTTATGTTTGTTAAATGGTTATATTTTAAAGGTAATTAATTAAAGTTTTATTTGAAACTTGTATAGAATTTCATAGCTTTATTTCAAAATCTATTATGACTTAACTTTATTTTAAAGATAATAGTTTATATTTTATTAAGCAGTTTTATTCAAGATATTTTTAAAGATATATATATATATATATATATATTAAATTAAGTATGTGAAAAGTTTTAAATATAAATTTTTAGTGTATTTTCAAGAATAAAGTATTTAAATTATTTTAAACCTTAAATATTGGTACTTGGATGTTTTCAAGGGAAGTAACAATTTGGGAAATTTATTCCATGAAAAGAGTTGGATTTGAAAACTGTTTCAAAAGGGGTTTGAAAACGAAAATATATGTTGCAAAGATATTTTGAGGAAATAAATAATGGGGCAATTATTTATTGTGTGATGGATGTTTGTGAATGTTAATTGATAGTTAAATCCCCGACTATCAATATTGGACAAATGCGTTGATAGTTTCGAAGAGATGGCATCGGGATTAATTTCTCGAAAACCACTTCGATCTGGTTTGTACGTTTTCGTGGAAAAAAAAACGAGTTCAGAGTCGAAGATGGAGCAGTGAAGTGCAAGGGCTAGTCGCTTCTAATCCCGAGGATATTTTCAAAATGGATGTAGTATGAGTAGTACCTTCGGTTCCGTTCGAACCCAGGACGGACTTGTATGGATGAATGCTTTCGGAACATCGTCAGGTGGATGATGGGCATTCTAAGTGAAATGTTCTAAAAGGTAACGCTTAGCCTCAAGCCTCTTCAACCGGGAATGACTGAAAATCAGGGGTCATGCAGCAAGGCTTGTTGGGCAGCACCCATTTTTGGGTAAGGTTATTCCTGTCTAGATGTCCTTTTTAATTCGGCTTAGTGGTGCGGTTTGTGTTCCCAACCGTGGGGTGATCTTACTCGGGATTATCCAGTAAGGGATAATCCGGGCCTTGTGTTGCAGGGGATCGGGCGTGGTCCTCGGTACACCGATCTAGACCAGGTACTGTGGCAGGTGGTACCCCAGTGCCTAGTCATTAGTTGGAAATCCAATCTTCCTACGAGCCTTTTACGAGTTTTGTTTGTATTACCCACTCTGTGGCTAGTAGCTGGAATTTAATGAATGTAACAATTTCGGCTATTTTATAAGTATTTGTATATAGACCCTATTATAATATCAGAGGATTTCTATAAAAAGTGTTTTAGCTATCGTAAGGTAAAAACCCGACATGTTTATTTGTGGCATGGTCTTATGAGATGCTTTTGTTTTCAAAAGGATTTTTGAAACTTTAATAATCAATTTAGGTGCATTATTATCAGCTGGTATTCCAGACTGACTCGGGTGTTATTTCATTATAATGCTCGGGTCAGACCGAGTATTATATGTTCAAGACAGGGTGCTATGGAGCAGGAGAGAAACTGGAGTCCGAGATGTATTATTCGTACTTGTATATATCCGCTGCTGTGATTGTGTGAAATTGTCTGACTGGTAATTGTTGTTTGTTTGTGATACCCTGATGATGTAATATATAAACAGATATAGTTTTCATTTAGTGTAAAGATATGATATTATATATTATATTTTATTCCTCTGCGACTGTGAGATTCTAATATTGTTTAGTTTCTTCTCTCTTCTACCTTCTTTCTTTTTCCTCAACAAACTATCATTTTTGGCACTTGATCGTCAGCGTATCTTACTGTGGGATATTTTGTGTCGATTTTCGAGGGTCGAGAAAGGCGGGTCGTTACACTTGGTATCATAGCTTAGGTTGGCGACAACCTAGGCTTTGGTAGGGAAATTACTCATTAAATAGAGTCAATAGTACTCTATAATGAGTTGAGTGTAATAATAGATATGAGAACGTACTTGTTAGTGAATATAAAAATTGTTTTTATACTATGTCGACTTATCGGTTGAGTGTTTATGAATTCTGGTCGGTACGGGAAGTACAACCGTATCGATAGGGGTTTCTAAACTCTTAAACAAGATAAACTGACATAGTATTGTTTTAAAAGGGGTAAATGAAATAATTTTACCCAAAATTATATTTTGTTATAAAAGAAATAATTTTCTGAAAATATTATATATATTTGATAATTTGGATGTAGATATCTTAATTAGATAAGAATCTGAAATTTAATCTAAAATTTGAAATGGTTATAACCAAATAAATTCCATGAGTATAAATTATACAAAAGAAGAATAACTAAATTTGAATTAAACCAGAATTTAAATCCCGAAAAATTTTGAAAAGTGTTCTAAATGTAAAGAAAACAAAAGTTTGGAAATCTAAAATCTTCGGAATGTTTGAAATTTTCTCCAAAGTATTTGAAGGCAATGATAGAGTATTATTTTGGGAAGTATTTTGAATGAGAATTGTTTTGAAATGAATTTAGGAAAGTAAGGAAGCACTAAACTCACTTCAGTCCCTGGAAAATAATTCTGGTGATGATGGCCACATCATCAGAATTCATTTTCGAGTTTCTAAAGTGATGGATTACTTCCATAAGTAATTGGGTATGATATCTGTTTGGACTTGTTTGTGATACAAGTGATTTTAGAAGTTTCAAAAAGGGGAATTGCTTTAGTAAAAACAGATTGTTTTAGAAATCTGGAAGTTTGATTTGATATACCAGGAGAGTATGAGTTATTTATTATTTCAAAATGGTTTTGGAATAAAACCGGGTAATTGAATTTTGGAAAATTCTACTTAAATGAGGTGTAAAGTTAAAAAGAATCAATTATTGAATTTATTAAGTGAAGTTGATATTAATAGGAAGGAAATGAAAATTTTAATCTTGGAATTAAAATTTAACTTGAGTAAATTGAAGTGAATAAAATATATGGAAGTAAATAGAAAATTTGAATTTAACTTGGGATGAGTTAAATAAATTAGGCTTAGAATTAAATTGTTTTAAATTAAATTGAAACGTAAAATGACTTTGTAATTGTGGGTAATGGTGTAATAAATTGTACTCATAAGCTATTAAGTGTTATACTTATAATATGAAATTGTGGATTTAAAATTTGCAAAGGATTAAGGTGAAAGAAAATTTGTATCCTTAAGAATTCAGTGATATATATATATATATATATATATATATATATATATATATATAGAATTTGGAATTGTGATTATCAGATGAACTCAAATGAGCAATATAAGCTTTTAAGTAAATAATTTGGTGAACTTATAAATAGAAAATGGAATTATAATCACAAATGGAAAATAGTTGAATGGTATGGTGAATTCAAAATTTAAATCTCAAATGAAATGTGAATTGAAATAAGGTGAAGAAAATATAAAATATAAAAGATAAGAATGAACTTAAGTTAGTAAATAAATTTTGAACTTGTATATGGAGAATTAAAATTGGATTGAATTGGGATTGAATTTAAATCAAAATTCAGTTGTGTTACAAATAATTTTGAATAGAATTAAATTCTTATTTAAAATAGTAAAGGTAATAGCATGAATTTAAGTTGGCTGAATAAATTTAGATGAAACTTGAATTAGAATTGGAAAAGAATTAAACTGAAAGAAATTTAATTTAGTTGAAAGGATATTGTATGAATAAAATTTTAACCCGACTAAATCTAAAGGAATTGTTTAAGGATGAATTTAGCGTAAGCTAAATTAAATAAAAAGAAGCTTGAAAATGAATATAGTGTAAACTAAATTAAATGGAATTTGTATTGGCATGGATGAAATTTTGGTGGTTGTTAAGAAATTTTTTAAAGAAAATTAAAAACCCAGTTCTATTATGGGATTTAATTTTGGTAATAAAAGCTGAGAGTGTGAATGAATATTGGAATTAGATTATAATAGTGATGGTTTGAATTATAAATAAATTCAAATAAGTGGAATAATTTAAAATGATCTCATTGTTAATAAAATAAATTTAAAATGGATTGAATAAATAAACAAACTGAATTAAAAAATTATAAATGAATTGGAATTTGATTTAGTGAGAATCAAATGAAAATGAAATAAAATTGACTTAAGAAGAAATAAATATCGTGAAATTGGAAGAACTTAAGCAAATTGGAAAATAATTGTGGTTGAGCTTTATATGGGGTTTTAAATGGAATTTGTTAAGATAATAAACATTGAAATGCAGGCGAAAAGATTTTAATTAAATATCGTAAAGAAATAAGAATGTGTGAGTTGTAAATAATACAGATTGGAATGATATTAATACAAACTTAAGTTAGAGGATGAACTTGAAGTGAGAATAAGGATTTGATTTAAAAATTGCAAGGAAATAAGAATATTTGGGTTGTGAATAATTCCGAATGGAATAAAATTAATATAAATTTAAACTGGAATTAATTTTAATGGTTATAAGCTTATGTGATGGTTATTTACTTGAATGACGTGAAAATTTGCATAGGAATTGGTCGTTTTGTTGTATTCGGAATTGAGTTGGTTTAAAGAAGCAAATGGAATTGGTTTTTGAATCAATTGGAATGGATTGAAATTTTATTAAGTGATTTTGTATATTAATACAAGTGAATCATAAATGAAATACAAGTATATCAAATTTAAAAATAAAAATTTGATTGTGAATTAAATTGGGAATTGAATTGAAGTAAAGATATGTAACCAAGGCATATGTCAATCATATTGAAGTGGAAATGAATTGGTTGTAATAAATATGAATGATATATAGTGAATTTGAATGTAAATTATTCGAGTGAGATAAAATAAAGTTTGGACTTGTATAAGAAATTTAACAAGGTGATTGAAATCTTTGAATTGCTGATAAAATATGGTTAACATTGTTAAATTATGAAGTTTGCTTGTTTAAACCATGTAATTGATGTGTTTGGATAGCTTAATGAATAGAATGTTATTAAAATTTTCATATTATTGAAAACTGATGTGTTTGTCTAAGTACAGGTACGGGAGGCCGTAGATAGAGTTGGAGTGCGTATATGCAATATAAATTAGCCGCATGTTTTTAAAATGCTAATAAAGGTACACCTACACAATTAAAATAGGAAATATGAATTGTTTTTGGTTTTTCCGACCGTGTGGGTCGATGTATATATATTTATATCTATTGTGATATTGCAAAAGCTCCTCCGTACAAGGGAGACTCTGCCAAAAATTTTCGAAAATTTTCGGAGTTAGAAAATTTTTGAAAACTTTTTTTTTTGAAAATTTTGAAACGTTTCGCTAACGACAAATTGATTTCAAATAACAATTAAAATAAAAGGGATTTTGGGATAGGAATTGAAACTAGCAGTTTCGATTTGAAACTAAAGAATGTAGACAAAGTGAAATTGAGATTTTCACTAAGTAGGTTTTGCTATTGGATTAGGAACATTCTTCTACCTTAGCAAATTTCGGGGACAAAATTTTTATAAGGGGGGAGGAATGTAACGACCCGGAATTTTAGGTCGCCAGATTTGAACATATAATTCATTTTAAATGTCGAATATGGATGTTAATTTGAATTTTGAAATAAAAAGATTTGGTTAAGTTAATAAAATTAGTTAAATTTCAAATATGGGAATTTAATTGAAATTTGAATAATAATAATTTAATATTGGAATTGGAATAATTGGTGATTCTGAGTGTAAATAGATATAAAAATAGATTCTAAAATTTATCTTAAGTCTATAGGGATTTAAATAATGATGTTGGACTTTTGGATGGAATCAAAAGTCGATAAACTAAGATTTGGAATTTTATATTAATTAAAGAATGGAATTTAATAATATAATAATGCAAATAATCAGATTTTGATTTAAACTGAATCAGAATGATTTCTAATGTGAAAATAAATTTTATACAAGTTATAATAGAGTTAGTAAAATTTTAAAGGTGAAATTTTAAGTGATTTCGACGATTTTGAAAATCGCTCGAATTTATCGACGAGTTAAAAGAGCCTTCCAGGACACAGTCTCGGAATTCGACGAAACCAGTTCCATTAGATCCGTAATGGTTAGTTATTATCGGATTTCAATTTTCGTAGCAATCAGAGTTGTCGTTTGACCCCAGCAGCTTAAAACGCATATAAAATACTTTAATCGATTTAATTTAAAATTGTTCGTTTATTTCTTTAACTCACGCATATGATCGAATTAGCCTCTAAAACATGTTCCATTGTGTTCGGAACGTGGGTATAACCTTAGAAATGCCTGTCCGCACGTGTCGTTTGGAGATCGTGTGAAAAGGTTGCTTTAAAGTGAATTAAATATTAATATAATTAGGTTATACGTATATATATACGCGTTTTGAGCCAAACCCTAGCCTAATTCGTGAGCCGCCGTGAAAAGCATATCTATGGCCGAAATCCTTTCATCTTCTCCTAAATTATCTCTCAATCCATGCCTCTATACGAGAAACCCCCAACATGAAGATCGAATATCACAACGTTGGCTTCACATCCGTACAGTAGGTTGGCGTGAAGATCGACGAGATGGTCAAAAATCAACCAGGAAGGCCGCCGTATCATACGCAATTTTCCAGACAAGGCCATAGCCGAACTCGACCGGATTTGAGCTGTAGGTGGAGGAGAGTGAGGGCGTTTGAATGGCGGTTGTTGACCGAGTTCGTGTTGACCGTAGTGGTCGCGATTTTAAACCCTAATTCGTGATTTTTGGTTCGGTTTCATCAGGGAACAAGCGTAAGGAAGAAGTGTTTCTTCGGCCGTGATTTCGCTAATGGAACATGTGGCCATGATCTGTTAAGGTTTAAAAAATAAAATAAAATAAAATAAGATAAATTTGTTTTAAATTTGATTCAATCTTTATAAATCTATAACTTTTACATGCTTGATCGGATTTTGACTAATTTGGTAGCGCCGGAATCACAGAGACGCGTACAACGCGGTGGATCAGTTCTGGAAACATTCCGAGCAAGTAAAAATTTAGGTTAAATCGAATGCCGTTCGATGTAATTTAAATTTAAACGCTCGTCGAAAACCCAAGGTGAGTTATTCTCACTTACATCTGGATATCAGTAATTTAAATAGCTAATATTTAAAATGTGTGATTGGTTGTTTAGTTGAATATGATAATTATTATCAAATTGAATTGATATTTATAGGTTGTGCTAATATCTGTGGATGCAGGGAAACATGTTGGAGGGATCCAACTGGATTCCTCACAAATAGAAATTAGTTTATAATCTGTGATATATCTCATTTATATTCTGTGATAAGTTATTTTAGATCCTGTTATGCTATGCTTTATTTATATACTGTGTTAGATTAAATTGAAATTAAATTGTATTGTGCTATGATTGGGTGGATACAACCTGGGCATTTAAAATAAATAAATGAATTGGGTTTAAAGGAAATAAAAGAAAATCTTAAGTAATGAATTGTAAAAGAGATTAAAATCAAGGAATGGGTTGAAAAATTTGAAGTGTTGAATTTGTGATTTCAAAGGAAAATGTGAATTGTTTAGCGAGATTTATTTTTAAAGAATGGGAAGCGTGCTTTCTCCTGCAAACTTTAGTATGTTTTTAAGAAAAGTTTTCAAATATAAATCTGCAGTTTAAATATGTTTAGAATATTTTATAAAGAAATATTATTTTAAATTGTTTTTAAGCGAAAGAAAATATTTGATTTAGTAATTATGGTATTAATTATTTTTAAAAGGTAAAGTAGTATTAAGTTCACAAAAGTAAATTATAATATAAATATTTAATTTAATAACTTTATTTTAAAAGTTAAATTTGACTTAAAGTACTTAGGAAACCTCTATATATTTTCTTAAGTATTATTTTCAATTAAATCATTTTTAGAAGCTTTATATTAAATATTTTAAACACATGTTTGAAAATGATTTTCAGGAAATAGCAATGTGTTTAAAAATAAAAGGAGCTATTTTTAAAGTATTGAAGGAATTTTACGGGATGAACGTAAAATTTAATTAGGATAAATCGTGTTGGATTGATAAAAAGAATTCTTTGGGTTATCATAAACGGAAGTGTATTTCCCTGAATGCCAAGTACGTTTAAGGATTTCTAAGTAAAAGATAAAGGTTTTAAATTTTATTTCAAAAGAATGTTTTAAGAAAATTCTTATGTAGTTTGCAAAGATTTCAAAAGTAAATATGTACTATAGTAGTTTTAGTAGTAATTAGTTAAGGGACAATTGGCATTATGTTTTAAAGGGATATTATTAATATTTATGTTTGTAAAATGGTTATATTTTAAAGGTAATTAATTAAAGTTTTATTTGAAACTTGTATAGAATTTCATAGCTTTATTTCAAAATCTATTATGACTTAACTTTATTTTAAAGATAATAGTTTATATTTTATTAAGCAGTTTTATTCAAGATATTTTTAAAGATATATATATATATATATATATATATATATTAAATTAAGTATGTAAAAAGTTTTAAATATAAATGTTTAGTGTATTTTCAAGAATAAAGTATTTAAATTATTCTAAACCTTGAATATTGGTACTTGGATGTTTTCAAGGGAAGTAACAATTTGAGAAATTTATTCCATGAAAAGAGTTGGGTTTGAAAACTGTTTCAAAAGGGGTTTGAAAACGAAAATATATCTTGCAAAGATATTTTGAGGAAATAAATAATTGGGCAATTATTTATTGTGTGATGGATGTTTATGAATGTTAATTGATAGTTAAATTCCCAACTATCAATATTGGACAAATGCGTTGATCGTTTCGAAGAGACCGGTATCGGGATTACTTTCTCAAAAACCACTACGATCCGGTTTGTACGTTTTCATGGAAAAAACGAGTTCGGAGTCGAAGATGGAGTAGTGAAGTGCAAGGGCTAGTCGCTACTAATCCTGAGGATATTTCCAAAATGGATGTAGTAGGAATAGTGCCTTCGGTTCCATTAGAACCCGGGACGGACTTGTATGGATGAATGCTTCCGGAACATCGTCAGGTGGACGATGGGCATTCTAAGTGAAATGTTCTAAAAGGTAACGCTTAGCCTCAAGCCTCATCAACCGGGAATGAAGAAAATCAAGGGTTATGCAACAAGGCTTGGTGGGCAGCACCCATTTCCGGGTAAGGTCATTCCTATCTAGATGTCCCTTTTAATTCGGCTTAGTGGTGCGGTTGCTGATCCCAACCGTGGGGTGATCTTACTCGGAATTATCCAGTAAGGGATAATCCGGGCCTTGTGTTGCATGGGATCGGGCGTGGTCCTCGGTACACTGATCTAGACCAGGTACTGTGACAGGTGGTACCCCAGTGCTTAGTCATTAGTTGGAAATCCATTGTCCCTACGAGCCTTTTATGAGTTTTGTGTGTATTACCCACTCTGTGGCTAGTAGCTGGAATTTAATGAATGTAACAATTTCGTCTATTTTATAAGTATTTGTATATAGACCTTATTATAATATCAGAGGATTTCTATAAAAAAGTGTTTTAGCTATCATAAGGTAAAAACCCGATGTGTTTATTTATGACGTGGTCTTACGAGATGCTTTTGTTTTCAAAAGGTTTTTTGAAACTTTAATAATCAATTTGGGTGCATTATTATCAGCTGGTATTCCAGACTGACTCGGGTGTTATTTCATTATAATGCTCAGGTCAGACCGAGTATTATATGTTCAGGACTGGATGCTAAGGAGCAGGAGAGGAGCAGGAGTTTGAGACGTATTATTCATACTTGTATATATCCGCTGCTGTGATTGTGTGAAATTGTCTGACTGGTAATTGTTGTTTGTTTGTGATACCCTAATGATGCAATATATAAACAAATATAGTTTTCATTTAGTGTAAAGATATGATATTATATATTATATTTTATTCCGCTGCGACTGTGAGATTCTGATATTGTTTAGTTTCTTCTCTCTTCTACCTTCTTTCTTTTTCCTCAACAATCAATCATTTTCGGCACTTGATCGTTGGCATATCATACTGTAGGGTATTTTGTGTCGATTTTCGAGGGTCGAGAAGGGCGGGTCGTTAGAAACATGCTTTAAGTTCCTCACATGCAATCAAAGTTAACAAATTTCAATCTTAAAATGTTAATTTACTCACCTTATCCTGGAACTGAGAACGCTATACAATGTTCAGAAATCTGAAAAAATGCTTGAAATTGAAGCTGATGTTGATTTTGAACTGATCTTGATTTCATATTAAGTTGAATCTTCGAACTTATACTTGCTTTTGCTCAGCTTGAATCTGAAGTTGTTTGCTTTGATTTCTTTTTATATTTTGGTTTGAGAAAAGTAAGATCAGCCAGGAGATTATATCAGCCTGATTTCTTTAAACCTTTATTTATATTTAAATTTAAAAGAGGAAGTGAAGTAAGCCACTTGTAAATACCAAGCTTACAAATGTCAATGTAAATAATTATTTTCTTACAAATGTATGAATGCAAGAATTAGATATTTACAAATGTTTAATATTTTAATTTTTTTTAAAAGTTTAATACTTTTATATATATGCATATCTTATATATATTCAAAGAAAGTATTAACCTTTATAAATTCTTATTTTAAACTTTTTCTATTATATTTTAACTTAATAAATGTCTATCTTTAGTATCTCATGAAAATTAGAAAGAAAGCAAAATGAACCTTTTTATTAAATCCTTTTTAAGATTATCATATATTTAAATAAATGTTTATCTTATGTTTCAAAAATAATAGAGTTTACACATATTTATATATATTTAATGACTTATTAGTAGATTCATCATTTTAATTCAACTATTATTATTGTTTCAAATTTACTTATATACATCCAGACATCTTCAATTATCAATTTTATCTGCTTAATCCAAATAAAATCAGTATCCCAATAGTTTACAATCCTTTAATTATCCAATTTACAGTTGTTCAAAATCCAGGTTATCACATTCCTCCCCCTTTTGAATCTTTTCGTCCACGAAAAGGAACGAAGATAGAATTTTTAGTAAAATACTATTTATTAGTTAAATTACTTTTTGAAACTATTATCTCCCTTTTATTTAAGAATTTTTAAACCACTTTTAAAATCTACATAGTATTACAAAAATAGTTTTATAAAAATATTTTTTATAACTCGATGTCTCAACCAGTCCATCCTTGTTCTCACAGAAATTCGGTCATACGTTGATCAGGCGTTGGACTGAAGATCTACGAGTACTTAGCAGACCCATTTTCAACACCCAGTGAAAATACTTGGAAAATATTTTTATTGAAGATATAGATAACATTTTTGAAAATAGAGGAAACATCTTTGGTAAGAATGCTCTGGAAATCATCACCTCCATCCATGGCCGCAGTTAACCCAATGGTTACGTTGCCATCCTTGGAAAATCCACAGTTAACTATAGGCACTCCGCGCCCCTCGATTACGCCATGGAACCCGCTACAGATCGCAGCTACATATGGGGTTACATTTCTATCACAGCAAAAACCCATAAATTATAGGCATCAGCGCCCTCGAAAATCGAAATTGGCTATCAAATAAATGAAACTTCTACACTCCACTCGACCATAGACCGCACTCTAGCGATGTTATGTTGCCTTTCTGGAAAAATCAAACGAATACCATTGACACCCACCTCCACACAATTTCCACTATGGTCCATAGTAGATCGCAACGACATCGAGTTACACTATCGTCACAGCATAACCCAAATGCCCCTGTAGGCATCAGCGCCCTCGACTTTCACTACCCAATAATCCTAAGGAACTTCAGTTTGTCCGGACTTCCTCACAGGATCCACTTTAGAGCCTCCCCCTCTTTTGGGGCTCAAGGCAGTACCAACCTATGGTACTCCTGAGAAGTTCATTTCAAGGGAGCACCTTTTTCTCCAGAGCCATTTTCAAAACACTTTATATTATACACATATAGTATCTTCCAAATCATACATCTAGTATGAATTCCATATAAATCTCCTTTTCTCAAAATCGATAATCTCAAAATCAATAATTCTCGACTAGGCTTTTCAAATTTCCAAACTTGATTTTTCTCCGAAAATCAAAAGCCTTTCCAAAATTCATATGTTCCAAAAACCTTTTTCCCCAAAATTATTCTCATAAGATCCTTTATATATATATAACATTGTAAAATCTTTGGATCATTTCATACTTGTATAAAGTTCCTTTTTATGCAATAAATACTTTCAAAAACCCTTTTTCTTCTGGCTATAAATTCAATAAGGGGAGTTTTATCATATATATAACAAAGATACATAACTTTGTTTATTCCAAATCGAATATTCGCATATGGTTTCTCACTAATTTTCTTCATAAAGCGAACCTTTAATCATAGAAATTTCCAATTTCCATTTTACTTCATCATATATTTCACAAGATATACTTTTTTTTTCAAAAACATTTTACTGTTCTTATCCACTAATTTTCAATATCAATTTCATTTAAACCCGTACGATGTACACATATCATTCGTACACTATATCAATCTGAGCGCTCACTCGATCACATAATTTCACTTCCGAATTTGTATCGTCCACCCCACTTCCTAGTGTGGACTCAAATCTGGTTTCTTGATCAGAAACCGTAGTTCTCCTTACATAACCATAACTATGATAGAGAATATCCAGAACTAATCAACAATCCGTATCCAGGTTCGCCGTCGAAAATCGAGTGAAAAATCCCAACTCGGATCGATATACTATCTCGAAATCTGTGCTCAAATTTGGATCAAATCACTATGCGAATAGAATAATATGCGTATATCTTACGCATTTATCTCCATTGATTATTAGCTAAATCAACTTATCCTTTTTATTCACATTTCCTTTAATTCTGTTCACTTATTCTCAATTGCTTCCACTTCCCATTGAGTTATCACTTCAATTATAAGCAGTTTGTACTCTGACCAACTTAAATTGAAAAATATTTTGAAAAAGTTTAAAATAGATAAGTAGTTGAAAAATAGTTATTATTTGTAAAATAGTTGTAAAATAGTAATTAGTTATAAGATAGCTATGAAATAGAAATCAGTTTATAAAACAATTGTAAACAGTTTCAAAAATAATTATAAAATAAATATAAAATTTTAAAAAGAAAGGTTGTATATAGTAAATAGCTTGGAAAAATAGGTTTATATTAGAACAATTTATTTTGAAAATAGTCCAGAGTCAAACTGTTGAATTCCCAATCTCTATTCCCATCAATTCAATTTAAATCTTCACTTTCATTTAAATTGACTCAATTCCAATTTAAACAACTTCAATTTCCATTGATATTTATTTAATCCCAATTCAAGTTGAATTAACCTCAATTTCTTTCCAAACACAAATCAAATTCCATTTGAATTTTAAACTATTCTACTTTAATCTCAATTCCAAATTATTCAAAGCAAAATTCAATTTGAACTAATTTCAAATTCAATTTCACTTTAAATCATCTCGAATTATATAAATTCGAGTTAAATTTTCAAATGTTGATTTAACTTCTTTAAATCAAATTAACCTTTACTTTTAAAGTCTTTAAATACTTAATTCTGAGTCCAAATTTCACATATTCCAATTTAAATCACCTTTACTTCTTCATGAACTTATTTCTAAGTTCAAATCATTGTTCAAACCCCTTGTTAATCACTCAATCTTTGAAATTCAATTTATCACCAAATTTCAATTTTGAAACCAATCCTTAACAAATTTGAATTCCCAAGTTCCCTTAAACACCCATAACTTAAGTTCAAAGTGATATCACTTCCTTAAGTTAAATTTTTATCTTCAAAAATTAAAATTACTTAAGTATTTTCAATTAAAATTTTTATTTCCATTTAGTTTCTATAATGGATATAAAATATCACAATCCACTTCTTAATTCATCTTAAACAAGCAAATTCATAGTTTAAAGATTATTAATAACAATAGGATGATATCATCCAATTTATTTTTAAAACATCCATCCATTTCCAATTCCCAGATCTCAAACCCATTTTGAGATCACACAAAATCCCAATTCAAATCCACCATTTAACTTCCCAAGTTAAAGCTCAATTTCATTTTGAAATTTTCAATTCAGGTTGTCTGTTCTAAACTTATTTACTTTCCCCAAAATTGAATTCACTTCAATTTAATCGAGGCAACTTTTCCAATTTGAATTCCCATTTCAAATTTTAAACTTCAGATTAATTAATCTTCCCATTTAAGTTTAAAGACTTACTTCGCTTTGGGTTTCACATCACATTCCAAGGAAAATTCAAAACTCAACCTTAGAGTTTATTTCAAATATACATATTTATTCCCTTTACACACCAAGTTACTTAAACTTTTAAACCACCTTTGGATTTAAATTCAAAAAAAAATTCCTTCAAAATTTTCCAAACATTTCTTATTTTATAAAGATCACATTCAAAATGGTCTGAATAATGTCATTTCGTTTTAACATTTTGAAAACAATTTCAAATGTTCCTAGACTTAGGATTCAAAACTTCACAATTTAAAACTCACTTCAATTTATACTTATCTGAAAGTTTTCTTCCCTAATTTTTTTTTCATTTTGCTTTATCAATGTTTACTAGAAAACAACATCCCATTATTAAACACAATAACCATTCTATTCTGGTTTGAAACCAATTCTAATTCATCTTATTTTGAAAACACTTCTACTAATTCAGGATTTTAGTTTCAGTTTGGATCCATTTCAAACTTATCTTTATTCAATTTCAATTTGGTTGTATCACTTAATTCTCATTATTTTATTTTTTTTCCAATAATCAACAACCAATTTGTTTAATATATCTAATAACTAGAAAAAATATTTCTTTATATATACAAAAATCATTTTTAAAATCATTTCATAAGAAAATAACAAGTACGCTCTCATATATGTATACACTCAACTCATTCTATGGTACCATTGACTCTATCCTTAATGAGTATACCCACTAGAGCCAAGGTTCTCGCTTAACCTTCTGCTCTTATACCAAAATGTAACGACCCCGAATTTTCGATCCCGGGAATTTCAGATAGTTAGGAAAAGAAGAAAATAGAAATAAGAAGAAGAAAACAGAAAACACCAAAAACACAGATTCTCACATTCGCAGCGGATCAAAATATAATATCAAATAATAACAATTTATACAAAGTAAAACCGTACTTGTCAAATTACACTTATACATCAGAGTTACAACATTTACACAAACACTGGAAAGATAAAAATCAACATGCCCTAGAAAATCTACAATATCACAGCGGAATACTCTCCATACGTTCCTGCCATCCAGCTCGTCTCCTGAGCTTCAGAACGTCCTCTTCTGAAAATCTGTAATACTCGGTCTGACCCGAGCATTACATCAAAGTGACACCTGGGTCAGGCTGGAAACTAGCGTGAGTAAATCCATCTAACATGAAATTCTAATGCATAAAACATTTTTAAACCCAGGGTAACTCGTGCCTTATTACGATTTCTTAGCTTGCCATTATCTACATCACATCTTACAATCATCTAAGCAATACCACCAAGTTTACATCATTTATTTCATTCTAGCCTATTTATTCCAAAATCAAAACCATAAAGAAATTTTTGCAGATTTTAAATCGAAGTGGTTTTCGGGTATTTTGCTGATACCCGACCGCGGTCTCTTCGAATCCAATATTATCTTAAATAAAGCTGTTTAAGTATAAACAATTCCGTCTATATCTAGAATTACATATTTACTTTGCAATACATTTCAGTGTATTCAAAAAAAAATACCTCATAACATCACAACCACACACTAGGGATAACCTATAACCCAAGACATTCAATATCGTTTAATTATCTATAATCAAGATTAATTGGTCACTCCATTTCTGCTTAACTAAATTAATCACTTCAATCATTTATAATCCAGCTTACTAGATCATTAATTAATTATAACCCAATTAATTAATGACCCTTAACCATTCCTTGATTACATTAAGTAATTAACCTTTAATTACTCTTATTAGTCAATTAATTACATTGATCCTTAATAAATTACTTTAATTATTATTCGATAATCATTTATATTGATTAATTGTCCTTTAATTAATCAGATTCATTAATTAACCAATCCTTAATTAATTTCCTTAATTAACTCAATCCTTTAATTAATTACACTAAGTAATTAATCTTTAATTACTTCATTAAATATTTATCATTAAATAAATCGCATTTAGTAATTACCCTTTTAATTACCTTCCTTAATGAATGTCATTAAGCAATTATCCTTTAATTATTTTCATTATTATAAATTAATTTCATTAAGTGATCAATCTTAATTAATCATCTTTAAATTGATTACTTTAATTAATTAATCACATTATAAATCAATCCTTTAAATTGATTACACAAATTACTTAATTAATTAATCTTTAATCATTAATTAATAATCTCTAATTACAAATGAAATTATCTTTGATTAATTAACTTATAATCTTTAATTAAAATCAGTTAATCCTAATCATCAATTAATTAAACAAATTAATTACTCTTCGTTACCTCATTAATTACCAAAACTTTAATTAGAAAATCAATTCCCTTATTAAATACCAAATCACATATTTGGTTTAAACATTTATCAAGCACTAAATTTATTTTTAAAAATTTAGTTTTTAAATAACCTAAAGATTATCTTACAAATTTTAGTTAACAAACCTATAATTCCTAGTCACATATTAAAGAAAACAATTGCTATATATATAAGAATTTTATTTAAGGAAAGTTTAACTAAATTTCTTTTCAAATTTCAAAACTTTGCTTTTCAAAAACTTTAAAACATGATTAACAACTTGCCTAACTCCTGCTTCGGGATCAACCCGACAAGTGCTCGAGTCCTATCTCGAGTGCCTTCATCTTTTTAAAAAAAAACTAAGCTATATATTTAAAAACTGCTAGGAAAACATACATGAACCCGAGAACCACTCCGAGTTCCACATCCTTTCCCCCGAGCTCCCTCCCGAGTCAAACTTCATTGCTTTCCACACCCAAACTCCAGTGCACAAGGAAATTGGTGCACGTGCATGCACCAGCCCACGGCGGTGCTCCGGCCTCTTTGACTTCCTCCAACATGTTAACTGTGTCATCAAAAAAACTCTTGAACCACTCAGCATCTCGCATCAAAAACAAATTCGAACTCATCAAACCCACTGGACCCAATTTTTCTGACCAAACAACGCCTCGACATGGCACTCCGACCATCAGAAACTCATCAATTTCTGGCCACAGCCCTGCCAACAACCAAGCTTTCCTTTCCCTCACGACCGATCACTTCTAGCTCACCCTCGACGACAAAGTCATCCAGTTTTCATCGTCGACCAAATTGCTGCCTAAAACCCTACCCCTTTGTCATCTAGCCACCATGACGCCCAGAATAATGTGATTCTAATTTTCTCATGTCCCTCGAATCACAAGCAATCTACAGCCAAGACCTCGATGATCAAATCTTCCCCAATCGACGAGAATCGACGTTTTTCCCAATATCATTCAACACGAGTTTTCTCTTGATTTACCCACTTAAAACCATCAAATTAATCTCAAAATTTACCATTTTTCAATACAATTTAGTTTGTATAATCCAAATATGAAATAAAAAGGATCAATTTTCCAAGTTAAATAAGATTTTCACTGCAATTCCTTCATCTAGTAAAATAGCTTGTTAATCAAGCTTTAATATAATTTTAAAAATCAAGTTCGGTTATCAGAACCAAATTTCCTTTAAAGATTGAAACTTATAGGAGATTGGAAAGTAAGAAATTGATTTTTGAAATGATTTTTGGTCTGTTGATATAAGAACGGTGACACACACACACACACACACACACACACACACACACACATATATATATATATATATAGACATTCAAACTCAATCAATCCCATATTATATACATGTAGGCAGATCTAAAGTCATGCAAACATTTTTTTTCCACCCCTCACATGCAATCAAGTTAACAAATTTCAATCTTAAAATGTTAATTTACTCACCTTATCCTGGAACTGAGAATGCTAGATAGTGTTTAGAAATCTGAAAAAAATGCTTGAAATTAAAGATGATGTTGATTTTGAACTGATCTTGATTTCATATTAAGTTGAATCTTTGAACTTATACTTGCTTTGCTCAGCTTGAATCTGAAGTTGTTTGCTTTTATTTCTTTTTAGTTTTAGTTTGAGAAAAGTAAGATTAGCGAGGAGATTGTATTAGCCCGATTTCTTTAAATCTTTTATTTATATTTATATTTAAAAGAAGAAGTAAAGTAAGACACTTGTAAATACCAAGCTTACAAATGTCAATGTAAATAATATTTTCTTACAAATGTATGAATGCAAGAATTAGATCGTTTACAAATGTTTTATATTTTAAATATTTTATATTTTTTTAAGTTTAATACTTTTATATATATACATATCTTATATATATATTCAAAGAAAGTATTAACCTTTATAAATTCTTATTTTAAACTTCTGCTATTATATTTTAACTTAATAAATGTCTATCTTTAGTATCTCATGAAAATTAGAAAGAAAGAAAAATGAACCTTTTTATTAAATTATTTTTAAGCTTATCATATATTTAAATATATGTTTATCTTATGTTTCAAAAATAATAGAGTTTACATATATTTATATATATTTAATGACTTACTATTAGATTCATCACTTTAATTCGACTATTATTACAGTTTCAAATTCACTTATATACATCCAGACATCCTTAATTATCAATTTTATATGTTTAATCCAAATAAAATCAGTATCCTAATAGTTTACAATCAGTTAATTATCCAATTTATAGTTGTTCAAAATCCGGGTTATCACAAGAAGCATTCCAAAGTTTGAAAAACATATTGATCCATGCTCCAGTGTTGGTTGTTCTGGAAGGGATCAGGATTTGGTGGTTTATATGGATTCCTATGGAACATGATTAGAAGTTGTGCTAATGCAAAGGGGTAAAGTGATTGCCTATGCTTCTAGACAGCTCAGACCGCATGAGGTCAAATATCCGACACATGATTTAGAGTTGGTTGCGGAGGTTTTTGCATTAAAGGTGTTAACGATGATTACCGAGTAGAAAGATTTGGAAGCATTAGCAGTTTGTAGAGTGCAGAGGAGATTTGAGGCTGGATCTAGCAGGGAAACTATTGTGTTATCTTGTTTAGAAGCTCGACCAGTGATGATCGAGTGGATTTCTTCTAAACCGATAGATGATCCAGTGTTAGCTAAACAGAACAGGAAGTTAAAAGATGGAAACCGAGAGCGATGATTTGAAGGATTTCAGTCTTGACCAGAATGGGAGGTTGAGAAAGAAGGGGAGATTATGCATTCCGAGTGTAGGGAACATAAGAAAAGAAGTCTTAGACGAATGCTATCATTCAAAGTTCACTATTCATTTAGGAGGTACGAAGATGTATCAGGATATGAAGAGGAGTTTCTTCTGGGATGGTATGAAGTGGGATATTGGGTTGTGTGTGAAACAATGCATGATTTTCCAATAGGTAAATGCCAAACACCAGAAACCAAGTGGGTTACTTCAGCCATTAGATATTCTGATATGCAAGTGGGATTCTATTTCCATGGACTTTATTGACAGATTACGAAGTCGAAAGGGGAAATGATAGTACATGGATCATAGTGGACAGATTGACCAAGAGTGCCCATTTCATTCCAGTTAAGTCAACAAGAACTGCACCAGTTTTGGAAAAGTTGTTTATGAAGAATGTGGTGAGACTGGAATTCCTAGTAGCATAGTTAGTGATAGAGATTCCTTATTCACTGGTGAGTTCTAGAAGAGTCTACAGGAAGTTTTAAGGACCAAGCTCAAGATGAGTACCTCTTACCATTCGCATACTGATAGACAAACGGAAAGAGTTAATAAAACCTTGAAAGATTTGTCAAGAGCTTGTATACTAGATTTCAGGGGTTTATGGGAAGACCATATGTCTTTAGTCGAGTTTTCGTATAACAACAGTTATCAGACTAGTATTGGGATGGCACCGTTTGGAGCTTTATATGGAAGGCCATGCAAATCACTCGTATGTTGGTTAGAGGTCGGCGATAGGTTAGTTCTTGGTCTAGAATTAGTCAAAGAAGCTACAGAAAATATCGAGGTCATTTGGGCTAGAATAAAGGAGGCTCGGTCTATGTAGAAAAGTTATGAAGATAAGAGACGGAAGGATATAGAATTCTCAATTAGAGATCAGATTTTCGTCAAAGTGTCACTGATGAACGGTGGAATAGATTTGGGAATTCAGGAAAGTTAGCACCGAGATTCGTTGGACCTTTTCCTATTGTTGAGAGGATGGAGAAACTTGCATATAGAGTTGAGTTACCGAGTAGTTTGGCAGGAGTCCACAATGCTTTCCTTATTTATCATCTCAAAAAGTGTGTTGGAGACCCAGAGGCTACTATTGCACCGACTGTGCTAGATGATTTAGTGGTAGAACTAGATTTGACCATAGCAAGGAAGCCTATTTGTATTGTTGAGAAGAGGCTTAGAACCAAGACGGTCAGATTAGTCAAAGTCTAGTGGAACGATGATGACATGGACTGTACTTGGGAGATAGAGAGCAGGATTTGATTTGTTACGTACCTTATTGTAATTTCGAGGACGAAATTTTTTAAGGTGGGGAGTCTGTAACACCCCAAATTTTTGGTAGCATTATTTAGGTTATTTTATTAGCTAAATTAAATAAAATAATTTGTTGATTAGGGGATTGATATTTTATTTTAACTAAGGGTAGCCGTGCCATTCAACAATGAATTAAAATAAGAGTTAAATTGAATTAGAGGAGGGGTAAAGTAGGAAAGATGCCATTCCTATATCCCTTAAACATGGCCATGTACCCCCCATACAAGTTCATTTTCATTCTATCAAAAAATTTAAATTAAGATTGCTACCATTAACAAGAGAAAGAGGAAGAAAGCTAAGGAAGAAGCTAATTCAAATCAAATCCATTCACATCTCAATCTCTATAATCTCCAAAGCTAAGGCGAATAATATTTCATCTCACTTTTGATTGTGTTTTTGGTTTTTAGATGAATGCCGAGTATTTTGCAATGATTTGTCATGTTTTTGAATGCTGGAATGATTATATTTACATGTTGATGATTTGTGTTTGTTCTTATTGATTTTATGATATGTTTTAAGGTGAAAACCCTATAAAATGATATTCAAATGCCTTGCGAATTTTTATGAAGATCATAAATATTATTTTGGAGATGGGTTTCAATTTTTAGAATTTTTTGAAATTATATGGAATTTATATGAATTTTCTAGTAAAGAAAATGTTAATTTGGGTTGATAATTATTTTGGTTAAATAATAAAAGATTTGAGTTTGAAATTTTTACATGCTGAAAACATTTAAAAGAGATTTTTTGGAATTTTTGTTGATTTTTACTAAGTGTTTTAATGGTTGTATAAAATTATTTAAGATATGAGACTTGAATGCTTATATAATTAAGAGAGGAGAATGAGCTTTTTGCAAAATAATTTAAATTTGTTAACCCTAGAAAGTCGGATGAACTTTTGAAAAATTGCAGTATTTTTTATTGGTAAAGAAAGATGCAGCCAATAACAATTAGACATGTAAGGCAGGTTAGGTGGAAAGAACTATTTGCTACAAGTTTTCACTATTTCGACACCATCGGCAACAGGTTCCGCCTCCTCATCTTCACTTCCGACACAGTCGAAAACAACGCACATGGAATTAGGAAACTGGTAAGTAGTGAATTGGGTGAAGGCGGAAGGTAGAGAGTCAAAACCAGGGGTTCTAAATGTGTTGGGGTTTTGCTTTGATTTTTAAAGGAAAATGTGCCAGCTTGCTTTCAACTAAAATGGCTTTCGACTGAGTAGCTTTCAACTAAGTCAAATGGTTTTAAAAGGAATGGTTTTGATTGGGTTGTGCTTTTTTCTAATTGATTAGTTTCGACTAATCGAAGCCTTTAGCTGCCGCTTCCTACCTTTCGATTCAGACAGTTTCAAAGGGATTGTTTTGTTTTAAAAAAAACCTAGCCACTTGTCCAAGGCTTCCGAAAGGGATGGTTTCAACACCATCACTTCTTTAGGAAATGGTTTTGAAGCAGACGCTTTTGACTTAATGTTTTTAAGACCCTTTTTCTATAAGTAAAGTAAAACCCGAATCTTTTCGAAAGAGAGTTTTAAGTGTTTCGAAACAGATGCTTTCGACTTTAATGGGTTTCTGATCCTTTTGCTCTACTTTAAGGCGAAATCCAAATGGTTTCGGCCGAGATGTTTTTTGAAGGTTTCGAAGTGGAAATTTTTGAATGGTTTCCAAAGGTTTTCATATATTTTAAATTGAACCCAAAATGCTTTTGAAAGTATTAAGTTTTGACTGTTTTGAAAGTTTTTAATGAAATGTTTTGAAAGGGGTGGTTCCCCAGGGTTTCAAAAGCGTTGAAAGGAAGGGTTTTTCCTATATTTTCGAAAGCCATTATTCTAAAGGATTTAAAGGAGGATGTCCAATGTTTTTAAGCTTTTGGTGAAAAAAAGGAAAAGTTTTCCATTGTTTTCGAAAGACTTTTAATGGTTTTGAAAGGGTCTTTTGATGGTTTCGAAGGGATTACCTTCAATGATTTTGAAAAGGTTGTTTAAAGGTTTTTAATAAAGGTTTCAAACATATTAAATAGGCAATCTAGCTTAAGTATTTTCAATTTAAAAAGGTTTTTAACTTGTTTTGAAGGATAGCCATCCTCAATAAATTCCATCAACATCATTTTGAGTAAAGTGTATATATATATCATGACAAAATAGCTTAGAGTAAAGCTAGGAAAATATTTTCCTTGTATAAGTATGATTTAAAAGGTTAAACCATTTTGAAAAGATTTTCAAGGAAAAGATGAACGGTAGTTAACCCTAAGAAAATAATTTGGATAGTTAGTCCATTTTGATTCGGACATTTAGTTTAGTTTGCAGGCATTCAGCCCATTTGTATGGACAGACAGTCCATTTGTAGCATAACGGACCTTGCTATTATATTGTGGATAGACAGTCTACTTATTACCTATTTTCTGGACAGATATTCCATTTACTAGCATAAAGAATATCACTATTTTGATATAATCAGTTTGATTAACAAGTTTGGTTGTAGGAAAGGATTTGCAAAATATATGTTTGAAATGGATATGAGTGAGGGGAAACTGGTTTCGCTAAGCACCACGGTCTCACTTAATATTAGTAAACCGAGATGTAACAGAATTATTCATACTAGGCTTCTTGAGATTTTTGTTTCTCCTTAAATCTCGAGTGATCAAAGTTAATTTAAGTAGGCTGATGATTGAGGTTTTTAGGTTTTGTCTTTTGGCGAGTAAAGCTTCTAGAGACGTGCAATGACGGATAGCTAATTAGGAGTTACTTATTGTTTTGTTCCACTGTGTATTGCGTCTTATATGACTATATTACATTAATCAACTAAGGGGGCAACATCATATGTTACGCGTGGTGTATTTTTGTAATGATTATAATTAACCTTTACCTGGGAAACGATATAGGATTATGTAACTTGGATATGCATTTGTTTTAAAATATAATCGACAAAATATTGTTTTTGGAAATCTGCGACTTTGTTCATATTCATGTGCTTTTGTTATCATGGATACCATTATCATTACCATAGTTTGTCACCAAAAGTTAATACTATAGATGACTGCAGCATCTGTAGTACATAACTTTTGGCTTCTATATATGGGATGTCACACCCTGCTTGAGTCATCGGCGGTCCATCGATGAAGTCCATCGACAGTTGTTCCCATTTCCAATTGGGAACTTCTCACGGTTGCATCCAACCACTAGGCTTCTTCTACTCTTCCTTAACCAATTGGCCGTTCGTGCATTTTGAATGAATGTTCCAATGTCTTTCTTCATCCCTTCCCAACATTAGGTCTTCTTTATATCACAGTATATCTTATTGCCGCTGGGATGTATAGTCAATCTTGAATGGTGGCACTCTCTAAGCACCTTATCCCTTAACCCATCGACATTAAGAATTTGAACAATCTCTCGTCTTTACAGAGCCAACTGTCTTTATCTAGTCTTTACTTTCTCATATCCTCAGACTCTACCCTCGCTTCAATCATAGAAATGATCTCAGCTAATATGACATCGCGCCTCTGACTAGTACCAATCCACTCAATAAGAGTAGATCAGATAGTCATGCTCGCCTATATCTCTTGCTCTAGCTTGCTTATCGGTCGAAAATCATAACCAGCAATACACTCTAACTATATCCACTCTAGGAACACAGCTCTCAAGTTGGCATGTCTGCTACTCAAGACATTGGCAACTGCATTACCTTTAACGGTGTATATGCAATATCAAAATCATAGGAGGCCAAGAACTCTAACCATCGCTGCTAAAAAAGGTTAAGATCCTTCTGCCAAAATAGGTATTTCAATGATTTATGGTCAGTGAATAGCTCGAACCTTTCTCCTATAAACTAGTGCCTCCAAATCTTCAGCGCAAACAAAATTATCTCGTAAGACATGACCACACATAAACACGGACATGTTTTTACCTTACGATGACTAAAACATTAAATATCAAATCCTCTTATATTATAATAGTGTCTATTGCACAAATAATATTAATCATAGCCGAAATTGTTACAATGATTAAATTCCAGCATATAGCCCAAAATGGGTAATACAATCAAAATGGAAGGTACGTGGTGGAGTTTGGATTTCCATACGAATGACCAGGTTAAGGGACTAACTTCCGGTAGTACATGTAAGGACCCGGTTCTTCGTCTTTCGAAAATTCAACATCGATACTCACTTTATCGACTGCCGAGCAATCGAATGACGGAAAACCGAACACTTAGGGTTTTAAGAAAAAGAAAAAGACAGAAGAAGAGATAAGAAGGTAGGAAATAGGGAGGAAATAAAATAGAAAATAGAACGAAAAGAAAACAACAGAACAACATCAGAATCTCACAATCGCAGCGGAACAACATATAATAAATAAATGAATAATCTTTAAACAAAGAACTATATCAGTTATTACATTTTATACATTACATTTCATTTCATTACATCACATCATATCATCAGAGTGTACAACAACAACAACAAACAGCGGAAAAGAAATACTATACATATAATACGCCATGCCATCCAGCTTGCCTCCAGCAATTCCTGAATATCCAGAATATCCTGATAAACCTTAACTCTTGACTGCCCGTGTGGAAATTGGTGGGCACCCAAAGTTTAGGAAGGAAAACAATAAACTCCGAGTCAGTCATGTGACTGGTGTGAGAACTCAAAACAGTTTATTTATCTTTAAAAATCAAAATAAAGGAATATTTTTAAAGTTAATTCGCAATGCTTTTAAAAAAAATGAGACTACCATAAGGCCTCCCGCACACACACACAATGCAAACGCAGAATCGGAGGAGATTTCTCCTTATGATAGTCAAAGATGCTTGATACGCATTTAAAAGAACATTTGATATTATTACTAGTGCATAGTGTAGAGAAAATTCATTTCGAAAATTAAAGATATAAATCTTAGCCAACATACGACCATTATCGTATGCCTACTATAGCTACCATGTTCAATAGCGGGTTACCGCCATATTCCATAGCAGGTTATACAACTAAAACCGTACAAGGCTCGTATTTGAAGAATGGATTTTCCAACAAATGGTCAGGCCAAGGAACTTCCCACTGCCACATGGAAATGCCTCTGGATGGACGCCCCGAGAACCACCGTTCTCTGCTAAACAAAGCCGGGAAACCCTTTTCCCAAGGGATATTACAAACCCTCAGATATACCACCCCCGGTCCTCTGGAACCTTTAAACGAGCGCTCGTCACCATCATCACACAATCATAAAGTGTTTTCAACATGAGTAAGTATCTGGGCTCCATACCATGATACTACCCTTTTCCAGAAGGAATGGTCATACCTTTGGGAAGCGATCCCTGAAAACCTTGCCGCACAATTCCTGTTTCGACCATTACCGGTTTGTGAGGCTCGACGAAGTCTCGTCCACAAAAACATACTTTATACAAAAGCTATGCTTTGGGTCAACAAATGATCATAGAAATGATCACCAAGATAGACGATCAAACAAATGATCCTATCACAAATAATCAACACAATGATCATTTCACAGCAACACTCAGCATGTCACATTACCAAATTGGGAATATATCGCTGATAACCTTCAACTACATAACCTCTAAGCTCGTACGTCTCAGAGAAGGGTGTTAAGCTAAAAGAATAAATTCTCCGCCACCAACAGAAATATATTTGAAAGAAATCGGCTTTATATCTCAATTTGTAATGTCAGACATACAATCCATACAAGTCTGTTCCGGGCTCGAACAAAACCGAAGGCACTTACAAAGAAGTCCTTGCAATTCGGATAATCTCTAATCACGTCCGGACTTCCCATCACATAGGGAGTCTCTATACCGTAGCTACTCGGTGCAAAGACAATCGACGAGTTGTCCTTTCGCTTTCAAAAAGATCCGGTCTTCAACACCGGTCTTCAAATGCAATTCATAACGACGTATCACATATTCGGAATGGGTTATACGACCCCATGGTCCTTTCCTGGTTAACCCGAATAGTGAGCGCTTATTCAAAAATAAGTGTGGCATTCAAATTCAAACAAATCACATCAAATACCCATTCAAAGGGAAATATTGATAGTCGGTTATTGAACTATCAATGGATATGCACACATCACCAGATTCCAAATAATTTTCCAAATTATTTATTTTCCAAAATATCTTTACAAGATATATTATTTTCAATACTTCAAAAATAAATCAATATTTATTTTTAAACAAATTCTCCTTTTCATTTATAAATTCCATAATGAATTTATATTTCAAAATATTTATGAATAAACGATTTCAATTATTCATTTCAATTTATCTTCAAAAACATAAATTCTCAAAACATTCACTTTATATTGGAAAACATTTCCATACTTATTAAATAAGTAATTCACGAACCTATTTATTTTCAACACTTGGAAAATATTCAATATACTTAAATCGAGATTAAGTATATATTTCATTCTTTAAGGAAATCATTCTCTTAAACATATTTATTTGGGCCAAAACGAATGTTGCGTAAAACATCGTTACGACAACCCAAAATCACTAGTATAGGGATTCGAAATTAAAATAGATATATAAATCCCAATACTATACAAAACATTTCCTTTCGAAAATCATTTACTATAACAACAGTGTTATAGTCCACCATTTCCTTCTATTTCTCGAAAACGTCTATTTCAACAATGAATGTTGAAATCTATGGTTTCGAATCTTAACATGTTTAAAAACATCATTAAATCGTTTTAATTCTATTTAAAACATCACATTCGAAACAATTTCTTTAACATATTATTCACTATTCAAAAACGTGAATATACTACGTTGACCAATTTTCATCACTTCTATTCATTTTATTTCAAAGGATTATTCACAGTAAAAAAATGTGAATATAACTCCATTAATAAGTTACAACAATTTACTTATCAAAATAAGTCGTTTGCGAATTTATAAAACAACGTTTATAAATTCCTTTATTAACCTGTTCAATTTATATCTCAATGATATACTAAAAATTCATATTATAAGTCAAATGCTTATAATACGATTATTTTACAAAATCGTTCCTTTAAACTTCATAATTATAAATCTTATAACTTATAAGATTCAATTATTTATCCAAAAGTATTCTTTAATAATTTCACAAAATTTATAAATCTTACTATTTATAAATTTCATTTATAGCTTCACCATTTATAATTTTATAAATTCCATTCACTTATGCAATCCATTTTTACTTCATTCAAACACTTATAAAAACTCGTTTTATAATTCAAATGTTTTTTATTTATAAATATCAATTTATAAATCTTTTTATATAATCAATTTATATTATTCTTTTAAAACATCTTTAATCTCCTTTATAATTTCATCATTTTGATTCATAAAATAATTAAATTTTATAAATCCTATATTTAAACTTTTCACAATAAATTCAAAAATTCCGATTTAACTATTTTATAAAATCATTAGCCTCATATTTTCAAGAATCAACCTTTAACTATATTTCTCAAAAATCATAATTTTTATAACATTAAAAATTATACGTTTATTTATTTAAAATGGATCAATTCCAAACATATAGTATATTTTCAAAAATCGCTTTAAAAATCATTTTAAAATTCCAAAGTTTGGTCCAATGATGCTACATACCAAATAGTCAATTACGACAACAACGATATCATATATCGATATGATAATCCATCAAATATCAAAATATCTGAAATCAAATAAAAACTGTTGAGGAATCCAGTTGGATCCCTCCAACCTGTTTTCCTGCATCCACAAACATTAGCACAATACCAATTTCGCTCCAGTACGGAATTATCGCGGTATATGGGATTTTTAAAATATTATCCGCTTAATAGACGGCGCAATAGGGTCTCATCCGCTAAACAAATGCGGGAAATCAATAACTCCAATATATACATATGCCAATATATATATATTGCTATTATATATAATACCAATTTCACTGTTTATGAAATATTCGCGGTATATGTTTTTAATAAATAACATCCGCTTACTAACGGCGCATAATGTCTATTTTAACAATCAATAGATAACAATCATCATTCAAACATGCATTCAAATATTTTAAATCTAACTATTTAAAATAAAAATCGAAACTGATTCGATTGAGTGAGAAGTTCTCACCTTGATTTCAATTTCGTTTTAGCGATTTATTTCGAATAAAATTAAACGGACGTTTAATTTTACCCGAAATTCTCACTAACTCCAAACGACTCCAATGCAATTCCATCGCGTAGTGCTCGTCCATACGATTCCAACGCATCTGGTTTCGCGCGTTTTCGACCTCGTATGAAAAAGATATGATTTTATGAAGTTTAACGAATTTTATATAAACAATTCACAACATTAACTTTATTATTTTCAAACCCACTTCATCACAGCCGTATGATCCATCATCATGCCATCATAGCCGCACATCCTATTTCTTCCATCTCTTCGTTCATGCGCAGGTAATTGCCGCACATAGAACCCATCCCTTTGATCACTAGGGTTTTATTTTTCGGCCATCACGACGCACGATAATTCGATCAGGAACTTCCATCGCATAGCCCACCACGAGAGATTCATTCGGTCCCCAACCTGTTGAACTCGGCCACCATCTTGGCACGCAAAACGAGGCCGACCTGATGGTGAACGTGGCCATGTAGCCCCCACCTCGTCGCTCCAAACACGATCATCACCGTATAGATTGAAAGCTCTCTTCGCGCTCTCCAACTTTACCGTTGAACACTTTGGCTAATTATCGACGGATTGGAAGTAATTGAGGAGGAAAGGAGAGTGATTTTCGGCCTTCCATTTGTAACTGGCGGCTAGGGTTTTAGTTTGTTTATTATTATTATTTTTTTAATTTATGAAGGGAGGGTGTCTATTTATAGAGAATCGAACGACACTATTCATTCCGGAAATTCCGAACTCCGATTTACGCGCCGTAACCAGCGTTTCTAGGATTTATCCCGCGTTCCGGACACAATGGAACAGGTTTCGGAAGCTAATTCGGTCATCTGTGCGAGTTATGGCAATAAACGTTCAATTTAAATTAAACCGATTTAAACGATTTTCTAGGCGTTTTAATTTGTACCGGACAAACGGTAAATCCAATCGACACGAAATTTGAAACCTTACAACACATTACGGATCCGATGAAACTGGTTTCGTCGAAATCCGAGACTTTTTGAAAAATGGCTATTTTAACTCGCCAAATTAATATTAAAAACAATTCGATGCGTTTCGAGCTGCCACGATCAAACGATAACTCCGATTGACACGAAAATTGAAATTCGGTAATAACTAACTATTACGGATCCAATGGAACTAGTTTCGTCCAATTCTGAGACTGTTCAAAAATTGACTATTTTCACTAGTCGATTTAATATTAAAATATTCAATTTTCACAAATGAACTCTTAATTCGATTTTAAAAGTTCTAAAATATCATTCTATCTTCAATATGATAAAATAAAATTTTACAAATCATTTTTAATCATATTTAACCCTATTTTCAATTATTCCCATAATTTAACGTATTAAATTATCGATTTAATTATTCAATTAAATCCAATTATTCGAAATAAAATTTATTCGACTTATAATTTCACTTATTTATATTTAAAATTAATTAAATATTCAAATTTTAATTAATTAAAATTCTTGGTTGTTACAATCTTCCCCCCTTAAAAGAATTTCGTCCTCGAAATTATCAAGTAAGAAAAGTTACAGAATTTATTAACTTTCCCAAAATCCATAGTTAAATTTCTTACAAAACTTTACTAAGTTTTCAAATCATACTTAGTTATCTTTTCATTAACAACTACTATTGTTTAACTTTCAATTCCAAAATCAAAGTTATAGTTTTCAAAATTTTCCCAATATTCCCAAATTTTTTTCTAACGCCTTAAATTTCCGAAAAAATTCGCCATATTCTCCTTTGCGCGGCTCGATCCGAAAAAAAAATGACAGTATATATATCACAAATATACATCTCATCAAGTAATGAGGCATCCCGCAGGGAAAAAGTGTAAAAGTACGATATGTAATCCGAGATATGTACCTTATATTTTATTAGCGAGCATATACGGCTAATATAGCGCGAAAGCGAGCTCCAAATGCGAAGCAAACGCGATCCGCACCTACTAATCACTCAACAAACAACATGAGAACATGTATATAGACAATAGTATCAATATACAACATATAGCAACATAATAACTATATATGTCAACATATCAAATGTAGTAAAAGCAACAAATGCAAACATCAACCAACTATCATCCATAACCAATAAATATTCATTCATATTCTCATTAATATTCAATGAAGTGGGTTTTCAATTTAATCACATTTGATTCATTAACAGTGGATGTTCTTACTAACGTTCATTCTCAATTAGTTTATATTAACTAATTCATATTCAAGTTGGTTCACTTCCAATTCAAATTCAATTCTATTTAAGCTTCACTTAACTTCAAATTGGATTTCACTTAATTTAACTTTCAATTTCATTAACTTAATGAATTATATACAATCAACTAACAATCATATAACAACCAAAGTATATTCTTTCCAACCAAATTACTTTGCTTTCAATTGGTTTAATTAAATTGATTTTCATTCAACTATTCAACTTCCAATAACATTAGATTTTAATGAATTACACTTACATTCATTATTTCATATCAACTTAATTCACATTCATTTGATTAACATTTAATCCATTAATTCAATTCAATTACAAAAGTTGAATTTCATTTACATAACTCAAGTTCACATTTATCACTTCACTTTATTATTTTACTTTGATACTAATATCAACTTCATTCAACATCTATCAAGTTAAATTTCCTTTTAAACATTATTTGTTTTTACTTAACTTAAATTCATTTTTACTTACAACTCACATTCATAAATATATTCATATAGTTTCACTTCTTATATATATATATATATAAGTTTATTTCACAATTGCAAATCACTTTAATTATAATTCAATTCTTATAATTCTTTTTACTTATACAATTATTCTTCAATTTAGATTATTCAAACAACTTATTCAACAACCAAACAATCAAATTATATACACTTTAATAATTCTGAAAAATTATTCCTTTATATATAAAATATAATCAAGGTAAAATTATTTCATTTACCCAATTTAAAAACAATACTGTGTCGAATTGTTCTATTCAAGTGTTTAGAGATCCCTATCAACAACGTTAATTACTCGTATTAATCAGAATCTATATACCACTCAACAAACCAATCATCACAATATAAAACAATGTTTATATTCACTAACAAATATGCTCTCATAGCTATTATTACACTCAACTCATTCTAGAGTACCACATACTCTATCTCTAATGAGTAATACTCAACAGAACCATGTTTGTCGCTTAACCATAAGCTCTGATACCAACTGTAAGGACCCGGTTCTTCGTCTTTCGAAAATTCAACATCGATACTCACTTTTTCGACTGCCGAGCAATCGAACGACGGAAAACCGAACACTTAGGGTTTTAAGAAAAAGAAAAGGACAGAAGAAGAGATAAGAAGGTAGGAAATAGGGAGCAAAGAAAATAGAAAATAGAACGGAAAGAAAACAACAGAACAACATCAGAATCTCACAATCGCAGCGGAACAACATATAATAAATAAATGAATAATCTTTAAACAAAGAACTATATCAGTTATTACATTTTATACATTACATTTCATTTCATTACATCACATCATATCATCAGAGTGTACAACAACAACAACAAACAGCGGAAAAGAAATACTATACATATAATACGCCATGCCATCCAGCTTGCCTCCAGCAATTCCTGAATATCCAGAATATCCTGATAAACCTTAACTCTTGACTGCCCGTGTGGAAATTGGTGGGCACCCTGAGTTTAGGAAGGAAAACAATAAACTCCGAGTCAGTCATGTGACTGGTGTGAGAACTCAAAACAGTTTATTTATCTTTAAAAATCAAAATAAAGGAATATTTTTAAAGTTAATTCGCAATGCTTTTAAAAAAAAATAAGACTACCATAAGGCCTCCCGCACACACACACAATGCAAACGCAGAATCGGAGGAGATTTCTCCTTATGATAGTCAAAGATGCTTGATACGCATTTAAAAGAACATTTGATATTATTTCTAGTGCATAGTGTAGAGAAAATTCATTTCGAAAATTAAAGATATAAATCTTAGCCAACATACGACCATTATCGTATGCCTACTATAGCTACCATGTTCAATAGCCGGTTACCGCCATATTCCATAGCAGGTTATACAACTAAAACCGTACAAGGCTCGTATTTGAAGAATGGATTTTCCAACAAATGGTCAGGCCAAGGAACTTCCCATTGCCACATGGAAACGCCTCTGGATGGACGCCCCGAGAACCACCGTTCTCTGCTAAACAAAGCCGGGAACCACTTTTCCCAAGGGATATTACAAACCCTCAGATATACCACCCCCGGTCCTTTGGAACCTTTAAACGAGCGCTCGTCACCATCATCACACAATCATAAAGTGTTTTCAACATGAGTAAGTATCTGGGCTCCATACCATGATACTACCCTTTTCCAGAAGGAATGGTCATACCCTAGGGAAGCGATCCCTGAAAACCTTGCCGCACAATTCCTGTTTCGACCATTACCGGTTTGTGAGGCTCGACGAAGTCTCGTCCACAACAACATACTTTATACAAAAGCCATGCTTTGGGTCAACAAATGATCATAGAAATGATCACCAAGATAGACGATCAAACAAATGATCCTATCACAAATAATCAACACAATGATCATTTCACAGCAACACTCAGCATGTCACATTACCAAATTGGGAATATATCGCTGATAACCTTCAACTACATAACCTCTAAGCTCGTACGTCTCAGAGAAGGGTGTTAAGCTAAAAGAATAAATTCTCCGCCACCAACAGAAATATATTTGAAAGAAATCGGCTTTATATCTCAATTTGTAATGTCAGACATACAATCCATACAAGTCTGTTCCGGGCTCGAACAAAACCGAAGGCACTTACAAAGAAATCCTTGCAATTCGGATAATCTCTAATCACGTCCGGACTTCCCATCACATAGGGAGTCTCTATACCGTAGCTACTCGGTGCAAAGACAATCGACGAGTTGTCCTTTCGCTTTCAAAAAGATCCGGTCTTCAACACCGGTCTTCAAATGCAATTCATAACGACGTATCACATATTCGGAATGGGTTATACGACCCCATGGTCCTTTCCTGGTTAACCCGAATAGTGAGCGCTTATTCAAAAATAAGTGTGGCATTCAAATTCAAACAAATCACATCAAATACCCATTCAAAGGGAAATATTGATAGTCGGTTATTGAACTATCAATGGATATGCACACATCACCAGATTCCAAATAATTTTCCAAATTATTTATTTTCCAAAATATCTTTACAAGATATATTATTTTCAATACTTCAAAAATAAATCAATATTTATTTTCAAACAAATTCTCCTTTTCATTTATAAATTCCATAATGAATTTATATTTCAAAATATTTATGAATAAACGATTTCAATTATTCATTTCAATTTATCTTCAAAAACATAAATTCTCAAAACATTCACTTTATATTGGAAAACATTTCCATACTTATTAAATAAGTAATTCACGAACCTATTTATTTTCAACACTTGGAAAATATTCAATATACTTAAATCGAGATTAAGTATATATTTCACTCTTTAAGGAAATCATTCTCTTAAACATATTTATTTGGGCCAAAACGAATGTTGCGTAAAACATCGTTACGACAACCCAAAATCACTAGTATAGGGATTCGAAATTAAAATAGATATATAAATCCCAATACTATACAAAACATTTCCTTTCGGAAATCATTTACTATAACAACAGTGTTATAGTCCACCATTTCCTTCTATTTCTCGAAAACGTCTTTATCAACAATGAATGTTGAAATCTATGGTTTCGAATCTTAACATGTTTAAAAACATCATTAAATCGTTTTAATTCTATTTAAAACATCACATTCGAAACAATTTCTTTAACATATTATTCACTATTCAAAAACGTGAATATACTACGTTGACCAATTTTCATCACTTCTATTCATTTTATTTCAAAGGATTATTCACAGTAAAAAAATGTGAATATAACTCCATTAATAAGTTACAACAATTTACTTATCAAAATAAGTCGTTTGCGAATTTATAAAACAACGTTTATAAATTCCTTTATTAACCTGTTCAATTTATATCTCAATGATATACTAAAAATTCATATTATAAGTCAAATGCTTATAATACGATTATTTTACAAAATCGTTCCTTTAAACTTCATAATTATAAATCTTATAACTTATAAGATTCAATTATTTATCCAAAAGTATTCTTTAATAATTTCACAAAATTTATAAATCTTACTATTTATAAATTTCATTTATAGCTTCACCATTTATAATTTTATAAATTCCATTCACTTATGCAATCCATTTTTACTTCATTCAAACACTTATAAAAACTCGTTTTATTATTCAAATGTTTTTTATTTATAAATATCAATTTATAAATCTTTTTATATAATCAATTTATATTATTCTTTTAAAACATCTTTAATCTCCTTTATAATTTCATCATTTTGATTCATAAAATAATTAAATTTTATAAATCCTATATTTAAACTTTTCACAATAAATTCAAAAATTCCGATTTAACTATTTTATAAAATCATTAGCCTCATATTTTCAAGAATCAACCTTTAACTATATTTCTCAAAAATCATAATTTTTATAACATTAAAAATTATACGTTTATTTATTTAAAATGGATCAATTCCAAACATATAGTATATTTTCAAAAATCGCTTTAAAAATCATTTTAAAGTTCCAAAGTTTGGTCCAATGATGCTACATACCAAATAGTCAATTACGACAACAACGATATCATATATCGATATGATAATCCATCAAATATCAAAATATCTGAAATCAAATAAAAACTGTTGAGGAATCCAGTTGGATCCCTCCAACCTGTTTTCCTGCATCCACAAACATTAGCACAATACCAATTTCGCTCCAGTACGGAATTATCGCGGTATATGGGATTTTTAAAATATTATCCGCTTAATAGACGGCGCAATAGGGTCTCATCCGCTAAACAAATGCGGGATATCAATAACTCCAATATATACATATGCCAATATATACATATTGCTATTATATATAATACCAATTTCACTGTTTATGAAATATTCGCGGTATATGTTTTTAATAAATAACATCCGCTTACTAACGGCACATAATGTCTATTTTAACAATCAATAGATAACAATCATCATTCAAACATGCATTCAAATATTTTAAATCTAACTATTTAAAATAAAAATCGAAACTGATTCGATTGAGTGAGAAGTTCTCACCTTGATTTCAATTTCGTTTTAGCGATTTATTTCGAATAAAATTAAACGGACGTTTAATTTTACCCGAAATTCTCACTAACTCCAAACGACTCCAATCTAATTCCATCGCGTAGTGCTCGTCCATACGATTCCAACGCATCTGGTTTCGCGCGTTTTCGACCTCGTATGAAAAAGATATGATTTTATGAAGTTTAACGAATTTTATATAAACAATTCACAACATTAACTTTATTATTTTCAAACCCACTTCATCACAGCCGTATGATCCATCATCATGCCATCATAGCCGCACATCCTATTTCTTCCATCTCTTCGTTCATGCGCAGGTAATTGGCGCACATAGAACCCATCCCTTTGATCACTAGGGTTTTATTTTTCGGCCATCACGACGCACGATAATTCGATCAGGAACTTCCATCGCGTAGCCCACCACGAGAGCTTCATTCGGTCCCCAACCTATTGAACTCGGCCACCATCTTGGCACGCAAAACGAGGCCGACCTGATGGTGAACGTGGCCATGTAGCCCCCACCTCGTCGCTCCAAACACGATCATCACTGTATAGATTGAAAGCTCTCTTCGCGCTCTCCAACTTTGCTGTTGAACACTTTGGCTAATTATCGACGGATTGGAAGTAATTGAGGAGGAAAGGAGAGTGATTTTCGGCCTTCCATTTGTAACTGGCGGCTAGGGTTTTAGTTTGTTTATTATTATTATTTTTTAATTTATGAAGGGAGGGTGTCTATTTATAGAGAATCGAACGACACTATTCATTCCGGAAATTCCGAACTCCGATTTACGCGCCGTAACCAGCGTTTCTAGGATTTATCCCGCGTTCCGGACACAATGGAACAGGTTTCGGAAGCTAATTCGGTCATCTGTGCGAGTTATGGCAATAAACGTTCAATTTAAATTAAACCGATTTAAACGATTTTCTAGGCGTTTTAATTTGTACAGGACAAACGGTAAATCCAATCGACACGAAATTTGAAACCTTACAATAATATCACATTACGGATCCGATGAAACTGGTTTCGTCGAAATCCGAGACTTTTTGAAAAATGGCTATTTTAACTCGCCAAATTAATATTAAAATCAATTCGATGCGTTTCGAGCTGCCACGATCAAACGATAACTCCGATTGATACGAAAATTGAAATCCGGTAATAACTAACTATTACGGATCCAATGGAACTAGTTTCGTCCAATTCTGAGACTGTTCAAAAATTGACTATTTTCACTAGTCGATTTAATATTAAAATATTCAATTTTCACAAATTAACTCTTAATTCGATTTTAAAAGTTCTAAAATATCATTCTAACTTCAATATGATAAAATAAAATTTTACAAATCATTTTTAATCATATTTAAACATATTTTCAATTATTCCCATAATTTAACGTATTAAATTATCGATTTAATTATTCAATTAAATCCAATTATTAGAAATAAAATTTATTCGACTTATAATTTCACTTATTTATATTTAAAATTAATTAAATATTCAAATTTTAATTAATTAAAATTCTGGGTTGTTACAGTACATCTCTAGAGGAATGCACCGAGGAACATCACAAAGGAACCTCTACCAACACAACATCGGCCTATCTCTATAACCAGATAGTACCGAATATATCATCCTCTGGTCCATATCCATCTTTCCTGAGGGCCCTCATAGTATACAAACCATATTAATTTACATCCCGAACATCATAGTGGGAAGAAATATGTCTAGAAGATGATGATCATATCCTAATGAGAGCGACCCACTTAGCCTTGCCGCATCTAACCCTGGTTCGGTCATTTACGATTGATGTGGCCTAAGGTAATGATTACCTTTCACATATCACATATCACATCACTTAGAATGCCACACGGCCATTTTCGTTGACTACTAATTGCCTTCCACAAAAATACAACCCTTGAGCTCGTATCTCTCAAGGATGATGTTAAGCTAAGAGAATTGCCTTCTTCGCCACCATTGATGTACATTTGTAAAAACCAATGTATGTAATTTAGAAAAGCAATGTCAAACAAACATCCATACAGGTTGTCCAGGGAATAGGACAAACCAAAGGTACTTTCCTACCACATCCTATTGAGATATCCCTAGGATTAGTAGCGAATAGTTCTTGCATTGGATATTTCATAGCGAAGAGACTACTGCTACTGGATGTATATTGAGATTTTAAACCCAAACGACCAACAAACAGTCCTCTTCTATGAAAAATCCTGAATATCAATATCATCACAACCAACCTTCACAATAATCGCGTAAATGTTGATCTGAAGTGGTTTTCGGATAAACCGATCCCGGTCTCTTTGCACCAACAACGCAAAAGCGTTTCCCAACCTCACACAGAAACTAAGTGTCAATAGACGTATCACGTCTCCAACTTCTAACTTGTTATCCTTCGACTAAGAAGAAAGCTCGATAGATTGGAGTAATACTCTGCAATACACGAATCAACATCCTCAACCCAAACGATAATCAAGCCTACACAGATGACTACGTACTAAATGTATGACTAATTAGTTCCCACATCAAGTTGAGGTAATAAAAATGGAAAAATTTGACAGTTGGTGATTTAACTATCAAAGCAAGCAAACAAATATTTAGCATCGTAAGCAATCACTAGGCCCTTTTAATTAGTCTTTTATTAATTAAATCATTTGCCAAATATTCAGTTTAAATTCTCTTTAAAAAGATATATTCTCAAAACCATTCCAATATTCTATATTGGAAAAACATTTTTCTATACTTATTTAATAATAAGTAATCCACAAATCTACTTACTTTCAACACTTAGAAAATATTTCATGTACTTAAATCATGATTAAGTATATATTTTATTCTTTATGGAAAACATTCTCTTAAACATACTTATTTGGGTCAAAACGAACATTACGTAAAAATCGTTATAACAACCCAAAATCATGAGTGTAGGGATTCGAAAATTAGATAGATATATAAATCCCATATACTATACAAAACATCTCCTTTCGAAAATCATTTACTATAACAACAATGTTATAGTCCATCATTTCCTTACTTCTCTAAAATGTCTATTTCAACAATGAATGTTGAAATCTATGTATTCGATGCTCACACATTTATAAAACATCTTCAAATCATTTAACTCCACTTAAAAGATTACTTTTCAAAACATTCATTTAATTTTAAAATATTATTCGCTATCCAGAATCGTGAATACAATGCTCTTACCAAATTCATTAATATTGCACATTTAATTTAATGGATAATTCACTATATAAAATGGTGAATACAATTCCATTACCAAATTCAATGTTTCTACACATTTCTTTGAAGGATTATCCACTGTCCAAAATCGTGGATGAAATTCCTCTAATAAACTTCCATATTTAACTTATCAAGTTAAATTGATTTCGGATTTATAAAACAGTGTTTATAAATTCCATTTATATTTATAAAAAGTTCAATTTATAAAATTCCTTTATTTACCACTTCTATTTATCTCTCATTTACATTTCAAAATCCAAATTATAAATTAATTACTTATAAATCTCTTTATCTACAGATTCATTCCTTTTATAACTTCAGCAATTTTATAAATCTTATTCACTTAAAAGATTCAATACTTCATTTCAACATTTACAAAACTTCATAATAATTCCATCATTTTGATTTATAAAAATTCAATTTTATAAATCATATCTACAAACCATTTATAATAATTTCAAAAATCTCAATTTAAACTATTTACAAAATAGTTAACTCAATATTTCAAAAATCACATTTTGATTCCAAAAATCACATTTTGATTCAAAAAATCATAATTTTTATAATGTAAAAATTATAACTTTCATTATTTAAAATAAATTCGTTCCTTAGAAATTCAAAATTTAGTAGACCATCTATTTTCAAAATCACTTAGAAATCCCTTTTAATTTGGAAACCGTCACTTTAATATTTTTAAATTACCAAAAATAGGCCCAATGCTACAACATCACCAAATACATCAATCACGACATCCAAATCATCATATATCACATGATAATAGCATATATAAAAATATCTATAAATAATTCTACACTGGTGAGGAATCATGTTGGATCGCTCCAACCTATTACCTGCAACAAATATACATATTAGAAAATATGTACAATGTCCGCTTCGAGGCAGACGCTTGTACAAAAGGTCATCCGCTCATATATGGGATCGTATAGGGCCTCATCTTCTCCAATAGGCAGGAATATATCCAAATACCAATTAATATATGTACAATATATCATATATCATTCAAACAACCATCAATCATCGTAATTAAAATTTATTCTCACTTATATAAAAATATCTGTGAGCTAGAAAGAGTGGATTGTACTCACTTTGGTTCCAACAGCAGTTGCAGTGGTTTATTCCGAATAAAATTAAACAAGCATTTAATTTTATCCATAATTTACGTTAGCTCCAATCAACTCCAAACCAACTCTAAATTGTAGTGCTCAACAATACAGACCCAACGCAACTTATTTCATCAAAAATGGACCTCGTATGAAGAAGTTATAACATTTTAAACATCACACAATTTAAATATATAATTAATTTACAATTTTATTTTATTTTTAAACCTCAAATTATCACAACCGCTTGATTTCAAAAACCAAAATCTGGTCGTGAGTACCTTCTTCCCCCAGGCTTTCACGTATGCGCGTTTCCTTTTTTTCGTACAACGTTGCATGCCACCACGAGGAGCCACCACCAACGCCACTCGCTCGCACCAACCCTCCACCATGCTCACCTCTAGCCGTGCATAGCCACTCGCATGCGCCAATGTGCCAAAATTCCCACCGAAGAACCCAAACTGCTGCCGAACACAAGCAAATCACATACACCATAGTGCTTCGATCGATGGACTATATCGGCTATTGATTTGGGAAGAGGAGGTGGCAGCTGTTGGCCTAGGGTGAGGGTTTTGACTAATTGAACGATAAAGATCCTATATTTATAAGCAATATAAATTTACTATTCATCCAAAAAAATTCCGAACTCCAATCGAAGCATGCTGCCTGGCATTTAAAATGTTTTACCCTTATTTTAAACACAATGGAATATATATCGGGAGCCAATTCGATCGTATTTGAAAGATAGGTTTTCAAATCGAATTATTTAACTTGAAAATTAACTTAAACAAATTTCAACGCATTTCAGCTTGCAACGACTAAACCATAAATCCAACTGACAGGAAATTTGAAATCCTACAATAATATAACATTACGGATCCAATGGAACTTGTTTCGATGGAATCCGAGATTATGTCAAAAATGACTATTTTTACACGTTAATTAAATATTAAAATATTTAATTTTTGTAATCTAACTTTTTAAATCAATTTCAAAAGTTTATTAACATCATTCTAATTCAAATAGAATTCAATTCAACTTTGTAAATCATTTTTATTTACATTAAATTCAAATTTCAATTATTTCCACAATTTCAAATATTAAATCAACAATTTAATTATCCAATTCAATCCTTTTATTCGAAATGTAAGCTATTCAACTTACAAAATTAACTTTTGAATATTTAAAATCAATTAAATATTTGAATTTCAAATGACTGAAATTCTGGGTCGTTACATTCCCCTTACTTAGAAGAATTTCCTTCTCGAAATTACCAATTAAGAAAAAAACCACAAAATCCATTAATTTTCAAAACAATTCGTTCAAATTAAATTTACCAAATCCATTTAAACCTTTTGAATTTCCCAAATCCATTAGTTAATCTTCTTATAAAAACTTTTCTTAGTTTTCAAATCCATTTATTGCTATCTTTTCAAAACCAACTAATATCATTTAACTTTCAACTCAAAATCAAAATTTTAGTTATCAATTTTTTTTCCAATTTTCTCAAAAATTTCCTAATTCCTTAAATTTTCAAAAAATTTCACCATAGCCTCCTTTGCATAGTTCGATCGTAGTAGGATCACTATATATATATATATATATATATATATATATATATATATATATATCTCACAAGTACACGTCTCATGTTCAAGGATGAGGCATCCCGTTGGAAAAAGTAATATAAAAGTACGATATATAATCCGAGATATGTACCTTATATATTATTAGCGAGCATATATGGCTAATATAGCGTGAAAGCTAGCTCTAGATGCGAAGCATACACCATCCGCACCTACTAAATACTCAACGAACAAATAAGAAACATGTATATATGAAAGTAATATCAATATACAACATATACCTATACAACAACTATGTATGCTAATATAGTAATGCAATTAAAAGCAACAAATCCAACCATCAAACAACTATCATCCAATTAACATCCAACAAATCAAAATCTATCTAGTAAATCCATACCAAATCAATATTCGTTCATTTCTCATTAATATTTATTGAATTGATTTTCAATTTATTCACATTTGATTCCTTTACATTGGGTTTTACTAATATTTATTTATTCAGATTCAATTAATTTACATTCACTAATTCATATTCAAGTTTGTTCACTTCCCAAATCAAATCAAATTCTATTCTATTTAGATTCACTTATTTTCAATTTGAGTTCAGTTATTTAGCTTTCAATTTGATTAATTCAACTTCATTAATGTTTAATGAATCTCTATACAACTAACTAACATCCCTCTAAAAACTAATGTATATCCAACATAACCAAATTTATTTAATTTGCAATCATTCATATTTACTTTGTTTACCTCCAATTTGGTTTAATATTCAGTTAGCTTTAAATGAATTAACACTTACATCCATTATTCTATATCAATTTGGTTTAACACATTTAATTTTAATTGATTCAATATCTAATTGACTTTCATTCAAATATTCAATTGCTAATTCATTATACAACTAAAGCTGAATTTCCTTATATAACTCAAATTCATATTCATTTAATGCCTTTATTTCATTTATTCACTTATTTAATACATTTTGATATCAAATTTGACTCCATTCAACATCACTTAAGTTATGTTTCATTTCATTCTCACTAACATTCTTTTTTTCATAATACAACTTAAGTTCACTTTTAATTTAATTCAAATTCTATTTTATTTAACTCATTTCATTAGCTTATTTCTTTTTCTTTACTTGAGTTATATTTCATTCTATTTGACTTAACTTAAATTTCATCTCTAAAGGCATTTTATTTAACTTTTTCTTAAGTCAAATTTCACATCACTATTCAAACTCAGATTTTGTTTTGCTTAACAAAATTGTTTAACCATTTTAATATTTGGCTTTACTTACATTTTCTCACTTTACAAGTTATGTAACTTATTTATTTAAACTTTCGAATTCTTATTATATAATCACTTAACACTTAAGTTTAATTCCCATTTCCATAATTTCTTCAATCTAGTTCAAATCTAATTCCATTTATTTAACCTTCCTTTATTTAAATTTCAAATCATATAATTTATTATACTAACTCAAATTTATTCAACTCTACTAAAGTTAATTTTTTTAATTTCATATTATAAGTCCAAAACTCATTTTACTTATATTTATCAGTTTCAACTTGGATATTAAATTCAAATTTGTTTATCACAACAAAACTTAGCTTTTCAATTTACTATGGTAGCAAATCCATCACATAGAAACTTGAAAATAATGCTGATGATGCCGTAGTCATCATCCTTATTATTTTATAACAACATTAGTGAATTCAGTGCTTTATATTCTTTTAAAAATCACTTTTATTATTTATAAATATTTTTTACTTGTATAATTTCACTATTTTACTTCATTTATATAAGATTCATTCCAAATTTATTTATCTTATTTAGATTTATAACAATATAATCTCTTAAACGTTTGAAAAATAACTTCCAAAATCAATGGGATTCAAAATTTCAAATTCTTAGTTTAAATTCATTTTTATTTATAACTCATATTTTTAAATATACTCATGTAGTTTCATTTCTTATATATAAGATTATTTCATAATTGTAAATCATTTAATTATAATTCCATACTTTATAATTCATTTGCTTGAATAATTTGTCCTTTTACAACTGTTGTTTTTTTTAGATTATTCAAACAGCTTTTATTAACTTGTATATATTTACATTATCAAAAAACCAAACAATTTATTAGGTACACTATGATAATTTCAGAAAAATTGTTTCCTTTATATATAAGATATAATCAAGGTAAAATTATTTCATTTACCCAGTTTAAAAATAATATAATGTTGACTTCCTTGTTTAAGTGTTTAGAAATGCCTATCGATACATGGCGTCCCATATATCGACCAGAATTTACAAATAACTCAACGGACAAGTAAACACAATATAAAATATTTTATAATCACTAACAAATACGCGTTCATATATACAATACACTCAAAACAATCTAGGATGCTATTGTCCCTGTCCATACCGAGCACACATCAAAGCCTAGGAACATACAAAATTAAAGCTTTGACATCAAATGTGACGACCCGCAAATCCATACCCATTGAATCGATAATAAACCACACATGTCCGACCCAAAAAGCACAGACTGATGAAAAGTCAGGGGAAAGAAAAGAAGAGAGAAGAAGAAAATTGAAGAAAGAGAGAAGAGAGAACCAAAACAGAACAATACAGAATCTCGCATCATAGCAGAAAACGTATAATATCATATCAAAGATCTTTACAAAACAGAAACTGTATATCCATACATCAATCAGAGTTCAACAATCAATCACCAATCATCATCCTGGACAGTTATAATAACCCGTCCTCACAATTACCGATAGTATACAACAACTAAGCAGCGGATAATAAATAGATACATGTATACGAAAAAGAAGATCTCCAGCTCTCCTGCTGAAGCTCCAAAAGCACCAAATCTGAACCTGTAAATATACTCGGTCTGACCCGAGCATTGAAAGGTAAGAACATCTAGACCAGTCTGGTAAACCAGCGTGGGAAACACACTCAACTGAATTTATTAAATTACCAAAGTTTTCCTTTCAAAACCAAAGTATCTCGTAAGACACGCCCACACATAAACATGGACATGTTTTTGCCTTATGATAACCAAAACATTTCATATTAAATCCTCTTATATTATAATAGTGTCTATTGCACAAATGATATTAATCATAGCTGAAATAGTTATATTGATTAAATTCCAGCATATCCCAAAATGGGTAGTACAATCAAAAGGCAGGTATGTAGTGGAGTTTGGATTTCCATACAAATGACCATGTGAAGGTACTACCTTCCGGTAGTACATCTCTAGAGGAATGCACCAAGGAACATCACAAAGGAACCTCTATCAACACAAGACCTGCCTATCTCTGTAACTAGATAGTACCAAATATATCACCCACCAGTCGTTACTGATCTTTCCTAAGGGCCTCATAGCATACAAACAAAATTAATTTACATCACGAACATCATAGCAGGAAAAAATATATCTAGAAGAGGATGATCATATCCTAATGGGAGCGACCCCTTAGCCTTGCCGCATCTAACCCTGGTTCGGTCATTTTCGGTTGATAAGGCCTGAGGTAATGCTTACCATTCACATATCACATCACTAATAATGTGAAACAGCCATTTCCATTGACTACTAATTGTCTTCCACAAAAATACCACCCTTGAGCTCGTATGTCACGAGAAGGGTGTTAAGGTAAGAGAAGTTGCCTTCTCTACCACCACTGAGGTACGTAATCTAAGAAATGCAATGTCAGACAAACATCCACACAAGTTGTGTAGGAACAGGACAAAACGAAGGTATTTTCCTACCACAATCTGTCGTAAAATCCCTAGGATTGGTAGCGAATAGTCATTGTATTGGATATTTCATAACAAAGATACTACTGCTACTGGATGTATATTGGGAATTAAACTCCAAACAATCAACAAGTAGTCCTCCACTATGAAAAATCCCGAATATCAATATCACACAACCAACCTGCACAATTATCGCATAAATGTTCGTCAAAGTGGTTTTTGGATAAACCGATTTCGGTCTCCTCGCACCAACAACGCAAAAGCGTTTCTCAACCTCACACAGAAACTAAGTCTCATAGACTTATCACGTCACCAACTTTCAACTCGCTATCCTTCGGCCAGGAAGGAAGCTCGATAGATTGGAGTAATATTCTACATTACATGAATCAACATCCTCAACACAAACAATAATCAAGCCTGCATAAATGGCTACGTACTAAGTGTGCAACTAAATAGTTCCCACATCAAGTAGAGGAACTAAAAATGACCAAATTTGACAGTTGGTTATTTAACTATCAAAGCAAACAAACTAATATTTAGCATCATAAGCAATCACTAGGCCCTTTTAATTAACTTTATTAATTAAATCATTTGCTACATATTCACTTCAAATTATCTTTAAAAAGATATATTTTCAAAACCATTTCAATATTTTATATTAGAAAAACATTTCCATATACTTATTTAATAAGAAGTAATCTACAAATCTCTTTATTTTCAACCCTTAGAAAATATTACATATACTTAAATCATGATTAAGTATATATTTAATTCTTTAAGGAAAACATTCTCTTAAACATACTTGGGTCAAAACGGATGTTATGTAAAACATCGTTATGACAACCCAAAATCATTAGTGTTGGATTCAAAAATTAGATAGATATGTAAATCCCATATGCTATACAAAACATCTCCTTTCGAAAATCATTTACTATAACGACAGTGTTATAGTCCATCATTTCCTTACTTCTTGAAAATGTCTATTTCAATAATGAAAGTTGAAATCTATATATTCAATGCTCACACATTTATAAAACATCTTCAAATCATTTAACTCCACTTAAAAGATCACTTTTCAAACATTTAATTAATTTTAAAAGATTATTCATTGTCCAAAATCATGAATACAATGCTCTTGCCAAATTTATTATTATTATACATTTAATTTAAAGGATAATTCACTGTCCAAAATTGTGAATACTATTCCTTTACCAAATTCATTGTTTCTACACATTTATTTTAAGGATTATCCACTATCCAAAATCGTGGATGAAATTCCTTTAATAAACTTCCATATTTAACTTATCAAGTTAAATTAATTTTGGATTTATTGAACAATGTTTATAAATTCCATTTATATAAATAAAAACTTCAATTTAAAAAATTCCTTTATTTACCAATTTTGTTTATCTCTCATTTACATTTCAAAATCCAAATTATAAGTTAATTACTTATAAATCCCTTTATCTACAAATTCATTCTTTTTTTGTAACTTTAGCAATTTTGTAAATCTTATTTACTTATAAGATTCAATTATAACTTCATTTCAAAATTTACAGAACTCCTTAATAATTCCATCATCTTGATTTATAAAAATTCAAATTTATAAATCTTAGATATAAACCATTTATAATAATTTCAAAAATCTCAATTTAAACTATTTACAAAATAGTTAACTCCATATTTCAAAAATCACATTTTGATTCCATTTCATAAAAATCATAATTTTAATAACATAAAAATTATGAATTTTATTTATTAAAATAAATTCATTCCTTAACAAATCAAAATTTAACAGAACATCTATTTTCAAAATCACTTGGAAATCCTTTTTAATTTGGAAACCATCACTTTAATATTTTAAATTACCAAAAATAGGGCCAGTGCTGCAACGGCACCAAATACATCAATCATGGCATCTAAATCATCATATATCACATGATAACAGCATATATAATAGTATTTGTAAATAAATCAACATTGGTGAGGAATCAAGTTGGATCCCTCCAACCTGTCACTTGCAACAAATATACATATTAGAAAATATGTTTAATGTCCGCTTCGAGGCACACGTGCGTATTAAAGGTCATTCGCTCATACGTGGGAACATATATGGTCTCATCTGCTCCAATAGGCAGGAATATATCCAAATACCAACCAATATATATACGATATATCATATATCATCCAAACAACCATCAATCATCATAAATAAAATTTATTCTCACTTATATAAAAATATCAATGAGTCAGAAAGTGTGAGTTGTACTCACTTTGTTTCCAATAGCAGTTGTAGTGTTTCATTCCAAATAAATTAAACAAGCATTTAATTTTACCCAAAATTTACGCTAGCTCCAATCACACCAAACCAGTTCTTAAATGTAGTGCTAAATAATACGGACCCAAAGTAATTTGTTTCATCAAAAACAGATCTCATATGAAGAAGTTATAGCATTTTAAACATCACATGATTTAAATATATATAAATTTACAATTTTATTTTATTTTCAAACCTCAAATTATCACAGCCGCTTGATTTCAGAAACTAAGATATGGTCGTGAGTATTTTCTTCCACCAGGCTTTCACGAACGTGCGTTTCCTTTTTTTGTTTTTTTCGTACAACGTCGCATGCCACCACGAGGAGCCACCATCAACACCACCCGCTCTCGCCATCACTCTGCCATGCTTGCCTCCAGCCGCGCATAGCCACTCGCACGCACCTATGTACCAAAATTTCAACCGATGGACCCAAAACTGCCGTAGAACGCATGCAAATCACGGCCACCACAGTGCTATGATCGATGATCGGTGAGTATGGATTTTCTCGTGGGGAGATGGGCTATAACTTTCGTGTAGAACGATTTGGCTAAAGAGGCTTCAATCATCGTGGATAATATCGACCATTGATTTGGGAAGAGGGGTTGGCTACTGTGACCTAGGGTTATGGTTTTGACCAATTGAATGATAAAGTTCCTATATTTATAAGCAATATAAATTTACTATTCATTCAAAAATATTTTGTACTCCAATCGAAGCGTGCCGCCTGGCGTTTATAATATTTTATCCTTGTTCCGAACACAGTGGAATATATATCAGGAGCCTATTCGATCGTATTTGGAAGATATGTTTTCGAATCAAATGATTAAAATTAAAATTTTGCTTAAACAAATTTCTACGCGTTTCAGCTTGTCAAGACTAAACTATAAATCCGATTGACATGAAATTTAAAAACCTACAATAATATAACATTACGGATCCAATAAACTAGTTTCGTCGTAATCCGATACTGTATCAAAAATAACTATTTTTACACGTTAATTAAATATTAGAGTATTCAATTTCTGTAATCTAAATTTTTAAATCAATTTCAAAAGTTTATTAACATCATTCTATTTCATATAGAATTTAATTCAACTTTATAAATCATTTTCATTTACATTAAATTCAAATTTCAATTATTTCCACAATTTCAAATATTAAATTAACAATTTAATTATCAAATTAATTCCTTATATTCAAAATATAAGTTATTCAACTTATAAAATTAATTTCTGAATATTTAAAATCAATTAAATATCTGAATTTCAAATGACTGAAATTCTGGGTCGTTGCACCTTTCTTACAGTATTTGTCGTAAACTACGTCGGGCGGGACCTTCTTTTTCTGACCATTTTTGTTCTGAGATTGCTTTCTCTTGTTGTTCCCTTTCTTTTTGCCTCCCTAGGAGGATTGTTGCTTTGGCTCTTTTTTAGGAACAACAGCTTTTGGTTTTGGATACAGAATTTCATGCCTCAGGACCTTCTCGACTGTCATCTTAAAGACCTCGTCAATATGACCCACGAGTCGCTTCTTTAAGTAATCGTCCGAGCCAATGATAAATTTCTCATTCTTATTTAATGGAGTGTCGATAAAGGATATCCAATATTTTGACAGAGTGTAAACTCAACGACATACTCGAAGACAGTCATATCCCCTTGATTCAGATCCGTGAAATTACAGAACATAATAGACCTTTGAGCTGCAGGAATAAATATCTTCTCGAATCTAGCTTTGAGCAAGTCCCAAGTGAATTGATCCTCGGGAGTGGCACCTTTACAACATTCCACTAGCTCATGGCTTGCCCTTGAAGCTGTTGGGTCAATCGCTTTTTCATAGCGTCATCCAACACTAGGTCCTCAAATATCCTTTCAAAGGTATTAAGCCAATCCTGCACTTCCGTCGCTGACTCTGTCCCTTAGAATGGTTTGCTACCAAGACTAGTAAAGTCCTTGTTTAGCTTAGAAAAATCGGCTCTGGGCGCCTGCACTGGAGTAAAAAGATTTGCATTACCATTCAGAGCGGCTACTTGAGCATTTTGTAGTATGTTCCTCATCATAGTATTAAACATGGTCTGCAAATCAGGATGAGCAACTCCCGAGCCAGCTCCTTCCTCTACTCTAGAGATGGAGTTCCTAGTAGTGTTCCTTATATGGTGACTCATTGTTCAATCCATAATAAGGACGATTAGTCTCTCTATGAGGAATTCTTCTTAAGTAGTACTCGTGTGTGCAGTGCGACTTATATACTATATACTAACATGTAGTTTTGAAAACCAAAATATATAACAAGTACATGCTCACATGTATATATATACTCTTTCAATCCAGTGCAAGGCGAGAACTCCTACCCTATCTCTACTGGATCACAATATCCCTTAGGTTAAACAACGCAACCTAAGCTTTGATACCAAATGTGACAACCGTCCTACACCGCCAATACACAATATACCTATAAAAGTGCGCTGTAGTGGTTCTCGGTCGATGCAGGACGATCATCAGAAGCGTAAGGTATAATAAGCAATACATAACCTATCATATATCTCATATCGATTCAAATAAAATATAATAGCAAAACATCTCAGATATAAAACATGTGAGACAGTAAATAACTGAATGAATCGCAATATTAAAGTATATAGATCCATACATCAAATAGCACAAGTGATAGAGTTATATATCAGAAAACAACTCATAACAACTGTTTCTAAATAGTAAGGCACTAGAAAGCTCCATAATGCTGTGCTGCGGAATAGCGAATGAGTACATATAATAATACCATAATAGCCTCTCACTCGCTACCTATCCAGCTCTACATGCTCATCAGACCTGATATGCTTAATCTACCCATTTAAGAGTACCTAGAGTAATAGGAAGTAAATATAATACTCCAGATCAGACAACAGTCTGGTGTGAGTGATAGAAACCTCAAATACTATAAAGGCAATAAACTAGGAAAGATGGTAGAGAAAATCATACCTGACTTTCCCCTGCATCCACGGAGTTAGCACAAATAAAGGATATGTGATACTCTACGATAATCATCATGGGTATACTGTGGATCAATGTACTAAGGGTGTCTAGATATCGGTATCGGGTAATATCTACATCATGTGACATCCCAAAGGTGATAAAAACAATCAAAGCAAACATAGCATTCATCATCCATTTTCACATTCACTCACTTAAGGCATTGGATATATGATACTCGTATGATCTCATCACCCCATCAAGGACAACTCAACATCCTGGTCTCTCGGTACTCGAATCCATACCACTCAATAGCCAGGAAATAGACTACCACCACCATAGTCTAGGTTACAATGTATCTAAGCATCATGTGTTCCAAGGGTCAACACCACCCCAAGCGAGCGTCTTCGTATACCCCTACTTTACGCTTACACATTGAAACGTACGAATATCAACAATCTTTTTGCATACATCGTCTATAGTAGAGCCCATGTTGGAACTATTTATACAATTCCCGTCTGAAGCCATCACGGTTGCGAACTACTCTAGACAACCATCACGTAACGACCCGATTTTTCGACGCCCAAAAAATCGACATCAATACGTCCACTGTATCAAATGCCGAACAATCGAATGTTGAAAAACCGAACCATTAGGGTTAAAGAAGGAGGTAGAAGAAGAAATAGAAACAATATCAAAATCTCACAATCGCAACAGAACAATATATAATAGATAAATGACTACTCTTTAAAAAAAGAATTATATCTGTTTATACATTACATCATCAGAGTACAACAAAATTCATAGTACCAACCTGGACAGTTATCATACTCTGTCCTCATAAAATTGACTATACAGTTAATTAAACACAGCGGAATATTCATCAAATACGTGTGATTCGTCTCGCCATCCAGCTAATTTCTTGAGCTCCACAACATTCTTTCATGTACTCTATAATACTTGTACTGACCCGAGCATTATAGTTAAATAACACCCGAGTCGGTCTGAAAAACAGCGTGAGAAAACACACTCAATTGGATTATTAAAGTTCTCGAAAATCCCTTTGAAATCAAAGCTATCTCGTAAACATGCTGGGTTTTTACCTTACGATAACCAAAAAATTTCTTATAAAATCCTCTGATATTAATGTAGTCTCTATATACAAATACTTATTCAAATAGCCAAAATTGTTACATTATTAAATTCCAGCAATATTAGCCACAAAGTGGATTCTACAAACAAAACAGTAAAGGCACGTAGGGAGAATGGATTTTCATCAATGGCAGGGCTACTGGGGTACCGTCCATCACAGTATGTGGTCTAGATCACTAATGATCCACCCTGATCCCCTGCATCAACAAGACAGGAGCTACCCTTTACTAGATAGTCTGAATAAGATCACCCCATGGTTGGGATCAGCAACGGCCTACACACCCAAATTAATGGGACCTCTAGACAGGGATGACCTTACACTACTTGGTTGTTGGCCACTTTGCCTTGCGTACACCTCCCAAGTTTTATCCATTCCCGGTTGATGAGGCTCGAGTCTATGCGTTACCTTTTTAGCACACATTCACTTAGAAGGCCTGTCGTCCTCCTGACGATGTTCTGAAAGCATTCGTCTATACAAGTTCATTCAGGGTCCGAACGGAACCGAAGGCGCTACTCCTACTGCATCCATTTTGGAATCACTCTCAGGATTAGTAGCGACTAGCCCTTGCACTTCACTGCTCATCTTCGACTCTAAGTTCTTATCTTCCTCACGAAAACGTTCAAACCGGATCGAAGTGGTTTTCAGAAAGATAATCCTGATCTCTTCGAACCGATCAGCGCATTGGCCAATATTTATAGTCGGTTATTTAACTATCAAACAATATTCACAACCAATCATTAGATTTTAAATAATTTTCTAAATTATTTATTTATTTCAAAATATCTTTGCAAGAATATTTCTACACTTAAATTCCTTTGAAAATATTTTTCAAATCACTTATTCCCTCATGGAAATAAATTTCCGCCCAATTGTTTTATTCTCACCGAAAACCGCCAAATCTTAATACTTTAGATTTTAAAATAATTTAAATGACTTTACCCAAAAAAACATATATTTTAAAAACATATAAATACCTAAAAGACTTTATTCAAAATAAAGGTTATGAAATTTTATATTAGTTTTTCAAATAAAAACTTTAGCCCAACTACTTTAAAAATAAAGCTACTTCATAAAATATATTATCTTTAAAATTATAATACTATAACTAACTTAATAAACGTTCACCTTAAAATTTTTAAACAATTTAAGAAAAATAATTTCTTTCATAACATTCTTTTTAAAACCAACTTTAAAACTTTTAATTTATACTTAAAAGCTACTTTGAAAACATATTTGGCTTTCCAAGAAAAATACACCCCATTCCAAAATAGTCCATTTAATCAATTAATAAATCCTTCCTAATTTATCCCAATTTACATCCCAAATCCGTAAAATTTCCTTTCCACACTTTTTAAAAGTAAACCACCATTTATTTTTAAAACAAATTACCCATTCCTTTATAAATTCCCACCGTTAATTTATATTTACAAATATCCATTGATATCTTATTTCACTTTATAAACCCAGTTTGTAAATTCCACAGTCTCATCCTTCTTTTAAACACAGTTTCAAACACTAAATCAAATTTTCAAACACATTTCGAAAATTTTCTTCATTTAAAAAAAAATCCTTTACTTACTCAATTTTATTTCAAAACCCGTTAATTTCAGATTTAACTTCTTTATTATGATTTAAAATCTTATTTAAACTGAAAATACCAATTTCATATTTATTCCAAAATTCTTCTTTTATTTTCCAAAGCATTTAAATCCTGAAATTTAAAAAATCTTTTATTTCTTTAAATATTATTACGTAAGTTTAAAAATTCATTTATTCCCATTTATTCAAAATCCTTTTCCCATACTTGAAATTTATTTATAGAATTTAAAAATCAACTTTTATCCTTTTCCAATTCGTTTATCCAAACCTCTATAATTATTTACTTAAGAATTTTCCCTTCAAAAATCCAATCTATATATTTTTAATAACTCAGTATACCCAAATATATTCAATCAAATCATAGCATCCAATATTTTCAATTACCAGTATAATTTATCACGGATTATCAAATAAACCATATCCCAGAATATTAAAACAATCTAAATAATTTTAAGGAAACCAGTTGGATCCCTCCAACCTGTTTCCCTGCATCCACAGATGTTAGCACAATACAAAATACCAATTCCACTTCTAGGTGGAATATCGCGATATATGGGGTCATCCGCTATTATGCAAGGTGCATAGGGTATCATCCACTATATAATGCAGGAAATCCATCACTCCAATATATATATATATATATATATATATATAACATATCACATCCAAGCTGATAATAAATTATCACTTCAAGCAACCAACCAATAATTTAAATTTTAACTATTTAAATTTAACGGTATTCCAAATGAGTAAGATCAACTCACCATTGACTTTTGTTCGAAATCCAATCCAACTTTGACTTGGCTTCGCGGTTTTTCGACCTTGTATAATCATTGGATGATTTATTAATATCTGAACTAATCAAATGGTCAATTCCATTTAAATAAATTTAATTAACTAATTATTTTATTAAACTATTTTTTCCCATAATAAATAAATTTTAAGTTACAAAAATAATTAATTAAGTAAATCTCCCTAATACACTATTTTATTTTTCAAAACAAATAAACAAGTAAATTTAAAATTGTACATTTATTTCCTATGAAACTACATACATACACATATATATATATATATATATATATATATATATATATATATAATTTGGAAAAAAGGATTACACCTCTGAGTCGCCGCCCATCTCGATTTCGATAGCCTAGAATCCACCTTGCCACTCGAAATCACCCTGTCCACGCGATAACCTCCTTCCTTTACTGCCGCACATCTCGACTTGCTCGCGATCCTCACAGGGGCGTCGCAATTCACGAATTCACTCTCGAGAAAAGCAACGACAACATGAACAACTCCAACCATCATACTTCATCTACATCCGTGCAACATGCTTCAGGAACTTTGACATGTAAATCTCAGCTCATCGGCTTCAGGTGAACTCACCACAAGAACAACTCCAGTCCAGTGCATATCACACTCAGAAGTTACAGTTACCATTGCAACCAGCAACTCTATATCGAATTCCAAGCCACGCAATTCAACACAAGGAAAGCAAGCCCAGTCTCGCCCATACATCAACAACATAGGACTCAACACAGCGGTTTGCGTTCATAAGCCCATCTTAGCAACTTATTCATCTCTCCAGGCATGAATTTAGATGCTAAAGCAATAACAAAGTGACGAGCTCAACAACCATCAGGCACTTCATCTTTAGTCAAGCCTTAGATGCAACTAGGTCAAAAACTAGCCCGAGTTCATCAAAGCAAAGCAATGTCTTAAACTACTTCAATATCATTTAGAGAGCACGGCGACAATCTCTTCTAGCACGACTCAAGAATAGGTGAACTCGGCAAGAGGCTACGTGCTTCAGATCTGAGCAACTTCAGTCAAGGCGGCGGCATTCTCTCTCACAGGCCGAGGCTAGGAGACGATTTGATTTTCTAGAGTATTGATTTGCTAAGCTAGAAATTGATTTTCGTCTGAACGAAAATTTAAAGGTGGATGAGATTTCAATTTGGGTGTCTTTCTCTTTTTTTATAAACGAAGAGGCTTCGGCCATTAATTTTCTTCTCTGAGAGTTTTATTTCTTCGTTTGTTTTTATTTGTATACATATTTTAAAAAAACTGTTACGTGCTCTTTGAATCAGAAGAGGGCAAACACTTGTACGCAAATTTGAAAAGGCAAGGGGCACATGCTTAAGATTTCTCAACGTGTCTTTGGTTGCAACAGTATTTTAATTGTACTATTTATATTCAAATTTAAATTCAAATTTAAATCGTCTTGATTACCGCAGCTCACAATCTCGATCTCCTATCGAGGCATGCTTCTAGGCGTTGATTATGTTAAACCCCTATTTCAAACACAATGGAAAAGGTTTCGAGTCATAATTCGATCGTATGGAGAAGATAGCTTTTTGGACCAATTATTATATTGAATTTTCGATATAAATTTATGCGCGTTTATCTACTGTATGGTCACATGACAACTCCAAACACTACAAAATTTGAAAGCTGATAATAATACAATATCATGGATCCAATGGAACTAGTTTCGTCGAATTCCGAGACTGTGCCTCGAAAGGCTATTTTTAAACGTCAACTTAAACTATATGTTTTCAAAACTGAACAAACTGCTTTTAAATTCGATTTTAAAAGTTCTATTACCTTCAATATTGTAAATATAAATTTTCTAAACCTTTGAAATATTTTTAACCAGCTTAAAAAAACAAGATCCACTATTTTAACCAATTTCCAATTATTAAATTCAAAAATTTAATTGCCAAATAAATAGTGATATTTAAAATTCAAGTTAAACTAACTTTTCAAATATTAAAATTAATTAAATATTTCAATTTCAAATATCTAGAAATTCCGGGTCGTCATATTCCTCCCCTCCTAAGAGAATTTCATCCTCGAAATTACTAGTTAAGAAGAATGGTCCACAACCCGTTAAATATTTTCCCCAAAACCAACAGTTTCCAACCACTTCCCCAAAACAAATCTTTTTATTAAAGACACAATCACTCTTGCTAACTTCGTAAACTCATTTGTAACTTCTAAACAATATTATTTTCTCAACAAATTCAAATTATAATTCAAATTCAAATTTTAAATTATCAAAAATTTCTCAAAATTTTTCTAACCCCCTGTATTTCGAAATTTTTTGTCAGCGTCTCCTTTGCGCGGGCTACAAAATGCCTCTACAGGCTCCTAGATTTCAAAAGAAAACAAAAAAGCCAAGTGGCTAGACTAGTAAATCATCAAATTTCATATAGAAATTTAAATTCATACCGTTTTGTCAAGCAATTTCATTTATCTTCTAAAATCAAAAAATTCCAATTTCCTTTGCTTTTAAAACACCTTTATATCCTACTTGGTTATAATGTTCAATCACAGCATTCAAAATCATTTTATACACTTCTTTAAAAAAGTTTCAATATCTATTTTATTCAAGTCCATACGATGTATATATATCATCAGTGCGCAATATCAAATTCGATCGCTCACTGGATCACACAATTTCAGTTCCAAACTAGAAATGTCCACCCGCCTTTCTAGTATGGACTCAGATCTGGTTTCTTGATCAGAAACCATCATTCTCTTTGCATAGTCCTAAACTATGATAGAGAATTTGCAGAATCAACCAAAAATCTATATCCAGGTTCACCGACAAAAATCGAGTGAAAAATCCCAACTTGGATCAATATAACTTCTCGAAATTCTATGCTCGAATCTGGATCAAATTGCAATACAAATAAAATAATATATGTCCATCCTACGTATATATCTCAATTGATTATTAACTATATTATTCTCTTTTATTCACATTCATTTTGATTTCTATCCACTTATCATCTCACACACCTTATTAAACCTTCATTCATTTGTAATTTAGTACTTCCAATACCAATTTTACTTAAGAATTTCACTATCCATCTTTTAAGTTCAATTTAAGTATTTTATTCACTTCTTATATTTACTTTTACTTCATTACTGAAGTTTTTATCCATTTCTACTCACTGTTCCCTTACATTTCCATTTGAATTCAATTTACCTTCGTATTTAAATATTGAATTCTATTCATCTCAACCATATTTAATTTTATTTAATTAGTTCCATTTACTAATTTATTCCTATCTCAAACCATTTTTACTTCCAAACTTTTATTATTTTAGTTTACCTTGAACTAGTTCTACAACTTCACTTTACTTTACACAATCCCAATATTCAATTTCAATTCCATTTACAAGTTTAATTAATTTGTTTACTTACAAATTTTATTTCAATACTTTTCTTTATTTAGTCCAATCTTGACAAATTTCCTATTTCACACAATTCAAATTAAATTCCCATATTCAGTTTCAATCCTATTTACTTACAAATGCAAATCCATTTGTCTATTGACAATCTAATTTTCAACTTATAACTTTTTATTTCAGTAACCATCTCACTTAGTTTCCTTAGAATTTTCTTTGAATTCTCTTTTACTTAACAATATTTAATTATACTCCGATTCAATTTAAATTTTAAACTTCTATAAGTTTTCCAAATTTAATTGCATTTGTTAACTTCTTTTAATTCACTTAAGCTAATTAGCTTACTTTCCCACTTATTTGGATTTCACACTTACTTTTATTTAACCCTTCTCACGTTGAATCTTATTCCAACAAATTTCAAATTTTATAAGTTTTTCAAACCCGTTTATTATTCCATAAACATTTTCAATTAACTTCCAGAGTTTTAAGCGATTGCTTAAACAATCAAAAACGTTTTTGAAATCATATATATATATATATATATATATATATATATATATAATTTATTTGCATATCAAATTATTCCTTGAATTTTAAAACCAAACTCAGTTTTGCAAACACTCCAATTTAAAACAATTTGATAGAAATTCCTCTCTTGGAAACTCGAAAATTAACATCGATGATGCTACAGTCATCACCATAGTCATTTTCCAACGACTAAGAAGAGTTTAGTGCTTTTACTTCCTTCAAAAACATTTCAAATATTTTTAAATTCCAAATCTCATCAGATCTCATATCCAATTCAAAAATATTTCCCGAATAATATCACTATTGTTTCTCCAAAACCTTAGAAATTCATTTTCAAACTCAAAAGGAATTAAATTTTTCCCAATTCAAATTTCAAATCCTTTCAATTTATTTTCAAATATTTCTCTGGAATTATATTTCAAATTATAAATCACAGTTACATTTATAAATCCCATTTGTATATGAATTTATTTCTTAGCTTTTAGTTATGATTTCAAGTTCTTATTCAATTTTTACACAACAATGATACTGGTTTATTGTTATTATTCCCTAACAACCAAGCATCCATATATATCTATAATAATTTCTGAAATTTTTTCTTTTATATACAAAAATAATTTGGGTAACATTACTTCATTTACCCTATTTTAAACAATACAGTGTCAGTTTATCTTGTTTAAGAGTTTAGAAACCCCTATTAATGACATGGCACCCACATATCGACCAGAATCCATAAACACTCAACCGATAAGTCAACACAATATAAAAACAATTTTTTGTATTCACTAACAAATACATGCTCATATCAATTACTACACTCAAACTCATTCTAGAGTACTACAGACTCTATTTTTAATAAGTAATCCCTACCAGAGCCAAGGTTCTCGCTTAACCATCAGCTCTAATACCAAGTGCAACGACGCGATTTTTCGAAGCCCGAAAAATCGACATCAATACATCCACTGTATCAAATGCCGAACAATCGAATGTCGAAAAATAGAACCATTAGGGTTAAAGAAGAAGGAGGTAGAAGAAGAAATAGAAACAATACCAGAATATCATAATCATAGCGGAACAATATATAATAGATAAATGACTACTCTTTAAAAAAAAGGAATTATATATGTTTATACATTACATCATCAAGGTACAACAAAATTCATAGCACCCAACTAGACAGTTATCATACCCTGTCCTCACAAAAATGACCATACAGTTAATTAAACACCGCGGAATATTCATCAAAATGTGTGATACGTCTCGCCATCCAGCTCGTCTTCTGAGCTCCACAGCATTCTTTCCTATACTCTATAATACTCGGTCTGATCCGAGCATTATAATTAAATAACATCCGAGTCATTCTGGAAAACCAGCGTGAGAAAACACACTTAATTGGATTATTAAAGTTTACGAAAATCCTTTTGAAATCAAAGGTATCTCATAAGACCACGCCACAAATAATCGTGCTGGGTTTCACCTTACGATAACCAAAATATTTCTTATAAAATCCTATGATATTATAGTAGTGCCAATATACAAATACTTATTCAAATAGCGGAAATCTTTACATTATTAAATTCCAGCAATATTAGCCACAAAGTGGGTTCTATAAACAAAACCGTGAAGGCACGTAGGGAGAATGGATCTCCATCAATGGCAAGGCTACTGTGGTACCGCCCGTCACAGTACGTGGTCTAGATCACCGTACCAAGGATCCACCCTGATCCCTTGCATCACAAGACTGGAGCTACCCCTTACTGGATAGTCCGAATAAGATACCCCGCGCATGGGATCAGCAATCGCCCACACAGCCGAAATAAAGGGACCTCTAGACAGGTATGACCTTACCCGACTTGGTTGCTAGCCACTTAGCCTTGCGTGCACCTCCCCTATTTTAGCCATTCCCGGTTGATGAGGCTCGAGGCTATGCATTACCTTTTTAGCATACATTCACTTAGAATGCTCATCATCCTTCTGACGATGTTCTGAAAGCATTCGTCTGTTGGGTGCGTTTCCACACCTTGTCGAACCAGTCCACTCCTTGCCGAACCTCAAGCACTACCGAACCAAAAACTCCAACCTCGTTCCTGCGCACTACCGAACCAACCACCTCTCCAATGCCTGCCGAACCACTTCACCACCAGACCACCTGACACCGGTCCAAAGCCTCGCCGAACCAGGATCTCGCCGAACCAGAGCCACCCCACACCAATGCCGAACCAACCTACCTTCCAAGCATCACCGGACCAACTTGCCACCTGACCACCGAACCAGATGGAGAAGGACCACTACCGGACCAAGCTACACCCTCGACCGAACCAAAAGCCTCTCCAACTCCACACCACCGATCCAAGGCACCACCGGACCACTTATCCAACCTCCTCCGAATCACGTTGCCAGGCCAGATTGCTTCAGCCCAGGCCCACCAGCTGCTATATACATGCAGGACCCCTGCCCCCAGCCTCACTCTATAAATAGAGGGGCAAGGGTACAACAATGGCAGACAAGTTTGAGAGCTCAAGCATGGATAGAACTTTCAAACAACTTTCAATTACTTGTAATCAAAGCTTTGTACTTGTAATCTGAAGGGAAAAGGAGAATAACATATAAAGTGGACGTAGGCACGTTCTGGCCAAACCACTATAAATCTGTGTGTCTTTTATAGTTTAGTCCCTGCTTTTTATATATTTGCGTAAATCAACCAAATCACTAGAAACAACATAAAATCAACTAATTCATACGACTTGGAGGTGTTTGCCCATTTTTTATGCAAACATTTTTGGTGCTTTCACTGAGAACAGGAGCTCGAAGCTTCAGCTTCTCCCACTCAACCCTTTTTCTATCAACATCATTCATTGCTTGGAAAACATGCCTCCCGGACGGAAGAAAGATGCTAACAAAGGAAAGAACATCGCAACTGGCAGTATCCCAGATCCAATGATCATAGACCAAGACAATCGTCCAGTTCCAACAGCAAATTTAAATCAGGCGAATCCGACAGCCCCTGCTACGGAACAACCAATTACAAGGGCGGATTTGGACAAGGTTGTGGATGAAGTAACTAACCGCTTCGCATCTTAACAAGAAGCCTTGGTGGACCAACTCATGTCACGCTTAAGGGATGCTGAAGAATCCAACCGCAACACTGAATCATGGGGTGAGTCCCGGTCTGGAGGATCTGGGAGGTGACAAAGGTCTTTCTTCTTCGAAGAGGCTAACAACAGAAACAGCCATGGTAGGAGCCGAGCCCGGACTCAGCCCGAATTCCGACCCGAGGAAACACTTGGAACCGAACCCGACCGGGGAGGTGCCAGGCAGGGGTCGGATGTAGCTGATCCTGTCATGCTACCTAACCATGAAAACACCAGTAGACGGGGCCGAGCTGGAGTCCGACCCGAAGTTGGACCCGTGGAAGTGCTGAGAACAAAACCCAGCAAGGGAAGATCAAGGCAAGGGCCCACTGTGGCTGACCCCAGCATGACCTCAGAAGACCAGAGGCAGCCATTGGAGAATGTTAGGGGTGACAGACGATACCACCCCTACAAGTCTTCTGGACGGAATCAGTCCCGCAGGGAAGAACCAAACTCATTTCTATCCGCTCCAAGTTCTGATGAAAGGATGGCGCGATTGTTCAAAGAGTGCGTCCAACGGGAGCAAAGGGATCGGGGGATAGGTGCTAGGGTAACCAGCCCCTTCACCCGCAATATCGAAACCACCATCACCCCCCGGGAATGGAAAAAGCCAACAATGGAACCTTACAAGGGAACCTCTGACCCCATAGTACACTTACAGAGATACACCCAACATATGCTCATGAGTGGAGCAACGGGGGGAGTATTGTGTAAATGCTTCCCACTTTTCTTGGCAGATCTAGCTACCTCCTGGTTCTGCCACCTACCCCAAGGGTCCATCAGCTCATGGGAAATGTTGAAAGAAAAGTTCATTAGCCAGTTCCGCATTCATGTGGAACAACCCAAGGACGCTTATTCCTTATCTAATATCAAACAGAAGCCCGGAGAGACAGTGCAATAATATCTAACCCGATTCAACGCCGCAGCAGCCGCAGTCCAAGATGCCGACAAGAAACTTATCCTAATGGCCCTCTGCAGTGGTGTACATCCGGATACTAAATTTGCTAGAATACTAACCAAGGATAAACCAGCTACTTTACCTGATTTCTTCCAAGAAGCTGGAAAGTATATGAGACTTGAAGACACTGCCACTGAGAGGCAGTCAGGGCAACAGGCTAAGACAGCTCCAGACAAGGTTCCCGCTGCAGCAAAGGATGTTCGGAGAAGTGACTATAGAGACAGTGCTGGGGGCAAGAAGGGAGAAAAGCGCTTATACCGACCAGGACCAAGATTTGACTCCTACAGTCCTTTGAATGAAACAATCGAAAACATCTTCCTAGCCACTCAAGACGAAGTTAGATACAAGCGCCCCCCGCACAAGAAGGAGTCAGATAACGCACTCAAGTCTGGAAAGTTCTGCCGCTTCCATGAATCCCATGGACATGACACCAATGAATGCCACCATCTTCGGGACTTGATTGAAGAACACATTAGAAGGAGGAGACTGGAACGCTATGTAAAAAGCCAGAATAGGACTCCAGCTCCCGCCAATGAAAACCCAGGGCTACCCCTCCCAGAAGTAGGCGGAGGAAATCGCAACACCAGCGGCTCTAGTCAAGAGAAGATAGTGGTCCATACCATATCAGGAGGACCACACATCGTCGACAGAAGCTGGGCATAGATGGAAAGATACGGCAAGTCACTTAGAAACACTGAAGGTTATGTTAATTCTGTTATGGAAGAACGCCACTCGAAACGGAAAGAGAATGACGACATCACATTCAGTAGGCGAGATCTAGAGGGAAGACAGTACCCACACATGGATCCTATGGTCATCTTTGCCTGGTTTGGCCAAGCCAAAGTTTTTCGAATTTTAGTAGACACTGGAAGCTCGGTGAATATCCTATTCAAGCATGCTTTCGACAAAATGAAGCTGTCAATGAAGGATCTGTCTCCCTGCAACAAACCACTACATGGTTTCGTTGGAGATGCGAAGATGCCCCTCGGGCAACTGGACCTTTTCGTTGAAATAGGAAGTCATCCCCGCTCCGTTGTGCGAAAAAAAACGTTTGTACTAATAGAGAACCACTCGGCCTACAACGCCATTTTGGGAAGACCAGCCTCGTCTGACTTCCAAATTGTCTTAGCCCCATGGTGCCTGAAGATGAAATTTCCAACAGATAACGGAATAGGAGAAATAGAGGGAGATCAAGACGCTGCTCGAGACTGCTATATAACTGAGCTTCGCAATAACCGCAGAAAAGATAAAGGAAAAAACGCACATACTACTCTCTGCATGAAAAACTTGAAAGCATAGCAACTAAAGAAAGCCCCTCCTCTTCGATATACCAGTGATCCTTTCAATGAATTAGACCCCAGGGACAAAGAGGGGGAGGCCACCGTCGAGCCTGCAGAGGCTATGAAATTCGTAGCTGTAGACAAACATGACTCGAGTAGACCATTGAAAATCGGATCTCAACTAAAAGAAGAATTAAAGGATTAACTCATTGATTTTCTTCGCCACAACATGGATGTATTTGCATGGACGCACGCTGATATGATAGGAATCTCCCCAGATGTAGCATGCCACGTACTGAACATCGATCCCACCAAGGTGCCAGTAAAGCAGAAAAAGAGAAGCATGGGGGCAGAACGATCAACAGCCCTAGAGGAAGAAATAAAGAACCTACTTGCCAATAACTTCATACGAGAAGCCATCTACCCAGAATGGATTGCCAACCCGGTGCTGGTAAAGAAGGCTAATGGGAAGTGGCGAACATGCGTCGACTTCTCCAACTTAAATGACGCTTGTTCGAAGGATTGCTTCCCACTCCCCCAAATCGATCAGCTCGTGGACAACACCGCCGGACACGAACTCTTATCTTTTATGGACGCATACTCAGGATATAACCAGATCCCTATGCACACCCCCGATCAAGACCACACTAGTTTCATCACTGACCGGGGATTGTACTGCTACAGAGTAATGCCTTTTGGACTTAAAAACACCGGGCTACTTATCAGCGCCTCGTCAACAGATTTTTGCGGAACTAATAGGACGAACTATGGAGGTTTACGTGGATGACATGCTGGTGAAATCGAGGAAGGCCAGCGATCATATAAACCACCTGGATGAGATGTTTCAAGTACTTCGCCAATATGGAATGAAGCTGAACCCTCTAAAGTGCTCCTTCAGAGTATCGTCGGGAAAGTTCTTGGGATTCATCGTCCATGCCAGGGGGATTGAAGCAAACCCTGAACAAGTTCGAGCTTTGCAAGATATCAAGAGACCATCCACTCGAAGAGAGATGCAAAGCCTAAACGGAAAAGTGGCCGCCCTAAGCAGGTTCATCTCTAAAGCAACCGACAAATGCATCCATTTCTTTGAAGCTCTAAAGAAAGACAAAGGAAAGTTCGAATGGACTGACGAATGCTCGACAGCCTTTCTTAACTTAATCGAACACCTCCAAAGACCACCAGTACTCTCAACTCCAAATGAAGGCGAGGAACTATACCTATACCTTGATGTATCGTCCCATGCTTTAAGTGCCGCTTTGGTGACAGAAGACAACCGCGCTCAGCGGCCCATATACTTTGTAAGCAAGAGATTTACGGGGGCAGAAGCCAGATACCCTAAACTTGAAAAGCTAGCATACTGTTTGCTAATCACGTCACGGAAACTACGAAACTACTTCCAATCTCATTCCATCAGAGTTTTAACCGATCAACCGCTAAGGCAGGTACTCCATCGCCCCGACACTTCTGGGCGACTACTTAAGTGGTGCATTGAACTGAGTCAATATGATATCACCTACCATCCTCGCACCGCTATCAAGGGGCAAGCCATAGCTGATTTCATTACCGAATTCACTACTAACGAAGGTAAGGAGCAATCTGAAGTAGCAGAAGATATCAAGTGGAATCTCTTCGTAGATGGAGCATCAAATGAACAAGGCTCGGGGGCAGGTGTTGTGATAATCACTCCCAGGGGAAGGAAGCTGCACTACGCCTTAAGGTTGGAATTCGCTGCCACCAACAATGACGCAGAATACGAAGCAGTGATAGCCGGATTAGAACTTGCACTGGAGATTGGAGTCGGTTCTTTATGTCTCCATAGTGATTCTCAACTTATTGTAAATCAAATACTGGGAGAATTCCAGACTCGAGGAGAACGACTCACAACATATCTAAAGAAGACCAAGCTGCTGCTCAATCAATTGGATCACTATTTAATCAAACACATTCCTCGAGAAGAGAATCAGGAGGCCGACGAACTGGCAAAGCAAGCTAGCATGAAGGACGGCACCGCTTCCCGAACAATAACCATCTCACAGCAACTAGCCCCGAGTTACGAGCCAATGAATATGGTAGCTGCAATCGAAGAGGAAACTTGGATGACTCCCATCCGGAAGTACTTACAAAGTGGCACACTGCCCGACGGGCGTAACGAAGCTAGGAAAATCTTAAGGAAAGCTTCCCGCTACACATTACAAGAAGGCATCCTCTATCGGCGTGGCTTCTCTAATCCCTTATTAAGGTGTATCGCTGGAAGGGAAGCCAGGGAAGTCTTGTCCAACATCCATCAAGGAAGTTGCAGAGATCACACCGGAGGACAGACTCTGGCAAAGAAAATACTCCGATACGGGTATTACTGGCCCACTTTAAACAAAGACGCCTTAGACTTCGTCAAAAGATGTGACAGATGTCAGAAATTTGCTAAGATTCCTCGACTACCAACAAATGAAATTACTCAAATGACCAGCCCTTGGCCGTTTGTAATATGGGGAATTGACTTGATTGGCGAACTGCCAATGGGCCTAGGCGGAGCCAAATATGCCGTAGTGGCAGTCGACTATTTCACCAAATGGGTGGAGGCGGAACCTCTAAATAAAATATCTTCGGCAAAAGTTATTAACTTCTTGATCAAAAATGTTTTATGCAGGTACGGGGTTCCACTCAAAATCATATCGGACAACGGACTTCAATTTGACAGCGAAGAGTTCACCGACTGGTGCCAAGAGCACGGAATTCATAAAAGCTTCTCGTCTGTAGCTTACCCCCAGGCAAACGGACAAGTCGAAGCTGTCAACAAAATTCTCAAAATTCTAGTCAAGAAAAAACTTGAAAAGTCAAAAGGCGCTTGGGTGGATGAACTTCCTACGGCACTTTGGGCCTACCGCACATCTTACAGAACATCAACAGGGCATACTCCTTTCTCTTTGGCATACGGATCGGAGGCCATGCTGCCGGTTGAAACTGTAGTGCCTTCCCACCGTAGGGTCCACTACAACCCAGAAGAGAATGAAGAACTCTTACACATGTCTTTGGATCTATTTGAAGAAAGAAGAAATGATGCAGCACTTAAGCGGCAGCTCACAAGAAAAAGGTGGCAGCACAATACAACTCTAAAGTCAAGCACCGTAGCTTACGAGAAGGAGATCTTGTCCTCAAACGGATCTTCCCGCGCCCCGGAGCGCTAGATCCAATCTGGGACGGACCCTATGTGATTCATAAAGATCTCCACAACGGAGCTTATATTTTGTCAACAGTGGACGGAAAGGTGTTCCAGAGGGCATGGAACATCCAACACCTCCGTCGATACTTTTCTTAACTTGTACTGCCCATATGAAGTGAATTAACAAAGAGAATCGGTGGACGTAGGCATTTTCGTGCCGAACCACTTTAAAAATCTTGTCTCATGTTAACTTGTTCCTTTATGTCTTGGCTACTTGTTGAGTTTTATCCATTTCTGTTGAACAAAATCCTACATTTCCACCCTGAACACTTCACGGCACAACCTCGCCTGGACAAGACCCAACAGGCACTATGCGAATCTATGCACTCACCATGAGACACTTTTGCTCCAGCATCCCTCTGCTGCGGGTTAACTCGTTGCTCGCGACTGCCCTTAGAGCCAACTGTAATGAGCCGATTATAAGCCATCAAGAAGGCCGACTATAGCCGATGGAAGCTCATTACGGCGTTCGATTCGCCGGCAACTATGAACCTACTTTAAGCCCCAACATAAGGTGTGGCCAGCCAGGGGTAGTTCACGGTTGACGATCGGCACCCACGCTAGCCGGCCACAGTAAATCGAATAATACCCACGATTACAGGCCACAATGGCTCGGGTAGTTACTGTGCGCGATCTCGGCTCCGATATGTCTTAAGTGCGGCTGTGGTAAAAAAGATAAACTCCCCGTGGAGGCGTAAGATGGGTGACAAATGTCTCCAAGACCCACAGCTAGGGAAAGTGACTACAAAACCCGTTTGCCACGAACTTAAGCATATCGACGGCCTTCCGTGATTGGAAGTTTTACCGTATCTCATATTTCCATTTCATTCAAAAACTTTTCTCCTATCCTATATAACAATCCCTAAAGTACAGGTCACAAAATAGGGGAACTCTCGCTTGTGGAAATATGAACTCACATCCGGATGACGGAACACTCGGCTACATTCCATACACAGTCACGCAAGACATTCAAAGCAACCCTCTACAACTAAAACACGAAAGGCGGTACTTTCTTCTCTTGTATACAAATATGTAGCTTTAATTTATTCATATGTCATATTGACATTACAAGACATGAAATAATATTTTAAGCAAGAACATAGCATCAAACACAATTGAAGTACATACACAGCTATACTTCTTATGCAACACATCAGAATAACAAAAGCATTCAAGTATAGTAGAATCAGTTTATGTTATAAAATTACATAAAGTCGTTCATTGCAATGACATAATTACAACCTGAAAGTACATTAATGTTTTGGACTAGTATATACAGGAATGTCAAACAGACCAAATAAAAAGGTCGACTACATCGAGGCTCCGCCTCTATCCTACCCGCCATCCAGATCTACTTAACTGCAGGGTCAGAACTCCCCGCATGTACTCCAGAGGTCCCACCTGCCCAATTCAAAAGAGAATCCATCAATAATCATGAAAGATAAGCAATCAAATCATGAAAAGATTAAAAGGGAAGACTTACCAGCGTCTGCTCCCTGGTCGTCATCCTTCAGCTGCACGCCCACTTACTCTGCGGCAAGTAGTCGCATGCCTTCCTTCACCGCCGCCTTCTCCTCCTTGGTGAACTGTGCGATAAACACATCCATTCTGAAAGCCGCGCCACCCTCTTTATCCGCTTCGGCCTTGGCTTCCTCCAAAGCCCGGAGATATATCCTAGCCATAACCCGGGGATAATCGTCCATCCAGGACAGGTTGCCCTGCCTCCAAGTACAGAAATACATGTCCTAGAGCATCTCATCCATCATCCCCTCGTTCTCCTCAAACTCTTTCATCCGGGCCTCAAAAGCCGACAGCCGTGCGACAGCAGCATCTCTCTCCAATCGGTATCTCGAGCAGTCAGCCTGAAGGGACTTCCGCATCACTTCCATCTCCTCCTTCAACTTGGCCTGAGCAAGCTCTGTGGCCTCAAGCCTCCCAGATAACTTCTCTACCTACTCAAGATCCGCTCTACGAACCTCGTCCACCGTTGCGATGGCCATGTCATTCGTTCTTTGCAAACAGCCTCCATTTTTCGCAACTCAGCCTTGCTAGCCTCTTCCATGGTTTTCTTAAGTCGTCTGGAGACTGCCTCATGCTGGGATATCTGGATAGCCTGATCGGCAAGCTGTTTGGCCTGATCAGAAACCTTTAGCCGCAACCGAATGTTAGCTCTTCCGATTTCCTCCCCAGCCTTGGCCAGTCGAGCGTGATGCTCCATTAGCCTCTTGGTCTCTTCAGCAACCCGATCGATGTTTGCCTTGGCCTCATTCCCCATGGTCACAATCCGAGTAGTAAGCAAATCGAGGTCTAAGGACTTAGCCTCATCAAGCACCCGTACCATGGGATTGCGGGGAAGAAGATGCTCACCCGTGGCCTCTTCAAAAGAGATGTCCTGAAAATTCGGGTCCAGATCAGGGTGGCCGGCAAATGGGTTGCGAACCAAATCAGGATGGTCTATCAGGATGACGGTTGGATTTTCGGACGGATGTGGGGAAGTCATAAACTCAGTATCTTCCTCAGTAATATCATGGATAGGCTGGACTGGAGGCTGAGGGCCAGGTGAAGGTTCAAACAAAGATCGCCCCCTCTTCCTCTTTTGCCTATCTTCTTCAATAACTCCGAGAAGAGGGCGATAGCCAACCACATCCCCGGGACGGCTAGTTGATGGCTTTGGCTTGGCGGAAGCTTTGAGTAGCTTGTACTGCTCAAGGCGGTGCCGGATATCTGATGTCTTTGCCACCTTACCCGTTCCTGGAATAAGAACCAAGTGTTACAAGCATGCATGAAACTATGATCTGGGAAATATGTTAAGTTAAAAGGAGTAGGAAAACATGTTTATTTTACAAACCCTGAGGGGGAGTGGGATACTGCAATAAGTCCTGAATCTCATTCCAGGACGGGAGTTGGCCATAAAATATTACTAAGTCCTTATCATAAAGGGAGTCTGCGAAAGTTAAGAATTCACCTTGAACTGCCGGAGTTGCTTTAGCTGAAATACCCTCAGAAGATAGACTGGCACCCGTCCCGGCCTTATCAGACTTCTTCGATTTCTCCACCAAGGCCGGCCCTTCCCCCAACCCCTCGAAGGCTTGACGGAAGGCATCATCAGTCCACTCTTGAATCTCACCCGCCTGCCCAGAAGTCAAGGCACCAACGCCACTACCACTCTGCCCTTCGCCACCGTTACCACCGTCACCTTCTCCATCACCTCCGCTCTCCTCCTCGCCTCTTTCTTCCTCTCCACTTTCCTCCTCCGGAACATCTGGGCATGTACTGGGAGAGGGTCCATCAGATTTCTTAAGCTTCTTCCCCCCGACGACTGGAGGTACCGAGAAAGGTCTCCTCTTACTACTCTTCGCAGTAACCCCGTCTTTAGCTTTGGCAGCCCTCTCCTCGGCTGTATCTCTTTGCTTAACCACAGATTGACGTGGCAGAATTAAGTTGTACTCCAGGAGAGTGGCATTCCTGATCAGGTAAGAAGCCAACCTATCCCGTCCCGAAATGGCCTTTATTTCCACAGCCATCCGAGCCAAGGAATCATTCTCCACGACCGCAAAGCCACCTGTCGCTAGCAAGAAATAAAAGCATATAAGAGGAAGCATTGGGGTCGAAACAAGGAAAATATAAATGAAGTTCAACTTACAGCCGGAAGTGAAAAGACGGAAGGAAATAGAGTCATCCTTGATGAAGAACCATTCTTTCTTGAACATACTGAGCTTCGAATACAAATCCAGGACGGGCTTGAAGGGCACGGCCACTTCCAAGCTGATATATGGAGACCCCTTCTTATAGCCTCTCAAGTTGTACAAATACCGGATCTCCCGGTTGGAAGGGGGACGCCCATATTTCCTCTGAAAAATGATGAACAAGCACACTAGGATAGCATAAGAATTGGGCTGAAGTTGGAATGGACCCAACTTCAAATAGGTAAGAAAGCTGACTATCCAGGCATTGACTGGGGGAATGACCCCGCACATACAATGGTATCGGCTGTAAGCGAAATATCCGTCAGGAGGATCATACGGCATCACACCATCTCCCGGCAACAGCATACTTGCCCTGTCAATCCCAAAGGAGCGAGCGATGACATCAAGTTGCCCTTCTTTGAGGGAGCTCGGAAAGCAATCGGGAGGTGAGTTCAGAAGCTCCTGAGGGCCATATCCGTCCACTAATGACCTCGAGACAGGTCCATGACGCGCTGGTCCGGGCTGGACTGGGGGCACGACGGAAGACTCACTTCTGTCCGTAGATTTTTTCTTTTCTGATCGGGTTTCCACTTTGTGAGACATTTATCTGCAAACACAAAAGCAAAAGTATGTTGTTAGAACAAGGAGTATGAAAATATAAAAAAGCAAGTATGAACAATCTAGAGTATCATTTATAGGTCGAAACATGAAAAGCTAGAGATTCATTAAGCATTCAGGGTCCCAGAGTTCAATCAATGGTTCAAACATAAGGACCATTCGGCATTTAAACACTCCCGAATTCATTCGGTGTTGAAAGTTTTCAAGTTCATTCGGTATCGATGGTCTTTGAGTTCATTCGGTATTGATGGTCTTTGAGTTTATTCGGTGTTGAAGGTTCTCAAGTTCATTCGGTACTGCTAGCACAAGCTCATTCGGCAAAAGGAAACATACCGGGTTCGGTGCTCGGTTGATTCGGTACTCAGGTTGATTCGGTATTCAGGTTGATTCGGCTATCTCAAAAACGATAAAGGATAACAGTAACCTGAGGCCCCTATTTATAGGCGAAACATATCGACCGGACCAACTGGTTCGGCACACCCAGGACCGAACGAAGCTACCTCAACTGCAGGAAAACAAAGCACGAGATATGTTAAACATATTCCCTACTTTGGGGGGAAAATGTTGGGTGCGTTTCCACACCTTGTCGAACCAGTCCACTCCTTGCCGAACCTCAAGCACTACCGAACCAAAAACTCCAACCTCGTTCCTGCGCACTACCGAACCAACCACCTCTCCCATGCCTACCGAACCACTTCACCACCGAACCACCTTCCACCGGTCCAAAGCCTCGCCGAACCAGGATCTCACCGAACCAGAGCCACCCCACACCAATTCCGAACCAACCTATCTTCCAAGCATCACCGGACCAATGTGCCACCAGACCACCGAACCAGATGGAGAAGGACCACTACCGGACCAAGCTACACCCTCGACCGAACCAAAAGCCTCTCCAACTCCACACCACCGATCCAAGGCACTACCGGACCACTTATCCAACCTCCGCCGAACCACGTTGCCAGGCCAGATTGCTTCAGCCCAGGCCCACCAGCTGCTATATACATTCAGGACCCCTGCCCCCAGCCTCACTCTATAAATAGAGGGGCATGGGTACAACAATGGCAGACAAGTTTGAGAGCACAAGCACGGATAGAACTTTCAAACAACTTTCAATTACTTGTAATCAAAGCTTTGTACTTGTAATCTGAAGGGAAAAGGAGAATAACATATAAAGTGGACGTAGGCACGTTCTGGCCGAACCACTATAAATCTGTGTGTCTTTTACAGTTTAGTCCCTGCTTTTTATATATTTACGTAAATCAACCAAATCACTAGAAACAACATAAAATCAACTAATTCATACAACTTTTAGGTGTTTGCCCATTTTTTGTGCAAACATCGTCTATACAAGTCCGTTCTGGGTCCATACAGAATCGAAGGCACTACTACTACATCCATTTTGGAATCACCCTCAGGATTATTAGTGACTAGCCCTTGCACTTCACTGCTCCATCTTCGACTCCAAATTCTTGTCTTTCTCACGAAAACATTCAATCCAGATCAAAGTGGTTTTCGAGAAATTAATCCTGATCCTGGTCACTTCAAAATGATCAGCGTATTGGCTAATATTGATAGTTGGTTATTTAACTATCAAACAATATTCACAATCAATCATCAGATTTTAAATAATTTTCCAAATTATTTATTTATTTACTTCAAAATATCTTTGCAAGATATTTTCTACATTTAAATTCCTTTAAAAAATATTTTTCAATTCGCTTTTTCCCTTGTGGAAATAAATTTCCACCCAATTATTTTATTCTCACTGAAAACCGCCAAGTCTTAATAATTTAGATTTTAAAATAATTTAAATCACTGTACCCAAAAAATACTTTAAAAACATGAAAATTTCTAAAAGTCTTTATTCAAAATAAAGGTTATGAAATTTTATACTAGTTTTTCAAATAAAAACTTTATCCCAACTACTTTAAAAAACAAAGATACTTTATAAAATATAAATATTTAATAATTATCTTTAAAATTATAATACTAATGTATCCTTAAAAATGATTACTACTATAGCTAACTTAATAAATGTTCACCTTAAACATTTTAAACAATTTAAGAAAAATAATTTCTTCCATAACATTCTTTTTAAAACCAAGTTTAAAACTTTTAATTTATACATAAAAGCTACTTTGAAAACATACTTGGCTTTCTAGGAAAAATACACTTTCCATTCCAAAACAGTCCATTTAATTAGTTAATAAATCCTTCCCGATTTATCCCAATTTACATCCCAAATCCGTAAATTTTCCTTTCCACACTTTTTAAAATAAACCACCATTTATTTTTAAATACCCATTCCTTTATAAATTCCCACCGTGAATTTATATTTCCAAATATCCGCTAATATCTTATATCACTTTATAAACCCAGTTTATAAATTCCATAATCTCATCCTTGTTTTAAAACAAACTTTCAAACACTAAATGAAATTTCCAAACTGATTTCCAAAATTTACTCCATTTAAAAAAAAATCCTTTACTTACTCAATTTTATTTCAAAACCCGTTAATTTCAGATTTAACCCCTTTATTATGATTTAAAATCTTATTTATACTAAAAAACCAATTTCATATTTATTTCAAAATTCTTCTTTTATTTCTTCCTAAACCATTTAAATCCCGAAATTAAAAAATCTTTTATTTCTTTAAATAATATTACTTAAGTTTAAAAATTCATTTATTCCCATTTATTCAAAAATTTCCCGTACTTGGAATTTATTTATTAGAATTTGAAAATCAACGTTTATCCTTTTCTAATTCACTTATCTGAACCTCTATAATTATTTACTTAAGAATTCTCTCTTGAAAAATCCAATCCATATATTTTTGATAACTCAGTATACCCAAACATATTCAATCAAATCATAACATCCAATATTTTCAATTACCAATATAATTTATCACAGAATATCAAATAAACCATATCCCAGAATATTAAAACAAACTAAATAATTTTGAGGAGTCCAGTTGGATCCCTCAAACCCATTTCCCTACATCCACAGATGTTAGCACAATATAAAATACCAACTCCACTTAGAGGTGGAATATCACAATATGTGGTGTCATCACTCTTAAATTCTCCCTAAACCATAGTCCAATCATCACTCTAAAATGGGATATGTGTCTACATAATAAAATATTATGATTTTTTTGTTTGATTGATATTTTTAATATTATATCTCTGCATGATTTATAATTTCAATCAAAATTTATCACTATATCGATCATTATTTTAATTTTTGCAGATAACAAAAGGGGGAGAGAGGTTAAGATTTTGGTGGTTGAGTAGTAACCTTGCTGATATTCTAGATTTGTTTTATTTTTCCTCGACATCTAAGCAATTATTTTCTTTTGACGTCTAAGTTTTACTTTGGCCTTTTGGATTTTTTATTGCATGCATCTGTGTAAGGGGACTACAGTTGTTAGAGGGTACTTAAATAAGGGAAGCTTGATCACAACACATCAAACAATTTCTTGGTTGCAAATCTTAATATATGTTTGTTACCATCAAATTTGGGAGATTGTAGAATATAGTATTTATGATTTTTTTATGATTATAAACATATACATACATACATACATACACACACACATATATATTAAATATGTTTGTGCAGTACTATTACAACATTACGGAACAAAGTAAACAAATAAAAATTTCATTTCAACAAATATTTTATTTCAGTAAAATTTTAATAGTACACATTGTTGCAAATAGTGCTTCCATAATTTTCATACACTATTTATATAACACGATTTTAACTCTCCCATACAACATACTTTTTTCAATATAATATTTCCTAATCACATTTTACAAATACATTATTCATATATAATTTATACTCGAATGCAATATCTTCTTGCTCTAGCCTTTATCCAGACAGAAATCTTCTTTACCTGTCAAATAACAATACAGTTAAACGCAAAAAGGAAGAAATTAAAAATACAACAATATAAAACTCGACTTTGCCTCAGTTTATTAATTTTGCTCCTTTCATATTTTAAATAGGTACAAAAAATAATGAACACGGACTAGTGCAACAGGTGCATACAAGGACCAGTACAACATGTTCGTGTGGGATAAAATTTTAAAATCAAGTCAATAATGTGCACAAGTAACTTAAGGCATGTACTATGTATCACTGTATATTCCTTAAGGTCGACCAATTTGAAATAAATAGGCTCGTTAATTTCAAGCATATTTTTCTAAAAGGAAATGCACATGCAAAAATGATTTAAAAATCGAATAGCAACAGCAACACATATATGTATTCGAATTCAAAACAGGCTCAAAAAATAAAAAAGATTCAGGTACGTTAGTCGAGCCAACCAGAAAGCACAGCAAGCAATACACAAGGCATTTTACGTGCAAGTGCATATGCCTGAAAGATCAACAACACATGGATATGCGTAAATAAAATGCAAATAGATGCAAGTAGAAGTGTACATAAGGTCAAGCCTAAATCATTATGGCTCAACATAGGGAACAAGGCTAAACAAAGTCATATGAAGCACTACACATAGAAGGTCAAATACAAGAATTCAGGCATAGTCATAACAGTGCACAAAAATATGTATATATATATATATCCATGTATATATCCACGGAAGAGTATCTCAGAGTACATAGGCGCGCACACACACACTAGGCAATACGCACAACACACTGATGTACTCAGAAATTAAATCATATTCATGCAAGTGCTCAAGCAAGCTAAGACTAGAAAGTGTGCACAAGTGAAATAGCACTACACAATCTGTGGAAACACAAAAGTATCATGCAACAAAATAGTTTAGTCAAGGCACATGGAAAATGCACATGCAAAACAAATTCATACACTCAAAGGCAAAGCTCGAAGTAAAACACACACACATGAGGATAACAAGCTCAAGGCAAGAACAAAGCAAGCACAAAGGCAAGTACGATAGGGAAAAGATAACTAAGCATATTCATTCAAAATTAAAAAACAAACCCGATTTGTAGTGAGGTAATATGAAAAATCAATTCGGAACTGAGTCAAGATTTCAAAAGTTAATAAGGGTGCACAGTGCAACAAAAAATTCAATAAATTTTCAGATGCATGCCTCAAAAATTCATAAATGCTAAATCAAAAACTCGCAAGTTGATCAAGTCAATATTATCAGGCCGAAGCAACAATATACCAGGATGAACAAGTCAATAATCCCAAAACCAAAGACTTAAGGACCGATGAAAATCAATAGGCAAGATTAATAGAAAAATTCATGAACTAAAATATTTAAATAAATTAAATCTCGATTTATATGTAAATTTGGAAGATTTTTGTTCAAATCTTCCTCCATATAAACCATATCATCATCGGTAAATCACATGAGTCAAGTTGAAACTAGTAAATCAAAAAAATCAAATCATACCAAATTATTAACCGCATAAATTCCTCGACCAAGGAAGCAACTGAAGTCGTGAGTTGCCACTCCATTGTAGATATCGATCGACCAGGAGATAATGATGAGATTTCATCAATCGATTATCAGATCGATGGCTTTCATAAATTAAAGGTAGAAACCCTAAAATATAATAAGGGTTTGGCTTTGTAAATAAAGATGCAAACAGGCTAAATCAAATAGAACACCATGTTTTGTTTTGGGTCGAACCTCTTTTAAATTGATATATTGTATATTAGGGTTTCTATTTTTATTTTATTATACTTTACATTTTAAATTTAAAACTCTAGTTTTTTAACTAGTGTGTAATTCAAGAAATTCTCAACTCGGTGATAGAGTTGAGGCAGGGTTTCTAGGCTTAGGATTAGTACAATTCGGCTAACGATAGTTGCAGGCTTATAGGGTATTTCCAAACCGTCGGTTGTTTAATATTAGCGTTTGGAAGCAACAGTAGGCATGTTCTACCGAAGCTGGGTAAATTTGTCTGTTGCTCTTATACTCGCATTTATTCTGATATTATCTATGGTTGGATTTTTAGCATTATCGTGAATTGATAATAAACCCTATTCACCCTCCTTTAGGGTTTATTTAATTCTACAAATTATTGGTATATTGATTGCAGATATCGTATTGATTATGATCTAATCTACCATATTAGAGTATGACATAGGGTCACAAAGTCCTTTTTTAAGGTAATATTAAGCGATCAATAAGTGTTATTAGATCAAACTAGTGACTTCGAAGGCTATATCTTGTAGTTGATCAAGAACATTATTAGAGTGTTTACCGTAAATCATTTCTTAGAAATCCTCATAATGCGTTGTTGATGAAGAGACGCGCTTGCATAAAGTATCTTACTTATAGGTTCATTTTAAAGTCTATGCAGATCAAGCATTATGATTATGTTTACTGTATAAAACTTATGTCTAACTGGTGATATAAAAATTACGATAAGTAAAGTGCAACGGAGATTTTTATACTGGTCTGAACTTTCCATTTTGCATCTAGTCCCAGATTCCTTGTAAATTTAACTAACAAACATCCCCATTTAACAAGGAGTAATACGTATTACAGACCGCTTGAGCCGTCAAACAGGTGTTCGTGCCTGAAGATCTCCAATAGGACTTCAACTATTATAAAGAGTTGAGTTTGCAAAATTTATGCTCTTTGAATAGCACGAATGAACCAATAAGTACAACCTTCCTATAATCTTCTTCTTGATTGTATAATGCGTGTTCGTAAAGAAATAGAAGTTTTTTGATCACAAGAAAAAAATTCTTAAAAGTGCGAGTGATCAAAAAGTAAGAGCAATATAAATAGTTGAATGCTTTAAGAATTCAAATCAAAGATGTTGAAAGAAAGAATAGAATTGTTATTTGAATTCAATGATGAGATTGCTTTATATAGAAAATGAATGGTTGCAAATGTTTTGTGAAGAGTGATAACCATTGGAAGAGCTGCAACCATTAACGAAGGGAAGTAACACTTCGTGAAGAAGTGGATTCCTTCAGTATTTTAAATAAAAAATGAAAGTTGCAGCATTCAGTCGAATGAAATAAGTGATTCAGTTGACTAAATGACAGTAAAAAAGATTCTCGAAAGAAAATAGTACGAAAAATAGCAGTTTAGTCGACTACAATTCATGATTCAGTCGATAGAATACATGGTTAGTTGGCTGAATTGATAATTCTGTTGACTGACCAGTATCAATGAACATAGTTCAAAGAACACAGATTTGGTCAACTGAATATACCAAGTCAACCGACTGAACTTTATATAAAATCAAAATTGGCTTGGCTTAGTTGGTTAGAGAAATTGCTTTCTAAACTAGTGACCCAGGTTCGAGTCTTGCTCCATGCCATTTTTGAAAACTTAATTAACATTTAAAATATGAGGTGTATGTGTGTGTATACCACTTTGTTGAGATTTTAACATATGTATACACTAGACATGACACGCTAAGACTAATAGTATTTTATTCGTCACCTTCATCTTGTCACTGTCATATATGCCTCTTCATGTATCTCCACATACACACACACACACACACACTCTCTTTTATCCTCTTTTATATTGTATATCTTCATGTTGAAATTATTCGTTTTTCTTTTTGATACTCATGTACCTACATGTTAGCTTAGAGTTTTTTGGCATAATTCTATAGTTGTTGACATTAAAACCAACAAGAGAGGTTGTAACATTCTCCCTCTTTTTGATGATGACAGCTATAAAAAATATTTGTCATATATAAAATGATATTATAGTATAATTAAAGCTCCCCATAAGTACAGTATCTCTCTTATCAATATATATATATATATATATATATATATATATATATATATATATATATATATATATTTCTCCCCCTTTGTCATTGTGAAAAGGAACGAGTAATAATAAATTTTATACAATACACTATAAAGAGCAAGCACTTAAATCTCTTCTTAACTACAATATTTCTAAGTATAAGTGAAAATTAAGTAAATATGTCTTTTTTTAGAAATACTGTTAAGAAATATATTTTCTTTCAATATGTGTTCTCTTTATATGCATATAAAACTATGGACAATTTAAAAAGATTCAGGTTAAACTATATCCAAAATATGAGTATTTTTTTTAGAAATAACTCAGTATTCCTCAAAAATAAATGATTAACCGAATATTGATTATAGAGAAAATAAGTTAAACTTTACCAAATCTGCTGAAGTTTTTATTTCATTATAAACACATAATTTCATCAAATGTATGGAACATCCTTAAAATTCAAAATCTATCCATTTCCTTCCATTGCTCCAAGTATCTGTAGTAAATAATAATCGTTTCTAGTACCTACTTACTACGTTAGGTTCCAAGGGCTAATCATAAGGCAAAAACCTTACCAAAATAAGCATGATTGTACCCTTTAAAAAATAATGAGATAATTTTGTCAAATAGTAATTACTTTTTAGTGCTTTCGATAGCATTAAATTGTAGTATTTTGATCAAAGTGCTGTAGAGAAGCTTACTTTTATTGCATTTCAACTGCTATGTTTTAGCGCTATAATTAAGACTAGAAATTATTAATAAATGACTACTACTTATAAACTAGGGTATAAGAAAAAATTAACATTTTAAAGCATGTGATACCCAAGATTCTAATAATTTCCTTTTAGGAAGCCATACCCATTCGGGTATGGTTTTACTTTTATAAATATAGTTTTCATTATAAATCACATTCTTATAATAGTTGCTAATATAAAGTTGTTTATCATAATCAATTGTATTAGCAAGAATCCATATTTTAATACTATTAATCATAAGCTTAATACTTGAAAAATATTTTCTATCATTTCTGAAAAAAATACTATTATGAATGTATATGGTTTTCGGATTATCTTGGTTGCTAGTACTAGCACTAAAATTAGTACACACAAATATATATCTAGTGCTACTTTTACTTTTAGCTTGTTTATAGCCTAAACCGCTTTTATCACGGTCAGCTTTCAAATTTGTAATTAAGGAAGATACGATATCTTTATCTTTGTTAAAATTTATGATTTTTTTATTTAACCTTTCAAATTTTGTTTTAGAATCACAAACCGATTTTGCAGAATTTTACTATTAACTTTTAAAATTTCGCATTCTTTAGATAATTCTGAATTCTTTTTAATTAAAGATGCATTTTCTATTTCAAGAGACAAAATTAGGTAGCCAGAATTATTTAACGAATTTTCCAAAAACATATTTTTATTTTGCAAAACATTGATTTTCTCAAAAAGATCATTGATTTTAACTCCTAACTACTCATTTTCTTTTTGTAGGAAATCTTTTTGTAAAACGTATGCTTCGACCATATTTTCAGAAAATTTAGTTTGATTTACCAAAAATTTATTTCCCTCCTTTAAATTGGAAATTTCTTGCTTACAATCTTTTAACATAGCCAATGCAATTCTATTAACTTTATTCAAAGTTTTACAATATTTTAATAATTTATCATGTGCTAATAAAAGATCTTTATATAAAGAATCTAAGCATACCAATTTTGATCTGAGTTTAGCCATGAAGCATTTGCTTGTTTGCTCCATTGATTCTTCTTTATTGCTCTTCCTTTTCTATTGCCTTGACTAGATCTCTTTATGGCCATTTATTCTACGACGTTGTTATGATCTCTAGAATCCCAGGCTATAATGCTGAATTAAAGTCTATGAGGATCGAGTAATATGATTATATTAACTAAATAAAACTTATATCAAACTGGTAATTTCAAATTGCGATAAGTAAATTCCACTAGAGATTTTTATATTGGTTCGAACTTCCATTATATGTCTAAGCCGAGACTCCTTCTTGATTTAACTAACAAACATCCTTACTTAACGTAAAGGAATAGGTATTACAGATTGCCTGAGCCGCCGAATAAGACTTCGTGCTTGAAGATCTCCAATAGGACTTCGACCATTACAAATAGTTGAGTTTGCGACTTTGTGTGCTCTTTGAATAACACGAACGAGCCAATAAGTAAAACCTTCCTATAATTTTCTTCTTGATAGTATAATGTGTGTTCGTGAAGAAATAGAAGTGTTTTGATCACAAGAAAAATATTTTTGAAATGCAAGTGATCAAAAAGTAAGAGAATTGTAAATAGTTGAATGCTTTTAGAATTCAAATCAAAGATGTAGAAAAGGAAGAATAGAATTTTTATTTGAATTAAATAATGAGATAGCTTTATATAGAAAACAAATAGTTGCAACTAATTTGTGAAGATTGATAAACATTGGAAAAGTTGCAGCAATTAACGAAGAGAAGTGATTCTTCGTGGAGAAGAGGATCGCAACGACCCGGATTTTTGAATGGTTTATAATTAAATATTGGAATTATTGTATTAATTGAATCCTGGATTTTATTCGAATAAAAATAGTTTCAAAAGCTAATTTAAATTATTTTTAAATAATAAATTGTTATTGTAAACATTAATTTATATTCAAAGTGATTAATTATTTTGATAATTTATTACGTTTAATTAACATGTGAAATTATCATTTAGGGAATTGTCTTAAAAAGCGTCATTGGATCAAGAATAATGAATTGTTGTATGTCGATGAGTTTCGTGATGATTGGACATGTTATGTGACCTTGCGGACTCCAAAATGCACGATGAAAATAAAAGAGAATAAAATATATTATTATTTTCTTGTAAATACACCTTATAACCTAAAATTTAAATTTCTTTCTTCTCTTCTTCCATCAAAGCACTCACCACCCTCTTTTTTGCCTTTAATGAATTAAATCGAGTGATCTATTCAATGAGATCTAGTGATCTAGTAAATGAAATCGAGTGCCGTTTGGTTCATTAGCTTCGCGTGGTCAAAGGCTTCGATATGTTATTCTTGGTTTTGGGTACGACGGGATTCGATAGTGATGGACATGATGTAGACGAAGCTGGGGTTAGACTTAAGAGGAGATGGAGGAGCAGATACGGCTCATCGTTGTTGGCATTGTTCTTTTGGAGCTAAGGCGAGCATATGGAGGTGTTTTTGGGTGGTGCGGTGAGGAGTTGGTCATTCGACATTTGATTTGTCATTTTGGGGTGCACGGCCATGATGAAGCAGAGGAGGCCATAGGTGATTTCAAGGATGCGGTTGTCATGGCGCGAAGTGAAGTCTTGGCGATGGAGGTTGGCGATGTTGTGATCGAATTAGATTTGCGACCCGATGGTGGCGAATTAGGGGATGATGGTCGGATTTCGAAAGAGGGATTCGAAGGTGATGGCATAGGGTCGGTTAAAATTGGACCGAGTATTGGAGTTTGTGGGCAGTGGCGTTTCGACGATACGGTGCTTAGAGTTGGTGTGCATGTGTATGGTATCACTATAGAAATGATGGAAGAAGATAATGAGGAGCGACCCTGATAACGTAATTGAAGTTAAGTGGATAATTAATTTATTAATTAATGTTCTGAAATTCCCAAACTTATAAAATCCGTATCTTGTTCATACGAGGTTCCATTGAGACATTATTTTTTCTGTGGGATTATCTCTGCAGTGGAGTTTGATTTGTGGAGTTTGGTGCTAGTAGGAATTTTAGTTCGATTTTGGACTATTCGAAAATGCGAAAGCGTTAATTGGAGTATGGGTGAGTTTTACTCACCAGTTGATTATACATGTAATGCCCCACCTCAAGACCCGCACTAAAAAAGGGTATTACATGGTAATACTATTTGTTAGTGCAAGAATAGGGCTAGTTAGGAGTGACCCTTTGTAAAATTACTTTGGGTGAGTATTTAATAGGTCGAATAATATGACTATATTTTTCTTTACTAACATGTGGTAATTTGACATACCTGATCTAGGTGCAAAACAATAATACAAGGATTTTTAAAACTATACATAATATAATATACATCACAGAATCAGACATAGCAACGGAAATAGTATACATCAAAATCTCCCAAAAGTATGTGCCTACAAAAGGAAATACCAGACTCACATTTAAATATATATACATCTATAACATAGACCACTCTCAAATACATATGACAACAAAAATCTACAACATGAACATGCAAACTCATATGATACATAATGAATAACAAGGACATCAAAATAGACTTCTTAGTCTAGCTCACATCCAAGGCCATTGAGTCCCTTTACCTATCAAGTCTCGGTCTAACCTGAGAATTAAATAACACCCAAGTAAGACTATCTCTAATTATCATAAAAGGTGAGATACTGATAATTATAAACTTGCATAATGTCAATAAATGTTCTTCACTAACGCAATAAAACTTCATTAATACTTCATGACTTGTAGTAAGGTTTTATGCTCATTTACATGTTCAACAAAGTCAAAGCTACCACAACAATAAGAGCATAAATAATTACATCTATAAATGAAAGCAATAAATTTGTTCTTCGCAAGTCAACAAAAGAGATATAGACTTCGCACAATAACATTAGGGGTTGCACTTCGAAAATCATAACTCGCTAGAAATGAGTATCACAAGATGGGCTTTAACACATTTAATCCCCCTTAACGAATTACACCAAGATTGAGTCCTAAACTCGACAAATAGATAAGTGTCATCCACTTTCAATTAGTAATTATAAGAGTGTAGACTAGTGTCCGCATAACCACTTGATGACGCTCAAATAATTACTAAGAGCTAGTAAATTCCACTTGTGCAAATAAAAACTTCATTCATAAATAAAAATAGTTTATAATAAAATAATTTTGTTTTGAAATCTTATTAAACATTGATTCAAAGATTTATAATAATATATATAGTAACTATGATTTAATGCATATCGATACTTATTTAAAACTTGCTTTGAAATCACGTTGATTTAATACACACACACTCTCCAAAATCATTCTTATCCAAACTACATATATTTCCCATATATAGACAATAGAAATCACTTAATTTCAAAAACATCTCCTTTATAAAATACTTCGCAAACCGGTGTATTTAAATTATGTTTGTCAATAAAACAAAAAATAGTTTCTCAATGGAAACAAAAGTTACAACAAGATTCAGACTCCCCTAAATGAGCAAAGAGATCATCATACTTATATTTAAAAGTAGTACATCATAATAAGGCAAACCATCAAGAAAACGGATAACAACAAGTCACATAACATACAAGGAAAGAACCACGCAAGCAAGAAGTCGAACGGCCGAGCGGGAAGTACCGGAACATCACCTGGGGCACAACCCAGTGCATGACTGGTGCACTGGTCCCTATGGACCGGTCCACCGGTTGCATTGCCAAAGCAGAATCAAAGGTAATATATAGTGCTTTCCAGTTATCCGTCAGCATGAGGTTTTGGTCTTTGATGGTTTTAGCTTCAAGGGTATCGATTTCTAGTGTCATTCAACCCTAAATATACCTAACATTTGATGATTTAAGTGATCATATGGTTATAGTTTTAGTAAACTGAAAATAGGGTTAACAACAACTATCATCACCAATCATGAAGTCAATTCAACAATGATTCATACGTAGTCAAACTAGCAACCAATAATCAAAATAGAGATAGTGCGAGTGATTATCTTAGCTAAACATCCAAAAACTTCATAGCAATAAGCATCAACCTCAAGCCAAAACAAGAAAATATTCTTGATTTTTGTCCCCATTACAGAGCAAATTTAACATAGCAAACCTAAATATTTTCTCACAAAATTTTAACTGAAGATGTGCATATGATTTGAGAACAACATATAAAATTCTAGATTTTATTGGATTTTCTGGAATTAGTTATGATTTTTACACTGACCTACATTTTCATCCCATATTTCACCTTTCCTCCAAGCCATTCAACCAATTTTAATCTATAACCATGGCCAAAACTTCAGTTTCTTAGGTCAAAAAGATGGAGAAGGCTATAAAGAAGCTAGATCTGAAGTTTTGGAATTTTCAGCAATTTATTTCTGTTTTTACTTGTTGATTTACTTGAGGCTAGGTTCAAGAAGGAAGAGGAAAGGAACTTTTGTTTTTTGATTTACTGTAAGTGATAAAAGAAATGTACAGGTAATAGAAAGGAGAAGTAAGTTTCTCTTAATTAGGATTTGGATCTAGATTACTAATTCCAACTATTCATTCTTTATTTATCTAACACTTGATTTATAAAACAAAGTGTTAAGTGTTTAAAATATAATTTTAGCTTAATTTAGAAAATAAACCTCTCAGATAAATTTAAGTACATGAATAGCTTATATGTTAGGGATGCGGATTAAGGATCTTAAGGCAGAAATAACACTAGAAGGGGGGTGAATAGTGTTTTAAAGAATATATGAACTATATGACTAAATTAAAACTTTCAACACAAATCTAAACAGAATTCTAACATAGAATGATCACAGAACATATAACAAATGCAAATAGTAAAGTAAAGCAAGTAAAAGGAAAGAACACACCGGATTTTATACTGGTTCGGAATCCTCCTACATCTAGTCCTGCACCAAGGCAATATCCTTGTACAGATTTTTATAAGCCAATATCCAAATTACAACCCTCAATTTCTAAGGCCTTGAGGAACCCTCCTATCTCCGAGTCTGGGGTAAACTCTCTTGATTTACGGGACACAAGATCATCCTAATACTTCTTAATAACAATCCTTTTGAATGGATAGACTCTATGGACTTTTTGAATACAAATTAATCCTATAACTCTGAATAGCACTTTGATCTTTAGTAGAATGATGGAGAATCAAATAGAGAGAGTATCTAAATGATTTCCTATTGAGAATTTGGCAGAATGATGGCACGATCTTGAAAATATGAAGTTTTATGGATATGGAATGGTGGAGAAGAAAGAGTAAAGAAAATAAGAAAGTAGTTGTTAAAAAAATTCGTTTTGGAAGCCTTTATATAGATGCACAACAGTCATAACCATTGGCGAAAGGTTTTCGAACGAATGGACACTTCTTTTGAAAATTGAATTTTGAATCCAACTGTCACCATGTCGACATGGGGTATCCCCTTATGTCGACATCCCTTACTTCAAAATTATAGAGATGTTGTTTTGTAAAGACAATTGAATTTAAAACAAGTTGAAACTTCTCTGAAGCAAAGTAAAGTGTTTAAACAATATTTTGAGATAGAGAATGAATATAAAACATTATTTTAAATATATATATAATTGATATAGACCATCAATTATATAAGTAATATTTAAAATCAGAATAAATTTTGATGTTTTAAAAATAGAAGTTTTTAAAATCAGAATAGAGGAATATTTCAAGGCTAAAACAAAGTTTGAAAATATTTTTGAAAACATGATTTTGAAAGCTAAAACATTTTGAAAACAGATTTAAAAACATTTTGAAAAATCTATTCAAACTAAAATTGCAAGAACCTTCCTACAGAGCTCCTCCATATGACTCGAGAACTTGTACAAAGTAGTTTAAATGATTTTGATTTTCGTGGATTTGTAAGCCACTTGTTGTAGGTTTGTAAGCTACTTGTCGTGGGTTTGTAAACCACTGGTTTCGATAGAAATTGGGTTCCATCCCAAAAGAAAATTGGAAGAAAGATGAGAGTGCTATTATGAATTTTTAACAAAATACTAGACACTTATCTTGAGATCTTGAAATCTTGATTCTCTAGAGTCTTGAATCTTGAATCTCTAATCTTCATCTTGATGCTTGAGTCTTTATACTGATCAGTCTTCGATGATACCTGCATATACTTCCTATATACGTACATACATATATATATATATATGTATATATATATATGGAAATGTTAGTATATATTTTATAAAGTAAAGTATAATAACTATATAAGGTTGTTGTCATCAAAACATCATCAACTCAGTTCCTAACATTATATTCAAAAAGGAGTCTAAAAATCCCAAATTTTCTGTTATTAAAATAAAAGATTAAAATCAACTAACTATCTTCTTTTCAACTTGAATTCTAAATTCCACGGTTTCAATGTTTTGCGAATACTAGTATTTCTCAATCTCATTAATATTTACAATTCATCATTTTAAACAAATTATTTTTTATAAAAAGAATAAAAGCACTAAATTAATAATTTAAATTCTCTAATTTAAATCATTAATTATTTTATTTAATCAACACAAAAATTCGGGTTGTTACGGGCTTCCCATCTTAAAGAAATAGCATCCTCGTAATTTCTAATTCGGAGAAAAGTTGATAATTAATAGAAACGTATTAGTACAATAGTATTTCTATTTTCTTTCAAAATGCAAACTAACATTAAAATGACCAAGCATCCAAGCAACACAATAATTAAGTAATATATAAAAAAAAATCTTGTATTTATACTTTATTAAAATCTTTTAACTTACATTTCAAAAGATTCAAACGTCTAATTCATATTATTACCTAAGATTTTTCAAAAAATAGATATCTTCAATCTATCTTCAATTTAATCACTTCTTTTATTAAAAATCCACTTCTTTTTAAATCAACATCTTAAATGATCTTCGATAAATCTTTTTCAAAAATTTGATTTCTCCAAAAATTTGCGCTTCACAAATTGTATCATTTTAAAACAAAGATTAACTTCTCTAAAAAAATTTACTTCACAAATAACACTTCGCAAATTGTACTTCAATTTCAAATATTCTAACGGATTTATCCTATTTAAAAATCATACTATAAGCACAATCACCATCCATCAATTTAAGCTAATAATTAACACATCAGCAAAATAAAATAGCACGGAAGCAATTTATAAATCCATCACATCTATAGCTAACCCATAGAAAAGATAGTGCTTCGCACGTCTGCAAGTACTTTACTTGTCTATACAAATATTTGCACTTCGCTAGTCTACGGCCAGGTTTTAATACAAATGATTGCTCTTCACAATTCTATCTACACATCGCAAGTCTAACACAAGGGACTGCACACCGTAAATTTACCTGCACATCGCAAGTCTAATATAAATAACTGCACATCACAAGTCTATCTGCATCTTGCAAGTCTAACATTAATGATTGCACATAGCAAGTTTACTTGCATATTGCAAGTCTAACATATGCGACTGCACACCGCAAATCTACCTTCAGGTTTTCACATCGTAGGTTTAACATCAGTGACTACACATCGCAAGTCCAGAACCAAGGCCTCTCACAATTGACTATTCTTCGCAAGTCTAAGACATGCACTTCACACATCGTCATAAAAGTGTTAAATATCTTCTAATAGTAATCATTCGAGTAATGCCCATGTGTTCCATAACCACTGGGTTTTAGTTGAACATTTACTACAAGTCAGTAAGCTCCATTTACTTCAAAAATTTGCAACCAAACATCATCACAAGCATTCATCCATGACTCATCTTTTAAGTTCATTTAATTCAAATTCCTTCATTTGATGTTTATAAACTAGCAAACTATCTTCTAATAAGAAGTCACATTTAATCATCAACCCAAAAGAATTTTCCTTACATTGGAAAACCTAAACTATATTCTCTTAAGGGTCTATTAGTCCCATCAAACACTGAAAGAGAATATAACTCTAAAGTGTTGAATACTTCATAATAGAAATCACAAGAATTTAGCCAAGGCATCCCATACTACCCGGTAAAATTTGAGTATTCACTAATGGGCTAGTAAGTACCACTCAAACATCTATTCAATGAGCTGCATAATATTCGATGAAGCGTTACTATAAGGCATTTAAACCATTCAGCAACACTATGTCGATTATTATTACTCCTCATATCATTGAACTAAGGCTCTCAAAATATTTCTCTTATAAAAATTTATAGCTTAAAACTCCAAACTTTCTTTCAAAATTTAAATGATTTTATTTCAAGTAAATCTCTTCTTTAAAATAATTCTCTAACCTCAAATTCTTTAAATAATTTATTAATTTCTTATGGTATTTATATGCCAATTCAAATAATAGATTTACCCTTTTAAATTCCAAATCATTAATTATAAGAGTTCAAACTTCCTTTCCAAACAATTCCTAGCTTTAAAATTACAAAATGAATTCAAACAATTTCTCACATCTTCTGTTTTAACTCTTTTAAATTAGAACTGAAAATTATCATTCAATTAAAAAATGTAATTTTATACAAAACAATGCACAAACATCACAAACAATTTCAAAAATATCAAATATAATATATCGATGTTGCCATGCCATTTATTTATAGCAAATCGCTTTGTCAGGTAGCTATGATGCTGATCATAAAATCAATATTGCCTCACCATTGACCTTTGCTATTGCTAATACTCGATAGCTGCAACCATTGTCAAAACCAATACATATTAAAATTCTTTTAAAATTTTAAATTAAATTTTCTAAACTAGCAAAATTTATTAAAACTATATATTTTCATGAAAATAAATTTCTCTTCTTGATTTACTCTTCCAAAAATGCTTTTCCTTTCAAAAGAATATTTAACTTCATTAAAATTTGTCTCTTTTCAAACATTATTTATAACTTTTGTAAAACTTTTATAAAATAATGAAACTCAAAAAAGGTGTCTAACTATCTCTTCGAAATATATGAATCCTTATCTGTAACATTGTATAAGTGCATCGATTAGAATCCTTACCACACTCAGTGGGCAATTTGACACAAAAATAATTTCCAAATATTATTTTATCAATATGTATACCTTTATATAATGGAAAATATGTTAATAGAAAATTATGAATACATCTATTCATCTATGCAACATCGTGTAATCAAATATAAATAAACATCTAACTACTAGGCTCAACGGAAACAGTCTATCAACTTCCACTATGCAACTCTTACTAACTGATTAGGACATCAATACACAACACTTAACTATTAAAACCATTTTACAAAATAATTTATAAAGCAATCTAAAATTTTCACAAATACGTCCTAAATGATTTCTCTTAATAATCATTTACACTTATATACTAAATAGGAAATAAATCCCAAACTCTACCCAACACACCCAAGGGACAAGACTCTAAGTCAATCTAGACCACAATTCACGTTTCTTATATTCTATATTGTTTAGGACCTATGCTCTTATACCAAGCCATATGCCCCACCTCGAGACCCGTACTAACAAAGGGTACTACATGGTAATACTTTTTGTTAGTGCAAAGAATTAGGCTGGTTAGAAGCGACCATGTGTAAAATTGCTTCGGGTGAGTATTGAATACATCAAATAATATGACTAAATTATTCTTTGCATACAAGTGTTAATTCGACATATCTGATCTAGGTGCAAAACAATAATGCAATGGTTTAATCTAATTCAGAACGATACACAATATAATATACATCACAGAATCAGACATCGTAATGGAAATAATATGCATCAAAATCTTTCAAAAGTATGGGTCTAGAAAAGGAAACACTAGACTCACATTTAAATATAAATACATCCATAACATAGACAACTCTCAAGCACATATGACAACAAAAGTATACAACATGAACACGCATATATATACAAGACTCAAATGGTACTAATGAATAATAATGACATCAAAATAGACCTTTTAATCTAGCTCACATCCAAGGCTACTAAGTCCCTGTACCAGTCAAATCTCGGTCAGAAATAACACCCGGGTCAGACTAGCTCTAATTATCATAAAAGGTGAGATACTTAGAATAATAAACTTGCATAATGTCAAGAGTAGTATCCATTAATGTTCTTCACTAACGTAATAAAACTTCATTTAATACTTCATTACTTGTAGTTAGGTTTTATGCGCATTTATACATTCTACAAAGTCAAAGCACCACAACAATAAGAGCAAGAATAATTACGTCTATAAATGCAAGCAATAGACTTGTACTTCGCAAGTCAACAAAATAGATACGCACTTCACGCAATAACATAGGAGATTGTACTTTGTAAATCATGACTCGCTACAAACGAGTATCATAAGATGGGCCTAAGCCCAACGATTTACCCCAACATTGAGTTCGAAATCTCGACAAACAGATAAGTCTCATCCACTTTCAATTAGTAATTATAAGAATGTAGACTAATGTCCTATAACCACTTGACGATGCTTAAATAATTACCGAGAGCTAGTAAATTCCACTCGTGCGAATAAAACATTCATTCATAAATAAAAATAGTTTAAAATAAAATAATTTTTCTTTGAAATCCCATTTAAACATTGATTCAAAAGATTTATAATAATATATATATAGTAGTAACTACAATTTATGCATATCTATACTTATTTAAGACTTGCTCTAAGATCATTTTGAGATTTAAAGTATTTATAAATATATATTCTCCAAAATCGTTCTTATCCAAACTACATTTACTTCACATATAAACATCTCCTTTATAAAGTAGATATTAGAAATCACTTCATTTCAAAAACTTCTCCTTTATAAACAATTTCGTGAACCGATGTATTTAAATTGTGTTTGTCAAGAAAACATAGAAAAGTTCGTCAATGGAAAAAAGTCACAACAAGATTCAAACTTTCGGTATAAGCAAAGAGGTCATCATACTTATTCGACGGTCGAGCAGGAAGCACCGAAACATCACTTGGGGCTCATCCCAGGTGCGTGATCGGTGCGCCAGTCCCTATGGACCGGTCAACTGGTTGCATTGCTTGGGCAGAGTTCTATGTGATTTCTATTGCTTTCCGGTGGTCCTTCGATCATGGATTTTGGTCTTTGATGGTTTAGCTTCAAGGGTATTGATTTCCAATGTCATGCAACCTTAAATGCAACTACAATTTGATGATTTAAGTTATCATATGGTGAGGGTTTTAGTAAACTGAAAATAGGGTTAACATTCTATGCAACTATCATCACCAATTATGAAATCAATTCAACAATGATTCATACAACAATCAAATCAGTAACCAATAATCAAAATAGAGATAGTGTGAGCGATTAACTCACCCTAATATCTAAAACCTTCATCGCTACAGGCATCAACCTCAAGCCAAAACAACAAAACAGTACAGATTATTGTCCTCGATGTAGAGCAAATTTAACATAGTAAACCTAAATATTTTATCATGAAATTTTATTCAAACGTGCATACATGAGTTGTGAAAAAATTACCAAAATTTTAGATTTTTCCTATTTTTTTAGAATTAATTATGATTTTTACACTGGCCTATATTTTCAGCCCAGATTCCGCATTTCCTCCTAGCCATACAACCAATTTTGATCTCTAACCATGGCCAAAACTTTAGTTTATTCGTCTAAAAGATGGAAAAGGTTGTGGAGAAGCTAGATCTAAAGTTTTGGAAATTTTTAGAAATTTATTTATATTATTACTTGTTGATTTGCCAGAGGCTAGGTTTTAGAAGGAAGAGGGAACGAGCTTCTGTTTTTTATTTACGGTAAGTGATATAAGAAAGGTATAGGTAATAGAATGGAGAAGCAAATTTCTCTTAAATGGGCTTCATATCAATGTTACTAATTCCAACTATTCATTCTTTATTTATCTAACACTTGATTTTATAAAACAAAATGCAAGTGTTTAAAACATTATTTTGCTCAATTTAGAAAACAACCTCTCAAATAAATTTAAATACATGAACAACTTATATTCAAAAGGAGTCTAAAAATACCAAATTTTCTTTTATTAAAATGAAAGATTAAAATCAACTAAATATCTTCTTTTCAACTTAAATTCTAAATTCTACAATTTCATTATTTTACAAATACTAATATTTCTCAATCTTACGATTATTTAGAATTCACCATTTTAAAACAAATTATCTTTTATAAAAAGAATATAAACACCAAATTAATGATTTAATTATTTAAATCATTATTTATATTATTTATTCAACACAAAAATTCGAATTGTTATGGTACAATTATTGTATACATAATTGTTGTAGTATTAAACATATAAAAAATAATGCAAGTTATTGCTTTTGGACGATGCCCTATTTCGTAAAACAAGTGTTAACATTTATCTTAGAGTATAAGCTCCTTTTGATTCTGTAAAACACGTATCATGGGCCAGATTCACTATTTACATGTTTGATATTACTTTATGACACTACAAGAAAAGCATATATTGGTAGCACAATATCCCAGAGTTTCATGACTATATGCTGCTATTGTTTATTATCAGAAATAGAAATGAAACCATAAAGGCTATTTCAGCCAAAAATCTTATGCGGTACATGAAATCTTAGGCATTGAAAAGGAATCACAAGATAAAAGAGTAAGAAACTTTGAAAACCGTATATCATCTTCCTTTTCTGCCTTTGTAGAGCAATATTTTCATTACAAGTGACTACTGTGGAGAGTTGATTTGGGGATACTACTATAGAGAATTGACTCGTGGACACCAAATAATTTAGTAGTTTTATTGCATCATTATCATTAAGGTACAATGATTCTTCACTTAGCAATAGAATACATTTTAAAGTAAGACACAATGTTCTACATTGCAATAACATGTATAATTTCATCTGTTGCCGTTTTTCGAAATATTTTAGGATCCCCATTATTATAGGGGTTACGTCCCTTTGTATTATAGCTTACTGTTCTTCTTCCTTTTGGCACTTTTAACTCTTGCATTTTAGTGCTCTAGCTTTTGCTTTTGGACCTTACTTCCTACAAACAAGTACATGAACACAAACATTAAGAATATGATATCACTACTCTCTTACAGATACTTTTCTACCCGCTTGAATCTCACATCTCTCCATGTATTTCTCGAGCCTAATACTAAAAATTTATTATATATTTACTATCAAACAGTGAAATACTTGACTATCATTTAAGAAATGCTTAAGCCTATTTTAATAACGAAAGTAAGATGCTTCATTTTCATTTTTTGTGTATTTGCATATGCTTATTTGCATATGTATTTGTTGGTTGAATGGGTTTGTCAGTGTAATGACCCGCAAATCCATACCCTTAGAGTCGACACTGTTCTCCATCAATCAACTAAAGATGTACGGAAATACGAGCCATTTGGGTTAAAGAAGAAGAGGTAGAAGAAGAAAATAGAAAACAACATCAGAATCTAACCATCGCAGCGGAATAAAATATAATAGATAATAAATGATCTTTACACAAGAACAAATACATTTGTCTATACATTACATCATCAGAGTATACATAACAGACAACTGGACAGTAATCATAACCAGTCCTCACAATCTGAATATACAATGGAATATTTAACACAAATATGGAAATACGTATCGCCATCCAGCTCGTCCCACGAGCTCCACAACATCCTTTCCTGTATCTTATAATACTCGGTCTGACCCGAGCATTATAGTGAACTAACACCCGAGTCAGTCTGGAATACCAGCGCGAGAAAACCACACTCAAATTGATTATATCATGTTGTAATGTAGCAAACCCGATCACAGTCTCTTCAAAACGATCAACGCATTGGCCAATATTGATAGTCGGTTATTTAACTATCAATTAACATTCACAACAACCATCAAGCATAAATAATTTCTCCTAAATTATTTATTAACCACAAAATATCTTCGCAAGATATATTTCCATTTTCAACCCTTTTGAAAACAGTTTTAAAACCACACTTTTCTCATGAAATAAATTTCCAAATATTCATTTCCACTGAAAACACCAAGCACAAAACTTTAGATTTTTAAAATAATTTGAAACACTTAATTATAAAGCATCCTTTAAAACATTTAAATTAAAAGTTACTTTAACACTTATTCAAAATATATATACTTTAAGAATATTTAAAATAAAACTACTTTGTACAATATAAAACTGAATTTCAAACTTTTAAAACATAATACCAAGCCACTTTTAAATAATTTCTGCTAAATGAATTAGAAAAATATAATTACTTTAAAATTTAAAAATTTAGAAATAATAAGTTCTTTAAAACATGTTTTTTCAAAACAGCATTAAAACTTTTAACTTGTATTTAAAATTTGCTTTGAAAACGTACTTGGCTATCTAGGGAAATACGCTTCTCTTTCACATCTTTTAAAAATAAATCACTATTTATTTTTAAACAAATTTACCCATTCCTTTAAATAAATTCCCATCGTGAAATTTATACTTCCAAATATCCACTGATATATCACTTTGCTTTTATAAACCCAGTTTATAAATTTCATAGTCACATTCTCCTTTAAATTTCCAATTTCAAACACTTAAATCAATTTCCAAATTGATTTCCAATTTACCCCATTTTGAAATAAATGAGTAATAAATTCCTTTACTTACTCATTTATTTCAAAACCGATTGACTTCATATTTTTATTTCTTCATTATGATTTAAAATCTGTTAACTGAAAATACCAATTTCAGATTTTCCCAAATTCCTTCTTTATCTTTTTTGACAATTTAAATCTTAAATTTAAAATAAATGCTTTATTCTTTAAATAATAACACTTAAGTTTAAAATTCATTATCTTCCTGTTTTATTCAAAATTTCCTTTTCATACACGGAATTTATTTATTAAAATTTTAAAATCACTTTTCTTTTTCAAATTCATTCTTAAATTTGTTCAAATCCTCTATGATTATTTCACTTAAAAATTCACTCTTTTATTTTCTTTTCAAAAATCCAATTCTATATATTTTGATAACTCAGTGTACCGGAATATATTCAAGCAAACCATTGCATTCAACATTCCAGTTATCAATATAATTCATCACAGAATATCAAATATTCATAACACAGAGTATTAATCAATCTAAATAATTTTGAGAAGTCCAGTTGGATCCCTCCAACCTGTTTCCCTACATCCACAGATGTTAGCACAATACCAATTCCACCTCGAGGTGGAATATCGCGGTATATGGGATTTATATAATACCATCTGCTATTATGCGGCGCATAGGGTCTCATCCGCTATATAATGCGGGAAATCAATCACTCCAATATATACTATATCCTACTATATATAATATAGCACATCAAATTAATTCAATCATTCAACCAATTATTTAAATTTAACCACTTAAATTTAAATAGAAGCCAGATGAGTGAGATTAACTCACCTCTGATCTTGATTTGCAACCAGATCCAAACCTGACTTGTTTCCCGACTTTAGACCTTGTATAAAAGCTATATAATTTTATAAGCATTCGATTTAACCAAAAATGATTAATTACTAATTAATTAATTAAATCAACCAATTATAAACATTAGTTACCTTTAATCATCAATCTTTAATTAAATTAACTAACCATATAATTAAAATTAGCTACAAAATATACATTCTCTATAACCTTAATTCAAACAGTCCCCTCACTGGCTACAGCGCGAAAACACCACCATCTCCTCGCCAGCAACACATGCCCCTCAGGCGATCACCACAACACCAACGGCTTGCCCTAATTGCCCACAGTTCGACCCAGAACCTCATGCGACTTGCTCTAGCCCTTGCTCCACCTGTCGCTTATGACAACCCATCACGGCCTCATCAGAACGTAATATTAGCGCATAGCCCTCCGCCAGGTCGCTGCACTCAAGCTCGAATAAAGAAATCATGCCCTGCTCATCTGCCACATCTCCCATTTTCAATCACAACCCACTAGAACAAACCCCGAGGGCCTACTTCCACCACAAACCGAAAATGAAGTCAATTGGCCCCAAGTTGTCTAAATCGATTACAACAACAATTCCTACCGCCTTTGACTAATGCTCCCATTATGATCCCCCATGGTGCCAATGTCGTCGCCTATCGTTTTGCTGATGCTAATCATGAATTCAATCAGCGCAATTTCGCCTTGTCGTGATTTTTTTTTCATTTCTCTTTGAAGTCAAACTAAGCAAAGAGAAGTAAGTCATGATTTTAACCTGAGCGAGGATAGCTTCACAAGAAAGATGTATACGCAACTTATACTGGAAACGTCTCGAGTGTGGTTAATAGTTTGACGAGTTTGACTTTCAAATTTTCTAATATTCTAAAATTTCCAAAATATCTTGTTATATATAACTTAAAATCCCGATCTCCAATCGAGGCATGCTATTGGTCTTTCGACTATCATGCCGCTATTCCAAACCTAATGGAACAAGTTCCGAGGCCTAGTCTAATCATCTGAAGAAGATAGCTTTTTAAATTGATTATTTAAATTCAATTAAATTAAATTGTTTATAGGCATTTCCATATTGTACGACCAAACGGTAATCCAAACACTACGAAATTTAAAATCTGATAATGATACAATATTACGGATCCAATGAAACTGATTTCGTCGAAATCCGAGACTATGCCTCTGTGACGACCCGGAATTTTTAACAACTTAAATTGGAATTGTTAATTGATTTTAAATGTTTAAAAAGTTAATTTTAATTTGAATTTCAAAACATCAATATTTACTTATTAGTTAAATTATTGAATTATATAGTTTAACTATTGAATCATATAATTTGAAATTGGGTAAAATGCTAAATCTGGAGTTTTAAGGCTGTTAAAAATAATTTGAAAGCTTATAAAATTTATAATGATGATACTGAAGATAATAGAATGGTTGAAAATTTAATTTAACGATGATTTGTTCAATTTTGAAAATATATCGTTTAAATTGACATTTAAAAATAGCATTCTGAGGCACAGTCTCGGAATTCGACGAAACCTGTGTCATTGGATCCGTAATAGTTAGTTATTATCGGATTTCAATTTTCGTAGCAATCGGAATTGTCGTTTGACCCTGGCAGCTCGAAATGCGTAGAACTATTTTAATCGATTTAATTTATATTTGATCGTTTTCTTCTGTAACTCGCACATACGATCAAATTAGCCTCCGAAACACGTTCCATTGTGTTCGGAGTGCGGGTAGAACCTTATAAACGCCTGTTGGCATGTCTGATTCGGGTTTCGAGACTTCGCGTTGTCCGTAGCGAGATATTTTGAAAATTTAATAATATTAAATATATAAAAGAAATCAACTTAGCCACCCTATATCGTACGCGAGCCACCCTAATACCTGAATTTCGTTGACCTAGCTTATCTCCTTTTCTCGTCTTTAACGAACGTCATCCTGCATAATTCAATTCAGAGAAGAAAAAAATATATTGCTTGAAATCATGGCAGAACTTTCTTCTTCTTCTCCTATACCTCAATTTCTTTCGAAATTTATCTTCATTTGAAACCCCGAAACAACCTTTCCCTTTTAATCTTCCTCGCGCTTCCATTCCTAACCCTATCGCGATTTCCAGTTCTCTCTTTTTAAAAAAAAAAGAGCAAACAACAGATAATGGCCGAAGCCTCGAAGGAAGTGGCGACGCAGGTCGCGAGCTCGAGCACGATCGCATCGATCGAAGGGGAGGGTCGTGTTAGGGATTCGATTGTTGTGATGTCGTCTCGAGTCGGCATAGGGAAGGCCGCATCGCCACTCGCGTGTTCGAAGGGGGGGGTCTCGTTTGGGGGTTTTGGCGTTCGACTTCTCTGAGTTGGAGTCGTGAATTGGGGGCGGCGATCTGTGACGAGACCGCGATTCTCGGTGGTGACGAGTTCGTGAGGGGGCGCAGGTAGAAGGGAGCTCGAGTTAGGGCTTTGGTTTCATGATGGCAGTAGGGTACATGTTCAATTTAAAATTTAACAATAAATGGGAAATATATACAGTAGAGTCAATTTTTTTTTATATGTAGACAGTGACTGGAAGTGTACACATATATACAAATTTACATATATCTATTTTTAGAATAGACAGAAACCAGTATCGATAAGTTAGGACTGTTACATGTTTGTAAATCTACGAGATTTTCGAAATAAGACTGTAGAAAGAAAAAATGTTCGAATCAGCTTATTAATTATATTAATGACTAAAAGATTTTTAAAAGGGAAATTTAGTTTAAATGAAATAATTAGTTAAGTAAATTTATTGAATAGTAGTTGATTATTCAGTCGGCTCAAATGCTAATGAAATCATATAAATTATTTACTCAAGGTCAATTGAGGAAACAAGCCAGATGGGAATGGATTTGCGAAAAAACAAATCAAAGGTGAGTAAATCTCACGCTTTTGGATTTCTATTTAAATTTAAATGGTTAAATTTAAATGATTGGTTGAATGATTGATTTGTTTGATGTGCTATATTATATATATGGTAATATAGTATATATTGGGTAATTGATATTCGGTGATGGATATTATTGGTATTGGAAGTTTGAATGATGTGGTTTGCTGAATATTTGGGTATTCGAAGTTATCAAAAAATATAAAAATTTGATTTTTGAAAAGAAATATAAGAGTGAAATTTTGAAAACGAAAGGATTATAGAATGAAATAAGAATGATTTGGAAAGAAATAAAAGTGATATTTAAAACTGGAGTTAAGTAGAGATTTAAAACAAGTCTGAATCAAAGTTAATCTTTTTTTTTAAACTCAACCTAGAGCCCTGATGAAATTGAAGGGGTAGGAGGAGCCCCCTCGCGCCAGGTCCGACCACTGACACTTGGGATTTAGACCAGCCCAGCACAGAGACTTATGTCCCCCACCATTATTTGTGGATTTAACAGGGACCCATCTCCGCGCCTTGAATGGGAGTAGGGCAGACGGGGATCGAACTCGCGACCTCTTTAACAGGAGGCAAGTATCTTACCACTGCGCCACTACTTGCGGACTGAATCAAAGTTAATCTAACAGATATAGTTTTAAAATATTAAGTTTTTGACAACCTAAATGTTAAAGTGTAATTGTAAATTGACTTGAATTTAAAAATAAATAAATTTGGTTTTTTTTTTATTCCTTTAAGCTTCCATCATAAAAAAAGCAAGGAAAATCAGATAAGAATAAATTGAAATGTAAATGAGAAATCATTAATTTATTTAATTAATGAAGTAAAAGTAAATAGAGATAGATTAGTTAAGAAAATAAATAAATGTAGGTGACTTACGAGAAGTTATTCTATATAAGTATTGAAGGATTAATGTAATTGATATTGTTAATTAATTTATGAAGCAATTATGATTATTTATTGATCGGGAATTAAGGATAATTAATATCATGAAATTAATTAAAGACAATTACTTGAATTTAATTGAAAAATAATAATAATAAGTCCAGGGTGATTAATTAAAATGAAAATGATGGGTTGATCAATTAATTGATTTAGAATTAATTAACGTTAAGAAGGAATATAAGTGATTGAGGTTTGAAATTCAATTACAATAAGTTAAATTGAGTTGTATGTGATTAAGTTTTGCTTATGGATATTTGAATGGTATTGAATGCTTTGAATGAGTTGATATTTCTGATATGAAATGTTATGTATTTCATTTGGAAACTTTGGATAGGATAACATGAGTTTCGAAGAGACCGTGGTCGGGTATTGGGAAATACCCGAAACCACTTCGAATTTTTATAAATTGATTTGTGAAATCAATAGGATGGAATGAATTGATTTAAGTGAATTGGATTATTTTATCTAAGTTTGGTACTTAGAAATTTATATGTGAAATAAGCATTGATTATAGCAAATTGTGAATTGGTTAAATTGATATAAGATACCCCGGTTTTATATAAGTTGATTGTTTTGGTATTCCATGTTAGTTGGGTTTACTCACGCTGGTTTCTAGCCTGACCCGGGTGTTACTTTGGTGTAATGCTCGGGTCAGACCGAGTATTACAGATTTTCAGGTTAGGACGTTCTGGAGCTCAGGAGGCGAGCTGGATGACAATATCGTACAGAGTATATCCGCGGTATTTATATCATTGTTAATCTGAGACATGATATTTGAAAATTTTCAGTGACTGTATATAATGTGAAACTCGGATGTAATAGAATGTAATCGACAGATATAGTATTCTTTGCAACTGTTATTATTTATTATTATATTTTATCCGCTGCGAATGTGAGATGTTTGGTGTTTCTGTTCTTCTTCTATCTCTTTCTTCTATTTCATAACTATCTGAGATTTTTGGGTTTGAAAATCTTGGGTCGTTACAGCCTCGGAAGGCTATTTTTGAACGTCAATTTAAATGATATATTTTCAAAACTTAATAAAACACTTCCAAATTCAATTTTAATGCTTTTACTATCTTCAGTACTATCAGTATAAATTTTACAAGCCTTCAAATTATTTTTAACAGGCTTAAAACTAAAGATTCAATAATTTACCCAATTTTAGTTTATTAAATCCAATAACTTAATTGCTAAATAACAATAATATTTGAATTCAAGTTAAAAATTAAATTTTAAATATTTAAAATCAATTAAATATTCCAATTTCAAACATCCAAAAGATAAGGGTCGTCACATTCCTCCCCACTTAAAAGAATTTCATCCTCGAAATTACTAGCTAAGAAGAATGATCCAATACCCATTACTATTTTCCAAAACCAAGCAGTTTTATCGACTTGCCGTAGCATATCTTTTATTAAAGACCCACTATTACTTCAACCAACTTCCTAAAACCTTCCATAATGTTTGCACAAAAAAATGGGCAAACACCTCCAAGTCGTATGATTTAGTCGATTTTATGTTGTTCTCAATGATTTGGGTGATTTATGCAAATATGTAAAAAGCAGGGACTAAACTGTAAAAGACACACAGATTTATAGTGGTTCGGCCAGAATGTGCCTACGTCCACTTCGTATGTTATTCCCTTTCGCTGTTCAGGTTACAAGTACAAAGCTTTTATTACAAGTGTATAAAAGTTGTTTGAAAGTTCGGTCCGTGCTTGAGCTCTCAAACTTGTCTGCCATTGTTGCACCCCTACCCCTCTATTTATAGAGTGAGGCTGGGGGTAGGGGTCTTGGATGTACATAGCTGCTGGTGGGCCTGGGCAGACGTAATCTGGCCTGGCAATGTTGGTTCGGCAAAGCCTTGGTCCGGAGATGGTTGGAGTGGCTTTCGGTCTGGTAGTGGTTGATTCGGTAGTGGTTGATTCGGTGAAGAGTGGTGGGTGAGAATTGGTTCGGTAGTTGTTGATTTGGTGGAGCGTTGGTCCGGTGGTAGGTGAGTTGGTGTTTGGTCCAGTGGTAGGTGAGTTGGTGTTTGGTTCGGTGGTAGGTGAGTTGGTGTTTGGTCCGGTGATGAATGGGTTCGGTGAGGCCTTGGATCGGTGGTGAGAATTCGCCCAACATTTGCCCCCCAAAGTGGGGCATATGCATGCATATGTCGCGCTTTGTTTTAGGCCATTCAACTTGGACACTCTCATTCGGTCCCAAGCGCCAAACCAGTTGGTCCGGTCGTCTGTGTTGGTCTATAAGTAGGGGCTTCGTGCCTCTGTTATTCCGTACTAGCCGAACCAAACTCTTGTCTTTGCCGAATCAAACGTATCACCAGACCTCAACTGCCGGACCAGGTGAGGCCCTCTTCTGCCGGATGAACTTTCGCTTTGACTTACCGAATGAACTCGGGGATTCCGAGTGCCGAATGAATCTTTAACCTTGACTTACCGAATGAGCTCGGGGATTCCGAGTGCCGAATGAATCTTTAACCTTGACTTACCGAATGAGCTTGGGGATTTCGAGTGTCGAATGAATCTTTAGCTTTGACTTACCGAATGAATTTGGGAAGTACGAGTGCCGAATGGACTTTAGTCTCGAATTACCGATTGAGCTTTTATGTTTTGAATTATGAACGATATTCCAGGCCGTATGTGCTTGCTTGTTTATGTCTCCACACTCCTTGTCCTAATAATGTGTTTTCTCCTGTTGCAGATAATGTCTCATAAAGTAGAAACCCATTCCGACAAGAAGAAATCCAAGGACAAAGGTGATTCCTCCATTGTGCCCCCAGTTCGGGCAGGACCAGAACGTCATAGACCAACCCCGAGATCATTAGTAGACGGGTATGGCCCTCAGGAGCTCTTGAACTCTCCGTCTGACTGCTTTCCTAGCTCCCTCAAAGATGAGCAGCTTGATGTTATATCTCGCTCTTTTGGGATTCACAGAGTGCATATGTTGTTGCCAGGGGAAGGAGTGATGCCGTATAACCCCCCTGAAGGATACTTTGCTTACAGTAGGTATCATTGTATGTGCGGAGCCATCCCTCCGATCAATGCTTGGATAGTTAGCTTTATCACATATTTGAAGGTGGCCCCTTTCCAGCTTCAGCCCAACTCCTAAGCCATCTTGGTGAGTCTGTTTATTATCTTCCAGAGAAAATATGGGCGTCCCCCTTCCAACCGGGAGATCAGGTACTTGTACAACTTGAGAGGCTACAAGAAGGGGTCTCCATATATCATCTTTGAGTCGGCCTTGTCTTTCAAGCCAGTTCTGGACTTGTATTCGAAATTTAGCATGTTCAATGGTTCTTTGTCAAGGATGACTCTGTTTCTTTCCATCGCTTCACCTCTGGCTGTAAGTTGAATCTTATTTATAATTTCTATTCTGACTACAATGCTCCTCCTTATGTGCTTTATTTCTTACTAGCGACAGGTGGCTTTGCGGTTGTAGAGAGCGATCGCCTGGTTCAGATGGCTGCAGAGATAGAAGCCATTCCGAAAAGGGAGAGGGCAGTCTCTTATTTGATCAGGAATGCTACTCTTCTGGAGCTCAACTTAATTCTGCCACGCCAGTCTGTGGTCAAGCAAAGGGACACAGCTGAGGAGAAGGCTGCCAAAGCTAAAGGAGGGGCTACGGCGAAGAGCAGCAAAAGAAAACCCTTCTTGAAACATCCAGTCGCCGAAGGGAAGAAACTTAAGAAGTCCGATGGACCCTCCCCCAGCACATGTCCAGATGTTATGGAGGAGGAAGATGTGGAGGAGGAAAGAGGCGAGGATGAAGGAGGTGAGGCGGAGAGTGGAAGTGGTGGAGAAGGCGATGGTGATGGTCGCGGTGATGATGGTGGCGAAGGATAGAGCGGTGATGGCACTGGGGCTTTGTCTTTTGGGCAGGCAGGTGAGATCCAGGAGTGGACAGATGATGCTTTCTGCCTAGCTTTTGAGGGGTTGGAGGAAGGATCGGCCTTGGTGGAGAAGCCAAAGAAAGCTGACAAGGCCGGGACTGGTGCCGATTCATCTTCTAAGAGCATTTCAGCTAAGGCAACTCCTGCGATTCAAGGTGAATTTTTGACTCCTGCAGACTCCATTTATGATAGGGATTTAGGAATATTTTATGATCGGCTTCCATCCTGGAGTGAGATCCATGACTTATTGCAGTATCCTACTCCTCCCCAGGGTTTGTATAACACAGCACTTCTTTACTCTTCTTAACTTGATATATTTCTTGAATTATAGTTCAATGCATGCTTGTAACACTTGGTTTCATATCACAGAAGCAGGTAAGGTGGCCAAGAAATCAGACGTTCGGCACCATCTCGAACAATACAAACTTTTCAAGGCTTCTACTAAACCAAAGCCTCCGACTAACCGCCCCGGAGACGTAGTCGGCTACCGTCCTCTTCTTGGAGTTATCGAAGAGGATATCCAAAGGAAGAAGAGGAGTCGCTCCTTGCTTGAATCTTCACCTGGTCCTCAGCTTCCAACTCAGGCTCCCCAGGATACCACGGAGGAGAGTACTGGGTTTATACCTTCTCCGCATCCGTCTGAAAATCCTACCGTTACCTAGATAGATCAACCCGGTTTAGTCCATAATCCGTTTGCGGGTCATCCGGATCTGGATCCAGGTTCTCGTGATGTTACCTTTGATGAGGCTACCGGTGAGCACCTTCTCCCTCGTAATCCTATGGTAAGGGTACTCGATGAAGCTAAGTCCCTGGACCTTGATTTGCTAACCACTCGGGTTGTAACTTTGGGGGACGAAGCTAAGGCAAACATTGACCGGGTTGCTGAGGAGACCAGGAAGCTGATGAGGCATCATGCCCGACTGGTCAAGGCTGGGGAAGAAATCGGAAGCGCCAACATTCGACTGCGGTTAATGGTTTCCGACCAGGCCAAACAACTCGCTGATCAGGCCATCCAGATCTCTCAACATGAGGCCACCTCTAGGCAATTAAAGAGAACCATGGAAGAGGCCAGCATGGCAGAGTTGTGGAAAATGGAGGCTACTTGTAAGGAACGGATTGATATGGCCATTGCAACGGTGGATGAGGTTCGAAAAGCGGATTTTGAGCGGGTACAGGAGTTATCTGGGAAGCTTGAAGCCGCAAAGCTTGCTCAAACCAAGCTGAAGGAGGAGATGGAGGCGATGAGGAAATCCTTTCAGGCTGACTGCTCGAGATACCAATCGGAGAGGGATGCTGCCGTTGCAAAGCTGTTGGCTTCTTGGGACCGAATAAGGGAGTTCGAGGAGAACGAGGGTATAATGTATGAGATGCTTCAGGATATGTACTTTCGCACTTGGAAACAGGGCAACTTATCCTGGATGGATGATTATCCCCGAGTCATGGCCAGGATTTACCTTAGGGCCCTGGAGGAGGCTAAGGACGATGCAGATAAGGAGGGTGGCGTGGCCTTCAGAATGGACATGGTCACGGCCCAGTTCACCAAGGAGGAGAAAGCGGCGGTGAAGGAGGGTATGCGGCTGCTTACCGCTGAGGAGGTAGGGGTGTAGTTGGAGGATGATGATCAAGGGGCAGATGCCGGTAAGTCTTCCCTTTCAGTCTTTTCGTAACTTGATTGCTTATTGTTCGTGATTATTAATGGATTCTTTCCTGAATTGGACAGGCGGGACCCCTGGAGCACCAACTACCTCTGGTCAACATGCTGAGAGTTACGATCCCGCGGTTAAGTAGATCTCAGGGGGCCAGTAGGATAGAGGTAAAGCTCTGATGCAGCCGACTCCCTGACTTGACCTGGACATCTTTTGGTTTGCATGACATTGTTGTCTATGCTAGTCCCAAAACATTAATGTAATTATTAGGCTGTAATTATGTTATTTGCAACGAACAACTTCATTTTTGGCATGTAATTTTTTAACTTAAGCTGGTTCTGTTATATTTAAACTCTTTCGTTATTTTGGTGTGTTGCATAAGAAATACAGCTATGCATATGCCTGTGATTCAATTGTGTTTGATGTCAAGTTCTTGCTTAAAATATAATTTCATATCTTGCAATATTATTGTGATGTGCGAATAAATTATAGCTACGTATTTATATACAAAAGAAGAATGTACCGCCCTTCATGTTTTAGTCATAGACGGTTTCTTTGAGCGTCTTGTATGACTGAGCATGGAGCTGAGTGACCTGTCATCCAGTTGTGAGTTCCTATTCCCATTAGTGAGCGTCTCCTATTTTGTGTCCTGTACTTTAGGGATCGTTATAGAGGATAGGAGGAAAGTTTTTAAATAAAATAGAAATATAAGAAATAGTAAAACTTCCAATCACGGAAGGCCTGCGATGAGCTTAAGTTCGTGGAAAACGGGTTTTGTAGTCACTTTCCCTAGCTATGGGTCTTGGGGACATTTGTCACCCATCTTACGCCTCCGCGGGGAGTTGCTCCTTTTTACCACAGCCGCACTTAAGACACTCGGAGCCGAGATCGCGCACAGTAACTACCCGGGCCATTATGGCCCGTAATCGTGGGTATTATTCCATTTACCGTGGTCGGCTAGCGTGGGTGCCGATCGTCAACTGTAAACTACCCCTGGCTGGCCACACCTTATGTTGGGGCTTAAAGTAGGTTCACGGTTGCCAGCGAGTCGAACGCCATAATGAGCTGCCTTGGCTATAGTCGGCCTTCTCGGTGGCTTATAATCGACTCATTATAGTTGGCTTTAAGGGCCGATCGCGAGCAATGAGTTAACCCGCAGCAGAGGGATGCTGGAGCAAATGTGTCTCATTGGCGAGGGCATAGATTCGTATAGTACCTGTTAGGTCTTGTCCAGGTGAAGTCGCGCTGTGATGTGTCTTGAATGGAAATGCCATTACACAGGATTTTGCTCAACAGAAAAGGATAAAGTTAACAAGCAGCCAAGATATAAAGGAACAAGTTAAAAAAGAGACAAGTTTTTAAAGTGGTTCGGCATGAAAATGCCTACGTCCACTGATTCTCTTTGTTAATTCACTTCATATGGGTAGTACAAGTTAAGAAAAGTATCGACGAAGGTGTTGGATGTTCCATGCCCTCTGGAACACCTCTCCGTCCACAGTTGACAAAATATAAGCTCTGTTGTGGTGATCTTTATGAACTACATAAGGTCCGTTCCAGATTGGATCTAGTGCACCGGGACGCGGGAAGATTCGCTTGAGGACAAGATCTCCTTCTTGTAAGCTACGATGCTTGACTTTGGAGTTGTATTGCGCTGCCACTTTTTGCTTGTGAGCTGCTGCTTTGTGCGCTGCATCGTTTCTTCTCTCTTCAATTAGATCCAAAGACATGTGAAGGAGTTCTTCATTTTCTTCTGGGTTATAGTGGATCCTGCGGTTGGAAGGTACTACAGTTTCGACCGGGAGCATGGCCTCCGATCCGTATGCCCAAGAGAAAGGAGTATGCCCCGTTGATGTTCTGAAAGATGTGCGGTAGGCCCAAAGTGCTGTAGGAAGTTCATCCACCCAAGCGCCTTTCGATTTTTCAAGCTTCTTTTTGATTAGAGTTTTGAGAATTTTATTGACAGCTTCGACTTGTCCGTTTTCCTGGGGGTAAGCCACGGATGAGAAGCTTTTGCGAATTCCGTGCTTTTGGCACCAGTCGGCAAACTCTTCGCTGTCAAACTGAAGTCCATTGTCCGATATGATTTTGAGTGGAACCCCATACCTGCATAGAACATTTTTTATCAAGAAGTTAATAGCTTTTGCCGAAGATATTTTATTCAGAGGTTCTGCTTCCACCCATTTGGTGAAATAGTCAACTGCTACTACAATATATTTGGCTCCGCCTTGGCCTACTGGCAGTTCGCCAATCAGGTCAATTCCCCATGCTGCAAAGGGCCAAGGGCTAGTCATTTGAGTAATCTCATTTGTTGGTAGTCGAGGAATCTTGGCAAATTTCTGACATCTGTCATATTTTTTAACAAATTCTAAGGCGTCTTTGTTTAAGGCAGGCCAGAAATATCCATATCGAAGTATTTTCTTTGCCAGAGTCTATCTTCCAGTGTGATCTCCGCAGCTTCCTTGATGGATGTTGATAAGATTTCCTTAGCTTCCCTTCCAGCGACACACCTTAATAAGGGGTTAGAGAAGCCGCGCCGATAGAGGATGCCTTCTTGTATTGTGTAGCGGGAAGCTTTCCTCAAGATTTTCCTGACTTCGTTACGCTCACTGGGCAGTGTGCCATCTTGTAAGAATTTTCGAATGGGAGTCATCCAAGTTTCCTCTTCGATTGCAGCTACCAGATTTACTTGCTCGAAACTCGGGGTTAGTTGCTTTGAGATGGCTACTGTTCCGGAAATGGTGCTGTCTTTCATGCTAGCTTGCTTTGCCAGCTCGTCGGCCTCTTCGTTCTCTTCTCGAGGGATGTGTTTGATTAAATAGTGATCCAATTGATCGAGTAGCAGCTTGGTCTGCTTTAGATATGCTGTGAGTCGTTCTCCTCGAGTCTAAAATTCTCCTAGTATTTGGTTTACAATAAGTTGAGAATCACTATGAAGACATAAAGAACTGACTCCAATCTCTAAGGCAAGTTCTAATCCAGCTATTACTGCTTCGTATTCTGCATCGTTGTTGGTGGCAGCGAATTCCAACCTTAGAGCATAGTGTAGCTTCCTTCCCATGGGAGTGATTATTACAACACCTGCCCCCGAGCTTTGTTCGTTTGAAGCTCCATCCACAAAGAGATTCCACTTAATGTCTTTTGCTATTTCAGATTGCTCCTTACCTTCGTTGGTAGTGAATTCGGCAATGAAATCGGCCATGGCTTGTCCCTTGATGGCGGTGCGAGGATGGTAGGTGATATCATATTGACTCAGTTCAATGCACCATTTAAGTAGTCGTCCAGAAGTGTCGGGACGATGGAGTACTGCCTTAGCGGTTGATCGGTTAGAACTCTGATAGAATGAGGTTGGAAATAGTGTCGTAGTTTCCGTGACGTGATTAGTAAACAGTATGCTAGCTTCTCAAGTTTACGATATCCGGCTTCTGCCCCTGTTAACCTCTTGCTTACAAAGTATATTGGTCGTTGCGCGTGGTTGTCTTCTCTCACCAAAGTGGCGCTTAGAGCATGAGATGACACAGCAAGGTATAGGTATAGCTCTTCGCCTTCGTTTGGAGTTGAGAGTACTGGTGGTCTCTGGAGGTGTTCGATTAGGTTAAGGAAGGCTGTTAAGCATTCGTCGGTCCATTCGAACTTTCCTTTGTCTTTCTTTAGAGCCTCGAAGAAGGGGACACACTTGTCAGTCGCTTTAGAGATGAATTTGCTTAGGGCGGCCACCTTCCCATTCAGGCTTTGCATTTCTTTTCGAGTGGAAGGTATCCTAATATCTTTCAGGGCTCGGACTTGTTCGGTGCTTGCTTCAATTCCAATGGCATGGACGATGAATCCCAAGAACTTTCTTGATGATACTCCAAATGAGCATTTTAGAGGATTCAGCTTCATTCCACATTGGCGAAGTACTTGAAACATCTCGCCCAGGTGGCTTACGTGATCGTTGGCTTTCCTCGATTTTACTAGCATGTCATCCACATAAACCTCCATAGTTCGTCCTATCAGTTCCGCAAACATCTAGTTGACGAGGCGCTGATAGGTAGCCCCGGCGTTTTTGAGTCCAAAAGGCATTACTCTATAGCAGTACAATCCCCGGTCAGTGATGAAACTAGTGTGGCCTTGATCGGGGGCGTGCATAGGAATTTGGTTATATCCTGAGTATGCGTCTATAAAAGATAAGAGTTCGTGCCCGGCAGTGCTGTCCACAAGCTGATCGATTCGGGGGAGTGGGAAGCAATCCTTCGGGCAAGTGTCATTTAAGTTGGAGAAGTCAATGCATGTTCGCCACTTCCCATTAGCTTTTTTTTTACTAGTACCGGGTTAGCGATCCACTCTGGGTAGATGGCTTCTCGTATGAAGTTATTGGCAAGTAGGTTCTTTACTTCTTCATCGAGGGCTGCTGATCGTTCTACCCCCATACTTCTCTTTTTCTGCTTTACTGGTGCCTTGGTAGGATCGATGTTTAATATGTGGCATGCCACGTCTGGGGAGATTCCAGTCATGTCAGCGTGCGTCCATGCAAACACATCCAAGTTGTGGCGGAGAAAATCAATGAGTTGATCCCTCAATTTTGCTCTTAGCTGAGATCCGATTTTCAACAGTCTACTCGAATCGTGTTTGTCTACAGGTACAAATTCCATAGCCTCTGCAGGCTCGGCGGTGGCCTCCTCCTCTTTATCCCTGGGGTCTAATTCATTGAAAGTATCACTGGTATATCGAAGAGGATGGGCTTTCTTTAGTTTCTATGCTTTCAAGTTTTTCATGCAGAGAGTAGTCTCTGCATTCTTCCCTTTATCCTTCCTGCGCTTATTGCGAAGTTCAGTTACATAGCAACCTCGAGCAGCGTCTTGATCTCCCTCTACTTCCCCTATTCCATTGTCTGTTGGAAATTTCATCTTCAGGCACCACGGGGCCAAGACAATTTGGAAGTCAGACAAGGCTGGTCTTCCTTAAAAGGCGTTGTATGCCCAGTGGTTATCTATCATCACAAATGTTTGTTTCCGCACAACGAAGCGGGGGTGACTTCCTATTTCAACAAAAAGGTCCAATTGCCCGAGGGGCATCTTCGCGTCTCCAGTGAAACCGTGTAGTGGTTTGTTGCATGGCGACACATCCATCTTTGACAGCTTCATTCTGTCGTAAGCATGCTTGAATAGGATATTTACTGAGCTTCCAGTGTCTACTAGAATTCGGAAAACTTCGGCTGGGCCGTACCGGGCAAAGATGACCATAGGATCCATGTGAGGGTACTGCCTTCCTTCCAGGTCACGCCTATTGAATGTAATGTCATCATTCTCTTTTCGCTTCGGGTGGCGTTCTTCCATAACAGAATTAACGTAGCCTTCATTGTTTCTACGTGACTTTCTGTATCTTTCCATCTCTGCCCAGCTTCTATCGGCGATGTGTGGTCCTCCCAATATGGTATGGACCACCATCTTCTCATGACTGGGGCCGCCGGTGTTGCGATTTCCCCCTCCTATTTCTGGGAGGGGTAGCCTTGGGTTTTCATTGGCAGGAGCTGGGGTCCTGTTCTGACCTTTTACATAGCGTTCCAGTCTCTTCCTTCTGATGTGTTCTTCAATTAAGTCCCGGAGATGATGGCATTCATTGGTATCATACCCATGAGATTCGTGGAAGCGGAAGAACTTTCCAGACTTAATTGCGTTATCTGATTCGTTCTTGTATGGGGGGCGTCTGTATTTAACTTCGTCTTGGGTGGCCAGGAAGATGTTTTCGATTGTCTCATTCAAAGAAGTGTAAGTGTCAAACCTCGATCCTGGCCGATATAGACGTTTTTCTCCCTTCTTGCCCCCAGCATTGTCTCTAGAGTCATTTCTTCGAACGTCCTTTGCTACAGCGGGTGTGTCGCCATGAGCTGCCTCGGTTTGTTGTCCTGTCTGTCTTTCAATGGCAGCGTCTTCAAGTCTCATATATCTTCCGGCTCATGAAAGAAATCGGGTAAGGTAGCTGGTTTTTCTTTCGTTAATCTTCTAGCAAACTTAGTATCCAGATGCACACCACTACAGAGGGCCATTAAGATAAGTTCTCATCGGCATCTTGGACTGCGGCCGCTGCAGCATTAAATCGGGTTAGATATTGCCACACTATCTCTCCAGGCTTCTGTTTGATATTTGATAGGGAATAAGCGTCCTTGGGTTGTTCCACATGAATGCGGAACTGGCTGATGAACTTTTCTTTCAACATTTCACATGAGCTGATGGATCCTTGGGGTAGGTGGCAGAACCAGGAGGTAGCTAGATCTGCCAAGAATAGTGGAAAGCATTTACACAATACTCCTTCTGTGGCTCCACTCATGAGCATATGCTGTGTGTATCTCTGCAAGTGTACAACGGGGTCATAGATTCCCTTGTAAGGTTCCATTGTTGGCATTTTCCATTCTCGAGGGGTGATGGAAATTTCGATATTGCGGGTGAAAGGGCTTGTTACCCTATTGCCTATCCCTCGATCTCTTTGATCCCGTTGGACGCACTCTCAGAATAATCGCGCCATCCTTTCATCAGAATTTGGAGCAGATAGAAATGAGTTTGGTTCTTCGCTGCGGGATTGATTCTGTCCAGATGATCTGTAGGGTTGGTATCGTCTATCACTCCTAATATTTTCCAGTGCCTGCCTCTGGTCTTCTGGGAGCACGCTAGGGTCAGCTACAGTTGGCCCTTGCCTTGATCTTCCCCTGCTGGGTTCTATTCTGAGCACTTCCTCGGGTCCAACTTCGGGATGGACTCTAGCTCGGCCCCGTTCATTGGTGTTTCCATGGCTAGGTAGCATGACCGGCTCAGCCACAGCCGACCCTCGCCTGGTACCTCCCCCGTTGGGTTTGGTTCCAAGTGTTTCCTCAGGTCAGAGTTCGGGCTGAGTTCGGGCTCGGCTTCTATCATTGTTGTTTCTGTTGTTAGCTTCTTCGGAGAAGAAAGATCTTTGTCGCCTTCCAGATCCTCCAGACTGGGACTCATCCCATGATTCAGTGTTGCGGTTGGATTCATCAGCATCCCTTAAGCGTGACATGAGTCGGTCCACCAAGGCTTCTTGTTGGGATGTGAAGCGGCTAGTCACTTCAGCCACAACCCTGTCTAGATCTGCCCTAGTAATTGTTGTTGGTTGTTCCGTGGCAGGGGTTGTCGGATTTGCGTGATTTCCATTTCGTACTCCTGTTGAAACGGAACGGTTCTCTTGATATGTGATCACTGGATCTGGAACGCTGCTAGTTGCGATGTTCTTTCCTTTGCTAACATCTTTCTTCTGCCTGGGAGGCATGTCTTCCAAGCAATGAGCGATGCTGTCGGGAAGAAGGTTAAGTGGGAGAAGCTGAAGCTTCTAGCTCGAGCTCTCAATGAAAGCACCAAAAATGTTTGCACAAAAAATGGGCAAACACCTCCAAGTCGTATGATTTAGTCGATTTTATGTTGTTCTCAATGATTTGGGTGATTTATGCAAATATGTAAAAAGCAAGGACTAAACTGTAAAAGACACACAGATTTATAGTGGTTCGGCCAGAATGTGCCTACGTCCACTTCATATATTATTCCCTTTCGTTGTTCAGATTACAAGTACAAAGCTTTTATTACAAGTGTATAAAAGTTGTTTGAAAGTTCGGTCCGTGCTTGAGCTCTCAAACTTGTCTGTCATTGTTGCACACCTACCCCTCTATTTATAGAGTGAGGCTGGGGGTAGGGGTCTTGGATGTACATAGCTGCTAGTGGGCCTGGGCTGATGTAATCTGGCCTGGCAATGTTGGTTCGGCAAAGCCTTGGTCCGGAGATGGTTGGAGTGGCTTTCGGTCCGTTAGTGGTTAATTCGGTAGTGGTTGATTCGGTGGAGAGTGGTGAGTGAGAATTGGTTCGGTAGTGGTTGGTTCGGTAGTGGTTGATTCGGTGGAGCGTTGGTCCGGTGGTAGGTGAGTTGGTGTTTGGTCCAGTGGTAGGTGAGTTGGTGTTTGGTTCGGTGGTAGGTGAGTTGGTGTTTGGTCCGGTGATGAATGGGTTCGGTGAGGCCTTGGATTGGTGGTGAGAATTCGCCCAACACATAGTTTCCAACAACATTATTCACTCCACTTATTCAAAATTAAATTTAAATCCAAATTTAAATTATCAAATCTTTCTCAAAAAATTTCTAACTCTCTAAATTTTCGAAAATATTCACCAACGTCTCCTTTGTGCGGCTAGCTCGGTACAACTACAAAATGCCTCTACGGGCCCCCATATTTCAAAAGAAAACAAAAGCCAAGTGATTAGACTAGAAAATCATCAAATTTCATACAGAAATTTAAATACATACCTTTGCCGAGCAAATTTCAATTTATCCTCTGAAATCAAAAATTCAAAATTCACTTTCCTAATTCTTTAGTTCCAACTAAACAATTAGTTTCAATTTCCATTTCCAAAATCCCTTATTTCAATTCCAATTTGAAATAGTTTTGTTGTTGACAAAAAATTTACCAAAAATTTTCAAATGTTTTCTAACTCCCAAAATTTTCGAAATTTTTTGGTCAAAGTCTCCTTTGTACGGGGGAGCTTTTGCAATTTGACAAGAGATATAAATATATATATACATCGACCCACACAGTCGGGAAAACAAAGACAGTTCATATTTCCTATTTTTATTGCATAGGCGTACCTTTATTTAGCATTTTTAAGCGAGCGGCTTATTATTTTAGCAATTAGCGCGTCCAAATTCAGCCAAACGACTTCCCAGTACCTGTGCTTACTCAATTCAAACATGTAAATACTAAATATACGAAATTTATTAATATTTCACTTACTTTCAATAGCTAAACACATGCATTTCATAAGCAACATGCACCAAACACTTTGCACGAGCAATTTACATGATTTCAAAACTAATTCAATTGCTTTCAACCAATTTCGTTTGTCAATCCATTCAATTTTAATGGTTTACACTTTAATTTCTTACATTCAATTTATTTTTAATCCAAACAACACACATTTATTTCAATTGATTCCAGAAAATCAATTTTATTTACCTCTACCAATTCATAGAATTTTTATTTACTTTCGTTTAAGTTGAATGACTAATTTATTCTACGCAATTTGACGATATTCACTTAATAGAATATCCATTTTAGTTTTTAGCCACATCCAATTGATTCCAACTCATTTTATTTAATTCCATCCCATTTCTAGTTTATTCACCAACCATACATTTTTAAAATCATTTCATCGAGCTTGACAACATTCGATTCTTATATTATTAACCACTTTCCAAATTAATTTAACCCAAACTTTTATTTAATGAACTTTCATTCTTACTCGAAGTTGAGCTTCTAATTATTCTTAACTTAAGTTAATTTACTTTAGTTTATTCCAACCTCCAAATTTAAGCTCACTTCATTTGCAAGTAAATTTTCTTTTTCATTTTAACTTGATTCTATTTCAATCAAATCTCATTTCAATCTACAAATTTATTGGATTGGTTCTTTTGTTTCGTTCATTACAAATTTTAAATTTCCAAATTCAATTCATTCACGACTCATTTAATTCAATTAGCCATTCTCATATCCATTTAAATTTTAATTCCATTCTCAATTCGTCAAAATAATATCCAAGCACAGATTTAACTCATTTACACTCGAATTGTATTTTACTTGCAACTCAAATCATTTCTATTATAATCCAGTTCCATTTCATTTGACAACTTCAATTCATAATTAATCCACTTACAATATGCGATGAATATTATTTATACTCAAGTTCTGTTTCTATCATTTAATTCACAAACTAATTTTATTAACTCAAAATTCAACTTTTATTTAACCAATTTAAACTTCCATTAACATGCTCACTTAACCAATTTATTCAAATTAGTTCATTTCCCACTTTTAATTCAATATTTGATTTTTACCTTCCAAAAATTACTTCACTTAATTTCTTGAGTTCAACCTATTTTATAATTTAAGTTTCTGGATTTTTTTATTCATTTATCAAAATCCTTTGCATTTCTAAAATCAACCGAACTTTTGTAAACAATTTCAATTCAAAACAATTTGGTAGCAAATCCTCTCTTGAAAACTCGAAAATGAACATCGATGATGCTGCAGTCATTACCGAAATTATTTTCTAGCGACTGGAGTGAGCTCAGTGCTATATCCTTTCTCAAAATTTATTTGAAATAATTTCCTTTCAGAAATACTTCCAAAATAATAATGCTATTATTTATCTTCAAAACACTTTGAAAAACACTTCCAAATCTATGGGGTTTTAAATTTTCAAATTTTTACTTAAATTAAATTTTAACTATAATTCATTTGTATAATTTATGCTCATACAGATTCCCATTTGATCATACAAGTCATTCCAATCTTTATTTGTTTAAAATATTATCATCCAAACATCCAAGTTATATAACAATTTAAGAAAATATTTCTTTTATATCAAAATATATTTTGGGTAAAATTATTTCACTCACCCACCTTAAAAATAATACTATGTCAATTTATCGTGTCAGGTGTTTATAAACTCTTCTCGAATAGCGGCTTACTCTTTTATTTTAAAATTTTAGAAAAGCTTTTAAATTCGCATAATACAATTAAAATAGCAATTTATAAAAATACTTCTTATAACTCGATGTCTCAACCACTCCATCCTTGTTCTCACAGAAATTCGGTCATACGTTGATCAGGCGTAGGACTGAAAATCTATAAGTACATGGCAGACCCATTTTCAACATCCAGTGAAAATACTTGGAAAATAATTTTATTGAAAATATCGAAAACATTTTTTTGAAAACAGAGGAAATATCTTTGGTGAGAATGCTCTGGAAATCATCACCCCCATCCATGGTTGCAGTTACATCCTGGGTTACGTTGCCATCGCAGCAAAAGTCCATGTAACTGTAGGCACTCCGCTCCCCTCGATTACGCCATGGAACCCACAACAGATCGCAGTTACATTCCAGGGTTACGTTGCCATCGCAACAAAAGTCCATGTAATTGTAGGCATCAGCGCCCTCGATTTTCACTGTCAAAAATGAAACTTCTCCACTCCCACATAGGTCACAGTCTATCGATGTAAAATCAAATGTAAACTGTTGGCTCTCAGCAGAACACACGACTTTCGATATATTACCGTAGGTCGCAGCCTACCGATATAAAATCAAACATAGACTGTTGGCTCTCAGCGGCACACACGACTTTCGCTATGGTCTGCAGTAGATCGCAGTGACATCGAGTTACACTGTCGTCGCATCATAACCCAAATGCCTCTGTAGGCCTCAGTGCCCTCGACTTTCGCTACACGCTACACATAATCCTCAGGAACTAGTTTTGTCCAGACTCCTCACAGAATCAACTTTAGAACCCCCCCTTAGGGTTCGAGGCAGTACCGTCCTGTGGCACTCCTAAGAAGTTCATTTCAAGGGAGCGCCTTTTTCCCCAGAGCCATTGTCAAAACACTTTATAATATATAGTATCTTCCAAATCATACATCTAGTATGAATCTCATATAAATCTCCTTTTCTCAAAATCGATTATCCCAAAATCGATAATTCTCAAACTAGGCTTTCCAAATTCCAATATTGATTTTACCCAAAAATCAAAAGCCTTTCCAAATCCAAAGGTTCCCAAAACCTTTGTTCAAAATCCTCATAAGATCCTTTATATATATATAATTTATTAAAAAAACTTTGGATCATTTCAAACTTGTATAAAACTCCTTTTATACTTCAAACACTTTCAAAATCCTTTTCTTCCGGCAGTAGATTCAACAAGGGGAGATTTATCTTATATATCAACGATATATAACTTTGTTTATTCAAAATCAAATATTCAAATTTGATTACTCCATAAAGTCACTTACCATTTTACTTACTTCCATAAAGTAATTTTTTACCATAGAAATATCCAATTTCCACTTTACTTCATCATATGTTTCACAAAATATACCTTTCATTTCAAAAACCACTTCACATTTCTTATCCACAAATTTCCAATTTCAATTTCATTCAAATCTATATGATGTACACCTATCATCCGTACGCTATACCAACTTGATCGCTCACTCGATCACACATTTTCACTTTCAAACTAGTATCGTCCAACCGACTTCCTAGTGCAGATACAGATTTGGTTTCTTGATCAAAAACCGTCATTCTCCTTGAATAGTCTAGCTATGATAGAGAATATCCAGAATCAATCAACAATCCATATCCAGGTTCGTCGTCAAAAATTGAGTGAAAAATCCCAACTTGGATCGATGAACTATCTCGAAATTCTGTGCTCGAATTCGGATTAAACCACTATGCGAATAGAATAATATACGTACATCCACATATCTATCCTCATTGATTTATTAGCCAAAACAATTCCCTTTCTATTCACATTCACTTTAATTTTCATTCACTTATTTACAATTTCTTCAATCCCATTTGGATTATCACTTCAATCCTTATCTCAATTGGATGATTTAATCATAAATAGTTTGCACTCTGACCGGCTTCAATTTAGAAAATAGCTTGATTTTTTTTTAAATAGATGAGTAGTTGAAAAATAATTAATATTTTGTAAAATAGCTGTAAAATAGTTAAATAATGATAAAATAGTTGGAAAATAGTCAAATAGTTATAAAATAGTTAGATAATTACAAAATAGTTTAAAATAGTAATTAGTTATAAAACGGTTGAAAAACGGCAATTAGACTATAAAACTGTTACAAAATAATTAAATAATTCCAAAAGTAGTTATAAAATAAGTATAAGATAGTTTTGGGTTTAATAAGAAAGGTTGTATATATATAATAAATAACTTGGAAAAATAGATTTGTACTAAAACAGTTTATTTTAAAAATAGTCTAGAGTCAAACTGTTCAATTCCCAACCTCCATATCCAATCAACTCAATTTAAATTTTCACTTCCATTTAAATTGACTCAATTCCAATTAATTCAAATCAAATCCAATTTGAACTAATTCAATTCAAATTTCAAATTTAAACCATCTCAGATTATAAAAATTCTAGTTAAATTTTAAATGTTGACTCAATCCTTTAAATCAAATCAACTTATATCTTTAAACCATTTAATTTTGAATCCAAATTCCATTTTTAACCTTTTTCAAGGTTAAAATAACAATTCAAATCAACACAATATTAAAATAATTTATATTCACTAACAAATATGCGCTCATATCTATTAATATGCTCAAACTTATTCTATAGTACTACGGACTCTATTTAATGAGTTATCCACACCAGAGCCAAGGTTCTCGCTTAACCTTTCAACTCTGATACCAAAATGTGATGACCCACAAATCCGTACCCCTAGAGTTGACACTATTCTCCCTCAATCAACTAAAGATGTATGGAAATACGAACCATTTGGGTTAAAGAAGAAAAGGTAGAAGAAGAAAATAGAAAACAACATCAGAATCTAACCATCGCAGCGGAATAAAATATAATAGATAATAAACAATCTTTACACAAGAACAAATATATTTGTTTATACATTACATCATCAGAGTATACATAACACACAACTGGACAGTAATCATAACCTATCCTCACAGTCTGAATATACAATGGAATATTTAACACAAATACGGAAGTACGTATCGCCATCCAGCTCGTCCCCTGATCTCCACAACATCCTTTCATGTATCCTATAATACTCGGTCTGAACTGAGCATTATAGTGAAATAACACCCGAGTCAGTCAGGAATACCAGCATGAGAAAACCACACTCAAATTGATCATATCATGTTATAATGTAGCAAATCCGATCCCGGTCTCTTCGAAACGATCAGCGCATTGGCCAATATTGATAGTCGGTTATTTAGCTATCAATTAACATTCACAACAACCATCAAACATAAATAATTTCTCTTAAATTATTTATTAACCACAAAATATCTTCGCAAGATATATTTCCATTTTCAACCCTTTTGAAAATAGTTTTCAAACCATACTTTTCTCATGAAATAAATTTCGAAATATTCATTTCCACTGAAAACACCAAGCACAAAACTTTAGATTTTTAAAATAATTTGAAACACTTAATTATAAAACATCCTTTAAAACATTTAAATTAAAAGTTACTTTAACACTTACTCAAAATATATATACTTTAAGAATATTTAAAATAAAACTACTTTGTACATATAAAACTGAATTTCTAACTTTTAAAACATAATACCAAGGCACTTTTAAATAATTACTGCTAAATGAATTAGAAAAATATAATTACTTTAAAATTTAAAAATTTAGAAATAATAAGTTCTTTAAAACATGTTTTTTCAAAAAGCATTAAAACTTTTAACTTGTATTTAAAATTTGCTTTGAAAACGTACTTGGCTATCTAGGGAAATATGCTTCTCTTTCACATCTTTTAAAAATAAATCACTATTTATTTTTAAACAAATTTACCCATTCCTTTAAATAAATTCCCACCGTGAAATTTATACTTCCAAATATCCACCGATATATCACTTTGCTTTTATAAACCCAGTTTATAAATTTCATAGTCACATTCTCCTTTAAATATCCAATTTCAAACACTTAAATCAAATTCCAAATTGATTTTCAATTTACCCTATTTTGAAATAAATTCCTTTACTTACTCATTTATTTCAAAACACATTGACTTCAGATTTTTATTTCTTCATTATGATTTAAAATCTTTTAACTGAAAATATCAATTTCAGATTTTCCCAAATTCCTTCTTTATCTTTTTTAACAATTTAAATCTTAAATTTAAAATAAATGCTTTATTCTTTAAAAAATAACATTTAATTTTAAAATTCATTATCTTCCTGTTTTATTCAAAATTCCATTTTCATACACGGAATTTATTTATTAAAATTTTAAAATCACTATTACTTTTTCAAATTCATTCTTAAATTTATTCAAATCCTCTATGATTATTTTACTTAAAAATTCACTCTTTTCTTTTCAAAAATCCAATTCTATATATTTTGATAACTCAGTGTACCGGAATATGTTCAAGCAAACCATAACATTCAATATTCCAATTATCAATATAATTCATCATAGAATATCAAATATTCATAACACAGAATATTAATCAATCTAAATAATTTTGAGGAGTCCAGTTGGATCCCTCCAACCTGTTTCCCTGCATCCACAGATGTTAGCACAATACCAATTCCACTTCGAGATGGAATATCGCGGTATATGGGATTTATATAATATCATCCGCTATTATGTGGCGCATAGGGTCTCATCCGCTATATAATGCGGGAAATCAATCATTCCAATATATACTATATCCTTCTATATATAATATAGCACATCAAATCAATTCAATCATTCAACCAATTATATAAATCTAACCATTTAAATTTAAATAGAACCCAGACGAGTGAGATTAACTCACCTTTGATCTTGATTTGCAACCAGATCCAAACTTGACTTGTTTCCAGACTTTAGACCTTGTATAAAAGCTATACAATTTTATAAGCATTCAATTTAATCAAAAATGATTAACTACTAATTAATTAATTAAATCAACCAATTATAAACATTAGTTACCTTTAATTATCAACCTTTAATAAAATTAACTAACCATATAATTAAAATTAGCCGCAGAATATACCTTCTCCATGACCTTAATTCAAACAGTCCCCTCGCTGACTATAGCGCGAAACCACCATCGTCTCCTTGCCAGCAACACACGCCCCTCAGGCGATCACCACGACACCAGCGGCCTGCTCTAATCGCCCACAGTTCGACCCAGAACCTCACGCGACTTGCTCTTGCCCTTGCTCCACCTTGTCGTGTATGACAACCATCACGGCCTCATCAGAACGTAATACGAGCGCGTAGACCTCCGCCAGGTCGCTGCACTCAAGCTCGAACAAAGAAATCGCGCCCTGTTCATTTGCCACATCTCCCCTTTTCAATCACGACCCACTAGAATAAACCCCGAGGGCCTACTTCCACCACAAACCAAAAATGAAGTCGATTAGCCCCAAGTTGTCTAAATCGATTACAACAACAATTCTTACCACCTTTGACTAATGCTCCCATTATGATCCCCCATGGTGCCAATGTCGTCGCCTATGGCTTTGCTAATGCTAATCACGAATTCGATCAGCGCAATTCTGCCTTGTCGCGATTTCATTTTATTTTTTTATTTTTTATTTATTTCTGTTTGAAGTCAAACTAAGCAAAGAGAAGTAAGTCACGATTTTAATCTGAGCGAGGATAGCTTCACAAGAAAGATGAATACACAACTTATACTGGAAACGTCTCGAGTATGGTTAATACGTTTGACTAGTTTGACTTTCAAATTTTATAATATTCTAAAATTTCCAAAATATCCTGTTATATATAACTTAAAATCCTGATCTCCAATCGAGGCATGCTATTGGTATTTTGACTATCATGCTGCTATTCCAAACCTAATGGAACAATTTTTGAGGCCTAATCTAATCATATGAAGAAGATAACTTTTAAACTGGTTATTTAAGTTCAATTCAATTAAATTGTTTTTAGGCATTTCCAGATTGTACGACCAAAAGGTAATCCAAACACTACGAAATTTAAAATCTGATAATAATACAATATTACGGATCCAATGAAACTGATTTCGTCGAAATCTGAGATTGTGCCTTGGATGGTAATTTTTGAACGTCAATTTAAACGATATATTTTCCAAACTTAACAAAACACTTCCAAATTCAATTTTGATACTTTTACTATTTTCAGTACCATCAATATATATTTTACAAGCCTTTAAATTATTTCTAACAGGCTTAAAACTGAAGATTCAATAATTTACCTAATTTCAGTTTATCAAATCCAATAACTTAATTGCTAAATAATAATAATATTTGAATTCAAGTTAAAAATTAACTTTTAAATATTTAAAATCAATTAAATATTCCAATTTCAAACATCCAAAATTCCGGGTCGTCACGGTTAGATTCTTATTTAGGTCCGTTTAGTCCGTGATTTAGTCCATCATAAATTATAGATCACGTCAAATGCAATCACTACAAGAAAAACTAGTATTAGTAACACAATATAGCAGTGTTTCAATGTTATGTGTCGGCCTCTATTTATTTTGGTAAAAAAATGGAACGCTAATTATACTAAAATGTTTGACGGGACATGAATATTAGGCGGCTACGTTTATTTTGGTCATTAAAATTCATTTTCATTCATGTAATCTTCTCAATTTTCGTCCAAAGAAATGGCCTGATGAATAGAGAAATCTCCAGATTTTTCTAATCCAAATATCGTCTTTCCCAACCAAAATCCCAATTTTCCTACTCCAAATTTCATCGATTCTTAAGGTAGACTTCTAGATCTGCAGGAGTATGGTTTTTTGTAGTCTAGGTAGGCAACCCGGACACCATGGTTCCATAACTTTAGTTCCATACGGTGTTTAACACAGTGAAGGCTGATTAACTTAGCATCGATCTCCGCTGATCTAAAAAATAGGTTATAGCTCTGAGTTTGAGGTACTATCCTATGATTTGATACTTTTATCTGGAATTGTATGATCTGAGCATTTTAGATTTTATAATTAGATTATGACTTCTTAATGTTAACTGAGATCTAATGGGTAATGTTTTTGATTTTGATTTGAATCATCTTGCAGTTTTTTTGTTTATCTAATTACCCACTGTGTTGAGATGGAGAAATATTTTATTTGATTGTATTCCATGGTTAATATGACAGATGGTTGTGATATTCAATTCACAACATAGAATTTTTAATATTGAATCGATTGTATAATCATGTTTTATCCATTGATGTTATCTATTAGTCTTGCAACCATGTATTTTGTGTAGAATCTGACATTCTTCTTTATTACTTAGCTTTCTGAGGCTTTGAATTAACTGGGTTTAGTTATTTTGTAGATTTTCTAGCATCTGCTTCTATTGTGGAGTTCAAAAGCCTTGTTATTTTTTGAGTTGTGCGCATAGTTCAAGTGAACATAGAGTTGGCAGGATTTGATGCAAATTTCAATTGATTGTCACTGGGCAAACATGGATGTGCTATTAATGAATTTGGTGACTTGACTAGAGGTACATAAAGCACTGGTAAAATATAAAATTCGATAAACAACACTTTACAAAAGTTTGTTACATTTTAGAAAATTCAATAAACACCACTATTTTCACTTTTGACTATGAAATATGAAACATTGTTGATAATGCTTTTGAATAAATGACTTTTGAAGGTAGAGAAATCATTCAAATCCTTGCTAATTTCATTATTAATACCTGAACATAGACCATGTGTGGCAGTATAGGAAATATGAATGGGCATCATAACACATTTTGAGTCTCTACATGTATTTTATAAAATGAGCTTATTAAAAATATTATTGAGATGTTATTAAACACCAATTTAATTCAACCCGTCCTTTTCCGATTGGGGATGGCAATATATGATTGATTTCAATATGATACAATGAAACAACACATAGAAATAATTATTTTAATGTTAAGACTTTTATTACTTCTTCCTTTTTTGTTTTCTTCGCAGAATCATTCATCGAATATTCATGATCAAGGTTTAGTGATGATACATTTCCAATTGACAGTATAACCACACCACTCAACCTTTATTCTGAAATAAATAATCTTATCAACATCAAATTTTAAATTCTTTATAATAATAATAAAAAATGTTCAAGGTTGAGACATGATTTAGATTCTTCATACATTTTGAGTCTTGCAAACCTATCTGTAATAGAAGCAATTATTTGATTTCTTATATAGTTAAAATAATCCATTCCAACTTCCGTAGGACTCTTTTGGGTGATTGAATGATTGAATGAATTTATTATCATAAGTCCCATCATAAGTTTTTTTAATGAATTATTCACTTTTTTATATGCATGTACATATATACAAATACATACATATATGCCAATACATACATATATACTAACAGGCAAACAAATACACAGAGAGAGAGGGAGGGAAGGAAGGAGGGGAGGAGGGAGGGGTGGAAGGGAGCGGGTAGGGGGAGGGTATGTATGCCCTTTTGATTATAGCTGATGTACAGCCACTTGTGCGTACACGTGTATGATGTCCATTGCCTCTTGTGTGAAAATTATAGCTAATCTGCGAACATTATAGCCCTCTTGATTGTTCAATTGCATAACTGATTGTCAGTTTTTAGATTGCATGTTTTTGCTAACTATTTTAACTATAATTAATACTTCATGCCAAATAATTATACTTAACAGAAGTGTGATCTTCCAATACATCTTGTAGTTTGATGCAAACAGAAATCCTAACTCTATTTTGCTTTGAGCATATGAGGTTCTTCCAATGTAAATTCAACATTATTGTTCCTACATATGAGTTTGTTATGCATCATCGCCCAAAGTTATCCACAGTTAATTGAATGTATATTATCATTGACAAAGCCCAAAGGATAAAGGGCTGGGAATCAGTTTTGGTGTGTGATCTTGATAGATATAAATGCCAAAGGCATCTTCTTCTAACTGGGATTCTATTACAGGTATATTCTGTCTCATTAAAGATTTAAGTTATTATTCCCAAGCAGTTGTTGCATATATTATCTAAATAAATTTTTTTAGCTAGCTGAGAAGAAATTTTCAGTCTTCTTAGATGTTTATTTATTTATTATCTATTAATTATTGTTGTTGCTGTTGTTGTAGCAATCAGCCTTAATAAATCATACTTGCAAACATGGCCCATACTATACTCAACTTAGTTATCTTTGTCAGATGGGTCTATTTAAGTTACAAATATTTGTTTCTTAAAAGGCCGACGTCATTTGAAAGGAGGTTTATATTCCCAATTGACGTGTTATATATTTGATGTAGGATTGTGTTTTCTACATGGACATCATATGGACATCCAATATGTCCCACTAGATGTGCCAAAAAATTGTAGAGTAACTGGCATTGTCTTTTATGTAATATATTAAAATTGTACGATTCAAGTCTTTAAATAGAATTTTTAATTATGAATACAAACTCAAAATTGGGTTCTTGTTGTAGGGATAACATCTGCATCTAGAATAGCAGCAAAATATGAAATCCCACTAACTTACAAAGGTGTTGCAAGTAGTTACCTTTATTAACCATTATGTTTTTTTCGATGGAGGAGTGGTCCTCAATAGAGGAGAGCTTTAATCTATCTCATGCACACAAATAATAATAATGTAGGGCACAAAAATACTATCAACTAAATAATGGTTTTAATAATCTAGATGCACAATAATGTAATTTCGTAATGGTATTGAAAATACTACAAAATACACTGTAGGAAGACCATGGAATCTAGTCATAGGGAAGGTTAGAAAAGATTATCCGACCATCCAATTAACTACATGGAAGGTTATATACAAATGAAATTTTCCCCCCTTCATATTTTCATATATAAAGCCAGCAGATCCCTTGTCAGATCTATGTCGAAACCTACGAGCTTGTTTGAAAATTAAACTGGTATTCTTCCTTTCTTGTTATCACACTACAAGTTTTGAGTACAATTAGCATGTATATATTTGGCTAGTCTATATTAAACATTTCTTTATCATAACATAGTGATTTGAAAACTTTATGTGTTGTATACATTTTTTATATTCAAAGCAGATATAAAAGATGTATGTAAATCCATTAGTTTATGTCATTTTTTTCTTTAATTATTATTTCATTGCACCTGTATCTGTTCACTATACAGCTATAACACACATCGTAAATTGCTTCATAGAATTTCATTAGTTGACATTACAATTAACTAACAAATTTTACTAATGCAACATGACATTCAGTTTGCAAAACGCCGAAAAAAGAAAGCATTTGTCAGTTTTAACAATTAGATGCCATCACATCCCTTATCATATGTGCAATACCAACCTAATCTTAATAAACTTCAAATTTAAAATTTGCCTACTCATATTAAAAATACAGCTGCATGAGTGAAACTGGATACAGGAAGGATCATGTACATACAAATGACAAGGACATTGTTATCTCTTTTCTTCTTGGCTTCTCATGCATAAACATGGTAGTATATTTGTTCAGGGTACTCCATTTGCCCCTTACCCATAGAAACCTACATCACAAATTTTTCAAATAAAAAATATTAGCAGTTTCAACTGATATCAACCGTATAATTACTAATGTGGTGATTATCTTTATCCTATAAACTGATAGTCATTAATCAAATAAGTATATACTAAACATCACCATCAGCATGCATAAATATGGATGTCCAAAAATTTCTATCACTTTCACTGCCATGTTTTTTTGCTAATGTATTGAAACATGGCAATAGATTTCTACCTATTTATACTCATTTTCTATTTTATAGTTTATTTCTCAGAAGTGAAGTTCCATGTATTGGAAATGAGTATGTCTTAAAGCTGGATTAACACTAGAGGTGGGTGAATAGTGTTTAATGGTTTTATGGAACTTCTGAAATCTTTTGAAATTAAACACAGATAGATGCAATTCAAAAACATAAAGACAATCACAGAATCAAACACATAATTAAAAAGCAGTAAAGGAAAGAACACATCGGGATTTTATACTGGTTCGGAGCTACCCTACATCCAGTCCTACACAATGTCTTGTGTAGATTTCTTTTCAAATATAATGTCGATATTACAACCTCGATTTCAAGGTCACGAGATACACACTCCTGTATTCGAGTTCAGGGCAAACTCTCTTGATTTAACTGAGCCACAAGATCACATAATTGATTTACCGGCTACAATCACACCCATTTGATTCACGGGCCACAATCACACAGTTTCCAATATCGCTTTGATGGATAGAGAAAATCGATACACTTCTTTGATTACAAATGATCCAATAACTCTGAATGGCATTAAGATCTTTAAGAGAAAGTGACAGAGAATCAAACTAGAGATGATCAAGTTTAATTCACTTAGGATTTCGGCAGAGTTTGTTAAAATATAAGAGTATTTAAGTGGAGAAGAAGGAGTGAAGAAATGAAGAAAAACTAACATAAAATTCGTTGAAAACAACTGGTATTTATAGAAGAACAACAGTCATGTCCATTCGTGAAAGGTTATGATGAATAGTCACTTCTTTTGAAAATTTGAAATTTGAATTTCTACGGCCGCCATATTGACATGGGGGGATGGGGTATGTTGACTTGCCTATGTATATTTTGAAAATAAATTTTGCTTTAAAATGATTTCTATTCTAAATCTTGTCAAAAACAATTTCTAAACTTTGTTAACCATTTTCATTATAGTTTAAACTTATAAAGGAGATTTAAAAAGTAATCTTAAAAATATTTAATCTGTAATATAAAAGTAATATTGAAAACTAAGTATAGAATATATTTCTGAAATTTAAAGCTATAATAAAACCAGGAGATAGTTTAAGAACAAGCGATGATTTTGAAATCAAAATATAAAAGATGTAAGAGTAGTTTAAGCCTAAAATATTTAAACCAAGAGAGACGACTTTTAAAAAGATAGTTTTTGGAAAAATAGTTAAAATAAATCATTTTGAAAATTTTATGGATTCCATTCCACTAGAGAATGTCGTGGGTTCCATCCCACTAAAGAGGTAGTGTGTTCCATCCCACTATTAAAGCGTGAAGGTGGATTCCATTCCACAATTAAAATCCAAATAAAGATTTTAGTGCTATTATGAAGTTTTAACATAAATCTAAACACTATTTCTTATCTTGATATCTTGAACTCTTGAAATCTTGAACTCTTGATACTTATGAGTCTTCAGTCTTGATTTCTTCAACTTTGAATTGATCAGTCTTGATTCTCTATACTGTACAGTCTTCACTCTTAGTACCTGCATATATCCTGCATATACATATATATATATATACAAGAATATTAGTATTTATATTTTATAACAAGTCTTAAAGTTGTTGTTATCAAAACCATCATCTCAGGAACTAACAATTTCCCCTTTTTTGTTGATGACAACCTTTGTTTATAAAATCTACTCCCTAAAACTCTTATTCTACTTTAAATCCTCCTTACTCCAACAACTCCCCCCTTAATCTAAGCCTATCTAACCTATTTTATAATTCTCCCTCTTTGTCATCAACAAAAACCTAATCCTAAACTACATAACCCCCCTTAAATCTTATATTATAGCACTATATAGGATAAATGAGAGATAATAAAATGAGTAAAATATAGTAAGGTAAATGTGAGAGATATGAAAATTTCAAACATAATCAATCAATATATTTATCAAACCACACTATTTCAATCATATATTACATACCATATTCAAATCAATTTAAACAATTCAAATCAAGTCAAATCAAACAATTCAGACCACATCAAACCAAATCAAATCAATCCATACAAATCAAATCAAAGATTTCTTGGAACTTCAACCCATCCTTCTTCACCGAAGATAGGGTCTACCTTTATAGCATCCCATTCTTCATTATCCTTGTTCAGAGTTCCTTCGGGATTCACTTCGAGTTCTTCTTTGTTGAGGGCTGAAATCATCCATAGAATGGCATAGAAGTGCATTTCTTGTTCTTTTACCTACTGCATTTGGCTTAATTCTAAGTGTCGTTGATAGTGAAGGATAAAAGTAAGTATGTTCTTGAAATATTTGTGCATTTCTTCAAGAGTTTCACTTAGATTATTAATAGGAGAGGCCATTTTTATAAAATATAAAGAAATTCAATAGAAAACAAGGAGAATTGAAATTGTACATTTTTTTGGAAGAAATAGGAATTTAAATAGATAGAAAGTCGTTTGAAATGAAAGAACACATGGTAATTATGTCTATTTCAAATTTAAAACAAAATTTACTTTCTGGCCGTTACATGTCGACATGGGGGTAGGGGGATGCCGACATGCCCTTGGTTGATTTTGGTAGTATGCTTTGTTTCTTTATATTATGCACAAGTATATATTAATATAAACTTATATTATATAATAACAAGCATTGTAGAGATATTTTAGATCTAATGAATAGAAATTAATAATTTTCATTGATAAATTTTAGTTAACATTGCATAAAGAATACATAACATTTATTAATCGAAAGATACGAACTAATACAACTTGAAATGAAAACTAGAATTCGATAGAGGATGATGAAGATGATGATAATCCAAAATATTCAACTCACTTTCCCAAAGATCTTGTTCATTTTGGTGGATATTTTATCCAACTTTTTACTAAAGGATCTTTTGAGAATTCTTTGATTTTACATTATTATCTTTTGGTTTGAGAAGTGTCTTATTGGATGGATTGTCGGGAGTGATAGGATATTCAATACTTTCCAGTGATGTCTCTTCCTCCTCCTCTCCTTCTTCTTCAATCTCCATCTCCTCCCCTTCTTCCTCCTCCTCCTCTTCTTCCATTTCTTCATGATCCAACCTTTCATCCTTTTCGGTAAGTGTTTCATATGGTTAAAACACAAGTGGAATTTTCATAAGAGAGATATTTGCATGGTTGAACACTTTTCGAGAAACGAATTCCTCTCTCTTATAATCAACACCAAAATAGTTAAAAATCCGATTAAGATAAATCCTATGATACAAAGTGTTTCTCCTAAAGTAAAAATTTTGGGACGAAGTTTATCCAAAATTACTGGTGCCCATTTAATGTCATAGTGCCCACAAATAGCAAAAAGAGCCTTACAAACTTTTAAGGTCGTGTGATCGAAATTACCCAATCTTGGAGTTATGGTATGTTGCAAATGAAGGTTAAAAATTCTTGCTTTAGTACGGAAATTTCGATCTATAAATTCAAAATTATTACCCCTTTCAAAAATATGATGAAATGTCTCCAAATCATGTTCATCAGTTTGAAAATCCAAAAGAATCATTCCCGTATACTTACAGCCCAAAATATTTCCTAAAATCTCACTATTTAAAACAATTCATGTTCCTCTAACACTACTCCAAACTTCTCCTTCATTTCCTTCATAAGACCGCGGATTCAGATTTGCATATTTTTTTTAATAAGATTAGGATAACAAACAATATCATTTTCAAAATCATCAATTAAACTAAGAATTTGATTCTCTTCGAAAAGAATATTGATTTCATAGGAAGAAAAATCATTAAAGATAGCAAATTTTCCCGTATGGACCTTTCTAAAGTTTACATAGCTTATATAAGCTTTGATAGCTTCTGGGTCATTGTAGAGGAATTCTTTGATAGCCTTAGACAGCCTTATGGTGGTGGTAGTGCTTAAGGAAGACATTTTTGAAGAAAGTAGAGAGTTTGAGAGTTTGAAAGAGAGTTTGAATTTTGAAATGAAAGTGAAAAGAAAGGATAAATTTAAGGAGATAAATAGATATCTAAGAGTCATGTTCTCTGGTCAAGAGACACCTTTTCAGAGCCTTGGATGAAAAGGTGGAGGGAAATTCAAAGTTTTGAATTTAAGTTTGAATTTCAAAATTCCAGGGGATGTCGACAAAGGGGGTAGGGCCACATCGACATGGGTCCTGTAATCCATGTAACTAATTTTTTTTCTATCTTGTTTAATATATATATGTGTGTGTGTGTGTGTGTGTCTATGTGTGTGTTTGCACCAAAATTGGGCATAACACTCTTCGAATATGTTTAAAGAGATAAAATGAAGAAAGTAAATGTAAAATGAGGCAGATCTGACAAACACACCAATCAATAGATAAGAAACAATGGAGAAACACACAAATTTAGAGTGGTTCAACGTATTGGCTGCGTCCACTATGAAATGATTGATGTTTATTGAATTTGACTTGCTAATTACAAAATAATACAATAGTACGACTGAAGTATATAGTGATTTCAGCAAAGTATCAGTGTAGAGAAGCCACAAGGCCATTTTATGGAGGCATTAGAGTGCTATTTATAGGGTAGGCTGGAAAAATCTAACTTAGATCTAGAAATACTCCTCCTCACGTGCAGACGGGCCTACGTGATCGATCCGAGGTAGATTGGGATCGATCCTATATCGATACGTATACATTCCGTATAGATAAAAAACATCTCCATTTGGCCCAATATCGATCAAGGACATTCTTGAGGTGGTATGCAAGCTCCTATGAAAATTTGGTAGCATTTGGACTTGTAGATTTTGAGTTATAATCGATCCAATTTTGGATTGCAAAAGGCCGGTATCTTTGTATCGATCCATGAGCAGATCGATCAATTCATATCGATCAACTGATGGTGATTTGGAGCGAAGAGCTTGGGCAGATCCATTTACTATATCGCATGACCGCTTCCTCCTCTCCTTCATGTTTTCTTCATATCGTTTTCAAGAATTATTCTACGTATCATTATGGGAAACTCTTTTTGTATCGATGCTTCGTTCTCCATTCATATCGATGATTTGTATATTGTTTCATATCGATTATACGTAGTCGCTCCGTATCGATTGTCCTTGGTTTGTTTTGTATCGATAGAAGAGGGTAACTTCATATCGATCTATGGCTGATCGATATGAAACATTGTGGGCGATGGATCGAAATGAACAGGATTCATGCGTTACTACCGATGGATAGGAAGAGTATCATCTTAGTGGTTACGAACATGATGGATACGAACGAAGTTGATTCCCTTGATTGTAATCGATCCATATCTTGAGCATACGAACTCCGATTAACCTAAAATTTGGAACGTTGGCTTTAATAGCTTTGGTTGTCATGCTGATCTAGACTCGAACCAAATTTGCTAATATCCATAGCAGATATGTGTATAACCGATCTCCGGAATGGACTGTCTTTGGTTTCTAGTCAATTCCTTGGTTTCACAGCCTTGCCAAAAGGGACCGGGTAAATTCTCTTGAGGACGAGGTCACCAAGTTAATGGTTCGAGGTCGGACCATAGCATTGTACATTGGGCAACTCGACTTCGGTGCACGGCTGCCCTCAAATCAGCCTCTTTAGACTTGTCATCTAGTAAGTCTAAAGATTCGGCAAGTAATATAGCATTTGTCTTCGGATCGTAATTAGTAACACGATGAGAAGGTACTTCCAATTTGATTGGAAGGACGGCTTTTGAGCCATAGGAAAGTGAAAATGGAGAGCGGCCGTTCGTGGACTTCTAGGTTGTTCGATATGCCCATAGGGCTATAGGAAGTTCATCGACCCGTTTGCACCCGGCTTTTTCCAATCTTTCTTGAGGATGGACTTTATAATTTTATTAACAGCTTCGACCTATCCATTCGCTTGAGTGTGTGCGAATTTCTTATGGATATGGAGTTGCTGACAGAAATTCTTGAACTCGACACTATTGAATTGGGATCCATTGTCAGTGATAATGGTATGTAGGAGACCAAACCGATAGATAATATTGTGTACCACAAAGTTGATCACTTTCTTCATTGTGATAGTGACAAGGGGCTCAGCTTCCCCCCATTTGGTAAAGTAATCAACTGCAACCATGGAGTGCATCACGCCACCATTAGCTAGTGGTAGAGACTCAATAATATCGATGCCTCATATTAGGAACAGCCATGGATGGACCATCTGAGTTATTTTGGTAGGTGGGGTTCTCGGAATCTGAGCATGTTTCTGACATCTGTCACATTTCTTGGCATAATCTGATGCATCACGATTTACAGTCGGCCAATAATAACCGTATCGGAGTACTTTCTTAGCAAGATCTTGCCCCCGAATGTGATAGCCACATTCTCGTTCATGCACATCAAGTAATACTCGTTTGATTTCATCGTGGGTGATACACTGGAGTAAAGGAACGAAGTACCCTCTTCAATACATGACTCCATTCTTAATAGTGAACCGTGAAGCCTTTCGAAGAACTTGTCTTTCCTCACTGCTGTGCTCTGGAAGGGTCCCGTGCTCGAGATAGTTCCTGAACAGAGTATCCATGATTCCTTAACGGGTATGACTTCAAATACCCAGTCGATCTCCATTTGATCAATACTCTAGGAAGATAATGCCTCAATGGGAACGAGTCCCAACTGTTGTGCCTTACCGGTGTTGGCTAACTTTGCCAAGGGATCAGCCTTCTGATTATGTTCTCGAGGTGTGCAATAGACGGCATAATAATCGAACTGATTCAATATTTCCTGGACCTGAGCAAGATAAGTAGCCAGTCTTCGGTCTTTGGCCTGGTATTCCCCACGAACATGGCACACGACCAATTGTGAATCGTAGTAAATATCCACAACAATATTTTTGAAATCTCTAGCAAGCCTTAGCCCGATGAGCAGGGCTTCTTATTCAGTATCGTTGTTGGTCACATGGAAATCAAACTTCAAAACATGGCATATAGACTGACCTTCAAGAACTTCAAGCACAACCCCAGCACCTGAGCAGCGGGCATTTGATGCACCATCAGTATGTAGCTTCCAGACATATTTAGGAGATTCAATGGTTTCGAGAAAGTCCTCCGGGATAGTGAATTCAGCTATGAAGTCTGTTAGGACTTGTCCTTGAATAGCTCGCCTTGGTGTGTAAGTGATGTCGAACCGACTTAGCTCGATATTCCACTTGAGCAACCTACCAGAGGTCTCAGGCCGCATAAGGACCTGTTGTAACGGCTGATTGGCGCATATGGTGATAAGCCTGGAAATATGGGTGAAGCTTCCTCGAGGCAATGAGAAGACTATAAGCCAATTTCTCCAACTTTGGATAATTTCTCTCTGCTCCGATTACTCTTTTCCCAACGTAATAGACTGACCGTTGTATCTGATCCTCCTCTCGAACTAAAGCAACACTGATTGCCTTTTTTTGACACCACCAAGTATATGTACAATCTCTCGTGATTAATAGGTTTTGACAAAATGGGCGGTGTGGATAGGTGTTGAACCAGTTCTTGGAATGCGCCCTCACACTCTGTAGTCCATTCAAAGTTCCGCTTCCCTTTTCAGATTGGATCGAAGAAGGGAATGCATTTGTCGGTAGATTTTGAAATGAACCTATTTAGCACTGATACCTTCCCATTAAGGCTTTGAACTTGCTTTATAGTCCATGGAGTCTCAAGATTTCTAATTGCCTAGATTTTCTCGAGGTTGGCTTCGATTCCCCAAGCATTAACGATGAATCCAAGGAATATTCCTAACGTGACCCCAAAGTGGCACTTCAACTTGTTGAGTTTCATTCTGTACTCTCGGAGGATGTTGAACATCATTTCCAGGTCTTTGATACGATTAGTGGAGAATCGTGACTTTACGGGCATATCGTCCATATATATCTCTATAGTTTTTTCGATCTGGTTAGCGAACATTAGGTTGACGAGTCTTTGATAGGTCGCCCCAGCGTTCTTAAGTCCGAACGGCATCACTTTATAACGATAGAGTCCCAGATCGATGACAAAGCTGGTATTCTCCTAATCAGGTAGGGGCATCGGTATCTGACTGTTTCTATAATATACATCCATGAAGGATAAGAATTCATGTCCGGCCATTGAGTCTACGAGCTGATCAATTCGGGGAAGTGGAAAACTGTCTTTAGGGCAGGCTTTATTCAAGTCTGGGTAGTCAACGAATGTTCTTCATTTCCCGTTAGATTTCCTAACAAGTATAAGGTTAGACACCCATTCTAGATATAACGCATCTTAGATAAACCCGTTTGATCTAAGTTTATCCACCTCTTCCTTTAGGGCGGCAGATCTTTCTAGATCCATACCACGCCTTTTTTGCTTGACCGGGACATGCCGCGGGTCAATATTCAGCGTTTGGCTCGCGATGTCCGATGAGATCTTATACATGTCAGAGTGCGTCCAAGAAAACACATCGAGGTTTACCCGAATAAATTTAATCAATTCCTCCTTCATCTGTCGGCTTAATTGAGATCCAATTTTTACCATTCTAGAATCATCTTCATTATTGATCGGAACATCGATCGTCAGCTCTACCGGAGAAGCCTGACTATCTTTGACTTCGTCCTCGCTTTTAGTGTTCTTGGATCAAGATCTCTTGGGAAATGGTTGTAGTGCCTGGGCCATGGCCCCGGCTTTAACTGTCAATTATCTGCAAGGCGGACACATAGAGAGTCCTCCATGCCCTTTCCCTTCTCTTTTTTCTGCACCTCCCACAGCTTAGCAACATAACAGGCCCGTCCAGCAGCCGGGTCTCCTTGAATGACTCTGACCCCATTATCGGTTGGGAATTTCAAACTTAGATACCAAGAGGTGATAGCGTCCCTGAACTCATCTAGGGTCGGTCGGCCTAAGAAACCGTTGTACGGTGAGTCAATATCCAATACAATAAACTACAATATCCAGACTCTTTGGCACTCTCCAACTCCCAACTCCACTAGTATCTCCACCATCCTAGTGGGTATAGTCACACTCCCATTGAAGCCATGAATACGAGACTGACAAGGCTTCAAATCTTTCGCCTCCATCTTCATTTGAACATAGGCATGCTCAAAGGGTATGTTCGCTTAACTTCCACTAGCCACTAAGATTCTCTTCATCCAAGCAGGACATATCTGAGCTGAAATTACTAGTGGATCAATGGTAGAGGCTTCAACTCTGTCGGCGTCCCTGTCTCAAAATACGATGTCGTCTGTCATCGTTTTTTATTGTTTGGCCGGAGCCCTGTCCACCAAGTAACTGCAACATTCGAAGCTCGCATTCCTAATAGAGCTAGTACACGAATCCATTTCCCTCCAGCTTCGGTTCATTGGATGAGGTGTAACAACCCGAAATTTTCTACCCCGAAAATTCGACACTGATACGTTCACTGTAGAAGTGCCAAGCATCCGAACGTCGAAAATTCCAGATTGTTAGGGTTAAGAAGAAAAGAGGTAGAAGAAGAAACAGGAAACAATACACAGAATCTTACATTCGTAGCGGATCAAAATGTAATATCACATAATAGCATTTATACAAAGAAAAGTTGTATCTGTTAATTTACATATAATATGTCAGAGTTCATCAAAACTGGACAGTTGTAATAACTTGTCCCATAATACAAACAATACAATCTCAAACACACAACGGAATATACTCCATATGTTCCTGCCATTCAGCTTGCTACCTGAGGTCTGAAATGTCCTAATCTGAAAATCTGTAATACTCGGTCTGACCTGAGCATTACAACAAAGTAACACCTGGTTCAGGCTAGAAACCAGCGTGAGTAAACCCATATGACTTGAAATACTAAGATATAAAACTTTTGAAAACCCGGGGTAAGTCGTACTCTACTATGAGATCTTAACTTGATATAGTCAATCACTTATTACAAAACAATATTTAAGAACTGCTACTCAGTTCAAATGGCTTAATTTATTCCATTCAAGCCTATATGATTCTAAAGTCAAATCCATAAAGAATTATTGTAGATTACATGTCCAAATGGTTTCGAGTATTTGTTGATACCGACCTCGGTCTCTTTGAATCCAATAGCCTTTTTAATCTAAGTTGTTTAAGTGAATACAATTCAATTTATATTTACACAATGATTCCATTATAGATATATAATCCATATTATCATAGTTCTATCCAAACATATCATATCACATAGCATTACAAATCTCATATCAATGATATCAAATAATCCAAGGCATATAATTAATCATCCATAAGCAAGATTAATTAGTTGTCCAATTCCTAATTAGTTTAATTTTATGTCCAAATAAAATAAATTAATTACCTTTAATTTCTTAATTAATCGCATTAATTAATCACTTTGATTAATTTACATTAAGTAATTAACTATCCTTAAAGTAATTAACTTTTAATTAATTACATTAATTAATTAACCTTTAAGTGATTAATTTTTCTTAATCACTTACATTAATTGATTAACCTTTAATAATTGATTAACCTTTAATAATTAGTTAAGCTTTAATTAATCTCATTGAGTAATTATCCTTTAATTACTCGCCCATTAATTAATTACATTAAGTAATTATCACTTGATTAATTAACCATCATTGATCAATTATCTTTTAATCATAAATTAATTAACCTTTGATTATTAATTAATTAACCTGTAATTAATCACATTAATTAATAAATCCTAAAATTACTTAAGTTAATTAATTAATTCTTACTTATAAATTAAATAATCTTTTAATCATTAGTTATCCTTTAATAAATCATAGAAGTTAATTACCTTGTATACAATTATTTCAAACCCAAGTCAGTTTATTTTAAAAGCATTCAATCTTTTAAATTTTTAATACTTTGAAAGTTGTTTGGAAGAACTTGATAATTATTTTTAATTTGAAAGCTTGTTTATTTTCATTATGCATTGAAAATTTTGTTTAATAATTGCTTTGAAAAACTTGTCCATAATTTTTAAAACCTGGTTAAAAACAAACCTGAGCCCATAGCAAAAGTACCCGAGCCAGAACCCAAAATCCCCGAGCTTAGTCTCAAGCCACTTCTTTCTTTATTCTTTCCTTTATAACTTTGTTATGTTTTAAATTTTAAAACAGTTGCAATAGGTAACACTCGCGTATACTCAAGCCTTACCCGATACCTCTTCGAGTTCCCACCCAAGCTACCATATTCGTCCTAAATTCAAAACTATGACCAGACACACACATATACATGCATGTGCACAACCGAACTGGCCATCTCCGACCAAGTCTCCGATCGTCAACAAGTCGATGATAACCCACACGAGTGCTCTGACCACCCAACTTCGACAAAATCGCCAGCAAACAAAATCGAGCAAATCGACCTCTTCCTGGAACTAATCCGATCGCAAAATCACCCCTCGCCATCGCCTCCGATCACCTGAGACGTCGCCGTTCCACTCAGAGCCACATCACTGTCCCACGCTCCTTTTCCACTAGTCCGATCATCTCTAGTCCACCCATGACGACACACGAGTTTGAGAAACAACGACAACCCAGACTGCTTGCAACACCCTAAATTGACGTCATACCGCCGCCACGGCCACCTAAAAATCCATTAACCATATTTCCCTTGAACTCTGACTCACGAGCCACCTCCAGACCCAAACTCGACGTCCATCTCCTCGCCATTTGTCGGAAATCGACATATAACTCAATCGAGAATTCTCCATGTTTTATGAACTTAAAAATCACGAGTTGATTATCAAAATTCATCATTTTGCAATACGAATCGGTTTGTAAAGTCAAAATGTGAAATCGAGATCATTGATTTTTGACTTAAATTAGATAATCACTGTTATTTCTCATTATAGAAAAAATTACACAATATAAACACTTGAAATTATTTTAAAAATAATATTACATTCATACAATCATTTCTTCTTTGGAGATCATAACCCAAATTTGATTATATAGGAAGATATGTATTTTTCTAGTGAATTTGTGCCTATATTTCAATAGAGAAATATATACTTGCATATACATAGGCATGCACAGAAATATACAATGTAATTCAAACTAAAATTCAATTAAAATCATCCATGCTAACCATATTTTTATTTTCACTACATAGATTTATCACATGCATTAGGATAAAACAGATTTAAGCTTTTATACAAAGGTTTACTCACTTGTAATTGATAAACAAAGGATAGGCTTTTAAAATTTGAAAAACTAGATTTGATTGAAAACTTAAATTTGATCTGCCACTTTGAAAACTGAAACTTGAATCTGCAGATTGCTATGGCTTTGATCTTTAGCTTAGTTGAAATGATCTATGCTTTAGGTTTGACATTGTTGACCTGGATCTTGTTTTTAACTGAGTTGATCTTCTTGCTTTCAACTTGAACTTTGTTTTTATTTTTGATTCTTTCTAGTTTTCTTTTGAGTTGCTCAGGTTTGAATTTGGAAAGATTGTTGCTTTGATTCAGTTTTGAATTTGGTTTTCTATGGAACAACAACTTGATTATAAAACTGAAACTTAAATTTTATTTGCTAGTTTTAGTTTCTTTTCCAAGTTTTGATATTTTTTCTTTGAACGTTTGAAAGAAAATTGAGAAGAGAAGGAGATAGATGTATATATAAATCTTGTTTCCTTTTTATATTAACATATGTTATATATATATACAAACTATATTTATTCATATATACCTTTTTTTAAAGAAGGTATTTTAAACTTTTTGTTAAATTTTATTTTAACCCAAAGCTATTATATTATTAAATTCAAAATATGACTTCCAAATCACTATATATGTACATATATATATATATATATATATATATATATATATATTATAATTAGAAAACAAATTTTTACTAATTTTAAAATATAGAGTTTTAAATCTAAATTATTTATAGGTTGATATAATTATTTATTATCGGATTATTTGTTTAACCAAATAAAATCAGTATCTCAATAGTAAAAATCAATTAATTATTCAATTATCATATGTCCAAAAATATGGGTTATCACATTCCTTCCACCTTTAAATCTTTTCATCCTCGAAAAGGAACGAAGCCAGAATTTTATCAAAATGTTTATTATGAGCTAAACTATCCTTTAAACATTTTTAACCACAAACTCTTTTTAATTTAAAATTTTAAAACACTTTAAAAAATATTCATAATATTACCAAAATAGTTTTTATAAAAATACTTTTATAACTCGATGCCTCAACAAGTCCACCCTCGTTCTCACAGAAATTCGGTCATACGTTGATCAGGCATAGGACTGAAAATCAATAAGTACATAGCAGACCCGTTTTCAACACCCAGTGAAAATACTTAGAATTTTTTTTGAAAATATGGAGAAAAAATAGAAATAATTTTGGTGAGAATGCTCTGCAAATCATCACCCCCTCCATGGTCGCAGTTAACCCGATGATTACGTCACCATCCCGGCAAAACATAGAAAACTGTAGGCACTCCACGCCCCTTTATTATGCCATGAAACCCACCACAGATCGCAGCTGCACCCACTTTTTACATCGCCATCATGGAAAAAACTCATGTAACTGTAGGCATCAGCGCCCTCGAATTTCGCTGCCAAATGAAACTTCACCACTCCTGCATAGGTCGCAGACTACATCAGTCGAGTCCCAACGTAGCCCGTTGGCACTCACTGTCACACGACTTTTGCTATGTCTTCATATTCCGCAGTCTATCGATGGTACATCACCCTCCGAACGAAATCTAACGTAGACTATTGGCACTCACTGCCATACGACTTCCGCTATGGTCTGCAGTAGATCGCAGTGACATCGAGTTACACAATCGTCATAGCATAACCCAAATGTATCGATAGGCATCAGCGCCCTCAACTTTCGCTACCCACACACAATCCTCAGGAACTTCAGTTTATTCAGACTTCCTCCTAGGATCAAATTTAGAACGCCCCTCAGGGCTCCAGGAAGAACCACCTCGAGGATCTCCTATGAGGTTCATTTCAGAGGAGCACCTTTTCCCCAAAGCCAATCTCAAAACATTTTATACTATACACATATAGTATCTTTCAAATCATACTCTTTGTAATTTACATAAAAATCTCCTTTACACAAAATTGATATCTCAAATCGATAGTTCCAAACTTGGTTTTTCAAATTCCCAAGATTGATTTTTTCCAAAAATCAAAAGCCTTTCCAAAATCCATAGGTTCCAAAACCTTTTTCCAAAATCATTCTCATAAAATCATTTATATATATAGATATATATATATATATATAATCTTGAATAAAATCTTTAAATCACTTCATACTTTTATAAATTCCCTTTTTATACTTCAAATATTTTCAAAAATCTTTTCTTCTGCCTATAGATTCAATAAAGGGGAGTTTATCTTATGAAACAAATATATATAACTTTAGTTATGCCAAATTAAATCTTCATGTTTGATTTCCTTTATAAAGTTATTTACCATATCACTTACTTTTCATAAAGTGAATTTCAAAAGATATCCAACTTCCACTTTTATTCATACATATTTCTCAAAATATACTTTTCTTTTCAAAATCATTTTTTTTCATTTTTTCAAAATTTCAATATCTATTACCTCTAAGCGCGTACAATGTACATATACCATCTGTATGCAATATCAAATCTGATTGCCTACTCGATCATAAAATTTCACTTCCGAACTAGTATCGTCCACCCGACTTCCTAGTGCGGACTCAGATATGGTTTCTTGATCAAAAACCATCATTCTCCTTACATAGCCACATTTATGATAGAGAATTTCCAAAATCAATCAAAAATCCATATCCAGGGTTCGTCATAAAAAATCGAGTGAAAAATCCTAACTCGGATCGATATACTATCTCAAAATTCTGCGCTCGAAATCTAAATCAAATCATTATGCAAATACAATAATATACGTATATCCTACATATTTATCTTCATTGATTATTAGCTAAATCAATTTTCTCTTACTACACATTCATTTAGAATTGCATTCACTTATTCACAATTGGTCCCATTTCTATTTGGGTTATCACTTCAATTCTCATCTCAATCGGTATTTAATTATAATCAGTTTGCACTCTGACTGGCTTGAAATAAGAAAATAGCTTAAAAAGTTTAAAATAGATAAGTAGTTGAAAAATAGTTATTAGTTGTAAAATAAATATAAATAGCTAAGTAGTTGTAGAATTGGTAGATAGTTGCAAAATAGTAATTAGTTATCAAAATAATTGTAAAATAAGTATAAGGTAGTTTGGGTTTCTAAAAAGAATGGTTGTATAGTAAATAGCTAGGAAAATAGATTCAAAATAGTTTATATTATTTGAAAATAGTTTCAAATTCAAATTGGTCCAATTTCCCAATCTCCCATTCCAATCATTTCAAATTTCCACTTAAATTGATTCAATTCCAATTCAAATTTGAGTTAACTTCAATGCTATCCAAATTCAAATCAATTCCTATTTGAATTTAAACTTATTCAACTTCAATCTCACTTCCACAATTCAAATTTTCCATTTGAATTTATCTCAACTTTAAACCATCTCGAATTACATAAATTCGAGTTAAATTTTTAAATGTTGGTTTAATCCTTTAAATCAAATTATCCTTTGTGTTTAATTTAACAACCTAAATTTTTAAACAATAAATTTTGAGTACAAATTTCAAAAATTCACTTTAAATTAACTTAACTTATTTCAAGGTTTAAGTAGGATTTCAAAACTTTTTGAACAATTTAATCTTTAGAATCCAATTTATTACCCAATTTTAACTTCTAACTTTTGAAACCAATTCTTAACAATTTTAGTTTGCAAGTTTATTTTTAACATTTAAATCTTAAGTTCAAAGTGATTCTGTTACCATATATTCAATCTTATTTCTTAAAATCAAAATTATTTAAATAGTTAGAATTAAAGTTTTATTTCCATTTTATTTTAGTAATGGATATATATTATCTCGATCCACTTCTTAATTCAATTAAAATAATCCAATTCACTGTTTTATTGATTAATAATAACAACAGGATGATAGCATGATATGTCAAAGTAAATAAACATCCAAATTATTTAAAACATCCAACAATATCATCCATTACCAATTTCCAGAACTAAAACCTGTTTTGAGATCACACTTAATTCCCATTTCAAATCAACCCATTTAACTACCTAAGTTAAATCTCAATTTCATAATGAAATTTCCAATTTATGTTGTTTGTTCTAAACTTATTTAACTTCCCCTAAGTTAAATTCAATTTATTTAATCTAGTCAAGCTTATTCAATTTGAATTCTCCGTTTCAAAATTTTAAACTTCTTATCCATATCCTTTCTCACTTATAAGTTCAAAACTTATCACATTTCAGAGAAAATTCAAAACTCATTACTTATTGTTTACTTCCAATCAACTTGTTATTATGTATATCCCTCATATATACATAGTCATATTTATTTATTTGCACCAGAAGTCATATTTAAAAATTTAAACCATTCTTCGTTGCTATTTCAAAACAAATTCCTTTAAAAAAAATTAAAACAACCCTTGTTTAAGATAAGATTCCTACTTTTAAAAATATTATATATTATATCTTTTAACGCTTTAAAATAATTTAAATTTTTTGGATTTAGATTGTAAAACTTCACAATTTAAATCCTTTTCAATTTACAAGTCATACTTAAAATTGTTACTTCCTTAAAACATTTCATTCAACTTTTATCATTGTTTATCAAGAAAACATCCTTTTCTTAAGATACAATACCCAATCTATAATAGTTATCATATCTAGAAATCATACACACCATATATTCCACAATCATTTACTGGAAAATCAAATCAACTTATTTCAATACTTTAGATTTCTTTTTTATTTTCTAGGATTCAGTTTGAATCCACTTTTAGCTCAACTTATCTACGTAGTTAATCCATACCCAAAACTCTATCTATTACCATTTGATTCTTATTATCTTATTCAATTTCAATAACTAACAACTAACCCCTTAATATATATTAGAAATATTTATTACTTTATATATCAAAATATAAGCTTATATAAGAATCATTTTAAAATCGTTTTAAAATCATTATATAAGAAAATAACAAGTACGCTCTCATATATATTACACTCAATTCATTCTAGGATACCATTGACCCTATCCTTAATGAGTAAACCCATCAGAGCCAAGATTCTTGCTTAACCTTGCTCTGATACCAACTGTAACGACCTGAAATTTTCGACCTCGAAAATTCGACACTAATACGTTCACTGTAGATGTGCCGAGCATCCGAGCCGAAACTTCCAGATTGTTAGGGTTAAGAAGAAAAGAGGTAGAAGAATAATCAAGAAACTATACACAGAATATTACGTTTGTAGCGGATCAAAATGTAATATCACATAATTGCATTTATACAAAGAAAAGCTGTATTTGTTAGTTTACATATAATACATCAGATTTCATCAAAACTAGACAGTTGTAACAACTTGTCCTAGAATACAAACAATACAATCTCAAACATGCAGTGGAATATACTCCATACGTTCCTTCCATCCAGCTCGCTACCTAAGCTCCAGAACGTCCTAACCTGAAAATATGTAATACTCGGTCTGACCCAAGCATTACAACAAAGTAACACCCGGGTCAGGCTGGAAACCAGCGTGAGTAAACCCATATAACTTGAAATACTAAGATATAAAACTTATTTGAAAACCCGGGATAACACGTACTCCACTACGAGTTCTTAACTTGTTATAGTCAATCACTTATTACAAAACAATATTTAAGAACTGCTACTCAGTTCAAATGGCTTAATTTATTCCATTCCAGCCTATATGGTTCTAAAGTCAAATCCATAAAGAATTATTATAGATTACATATCGAAGTGGTTTCGGGTATTTGCCGATACCCGTTCCCGGTCTCTTCGAATCCAATGCCCTTTTTAATCTAAGTTATTTAAGTGAATACAATTCAATTTGTATCCACTCAACAATTCCATTATAGATAGATAATCCATATTATCACAGCTCAATCCAAACATATCATATCACATAGCATTACCAATCTCATATCAGCGATATCAAATAATCCAAGGCATTCAATATAATTAATCATCCATAAGCAAGATTAATTAGTTGTTCAATTCCTAATTAATTTAATTTAATCTCCAAATAAATTAAATTAATTACTTTTAATTTCTTAGTTAATCACATTAATTAATCACCTTGATTAATTTACATTCAGTAATTAACTATCCTTAAATTAATTAATCGTTAATTAATTACTTAAGTAATTAACCTTTAAGTAATTAATTTTTCTTAATCACTTACATTAATTGATTAACCTTTAATAATTAATTAACCTTTAATTAATCTCATTGAGTAATTATCCTTTAATTACTCACCCTTTAATTAATTACATTAAGTAATTATCACTTGATTAATTAACCTTTAATCATTGATCAATTATCTTTGAATCATAAATTAATTAACCTTTGATTATTGATTAATTAACCTGTAATTAATCACATTAATTAATAAATCCTTAAATTACTTAAGTTAATTAATTAACTCTTAATTATAAATTAATTAATATTGTAATCATTAGTTATCCTTTAATAAATCACACAAGTTAATTTCCTTGTATATAATTATTTCAAACCCAAGTCAATTTATTTTAAAAGCATTCAATCTTTTAAATTCTTAATACTTTGAAACATGTTTGGAAGAACTTGATAATTACTTTTATTTTGAAAACTTATTTATTTTCATTATGCATTAAACATTTTGTTTAATAATTGCTTTGAAAACTTGTCCGTAATTTTAAAAATCTAGTTAAAAACAAATCCGAGCCCATAGCAAAAGTACCCGAGCCAAAACCCAAAATTCCCGAGCTACTTCTTTCTTTATTTTTTATTCTTTAAAACTTTGTTATATTTTATATTTTAAAACAGTTGAAATAGATAACACTCGCGTATACTCGAGCCTGACCCGATACCTCTTCGAGTTCCCGCACGAGCTACCATCTTCTTCCCAAATTCAAAAATACGACCAGACACACACACATGCGTGCACGTGCACAACCGAACTGGCCATCTCCGACCAAGTCTCCAATGTCAACAAGTTAACGACAACCCACATGAGTGCTCGGACCACCCAACTCCGACGAAATCACCAGCGAGCAAATCGACCTCTTCCTAGAACCAATCCTATCGACAAAATAACCCCTCGCTATCGCCTTCGATCACCTAAGGCCTCTCCATTGCACTCAGAGCCGCGCCACGGTCCCATGCTCCTTTTCCCCAGCTCTGATCACCTTTAGTCCACCCACGATGACACACAAGTTCGAGAAACAACGATAACCCAAACGCTTGCAAAACCCTAAATCGATGTCATGCCGTCGCCACGGCCACCTAAAATCCATTAACCATTTTTCCCTTAAACCCCGACTCACGAACCACCTCTAGACCCAAACTCGACGTCCATCTCCTTGCCATTCGTCGGAAATCGATGAATAACTGAAAACCGTTCAACTCGAAAATTCTCTGTTTTACAAACTTAAAAATCATGAATTAATTATCAAAATTCATCATTTTGCAATACGAATCGGTTTGTAAAGTCAAAACGTGAAATCGAGATCATTGATTTTTGACTTAAATTAGATTATCGCAATTATTTCTCATTTTTGAAACAAATACACAATGTAAACACTTGAAATTATTTTTAAAAATAATACTACATTCATACAATCCTTTCTTCCTTGGAGATCGTAACCCAAATTTGATTATATGGGAAGATATGGATTTTTCTAGTGAATTTATGCCTGTATTTCAACAAAAAATATATACTTGCATATACATAGACATGCGCACAAATATACAATGTAATTCAAACTAAAATTCAGTTAAAATCATCCATGCAAACCATATTTTCATTTTCACTACGTAGATTTATCACATGCATTAGGATAAAACATATTTAAGATTTTATAAAAAGGTTTACTCACTTGTAATTGATAAACATAGGACGGGCTTTTAAAATTGAAAAACTGGAATTTGATTGAAAACTTGAATTTGATCTGCCACTTTGAAAACTGAAACTTGAAATTGCAGATTGCTTTGGCTTTGATCTTTGGCTTAGTTGAAATGATCTATGCTTCAGGTTTGAAATTGTTTGACCTGGATCTTGTTTTTAACTGAGTTGATCTGCTTGCTTTCAACTTGAACTTTGTTTTTATTTTTGATTCTTTCTGGTTTTCTTTTGAGTTTGCTCAGGTTTGAATTTGTAAAGATTGTTGCTTTGATTCAGTTTTGAATTTGGTTTTCTATGGAACAGCAACTCGATTATAAAACTAAAACTTAAATTTTATTTTCTATTTTCAGTTTCTTTTCAAGGTTTTGATTTTTTTTCTTTGAATGTTTGAAAGAAAATTGAGAAGAGAAGGAGATAGATGTATATATAAATCTTATTTCCTTTTTGTATTAACATATGTTTTATATATACAAACTATATTTGTTCATATATACAAATTTTAAAAGAAGGTATTTTAAAAATTTTATTAAATTTTATTTTAACCAAAGCTATTATACTATTAAACTCAAAATATAACTTCCAAATCACTATATACATATATATATTATAATTAAAAAAATAAATTTTTATTAATTTTAAAATATAGAGTTTTAAATCCCAATTATTATAAGTTGACATAATTATTTATTATCAGATTTATTTTTTTAACCAAATAAAATCAATATCTTAACAGAAAATCAATTAATTATTCAATTATTAGATGTCCAAAAATCCGAGTTACCACATGAAGACCGCCACAAACAGCGTTAATCATTAACCGCCCGCTGGTACGTGTGGGTTCCTCCAGTTTAACTTGATTTGGTATTTGATTTTGATTTGATGGGCCCACACCTCCAGCCTACGACGCCCAAACGAACATATCCATCTTTCTTTCTTGGACCAACTTCTCGATAATATCCTGTAGATGATGACATTCATTCGTGTTATGGCCATAACTATCGTGAAATCGATAAAACTTCCCGGTTTGAATCTGTTTCTCTAACGATTGCTTTGGAGAAGGTTTCTTATATTGGATAGTATTATAAATTTGCAAGTACACATTTTCCAGAGATGCATTTAAAGGATTATAGGTATCAAACATAGGAGCTCTACGTCACGGTCCGGGATTCTGATCCCGCTTCCTACCCTGATTTCCATCGTCTTTCTGTTGATTCTGCTAATTCTATATATTTAACTATACCGTTTTGAAAAACTCCGCAGTTTGTTTCAAAGCGACATTGCTTTGGATTCCTTCCACATCAGGCCTTGCATCTTCCTTTTTCTTAGACTGTTTCTCATCCTCTCTTCTCAAGAACCGGGCTGCCTTGGAATAGACATGGTCCAGTGATGCGGGGGATTTTCTGGCTAACTGATTTCCAAATTCCGAATTGGGACTGATTCCCTTAGTCAGTGCCATCAAAATGGAATTGTCATTAACGTTAGTAATCTCAGTGCATGAGCATGGAACCTCTCCAAGTAACGTTTGAGTGTCTCTACCGAAGATTGAGTGACATTGGAAAAGGTATTAACATCTTTGGGCCTTGTGACATTGATGCAAAATTGCTCGACAAATTTCATTGCTAATTAATCAAAACATGAAATAGATTGAGGTGGTAGGCGAGTAAACCACATAGTCGCGATGCCCCCTAGGGAGATTGGGAAACTTCTGCATTTAACCGCATCATCAGTCCTTGCGACATTCATCAACCATTCATATTTTAAAATGTGCTGGTTTGGGTTAGAGCTCCCTTCATACACGGGTAGGGTTGGCATTTTGAGTCGCCGAGGCGGTTCAGCGTAGTGGATGTCATGATGAAAAGGGTATGACTCCAGGAGATTCCCTAATCATCATTAGTGAAGCCTTGGCTTTCACGGATCATCTGACAGATCATTGTCGGGATGTCTAGAATTTGGACATTCTAGGCATACTGAGCCAAGGGGTGGTCGGGTTCCATAATGCGAGGATGGGTCGGGCGTGGTCGATGGTCCATATCTCGCTTCCTTGGCTCTAGTCTTTAGGAATATAACGCTTAGGAGTACAATCACGCTGGTGATGGTTCGGATCCATTCGGTTTTGAATGTCAGCTCCTAACTCAATGGCAGCGGTAACGGCGCAATTGTCAGTAGTGTGATAAGAAACCATCCCTCCTTGGGAGGAGGGTCCAGTCTGCTGGCTGGTTGATGGACCAACTCTCGACTGCTAAAGATTTAAAGTGTGCTGATGTCGGGTAGCCTGTCTAATCTTCCATTTAGCCATAGGCGCGTGGATCTGTGATTGTAATCAGAAGACGCTGAACTTTCAGTAGATGTGTAGGACGTCTGATCCCTTCCGGATCTCCTTCATCTTTCAGGATCATCCGATTTGTTGGCACGGAGTTGCTGGGTAAGCTACTGGTTGCTTTGAGTGGCTCTTTCATCAGTAACTGGAACTCCACCTTGATGACAGGGCCTTGTGTATCCGAAGGTCCAGCAGCGTTCAGGTTTGTAGATGGAAATTGTACAGGATTCTGCCTATCCCGTCCATCTATATCTGCAGCGGTTGATGTATTCCTAGTAGCGACCATGGTGAACAGTGAAGTTCTCTCCTAGACTTGGTGCAAATCTGAATAGGATGGAAGAACTTCTAAGCTTGAGATCTGGATCTTTCCTTAGATACTTGCAATCCAATATCGGCAGTAGATCCAATGAGCCGGAAAAAAGTTGGGTTCTTTCGGTGAAAGCACCGAAGTGTTTGTACCAAAATTAAGTACAACACTCTTTGGATGTGTTTGAAGAGATAAAATGAAGAAAGTAAATGTAAAATGAGGTAGATCTGACAAACACACCAATCAACAGATAAGAAAAAATGTAGAAACACACAAATTTAAAGTGGTTTGGCATATTGCCTATGTCCACTTTGAAATGATTAATGTTTATTGAATTTGACTTACTGATTACAAGAGATTACAATAGTACAACTGAAGTATAATAGTGATTTTGGCAGAGTATCAGCCAAAAGTCCCTTTTTTGGAGGCATTGAAGTGCTATTTATAGGCATATGCTGGAAAAATCTGACTTATATCTTGGAATACTCCTCAAACATGGGCGAGCCCATGTGTTTGATCTGAAGTAGATTGGGATCGAACCCTGATCGGTACGTGTACATTTCGTATCGATCAAAAACACCTCCGTTTGGCCCGAGATCGATCAAGGACATTTTTGAGGTGGTATGCAAGCTTCTTGAAAATTCGGTAGCATTTGGACTTGTATATTTTAAGTTATGATCGATCCAATTTTGGATTTGCAAAAGGATGGAGTCTTCGTATCGATCCGTGACCAGATCGATCAATTCGTGCCGATCAACTAATGGTGACTTGGAGCAATAAGTTAGGGCAGATTCATCTTTTATGCCACAGACCGCTTCCTCCTTTTCTTCATGTTTTCTTCATATCATTCTTAAGAATTACTCTTCATATCGGTTTGGGCAACTCTTTTCGTATCGATGCTTCATGCTCCATTCCGTATCGATGACTTATAAATTGTTTCGTATAGATTATGCGTAGGTGCCCTATATCAATTGTCCTTAGTTTGTTTCGTATCGATAGAAGATGGTAACTTCCGACACGAAACATTTTGGGTGGTGGATTGATACAAACTGGATTCATGTATTACGGCCAATGGATACTAAGAGTGTCATCTTAGGTGGATACGAACATGATGGATACAAACGAAGTTTATTCCCTTGATTGTAATCCATCCATATGTTGAGCATACGAACTCCGATTGACCTGAAATTTGAAAAGTTGGCATTAGTAGCTTTATTTGTCGTGACATATTAATTGTAGAACGATCCAAAATCAGACCAAATTTGCCAATATCCATAGCAGACCTGTGTATAACCGATCTTCGGAATGGACTGTCTTTGGTTTCTCCTTGGTGTCACGGCCTTGCCAAAAGGCGAGATAACAATATATATCCTATAATCCAATTAATATTTTAACTGAAATAATATAAATACAATAACATTTTAATATTAATATTCAAAATATTATTAAAATAATATTAATTTTGAAAATAAATTTTTTTAATTCTAACAGTAAGCATGGTCCAAACATGTAAACAATTAAATATTCAAACATTCAAGTAAACAATTTCAACCAATACAATTTAAATGCATACCTATTTTTAGATCCATAATCCCGAGATCATTAGATTCGTGAATAGCTATAAAGCACATATTTTAATTTTCTATCTCTTGATCTTCATCATTGGAGGATGAGTCTGAATCGTCTACTGTAGTAATATACGCTCTCTTCGTTTTCTTTGACGAATTATTACTTGGAGGAAATTTTTGCTTATCCGGATGCGGACAATCTCTTTTTAAGTGGCCTGGCTCATTACAATTGTAGCATCTGACGTTGTTGAGAGTCTCACTGTTATTTCCAGAATTCTTGTGATCGTTTCTCTTGTAGTTGTTCATCTTTCTGTATTTCAAAAACTTTCTAAAATTTCTTGCCATCAAGGCTACTTCTTCATCATCATCACCGTTTGAGTCTGAACCATCTGTTATTGTATTAAATGATGTTGACTTCTTTTCAGAGGCCTTGCTTTCTCTTCTCCCTTGCATTTGTACTTTAAACGACATCAAACTTCCAATTAATTATTCAATTTTTAGCGTACTGATATCAATGGCCTCTTCAATTGCAAGTCTTCTGATCCCAATCCAAGGTGAGTGAATTCATTAATTTTCTAACTTAATTTTCTTCAAAAAAGTTCTTTCCTAATGCAATTAATGAGTGCACAATGTCTTGAAACCTACTGCACATGTCTGAAATGGACTCATTTGGATTCATCTTGAATAATTGAAACTGATTGGTCAAGGTGGGTATTTTGATCTGTTTGATTTTTCTTGTTCCTTCATGAGTAACTTCCAAGGTTTTCCAGATCTCATATGCAGACTTACAAATAGGCACTCTATTAAACTCATTCCTATCAAGTGAACAAAATAGAATATTCATGGCTTTGGAATTATTTTGAGAAATAGTATTTTGCTCAGCAGTCCACTGTGCAAAATTAGTTGTGGGTTCAATGTACTCAGTTTGTGTAATATTCCTAGTGTCTAATCCTATTGATTATAAATAGAATTTCATCCTACATGCCCAACATGCATAGTTATTGCCATTAAAAAGTGGTGGTCTGGTAGTAGACTAACCCTCTACAAATGAACTAGTGATGAAGTTGACATTACTAGTGTTGGCGGCCATTTAAATACTTTTCAAAAAATTAGATCATGAAAACTTGGAAAACCAATGCTCTGATACTAAATGTTACAAATGCAGATTACGGATCTTAAGGCCGGATTAACACTAGAGGGGGTGAACAGTGTTTAATGGATTTTATGGAACTTTTGAAATTAAACACAGATAGATGCAATTCATGAACATAGAGATAATCACAGAATCAGACATAGATGCAAATAGTAAATAAAAACAGTAAAGGAAAGAATACATTGGAATTTTTACTGGTTCGCAGTTACCATACATCCAGACCCACACAATTTCTTGTGCAGATTTCTTTTTAAATATAACGTTGATATTACAATCTTTATTTCACGGCCATGATATATGCCCCTTATCTTCGAGTCCAGGGAAAACTCTCTTGGTTTAACCAGGCTACAAGATCACCTAATTGATTTATGGGCTATAGTCACACCCAATTGATTTACGTGCCACAATCACACTGTTTCCAATATCACTTAGATAGATAAAGAGACTGATACACTTCTTTGACTACAAATGATCTTATAACTCTGAATAACACTGAGATTTTTGAGAGAGAGCGGCAGAGAATCAGCGTAGAGATGATCAAGTTTGATTCACTTAGGATTTCAGCAGAGTTTTGTTAAAATATAAGAGAATATTTGAGTGGAGAAGGAGTGAATAAATGAAGAAAAACTAATTTAAAATTCGTTGAAAACAACTGGTATTTATAGAAGAACAACAGTCATGTCCATTCGCGAAAGGTTGATGAATTGACACTTCTTTTTAAAATCTAAAATTTGAATTTCTACAGTCACCATGTCAACATGGGGGATGGGGTATGCCGACATGCCTATGTTCTGAAAATTAATTTTGCTTTAAAAAGATTTCTTGTCTAAAACTTGTCAAAACAATTTCTAAACTTTGTAAACCAATTTCAATATAGTTTAAACTTATAAAAGAGATATAAAAGGTAATATTAAATTTTTTTAATCTATAATATAAAAGTAAAATTAAAAACTAAGTATAGAAAATACTTTTTAAATTTAAAGCTATAATATTAAAACCATGAGATAGTTTAAAAAAGATGATTTTGAAATCAAAATATAAAAGATGGTAAGAATAGTTTAAGGCTAAAATATTCAAACCGAGAGAGATGACTTTTAAAAGGATAGTGTTTGGAAAAATAGTTAAAATAAATCATTTTGAAAATTTCATGGATTTCATTCCACTAGGGAAGGTTATGGGTTCCATCCCACTAAAGCGGTCGTGGATTCCATCCCACTATTAAAGCGAGAAGGTGGATTCCATTCCACAATTAAATTATGAATAAAGATTTTAGCGCTATTATGAGGTTTAACATATATCTAGACACTATTACTTATCTTGATATCTTGAACTTTTGATACTCATGAGTCTTTAGTCTTGATTTCTTCATTCTTGAATTCGCCAGGTCTTGAATCTCTATACTATACAGTCTTCATTCTCAGTACATACATATATATCCCGCATATACATATATATATCTAGACAAGAATATTAGTATTTATATTTTATAACAAGTCCTAAGGTTGTTGTCATCAAAACCATCATCTCAGGAACTAACAGCATGTTCACTCTGGAGTACTTATGAAGACTTCTGCTTGTTGGGTGCTCTGTTATTCCTTGATGTATGATGTCTCATTTAGGCATGTTCTTTAGGTACTCTGGTATTCTATTAACTCCTTATTGAATTTCATATCCTCCTGTTCAGTGAATTTGTAGTTCTAAATAGATTGGTAGTTATTAAAATTTTCAGTACTGTACTTTGATGATATACAATATGATCAACATCAAAATATCAACATTATAATTTTTGATGTAACCAATTGAAGGATCACCTTATCTATACATAGCTTGGTTAATGATTTACTTGATAGAATTAACTAATAATAGTTAGCTTATTTGTGCATGTAATTAATAAAAAATTTAAGTTAACTAAATTTTATATAAAAATTAATTAAATATTATAAAATTAAAATTTTATAATAATGGTCGTAATAATAATAAAGTAAGTAAGTTTATGAAAAATTCATAAGTTTGAGATAATTTATAAAAGTTAATCAATTTAATAAGTTTCAGATAATTTATAAAGATTAACGAAGTTAATAAAATTTAATTTTGAGATAATCTGTAAGTTTAAGTTAATTAAAATATAAGTCATGACATTTAAGTTTTACTAATTGAGATAATTTATAAGATTGAGTTAATATTAATTAATTTATAAATAAGTTAATCGAGCTTTATAAAAATTTAAGTAATTTTTAAAAAAATCAACCAAAAATTTAAAAATTAACCAAGAGTTATATAATTTGACTACTTTTATAAAAACTAAATAAATTTGTACAAATTAATTATGTTTTATTAGAATTTAACTATGTAAATAAGTTTTTGAAAATTAAATAAGTTTATTATAAAAATTAAACAAGTTTTATAAAAATTTAACTAAGCTTTATTAAAATTATTTAAATTTAAGAAAGGTTCAACTAAGGATGTTCGATATACTTTAAATACGAAATAGTTTTATAATCATTTGTCGATTGTATAACTTGTCTACAGGTAATTAGCATTTTAAGAGTAAAGACCAGTGCAGTAAAGAATTGCCCGTAATCAAGTAACGAACATGTCTTTTATTGTTTTATATACTATAACATTTTATTAGTACTTGTGTAAACATGTTTATGAATGGTTATGGATTTTATGTGAATGTGCTCGATTTGTCGAAAAGCTATTATCAAAATGGTTATAGACATTATATTTGATTAGGTGATTAATGTGTTTTTTACTTGTTTGAATACAATGATTATATGATTGATTGTTTCAATACGACGATTATGTGATTGATTACTAGTTGTAATAAGACTATTGTGTGAGCGATGGTTGGAAGTGGTACAAGCCATTAACATGAAATAGTGGTGTGCATAGTATGCTACAAAATAGTTAATAACTTTTAATACCATATAAAAACGCTCCTAAAATAAATGTAAATAAATGCGATACGACAGTTGAAGCATTGAACAAACGTTCAAAAACTTTTAGTAGCGTTTCGCTAAACGTTGTGATACGATATGCAACTAGAAGTCTTAAACTTTTTGTAGCGTTTCTAAAATCCTACAATAGATTAGCCTTTTCTGCAAGGCTATAAAAAGTTTTAGACTTTTAGTTGCATGTCATATCGCAGCGTTTATCGAAACGCTACTAAAACTTATGATAGCAGCACTACAAAAGGAGTTTTCTGGTGTAGTGTGAAAAGTGATCATATGTTACGAATGTTAGAAATGACATAGCCGATATAAACATGCTTTAAAATCCCTGATATTTGATATATATTAAATTGGATAAAATGTGATATATTGTGGATATATGTGTATGTTATATTGGGTTGTTCTACACATGATTAGGTGTGCTTAACATAAAAGGAATTGGTTTGGGCATTGTGGGAAATTGAAGACCGAAATTGAAAACAGTTAGAAGCAAAAAAGTCGTGATGGATGCACCTGGAGTCCTTGTAATCTGTGATTTTAAAGTTAACCTTGAAAGACATCCTGGTTTCTTCTTCGTATTGTTAATAAGTAATGTTAGTGTACTTATTATAGGAAAGTTAAAAGGTTTAAATATATTTCTAAAAATAATTAGTGCATTTACAAAGTGAAGGTTTTAAATTATAAAAACATTTTAAAGTGGTGTTTTAAACAAAAGGTTTTAAAACATAGTATAAGTATTTTAAAAGTGTATTTTTAGTATATATGGTTTTAAATGTTATTAAAAATTTATTATGAGAAATAAAAGGGTTTTATATTATAATATTTTACAAATGATTTATAGTAATTTCTGTATCTTTGTTTTATAAATAAAATTAGTGTATGTATTCATATCAATCTTTTTAAAAGTATTTTAATATATAGAAGTTTTAAAAGAGGAAGTTTAATATTTTGTAAAGAGATTTAAAAGGAGTTCTGAGATTATAACACTTACGTTATAGTGGATTATTTTATAAATTGATTAAAAAGGTATAACCTTGTTTACTAAACATGGAAGTACTTAGATCTTTAAAAAGGATATTTTAAAGTTAATGACAAGCATAAAAGTGATTATGGGTTTATAGTATCGATGTTTGTGCAACATCTATTTCAACCCATTTAACTATACTTTTGAAAAGTAATTGGATCTTTAAGACGGAGTTTTAATGATAATGGGATAGTAAAGTGTTTTGTGGTTTGTCGTGAACAATGTTAGTAACATTTGCTTTTAAACCCTTGGATAATTTTAAAGTGGTAAAATGTAGCTAAATGAGTTTGAAAAAATACTTAGATATTTAAAATGGAATTTTAAAGAGAATAACAAGTATAGAATGGATTTGGGTTTGTTGTGGCAAAGTGTCAGTAACATTCTCCTTTAACCATTTTAATTATACTTACGTATGTAAATAGGTCTTTAAAATGAAGCTTTAAAGATAATATTAAGTGAAACGGTTGTGGATTTGTAGTGACAGTGTCTTAGTAACATTGGTCTTAAGCCCTTTTAAATTAATTTCTAAATATACTTATGCGGTTGAGATAAGTATATGAATCCTTTTTGGAAGTGTTGAAATGTGTTAAAAATGAATAGTAATGTTTTAAATGAATAGTGGAGTTTAATTAATAAATGGAGTTTCATTTATTAAAGAGTTTATCGAGTAAAATAAGTTTTACTAATAAAAGGGATTTCTTTATTAATAAAGGAAGATTAATTAAAAAGGTGATTAGAAGTCGTTCAAATGACTTGATCGTACTTGTATGTTTCAATTGTGCTTTGTGTTTTACTTACTTATGGATAGTATGTGGGACCGAGTTTCCAGTATGCAATTATTCTCATTGCATTGGATTGTTTGTTTATTTAATAATTAAATAACGACTATCAAATCTTAGCTAGAATATACTATGAAAACATCTAGAAGAAACAAAAGTATTATATGGTACAATTGTCTTCGGTGATACCATAATGTACGTATAAACTTCCTTTTCTCTTCTATGGCTAATGATAAGCAAATCCATCCGCTTAAATGGTTAGGAGGTGATCTTCGATCTTATATATTATTTATTTATTTCCCGCAGAACCGGGATTGAGATTGCCGGTAAATGGATTTAATATTTGGAGTTCCTGTTAAACGATGGAGTGTACTTATATGAGATGACTTGAAACCATAACTACTCCAAAACCGTACACGTATTCTACACTTTGGAAGAGGTTCATGACTGCATCATGATGGCTTCATGATTGGTTCATGATTGCTTCATGATGTTGGAATCTATGTAGAGATTCAAGTCTATTGAGATGCTCGAACACATATAGTTGTTCACGATCTATTCAGGACATGAGAATCCATGTGTGATTCCAAAGCCTATTGAGGTATGGGAATCTGTGTGTGATTACATGATTTGTTGTGGAATCCATGTGTGGTTCTGAGATCAGTTGAGATATGGGAATCCATGTTTGGTTTCGAGATCTATTCGAGATGGAGCTCGTGTGGGAGATCTGTTCGAGTGATGAGTCATGGGCTGGAATACTGGACATAGCCTCATTAGTGGGTATGACTAAAGCCTTGGATATGTGTAACAAACAGGCATTTTCGACTTTCGAAAATCCGACATCGACACTCACTTTATCGACTGCCGAGAAGTCGAAGGCCGAAAACCGAGATGTTATGGGTTTTAAAAAGAAAAGAAAAGAAAGAAGAGAGAAAAAGAAAAAAATAGAGGGAAAAGAAGATAGACAATTTTTAGAAAACAGAGAAAGAAAACAGAGAATTTGAAAAATAGAAGATAGAAGAATTTTAAAATAGAAGAAAAAGAGAATAGAGGAAAAAGAAAAATACAGAAGAAAATAGGACGGGACAGAAAACAACAGAACAACATCAGAATCTCACAATTCGCAGCGGAACAACATATAATAATAAATGAATAATCTTTAAACAAAGAGCTATATCAGTTATTACATTACAACACATTTTATTACATCATATCATCAGAGTGTACAACATCAAACAACATCAAACAATGCAGCGGAAAAAGAAAGACTATATAAACTAGTAATACGCCATGCCATCCAGCTTGCCTCCAGCAACTCCTGAATATCCAGAATATCCTGATAAACCTAACTCTTGACTGCCCGTGTGGAAATTGGTGGGCACCCAGAGTTTAGAAAGGAAAACAATAAACTCCAAGTCAGTCATGTGACTGGTGTGAGAACTCAAAACAGTTTATTTATCTTTAAAATCAAATAGAGGAATATTTTTAAATTCAATTCGCAATGCTTTTAAAAATGAGACTACCATAAGGCCTCCCGCACACACACACATGCAAACGCAGAATCGGAGGAGATTTCTCCTTATGATAGTCAAAGATGCTTGATACGCATTTAAAATAACATTTGATATTATTATTAGTGTATAGTGTAGGAAAAATTCATTTCGAAAGTAGAATATAAATCTTAGCCAACATACGACCATTATTGTATGCCTACTATAGCTACTATCCAAACAGTGGTGACCACCATAAGTGAATAGCAGGTTCTACAACTAATACCGTACAAGTTTCGTATTGTTTCTTTGGATTTCCAACGAATGATCAGGCCAAGGAACTTCCCATTGCCACTGAGAATGCCTCTGGATGGACATCCCCGAGAACCAAACCGGATCTCTACCAACACAAGGCCGGGTTACTCCTAACTGAGCAACAACTGACCGAATATGCCATCCCCCGGTCCTTTGGGACCTTTACCGAGCGCTCGTAATCAATTCACACAATCATAAAGTGTTTTCAACATGAGTAAGTATCTGGGCTCCATACCATGATACCACCCTTTTCCAGAAGGAAATGGACACATCCTAAAGGGTGCTACCCCTCATAACCTTGCTGCTTCTTTCCTGTTTTGACCATTCACGATGTGTGAGGCTCGACGAAGTAACGTCCACAAAAACATACTTTATACAAAAGCCATGCTTTGGGTCAACAAATATTCAACACAATGATCACAAGGATAGACGATCAAATAAATGATCCTATCACAAATAATCAACACAATGATCATTTCAGCATCACTCAGCATGTCACATTACCAAACTGGGAATATATCGCTGATAACTTCAACTATATAACCTTTGAGCTCGTACATCTCAAAGAAGGGTGTTAAGCAAAGAATAAATTCTCCGCCACCAACAGAAATATATTTGAAAGAAATCGGCTTTATATCTCAACTTGTAATGTCAGACATACAATCCATACAAGTCTGTTCCGGGCTCGAACAAAACCGAAGGCACTTACAAAGAAGTCCTTGCAATCCGGATATTCACAATCCTGATCGGATTCACCATCACATATGGAGAACTCAATACCGTAGCTACTCGGTGCAGAGTCAATCGATAGTTCATCCTATCACTCTCGCAAATACCGGTCTTCAACACCGATCTTCAAATGCGATTCACAACGACGTATCACATATTCGGAGTGGGTTATACGACCCCATGGTCCTTTCCCGGTTAACCCGAATAGTGAGCGCTTATTCAAAAATAAGTGTGCATTCAAATTCAATCAATTCACATCCAATACCCATTCAAAGGGAAATACTGATAGTCGGTTATTGAACTATCACTGGATATGCATACATCACCAGATTCCAAATAATTTTCCAAATTATTTATTTTCCAAAATATCTTTACAAGATATATAATTTCAACACTTCAAAAATAAATCAATATTTATTTTTAACAAGTTTCACTTTCACATATAAATTCCTTAGTGAATTTATATTTCAAGATATCCATGCATATGCGATTTCAATAATTCATTTCAATTTATCTTCAGAAAAAGATAAATTCTAATTATTCACTTCATATTGGAAAACATTTCCATACTTATTAAATAAGTAATTCACAATCATTTATTTTCAACACTTAGAAAATATTCAATATACTTAAATCGAATTAAGTATAAAATTCATTCTTTAAGAAAATCATTCTCTTAAACATATTTATTTGAGTCAAAACGAATGTTGCGTAAAACATCGTTACCACGTCCCAAAATCACCAGTATAGGGATTCGAAATTAAAATAGATATATAAATTCCAATACTATACAAAAACATTTCCTTTCGGAAATCATTTACTATAACAACAGTGTTATAGTCCACATTTCCTTTTATTTCTCGAAAACGTCTATTTCAACAATAAATGTTGAAATCTATGGTTTCGAATCTCAACACCTTTTAAAACATCGTTAGATCGTTTTAATTCTATTTAAAACATCATATCTAAAACAATTTCTTTAACGTATTATTCACTATTCAAAAACGTGAATATACTACCTTAACAAATTTCATCATTTCTATTCACTTTAACTTAAAGGATTATTCACTGTTCAAAATGTGAATATAACTCTATCTCTAAGTTATAACAATTAACCTATCAAAATAAGTCATTTGCGGATTTATAAAACAACGTTTATAAATTCCGTTTCTATTTATTTATAAAAACTTCCTTTTTATAAATTCCTTTATTAACCTATTCCAGTTTATAACTCAATTATAAACTACAAGTTCATATTTTAAGTTAATTACTTATAAAACGATTATTTTACAAAATCGTTCATTTAACTTCCCAAATTATTAATCTTAACTTATAAGATTGTTTATTTATCCAAAATTCATTCTTTCGATAACTTTATAAATTTTATAAACCTATTGCTTATAAAATTTCATTTATAACTTCACAGTTTATAATTTCATAAATTTCATTTATTTAGGAAATTCATTTTCACTATATTCAAACACTTATAAAAACTCGTTTTATAATGTCCATAATTCAATTTATAAATATCCATTTATAAATCTCTTAATATAAATCAGTTTATATTATTATTCTAAAACGTCTTTAAATTCCTTTATAATTTCATCATTTCGATTTATAAGATAATCAAATTTTATAAATCCTATATTTAAACTTTTATCATATATTCAAAAATCCAATCTAAATTATTTTATAAAAACATTAGTTCATATTTCTCAAAAATCGACTTTTAATCGTATTTCTAAAAATCATCTTTTTAACTATATTTCACAAAAATCATAATTTTTATAACTTTAAAAATTATAACGTTTATTTACTTAATAATGGATCAATTCCAAAAATATAGTATATTTTCAAAATCACTTTTAAAATCATTTTAAAATCCCAAAATCTGGGTCCAATGATGCTACACACCAAATAGTCAATCACGACTACAACGATCCATCATATATCGTATATGATAATCAACGAATATCAAAATATCCATAATCAAATAAAAACTGTTGAGGAATCCAGTTGGATCCCTCTAACCTGTTTCCTGCATCCAAAAACATTAGCACAATACCAATTTCGCTCCAGTACGAAATTATCGCGGTATATGTTCTTAATAAATATTATCCGCTTAATAACGGCGTAATAGGGTCTCATCCGCTAAACAAAAAATGCGGGAAATCAACAACTGCAATATATACATATGCCAATATATATATATTGATATTATATATAATACCAATTTCACTGTTTATGAAATATTCGCGGTATATGTTTTTATTAAATAACATCCGCTTAATAACGGCGCATAATGTCTATTTTAACAATCAATAATTTACAGTCATCATTCAAACATGCATTCAAATATTTTAAATCTAACTATTTAAAATAAAATCGGAATCTATTCGATTGAGTGAGAAATTCTCACCTTGGTTTTAATTTCCGTTTTAGCTTTTATTTCGAATAAAATTAAACGCGCGTTTAATTTTACCCGAAATTCTCGCTAACTCCAAACGACTCCAAACCAACTCCATCGCGTAGTGCTCGTCCATACGATCCCAACGCAACTGAGTTTGCATTTTTTCGACCTCGTATGAAAAAGATATTGATTTTACAAGTTTGAACGTATTTATATAACAAATTTACAACATAACTTAATAAATTTAAACCCTCAACTCATATGGACCCTTGGATCTTGCACTGCATCATCAAGGCCGTGCTTCACTTCATCTTCTTCCACAAACGCAACATCTCCAGATAATTAAAACGCAACACAACCCATCCCTCATCAAACTAGGGTTTAGCTTTGCCACACCAATACTCGCCTAAACTCGATCACAACTCCACCACGTCGAAGCTCCAAACCCTGGCTATATTCGGCCTTAACCCCTAGGAGCTCGGCCATCCCTCTCTCATGGAAAAACGTGCGCAGGCCGGCCACTTCATACACCATTTCCCATCAATCCGTGAAGCCATTCGCGATCTCCACCGTTCACATCGAAGCTCTCGTTGTGATCTTCATCTTTGTAGTTGAATGTTTTAGCCAAAACTTGATGGATTGAGAGATCAAAGGGAAAGAATGTTGAGCATTTCTGGCCATTGACTTATTAGGGCCGGCTACAAATTGGAATTAGGGTTTTGTGATAATTTTTTTATCAAATTTATGAAGGGGTAGGGCTATTTATAAGGAACGAGCGACACTATTCATCCCGGAAATTCCGAACTCCGATTTAGACGCCGTAACCAGCGTACCTAGGGTTTATCCCGCGTTCCGGACACAATGGAACAGATTTCGGAAGCTAATTCGGAAGTATGTGCGAGTTATGGCTGTAAACGCTCAATTTAAATTAAACCGATTTAAATCGATTTCTAGGCGTTTTAATTTGTACCGGACAAACGGTAAATCCAATTGACTTGAAATTTGAAACCTTACAATAATATCACATTACGGATCCGATGAAACTGGTTTCGTCGAAATCCGAGACTTTTTGAAAAATGGCTATTTTGACTCGCCAAATTTAAATTAAAAACGATTCGATGCGTTTCGAGCTGCCACGATCAAACGATAGCTCCGATTGACACGAAATTTGAAATCCGGTAATAACTAACTATTACGGATCCAATGGAACTGGTTTCGTTCAATTCTGAGACTGTTCAAAAATTGGCTATTTTACAGTCGATAATTAAATATTAAAATATTCAATTTTCACAAATAAACTTTTAATTCGATTTTAAAAGTTCTAAAATATTTCTATAACTCCAGTATGATTAAATAAAATTTTCCAAATTATTTTCAATCATATTTAACTCAATTTTCAATTATTTTCATAATTTAACATATTAAATTATCGATTTAATTATCCAATTAAATCCAAAAATTCAAATAAAAATTTATTTGACTTATAAATTCACTTATTAATATTTAAAATAAATTAAATATTCAAATTTTAATTAAATAAAATTCTGGGTCGTTACAATCTTTCCCCCTTAAAAGAATTTCGTCCTCGAAATTACAAATAAGAAAGGTTACAAAATCTATTAACTTTCCAAAATTCATAATTAAACTTCTTACAAATCTTTACTAAGTTTTCAAATCATACTTAGTTATCTTTTCAAAAACAACTACTATTGTTTAACTTTCAATTCCAAATCAAAGTTTAAAGTTTTCAAAATTTTTCCAAAATTTTCTCAAATTTTTTTCTAACGCCTTAAATTTCCGGAAAAATTCGCCATAGTCTCCTTTGTGCGGCTCGATCCGAAAAAAAAATGACAGTTTATATATCACAAATATACATCTCATCAAGTAATGAGGCATCCCGAAGGGAAAAAAGTGTAAAAGTACGATATTTAATCCGAGATATGTACCTTATACTTTATTAGCAAGCATATACGGCTAATATAGCGCAAAAGCGAGCTCCAAATGCGAAGCAAAGCGATCCGCACCTACTCAACTCAACAAACAACATGAGAACATGCACATATGCAAATAATCTCAATATACAACATATAGTAACATATCAACTATATATATCACATAGCAATGCATTCAATAGCAATATATATTCAACCATCAACCAACTAAATACTCATTCATATTCTCATTTATATTTAATGAATTGGTTTTCAATTCAAATCACATTTGATTTATTTACATTGGATTTTATCAACATTCATTCTCAATTTTAATTAGTTTGCATTCACTAATTAAATCCAATTCACGTTCAATTCTATTCAAATTTACTTACTTCTAATTTGAATTCAATTACATAGCTTTAAATTTCATTAATCAATTTCATTAACACTTAATGAATTATATACAATCAACTAACAATCATATAACAACCAATGTGTATTAGTTACAACCAAATTTCTTTGCTTATATTCATTCTCATTCAATTTATTCAACTTCTAATAACATTAGATTTTAATGAATTAATACTTTCATTCATTATTTCATATCAATTTTAATTACATTCAATTGATTAACATTCAATCCATTCATTCAATTCAATTACAAAGTTGAATTTCATTTGCATAACTTAAGTTCATATTTCTTTTAATCTACTTGATTTATTTACTTCGATACCAAAATCAATTCCATACAACAACTCTTAAGTTATATTTACATTTAAACATCACTTAGTTTTACATAACTTAAATTCCCTCTTGTAAATAAATTCAGATTCCAACTCTAAAGTAAATTTTCATTTAACTTTAAATTCATTTTTATTCACAACTCATATTTTATATAGTTTCACTTCTTATATATATAAGTTTATTTCACAATTGTAATCCACTTTAATTATAACTCAATTCTTATAATTCTTTTGCTTATACAATTATTCTTTATTTAGATTATTCAAACAACTTATATACACTTTAATAATTCTGAAAAATTATTCCTTCATATATAAAATATACTTAAGGTAAAATTATTTCATTTACCCAATTTAAAACAATATTATGCCGAATTGTTCTATTCAAGTGTTTAGAAACCCCTTCGGCATAGTCTTGCGGACCACGCTGACGAAAGTTCATATACCACTCAATAAACCAATCATCACAATATAAAACAATTTTTATATACACTAACAAATACGCTCTCATAGCTATTATTACACTCAAAATCATTCTAGAGTACTACTGACTCTATCTCTAATGAGTAATACCCAACAGAACCATGGTTGTCGCTTAACCATCAGAGCTCTGATACCAAATGTAACAAACAGGCATTTTCGACTTTCGAAAATCCGACATCGACACTCACTTTATCGACTGCCGAGAAATCGAAGGCCGAAAACCGAGATGTTATGGGTTTTAAAAAGAAAAGAAAAGAAAGAAGAGAGAAAAAGAAAAAAATAGAGGGAAAAGAAGATAGACAATTTTTAGAAAACAGAGAAAGAAAACAGAGAATTTGAAAAATAGAAGATAGAAGAATTTTAAAATAGAAGAAAAAGAGAATAGAGGAAAAAGAAAAATACAGAAGAAAATAGGACGGGACAGAAAACAACAGAACAACATCAGAATCTCACAATTCGCAGCGGAACAACATATAATAATAAATGAATAATCTTTAAACAAAGAGCTATATCAGTTATTACATTACAACACATTTTATTACATCATATCATCAGAGTGTACAACATCAAACAACATCAAACAATGCAGCGGAAAAAGAAAGACTATATAAACTAGTAATACGCCATGCCATCCAGCTTGCCTCCAGCAACTCCTGAATATCCAGAATATCCTGATAAACCTAACTCTTGACTGCCCGTGTGGAAATTGGTGGGCACCCAGAGTTTAGGAAGGAAAACAATAAACTCCAAGTCAGTCATGTGACTGGTGTGAGAACTCAAAACAGTTTATTTATCTTTAAAATCAAATAGAGGAATATTTTTAAATTCAATTCGCAATGCTTTTAAAAATGAGACTACCATAAGGCCTCCCGCACACACACACATGCAAACGCAGAATCGGAGGAGATTTCTCCTTATGATAGTCAAAGATGCTTGATACGCATTTAAAATAACATTTGATATTATTATTAGTGTATAGTGTAGGAAAAATTCATTTCGAAAGTAGAATATAAATCTTAGCCAACATACGACCATTATCGTATGCCTACTATAGCTACTATCCAATCAGTGGTGACCACCATAAGTGAATAGCAGGTTCTACAACTAATACCGTACAAGTTTCGTATTGTTTCTTTGGATTTCCAACGAATGATCAGGCCAAGGAACTTCCCATTGCCACTGAGAATGCCTCTGGATGGACATCCCCGAGAACCAAACCGGATCTCTACCAACACAAGGCCGGGTTACTCCTAACTGAGCAACAACTGACCGAATATGCCATCCCCCGGTCCTTTGGGACCTTTACCGAGCGCTCGTAATCAATTCACACAATCATAAAGTGTTTTCAACATGAGTAAGTATCTGGGCTCCATACCATGATACCACCCTTTTCCAGAAGGAAATGGACACATCCTAAAGGGTGCTACCCCTCATAACCTTGCTGCTTCTTTCCTGTTTTGACCATTCACGATGTGTGAGGCTCGACGAAGTAACGTCCACAAAAACATACTTTATACAAAAGCCATGCTTTGGGTCAACAAATGATCAACACAATGATCACAAGGATAGACGATCAAATAAATGATCCTATCACAAATAATCAACACAATGATCATTTCAGCATCACTCAGCATGTCACATTACCAAACTGGGAATATATCGCTGATAACTTCAACTATATAACCTTTGAGCTCGTACGTCTCAAAGAAGGGTGTTAAGCAAAGAATAAATTCTCCGCCACCAACAGAAATATATTTGAAAGAAATCGGCTTTATATCTCAACTTGTAATGTCAGACATACAATCCATACAAGTCTGTTCCGGGCTCGAACAAAACCGAAGGCACTTACAAAGAAGTCCTTGCAATCCGGATATTCACAATCCTGATCGGATTCACCATCACATATGGAGAACTCAATACCGTAGCTACTCGGTGCAGAGTCAATCGATAGTTCATCCTATCACTCTCGCAAATACCGGTCTTCAACACCGATCTTCAAATGCGATTCACAACGACGTATCACATATTCGGAGTGGGTTATACGACCCCATGGTCCTTTCCCGGTTAACCCGAATAGTGAGCGCTTATTCAAAAATAAGTGTGCATTCAAATTCAATCAATTCACATCCAATACCCATTCAAAGGGAAATACTGATAGTCGGTTATTGAACTATCACTGGATATGCATACATCACCAGATTCCAAATAATTTTCCAAATTATTTATTTTCCAAAATATCTTTACAAGATATATAATTTCAACACTTCAAAAATAAATCAATATTTATTTTTAATAAGTTTCACTTTCACATATAAATTCCTTAGTGAATTTATATTTCAAGATATCCATGCATATGCGATTTCAATAATTCATTTCAATTTATCTTCAGAAAAAGATAAATTCTAATTATTCACTTCATATTGGAAAACATTTCCATACTTATTAAATAAGTAATTCACAATCATTTATTTTCAACACTTAGAAAATATTCAATATACTTAAATCGAATTAAGTATAAAATTCATTCTTTAAGAAAATCATTCTCTTAAACATATTTATTTGAGTCAAAACGAATGTTGCGTAAAACATCGTTACCACGTCCCAAAATCACTAGTATAGGGATTCGAAATTAAAATAGATATATAAATTCCAATACTATACAAAAACATTTCCTTTCGGAAATCATTTACTATAACAACAGTGTTATAGTCCACATTTCCTTTTATTTCTCGAAAACGTCTATTTCAACAATAAATGTTGAAATCTATGGTTTCGAATCTCAACACCTTTTAAAACATCGTTAGATCGTTTTAATTCTATTTAAAACATCATATCTAAAACAATTTCTTTAACGTATTATTCACTATTCAAAAACGTGAATATACTACCTTAACAAATTTCATCATTTCTATTCACTTTAACTTAAAGGATTATTCACTGTTCAAAATGTGAATATAACTCTATCTCTAAGTTATAACAATTAACCTATCAAAATAAGTCATTTGCGGATTTATAAAACAACGTTTATAAATTCCGTTTCTATTTATTTATAAAAACTTCCTTTTTATAAATTCCTTTATTAACCTATTCCAGTTTATAACTCAATTATAAACTACAAGTTCATATTATAAGTTAATTACTTATAAAACGATTATTTTACAAAATCGTTCATTTAACTTCCCAAATTATTAATCTTAACTTATAAGATTGTTTATTTATCCAAAATTCATTCTTTCGATAACTTTATAAATTTTATAAACCTATTGCTTATAAAATTTCATTTATAACTTCACAGTTTATAATTTCATAAATTTCATTTATTTAGGAAATTCATTTTCACTATATTCAAACACTTATAAAAACTCGTTTTATAATGTCCATAATTCAATTTATAAATATCCATTTATAAATCTCTTAATATAAATCAGTTTATATTATTATTCTAAAACGTCTTTAAATTCCTTTATAATTTCATCATTTCGATTTATAAGATAATCAAATTTTATAAATCCTATATTTAAACTTTTATCATATATTCAAAAATCCAATCTAAATTATTTTATAAAATCATTAGTTCATATTTCTCAAAAATCGACTTTTAATCGTATTTCTAAAAATCAGCTTTTTAACTATATTTCACAAAAATCATAATTTTTATAACTTTAAAAATTATAACGTTTATTTACTTAATAATGGATCAATTCCAAAAATATAGTATATTTTCAAAATCACTTTTAAAATCATTTTAAAATCCCAAAATCTGGGTCCAATGATGCTACACACCAAATAGTCAATCACGACTACAACGATCCATCATATATCGTATATGATAATCAACGAATATCAAAATATCCATAATCAAATAAAAACTGTTGAGGAATCCAGTTGGATCCCTCTAACCTGTTTCCTGCATCCAAAAACATTAGCACAATACCAATTTCGCTCCAGTACGAAATTATCGCGGTATATGTTCTTAATAAATATTATCCGCTTAATAACGGCGTAATAGGGTCTCATCCGCTAAACAAAAAATGCGGGAAATCAACAACTGCAATATATACATATGCCAATATATATATATTGATATTATATATAATACCAATTTCACTGTTTATGAAATATTCGCGGTATATGTTTTTATTAAATAACATCCGCTTAATAACGGCGCATAATGTCTATTTTAACAATCAATAATTTACAGTCATCATTCAAACATGCATTCAAATATTTTAAATCTAACTATTTAAAATAAAATCGGAATCTATTCGATTGAGTGAGAAATTCTCACCTTGGTTTTAATTTCCGTTTTAGCTTTTATTTCGAATAAAATTAAACGCGCGTTTAATTTTACCCGAAATTCTCGCTAACTCCAAACGACTCCAAACAAACTCCATCGCGTAGTGCTCGTCCATACGATCCCAACGCAACTGAGTTTGCATTTTTTCGACCTCGTATGAAAAAGATATTGATTTTACAAGTTTGAACGTATTTATATAACAAATTTACAACATAACTTAATAAATTTAAACCCTCAACTCATATGGACCCTTGGATCTTGCACTGCATCATCAAGGCCGTGCTTCACTTCATCTTCTTCCACAAACGCAACATCTCCAGATAATTAAAACGCAACACAACCCATCCCTCATCAAACTAGGGTTTAGCTTTGCCACACCAATACTCGCCTAAACTCGATCACAACTCCACCACGTCGAAGCTCCAAACCCTGGCTATATTCGGCCTTAACCCCTAGGAGCTTGGCCATCCCTCTCTCATGGAAAAACGTGCGCAGGCCGGCCACTTCATACACCATTTCCCATCAATCCGTGAAGCCATTCGCGATCTCCACCGTTCACATCGAAGCTCTCGTTGTGATCTTCATCTTTGTAGTTGAATGTTTTAGCCAAAACTTGATGGATTGAGAGATCAAAGGGAAAGAATGTTGAGCATTTCTGGCCATTGACTTATTAGGGCCGGCTACAAATTGGAATTAGGGTTTTGTGATAATTTTTTTATCAAATTTATGAAGGGGTAGGGCTATTTATAAGGAACGAGCGACACTATTCATCCCGGAAATTCCGAACTCCGATTTAGACGCCGTAACCAGCGTACCTAGGGTTTATCCCGCGTTCCGGACACAATGGAACAGATTTCGGAAGCTAATTCGGAAGTATGTGCGAGTTATGGCTGTAAACGCTCAATTTAAATTAAACCGATTTAAATCGATTTCTAGGCGTTTTAATTTGTACCGGACAAACGGTAAATCCAATTGACTTGAAATTTGAAACCTTACAATAATATCACATTACGGATCCGATGAAACTGGTTTCGTCGAAATCCGATACTTTTTGAAAAATGGCTATTTTGACTCGCCAAATTTAAATTAAAAACGATTCGATGCGTTTCGAGCTGCCACGATCAAACGATAGCTCCGATTGACACGAAATTTGAAATCCGGTAATAACTAACTATTACGGATCCAATGGAACTGGTTTCGTTCAATTCTGAGACTGTTCAAAAATTGGCTATTTTACAGTCGATAATTAAATATTAAAATATTCAATTTTCACAAATAAACTTTTAATTCGATTTTAAAAGTTCTAAAATATTTCTATAACTCCAGTATGATTAAATAAAATTTTCCAAATTATTTTCAATCATATTTAACTCAATTTTCAATTATTTTCATAATTTAACATATTAAATTATCGATTTAATTATCCAATTAAATCCAAAAATTCAAATAAAAATTTATTTGACTTATAAATTCACTTATTAATATTTAAAATAAATTAAATATTCAAATTTTAATTAAATAAAATTCTGGGTCGTTACAATATGAGACATAGCCAGTAGAGTTGACAAACCCATTGGGTGCATGCGACTCCATTTCTAGAGATACTTATTGGAATATGCATGCAGGAGCGATGCATCATGTCTTAGAAAGTCCAGCTATGGTTTTCCTATGGCACTTTTGCTAGAGATGTACGACGCTTTGGAAGGATAGCTTTGAACCTTGTGTAGTAGTTCAGATTCGGCTTCCTGGAAAAGATCTACATGGAATCCTACATAATTAGTGAATACGCCTTAGCGGGTGTGATTGTAAACCTATTATTATTATGATGTACATTCATATATACCACAGTTGTATGATTATTTATATTTCAGACAACAGACATTATTATGTTATCACTAGATTTTATAATAGAATGGTTTGGTTATCGTAAAGGAAAAACTCATCCATGTTTATTAGCAGCGTGGTCTTATGAGAGACCCTTATTTTGAGGGATTTTAAGATATAATAAATGTATATTATTTGAGTTTCTGATACTAGTTTACCAGACTGATCCGTGTGTTATTTTCTTAATGCTTGAGTTAGCTTGAGTATGTTTCCAGGTTTGGCTATGGTTCATTGGAGCTCTTGGAAAGAAGCTAGATGATTTCTTACTATATTTATTTTCCACTGCATTACTTAACTTCTTTCTATCAGCATTTGTGAGGATGGGTTGTTATTGCTGTCTCGGCTGATGGTAGGTTAATTTTCTTTGATTGATGTATTTATATAATGGTTTTCGTTTAGGTAAACACCTTTTGAGATATTATATATTATCGTTCCGCATGTGAGATTCTGATACTATGTTCTCTTCTTTCTTGTTCTATTTCTTTTCCTTTTTATTTTACCCTAACAATTCGACTTTCTAGCACTTGGGTGCTTGGCTCGTGAATACTATTGATGTATTAGTGTCGACGTTCGGGGGACGAAAATTTGGATCGTTACAAGGATCCCTTTAGTATTTTAATAACAAATGACAACTGTAGAGTTCAGTCAACTGAAATAAGTGATCTAGTCGACTAACTGACAGTAAACAAATTCCCCAAAGAAAATAGTACAAAAAATAGCAGTTTCAGTCGATTGAAATTCTTTATTCAGTTGACTGAATACATGGTTAGTTGACTGAATTGAATAATTCAGTTGACTGACCATGTCAGTGAACATAGTTCAAATAACATAGACTGAGTCGATGGAATATACCAAGTCAGTCGATTGAACTCTATTAAAAGTCAAAAGTTGTCTTACCTCAATTGGTTAGAGCATTTGCTTTCTAAACTGGTGACCCAAGTTCGAGTCTTGCTTCATGCATTTTTGAAAACTCGATTTCATTTAAAATATGAGGTGTATGTGTGTGTATGCCACTTTAATGGGATTTTAACATATGCATACTCTAGACATGACACTCTATGACCAATAGTACTTTATTTATCACCTTCATCATGTCTTCGTAGTGTATATCTCTTCTTGTTTCTACAAATATACGCCTTTATCCTCTTTTTGTACTGTATATCCATGTTGAACTTATTTTTTTATCTCTTTTTGATATTCATGTGCCTGCAAGTTAGTTTAGAGGTTCTTTGGTATAATTGTACAGTTGTTGTCATTAAAATCCAACAAGAGAGGTTCTAACATTCTCCCCTTTTTGATGAGGGCAGCTATAAAAAATATTTATTCTATAAAAAATGACATTATACTATAATTAGAGGTCCCCCTAAGTATAATATCTCTCTTATCAATATACATATGTACTTACCCCTCTTTGTCATTATAAAAAAGAATGGGAAATGTAAAATTATTTCCTTTCTAGTAATAATAAAATTTATAAAATATATTAAAAAGAGCAATTTAAATCTCTTCTTAATTATGGTATTTCTATGTACACATGAAAATTAAGTAAATATGACTTTCTTAGAAAATATTCTTATGAAACATATATTATGTGTGTTCTCCTTATATCTGTATAAAACTGCGGACATTTCAAAAAGATTCTAATTATACAATGTCCAAAATATGAGTATTATATTTCAAAAATAACTTAGTATTCCTCAAAAACAAAAGATTAACCCGATATTAATTATGGAGAAGATAAGTTAGATTTTACCGGATTTGCTGAAGTCTTTATTACATTGTAAGCACATAATTCAATCAAATGTATGGAACATCCTTAAAATCCAAAATCTCGCTTTTCCCATTCGTGGCTCCAAGTACCTATAATAAATAATAATCATTTATAGTATCCATTTATTACATAAGGGTCCGGGGGTTAATCATTGTGTGAAAACCTTACCAAAATAGGTGTGGTTGTGCTCATTAAAAGAATAATAAAATAATTTTATCAAATAGTTCATTACTTTTGATAGCATTAAAATAGTTGTATTCTGATCAAAGTGCTGTAGTGAATCTTACTTTTTATAGGATTTCGTGGTTATCTGCTATGTTTTAGCGCTATAAGTAAAATGAGAAATCATTAGTAAATAACTAGTACTCATAAACTGGGGCATTAGAAAAAAATTAACATTTTAAAGCATGCGATACCCAATGTTCTTATAATTTCCTAAGTTTTAGGAAACCATACCCATTTGGGTGTGGTTGTAATTGTATAAATATATTTTTCATTATAAATCACATTCTTATAATAGTTGTTGTTGAATGTGCTATTATATGATTTTTGTTTAATGATAATAAATAAATATATATATATATATATTCATTTAAATGTATTTATTATTGTACTATTTTATTTTCACATAATTAAATAAATATTTGCTGAATAAAATAAATAACACAAAATTTAAATTCAAACAAATATTTTATTCAAATAAATATTTTATTACAATTTTTGAATAGTACAGATTTGAGTCTCACAATATAAGTACAATTTTTGGTTACAATACAACAATTTCGATTACATCACAATTTTTAGTTTACGTCTGTACCTCACTACATACCACTCATTCACTCGTATTTAATCTTCAACTCTATTGTAGATTGAGTCCAGCATCTGAGTTATCTGCAAAATAAACACTGACGTAGTAAAATTGAAAAAGAAATATTTGTGCAGTGTAAAATAAAATATGTATTTTGAAAATGTTATCTTCCTCTGTTATCTGGGTTGTTCGTCATCATATTCATTTTCAATTCATCATACATGAACAACTTGTGACATGCACAGTGTATCACTGTACATGCCAAAAGGCCATGCACACCGATATACACTTGATAGAACTGGACGGACAGGAGAGCACAAGGTTAAACCTAATTAAAATCCAGGTTCAATTCAAGTGCAATACAAATAATGTCATGACATGAGCACAAGGTCAAACCCGAGCTATAAGCTGGATTCAACACAGGTGCAATACAAATGTACAAGTTCAATAAAATGGTCAGGAGCAACCTAGACTCAAGCACACATGAAGTTCAAAGTGAACCAGACCAAATTGAAACACTACCAAAACATTCTTAAACATAATGAAGCAAGGTCAGATTTCAAACCAGAAACGAGTACACATGAGGCATCATGAACTAGATAAGGCACAAGCTAAGACTCAAGTGAAACCAAGGCCACAAAATTCAACCAGATTAATAAGCAAGGCCAAATGAAGACAACCAGTGCAACTTCAAACAAAACCAGACATGGACATAACGACACAAGTGTAGACATCAAGTTCAAAACATATGCAACATGAAAACAAAGTTCAGTGGCATTGCCACAAAAGCATACAAAGTCACGACCGAAACAACCATCAGTCAAGTGAAGATATCGAGTGCACTAACAACCGTTCATGAATGAATCAGTGAAGACTACAAGTGCAAAGTACCAATGGATCAAGTCATCGACAACCAGACTCCGTGAGTACAACCAGTTAATCACCGACATACAAGCACCGGACTCGACCAAAACCACAATGCATCAGATGTCCAGACAAGACTTCAAGATGACATAGAACGGACCACAATAAGAAAGTGCAAATGGAGTACAAAGCAACATTGACATCAAGACAACATGAACACATATGCAGTTCAATATGCAAGCAATGTTACTATATGGTGTGGCAGCCTCAACAGCAAAGACCAACGAACGGCAAGTGGAACAAGAACATCGAACCAGTCCAAATTAGAGATTGAAAAGAATAGATTTGAAATCAAGACTCCAGGGACTGCAAGACCACATGAATAACATGATCTGGGTCGAACTAGCAAACAACTTGTATACATGTGCAGTGGCAATATAAAGCAGTTTAATATTCAAGCAAGAATATAGCTCCAATGCAGACTACATGATGACTCGAAGCCATGCAAACACAGACCAGAAACAGAAACAGTTCAATCAATTCAGAGTCAAAACCAGCATGTATACATATATGCAATAGTGAAAACAATATGGTTTAAATCTATTGAACATTGCATATTGAAGTACACGGTAGTTGATAGTGCATAAGTAGACTACAAGACCAAGTCTTAAACAACAAATGCAGTGACAATGTACATGAAATCAAGTGCAATATCAACATGGCAGTGGGAAATGAAGTTAGAAAATCAAGGCATGTTTTAAGTCGCAGTTTCAAACAAAGACAGAGGTGTTTCAAATATCATCAATCTTAAAGGCCGAAGTCAATTTTTTATCGCACGGTAGATAATATAATGAACATGAATCAAACAAAGTCAATGATCATGCCAAAAATCAAAGCTGTGAGTAATTGAACGAAGTCAAAGTGATAACATGAGATATTGAATAAGTCAAAGTAAAATTCTCATCTCAAAAATATCATTACAAAATCAAATGGCCGAAGTCAATTCCCAAAGAAAATGCAAAGTTGTGGCGACCAAGGCAAGTAAAATGAACAAGTCAAGATAAATCAACGTCGTCAAAGCAATTCAAAGCCGTGTTAATCAAGTAAACAGAAAAAATATGAATTGAACAAGCTAGAGAAATCTCAAGCATTCAAGCATAACTAAATGGCCGAACTAAAATTATCAGACTAATTCGAATAAATTATTGGAACGAAAATAAAGGGAATCAATCCCTATGTAGACCAAATCATCATTAGCATGTAAAGCATTAAGTCCAAGCAAATTAACCTGAAAAGCGAAAGGGAAATTACATAACAATTCAAAATCAAACTTAATCCGGAAGCAGCCATGTGCAAATCAAAGAGACTGTCGATCGATAAAGCTAGAAATGTGAGAACATCCGCTCGATAGATCAACAAAGTCGGCTTCTTTAAATTTGCAAAGCCCTAATTTCTCAGAGAGGAAATGAACGAGCACAAAGGAAGCAGCCATTTTCTTAACGCAAAGGAAAGAGGGTCGATAGTATAAAAATCAAAAGAGGGATACTCTTTATTTAATTTGGGTCGGCTTCTTCAACTTATTATTTGGGCTTGAATTTTTAAATTAGGGTTTTGTTTTTTAAAATTTCTTTACTTTATATTTTCCTTTTTTTAACTTTTGTAAATTCTAGTCGTCTGACTAGAGGACAAACTACGGTGGTGTAGTTCAAGAATTTGCAACTCAATGGATGAGTTGTGGCAGGGTTTTGAGCGTAGAGTTAGGTTAGTCGATGGTGGGTATCGCGAATTTACGTATGTAAGCATCCGACTACTTAATTTCTAGTAGAAACCTTGGAGGCAGCACGTAGGTAGGGTTTTATCGAAGCCGAGTAAATCCGTATATTCTATTTCTGCTTTTTATATTCTGCTATTATCTGTGTTGCTATTATTCTGCTATTATCAGAGCTGTGATTATTTCATATACTTTCACATTAAATTTTTATAATTAATAGTATCACCCTATTCACACTCCCCCCCAAGGGTGAAATCGATCCTATAAGTGGTATCAAAGTTAGGAAAAGTCAATTTTTGTTTTAAAAAAAATTAATTTTTCAAAAACCAATTTTTGTTTTAAAATTTTGAATTTTTAAAATGGCTTCTTTTAATAATGCTTTTGCTGAGGGTCGGTCCATAGTTAGACCACCAATGTTCAATGGTGAATATGCTTACTGGAAAAATAGAATGAAAATGTTTCTGAAAATCATTAATTCTTGGACTATTGTTAAGATAGGTTATAGGACACCCACTATAGTAGTAGATAATCAAGAAAGAAATAAACTAATGGATCAATGGACGGATCTTGAAAATAGACTATAGAATGCTAAAGCTATGAATTCTATTATTTGTTCACTGGATCAAATCGAATTTCATCGCGTCTCACATTGTCTAACTGCGCAGGAAATCTGGCACACGCTTTAAGTGACTAACGAGGAACATCTCATGTCAAGGAATCCCGCCTTGCCATGCTGAGTAGCGAATACGAGAATTTCACAATGGCCAAGGAAGAAAATATCAAAGAGATGTACAGACGAACCGTACACATAATTGGAAATAGTCCAAAAAATCCTTAGATTCCTTCCATGGAAAGGTCACTACTATTCAAGAATCGAAGGATTTGAAACAAATCAAAGTTGAAGAACTCATCGGGAAATCTCACCACTTATGAGCTAGAAATGAAATTCAAAGAAGAACGCGAAGGTGGAGATTCACGAAAGAAATCAATAGCTCTCAAAGGAACAACAGAAAGTGGTAATGATGATGATGGAGAGATTGAGATGGCGTTGATAATAAAGAAATTCAAAAGGTGGAATCGCAGATACGAAAATCTAGCTCTAAATCAACAACTAAAAAGTAGAATAGTTAAAGTACTAGACAACTCAGAAGAGTAGGAGATCACATACCACAAGTGCAACAAACCCTGTTAATATCAAGCCCAATTGTCCTTAGAATCGATTTAGCCATGAAAAGAAACCTAAAAGGAGAAGTTTTACAGCCATTGGGGATGACACTGATGAAGATGATAAAAGCACAGGCAGTGAGAGCGAAAAAGCATATATGTGCCTTCAAGGTGATATAATTAACAGTGACGATGACGAGCCAAGTGAGGTATCAAAACCTACTCATTTAGAATTACTTAATTATTTTCACGAAGTAAATGGCTATTTTGAACGACTTAGGCATAAGTACGCTAAAATTGAATCACAAAAAGATACTTTGATAGATTTAAACAAACAGCTTGATCAATTGGTTAGAAACTATCAAACCAAAAGCCCTAAGTGCGACAATTGTCCATCATTTGAAGAAGAGATTAAAAAATCAGAAATTAAAATTAAATCGCTTAAAAATGAAATTCTGATTTTGAAAGAAAGTGAAAATACTAGGAGAGAGAATTCAATTAAAAAGTGCACAAAACTATTAAATGAAAATGAATCTCTTAAGCACAAGTCCAACAACCATCCACGACTTTAGAAAAATTTTCAAAAAGTGAAAGATCGTTAAATATGCTACTAGAAAAACAAACTGTTAATAATGTTAGACAAGGCCTTGGATATAATCAATCATAACGTGATAGAAATGAAACTAAACAAGTCAATTCAAAGTGCACGATATGTGGAAAAATTGGACACAATTAGAATATTTGATGGTATAGATCAAAACACGTGAAAACCATTCCAATTTGGGTTCTAAAAGGAACAAATGTAGAATCCCTTAAAGTCAAACAAATCTGGTGCCGAAAGGAACATATATAAATACTTTTGGGTCTACACAAACATATTTTTCAAATGCTTTTGCCACTAACAATCATGGACCTATAAAAACAAATATTTCTCAAAAAACTTTTCTCGTGTAGGTGTGGTGGCAAGCTAAGGAACAATAACAATATTACCTGGATTTGGATTGTTCCAGGCACACGATGGGCGACTAATCAATGTTCCTTAGCCTAATATAAAGGTGGCAGAAGCACAATGGGAGACAACGAAAAACTATCGTAAATGTAAAATAGGTAACTGCATATGAACGATTAATTAAATGTGATAATCTGCACCATAATCTGAATCAAATCAGCCAATTATGTGATATAGAAATGAATGTTGATTTTGATTTTGACTAATGCAAAATTGTTTGGCCAATTATCTTATTATGCCGAGAACACTACATGTATCTCTAGAAACTTTGAATTGGTTCATATAGATGTGTTTGGACTAATGATAGTGTTTTATTAATTACTGATTACTCATGCTACAAATGGATATATTTGTTTATCTTATCTGACACTATGGTTATTGTTAGTAAATTTGCACGATTTAAATTCTTAAAAGCTGTTAAAAATAACTTTAAGGTATTTTGTTGCACACTTCATAGTCTGGTCTATGACATCAAACTAATGATAATCTTGAGTGAAAAGAAAATTCGGATGCAGATTACACTAGTAATCTAGTTGATGGAAAAATTACTAATGGAACGAGTTTTATGCTAAAACATTCATTAGCTGCATCACATTTTCAAAGAAAATATCTGCTTATCTTTCATTTCATATAATTTTCAATTAGCATACATTTTTCTTATGAAACCCCTTCAAGAAAATAGTTTTTGTTGACCTTATTTCAGATTAGTCATTTTAGAAAATTTGATTTTATAATTATTTTTGGACTTGATCTTAAATGACTACATATGACAACCTACTGATTATCGAAAAGGTATATAGTGATTGAAAAAGTGATGAGTGTTGATAATGATCATATATTATAACTTGAGACGGTATATTTAGTAAATTTCTTTAGAAATTTAAACAAGAGTTATAAAAACTTTTTGTTGTTAAAAATTCCATGACCATTTCTATTTATATCATATCTCTATTGACATCGCTCATTAAAATCCAATATAGTATGTCAATATATGATATTTTAAATGGAAAATTATTCACTTTCATTTTATTATATATTTTTAGCAATAAAAACATCCAAAATATTCGGTCTCATTTAAAATTCCTCGTGGTTATGCATGAGTGAATTACTAGGAATTTTTTACTGTGCTTTCATGCTCATTTAAAAGTCCTCACGGTTGTGCATGTATGGAACACATATCAAAAGTGATTGATTAAATAGATATATTGATTCTAATCCTATTTAAAAGTCCTCACGGTCGTGAGTGGTTGGCAGATACATGAATTCATTTTTTAAAAGTTTGGAATACTACTAATCTCATTTAAAAGTTCTAATGGTCATGCATGGTTAGTAGATATTCAAATTCCTGATATAAATATACCACAAAAGAAATAACTATATGGTTTTGTATACCGACATTATCCCTATCACTCTAAAGTGGAATATGCGTCAGACAGAGTATTTATGATTTTTCTTGATTTTTTATTGAAGTTTAATATTTATACTCAATTGGGTATTATTGTTGTATTAATGTCAATCACTTTATCTCCACTTTTCCAACATTACTACTCTTCTGCTGATAACAAAAGGGAGAGAGAAAATTTAAGATTTTGGCAAATAAAGGTCAAATATTTTATTTTGTATTTTTCTACTTGCAATTAGGTCCATTTGCATATTTTTATTTATTTTCATGCATATATGAAGGGGGAGCTTTGTTGTAGAGAGGGAGCTTTCAAATAGGGGGAGCAAATAGAATGATCAAATACATTTAACAAATTCAAAATCTTAAATATATGTTTGTTATCATCAAAACAGGGAGACTGTTGAATATGCTATTATATGATTTTTGTTTGATGATAATAAACATATATATATATATATATATTCATTTAAATGTATCTGTTATTGTACTATTTTATTTTCATATAATTAAATAAATATTTGCTGAATAAAATATATAACAAAGAATTTAAATTCAAATAGACATTTTATTCAAACAAATATTTTATTACAATTTTTGAATAGTACAAATTTGAGCCCTCGCTATATATATGCACACACAGTTTTTTATTACAATACAATTTCGATTACATCAAAAATTTTAATCTACATCTGCACCTCACTACATATCTGTCATTCACTCATCTTTAATCTTCAACTTTATTCCATATTGAATCCATCATCTGAGTTATCTGCAAAATAAATACTGATGCGGTAAAATTGAAAAATAAATATTTGTGTAGTGTATAATAAAATGTGTATTTTGAGAATGTTATTTGCCTCAGTTATTTGGGTTGTTCGTCATCATATTCATTTTGGATTCATCATAAATGAACAGCTTGTGACATGCACAGTGTATCACTATACATGCCACAAGGCCATGCACACCGATATACACTTGATAAAACTAGAGGGATAGGTGAGAACAAGGTCAAAACTAATCAAAAGCCAGGTTCAACTCAAGTGCAATACAATAATGTCACGAGATGAGCACAAGGTCAAAGCCGAGCTATAAGCTGGATTCAACACAGGTGCAATCCAAATGTACAAGTTCGATAAAATGGTCAGGAGCAACACAGACTCGAGCACACATGAAGTTCAAAGAGAACCAGACCAAATTTAAACAGTACGAAAACATTCTTAAACACAATGAAGCATGGTTAGATTTCAAACCAGACCTGAGTACACATGAGGACACCATGAACCAGATAAGGCAAGAGCTCAGACTCACGTGAAACCAAGGCCACAAAATTCAACTAGATTAATGAGCAAGGCCAAATGAACACAACCAGTGCAACTTCAAACAAAACCAGACATGGACATAACGACACAAGTGTAGACATCAAGTTCAAAACATATGCAACATGAAAACAAAGTTCGGTGGCATGGCACAAAGGCACACAACACAGTCACGACCAAGACAACCTTCATTCAAGTGAAGATATCAAGTGCACCAACAAAAGTTCAAGAATGAACCAGTGAAGACTAAAAGTGCAAAGCACCAATGGAGAAAGTCATAAACAACCAGATTCCAAGAAAACAACCAGTTAATCACCAACAAACAAGCACCAGACTTGACCAAAACCACAATGTATCATATATACAGATCAGACTTCAAGTAACACAGAATTGACCACAATATCAAAGTGCAAACGGAATACAAAGCAACATTGACACAAAAGACAACATGAATACATATGCAGTTCAATATACAAGCAAAACTACTACATGGTGCAACAGCCTCAATAATAAAGACCAGTGAATAACAAGTGGAACAAGACCACCGAACCAGTCCAAAATTAGAGGTTGACAAGACCATATTCAAAATCAAGACTCCAGAGTCTACAAAACCGCATGAACAACTTGATCTGTGACGATTCAGTAAACAACATGTATACATATGCAGTGGCAATATGAAGTAGCTCAATATTCAAGCAAGGATACAGCTCCAAAGCAGACTACATGATGACTCAGAGCAATGCAAACATTGACCAGAAACAGTTCGATCAAGTAGAGTCAAAACTAGCATGTATACATATATGCAACAGTGAAAACAATAGGGTTCAAATCTACAGAACAATGCATATTGAAGCACCCAGTAGTGGACAGTGCATAAGAAGACTACGAGACCAAGTCTTCAACAACAAATGCAGTGATAATGTACATGAAATCAAGTGCAACATCAACACGGCAGTGGAAAATGAAGTCAGAAAATCAAGGCATGTTTTAAGTAGCAGCTTCAAACAAAGACAGATGTGTTTCAAATATCATCAATCTTAAAGGCTGAAGTCAATTTTTTTTCTCCCAGTAGATAATATAATGATCACGAATCAAACAAAGTCAATGATCGTGCCAAAAATCAAAGCTGTGAGTAATTGAATGAAGTCAAAGAGATAACATGAGATATTGAATAAGTCGAAGTAAAATTCTCATCTCAAAAATATCATCAAAAAATCAAATGGCCAAAGTCAATTCCCAAAGCAAATGCAAAGCCGTGGTGACCAAGGCAAGTAAAATGAAAAGTAAAGATAAATAAACATTGTTAAAGCAATTCAAAGCCATGTTAATCAAGTAAACAATATATGAATTGAACAAGTCAGAGAAATCTCAAGCATTAAAGCATGATCAAATGGCCGAACTAAAATTATCAAATGAATTCGAATAAAATATTCGAATGAAAATAAAGGAAAACGATCCCTATTTAACCTAAATCATCATCGACATGTAAAGCATTGAGTCTAAGCAAATTAACCAGATAAGCAAAAGGGAAATTACATACCAATTCAAAATCGAACTTGATCGAGAAGCAGCCTGTGCAAATCAAAGAGACGGTCGATCGACAAAGCTAGAAACGTGAAAACATCCACTCGATAGATCAATGTAGTCGGCTTCTTTAAATTCGCAAAGCCCTAATTTCTCATATAGGAATGAATGAGCACAAAGGAAGCAGCCATTTTCTTAACGCAAAGGAAAGAGGACGGATAATATAAAAATCAAAAGAGGGATACTCTTTATTTAATTAGGATCGGCTCCTTTAACTTATTATTTAGGCTTTAATTTTTAGGGTTTTTTTTTTAAATTGATTTACTTTGTATTTTCCTTTTTTTTAAACTTTTGTAAATTCTTGTCATCTGACTAGGGGACGAACTGCGATGGTGTAGTTCGACAATTCGCAAATCAGTGGCTGAGTTGTGGTAGGGTTTTGAGCCTAGAGTTAGGTTAGTCGATAGAGGATGTCCTAAGTTTATGCATATAAGCGTTTGACTACTTAATTTCTAGTAGAAACCTTGAGGGCAGCACGTAGGCAGGGTTTTACCGAAGCTGCGTAAATCTGTGTTGTTCTATTTCTACCTTTTGTATTCTGTTATTACCTACGTTACTATTGCTACTATTATTAGAGCTGCGATTATTTTATGTATGTAACGACCCAGAATTTTAATTTATTAAAATTTGAATATTTAATTTATTTTAAATATTTAATAAGTGAATTTATAAGTCGAATAAATTTTTATTTGAATTATTGGATTTAATTGAATAATTAAATCAATAATTTAATATGTTAAATTATGGAAATAATTGAAAATTGAGTTAAATATGATTGAAAATGATTTGTAAAATTTTATTTTATCATGTTGGAGTTAGAATGATATTTTAGAACTTTTAAAAAATTGAATTAAAAGTTTATTTGTGAAAATTGAATATTTTAATATTAAATCGACTAGTGAAAATAGTCAATTTTTGAACAGTCTCAGAATTGAACGAAACCAGTTCCATTGGATCCGTAATAGTTAGTTATTACCGGATTTCAAATTTCGTGTCAATCGGAGTTACCGTTTGATCGTGACAGCTTGAAACGCATTGAATTATTTTTAATTTTAATTTGGCGAGTTAAAATAGCCATTTTTCAAAAAGTCTCGGATTTCGACGAAACCAGTTTCATCGGATCCGTAATGTGATATTATTGTAAGATTTCAAATTTCGTATCAATTGGATTTACCGTTTGTCCGGTACAAATTAAAACGCCTAGAAAATCGTTTAAATCGGTTTAATTCAAATTGAACGTTTATTGCCATAACTCGCACAGATGTCCGAATTAGCTTTCGAAACCTGTTCCATTGTGTCCGGAACGCGGGGTAAACCCTAGAAACGCTGGTTATGGCGCGTAAATCGGAGTTTGGAATTTCCGGATGAATAGTGTTCGATTTTTTTCTATAAATAGGCCTTAAAATTCACAAAAATAAAAATAAATAAAACTAAACCCTAGCAAAACTGCAGCCGCCTCCTACTATCTTCAATGGCCAGAAACAAGCGACGTTCCTCCCTCGATTACTCCAAATCCGTCGACAATTAGGCTAAACTTCCTGAAGCAAAATCGAAGAGCATAGTGAGATCTTGGAGTTCAACGGATATGATCACATATGGAGTTGTATTTCGTGAGATAGAGGGCCGCGTCCTCTACGACTTGCGCACGCAAATTCACGCACATGATGAGGCCGAGCTTCAGGTGGTTGGGGCCGAGCATGGACGTGGGTGAGGGCTTCGCGATGGCGCATCTTGATCGAGCTAGAAGTCGCTGTGGTGATCGAGCTTTTAAACCCTAATTGATTGAGTTGGGTTCGGCCTCTATCTGTAGCCGTGCGCACGAAGAAGGAAGAGGAGGGGTGCGTTCTACGGTCAGGATGATGGAATGCAGGATCCAAGGGCTAGGATTAAATATAGGTTATAAAATTTTAAATTATGTTGTATTTGTGTATATAAATACGAGCAAACTTTAAAAATGCATAACTTTTTCATACGAGGTCGAAAACGCACGAAACCAGTTGCGTTGGAATCATATGGACGAGCACTACGCGATGAAATTGGATTGGAGTCGTTTGGAGTTAGTGAAAATTTCGTGTAAAATTAAACGTCCGTTTAATTTTATTCGAAATAAATCGCTAAAACGAAATTGAAATCAAGGTGAGAACTTCTCACTCAATCGAATCAGTTTCGATTTTATTTTAAATAGTTAGATTTAAAATATTTGAATGCATGTTTGAATGTTGATTGTTATCTATTGATTGTTAAAATAGGCATTATAAGCCGTTAGTAAGCGGATGTTATTTATTAAAAACATGTACCGCGAATATTTCATAAACAGTGAAATTGGTATATTATATATATAATAGCAATATATATATATTGGAATATGTATATATTGGAGTTATTGATTTCCCGCATTTATTTGTTTAGCGGATGAGACCCTATTGCGCCGTCTATTAAGCGGATAATATTTAAATCCCATATACCGCGATAATTTCGTACTGGAGCGAAATTGGTATTGTGCTAATGTTTGTGATGCAGGAAAACAGGTTGGAGGGATCCAACTGGATTCCTCAACAGTATTTATTTGATTTCAGATATTTTGATATTTAATGGATTATCATATCGATATATGATACCGTTATTGTCGTGATTGACTATTTGGTATGTAGCATCATTGGACCAAGTTTTGGAATTTTAAAATGATTTATAAAGTGATTTTTTGAAAATATACTATATGTTGGGAATTTGATCTATTTTAAATAAATAAACGTATAATTTTTAATGTTATAAAAATTATGATTTTTGAGAAATATAGTTAAAAACTGAATTTTGAGAATACGATGCTAATGATGTTATAAAATAGTTTAATTTGGGAAATTTGAGTTTATTGTGAAAAGTTTAAATATAGGATTTATAAAATTTAATTATTTTATAAATCAAGAGAATGATGAAGTTTTTAAAGGGGTTTAAAGAAGTTTTAAAGAATAATATAAATTGATTTATATTAAGAGACTTATAAATGGATATTTATAAATTGAAATATGGACATTATAAAACGAGTTTTTATAAGTGTTTGAATGAAGTGAAAATGAATTTCATAATTGAATGGAATTTATAGAATTTTAAACAGTGAAGTTATAAATGGAATTTTATAAACGGTAGGTTTACAAAATTTATAAAGTTATTGAAAGAACGAATTTTGGATAAATAAATGAATCTTATAAGTTATAAGATTTATAAATTGGAAAGTCTTTAAAAAAAACGATTTTGTAAAATAATCGTTTTATAAGTATTTAACTTATAATATGAACTTTTAGTTTATAATTGAGTTATAAACTGGAATAGGTTAATGACGGAAATTTGTAAAAGCAAGTTGTTATAAAATAAATAGAAAAAGGGATTTATAAACGTTGTTTTATAAATTCGCAAACGACTTATTTTGATAAGTAAATTGTTGAAACCTATTAATGGAGTTATATTCACATTTTTGACTGTGAATAATCCTTTGAAATAAAATGAATAAAAGGATGAAATTTGTTAACATAGTATATTCACGTTTTTGAATAGTGAATAATATGTTGAAGAAATTGTTTTGAGTGTGATGTTTTAAACAGAATTAAAACGATCTAACGATGTTTTAAAATGTGTTGAGATTCGAAACCATAGATTTCAACATTTCTTGTTGAAATAGACGTTTTCGAGAAATAAAAGGGAATAGTGGACTATAACACTGTTGTTATAGTAAATAATTTCCGAAAGGAAATGTTTTGTATAGTATTGGGATTTATATATCTATTTTAATTTCGAATCCCTATACTAGTGATTTTGGGTTGTCGTAACGATGTTTTACGCAACATTCGTTTAGACCCAAATAAATATGTTTAAGAGAATGATTTCCTTAAAGAATGAAACATATACTTAATTTCGATTTAAGTATATTGAATATTTTCTAAGTGTTGAAAATAAATAAAATTTGTGAATTACTTATTAAATAAGTATGGAAATGTTTTCCAATATAAAGTGAATATTTTGAGAATTTATCTTTTTGAAGATAGATTGAAAAGGAATATTGAAATGGATAATTGGAATCGAATATTCATAGATATTTTGGATTATAAATTCACTAATGAATTTATAAAAGAAAGTGGAATTTGATTAAAAATAAATATTGATTTATTTTTGAAGTTTTGAAATTATGTATCTAGTGAAGATATTTTGGAAAATAAATAATTTGGAAAATTATTTGGAAACTGGTGATGTGTGCATATCCATTGATAGTTCAATAACCGACTATCAATATTTCCCTTTGAATGGGTATTGTTTGAATGTGAATGCCACACTTATTTTTGAATAAGCGCTCACTATTCGGGTTAACCGGGAAAGGACCATGGGGTCGTATAACCCATTTCGAATATGTGATACGTCGTTGTGAATTGCATTTGAAGATCGGTGTTGAAGACCCGGTATTTGCGAGAGCGATAGGATGACCTGTCGATTGACTCTGCACCGAGTTGCTCCGGTATAGAGTTCTCCATATGTGATGGTGAATCCGATCAGGATCGTGAATATCCGGATTGCAAGGACTTCTTTGTAAGTGCCTTCGGTTTTGTTCGAGCCCGGAACAGACTTGTATGGATAGTATGCCTGACATTACAAGTTGAGATATAAAGCTGATTTCTTTCAAATATATTTCTGTTGGTGGGGGAGAATTTATTCTTTTAGCTTAACACCCTTCTCTGAGACGTACGAGCTCAGAGGTTATATAGTTGAAGTTATCAGCGATATATTCCCAATTTGGTAATGTGACATGCTGAGTGTTGCTGTAAATGATCATTGTGTTGATTATTTGTGATAGGATCGTTTATTTGATCGTCTATCCTGGTGATCATTTCTATGATCATTTGTTGACCCAAAGCATGGCTTTTGTATAAAGTATGTTTTTGTGGACGTGACTTCGTCGAGCCTCACACCCCGTGAATGGTCAAAATAGGAAAGAAGCAGCAAGGTTATGAGGGGTAGCGCCCTTTAGGATGTGTGCATTTCCTTCTGGAAAAGGGTGGTATCATGGTATGGAGCCCAGATACTTACTCATGTTGAAAACACTTTGTTATGATTGTGTGAATTGATTACGAGCGCTCGGTGAAAAGGTCCCAAAGGACCGGGGGATGGCATATTCGGTCAGTTGTTACTCAGTTAGGGGTAACCCGGCCTTGTGTTGGTAGAGATCCGGTTTGGTTCTCGGGGATGTCCATCCAGAGGCATTCTCATGTGGCAATGGGAAGTTCCTTGGCCTGATCATTCGTTGGAAATCCAAAGAAACAATACGATCTTGTACGGTATTAGTTGTAGAACCTATCATTCACTTATGGTGGCGCCCCACTGTTTGGATGGTAGCTATAGTAGGCATACGATAATGGTCGTATGTTGGCTAAGATTTATATTCTACTTTCGAAATGAATTTTTTTCTACACTATACACTAGTAATAATATCAAATGTTATTTTAAATGCGTATCAAGCATCTTTGACTATCATAAGGAGAAATCTCCTCCGATTCTGCGTTTGCATTGTGTGTGTGTGCGGGAGGCCTTATGGTAGTCTCATTTTTAAAAGCATTGCGAATTGACTTTAAAAATATTCCTCTATTTTTGATTTCAAAGATAAATAAACTGTTTTGAGTTCTCACACCAGTCACATGACTGACTTGGAGTTTATTGTTTTCCTTCCTAAACTCTGGGTGCCCACCAATTTCTACACGGGCAGTCAAGAGTTAGGTTTATCAGGATATTCTGGATATTCTGGAGTTGATGGAGGCAAGATGGATGTCATGACGTATTACTAGTATAGTATTTCTTTTTCCGCTGCACTGTTTGTTGTTGTTGTTGTACATTCTGATGATATGATGTAATGAAATGTGATGTAATGTAATAACTGATATAGTTCTTTGTTTAAAGATTATTCATTTATTTATTATATGTTGTTCCGCTGCGAATTGTGAGATTCTGATGTTGTTCTGTTCCGTTCTATTCTGTTCTATTGTTTTCTTTCTGTTCTATTTTCTCTATTTTCTTTCTGTTCTATTTTCTATTCTCTGTCTTCTTTCCTCTCTATTTTTCTATCTATTTTCTCTTTTCTCTTCTCTTTTTCTTTTTCTTAAAACCCTAAGTGTTCGGTTTTTCGGCATTCGATTTCTCGGCAGTCGATAAAGTGAGTATCGATGTTGAATTTTCGGAAGACGAAAAATCGCGATCGTTACATTTGTATCAGAGCATATGGTTAAGCGACAACCATGGTTCTGTTGGGTATTACTCATTAGAGATAGAGTCAGTAGTACTCTAGAATGAGTTTGAGTGTAATAATAGCTATGAGAGCGTATTTGTTAGTGAATATATAAAATTGTTTTATATTGTGATGATTGATTTATTGAGTGGTATATGAACCTTCGTCAGCGTGGTCTCGACAACTATGCCGAAGGGGTTTCTAAACACTTGAATAGAACAATTCGGCACAGTATTGTTTTAAAATTGGGTAAATGAAATAATTTTACCTTGAGTATATTTTTATATATAAATAAATAATTTTTCAAAATTATTAAAGGGTATATAAGTTGATTGTTTAGTTGTTTGAATAATCTAAATTGAAGAATAATTGAGCAAAAGAATTATAAGAATTGAATTATAATTAAAGTGATTTACAATTGTGAAATAAACTTATATATATAAGAAGTGAAACTATATGAATATATTTATGAATATGAGTTGTAAAATAAAAATGAATTTAAAGTTAAATGGAATATAACTTAAGTGTTGTTGAATGGAATTGATTTCGGTATCAAAGTAAATTAATAAAGTGAAGTGATAAATGTGAACTTAAGTTATGTAAATGAAATTCAACTTTTGTAAATTGAATTGAATTAATGGATTAAATTTTAATCAATTAAATGTAAATTAAGTTGATATGAAATAATGGATATAAGTGTTAATTCATTAAAATCTTAGGTTATGGGAAATTGAAAGTTGAATAGTTGAATGAAAATCAATTTAATTAAAACCAAATTGAATGAATATAAGCAAAGGAATTTGGTTGTAATTAATATACATTGGTTGATATATGATTGTTAGATGATTGTATATAATTCATTAAGTGTTAATGAAATTGAATTGAATGAATCTTAAATAGAATTGAATTTGATTTGGAAGTGAACCAACTTGAATATGAATTAGTGAATATAAACTAATTGAAAATAAATGTTAGAAAACATCCACTGTTAATGAATCAAATGTGATTAAATTGAAAAATCAATTCATTGAATATTAATGAGAATATAAATGAATATTGATTTGGTTATGGATGATAGTTGGTTGATGTTTGCATTTGTTGTTTTATTGCATTTGCTATGTGACATATATAGTTATTATGTTGCTATATGTTGTATATCGATACTATTATTTATATGCATGGTTCTCATGTTGTTTGTTGAGTGTTTAGTAGGTGCGGATCGCATTTGCTTCGCATTTGGAGCTCGCTTTCGCGCTATATTAGCCGTATATGCTCGCTAATAAAATATAAGGTACATATCTCGGATTACATACCGTACTTTTATACTTTTTTCCCTGCGGGATGCCTCATTACTTGATGAGATGTATATTTGTGATATATATACTGTCATTTTTTTTTCCGGATCGAGCCGCGCAAAGGAGACTATGGCGAATTTTTCCGAAAATTTAAGGCGTTAGAAAAATTTGAGAAAATTGGAAAATTTTGAAAACTTTAACTTTGATTTGGAATTGAAGGTTAAACAATAGTAGTTGTTTTTGAAAAGATAACTAAGTATGATTTGGAAACTTAGTAAGTTTTGTAAGGAATTTAATTATGAATTTTGGAAAGTTAATAAATTCTGTAACTTTTCTTACTTAATAATTTCGAGGACGAAATTCTTTTAAGGGGGGAAGATTGTAACGACCCAGAATTTTAATTTATTAAAATTTGAATATTTAATTTATTTTAAATATTTAATAAGTGAATTTATAAGTCGAATAAATTTTTATTTGAATTATTGGATTTAATTGAATAATTAAATCAATAATTTAATATGTTAAATTATGGAAATAATTGAAAATTGAGTTAAATATGATTGAAAATGATTTGTAAAATTTTATTTTATCATGTTGGAGTTAGAATGATATTTTAGAACTTTTAAAAAATTGAATTAAAAGTTTATTCGTGAAAATTGAATATTTTAATATTAAATCGACTAGTGAAAATAGTCAATTTTTGAACAGTCTCAGAATCGAACGAAACCAGTTCCATTGGATCCGTAATAGTTAGTTATTACCGGATTTCAAATTTCGTGTCAATCGGAGTTGATCGTGGTAGCTTGAAACGCATCGAATTATTTTTAATTTTAATTTGGCGAGTTAAAATAGCCATTTTTCAAAAAGTCTCGGATTTCGACGAAACCAGTTTCATCGGATCCGTAATATGATATTATTGTAAGGTTTCAAATTTCGTGTCAATTGGATTTACCGTTTGTCCGGTACAAATTAAAACGCCTAGAAAATCGTTTAAATCGGTTTAATTCAAATTGAACGTTTATTATCATAACTCGCACAGATGTCCGAATTAACTTTCGAAACCTGTTCCATTATGTCTGGAACGCGGGGTAAACCCTAGAAACGCTGGTTACGGCGCGTAAATCGGAGTTCGGAATTTCCGGATGAATAGTGTTCGATTTTTTTCTATAAATAGGCCTTAAAGTTCACAAAAATAAAAATAAATAAAACTAAACCCTAGCAAAATTGCAGCCGCCTCCTACTATCTTCAATGGCCAGAAACAAGCGACGTTCCTCCCTCGATTACTCCAAATCCGTCGACAATTAGGCTAAACTTCCTGAAGCAAAATCGAAGAGCATAGTGAGATCTTGGAGTTCAACGGATATGATCGCATATGGAGTTGTATTTCGTGAGATAGAGGGCCGCGTCCTCTATGACTTGCGCACGCAAATTCACGCACATGATGAGGCCGAGCTTCAGGTGGTTGGGGCCGAGCATGGACGTGGGTAAGGGCTTCGCGATGGCGCATCTTGATCGAGCTAGAAGTCGCTGTGGTGATCGAGCTTTTAAACCCTAATTGATTGAGTTGGGTTCGGCCTCTATCTGTAGCCGTGCGCACGAAGAAGGAAGAGGGGGGGTGCGTTCTACGGTCAGGATGATGGAATGCAGGATCCAAGGGCTAGGATTAAATATAGGTTATAAAATTTTAAATTATGTTGTATTTGTGTATATAAATACGAGCAAACTTTAAAAATGCATAACTTTTTCATACGAGGTCGAAAACGCGCGAAACCAGTTGCGTTGGAATCGTATGGACGAGCACTACGCGATGAAATTGGACTGGAGTCGTTTGGAGTTAGTGAAAATTTCATGTAAAATTAAACGTCCGTTTAATTTTATTCGAAATAAATCGCTAAAACGAAATTGAAATCAATTTGAGAACTTCTCACTCAATCGAATCAGTTTCGATTTTATTTTAAATAGTTAGATTTAAAATATTTGAATGCATGTTTGAATGTTGATTGTTATCTATTGATTGTTAAAATAGGCATTATACGCCGTTAGTAAGCGGATGTTATTTATTAAAAACATGTACCGCGAATATTTCATAAACAGTGAAATTGGTATTATATATATAATAGCAATATATATATATTGGCATATGTATATATTGGAGTTATTGATTTCCCGCATTTATTTGTTTAGCGGATGAGACCCTATTGCGCCGTCTATTAAGCGGATAATATTTAAATCCCATATACCGCGATAATTTCATACTGGAGCGAAATTGGTATTGTGCTAATGTTTGTGATGCAGGAAAACAGGTTGGAGGGATCCAACTGGATTCCTCAACAGTATTTATTTGATTTCAGATATTTTGATATTTGATGGATTATCATATCGATATATGATACCGTTGTTGTCGTGATTGACTATTTGGTATGTAGCATCATTGGACCAAGTTTTGGAATTTTAAAATGATTTATAAAGTGATTTTTTGAAAATATACTATATGTTGGGAATTTGATCTATTTTAAATAAATAAACGTATAATTTTTAATGTTATAAAAATTATGATTTTTGAGAAATATAGTTAAAAACTGATTTTTGAGAATACGATGCTAATGATGTTATAAAATAGTTTAATTTGGGAAATTTGAATTTATTGTGAAAAGTTTAAATATAGGATTTATAAAATTTAATTATTTTATAAATCAAGAGAATGATGAAGTTTTTAAAGGGGTTTAAAGAAGTTTTAAAGAATAATATAAATTGATTTATATTAAGAGACTTATAAATGGATATTTATAAATTGAAATATGGACATTATAAAACGAGTTTTTATAAGTGTTTGAATGAAGTGAAAATGAATTTCATAATTGAATGGAATTTATAGAATTTTAAACAGTGAAGTTATAAATGGAATTTTATAAACAGTAGGTTTGCAAAATTTATAAAGTTATTGAAAGAACGAATTTTGGATAAATAAATGAATCTTATAAGTTATAAGATTTATAAATTGGAAAGTCTTTAAAAAAACGATTTTGTAAAATAATCGTTTTATAAGTATTTAACTTATAATATGAACTTTTAGTTTATAATTGGGTTATAAACTGGAATAGGTTAATGACGGAAATTTGTAAAAGCAAGTTGTTATAAAATAAATAGAAAAAGGGATTTATAAACGTTGTTTTATAAATTCGCAAACGACTTATTTTGATAAGTAAATTGTTGAAACCTATTAATGGAGTTATATTCACATTTTTGACTGTGAATAATCCTTTGAAATAAAATGAATAAAAGGATGAAATTTGTTAACATAGTATATTCACGTTTTTGAATAGTGAATAATATGTTGAAGAAATTGTTTTGAATGTGATGTTTTAAACAGAATTAAAACGATCTAACGATGTTTTAAAATGTGTTGAGATTCGAAACCATAGATTTCAACATTTCTTGTTGAAATAGACGTTTTCGAGAAATAAAAGGGAATAATGGACTATAACACTGTTGTTATAGTAAATGATTTCCGAAAGGAAATGTTTTGTATAGTATTGGGATTTATATATCTATTTTAATTTCGAATCCCTATACTAGTGATTTTGGGTTGTCGTAACGATGTTTTACGCAACATTCGTTTAGACCCAAATAAATATGTTTAAGAGAATGATTTCCTTAAAGAATGAAACATATACTTAATTTCGATTTAAGTATATTGAATATTTTCTAAGTGTTGAAAATAAATAAAATTTGTGAATTACTTATTAAATAAGTATGGAAATGTTTTCCAATATAAAGTGAATATTTTGAGAATTTATCTTTTTGAAGATAGATTGAAAAGGAATATTGAAATGGATAATTGGAATCGAATATTCATAGATATTTTGGATTATAAATTCACTAATGAATTTATAAAAGAAAGTGGAATTTGATTAAAAATAAATATTGATTTATTTTTGAAGTTTTGAAATTATGTATCTAGTGAAGATATTTTGGAAAATAAATAATTTGGAAAATTATTTGGAAACTGGTGATGTGTGCATATCCATTGATAGTTCAATAACCGACTATCAATATTTCCTTTTGAATGGGTAATTGATGTGATTTGTTTGAATGTGAATGCCACACTTATTTTTGAATAAGCGCTCACTATTCGGGTTAACCGGGAAAGGACCATGGGGTCGTATAACCCATTCCGAATATGTGATACGTCGTTGTGAATTGCATTTGAAGATCGGTGTTGAAGACCCGGTATTTGCGAGAGCGATAGGATGACCTGTCGATTGACTCTGCACCGAGTTGCTCCGGTATAGAGTTCTCCATATGTGATGGTGAATCCGATCAGGATCGTGAATATCCGGATTGCAAGGACTTCTTTGTAAGTGCCTTCGGTTTTGTTCGAGCCCGGAACAGACTTGTATGGATAGTATGCCTGACATTACAAGTTGAGATATAAAGCCGATTTCTTTCAAATATATTTCTGTTGGTGGCGGAGAATTTATTCTTTTAGCTTAACACCCTTCTCTGAGACGTACGAGCTCAAAGGTTATATAGTTGAAGTTATTAGCGATATATTCCCAATTTGGTAATGTGACATGCTGAGTGTTGCTGTAAATGATCATTGTGTTGATTATTTGTGATAGGATCGTTTATTTGATTGTCTATCCTGGTGATCATTTCTATGATCATTTGTTGACCCAAAGCATGGCTTTTGTATAAAGTATGTTTTTGTGGACGTGACTTCGTCGAGCCTCACACCCCGTGAATGGTCAAAACAGGAAAGAAGCAGCAAGGTTATGAGGGGTAGCGCCCTTTAGGATGTGTGCATTTCCTTCTGGAAAAGGGTGGTATCATGGTATGGAGCCCAGATACTTACTCATGTTGAAAACACTTTGTTATGATTGTGTGAATTGATTACGAGCGCTCGGTGAAAAGGTCCCAAAGGACCGGGGGATGGCATATTCGGTCAGTTGTTACTCAGTTAGGGGTAACCCGGCCTTGTGTTGGTAGAGATCCGGTTTGGTTCTCGGGGATGTCCATCCAGAGGCATTCTCATGTGGCAATGGGAAGTTCCTTGGCCTGATCATTCGTTGGAAATCCAAAGAAACAATACGATCTTGTACGGTATTAGTTGTAGAACCTATCATTCACTTATGGTGGCGCCCCACTGTTTGGATGGTAGCTATAGTAGGCATACGATAATGGTCGTATGTTGGCTAAGATTTATATTCTACTTTCGAAATGAATTTTTTTCTACACTATACACTAGTAATAATATCAAATGTTATTTTAAATGCGTATCAAGCATCTTTGACTATCATAAGGAGAAATCTCCTCCGATTCTGCGTTTGCATTGTGTGTGTGTGCGGGAGGCCTTATGGTAGTCTCATTTTTAAAAGCATTGCGAATTGACTTTAAAAATATTCCTCTATTTTTGATTTCAAAGATAAATAAACTGTTTTGAGTTCTCACACCAGTCACATGACTGACTTGGAGTTTATTGTTTTCCTTCCTAAACTCTGGGTGCCCACCAATTTCTACACGGGCAGTCAAGAGTTAGGTTTATCAGGATATTCTGGATATTCTGGAGTTGATGGAGGCAAGATGGATGTCATGACGTATTACTAGTATAGTATTTCTTTTTCCGCTGCACTGTTTGTTGTTGTTGTTGTACATTCTGATGATATGATGTAATGAAATGTGATGTAATGTAATAACTGATATAGTTCTTTGTTTAAAGATTATTCATTTATTTATTATATGTTGTTCCACATTAAATTTTTATAATTACTAGTATTACCCTATTCACCCCCCTCTAGGATGAAATCAATCCTACAGTTGACAATATAAAGTTGTTTATCATGATCAGCTGTATTAGCAGGGATTTATATTTTAATACTATTATTCATGTGCTTAGTACTTGAAAAATATTTTCTATCATATCTAAATTAAGTACTATAATGATTATAAGTGGTTTTATCATTATTTTGGTTACTAGTACTAGTACTAAAATTAGTATACATGAATGCATATCTAGTACTATTCCAATTTTAGCATGTTTATAGCCTAAACCGCTTTTATCACTATGAGCTTTTATATTTGTAGCTAAGGAAGATAAGGTATCTTTACCTTTGTTAAAATTTATTCATATAATCTTTCAAAAAAAAATTTAGAATCACAAATTTTTTTGTGCAAATTATTACTATTAACTTTTAAAATCTCGCATTCTTTATATAGTTGTAAATTCTTTTTAATTAAAGCTACATCCTTTTTCAAGTGACAAAATTTAAGAGCTGTAATTATTAAAGAATTTTCCAAAAATATATTTTTATTTTGCAAAAAAATGAATTCCTTCAAAAGATCATTGTTTTTAACTTCTAACTGCTCATTTTCTTTTCATAGGAAATCTTTTTGTAAAAGTTCTTTTACGTATTTTCAAAAAGTTTACTTTGTTTTACCAAAAATATATTTGCTTATTTTAAATTGGAGATTTCTTACTCACAATCTTTTAACTTAGCTAATGAAACTCTATTAATTTTATTCAAAGTTTTACAATCTTTTAATAATTCATCATGTGCTAATAGAAGATCTTTAAAAGAATCTAAGCATACCGATTTGATTTAAGTTTAGCCATAAAGCATTTTCTTGTTTGCTCCTTTTTTCTTCTTTATTGTACTTTCTCTTTCTATTGCCTTAACTAGATCTCTTTATGGCCATTTATTCTAGGATGTTGTTACTATCTCTAGAATGCCAAGCTCTTATACCAAATTAAAGTCTATGCGGATCGAGTTATATGATTATATCTTCTAAATAAAACTCATATCAAACTGGTAATATGAAAATTGTGATAAGTAAAGTGCACCAAATGTTTTTATACTAGTTCGAACTTTTCGCTCTACATCCAGTCTCAGACTCCTTCTAGATTTAACTAACAAATGTCCTCACTTAACTGGAGGAATAGGTATTACAGACCGCCTAAGCTGCCAAATTGGACTTCATGCCTGAAGATCTCCAACAGGACTTTGACTATTACAAATAGTTAAGTTTGTGATTTTGTGTGCTCTTTGAATAGCACAAATGAGCCAATAAGTTCAACCTTCCTATATTCTTCTTATTGATGTATAATGTGTGTTCTTGAAGAAATAGAAGTGTTTTGATCGTAGGAAAAATATTCTTGAAAGTGCAAGTGATCAAAAATTAAGAACGTAAATAGTTGAATGCTTTGAGAATTCAAATCGAAGATGTAGATAAGAAAGAATAGAATTATTATTTTAAGTCAATAATGTGATTGCTTTATATATAAAACGAATGGTTGCAATTATTTTGTGAAGAGTGATAACTATTGGAAGAGTTGCAACCATTAGCGAAGGCAAGTGACTCTTCACGGAGAAGAAAAGCCATTTAGTATTTTGAATAAAAAAATGTCAGTTGCATCGTGTAGTCGAATAAAATAAGTGATTCAGTCGACTAAATGACTGTAACAATTTTATAGAAAGAAAATTATTAAAAAATAACAGTTTTAGTAGATTGAAATTCTTGATTTAGTCGACTGAATACATGCTTAGTTGATTGAATTGAATAATTTAGTTAACTGACCAGTGTCATTTAACATAGTTAAAAGAAGATAGATTAAATCGACTGAATATACCAAGTTAGTCGACTGAGCTATATTTAAAATCAAAAGTTGTCTTTTCTCAGTTGGTTAGAGCACTTACTTTCTAAACTAGTAACCCATGTTCGAGTCTTGCTCCTTGCGTGTATGAAAATTTGGTTTTCACTTAAAATATGAGGTATATGAGTGCGTGTACCACTTTAAAGAGATTTTAACATATATAAACTCTAGATATGATACTTTATGACTAATAGTACTTTATTTTTCACATTCTACTTATCTCCATCGTGTATATCTCTTCTTGTATATCCATACACACACACACTCTCTCTCTTTTTTATCCTCTTTTGTACTATATATCTTCATGTTCAACTTATTTCTTTCTCCTTTTGATACTCATGTACCTGCAAGTTAGCTTAGAGGTTCTTTGGCAGAATTGTATAGTTGTTTTCATTTAAATCCAATAAGAGTGGTTCTAACGGCATTTACAAAAAGATTGAAGTTGGACATTACTTATATGATACATAAGTCTTGACCTTGCATCATGTCTGTGCGGTAATGGAGTATGCAAAACTCTAGCATTCAATTGTTTGAGCCTTAAAAGGTGAGATTAGCAGCTAGAAATCTCGCAACTACACTCTTGGTAAGCGATTAATCAAGCTATATATAAATGTTACAAAATTTAATTAATAATATCAATGTACATATTAAAATATCGGATTTATAAAAGTGAAAAATGAAGGAAATGGATCGAGTCGTGATGGGTTAAATGGGTGAATTAAAAACTCCATTTTAAGTTCTTATTTGGCTTCTGAAATATAAATAATTTTAGGCCGATCAAAATAATTTTAAATATTATTTTATTTAGTTTATTTACATAAAAGAATAGTATTACTTAATTTTTTTTGTAAGTAAGAAGGGAGATTAATCAAGTTATTTTAGTTAGGCCTGATCTAGTCCGGACCAAGTAGGTCCAAATCAGTTCGTAGGCCAGCCACGATTGGGAGCAGATCGATTAGGTTTCCTATGTATGATGATAACCCGAATTTAGCTAGGCCCGAATCAGCACCTCTGATCAGTTTGATGTTAAGCCTTCTACTAGCGAAGCCTCCCCATGTAGGAACCCTATTAATTAGCTCACCCGTCAGAACAAGGTGCAAGCCTAGCTCGACCCATCTCCACTTGGAAGACCAACTATCTCGCTCCCCATCCCACTTATAACTAGTTCTAGGCCAACTCGCATGCTTAAGCATCTCTCCCTCAGCTATCCACCAATCAGCATAGCTTTAGACAATCTCAGAGATGGCCCATCATCAATCCAGCTTCAATACCACCACCCACGACCTGCACTCAGTTCTTCTGGTCTGACCCAATGTGCCCTTGACTCTCGCTAACTCCCTATTCTCCTTATGTTCTCAATAGGCTAGCTCGGCCAGTCCTGCCATCTAGGTATGTGGGAGCAAAGCACTAAAAGGTTGAGCCAGGTGTACCTATTTCTAACAAGAAGCATTCTACCAGCATATTGCAAGTACAAGCCTATTGAATACAAAGAATGGAAGAACATGCTCTTGGTATAGTTCTCATGTTGACCTTAATCTCAGCCACATAATCCTTTCTATCGCCAGTTTTCTCTAATCAAGTCCATTCCGCCAGATCAATGACAGGCGAGCTTCAGGCCTATTTCGTAGCATGATCTTAGTCGCCCAAGCATCAGTGCAAATGCTATAAGAACCTCATGCATGGTCATTACCCATGGGTTGGTTGGGCCCCAATGGAGGGGACTCAGGTTGTTTGGTCCTTGGTGGAAGGCACTCGGGTTGGTTGGGCTTCCGGTGGTGGGGACGTCGGAAGGTTGGAACCCATAATCCACTACTCAAATCTCTAGATACAACAATTCCCTAAAATTAGTAGCTTCCTTGATCTAAGGAAAAATCATTTTTTCTTGTTATTCTCTTATAAAGCCTTATAATTGTAAGAGAGCCATAAATTAAGAGAACTTCATAGTGAACGTCGACAACTTCATCGAACCACTTCACCTCTTGTGCCATTTATAGCTAAATGCTATTTTCCCCTTATTTTTCTGTCATTAAGCCTAGTGATTAACAAGAAACATTTGCTCTTTATAACGTATTATCATAACTTTGAGGTCGACGATATCATCGATACTTTGTACTAGATTATGTTTATATAAGTTATAATGTATATGTATATCAAATACACATATATGTGTATATTTCGCCTATAATATGCATGTATGTAAATGTTGTAATTTACACACACATAGATAAACATATATAATAATTACAACATTGATAATAACAAATATATTTATTTAAAAAAATTAACCAATTCAAAATGGTTTGAATTAATATATAATATATTTAGTGACGGATTAAATTTAAAACCAAATCAAGATCAAGATAGAAATTTAGTTTAATATATTTCAAATTCTAGTTCTAGATAGAAATTTAGTTTAATAGATTTTAAATACAGGCATGTTTATATATATATATATATATATATATATATATATATCTGTGTGTGTGTGTGTGTGTACGTAAATTTGTACTTATGTTTGTGTGCATATGTATGTGTGTGTATTTGAAATTAACATTTTAACATTTAAAAGTTATTATACATAGTTTAAAATTTTATTAATTAATAAACATAATTACGTATGTTAAAAATTATTTTTAAAATTTTTTATTTAACTTTTGGCCAAAAGATCTTTATTTAAAAAAATTAGTTTTTATTACTACAAATCGATACATATTTATATAATTTTTGTTATAAATCTTACATGATTATTTGAAAGGAACTAATATATATATATATATATATATATATATATATTGGGAAAAATGTGTGATCCTCTAGTAATAGGGGAGAGCACACATGCAACTATATATACATATAACTCAAAGCAAGGTGTTGCCAAAAGTAGCAAGTCTAAGTGCAAGTATCAAAAGATAATAAATCAAATACCCCTATAATGAGCTCCGGCAAAGCCACCATGCCTTACACCCTATTATCAAGCTCTGGCATGGCCACCGCCCAATATTAAGGTGCTAGGAGTATATGAAAATCTAAAGAAAACACAAAGCTAAAGATATAAAAAGCCGACACTCTCTAATAAGGTAACTTCATGCTACTAACTCGAAAGGAAAGAGGATGTGACTAAACAGAGGTGGAACTGCTTATGATCCTGAAAGGATGACTCCACTCCAAAGGCACAGTAAAAATGGAAGTAGTGCCTAGCTGAAAAGCGAGTCTCCTTGAAAATATGCGATCAAGATGAAGCTGAAGATGTACTGAGAAGTGAGCCTCTCTGTAATCTGGAATCCTGCAACTTATAGTCTTGAGCACCTACAAAGAGAACTTAACACCCTATCTACTACCCTATCACCCACATCTCTTTCTGTAGAATAACTAAGTAAATAGTTAAATGGATACACATAAATGTATATAATTAAAATTTATGTACATTTATATATGTTAATAAGATAGGAGTAAAAATACTTAAGAAAGACCGACTGAACATAATAAAGAAAAGAGAGAAGAAAAACTAAAAAACAAATACAAAAATTAGTTAAGAAATGCCCATAGGATCACAAAACTAAAGAACTAAAACATTGATAATCTATTACAGATAATGACTAATTCAATAATTGAAACAAATCTTAAACTATTCTTATGGACCTTTAATCGAAAGTAAATTATGATACACAGTGAAATCGTCATTAAAGTTTGAATGAATATTAATACTACAATTTTTGATGTTAAAGATATTGTTATTGTGATTAAATAGATTCATATTATAACTTTCCTTATTAAGATACTCCTTAAATAGATTATTTTTAGCAAATTTATATTTAGGGTTCGAGATCCAACTAAAACAAAATGTAAAAATTGCAAAAATCAATCTATTAAAGTGATTATTATTATTATTAGTAAAAAATCTTTGATTTCTTTCAAACCAAATATATCAACAAGTAGTAATGAATAAAGTATCAAGTAAGAATCTAATATTCTTTTCATACCTAAATCTAAAAGTATTCCAATAGAATTCACAGTCTGAAATTTTAGTGTTTATATTGAGGTTAAAAGATTTAAGAGTATTATTTAGAATGAAATAAGTATCCATGCAATCATAGTATACTTAATATATGTATATATATATATAAATAATTGTAATTCATATATATATATATATATGTAAAAAAATTAATCTGAAACTATATATATGTGTATGTATATTATTTTTCAATATATATTATTTACTTTAATTACAAAGTTCATATTTTAACGTTCAAAATTAGTTAAATCCATTTTTAAATTTAGATATTTCTAAATGGTTGAAAAAGAATATGTGCATTATATATATATATATGTAAGGTTTTTTTATAAATAATCCATATGTATATATATGTGTATGCAATATCAGACAACAATTATATGTATAAATTCATTATAGTAATCAACATAAAACAACATAAATTAAATGAACAACATGTATGATTATAAAATAATTGTGGAAATAAAACTTTACCAATATTGTAGCCTATTAAGTGGACATTGAATGTTAGAAAGAAAGATCCTTTAGATCTGATCCAAACACCTCCTAAATATGCAGTATACTAGAGACGGATACTACACTTGATTTCAATCTAATTTAATTTATATTTCACTTAGAAATAAAGGTTGTACCCCATGAAACTTGTGGCAAAGATATGGTGGAAGAGGAGGCAAAAAGTAAATTGTATTGACACATACATATACAACTTTATGTGTGCATTTTATTAAATACAATTAACATTCAAATAAATCGTATCAAAATTTAGTAATTTATTTCACAAATACTATTTAATTTAATTAATTTATAAGAATTTTAATTTAATTAAATCGTTTGGTATTTTGGAGTATTCAACATCGCTATTATGTGAATCAAATATGTAAATTCATTCAGCGATTAATATCGAACGAATTGAATATTAACGTTCATATGTCATCTTAGCTACTGGTGTGATAGCTTGATCGAGTTTATCCCTTATACATTTTTTAGAAAATCCAATTTTGCCATATTAAGCGATATCTGGTACTAATGATTATTTACACCAATTATCCTTATAAAAATTATTCGGTTTAGGACTTATGGAATTTGGATTTGGTTAAAATACTACCACAATCCACTTGTTTAATCCAAACACAAAATCCTTGGTAAATAATAACAATTATCAATAACCGTACTACTCTGGACAAAGGCTTTTACTTTGAGTTGGCTAAAGTTGATCATGGTACGAACCTCATATAACTGAGGAGGCGAATTCTATATTGAATAGTGTTTTTCCCCCAATGTTTCAACTCAGACCTGACCACAGTCATTCGATGAACGTCATGCAATGATTTAACTATAACTAAAGTGAAGTGTCCACATTGAAAATTAACATTATTCTCCAATCAAGAGCTGCGTTGTATAGTCACTTCGAGATTCTCTATTTTACCTTAGTCATATTAACTAATAGAAAAATATCGAGTGATCGTTCCATGGTTATCTAAGAACTATTAGTATGTACCCCCTTGGTGTCCCTAACTACGATGAGTAACACACTGCCCGACATTTGGAGAGTGTTGCGTACCCTAGTCCTAACGGATGTATCAATATATTATCTCAAAACATCTTGACTAGGAATATTTAAAACAATTTGTTATTTTAATTTGATAAATTTCTCATAAGTATAATACATTGCAATCACTATCACGCGATATATTATTTAAGGATTTTCTACTTAATATACTTAAGTTAAATAGTTGATTAACATACATAGTATGATAAGTATCTAATATGAATAAAAACACCTTTTATTTCGAATGAGATGTTAGTAGAGAGTTAATAATTTATAATAAACATACTCTTAGGGCATATCGCTTACTCTGTTAATCTCCCACTTGCACGTAGGGACAAATAATGGAATCTCAGTCTCATCCTTTCAATTAGTATGTTGAGAACGTACCGAGCTAGTCCCTTCATGAACAGATATGCCATGTTGTACTAGGTATTTACTCTTACAATTACAACTTCTTTTTTCTCGATTAATTCTCTAATAAGAGGAACTTCTAAAGAAAGTGAATTGATTTCTTATGAGCGCTTAGTTCCTTTGTAATCGGCATTGCAGCATTGTTGTCACAAATTAATGTCGTTGCATTCTTGGGAATCACCCCTAGCTCACTCATAAATTTGCACATCCACACCACTTCTTTGGATGCTTCGTTGAGGGCGATGTATTAGTCCTCCATCATTGGATCAACTACTGTTACCTATTTGAAGTCTTTCTAACTAACAACCCCACCATTTAAAGTAAAAAAAGTAAATAGACACAGACTTATTATCGTTTATATCACTTTGAAAGTTAGAATCTATATACCTCTTCATAAGGCGGTCTTCATAGTCATATATAAGGAAAAAGTCCTTAGTATTTCTCAAATACTTAGTATACATTTTAGGGAAGTCCAATTCTTCTCTACAGGATTAGACTAGTATCGGTTTAAGCATCCTGATGCATAAGCCTCATCTGGTCTAGTACATAGCATAATGTACATTATTGAACCGATTGTTGATGGATACAATACCCTCTTCATATGCTCTTTCTCCTCGTCAATATGAGGAGTGTCCCTTTTAGAAAGGAAGTGTAACAACCTACCTCAGAATAGACCTAAATTTCAATCCGAAAAAGGCCCATTGAAACTTAGATCCATTCTAAGGTAAGTTGTTGGTAGAACTAAGAAAATAATAGTATAGAGCCACAACTAAACTTTCAAAACTCACAGCGGATGGAACAAAATATAATAGCAAAGTATACCCATTTATTTCAAAACCATAAAAATGCCATAATAAAAAATTCATAAAACCCGTAACATAATATCAGTTATAACAATTGTCTAAATGCATGGGTACACATAAAAGCAAGTAATAATAACAAATACTGCCACAAGCCAAGCTTCTCCATCTCTAAGCATCGTCACCGCCATCATTCCGTCCTTAACCTATGTTGTAATGACGAGGGAATCGGAACAACAAGTGTTTAGTGAATAAAAAACTCAAGTCTTACCTTTTCAGTACTTGGACGATATATTTCAAAATAAGAATATGTCTATGAACATAAAACCATTAAAATCATTTAATACTTCTTTATAAGCAAATGAGGGGGTCCAACCACTTAATACTTTCCATTCTAGGAGCAGGTTTCTAAAATCCCATTTCCCAATCATACGTCATATATAGCAAATAATGTGAGAGATGGTACCTAAGCCACTTAATACTTCCAAAAGGAAAAAGGCAGACTCTGGTCATTTAAGACCTTAATTAAGGCAAAACCTAATCATTTAAGACCTATGTCCAAAAGTCGTCTCCTCCATGGTACTATCTAGCTAAATTTATATGGAATCTCATAGGCCACTTAATACTTTCAAGTGAAAAATTGGCAGAATCTGGTCATTAAGACCTTAATTAAGGCAGTCCCTATCATTAAAGACCTATTTCCAAAAGCGGAATCCTGTAGAGATACACCTAATGTATCCCCTTATCCATTTAATACTTCATCTAGGGAAAAGAGGCGGGTCCATCGACTTAATACCTCAAAACTTCAAAGTAGGCCCTTCGTCTTACGGCCCATACACATATGACATCTCACATTAGTCTGCTATTCTTAGGAACCGGTAGCCAGATTAGCTGGGCAAATTTCCCCTACAGAATTGAGACCAACCTTGCGTCATTACAAACATGATCATAAGGATATCTCACATCAATAAAAGTGTACACAAATGCTAGTAGCCTCAAAGTGAAGAGTGGACTTCCATCAAGTAACTCTATTGACCTCGCATCCCTATGACATAGCTACAAATCAATTACTCTCCATACACAGCACACATTCACTCATCTCACTATTTCATAAGTAAGGCCTTATAAGGAATCTTCTTTATTACGCCTTAAAATAATAATTAGGCTATATAAGAGTTTCCTCTTATTTTCACCTCACGATCAATTACTATCCTAACAGGGGAAATAAATGTAAACAAATGTCTAATTAACTATGTCATATATGCAGTAATTATATATTAATTACAAAAATAGAGATTAATAAATATTCATGCCTAATAAATTCTAAATGCATGGATGTTACGCCCTAAACTATTGTTAAATGTCAATTCCCTAACCAAATATTATCTTAAGTCATTTTCTTCAAATTCCCAAGATTTTAAGGGATTATAATATCCAAAGCAGGGAATAAATATTTATAACCAAAACTGCAACAACGGACTTGTAAATAAAATGGAAACTCAATTTATTACCCAATTCAATGGAATGCCTTAAACAATAAGAATTGCAATCTAAACCCCATATTCTATAAAATCCTCTCTTTTACAAAGAAATAGATAAAAATGAGTGGTGTAAAATAATTTGTAATCTAACCCCTTTATTTTATTGAAGAATAACAATTTGACCCAATGAAGAAGGAGAAGTAGAATAGAGTATGAAATTTGTAAAAATTGCATAAACGAAACAAATTCCATCAAATCAATGTAAATGATTGGAAATCTCATCATAGAATTGAATATTGAAATAAAAATGAATTTTGGGGGATTTTATCTATTATATTTTCGAAATTCCAAAATCCCTAAGGCATATTCAAATCCAAAAAGAAATACACTATACAATTGCTGGAAAGAAATACTAAGGTTTCCACCCATAGATTAGCATTAGCTTCACTTCAATGGATTTGTAGCCTTTCAATCCCTTCCGTAGCCTCTTTTTTGATACACATACACACAATAGGGAAAAGGTATATATAATAATTAAATCCAGAATAGTTGGAGGAGAATAGAATAAGAATATGATGGAGGCAGAAGAAATAAATAAAAATAGATTGGACTTTTACCCGTATTCCCTACGGAGTTTCTGAATCTTATTTAGAGAGATAATAAATGCAGAGTTTTGTTGAATTCCTCAAAATATTTGTGAATAAAACGTGAGGGTCTAGGGTCTTATTATAGTGGTTAAAACATACGAGAACCTTAGGACGAAAATAGTTTTAAAACGAAGAAATCTGGACCACTTATATACGCAAAACCTTAGTTGCCACTTCAATTTTCACGACCAACCGGTCGACTGCCCCAATATATTTGTCTCCCGGTCCCAATCAAAGGGTCAAACAGTTCACTCTTTCGGGGAATGTTTTATCCTGTTGCTTTTTGTTTAATTTTATTCCTTGTTTAAATCCAATGTTAATTATTAATTAATTGTTTCGTTAACCCCAAAGCTAATTTTTGAAATTCAAACATTGAATTTAGATATTCATTTAAGTTTGAATTCAAACTACACTAATTTAAATTTGAAAACTTCAAATGCTCAAACTGTCTTCATTTGAGCTCTGTTTTAGCATATTATATATGGAAACAAAATCAGAATTTCGCCACGAATGCAACATAGTAACTTTTGTGGTCAAATTCCAACTTTTATAAAATTTCCATATTCAATCCTATATCACTTAATTCAATTTACTTCATTTATTTATGGTTCATTTTATGGGGTCTTACATTCTTCCTTCTTTAAAAAGGATTTTGTCCTGAAATCTTCCAAGGGGTGAATAGCATAACGCGTGATAACATTCATGTTATACAACCAAGTTATCTACACAACCATCTACTCAACCAGTAGTGCAATTTGCAGACATACTAAAATGTGCTCGATCCTAGTCAATCCTAACGTGACTGTGTAATCATGTCATGAAAGTATGTATGCACAAACCTTAAACATGCACAAAAATTTCTACATGAGTGTAAAATGGTTGTGAAAAGTGTCGCAACCATCTCCTTCCATCCAATCTAGCAACCATGATGTAACCAAAATCCTAATTTTGGTGAGAAAATTTTCCAAAACAAAGAAAGGTTTAGGATGAAGAGTCCTCATGCCTTCCATCAGATTTTCTCACCATTACACTTGAACTAATCTAATTCTTTGTTGCGGAACTTTCGAGTTCTGTGCTCTACAATGCACGCAGTGGCACGGGATGCTATTGGGTCCGTCTTATAATCCCCTAATTGATTACACTCTGCAATAATTACTATGCTATTAAGGTATTTCCACAAATGCGAAAGGCCATGGACTCCAGCCAACCTAAAAGTTTTCTTGTTTTTTCCCCATATTGGGAAAAAAGGCCAAATAACTTTGGTTCCTACTTTCCAACTACCAAAATCGTACGACCTTCACATACCGCCCAATTAATTCCGACTTTCCAAAGTCTAGCAATATAAATCCGGTCCGAGTAGAATTTTTCGGTGGTTTCCCACCCACAGTTTGATGATTTTCATGACCTCCCTAAATAATTCTTCAATAGTGCCATACTAATCGTTCATTGATGAGTATAATCCTAGGAAAATTATATTAAGGGTAAGCGCTACTCCTTAGGTCCTTCAAAGTCCAAGATGTAGTGCTCTCAAAAAATCCTCCAAGTTCCATCCATTCCTTCAGTTTGTCTATCGGTCTTCAGTCGATAACCGATGTCACGATTCAATGAGGTTCCTAAAGCTAGTTCCTAAAGATATTAGAAAACACCTCCAAAATTTGATGGTAAACTACGGTCCCTATCACTAACAATGTAGAGCTCAACTCCATAAAGTTATGTTGGAGTGCTACGGTTCCACTACTTCTAATGGAAATTTTTTGTCACCCTCTTCTTAATCCTTTATCCATAGGAAATTCCATTCTCATTCCTATATATTTTCTCTTTTCCTTTCTTGGTGGAATTTTTTGAGCTAAATCCCTTATGTTTCCCAAAAGCTAAAGTTTTGAGATTGCAACGTTTACTCACTTTAACCTACTAACCTGATTTCCTCGTTAACTTCCAGTTTTATCTATGGCCTATTGCTAGTTAAGTGTTCCTATAAAATTTCCTTATTTACTATGCTTTCCAACATATATCAAGTGATTTAAATCCCATTCATAAAGTCTAAAAAGGAATAAAACGATAATATATATTATACCTTATCATTCACTTTTCCGATAACTAAGGAAGACAACTAACAACTATAATCCAAGAACTCCAAAAGAAAATTATAGTGGAAGTTGCCATTTATTATCAGTTAATATAAATGGTGTTGAGGTCCTAACACCCCTTTATAAATTAAGATTTTCTATCTTTAATGTTTCATTCCATTACTATCTTTTTTCTTAATTACCCCTTTTTCGATCTTTAATAAATGTGGTCCATTATTGCTTCAATTAATACCTACAGCAGTTGAACATTACCGTCAAAACTGGACCATCTCCGATTAATCATTCTTCAATCTTTTTAACCTTCTTTTGGTTTTCAAAATCCATTAATTACTTAAATTTCTTCCTTCCACGAATGCAATATCGAGTTCCTCAGTCGGTCCTCATTAGATTACTTCTTCTCTCATTAATCACAAATTTATTGCCTATTAAATTTATAATTAATGTCCACAATCCTAATTCGTCAATTACTAACTAATACGCATGTAGTTGTAATCTATGCTTTCTAAATATATTCCAGTTGTTAAGCGTGGCTACATGATATCTATTTCTAACCGTTAATCCACAACTAGAGTACTTATTTCCAAATTTTAACTTATCCAAGCTATCCTTCCAAAATGATTATCATCACAGTTCCTCATAAATCAAACACAAGCGAGTATTTTTCTTTGTTTTAAATTACAAGGAATTATTTCTTTTTCATTTTATTGAAATAGTTTGTGTAAACTATGGAAATAAATATCCATCTCTTACACATTTGTAACCGAAGCAATCCACTACAGATGCTGCAGTCATCTATGGTATTAACTTTTGGTGACAAATAACGATAATGTTAATGGTATACATAATATTAGAAGCACATGAATATGAAATAAAATCTACACAGATTTCAAAATAGCTTTTCTAACTACATTTCAAATTAATATTTCATACTCAATTACATATTACCAAAACGATTCCTTGGTTTTGATCAAATAAAATTATTACAAATTACGCTAAGAGCGACATATAAAGATGCCCTCTTGGATGATCAGAGTACTAAATAAACATATTAGTCAATAACTACATCACACAGGAACCATAATGGATGGACTCCTAAATAGCTGATCCTTGCCTCCTGCACGTCTATGTAAGCTTTATTCATCACATACTAAAACCTGAATTACCTTAAATCTATTCAAATTAAATTTTGAGCACCCAAGAGCTTAAGGGGAAAACATATACTTCAAGTTAGACATAAAGCCTGGTGTGATAATTCTATTACATCTCGATTTACTAATATTAAGTGAGACCAAGTCGCTTAGCGGAATGGGTTTTCCCACACTATAATAACCTTTTAAAATCATATCTTTTGCAAACCAAAATCCTATAATCAAACTGACTATAATAACAATGGAAATAACATATATGCATATAAATCAGGTAATCAATGGACTAACCGTCCGAACATTGTAGTATTATTAGGCTAACTATTAGCCACTGGCTAACTCGGGCATACCATACATAATAAATATTATAACTTATGTTAGGCACAATACTTAATGGTCTGTCCCTAACTTATTTCTCCTAGGGTCAACTAATCTTAATGGTTTTGCGGGCTCACCAGTATGCTATCTCTACTGTGTATTCCTTTTTGTGTGTAACTCATTTTAGTATATCTTATGACAAAGCCCTACAGACTGGAATTTTAGACCTACATTAGTTAGGGGCTACTGGCTAAAGTATAGGGCGCAACCCTACACCAGTCCTATATGGTCTTATGGTATCTGAGTCGTATACATAGGGAAAACCACCCAATTCAAATTTCATTTCCTTGAAAACAATATTTAAAATGATTTATCCTTGAAATCATATTTTTCTAAAATAAGGAAATTATGCCCTTTACTCAAAAACTTATGCCATAATATATCCTATACAACACAATGTTGTTGAAAATCTAAATCATTAGGGTTATCTACCCCTTTGAAACAAATTAGACACTTTAACCTTGAAAACATTAAGATGAAAGGCCAAAACCTTCCTTTCGAATGCATTGAAAATAGGCCTTTAGATATCATTACTTAAAATCTTAGTCATCTTCTTTTGAAACCATTGAACCTATCTTTTGAAACACTTGGAGACATTCCTTTCGAAACACTTAAAAACATATCTTTCTAAATCCTTGCTTCAAAAAAAATTAAAAGTATTTCTTTCAAAACCATAGTTTGAAAACAAAAAAAAATTCCAAAGTATAAAAGGGGACGCATTCGAAAGCTATCCTTTTGATGGAAGCAGGGACAACGAATGATCGGGTCGTTGAGGAGTTTTCTTTGATTCAAAGGGGTGTTTACTCCGGGTCGTCTCATCGTCAACTTCGAGTCGATGTGGACCACCCACTATAGATTGGCATAAGAACATGGAGATCAGGTTGGCATGTTTGATGCACTTGAGGACGGCGTGCAGTTTGGGGTCGTATGCATTTTGGAGGGTTTAGCATAGCTTCGGGTTAGTGGTGGCATTTCCCCGGGTCAGTATTAAATCAGGTCGGCAAGTTTGGACGAGCTCGGCAACTACTTCGGCTCAGCATACTTCAGTTCGGCATAACTTTTTAGGCATAGCATTTGTATTTGGGGTTGGTGCATTTGAACCAGATTGGCATAGCTAGAAGAGGTCGGCATGTTCATAATGGGTCGACAAAGCTCATTTGTGTCGAAAATCAGGTCAACATGCCTATATCAGGTCGGCATTCACTATGTTTGTATTGGGGTCAGCATGTTTGGAGTATTGGTGTGTTTGGAATTCAGATCGACATTGTGAGTTCGGCCTTAAGGGGTCTGCAAGTTCAGGTCAGTGCTGTTGGCTTGGTATTGATATCGGGCTAAGGTCTCTTGGTAATGGGCCCTAGTGAATGAAGAGAAATCTGATCTCTGAGATGATAGGCTATCTCCATCTATAAATAGAGGGGCAGACGTCCATTTTTAGGGATCTTCTTTTTGGCGAACTCAAGTGAGACTCTGCCATTATTTATACTCATTTCCTTTTTGTCCAAACTCGAATTCAAGCTGTTTTTTGTGGATTTTATCTGTATTCAAGCAATTGATAGAGCAGTAAAGAGTATATTCAAAGTGGACGTAGGCAATTAATGCCGAACCACTATAAATTCTATTGTTCTTACTTTTTACTATTCTAGTTTGAATTATATTGTGTTATTCCTCATTTTCCATTTTCTTTCTTTATTTATTTTGCTACACAAATCTATTCTAGGTTATTAGTGACCAATTCTAGTGCTAACATTTTGGTGCTTTTACTAATAACATTGATTCTCAGGCTATTAGGATCACTTTTGTTGCTACTAGATTGAAGAAATCCCCCGAAGGAGATCCAAGTTTGATCTCAAGAGTTTGCATATTCTATTCGGAGTTTCTAAAACCTAGGCAAAGAACTCTAAGATGACATGGTCGTGCACCAGATCTACTTCCCATATTGTCGATGCTAATGAAATTGCTTGTGTCCAACAAGTAAGGTCGAGCAACCAACCAGCTAATGCAGGTATGGAACCCATCGCTGCACAGAAGCTTGCAGATTCCGTTACCAGGGCTGAATTCAATAATCTGATGAGGGAGCTAATGGAAAGAAGGAGGCAGCTGAATGAGAAAATCCAGGCGAATGCTAACCTAATGAACCAGGTCGCTCAACAGTAGCGTCGGGATGCTGGAGGAAGTCCTGCTTCATACTCATCATCCGACAGCTCGACTTCATCCGATGAGCATTACATGCATAGGCGTCATAGGATTGAAATGGCACAAACCAGTGCAACGGAGCAATTTGTGGCAAGCCACCATGGACAATCCAACAGAACTGATCCAAATCCCTTAACCGAGGGATTGGCTCCTCAACTACATCTGGGAAGTCGCACTTAACTTGGAGTGAGAAACTTAGGCTTTGGGGCGTGCATGGAAGCTAGTCAATTGCCTTACCAAGATGGTAGTGAAGCAGATCCTCGAAATGCACACCTAGATGATAACAGGCCAAGAAGGCATGATATTCCCATGAGATGCTAGCCGAAACAATCACGTAGGATCGATCCCGACCTAGCACCTCCTATCCAAACTCCGGATTTATCTGCAATGATCAAGTAGCTGATGAGGAAGAACAATGGCTTGACCAATGATGATTAGGGAAGGAGTCATACTCCATTTATTGATATCATTTTACAGGCTCAATATCCCCGGAGGTTTAGCATGCCTGCCATGCTCACTTACGAAGGGAAGACCGACCCTCGACGACACATTATGAGGTACGAGTGGTTGATGGACTCGGCTAGGGCGAATGACGCAACCAAATGCAGGTGCTTCCCTATAACTCTATATGGAATTGGTTCATGAGGTTACCGCCGCGGTCGAACTCCAGATTTGATGAGCTAGCGATGAGGTTCGTGGAGCAGTTCCGAATCTATGCTACTCGCCCTAAAGACGTGATGTCGTTATCCAGTGTTATCTAGGCTTCGAGTGAATAGTTGAAAGATTATTTGCAGTGGTTTCACGTTGCTACTACTGAAGTTAATATCTGAATTACCATACCATCATTTATGGCCATGATGTAGGGGGTTGACCCAAAATTTGATTTTGGCTATTGGCTAGCTGGAAAACTGCTAACCACCCTAGTGCGTTTTTATTCAAAGGCGAATCAATTCATGAGAAAGGAAGAAGCCAGGTTGTAGAGAAGGAGCAAAGCTGTAGGACCAAGCAGAGGGGCGATGCAAAGAAACATTGCAGTAAAGCAATCTGGCGAGAGCTCTAGAAAGGTCCAGGTTAACGAACAAAATAAGGTGGAGCAATAAAAAGGGATTGGAGAAGGTAATCCCAGTCAGAAGAGGGAATCTAGAAAGTGAAAGCCAAGGATTCCAACTTATAACGAATATACGCACATCAACACATCCTTGGAAAATATTTACTATCTATCTGCAACACTTTCTAGTACTGAAAGCCACGTCTGAAGGAATCAACCAAAGAACAAAAGCAAACCGGGGGATATTGTCGGTTTCACGAGTCCTATAGGCACAACACTGATGAGTGTAGGCACCTCCACGACGCTATAGAAAAGTTGATTCGCCAGAAGAAGTTGTGGTAATTTGTTAAGAATCCACAGGAAGGCAGATAGGGAATGTCTGATCCCAATTCAGGACAAGCTCCATGTCCGCTCATAGAGCCCACTCAAATCGACGGAAGATTGGTGATAAGCACAATAGTTGGTGGGCTGCACCCTACATATAAGGGTTGGAAGGAAATGGAGCATTATTCTAGTTCTTTGAGACATGCGAATTTTGAGTGTTGCTCAAATACGGAGGATGGGATTCCAGCAAAACAATAGCGAATGATAACAGATGATACGGCATTCAGGAGTAGGGATGCCATCGGGTGGGGGCAACTTCTATCGATCCGATGGTTATCTCTGCTATGATCGGATCCGCACTTATGAGGAGAATATTAATTGATTATGGAAGTTCTATTAATATCATCTTTAAGAAGGCTTATAATCATATAAAGATAGAGGTTAAGGATCTGAAACCATCTAAAGCCCGTATACATGGCTTTAATGGTGTGGCTACTGAAGCAGTGGGTTTCATTGAGTTGTTAGTTGAGTTATCTAAAGGTGAATGTAGCAGGATGTGGATCCTACTATTCATTGTTTTAGATGTTGATTCTCCATCTAATGTTTTTTTGGGCAAACCGGCCTTGGTTGAGTTAGGGCAGCTCTGGCCCTGTGGCGATCGACTTTGAAATTTTTGACAGACAATGGAGTTGGTGTTGCGTATGCAGATCAAGCGACCGGTCGTACTTGTTATGTGGCTGAGCTGAGAGAAACCCAGTGAAGGGAGAAGGGAGAAGGGAAAGGGTGTGGAAAAATCCATCTGTAACCAAGTTACTGAAAATTGACAAGTTGCACCTCGGCCTTGGCTTGGGCAACACAGTCAGTACTATAGAGTTGTACATCCGAGAGATGACGAACAGGAACCTAAGGAGGCCAAGGCAGTGCTGGCTGAGCTAACAATTGATGTCGCAGTCAGCCTCAATGATCGGTCATGGGTATTGAAAATAGGATCACAACTTAGCTTCTTTATGATGAGGGAGCGTACTGATTTCCTCCAAGTGAATCTTGATGTATTCGATTGGACCCATTCTCATATGTATGAAATTTTACCCGCTATCACACGCCTTACGTTGAATATTTATCCAAAATATGTCTTGGTAAAATAAAAGAGGTGGGGCATGGACTCGGAGAGGTCTTTGCTCTCAGGAGGAGTTGGGTAAACTTAAAGCCAATGGGCTTATTCGCGACTCCCACTACCCTGAATGGATATATAACCCTGTACTGGTAAGGAAGGTCAACGGGAAATGAAGGACATGTGCTGATTATTCAAACCCAAGCAAGGCGTACCCTAAGGAAAGTTTTCCCCTACATAGGATTAATCAGCTGGTTGACCCGACAGTGTGGCATGAATTATTGTTGTTTATGGATGCGTACTTGGGATACGATAGAATTCTGATGCCAATCTTGTATCAGAAGCACACCAGTTTTGTCACAAATGTTGGGTTATACTATTATATGGTAATGTTGTTCGGGTTAAAGAATGCAGGGACAACTTAACAGCGTCTAGTGAACAGAATGTTTAAAGATAAAATTGGCAGGACGATGGAAGTCTATGTGGATGACATTCTTGTGAAGTCACGATAGTCAAATGACCACATTCTAGACTTAGCAGAGGTGTTTGATATAATCAAATTTATGGCATGAAAATCTACCCATTAAAGTGCTCCTTTAGCGTTGTATGAGGAAAGTTTCTGGGCCTCATCGTCAACGCACGAGGAATCGAAGTGAACCCTGAAAAGATTCAAGCCATTCGAGATATACATGCCCCCAGGATTATTAAACAAGTGCAAGGCCCAAACGGGAAGGTCGCTGCGTTGAGTTAATTTATATCCGGGGCAACCGACAAGTGTATTCCTTTCTTCGATTTGATAAGGGAAAGGAAAAGGAATTTCGAATGGATGCCAGATTATGAAGACGCATTCCATGCTCTGGTGAGTCATCTAGAGAGATCCCCTGTTTTTTCGAAGCCTATGGACCATGAGGAATTGTATATTTATTTAGCCATATCCCAGCACACTATAAGTGCTACTTTGATTCATAAGGAGGACCAAATCCAAAGGCCGGTGTACTATGTTAGTAAGTGGTTAACAGGGGTAGAAAGAAATTACCCCAAGATAGAGAAGTTGGAGTATTGCATGGTGATCGCGTCGTGCAAGCTCCGCCCATACTTCCAGGCATATTCAATCAACATTTATACGGACCAACATTTGCGAAAGGTACTCCAACGGCCCAAAACCTCTAGAAGGCTACTTAAATAGAACATCGAGCTTAGCCAATTCGAAATCACTTACCTACCTCGAAGAACAATCTAGGGATAAGAACTGGTAGACTTTATTGCAGAGTTCATAGTGCAGGACGAAGCTAAAAGAAGGATGTGGTTCCTATCATATGATGGAAACTTTACACCGATGGAGCATCCAATGACCATTATTGTAGGGCTGATGTTGTTCTTGTAACCCCCGAAAACTGGTCCACTTGTTATTTCTTGAAGCTTGACTTCCCCATGATGAACAAGAAGTCGAGTACGAAGCATTAGTCGTTGGATTGAAGCTTGCTAAAGAGCTCGAGGTGAAATCGATCAAAATCTTTTGTGTTTCACAGCTGGTGGTATACCAAGTCAGGGGATACTACCTAGAGAAGGGACATCGGCTTTTTCCATACCTTACCCAAGACCAGGAGTTATTAGCAGACCTCGAATATTACGACATTTCGCACATCCCACATGAGTGAAATGGGGAAGCCGATTTGTTGGCAAAATTCGCAAGCACCGGTGATGCACGGCAAATAGGTTTTGTTCCCGTTGAAACCCTGCATACCCCGAGTATAAATGCAATGGAAGTTGATCATGTGCCGGATATGGAAACCGATAAGGAGTCGTGGATGTACCTATTTAAAGAATACTTGCAATGTGGAAATTTTCCTGAGTAAAGGAACGAAGAATGGCAAGTCCTTCGCAAGGTCTAACGATATGTTGTGCGATATGGGATTATGTATCGGAAGGGATTCCCTGTTCCTTTACTCAGGTGCATCGCCTATGACAAGATAAAGCGGGTCTTGAAAGAAGTCCATGAAGGAGAATGTGGTGACCACAATGGGGGATAGATGCTAGCCAAAAAGAAACTTTTTATGGGTATTACTGGTCGACCGTGAATCGGGACGCCACAGATTATGTGAGAAGATGTGATAAATGCTAGAAATATGTGAAAGTACCAAGAGCACTGCCAATGGAAATCACACAAATGGTTAGCCCATGGTCGTTTGCAATATAGGGAATTGATATTGTCGGCTCGTTGCCAATTTCCAAAGGTGGTGTGAGGTATGCAATTTTCATGGTCGATTACTTCACCAAATAGGCAGAAGCAGAACCGCTAGCTACGATCATCACCAAAAAGGTCATTAATTTCATTCTGCGAAACATTATACGTCGTTGTGGGCTCCCATGGACTATTGTCACCGACAACGGAACTCAATTTGATAGTGTTGAATTCAAAGAGTTTGTCAAAAGTACCATATTAAGGAAAGGTTTGCAGCAATCGCACCTTAAGGCGAATGGGGAAATTGAAGCTGTAAATAAGATAATTAAATATGTCCTAAAAAGTGTTTGGAAAAGGCTAAAGGCAAGTGGGTGGACAAACTTCCAACGGCACCCTGGGCATACAGAACCACTCATAAGTCAACGAATTGCCATACTCGATTCACCTTGGCCTACGGGGCTGAAGTAGTTATACCTGTGGATCTTGAAGTCCCTTCCCATCAGGTAACTTATTATAATCGCAGAACAAACCGAGAGCTCTTATTGGAGTTATTGGACTTTATCGATGAGAACCGTAAGGAAGCTGATCAGAGAGCGACCACACATCGGCACCGAGTCGCCCAATGTTATAATATGAAAGTCCAACCAAGATTTTTTGATGTGGGAGACCTTATGCTGAAGCGAGTCTTTCTGGCCCTATCACACATGAATCTTACATGGGACGGGCCTTACGTCGTCGAACGGAGGCTTGGAGAAGGAACTTTCAAGCTAATGACTGTTAATGGTGTAACGCTTCCCAGAGCATGGAATAGCGAACATCTACGTTGCTAATTTACCTAATTTATTTCTTTGTCATTTTGATCATGGTTGTCTTTAGTATTTACCTTTCCTATTGTTTTTTTTCGATATGTAATAAGACATATTAGTCTGTCCCCATTTTCTATGATGAATAAAAGATTAAAGTTACTTTTCTATGAACAACTGTTGTTTCATATTATATAATTATATGTTGAGATTTATTAACACTGATATATGTGACATAGGAATGCACATATAGAGCTAAAAATCAACCAGCTATGTTTAAAAAAATAAACTACTCTGATTCCCTTGAGCGTGGACTAGAGTATAAATGATTTGAAAATCTCTAAGTCCCTAGAGTGAGGAATAGAGACTCTGAGTCTCCAAAGCGTGGACTAGACTATAAACGACTTGAAAATTAAGTTCCCAGAGTGCAGATTAGAGTACGAGTCCTTAAAGCTCGGACTAGAGTATAATCAACTAGAAAAATCTCTAATTCCCAGAGTGCGGATTGGGGTACCCTGAGTCCTGAGAACATGGACTAGAGTATAACTGACTTTTGAAATATTCGAGTCTCTAGTCGCGGACTAAATTATAAGGGATGTGAGTAAAGTCTATAAGTCCAAGGGGCGAACATAGAAATGCCAAGTGTCCGAACATGTGGATGAACAAGAGAACTTTTGACCATTTACTACCTATGGGATCTGGTCTGAGATCGATAAAATATGCTCGAACCGTTAGTGATGGAATACGACTGTTAACTACAATTCCGGCTGGGAGTTGACGGTAACTTCCGGTGAAATCTGCAAAGAAGCTCTAAGATTGGGACGATAAATTATCAACAAAAACTGAAAAAATCATCACAATTACTTGGAGTAAAAATTAACCTTCCATTGAAATAATAACGCATTCGATGATTGGAAAAGGAACAAAATTTTATTTACACTCCAAAATTTCCATACAACCCCTCTGAAGGTTCAGAGGCCAAGTCCATACATCTACTACTAAAAAGAAAAAGGAGAAAAGTAAAGCAACTACATAACTATAATTTATTCAAAATAAGAAAAATATTACGAGGCTACGACCATTTCTTCACTTTTCTGTCTTTCTTCGGCTTTTCGTGAGTCGTCTTAGCCAAACGTATCTTTCAGGACCCCTTGCTCCCCTGGGAGGACATACTTGAGGAAGGAGGGAGAACTACCTTGGGGACAAACCTGCCAAGAGGAAGGAATTGCAGTGGCCTATTATGGGGATTATCAATCTCCACCATCTTAGGGTCATTCTTAACTTTGAGCTTCGTTAATTCCTCTTCTTCGATCTACTCCTTCATACTAAACTTGGCGTTGTGCTCAGAAGCACCTGTAATCATAACGCCATCCTGCTTCTCGGCAAGTTATGGATCTTCGGGTTTATCCTCTTCTAGTGCTTCGATTACTTGAGCACTGGGACCAGGGATGTCTCCAGCAGCTAGTGCCTCGACTTCTCTTTCCTCTTGTTCCATGACGACATCGGCCATCGGAGTAGACTCAAGACCAGGATGACCTATACATGTTCACAAAAGGAAAATGTTAGATTATGGCCATTAGTCGCTGATAATGGAAACTTTCCAGATTAGAAGAGGTCGAGGTAAGTACCAGCATCCAGTTGGCTTTCGGTGGTCATGGGAGCACTCCCCTCAGTGATTGGAGATAACTTATGAATGCCAGGTCGAGGTTTATTTTGGGTCGTAGCCGAGATGTTGCTCGAGAGATTGAGGAGATGAGATATTGATCGGTTGAATGGAAGAAGGAATTTGGGACTTAGTGCCAGATGGCCTAGCGATATCCTCTTTCTCCTTAGACATTGAGGAATCTCTGCCAAATAGAAGCTTTAAGGAAGCCAAGTCGAATGGCTTATTTCTATGGAGCACTTCTTGTGTGAGCGCCTCTTCATCAAGCCCGCCATGCCCGACTCCATTTTCTTGATTTGAATGAGAGTGTCCTAGGGTTCAGCAAGTGACTCGAGATAGCCATCTCCCAAGAAGGTTAAGTCACGATGGAGGAGGACCCTTGCATTATATTCTGCGATGAGTGGTTCAAACAAGCACTTAATTTATTCCCTACCGAATTCGGTTGCCGCCTCAATTCGAAGGTCAGACTCCGCAATATTTCTTTTTGGCCCTTTACGTGGGTGGCTTCTTTCAGCGCTTCAATCTGGGAGAGTTCCTCGTCGAACTTTGCCTTCAAATTTCTTATTCTGACAATTTCCTCGCAATATTTCTACGACTCCTCTTGCGCTTTTATTTTCTCCTCTCTTTCCTTAGATAGCAGTCTTTCCATCACCTCTACATGATGGGCTAGAGTGTCTTTCCCCTTTCGCAGGGAATCTTTTCCAGAGCCAGAACACCGCTACGTTGGAGAGCATCATTTAATTTCTTTTTATGAGTAGCCTCTAAGCGACTAACTGCCTCGGCCATCTCTTTGGCATTCCTTTTTACATCCTCAAGTTGGGCTTAAAATGAGAGCAATCCAATATCCTAATACTTTATGATGTCCTTTTCATGGATGGCCTCAAGCTTTAGGCAGTCGATCTCATGTTGACGTTCAATAGAAACTTCTAAGAATTTTTCAAACAAGTGTATGAATGCCTCATGTTGTACATATGTGTCATTCACATATGCAAGCGAATCTGCGTTGGCCGACCCAGGGATGGGATGTATAGCCGGGAGGAACTATAGTCCATCGAAGCAAATTTTTGGAAAGATGGCTTAAGCTCAGCTAATTTCTCCACCGTAGTCGAGTGGTGAGAAAAAGCAGGAGGAGTTTGTTCTGATGAAGTCAAAGTTTTCTTATGGTGCCCAAGAGACTTCTTAGTGCTGGAAGAATTGGAATGTTGGTCGTAAGGAGCGTTAGACAAGGAACCTCGGTAGGTGGGCTTGCCCCAACCCCATGCAGGAGGATTTGTAGGGTCTCTTTGATATGACATATTCCCATGAGTTTTTTTTAGGATGAGGATGATTCCCTAGAATAATAATCTCTCTCCCTACTTTCATCTCTCTCCCCCTACGTTTTTTGGACTCTAATTCTCGACTTGAGCGGTGGAAGAAGAAGAGCAATGAAGGCAATCAAAGCCGTATGAATGAGTCATTGCACCTTTAAATTGGGTTGAGCAAGAACGTGTTAGTGGATGCCATATAAAAAGTTGAATGCAAGTGAATGATGAAATGTAAGTACTTGTGCGTGTCCTAGTGCATCCCCCTAATGGATCAGTGGTTTTTTGCTTTACTCATAGGAGTGTGTTCTCTTTGACCGTGAATTCATTTGCTTTCACCGCTTCTTCTAGGAGAATTGAGTCCTTCAACATCAAGGCTAGCGAAATCATAATTTAATGGGTCGCCCAGAATAGAAATGTCGGAGAGTCCCTTCAGTGAGCTTTCCATTTGTTGGGAAGATGACCTCTTCTCAATGTGAGTTGTAACAAATTTTGAGGTCTCCCCATTTTCCCTCTTTTTAATTCTATACACCAGGCTCTTTTCTTTTTCAAAGAAGGATGAAGCTTGCTTGTGTGGGGAACGTTGGATGCTGGCACTTGTCCAGGACGTATGTTTTCAGTATTAGGCTCTGGGCCTTTGTTTCTTTGATCTCCCCTTCCTTGGTACCTTCGTCGACTCCATCAACAGGGGGAACCGCGACTCTAACTTGTTCTCTCTCCCCATCAGATATTACCCATGAGGTTTCTCTACACCTTGTAAGGACAATCCTGCGATGGTCTATTAGTAGCCCAAATACTAAGAGCAGCTTGTCATTGACTAACATATTGACATCTCGATCTTCTACAAAAGTAGCACAGATGGCGTTAACTGCCCTGGAATATCTAGAGCCTTCGAGCCGAGGGCAAACACCTGGGAAAGTTAAAAAGTTCGAGTGATTAGATAGAATGTAATTTGAGTCCTTAAATTAAAGACGGAAAAGGAATAGAATTTACGTCCTTCTAACCACCTTATCGCGAAGCCGGGAGGACATAGCACATAGAAACACTCTCGGTTGAATAGTGAAAGCTTGTTCCATGCACCCATTAGAACTTGGCATCTAAGCAGCGGCTTAAGGAATATGTACAAGGGGCTATCGGCTCATCTCTTGAAATTGTAAATATATCGGATATCCTCAGGAATTGGTAGTCGGAATAGAACGCTCATGAAGTGCAAGAAAGTGCCATGAATAAAAACGTAACTTTCAGGATGCAATTGAGTAGGGGCGATTCCCATGTAAAATAGCACTCGCAGATAAAGAAGTTGAATGGTAGCATGCATCCGGTCCAGCACATGAATTTATCGCATGCAGTGTGCCCGGCTAGGGCAAGTGGGGCTATCTTGCTTCGACGGGACCAGAACATCCTCGAAAGGAAACCCTTGAATTGAGCATAGTCGACGAAGGGTCGTTTCATCGATGTTCGAAGCTTGTGAATCAGTCGAGGTATCCAAGACAATAGCGTCATCGAAAGCGTCGGGAGCCGGATCTATAACTTCAATAGGAAAAAAAGGAATGTCGAAAAAGAGGTCTAGCTATTGGCTTGATGTCTCTATTACCTCTCATTGCTGGCTTGGCCCAGGCTTATCGGACAGAGTAGCGAAGCTCGATTTCCTATCTGACTTAGAAGACATCATGGGAGAGCTTGCTGGATGCCTATATTAGTTATACTCGAAAGACAATCGATATTAGAAGTGATAATAATCCATCCGCTCATGTTATGTGTGAACTAGTGTAGTGGATCTTGCATAAGTGCAAATAACTTAAGGTTGAAAATAAAAGTAAAATGATGAAGTTTTGAATTTTTACCCAAATAGACCATCATCGCTGACCGTCCCGGTCAGCGTAGAAGGTAGTCAGTGACAACAGTCTTAGGATCGGTCATTGACATTACAGGTTATGAAGTCCGTTGCCTGAATTTGTTGAGCTAGTATTGTACTTAAGTCATGTTGTTTGAACTGTGGATTTATTAGTTCAAGTTGAGTCCATAGGCTTGTATGAGATAAGTTATGTCATTATTCATCACTTCGTGCTTGGGCGAAGAGAAATATGGTCATAATATTTGGATCGCTTGAAGTAGGGTAGTTTTAATTGTCCATGACGATCCCAGCTACTTTATGCCAACCCATATGCCTTAACTTATTACCGATCCTTCCTCTCTATAAAACATACCGACCTGCTCCTCTATACGAAAGATATCGATCCCTTCTTGTTTCCTAAATATTGATCCCTTTTCCTTAAGCACTATACGGATCCTGTAACGACCCGCAAATCCGTACCCCTTGAGTTAACACTATTTTACCTAAATCAACTCAAGTTGTACAAAAATACAAACCATTTTGGTTAAAGAAGAAGAGGTAGAAGAAGAAAATAGAAAACAACAACAGAATCTAACCATCGCAGCGGAATAAAATATAATATATGATAAATAATCTTTACTCAAATATCAAATATCCCAGTTTATATATTACATCATCATCAGAGTACATCAAATCACGGTTCAACAATAACAACATACAAATGAATACACAACAACTCAACACAGCGGAATATATATATATATACAAGTACGGAAGTACGTATCGTCATCCCGCTCGTCTCCTGAGCTCCACAGCATCATATCCTGTATCCTATAATACTCGGTCTGACCCGAGCATTACAGTTAAATAACACCCGAGTCAGTCTGGAATACCAGCGTGAGAAAACCACACCCAATTGATTATTAAAGTTTCAAAAGTCCTTTGAAAACAAAAGCATCTCGTAAGACCACGCCACAAATAAACATGTCGGGTTTTTACCTTACGATAGCTAAAACAATTTTTATAGAAATCCTCTAATATTATAATAGGGTCTTTATACAAATACTTATAAAATAGCCGAATTTGTTACATGATTAAATTCCATCTACTAGCCACAGTGTGGGTAATACAAAAAAAACTCGTACAAGGCACGTAGGGAGAATGGATTTCCAACTAATGACTAGGCATTGGGGTACCACCTGTCACAGTACGGGGCCTAGATCACCGCACCGAGGAGTACGCCCGCTCCCCAGCAACACAAGACCGGAACTACCCCTTACTGGATAATCCCGAGTGAGATTACCCTGCGGTTGGGATCAGCAACCGCACCACTAAGCCGAAATAAAAAGGGACATCTAGACTGCAGTGACCTCACCCTGCTTGGGTGCTACCCACCTAGCCTTGCTGCATATCCCCTGATTTTCAGTCATTCCCGTTTGATGAGGCTTGAGGCTAAGCGTTACCTTTTTAGAACATATCCCTTAGAATTCCCATCGTCCACCTGACGATGTTTCGCAAGCATTCATCCATACAAGTCCGTCCCGGGTTCGAACGGAACCGAAGGCACTATTCCTACTACATCCATTTTGGAAATATCCTCAGTATTAGTAGCGACTAGCCCTTGCACTTCACTACTCCATCTTCGAATCCAAACTCGTTTCCACGAAACGCACAAACCGGATCGAAGTGGTTTTCGAGAAATAAATCTCGATCCCGGTCTCTTCGAAACGATCAACGCATTTGTCCAATATTGATAGTCGGTTATTTAACTATCAATTAATATTCACAACATCCATCACACAATAAATAATTTTTCAAATTATCTATTAACCTCGAAAATATCTTCACAAGATATATTTCCACTTTCAACACCTTTTGAAAACGGTTTCAAACCAGTTTTCCTCTCACAGAATACTTTTTGCGATTATTTATTTCCACTGAAATGCCAAGTATAAAATACTTTAGATTTTAAATAAATTTAAATCACTTTATTATAAAATATACTTTATAATATTAAAATTAAAAACTACTTTAATACTTTGTTAAAAATGTATACTTAAGAATACTTTAAATAAAACCACTTTATAAAATATAAATTACAATAATAGTTTTGAAAACATTTGCTTTAGAAATTAAACATTTAGAGATAAAAATTTCTAAAAATGCTTTTTAAAACAGTTATTAAAACTTTTACCTTATATTAAAATTGCTTGGAAACCGTACTTGGCTATCCAGGGAAATACCCTTGCTTCACGTCTTTTAAAAATAAATCACCATTTATTTTTAAACAAATTCACATCCCTTTATAAATTCCCATCTTGAATTTATATTTTCAAATATCCACTGATCTTGTATTCATTTAATAAACCCAGTTCATAGATTCCAAAATCCCTTTTTTTGCTTTAAATTTCAATTCCAAACACTTAAGTAACTTTTACAATTGATTTCCAATTTACTTTACTTTGAAATAAATTTCCTTACTTCCTTTATTTCAAAATTCATTTACTTTCAGTTTTTATCTTCTTATTATGAGTTAAAACCCTTTTAAAAATACCAATTTCAGATTTCCAAAATTCCTTCTTATCCTTTAATTCAATTTAATCCTTAAATTTAATTATAAACTCTTTATTCTTTAAAACGATATTACTTTAGTTTAAGATTTATTATTCCTTTGTTAATCCCAAATTCCCTTTTTCCATACTCAGAATTGATTTATTTGAAATTTAAATATCTTTTATTCTACCAATTCATTTTACAATTTACTCAAACTCTCCATATCTATTTTACATAAAAATTACTCTTTATTTCTTTTCAAAAATCCAACTCTAGAGCTTTGATAACTCAGCATATCCAAATAGACCCAATTCAAGCCATAACATACAATTATCCATATAATTTATCACAAGATATCAAAAATCACATCATAGAATATTTAAACAAAATTAAATATTTTTAGGAATCCAATTGGATCCCTCTAACCTGTTTCCCTGCATCCACAGATGTTAGCACAACATAAAATACCAATTCCACTTCGTGGTGGAATATCGCGGTATAAGGGATGAAATATAATATCATCCGCTATTATGCTGCGCATAGGGTCTCATCCGCTATATAAGTGCGAGAAATCAAACATTCCAAGATGTAGTATATACTATACTATAACACATCAATCAAGCCAACCATTCAACCAATTATTTAAATTTAATCATTTAAATTAAAAGTTCAACTGAGTGAGATTAACTCACATTTGCTTTTTATCTTGCCATCCACCCAAGCCGACTTGATTTTTCATGGCTTCAGACCTTGGATAACAATTACACGGTTTATAAATATTTTAAGAAATCGAGCAAATCAATTTACTTTTAATTAACTTAATTAACATTTGAATCAAACAATTTTTTATCATTCACTTATTTAATGTAACTTATAGTTCGACTTAAATTCCTAAACTAAAAATTTCCTTAAACCGATTATTTTTAGTCCAAAAATTAAATAAGTTAATTAAAATAGTTTAACCACCCCATCTATCATTTTCCCATTTAAATCCTTATACTTTCAAAATCTATAGTAACTTCTATTACTTAAATATGTATATACATTATACAGATTCATACAAACTCTATATCCTTTAAAATCCTATGTTTTCCTCTTTCTTCCTTCAAATCAGTATATATATATGTCTGTAAAATTTAATAAAATAGAGATCTGTTTTTCTGTACATAATTTAAATCCTAAACAGTAAGTGAATATATTATATATACTCTCTAATCTATATATATTTGAACTACAACCGACTGTTGGAATTTCTCCAGGCCTATATACCTGTTGGTTAAATAAAATGAATGAATAAATGACTGCTACCTTATAGTCGAACGACGAACGCGGTCCTCCATCGCCAGAAGAACAATACCGCTACATCTATCCTCAACTCGCGACGACTAGATGCTCGGAATCGAGCCGACCTCGATCCATAAGCTTTGGAACCGCTCGACACTCCACGATTCTGAACACTCGGTCAACCCCCTATCTCGCAATTCTACCCCAACGCGGCTCGAGTTCTTCGACGCAAAGGTCGCGGCTCGATTTGAAATGGAAGCCTCTCCTTGTCGATGAACCCACCCCTGTCGCGAATCGAACCACCGCCTCAATCGGCTTCCTCCTCGTTGCCGCGATTTCCACCATCACTCGATCGCAACACCAGGTCGCGAAACGTCGCGACTTCGCGATTCCCCCCTTGCCGTGAGAGCGAGCGGCCCCTTCTCTCTACCCCTTTTTTTCCGAGATTGAAAAGCAATAGGAATTTAGGGATTTGAAATAAGGGTATATATTACTTCATGATTTCACAAAAGGAGGAACGTGAATACAAAACGTGAAGAGGAAGGTTGTCGCCATTATTGATTTATTACAATTTTTTCTTCTGAAGAGAGATGAAGCTCGGTTTATCAAAGAGGAGAAAACAAAGTTGCGTGATAAAAAAAGAGGATGGCTCGGGATATTTATTTTTAAAGGAAAGTGTGTTCGAGAAGGCAAAGGAAGCGTGTTGAAGACGCCTTGCTACAGTGTTCACTTATTTTTAATTCAAATTCGAATCGATTATTATCAATTAAGTTTCAGCGCGTTTAGATATCGTACACACACACAGACTAACTCCGATCAATACGAAATTTTAAATCCGATAATAATTCAATATTACGGACCCAATGGAACTGGTTACGTCGAATTATGAGACTGTGCCTCAAAAGGCTATTTTAAATTCAAATTAAAACGATAAAATTTCAAAACTGAACAGATCACTGTTAATTTCAATTTTAATACTTCTATTGTCTTCAGTATTATCAATATAAATTTTACGAACCTTCAAATTATTTTTAACAAGCTTAAAATTCCAGATTTAATATTTTACTCAGTTTCACATTGTTTAATTCAATAATTTAATTATCAAATAAATTGTAATATTCGTTATTCAAGTTAAAGTTGCCCTATTGAATACTTAAAACCAATTAAATATTCCGATTTTTAAATGCTTGAAAATTCCGGGTCGTCACATTCCTTCCCCCTTAAAAGAATTTCGTCCCCGAAATTACTAGTTAGGAAGAATGGTCCAATACCCGTTTTACTTTTTCCCCGAAACCAAACGGTTTCTAACAATTCAACATCTTACCACCTAGCTTTTATAAAAGTCCCATTATTATTCTTATTAACTTTCCAAACTTTTCCAAAACCTTTCATGGTTTTCAAATAACTTTCTTGTTCAGCTATTCAAATTATAATTCAAAACTAAAATTTGAATTATCAAAATTTTCCCAAAAATTTTCTAACTCTCTAAATTTTCGAAAAATTTTGCCAGCGTCTCCTTTGCGCGGCTAGCTCGGTACAACTACAAAAAGCCTCTACGGGCTCCCAAATTCCAAAAGAAAACAAAAGGCCAAGTGGCTCAATCCAAAAACCCAATCAAATTTCATACCAAATTTAAATACATACATTTTTGTCGAGCATTTCAAATTTACCTTCTGAAATCAAAATCACTTCTCATTACCTTTATATTACCTGCACATCTTACACAGCAATATGTCCAATCACAATATTCAAAAACATTTTATCGACTCTCTTACAGATGTCAATATCTATTAACTCAAATACTAACTTAGATTATATTTGAAATATCAATTTCCAATTGAGAATGCCTCATTCCTTACTTAAGCTAGTATAAGCATTTATGCGTTTTCTTATATTTATTTTCATCTTACCACTTTAGTTTATATCCATTCCTATTCAAATTGGTTCTTCCATTTCCATATGAATTCAATTTATCATCAACTCTAAATTTTAAATTTTCATTTTCATTTATACTAATTCATGTCATTATTTTAATTACTTTCATTTACTAACTTATTTTAATTTCCCGTTTGAAATCGTTTTGTCGTTATCAAAATTTTCCAAAATCTTCAAAAAAATTCTAACTCCCAGAATTTCTGAAAATTTTTGGCAGAGTCTCCTTTGTACGGAGGAGCTTTTGCAATTTGACAAAAGGTATAAATATATATACGTTGACCCACACGGTCGGAAAAACTAAAAACAGTTCATATTTCCTATTTTTATTGCGTAGGCGTACCTTATTTAGCATTTTAAGCAAGCGGCTTATTATTTTTAGCAAATAGCACAACCAAATCCAGCCACACGGCTTCCAGGTACCTTTACTTACTCAATTTAAACATGTAAGTGCCATATAAATGAAGTTTAACAATATTTCACTTATTTGCAATAGTTAAAACATATGAATTCTAAAATAAATTCACACCAAACATTTTTCCGTAAGCAATTTATATAGTTTCCATGCTAATTCAACTGTTTCAATTAATTCATAAACCATTTTCATTCAATTTGTATGGTTTTCAATCCATTCGCATACAAATTCATCAATTTGAATGATTTAAAACTCAATTGCTTTTAATTAACTTATTTTTAGGCAAACCGAACTCATATTTAATTCAGTTGTCCTCAAAATCAATTTATTTTACCCCTATCAATTCATATAATTTTAATTACTTCCATTTACATCAAATGACAATTTATTTAATGCAATTTGACAAGATCTATGTGAATAAATAAGGCTTTATGTTTTATAACCAAATTAAATTGATCTCACTCAATTTATACTTAATTCTATTCCATTTTCAAATTTATTCACAATCCATATATTCTCATTTTCATTACATTACAGATTTGAATCCATTCACTTGCATTTCATTTTACTAACCATTTTATTAACCAAACTAGTTTCATTGTTCAAACAGGTTCCATTCAAATCATTTGATCTGTCTCGACACATTCTGTTTGAATTTCATTCATAATCCCTTCCTTTACATTTAAATCTATTCTGAATTTTCATTTCCTTAAATATTATTCATAACTTCCTGAATTTTATTTCATTTCAAATTTATTTCACTTGATTTAAATCCAATCCAATATCATTAAACTAAATTTTAAGTTAACTTCAATTCAACTCTCTTCCATTCATTTAGCTTAAGTCAATTTACTTCAATTTATTCAAATTTTACACTTAAGCTCATTCTCATTTTGCAAACAAAGTTCTCTTTTCAATTTAACTTGATTCTATTTCAATCCAATCTCCTTTCAAACTACAAATTTATTTGATTAGTTATTATAAATTTCAAATTTCCAAGTTCGATTCATTCTCAGTTCACTTAAATAAATTACAAGGTCATTTCAATTTATTTCTACGTAATTGGATTTTACTTGCAAACCATACCATTTTCAATTTACCATTCACTTTTATGAACTCACAATTCAATCTCATTTACTTCACTAATAATCCAGGTCGAATTTGATTTATAACTTGAGTTTTATTTTCAAACGTCATCGTAAACTCACAATTCAATTTTATTAAATAATTAGTTATCTAATTAGTTCTTCCCATGATTAAAATTCAACACTTAATTTGTAATTCCAAATATCACTACATTTAAATTTCTTGGTTCAATTTATTTAATAATTCAAGTTTGGATTTTCTTTTCATTTTCCAATTCATCATAATATTAATTTTGGGCTTTGTACTCCATTTTTAAATTTTATAAGTCACAACTTATTATTTTATACGATCACATTCATTATAGGCTTGAATGTATCCATCTTTTATTTTTAATTCGAGTTTTACACTTATTTATAATCCAAGCATATTTTATTCTATGGATTTTTAATTCTGATTCTTTTATAAGTTATTCTAATTTATTTACTTTAATCCAATCCTTAACCAATTTATTTTCCATTTATTCAGGTAAGAATCTAATTCCATTCAATAACTCAACTGAATTTTTATTCCAATTTAAATTTTATTTTAACTCAAATTTATTTAACTCACTTCGATTTCAACTTAATTCGAATACAACTGGGTATTACTTTCAGTCTGATCCAATTAATTTCAATCCAGTTAAATTTTATTTCCCAATCCAAGTTGATTTCATTTTTTAACTTTTCACTTTAAATTTAAATTCCATTATTCAAAGCTTATATTTCCTTCATGATTCAAAAATCATCTCAATTTATAAGCTTACAACTATCTCATTAGGATTTTTAAACACCCGACTTGTGGTTTCAAATTATTTTGAAATCTTCAACATCTCAAAATCACACTTCTCAAAAATCAAACCCATCCTGGTTTTATTCCCAACAAATTTCCTTTGAAATTTCAAAACAAACAGGTTTTCCTGAACAAATCAATTTGGCAGCAATTCATCACTTAGAAACTCGAAAATGAACATCGACGATGCTGCAGTCATCACCGAAGTTATTTTCCAGCTACTGAAGTGAATTCAATGCTATATCTCTTTCCAAAATTTATTTGAAACAATTTCCTTTCAGAAATAACCCAAAAACAACAATGCTACTATTTATCATCAAAATATTTCCAAAATCTTTGGGGTTTTAAAGTTTTAAATTCTATTTTAATTCAACTTTTTACCGTAATACATTTGTATAATTTATGCTTATACAAATATCCATTTGACTATATTTCAATTTATAATTTACATTTATAATTCATATTTATAAATTTCATTTTATAATGAATCTATTTCCTTAAACTTTAGTTATATTTTCAATTTCTAGTTAAATTTTCACTTAACAATGATAATAATTTAATATTATCATTCCTAACATCCAAGCAACCATACATTAGCTAAATAGTTTACAAAAACTTTCCTTTATATCAAAGTATATTTTTGGGTAAAATTATTTCATTCACCCACATTGAAAGCAATACCGTGTCGATTGTTCTATTCAAGTGTTTAGAAACCCCTTCGATACAGTTGTACAGACTGTGTCGACGAAGGTTTATATGCCACTAAATAAATCAATCAACACAATATTAAAACAATTTATATTCACTAACAAATACGCGCTCATATCTATTAATACGCTCAAACTCATTCTAGAGTACCACGGACTCTATTTTAAATGAGTAATTCCCACCAGGGCCAAAGTCATCACCAACCTAAGCTATGATACCAAGTGTAACGACCCGCAAATCCATACCCCTTGAGTTAAAACTATTTTACCTAAATCAACTCAAGTTGTACAGAAATACGAACCATTTTGGTTAAAGAAGAAGAGGTAGAAGAAGAAAATAGAAAACAACAATAGAATCTAACCATTGCAGCGGAATAAAATATAATAGATAATAAATAATCTTTACTCAAATATCAAATATCCCAGTTCATATATTACATCATCGTCAGAGTACATCAAATCACGGTTCAACAATAACAACATACAAATGAATACACAACAACTCAACACAGCGGAATATATATATAAACAAGTACGAAAGTACGTATCGTCATCCCGCTCATCTCCTGAGCTCCACAGCATCATATCCTATATCCTATAATACTCGGTCTGACCCAAGCATTACAGTTAAATAACACCCAAGTCAGTCTGGAATACTAGCGTGAGAAAAACACACCCAATTGATTATTAAAGTTTCAAAAGTCCTATGAAAACAAAAGCATCTCGTAAGACCACGCCACAAATAAACATGTCGGGTTTTTACCTTACGATAGCTAAAACAATTTTTATAGAAATCCTCTGATATTATAATAGGGTATATATACAAATACTTATAAAATAGCTGAAATTGTTACATGATTAAATTCCAGCTACTAGCCACAGTGTGGGTAATACAAACAAAACTCGTACAAGGCACGTAGGGAGAATGGATTTCCAACTAATGACTAGGCATTGGGGTACCATCTGTTATAGTATGGGGCCTAGATCACCGTACCGAGGAGTACGCCCGCTCCCCTGCAACACAAGACCGGGACTACCCCTTACTGGATAATCCCGAGTGAGATCACCCCGCGGTTGGGATCAGCAACCGCACCACTAAGCCGAAATAAAAAGGGACATCTAGACTGGAGTGACCTCACCCTGCTTGGGTGCTACCCACCTAGCCTTGCTGCATATCCCCTGATTTTCAGTCATTCCCGTTTGATGAGGCTTGAGGCTAAGCGTTACCTTTTTAGAACATATCCCTTAGAATGCCCATCGTCCACCTGACGATGTTTCGCAAGCATTCATCCATACAAGTCCGTCCCGGGTTCGAACGGAACCGAAGGCACTATTCCTACTACATCCATTTTGGAAATAACCTCAGGATTAGTAGCGACTAGCCCTTGCACTTCACTGCTCCATCTTCGAATCCAAACTCGTTTCCACGAAATGCACAAACCGGATCGAAGTGGTTTTCGAGAAATAAATCTCGGTCCCGGTCTCTTCGAAACGATCAACGCATTTGTCCAATATTGATAGTCGGTGATTTAACTATCAATTAATATTCACAACATCCGTCACACAATAAATAATTTTTCAAATTATCTATTAACCTCGAAAATATCTTCACAAGATATATTTCCACTTTCAACACCTTTTGAAAACAGTTTCAAACCAGTTTTCCTCTCACAGAATACTTTTTGCAATTATTTATTTCCACTGAAACGCCAAGTATAAAATACTTTAGATTTAAATAAATTTAAATCACTTTATTATAAAATATACTTTATAATATTAAAATTAAAAACTACTTTAATACTTTGTTAAAAATGTATACTTAAGAATACTTTAAATAAAACCACTTTATAAAATATAAATTACAATAATAGTTTTGAAAACATTTTCTTTAGAAATTAAACATTTAGAGATAAAAATTTCTAAAAATGCTTTTTAAAACAGTTATTAAACTTTTACCTTATATTAAAATTGCTTGGAAACCGTACTTGGCTATCCAGGGAAATACCCTTGCTTCACGTCTTTTAAAAATAAATCACCATTTATTTTTAAACAAATTCACATCCCTTTACAAATTCCCATCTTGAATTTATATTTTCAAATATCCACTGATATTTTATTCATTTAATAAACCCAGTTCATAGATTCCCAAATCCCCTTTTTTTCCTTTAAATTTCAATTTCAAACACTTAAGTAACTTTTATAATTGATTTCCAATTTACTTTACTTTGAAATAAATTTCCTTATTTCCTTTATTTCAAAATTCATTTACTTTCATTTTTTATCTTCTTATTATGAGTTAAAACCCTTTTAAAAATACCAATTTCAGATTTCCAAAATTCCTTCTTATCCTTTAATTCAATTTAATCCTTAAATTTAATTATAAACTCTTTATTCTTTAAAACAATATTACTTTAGTTTAAGATTTATTATTCCTTTGTTAATCCCAAATTCCCTTTTTCCATACTCAGAATTGATTTATTTGAAATTTAAATATCTTTTATTCTACCAATTCATTTTACAATTTAGTCAAACTCTCCATAGTTATTTTACACAAAAATTACTCTTTAATTCTTTTCAAAAATCCAATTCTAGAGCTTTGATAACTCAGCATATCCAAATAGACCCAATTCAAGCCATAACATCCGATTATCCATATAATTTATCGCAGGATATCAAAAATCACATCACAGAATATTTAAACAAAATTAAATATTTTAAGGAATCCGGTTGGATCCTCTAACCTGTTTCCCTGCATCCACAGATGTTAGCACAACATAAAATACCAATTCCACTTCGTGGTGGAATATCGCGGTATAAGGGATTAAATATAATATCATCCGCTATTATGCGGCGCATAGAGTCTCATCCGCTATATAAGTGCAGGAAATCAAACATTCAAGATGTAGTATATACTATACTATAACACATCAATCAAGCCAACCATTCAACCAATTAGTTAAATTTAATCATTTAAATTTAAATTAAAAGTTCAACTGAGTGAGATTAACTCACCTTTGCTTTTTATCTTGCCATCCACCTAAGCCGACTTGATTTTTCATGGCTTCAGACCTTGGATAACAATTACACGGTTTATAAATATTTTAAGAAATTGAGCAAATCAATTTACTTTTAATTAACTTAATTAACATTTGAATCAAACAATTTATTATCATTCACTTATTTAATGTAACTTATAGTTCGACTTAAATTCGTAAACTAAAAATTTCATTAAACCGATTATTTTTAGTCCAAAAATTAAATAAGTTAATGAAAATAGTTTAACCACCCCATCTATCATTTTCCCATTTAAATCCTTATACTTTCAAAATCTATAGTAACTTCTATTACTTAAATATGTATATACATTATACAGATTCATATAAACTCTATAGCCTTTAAAATCCTATGTTTTCCTCTTTCTTCCTACAAATCTGAATATATATATGTCTGTAAAATTTAATAAAATAGAGATTTGTTTTTCTGTACGTAATTTAAATCCTAAACAGTAAGTGAATATATTATATATACTCTCTAATCTATATATATTTGAACTACAACCGACTGTTGGAATTTCTCTAGACCTATATACCTATTGGTTAAATAAAATGAATGAATAAATGACTGCTACCTTATAGTCGAACGACGAACGCGGTCCTCCATCGCCAGAAGAACAACACCGCTACTTCTATCCTCAACTCGCGACGACTAGATGCTCGGAATCGAGCCGACCTCGATCCATAAGCTTTGGAACCGCTCGACACTTCACGATTCTGAACACTCGGTCAACCCCCTATCTCGCAATTCTACCCCAACGCGGCTCGAGTTCTTCGACGCAAAGGTCGCGGCTCGATTTGAAATGGAAGCCTCTCCCTGTCGATGAACCCACCCCTGTCGCGAATCGAACCACCGCCTCAATCGGCTTCCTCCTCGTTGCCGCGATTTCCACCATCACTCGATCGCAACACCAGGTCATGAAACGTCGCGACTTCGCGATTCCCCCCTTGCCGTGAGAGCGAGCGGCCCCTTCTCTCTACCCCTTTTTTTTCGAGATTGAAAAGCAGTAGGAATTTAGGGATTTGAAATAAGGGTATATATTACTTCATGATTTTGCAAAAGGAGGAACGGGAATACAAAAAGTGAAGAGGAAGGCTGTCGCCATTATTGATTTATTATAATTTTTTCTTATGAAGAGAGATGAAGCTCGGTTTATCAAAGAGGGTAAAACAAAGTTGCGTGGTAAAAAAAAGAGGATGGCTCGGGATATTTATTTTTAAAGGAAAGTGTGTTCGAGAAGGCAAAGGAAGCGTGTTGAAGACGCCTTGCTACAGTGTTCACTTATTTTTAATTCAAATTCGAATCGATTATTATCAATTAAGTTTCAGCGCGTTTAGATATCGTACACACAAACACTAACTCCGATCAATACGAAATTTGAAATCCGATAATAATTCAATATTACGGACCCAATGGAACTGGTTACGTCGAATTCTGAGACTGTGCCTCAGAAGGCTATTTTAAATTCAAATTGAAACGATAAAATTTCAAAACTGAACAGATCACTGTTAATTTTAATTTTAACGCTTCTATTGTCTTCAGTATTATCAATATAAATTTTACGAACCTTCAAATTATTTTTAACAAGCTTAAAATTCCAGATTTAATATTTTACTCAGTTTCACATTGTTTAATTCAATAATTTAATTATCAAATAAATTGTAATATTCGTTATTCAAGTTAAAGTTGCCCTATTGAATACTTAAAACCAATTAAATATTCCGATTTTTAAATGCTTGAAAATTCCGGGTCGTCACAGATCTCTACGTCTAAACTAAGAATATCGACCCCTGATTTTCTAGTTTAAATGCTTAGCATACAACACCGACCCTATGGTTGACACAACTATACCGACTCCTCCCAATATCCTAACCTATGCCGACCCAATCCTATACCTTATCCATACCGAACCCATTCCATCTCCTACAACTCCCTCATATTCCTCTTAATCCTTCTACTTCTCTACCTCATATCAACTCCAAATAGGAACTCAATTACCTATGCACTTGGAAACCACGTAATTCCTCAAGGTTAGGGTGTGAATTAGATAGGAAATTCTTAACTATGTAGTAGATCTAGGGATCAAGGGATAGTATTGGGTTCAAGTTAAGGATAGTTTGAATCTGCGTGTAATTGGAGGTTGCATGGTGAGGCAACTCGAATTTGGAAAAGGAGAGGCATGAGTGGTGTTGGAGAAGTTGGTTAGCAAAGCTCAGTGAAGAGATAAACTAGAGAAGTGAAAGTGGGAAGAAGAAAGTGGTGGACCCAAGCTTTTATATGTGGGATGGAATACGAACTGGTCTTCTCCTAGAGACCCAGTCATATTCCAAGGGGTTGGCTATTCGACATGCCGACCCCAACCCACGTATAACAATCGAGGGATCGACATTCATATGCCGACCCCTCCCCATTAAAAAAAGTAGAAGATAATAAATAAAAAATAATAACAAAATGGATAAGGTGAAACAATGCTTGATAGGGAAAAGGTCAGAAGCTTGGGAGAATTCGTTATGAATCTAACCTTCGAAAGGTTATATGCAATCAAATTTTGAAAAGTTAAACGAGGGACCTTGTGGATTTCCTAAGGCTAAGAAAATACATCCGAACGACACAAGACTTCATTAAAAAATTAATGAGAAACAATGATCAGTTACTTACTTGAAAGAGCTAACCTCTGGGAACACAGATTACTCAGTGATTCAAAGCATGTTTTGTTATCCACATGACGCACTTTGGGGAGCAAAGGTTACTCAGTGCCTTGGTCCGACTACAAAACGGTAGTTATAGAAGCTATAGTCGAATGTTGATGGAAGCAAGGTCAAGTAATGATCTATTTCGGGTCGTTGAGGAGTTTGGTTCGAGTCAAAGGGGTTTTTGCTCCGGGTCGTCTCATCGTCAACTTCGATTCGGAGTGGATCACCTACTAGAGGTCAGCATAAGAACATGGAGATCAAGTTGGCAAGTTTGAAGCACTTGAGATCAGCATGCAGTTTGGGGTCGTATGCGTTTTAGAGGGTTCGGCATAGCTTCGGGCTAGTGGTGGAATTTCCCCGGGTCGGTATTGAATTTGGTCGGCATGTTTGGACGAGGTCAGCAACTACCTCGGTTTGGCATACTCCGGTTCGGCATAACTTTTAGGGATAGGATTTCTATTGGGGTCGGTGCACTTCAACCAGATCGATATAGCTAGAAGTGGTTGGCATGTTCACAATGGATCAACAAAGTTCATTCGGGTCGGCAATCACCATAACAGGACAACATGCCAATATCAGATCGGCATTCACTGTGCTTGTACTAGGGTTTGCACGTTTGGAGTATTCGACATGTTTGGAATCCAGATTGGCGTTGTGAGTTTGGCCTTTAGGGGTTGGCAAGTTCAGGTCGATGCTATCAGTTCGGTATTGATGCTGGGCTAAGGTCTCTTGGTAATTGGCCCTAGTGAATAAAGAGAAGTTCGAGCTCTGAGATGCCAGGCTGTCTCCATTTATAAATAGAGGGTTGGAGTTCCATTTTTGGGGATCTTTTTTTGGAGAACTCAAGGGAGACTTTGCCATTTTTTGTACTCGTTTCCTTTTCGATCAAACTTGAATTCAAGTTGTTCCTTGTGGATTGTATATGCATTCAAGCAATTGATAAAGCAATAAAGAGTATATACAAAGTGGACGTAGGTAATTAACGTCGAACCACTATAAATTCTGTTGTTCTTGCCTTTTGCGGTTCTAATTTGCATTATATTGTGTTATTCCTCTTTTTCATTTACTTTCTTCATTTATCTCGCTACACAAATCTATTCTAAGGTGTTAGTGACCAATTCTGGTGCTAGCAATGGCAACATGCTTCTGCATGTATACTTATATCTTAATACAAAGTGGTCTTAACCATGTTGGAAGGTATAGGTGCAGCACCTTCCCTTTCATATGTATGGGTTAAAAGGAAAGCGGCTCAATGGTTGCGGCAACTAGGGTATCGAAGGGGTTAAAAGTGGCAATCTTTTCGAAGCACTCTTTTAAACAATTGCAGGTCTATAGGTTTGAAAGCTTTGAAAGACAACTTCACACTTTTTGAATGTATCCCTTTGCACTATCCTACCTTCCAATTATCTCCAACATATTTCATCCAATGAATTGATACCATGTACATTGGTTTTGAATGGATACGGAAGGGGTTTTGTGCTGTATGATGTCGAAAGCTAGCAAGGGTAGTGGTGAAGATGTAATTTTAATAAAAACTACATTTTAACATTTTAAAGAAATTCCTTTTTACCTACCACTAATATTTGTCAAAATCTTATCGGTTTAGAAAAATTTATCAATTGCCTTTTTTAACAATTTGCTGCCGAAATCAAATTTGGATTATTTGAAACAATTTAACAATTAACCCTTTTCCTTAATAAAACATTAAAAACTTTTTAGTCCTTTAACTTAAATAATTTATTAGTCATAGTAAAACACTTAGGAAAATACCCAAAAATCACAATAATTGACATCAAATATGTTTTCTAACATGTATAAATTTCAAAACCGAAAACATTATTTAATTGCCTTAGACAATTTAAAGCCAAAATTAACTATTTTCTCTCATAGCAAATTCATAATAAATACAGAAGTACTTAGAAAAATATGAAACTTGAAACCCAATTCTAAAATAATATTTATGATCATATATCGAAAACACAACTCATTTGGATGTCATATGATAGGTTTTCTAATCTAAACATACCATAAAATTCATATTAAATCTCCGTAAATCATCAAATTAAAGGATACAATCATTTTATCACTATAATATGGCATTTGACTTGCAAATAAATGGATTTATCCTTTAAAACGGAAATCATTATCAAAAGTGAGATGATAGTTATTATTCACCATGGCTTTGTGTTAAGAAGGTTGAAATTTGCCCATAGATTGGTTTCTTGAAGCTTTGTACTTGAATCCTAGCTTATTTTCCCTTTAAATCTTCTTAATGGCGGCCGACCTAAGCTTAGTATTGTTTTTTGTTTAGTTTGTCAATGTAGAATAAATGAGGAAGTGTGGAGAATGGAAGGGTTTAGGGTATAGGAATAAAGGCTATTCCCATTTTACCCTCATTATATTCCTCTTTAATTATATTTAGTTTCCCTTTATTAACACATCCAATAAGGCACGACTCCTCCTTAATTTACAAATCTCAATCCCTTGACTTTCTACATTATTTTATTTAGATCACCCAATTAAATGTTCTAAATAATGTTAACTAAAATATGGGTCATTACAACATTTCTTTCCCTTTCAGTGTATTCCTTGTTACTTCAAACAATGCACTTTTATATGTATTTTGGAATTGGATAATTTATGGAAATTACCCTGAAATTACTCCAAAATTAAAATATAGAAATTCATATTATATGGGCAACCTAATTCGCCACCCAATTACATATCTAGAATATCTTTACACTTTACCAACTTCTTCAAATAGATGTTTGGGACCGATTTCAAATTTTTAGATCAGGTTGTGCAATCTATTTCTATTTTATTCATATCCTAAAAACCTTAGTCTATCCTACCATCTAGGTCATGATCCGTATCTACTCCATAAAAATTATAAAATCATAACTTTGCACACAAAATAAAATATCTTTCTAAAAATAAACTTATTTAAATAAGCATTTATTACTTCATTTCTTGCAATACTTAAATCCTGAAATATCAAATTCAATATTCCCATCTTTGAAAATGTAAAACTTTAAAAACATTTATTAAAGATTCAAAATCCTTTGTTCCAAATAGGAATAAAATAATCTCCCCTTTTAAACTTTCCTTATCAATACTTTCTCCCTTAGAAGTTAGACTTTCTAATTTATGGCATTCAAATTTTTTATTGTGTTTCAAAAAAAACTTATGAAAAACTTTACTTTCAATAGCTTACTAAAATAATGATTCACTCCTTTTTGAAAATAGGATTTTTAACACAAAGATTCAGAACTTAATTATCTTTCCAAAATAATATGTTAGACCATTTCTGTTTCAAAGAGTTTTCTAGCTACAAGAATTATCGTTTGCAAAATAGTAAATTTTTCACAATTATCATTTCAAAATAACAGTTATTTCCTTCTAAAGCATAAATTAATATTTCTTATCTTATCGATCAAAATAAACTGTTATTTGATGAAATATATCTCGTATCTTTGCCTATAAACTCAGTAAAATCTCTTGCAACACTTTTCTTTATCAAATTCAATATTATTACTATTCAAATAACTTTTGTATTCAAATTAGGTAAAACATATAAAATTCTCATTTTTACATAAATGCTTCTTCTTATACAAAAACATCTCACTTATTTATCAATCGTTATTTAAATCCAATCAATGGTCAAAGATGCCTTTTATAACTTTATATAATAGAAAAATAGACGGACTAGACAAAGATAAGTCCAATCTTATTCTATTACTCCTTTCAATATCTCATCTACCAGAATTCATAATTCTATTATTACCTAAATTCCAGCCATTATTCTTTTCATCACCTTATATAGGAATGCTCTCCTTCATATATTATCGGACATTCCTTTCTTTTTTCTATTTCTCTATCCTAAAATAGGTGTTATTTCTATCTATAAAGCCCTAAAAAGAGTTCTAAGCAATGAACTTTTAGGTTTATAAACAAGGAAAAAATAGAAGGATCAAAAATCCGAAAATAGAAATCTTTTTAATCAAATAAAAAGGCTAACACATGAAATTCTTTAATTTACAATTAAAACTATTCACCATTTTGTCTTAAATAAGTTCACCTCTTTAAAAATTGCATTACCTTTTCAAACTTTTCTAAAATTAATAGTGGTATTTTTCCAAAGCTATCTAAAACTATATTTATATTTCCAAAAGTTTCTAACTTATACAGCCTCTAAGAAGTTATAGATGGAGGAACTTTCAAATTTATTGCATAGGAAACATAACATAGAAAAATAAAAAAACAAGGAAAAAACCTTTCTAATTCAATCAAAATTTGAATTGGGAAGTTAATAAATGGAAACTATTTTTTATTCAACTTCTCAAGTCACCAAGTATAAAAACTAAAATCACCTATCAAAATATTTCACCACCCTTTCTATATTTACAACCACTTTTCAAACTTTTTACCAAACAAACGGTGGTATACTTTAAACATCATCCAAGATAACTTTTTATCAAAAATATCTAACTTATAAGATTTTCATTTAAAAATCTTTTGAAAGGCACTTTCAAAATTTTCAATTAGTTTTCAAAGAAACCTTTTTATCAAATTATATCCTAAAAGGTAGGATTAAAATGTGTTCTTTCTTTTAATCCTTTGTACTCTACCCTTTAGAAATATAATATCCTCCTTGTGGTGATAAACATATTCCTTCTTACGAAAGTTTGCTCCTTTCCTTACTTCCGTATTTTATTAATACATAACAACTTCATTTACTACCTCGATAAATGTTAATTTGTCTGTACTAATTGTCAACCTAACGGAATTTCCATAGGGTCATTTATTTCGTATAAACCTTTCCATCTATGATTCATAGCCCTCTTACCTTAATACTTATAAGGCACACAATGATAAGAAAGACTAGATCCTATCAAGGAGATAAATACTATCCAGCTTCAGAGTGCTTTCACATTTTTAGGTCATGCTCTCCCTATTTTTCTCCTAAAGATATTATCTCCACTTCATGGCTAATCGAAGTAGGAGTAGAAATTATATCTATTTATTCTTTCAACTCATATCCGCCTCCCCCATCCTTTCTGAATATTATCGCAAATATTCTTATAGTTGGAATCCAAAAAAAAAAATACATAATTCAAATATAAGTATATATAGTATGATTTTTAGAAAAATATTTTGAAAAACATTTTCAAAAATAACTACTACGCCACTCATATGTATAGCATAGTTTCCCCTAGATTGGGTAACCTAGGCTATGGCACCAAATGTAACGACTCGCTGATTTATCACTTTGATAAATTATATTTATATTTATATTTATTTAAATAAAAGATTGATAATACAAATAATATTTTTTTGAGTGATAATAAGTAATGGTAATCATATTTTGAATAAATATTTACAAAAATATTTTCCTTGGAAATCTAAATCGATAAAATGGGCGAAATTTGTTTTATCGATAACCAGTTCTATAATCATAAAACGTCGCGCATGGAGCTGGATACATACATTTATTTTTATAATTAAGCAAGAATATAAAACAAGATCAATTGATTTGTTTTTGAAAATAAAATGTGTTTTGACATTGTTAGTAATGCCCTCAAATATGATAATTGATTTATCTAATTTAAATCAAGATTTAATGATTTAAATATTTATATTAGTTATTCAAATAATTATTTTAAATGATGACAATTCAATTTGAATAGTTAAAAAGTGATAATAAATCATTTATAATAGTTTTATAAAGAGATATAGTTGATTCAAAAATATAAGGAAAATTCAATGTCGCTTTATCGATATAATAACGATTTTCATAAATAATTGTTAATATTAATTTATACGGTTTTATAATTCAAATATGATTTTAATTCATCTAAAATGACAGGAAAATGTTTTTCAGATTTTGTTTACAAATATATGTATGTTAAAGTATAAGTTAAAATGTGACCAGGAATCGGTTCTCCGATCGGCAACGGTTTATCGAACGAAAGTTGTTTCGAATCAATGCAACGCTGTTTATATGTCATGTACATATATATAACATATAAATGGATCCACTAATATGCACATATGTACTTATGCACTTAAAAATGCATACATAATACAAAAATTAAAGATATTTTGAGTAGTCTTCCTTCTTGAGCTTACATAAGTCAACTTATGCACACATAAAGTGGATGGAAGTGATGGGCACATGGGGGGAAGGATTTTGCTGGCTAGGGAAGGGAAAAGTGCATTGGAGAAACCATGAAGTGATGATGTGTACATGGATTCTTTTACACTCTTCCATTGGCTATAAATATCCCAGCCTCTCATCATATTTTTTCGCCTTCTTCACTCTAGCCTAACTTCCTCATATCAGACCAAAATGAGGAAATTATTTTTTTGAAACCATGCAGAATTTTAGTGGCTACAACTTTCTTATTGACTACCTCTTCCCATTTTAAAGTTATTTATGCTCAAAACTCTATTTAGTCCAAAGCATTTTCAAGCCCAGATTTATTGGCCGAAAATATCTCTATTTCATTCGACTATAACTCCTTCAAAACCGATCCAAATGAGGTAATTCTTTTAACCATGTGAAATTCTAGTGGTACTTCATGTTTAGCTCTTCTTCTTGTTTTGAGTCAACTATGTAAAGTACCACTTTTTTACAGTGCATTTTCAGGCTTCGTTTTTACGAATATGAGAATACCCTATCTTCTTTTGATCATAACTCTCTCAAAACTAATCGAAATTGGAAGTTTATTTTTCTGGAATCACAGAGAAAATAATTTCCTACAATGTCATGATGACTATATTTCGAAATTCAAAGATTTGAGTATCCAAAATCCAAGAGAAAATGCTCTATATTTAGATCTAGTTTTTGGTAAATTAAATAATAATCCAAAGTCCTGCACCTCATTTCCCATGCTTGGCAGAGCACTACTTTTTCCGTGGAATGTTCGAGCACACAAGGAGGCAAAGTGTTGCGGTTCGTGAGCTCGGATCATGATTTAGTGAAGCTATAGCCTTTTTCCAATAGGAAATCAATGTGAGAACTCCTAAAACCGTTATACCATATGTTGGATGAGGATATGATGTTGCAATGGATGTTTAATATGCTTTGATCATAGTGTTTGGTTGTTTTCATATGAATGTTGAATATATTTGCAAGCCAGGAATATACACGTCGATAAACACAAAGGAAATCACTTTCCTTGAATTAATTAAATGTTGTATATGGAATTATTAAATCTCTTTAAAAATGGTTTAAAATATATCTAAAGTGTTTTTATAAACATTTAAAAGTGTTTTGGTGAAGTTTGAAAAGAAATGGAAAATGTAGTTAAAAATAAGCGCGTCCCATAACGATAGTTCGCGATTTCACTCTATAAAAGTCAAACTAGTGTAAAAGTTAGAATATTGCTCGAAATTCTTTGAGATAAGAATTTTTCGAACTATTATATACATAGTTTTCAAACAAAGAAAGAAAATCAAGATCCTTGCAAGTAGATTTTGAAATATGAGTAAAACAAGTTTTATGAAAAATCCCGATTATTGCAGTTCGAAATCCAAAACCGGATTTCTTTGAAAATGATGTTTTAAAATATGGAATAAATCTTATAAATGTTTTAAAAAAAATTAAAAAATGATTTGAGTAAAAAATGATTTTTTTTTTTAAAAAAAAAGTCTTTTTGATCAATATAGCTTAAAACTACTTTCCTCGGCACTTTTCTATAATTTTTGAAATATAGTTTTAAACTTAACAATTCTTTTTCAATTATTTTATAAATGATTTTAAACGATTCATAAAATATTTTAAAGGTAATTAGAAGGATTTATGAAATGATTTAAAGGTTTAATGGTTTAGAGTCAATCAAATAATTTGACCGCCTTATGGATGTTAGAGAAATAGTATCTAGGCCTGGACTTGGAAAACCGGTTTTTTGCTCTCTCTGGTTATCCGGACTGGCCCGACGGTGGGGATAGTAAATTTGATTTAGCTGGGACGAAATTTCAAAAAGAATAAAGAAAAAATATTTTCCAGATTTAAACAATTTGGATGTTATGGAGATGATCTTCTTGTACTCGGTGGTAAAACCTGAAGAGGGAAGTCATACTATTCATGAAATTTAAAAGGTGATTTCACCGTTATTCTGTCCATGGTATTTATTGAATATGAGAATTGATAATGAGTAGAATTAGATGATTTCTATAGATTTTTCTCACTTAATAATTACTGATTTTGGATTAACATCCTAGATAAATGGTTCTAATATAATCAAAATCATGAGTTTTTGAATTATGTAATTTTCATTAAGATTTAAATGAAATGATTTAGAAATATTTTCCTAAATGAAAAATGAAATGATTTAGAATTATTCAAAGATTTAAAAGGTTTTAAGTAACCAAAGGTTTTGATAAGTGAGGTTTAATAACCCCATATATACCGTAAAATGTGTTTTAGAAATGCACATTTCTAAAAGAGATTTTGATAAGAAGAAATTAATCAATTAAAGATTGATTCCTTATTCACAAAACTTCTTTTTATCGATGACTGGTTTGAAATAACTGGGGTCAGATCTGGGGTAATTCCTATTCGAAAACCACTTCGAACAAATATACGCATTCAAAAAATAAAGTCCTGATTGAGAGAATGTAGAATGAAGACCATGGATTTTTAGGATGATAGGATTTCTTGTTGATAACTCTGGTTAAATCCTAAATACTAAAATAGCAGTGGTGCTTTAATTTCTGAAATTCTTTGGGTTGCAAGGACTTCTCGCTACTAATCCTAGGGTTAATTCCTGATAGTATGTGCTAGGAAAGTGCCTTCGGTTTCGTTCAGTCCCAGAAAAAACTTGTATGGATGGATATCTAACATTGCATTCTTGAGATTTCATCGTTGACTTTTATAAACATACATCTGTCTGATGGTGGAGAAGGAAAGTTCTTTTAACTTAACACCATTCTCTAAGATGTATGAACTCGGAGGTTTTATATTGTGGAAGCCAATAGGGGTCGATGAAATGGCATTGTGGCATTCAAAGGAATATGATTTTCTATATGAAAGGTAATCGTGACCTCAAGCCTCACACTTGGAAATGACCGAAACATGGTAGATGCGGTAAGGCAATATGGTTCGAAACAATTAGGGTATGATCATAACCCTTATAGATATATTTCTACCCACTATGACGTTGGGGTTTAAATTAATTTTATGTATGATAGAGCGCGCTTGGATAGGTCGGTAACGACCAGGGTGATGACATATTCGATACTATCTAGGAAGAGGAAGGCTAGTCTTTTATTGCAGATGACTATTTGTTGGGCCTCGGTACATTCCTCTAGAGAAGTACTACCGAAAGATAGACCATTCACCTGGTCATTTGTATGGAAACTCATTCTCCAATAAGAGCTTGTACGTTTTAAATGTAGAAAGCCTTATATTACAAGGTGGTATGCTGGAATTTAATAACAATTTCAGCTAAGCTTAATAAACTTACATTTTGATAGATATGTCATTAAAAATAATATCAATTAATTTGACGTAGAATGTTCTCATTATCATAAGGTAAAAACCCGTTCTTGTTTATGTGCGGCACAATCTTATGAGATACCTTTTTGTTTTCAAAATCCGTATTTTGAGTTCTCACAGCAGTCCTCTGACTGACCCGGAGTTTATATTTTCCCTTTCCTTGAACTCAGGGTGCCCTAGTTTTTCCCAACTGGCTTAGAAGTCAGGATTAGTTTCAAAGAGAGCTGGATGGAGCTCGAAGCATGGAGTCAAAAAAATATACTAAAGATGTAACGACCCATAAATTTTCGATGTTAAATTTTTGTTATTTTAATAATATTTTATGAGTTAATATTGAAAGAAATAAAATATTGCAATTTTATAATGGAATGATAACTAAATTTAGACTGAAACAATGTTAATACAAGTCAATTGTCAACAATCTAAATGAAACTCCAATTCATTTTATTTAAGCATGATACGTTTGGTTATAAAACTAAATATAAGTAACAAATGTAAACATTTAGTTATTGTACAAAATAGATAGTTAATGGTAATTAAATAAGATCAGTATTGTGTAAGGAATGATAATATGGGTGGTATTAATGGTTACACTGATTTATAGTGGGATGTAAAAGGTAATAAATTTATGTATAATTTGGGTAATAAAATAAGTTTATTTATGGAGTTAGATTGGTTATATTATCTTAGGCTATAAACCAAATAGAAGAGAACAAGCGTAAATCTTAAGGGCATAATAACAATTATATATTACCTAATTTATTGGTCAATCAATTTATTTGAAATAAAGTCCTCTTGAGTGTTAAGTAATTTTAATACTGTTATGGAGGAAACGTTACTTAATGATTTTTAATTTTAGTAACGGAAGAGCGAATGAGAATTTACAGAGAACATAAATTATTTTAAGTAAAAAAGGAGTATATATTGAACAAATTTATGATAATTGGATAATGCAGTGTTATTGGAAATTAAATAGTGTTATATATGGGATCTATACCTGGGTGGGCAAGTAGTAAACTTATAAATGAAAGAAAGTGAGTAGGTGACCCTTTATTTAGGTTATTTATTCATTTAGTATGTTAAATAAAAATTTGAGAATCAGATCTCAATTAAGGGAAATTAAGTTGTACGTTAATTTGAAATAAAATCTATTAAATATTACATTTATAGGGAATGTGGTACGAATGGTTAGGGATTGTCAAATTTGGTAAAAAGGGATTGGACTTAGGAAACTTTGTTAATTGAGTTTAAAACCTTAATTAATACGCGTAATTGACGAGATTCACATTTTAAAAAAAAATAACCGTTGATACAAATTTAAGATGTATATAGAATTATTAATGTAGTGAAAGAAAAACAAATATTAACTATGTTATTTGTGTAATTAATGGATAGGAATACCAAAGGCTAATTGTAGTAAGGAATATAAGTGGTAGAATAATAAAAATTTATGATTTTATTTTTGTTAACATATGTTAAGAGATATGTTTATGATCTTAATATGAACTTCTACTAATAACATGTATACAGTAAGATAAAAAAAATGATAACATACGTCAGGTGTATTTAATGACATTATTTGAATGTAATTAATAACGGTGATTATAATAATAAATGTTAATAAAGAATAAGAATGAATAAGTTTAGTAAAAGAGTAAATATTCATTTAGTAAAAATGTTTGGCAACTTAAAGATTGATTGTAGAGATGAGAAACTATTATTTAGTAAGAAATATATATAATTACTGTTTGTAGTGAATAGTGTATTAATATGTTTAAATTACTATTAGATAGGAAATAATTGTTATACTTCTCATTACATTCATTTAGTCCATTTTGAAACTTAATCAAATGAAATTAATGTAATTGAAAATTTTCAATTAATAGGAGAGAGAATACTAATTGTAAATTAATAGGTGTAAATAAAAGCAGCATATGTTTTGTGAAAATATAGGGAAAGTTTGATTTAATAAAAAGAAAATTTTACATCAAATAAAATGAATGTTTCATCTGTGAATGTACATTTAATTTCAATAAAATAAGAACAGAAAGATTGATTTTAAAGAAAGAAATATATGTTTATTTGAACTGTGTTTTAACTTACAGACTGATTACAAGAATAGGAAAATAATCTATTTATTACGCTTGTGTATAAACAATAAATTTATAAACGTGTTTAAATAAACAATTGTTCAATTTCTTTATCCATTTTACTTGTCTGTTTTAAAATCTAACTTTGTAAGTAACTGCAATTAATGTAATTCAAATGTTTCAATTAAAAATAAAGGAAACGTTGATTGCAATTAATAGATTTAATAAAAAATACGCATGTTTTGTGTTAAACAAAAAGGGTGTTTTAATGGAAATAAAAGATCATTTTGAGAAAAAAAATTGAACGTTCTCATTTTTAAGGTAAGTATAAATATTTTATTTTGCGTAGATAAAACCTAAATGCGTACAAAATTCTACTTTCGTTTGCAAACTTTTCCATTCCTTCGTACATTCCCTTATCTATTATTAATGCCTGAAGCTTTAATAATAAAACGTGACATTTATTTTTGCCCCTCCACCATTTTCTAATTATATATAACCAACATCTTATTTCTTCTTCTACATTTTGTTTCTCCTAACATCTCATATTCAAAAGCTCCTATTCTTGCAACTCCAAAAGCATTCTTTTATAAAAATGATTTTTTTTCATTTTTCGTACTGGAGAAGAACGAGGTCCTGTAGTGTGCTAAAGCTTTTGCTGACGTGGCTTATATTTTTGTTAGGTATGTTTATTTGTTTGTTTAAATTAATTTTGTTTTCAAGCGATTAACGCGTGTAACTTTCTCATACGAACTCTGTTTCACACGCGATTTTTTTTTGTTAGGATCGTAATAAAATTCCGGATCTTTTGACGCTGATTTGGACGAATTTGCAGACTGTCCAATTTTTGAGTTTAAATTGAATTTTAATTCAAATTAAATTCAAAAGGTGAGTGTTTTAACCCACTCACAACTTCTAAGTTTTCTTATGTTTGTTAAATTGATTTAAGATATGAGTAGAAATTTATTTATGATTGTTTTGCATTTTTTTTTAATCATCTCAGTTAAATGGCATTTATTTAATTTAACTGTTAATTAATTTTATTATTGCATATAAATTGACAGTTAAAAATTTATTTATTTTGCATATAAACTGCTAGTTAAACAGTTATTTATTTATTTATTTATTTTGAATATAAACTGTACGTTGATACCCGTTATATTTTATATGCTCTATTGATGTTTGTTTAAATTGATGATGATTGAAATGAAATTGGTTGATGATTGATATTGGGTGAATGGATAATGTGTTCTATATTATATAAACTGCAAGGTATTATGCATTCTCATTTCATTCGGGATTGCAGTTTGAAATGATATACAACCGCATTTTTTTTAAATTTGCAGATTGAAATGATAAATATTTGTATCACTTGACCATAGGATAGAAAATTATATACAGGCACCGCGGTATATATATATATATATATATATAATTATTTTTGAAATGATTTCTATGGTTTAGATAGGATGCGGTTTAATAAATATTAATTTTGATCTTATATAAAATCTTATTATATATATATACATAGTTAAATTATTGAATTTAAGCTATGTATGAATTTATAAAATGGAAATAAATAAGTTGAAAAATGGAGTTTGATAATTTATATTTATGATTAAGTACAGGTTTAAGATATTGTATATATATAGAGAGTTTTAAATAGTTCAAATCAATTAAGATTGGAAATAAAATTGGAAATTCATTTGGAATTGGGCTTATTTAAAAATTAAACTCCACAAGTTGGTGTAAACTTATTAATCTTGGAAATTTTAAAGGTATGATATTTATAACTGGATTTTTATTCAAGATAAATGAATAATTCTAGTATAAATAAATGGAAGGAAATATTTAGTGTTAATAAATTGGTTTTATTTTAAATGGTTATGGGTCTATTATGTAAACGTTTCAAAACTAAATAATAGGACAATGAATTGTTGAATAGAAATTCCCAACCTTAGTTTTGAAATTTATTAAATACTCAAAGTTTGAAAATATTGAAATCGTAGTGTTTTTATTCAAACTGAAAGTGAATCTAAAGGTTATGGGTTTATAGGGAATTTAAAGTAAATAAAATTGTAAAGGCGTGGAAATTATTTACTTTATAAAGAAATTTTAAATTCAACTTTTTATTTTATATACTGTTGAATATCCAAACCATTTAAGTTTTGAAAGTTATGGTTTTAAAGCTATGAATTTTGAAGTACTATGTTTTGAAAGTTATAATTCAAATGTTTGGGTTTCAGGTATTATAAATTTTAAAGCAATATGATTTCGGAAAAGATATTTGTGAAATAAAGATGATATTATACTGATTTGGGTTTATAAATGATATCAAATTTATTTGGTTTTTAAAACGAAAAATGGTATCGTATTATATGGTTTTGAAATGGGTATATATTCTGGTTTTGAAAGTAAAACTATTTTCATAAGACCGCGGTGTTATAATAACGTTTGGTTGTTGAAGAGACCGGAATCGAAAGTTGTGATACTCTCTGCCAACTCCGAAAACCACTTTAACAACCGTGTACGCGGTGGAGATTCCTGAATGAAGTAGGATGGTGGCGGCGTTTCCTTTGAGGTAAATACGTGTACCCGACTCCCGTGAGTTGGCATAAGGTGGCTAAAACAGGAGCGATTCTCGGGCCAAGGGGGTTAGCGCCCTTTATCGGACACATCCCTTCGATACTATACTCCGAATTTGGATTGATTCGGTGGCCACCTTTATTTTTTTGATTTTTGAGGGTGTTTATTCGAGGTGGGCGGTAGCTGCGGCTTGCGTTACCACCAGTCCGGATAGCAATTGGTATATCTACCCTAGCATTGCCTAGTTGTGCCGTGTCACCTACCCTAACGCGCCTTATACGATTTTGGTTTTGTACCATACCTATGGAGTGCCCTTTGACGACGCCTAGTACGGGGGAGATTACGGTACTGTATATACTATGGGAATATATAACTGTCTTAAGGTGGAAAATGTAAAGCCTTAACGCTATTTAAAAGTAAGTTTATTTTACAATTAGACACTACTATAAAAGCGAAATATACTACATAGTAGATAGTTTAACGGATCCTTAGGAGATGTAAATCCCGAGCATCTCTTAAGTTACTGCACTCATTTTATCTCTGTTGATTTAACTTACCTAAGATCTTTTAGTTCAAACTCGAGTGTTTTGTCTTTTCAATTCGCTCGGGTCAGTCCGAGCGTTTCAGGATTTGAAGATTTTATTCTGGAGGACGAAGACGAAGATTTGTAGTATTACCATCCATTATATTATTCCACTACACCATTTGATTCCGCTGCATTGATATTTATTGGTATGTGAACTCTGATATTTATTGTATAAAGAAAAATCAAACGTTTTGTAAACAGTTTTGTGAACTGTATATTTATTATTATATTTTATCGTTCCGCTGCAAGATTCTATTTTGTTTTTTTCTTCTTTCTTCTTTCTTCATCTTCTCTGTGTTTATCTTATTTACCCCATAACAATCCGCCCTTCTGTATGGTTTGAATTGGCACGTGTGTCGATTTAAAGCGTGCGAAAAGGTGGGACGTTACATCTGCTATCAGAGCTTTGGTTTAGCGATAAACCTTAGCTTTGTGGGGTTTGACTCTTTACTAATAAGGTAGTAATACCCTATGGGAGTCGCTGAGTGTATATATATGAGAGAGCGTATTTGTTAGTGTTATAAAAAGGTTTTAATATTGTGTTAATCTGTTCCGTTTTGTATTTATAAATTCTGGTTGGTGCATGGGACGCTATGACATCAATAGAGATTTCTAAACACTTAATAGGACAGACCGACATAATATTTATTTTTAATATAGGTGAATGAAATAATTTTGCCTATTATATTTTCTATATAAAATAAAAAAAATTCAAATGATATCTGTATTTGGCTGCAATAGATTGGTTGTTAGGTAATAAAGTGTATAAATAATAATAGAAATAAGATTGAAAAATAAAATAAATGAAATTTGGGAAATTTAGAACTTAAGATCCGAGGTTTTGAAATTTCTTTCGAATAAATTTTGGAATGTAATAATATTGTTTATAAGTACTTTCTGATATAAATATTTATTATAATTCGAAAGAATTGTTTTAAAGAAGATTTTGGAGAAAATAAGTTTTGTACTTTCCTCTCTGTCGCTGGAAAATAATTTCGCTGATGGCGGCCGCATCATCAACTTTCATTTTCGAGTTTCGAAGGGGGAAGGCCACTGTAGTAGTTCTACTGCAGATTCATTTTTGAAAAATATATAAATTTTGAATTGTTTTAAATATAATTAGAGATATATAAGTTGTAAGAATATATTTATCTATTGTTTTAAAATAAATTGAAAATTTAACCCGGTATTAAATTCTTAAATTTCCATTAATTAATTGTTTCAATTATTGTAGTGAAATAAAAGGTAAGTAATTAATAATTGAAACCTCTAATTTAGGTAAGAGATTTAAGGCTAAGTTATAAAGGAAATAAAAAGGAAGTTGAAATTGTAACTTATAAGGAAAAGGTAAAAATTTATTGAACAATGAATAAATTAAAAGAAATGAGAAAACTTGTATAACTTTCAATTACATTCTTTAAAAGCATATATATAACTTACCAAATATTAAAATTTGAAATGTTAATAAGAAAATGTAATAGATATTGTACAAGTAATAAATTTGAGGTAATGAAAGTAATTAATGAAATTCCTTAATGAATAGGAATTTGATGTTGTAATATTATAATCTTAAGTGTAATTAAAAAGACTACTAATTGAAATAGAAAGGTAGGTATTATAAATGAAAGAAAATAAATAAAATTAAGTAGTATATATGGAAGATAATAAACTTAAGTAAAGGATTGAAGCTATTTATTAATAAAATAAGAAGAAAAGATGAATGCGGTAAATATATAAGTGTAGACTTAAATTAATGTATTAATGTGCTAAGAAATTGATTTGCACATGAATACTATAAACAAATGAAGTTATGCAATATGAAATGAAAAGAGAAAAATGAATTATATATATAAGTATAAGTGCAAACAAGTGTAATAAACACAAAATTAATGAATGGAGATAAAAGTTGTAAGAAATAAATGTAAAGTAATAAATGAAATTTATGAGAATGAGCTTGATTTATTATTTGGAATTGTTGCTTGTTTGGTTTATGGTTGTTTGGGGTAAGATACTTTGAATTTGGATTTGGATGAATGAATAATCTATTTAGTTTATCTAAGGCTGCTGAGTAAATGATGCGCTAGTAGTTTATTCTTCATTCCGTGCAATTTAAAAGTTTTGAACCCGAACAACTATTTGTTTGTTTGATTGAATGTTTATTTTGTATTGTGTATGCTGTTTGTTGAAATTGATGGTTGTTGTATTGATTTGTTGTTAGTGATTGAAAACACTTAAATATTTCATTTTTATAAACTGTTAACCCTTTGGATTATGTAAGTAAAATGCAGGTTATGGAAGCAATTGTTACTGCTTTTGGTTCCATAAAATAAGCGTTATTGCCCGACAAATAGGTACGTTTTCGGATTACGGGTTTTAGCGTTATTATTTTGTTTTTTTCCCGTGTTGGCATATATATTATTTTGAAAATATACGATATATATTGTTATAATTAATATTTTATTTTTCTTCCGAGCCTCTCCATACAAAGGAGACTCTGCCGAAATTTTCCGAAATTTTCGGACTTAGAATTTTTTTTTTCCAAACTTTAATAATTTAAATATAAAAGATTAAATAGTTATAAATTAGGATATCTTATTAAAGTAATTAATTTTGTAAATTTAATTGTTTATAAAGTTAATGTTTTGATAAGACGTATTGTTTTTATTTCTTCTTTTTCCCTTTTTTTTCCTTTTCGGGGACGAAAAGTTTTGAGTGGGGGAGAGTGTAACGACCCATAGATTTTTGATGTTAAATTTTTGTTATTTTAATAATATTTTATGAGTTAATATTGAAAGAAATAAAATATTGCAATTTTATAATGGAATGATAACTAAATTTAGACTGAAACAATGTTAATACAAGTCAATTGTCAACAATCTAAATGAAACTCCAATTCATTTTATTTAAGCATGATTCGTTTGGTTATAAAACTAAATATAAGTAACAAATGTAAACATTTAGTTATTGTACAAAATAGATAGTTAATGGTAATTAAATAAGATCAGTATTGTGTAAGGAATGATAATATGGGTGGTATTAATGGTTTCACTGATTTATAGTGGGATGTAAAAGGTAATAAATTTATGTACAATTTGGGTAATAAAATAAGTTTATTTATGGAGTTAGATAGGTTATATTATCTTAGGCTATAAACCAAATAGAAGAGAACAAGCGTAAATCTTAAGGGTATAATAACAATTATATATTACCTAATTTGTTGGTCAATCAATTTATTTGAAATAAAGTCCTCTTGAGTGTTAAGTAATTTTAAGGCTGTTATGGAGGAAACATTACTTAATGATTTTTAATTTTAGTAACGGAAGAGTGAATGAGAATTTATAGAGAACATAAATTATTTATAAGTAAAAAGGAGTATATGTTGAACAAATTTATGATAATTGGATAATGAAGTGTTATTGGAAATTAATTAGTGTTATATATGGGATTTATACCTGGGTGGGCAAATTGTAAACTTATAAATGAAAGAAAGTGAGTAGGTGACCCTTTATGTAGGTTATTTATTCATTTAATATGTTAAATAAAAATTTGAGAATCAGATCTCAATTAAGGGAAATTAAGTTGTACGTTAATTTGAAATAAAATATATTAAATATTACATTTATAGGGAATGTAGTACGAATGATTAGGGATTGTCAAATTTGGTAAAAAGGGATTGGACTTAGGAAACTTTGTTAATTGAGTTTAAAACCTTAATTAATACACGTAATTGACAAGATTCACATTTTAAAAAAAAATAACCGTTGATACAAATCTAAGATGTATATAGAAGTATTAATGTAGTGAAAGACAAACAAATATTAACTATGTAATTTGTGTAATTAATGGATAGGAATACCAAAGGCTAATTGTAGTAAGGAATATAAGTGGTAGAATAATAAAAATTTATAATTTTATTTTTGTTAACATATGTTAAGAGGTACGTTTATGATCTTAATTTGAACTTCTACTAATAACATGTATTACAGTAAGATAAAAAAATGATAACATACGTCAGGTGTATTTAATGACATTATTTGAATGTAATTAATAAGGTGATTATAATAATAAATGTTAATAAAGAATAAGAATGAATAAGTTTAGTAAAAGAGTAAACATTCATTTGGTAAAAATGTTTGGCAACTGAAAGATTGATTGTAGAGATGAGAAACTAATATTTAGTAAGAAATATATATAATTACTGTTTGTAGCGAATAGTGTATTAATGTGTTTAAATTACTATTAGATAGGAAATAATTGTTATACTTCTCATTACATTCATTTAGTCCATTTTGAAACTTAATCAACTGAAATTAATGTAATTGAAAATTTCCAATTAATAGGAGAGAGAATACTAATTGTAAATTAATAGGTGTAAATAAAAGCAGCATATGTTTTGTGAAAATATAGGGAAAGTTTGATTTAATAAAAAGAAAATTTTACATCAAATAAAATGAATGTTTCATCTGTGAATGTACGTTTAATTTCAATAAAATAAGGACAGAGAGATTGATTTTAAAGAAAGAAATATATGTTTATTTGAACTGTGTTTTAGCTTACAGACTGATTACAAGAATAGGAAAATAATCTATCTATTACGCTTGTGTATAAACTTTAAATTTATAAACATGTTTAAATAAACAGTTGTTCTATTTCTTTATCCATTTTACTTGTCTGTTTTAAAATCTAACTTTGTAAGTAACTACAATTAATGTAATTCAAATGTTTCAATTAAAAAGAAAGGAAACGTTGATTGCAACTAATAGATTTAATAAAAGAAACGCATATTTTGTGTTAAACAAAAAGGGTGGTGTTTTAATGGAAATAAAAGATCATTTTGAGAAAACAAAATTGAACGTTCTCATTTTTAAGGTAAGTATAAATATTTTATTTTGCGTAGATAAAACCTAAATGCGTACAAAATTCTACTTTCGTTTGCAAACTTTTCCATTCCTTCGTATATTCCCTTATCTATTATTAATGCCTGAAGCTTTAATAATAAAACGTGACATTTATTTTTGTCCCTCCACATTCATTTTCTAATTATAAATAACCTACATCTTATTTCTTCTTCTACATTTTGTTTCTCCTAACACCTCATATTCAAAAGCTCTTATTCTTGCAACTCCAAAAGCATTCTTTTATAAAAATGATTTTTTTTCATTTTTCGTACCGGAGAAGAATGAGGTCCTGTAGCGTGTTAAAGCTTTTGCTGACGTGGCTTATATTTTTGTTAGGTATGTTTATTTGTTTGTTTAAATTAATTTTTTTTCCAAGCGATTTAACGCGTGTAACTTTCTCATACGAACTCCGTTTCACACGCGAATTTTTTTGTTAGGATCGTAATCAAATTCCGGATCTTTTGACGTTGGTTTGGACGAATTTGGAGACTGACCAATTTTTGGGTTTAAATTGAATTTTAATTCAATTTAAATTCAAAAGGTGAGTGTTTTAACCCACTTACAACTTCTAAGTTTTCTTGTGTTTGTTAAATTGATTTAAGATATGAGTAGAAATTTATTTATGACTGTTTTGCATTTTGTTTTCATCATCTCAGTTAAATGGCATTTATTTAATTTAACTGTTAATTAATTTTATTATTTCATATAAATTGACAGTTAAAATTTATTTATTTTGCATATAAACTGGTAGTTAAACAGTTATTTATTTATTTATTTATTTTGAATATAAATTGTTCGTTGATACCTGTTATATTTTATATGCTCTATTGATGTTTGTTTAAATTAATGAGGATTGAAATGAAATTGGTTGATGATTGATATTGGATGAATGGATGGTGGGTTCTATATTATATAAACTGCCAGGTATTATGCATTCTCATTTCATTCGGGATTGCGGTTTGAAATGATATACAACCGCATTTTTTTTATTTTTAAGTTTGCGGATTGAAATGATAAATATCCATATCACTTGACCATAGGATAGAAAATTATATACAGGCACCACGGTATATATATAAAATTATTTTTGAAATGATTTCTATGGTTTGGATAGGATGCGGTTTAATAAATATTAATTTTGATCTTACATAAAATCTTATTATATATATACGTATATAGTTAAATTATTGAATTTAAGCTATGTATGTATTTATTAAATGGTAATAAATAAGTTGAAAAATGGAGTTTGAAAATTTATATTTATGATTAAATACAGGTTTAAGATATTGTGTGTGTATATATATATAGAGAGTTTTAAATAGTTCAAATCAATTAAGATTGGAAATTTAAATTGGAAATTTATTTGGAATTGGGCTTATTTAAAAATTAAACTCCACAAGTTAGTGTAAACTTATTAATCTTGGAAATTTTAAAGGTATGATATTTATAAATGGATTTTTATTCAAGATAAATGAATAATTCTAGTATAAATAAATGGAAGGAAATATTTAGTGTTAATAAATTGGGTTTTATTTTAAATGGTTATGGATCTATTATGTAAACGTTTCAAAACTAAATAATAGGACATTGAATTGTTGAATAGAAATTCCCAACCTTAGTTTTGAAATTTATTAAATACTCAAAGTTTGAAAATATTGAAATCGAAGTGTTTTTATTCAAACTGAAAGTGAATCTAAAGGTTATGGGTTTGACTGAATTTAAAGTAAATAAAATTGTAAAGGCGTGGAAATTATTACTTTATAAAGAAATTTTAAATTCAACTGTTTTATTTCATATACTGTTGAATATCCAAACCATTTAAGTTTTGAAAGTTATGGCTTTAAAGCTATGAATTTCGAAGTATTATGTTTTGAAAGTTATAATTCAAATGTTTGGGTTTCAGATATTATAAATTTTAAAGCAGTATGATTTCGAAAAAGATATATGTGAAATAAAGATGATATTATACTGATTTGGGTTTATAAATGATATCAAATTTATTTGGTTTTTAAAACGAAAAGTGGTATCGTGTTATATGGTTTTGAAATGGGTATATATTCTGGTTTTGAAAGTAAAACTATTTTGATAAGACCGCGGTGTTATAATAACGTTTGGTTGTTGAAGAGAACGGGATCGGAAGTTGTCATACTCTCTGCCAACTTCGAAAACCACTTTAAAAATCGTATACGCGGTGGAGATTCCAGAATGAAGTAGGATGGTGGTGGCGTTTCCTTTGAGGTAAATACGTGAACCCGACTCCCATGAGTTGGCATAAGGTGGCTAAAACAGGAGCGATTCTCGGGCCAAGGGGGTTAGCGCCCTTTATCGGACACATCCCTTCGATACTATACTTTGACTTTGGATTGATTCGGTGGCCACCTTTATTTTTTTGATTTTTGGGGGTGTTTGTTCGAGGTGGGAGGTAGCTGCGGCTATGCATTACCACTAGTCTGGATAGCAATTGGTATATCTACCCTTGCATTGCCTAGTTATGTCGTGTCACCTACCCTAGCGCACCTTATACGATTTTGGTTTTGTACTATACCTATGGAGTGCCCTTTGACGACGCCCAATACGGAGGAGATTACGGTACTGTATAGACTATGGGAATATATAACCGTGTTAAGGTGAAAAATGTAAAGCCTTAACGCTATTTAATAGTAGGTTTATTTTACAATTAGACACTAGTATAATAGCGAAATATACTACATAGTAGATAGTTCAACGGATCCTTAGGAGATGTAAATCCCGAGCATCTCTTAAGTTACTACACTCATATTTATCTCTGTTGATTTAACTTACATAAGATCTTTTAGTTCTGACTCGAGTGTTTTGCCTTTTCAATTCGCTCGGGTCAGTCCGAGCGTTTCAGGATTTGAAGATTTTATTCTGGAGGACGAAGACGAAGATTTGTAGTATTACTATCTATTATATTATTCCACTACACCATTTGATTCCGCTGCATTGATATCTATTGGTATGTGAACTCTGATATTCACTGTATAAAGAAAAATCAAATGTTTTGTAAACAGTTTTATGAACTGTATATTTATTATTATATTTTATCGTTCCGCTGCAAGATTCTATTTTGTTTTTTTCTTCTTTCTTCATCTTCTCTGTGTTTATCTTATTTATCCCATAACAATCCGCCCTTCCGTATGATTTGAATTGGCACGTGTGTCGATTTAAAGCGTGCAAAAAGGCGGGACGTTACAAAAGATTTTTGTCTATTTCCAACACACTCTTGTAATATAGTATTCGTATTTGTAAGGACAGAAATTTATAACTGTCCACTTTAAACTCTGATAGATGTATTTTAATTTCCATTGCAAAGTGTTATTTTAAGTAACATATGTGTGATTCTATTCTGCTTTATTTTTTTCTTACCCATGAGAATCTACTTCTCTAGCACTTGGATTTGTGGATTGTGAATACCAATGATGTATTAGCGTCGATTTCCAAGGATCAAAGAAATGGGTCATCACAATTAGTACCAGAGCTTAGGTTTAGCGAACACCTGAGCCTGATAGGGGTAAAAGAATCATTAGAGATATGGCTAGTAATACCCTAGGATGAGTAACTCATTAGAGATCGTTAGTAACTCCTTAGAATGAGTTTGAGAGTATTATATATGAGCGTGTATTTGTTAATATTATATACAAATAATTTTGATTTTGAAAATTGGTAAATAAAATAATTTTACTTAGGATTATATTTTGAGCAATTTTTTTTAAAATAATATATTTATTTGATTAAGGGAAGGATAACACTCATTTATTATCATTGATTGATCACTTGTTTAATTTAAAAGTTTAAGTACAAGCACCTCATGAATTTAGTTTCACAATTTGACTATGGGGTATTCGATAAATAATAATGTAGGTTTAAGATTAAAGGAATTTATTTAGGATATATAAATCTTATGAATATGTTTTATATAAGTGATTTTATGAAATGGAATTATAAAACATGCCTTATAAAGGCATTTTTGAGAATTTACCTTCCAATATTTTTGAATGGAATTTCAAATGATTTTTGGAAAAAGAGTAATAATGGTATTATTTCTAAAAAGAGATTTTGAAAACGAAAAACAACCTTACAATTAATTGATTTGAGTGGCTTGAAAGTAACTAAAAATGGGCAGGAGATGTGTTCGGATGGTAAACACTTCTCTTAAATATTCCCCTTCATGTAAAGGAAATATGCGATACTATTGGTAGTACCCAGTTCCTTGGCATCATTTTTGAGTTACTCGATCAACATAGTCTTCTAAAGTTAAAAAGGGATAATGCGAATCATTAATTGATAAATTAATTGATGATTGTCAATTTTTATCCAAGTATGTTATCTTAATTGGTAAGCATGGGTGTGCTTTGATCTTTAAAAGAAATGGTTAAAGTTAATAATAAATGGTTTTGGGTTTATTGTAACGAGCGCGATTTTTTCATCCACGAACGCCGACATCAATACGTCCACTGTATCAACTGTCGAGCAATCCAAGGCCGGAAAACCGTACCGTTATGGTTAAAGAAGAAGAAAAAGATAGAAGAAGAGAGAAAAGATAGGACAGAACAGAAAACAGCAGAACAATATCAGAATCTCACAATCGCAGCGGAACAACATATAATAGATAAATGAATAATCTTTAAACAAAGAACTATATTCGTTATTACATTACATCCCATTACATTACATCATCATTATCAGAGTGTACAACAACAACAACAAACAGCGGAAAAGAAATATTATATACTAGTAATACGCCATGCCATCCAGCTTGCCTCCTGCAACTCCTGAATTCCAGAATATCCTGATAAACCTAACTCTTGACTGCCCGTGTGGAAATTGGTGGGCACCCAGAGTTTAGGAAGGAAAACAATAAACTCCGAGTCAGTCATGTGACTGGTGTGAGAACTCAAAACAGTTTATTATTCTTTAAAATAAAGTACAGGATAATTTTTAAAATAGATTCGCAATTGTTTTAAAAAATGAGACTACCATAAGACCTCCCACCACACACACAATGCAAACGCAGACTTGGAGGAGATTTCTTCTTATGTTAGTCAAAGATGCTTAATACGCATTAAAAAGAAACATTTGATATTATTACTAGTGCATAGTGTAGAACAAATCATTTCGAAAGTAAAGATATAAATCTTAGCCAGCATAGGTACCATTATACTATGCCTACTATAGCTACCATATTAGATGGCAGGTTCTACAACTAAAACCGTACAAGTCTCGTATTGTTTCTTTGGATTTCCAACAAATGGTCAGGCTAAGAAACTTCCCATTGCCACATGGAAACGCCTCTGGAAGGACGTCCCGAGAACCTAACCGAATGTCTGCCAACACAAGGCCGGGTTACCTTTCAAACTAGGTAACAACTGACACAAGTATGTCATCCCCCGGTCCTTTGGGACCTTTATCCGAGCGCTCGTAACCAACATCGCACCGTAATAAATAAAGTGTTTCAACATGAGTAAGTATCTGGGCTCCATACCATGATACCACCCTTTTCCAGAAGGAAATGCACATACCCTAAGAGGCGCTACCCCCAATAACCTTGCCGCATCTTTCCTGTTTTGACCATTCCGGGGTGTGAGGCTCGATGAAGTCTCGTCCACAAAGCCACGTACAAAAGCTGTGCTTTGGGTCAACAAATGATCAAAGAAATGATCACAAAGAAAAGTGATCAAACAAATGATCATATCGCAAATGATCAAACAATGATCATTTCACAGCAACACTCAGCATGTCACATTACCAAATTGGAAATATATCACTGATAACCTTCAACTACATAACCTCTGAGCTCGTACGTCTCAGAGAAGGGTGTTAAGCTAAAAGAATAAATTCTCTGCCACCAACAGAAATATATTTGAAAAAAAATCAGCTTTATATCTCAATTTGTAATGTCAGACATACTATCCATACAAGTCTATTCCGGGCTCGAACAGAACCGAAGACACTTACAACTAAGTCCTTGCAAATCCGGATATTCACTAATCACGTTCGGACTTCACATCACATATGGAGTCTCTATACCGTAGCTACTTGGTGCAAAGACAATCAACGAGTTGTCCTTTCGCTTTTGAAAATATCCGGTCTTCAACACCGGTCTTCAAATGCAATTCATAACGACGTATCACATATTCGGAATGGGTTATACGACCCCATGGTCCTTTCCCGGCTAACCCGAATAGTGAGCGCTTATTCAAAAATAAGTGTGGCATTCAAATTCAAACAAATCACAACAAATACCCATTCACAGGTAAATATTAATAGTCGGTTATTGAACTATCAATGGATATGCACAACATCACCAGATTCCAAATAATTTTCCAAATTATTTATTTCCCAAAAATATCTTTACAAGATATAAAATTTCAATACCTCAAAAATAAATCAATATTTATTTTTAAACAAATTCCCCTTTCTTTTATAAATTCCATAGTGAATTTACATTCCAAAATATTTATGAATATACGATTTCAATTATTCATTTTCAATTTATCTTCAAAAAGATAAATTCTCAAAATATTCACTTTATATTGGAAAACATTTCCATACTTATTTAATAAGTAATTCACAAATATTTTTATTTTCTACACTTGGAAAATATTCAATATACTTAAATCTAAATTAAGTATATATTTCATTCTTTAAGGAAATCATTCTCTTAAACATATTTATTTGGGCCAAAACGAATGTTGCGTAAAACATCGTTACGACAACCAAAATCACTAGTATAGGGATTAAAAATTAAAATAGATATATAAATCCCAATACTATACAAAATATTTCCTTTCGGAAATCATTTACTATAACAATAGTGTTATAGCCCACCATTTCCTTCTATTTCTCGAAAACGTCTATTTCAACAATGAATGTTGAAATCTATGGTTTCGAATCTCAACACATTTTGAAAACATCGTTAGATCGTTTTAATTATATTTAAAACATCACATCCAAAACATTTTCTTTAACATAATATTCACTATCCAAAACGTGAATATACTTCGTTAACCAACTTCATCATTTCTATTCATTTTATTTTAAAGGATTATTCACTTTCTAAAACGTGAGTATAACTCCATTAATAAGTTACAACAATTTACTTATCAAATAAGTCGTTTGCGAATTTATAAAACAATGTTTATAAATTCCATTTCTATTTATTTTGTAACAACTTCCTTTTATAAATTCCCTTTATTAACCTATTCAATTTATAACTCAATTATATACCGAAAGTCCATATTATAAGTTAAATATTTACAATTTATTTGTTTGAAAAATCGTTCCTTTAACTTCCCAAATTATAAATCTTATAACTTATAAGATTCATTTATTTACCCAAATCTATTCCTTTAATAACTTTACAAATTTTATAAACCTACTGCTTATAAAATTCCATTTATAACTTCACCGTTTATAATTCTATAAATTTCATTCATTTATGAAATTCATTCACAATTCATTCTAACACTTATAAAAACTCGTTTTATAATTCCAATATTTTAATTTATAAATTATCAATTTATAAATCTTTTATATAAATCAATTTATATTATTATTTGAAAACGTCTTTAAAGTCCTTTATAATTTCATCATTTGATTTATAAAATAATTAAATTTTATAAATCCTATTTTTTAAAATTTTCACAATAAATTCAAAAATCCCGATTTAAACCATTTTATAAAATCATTAACCCCATATTTTCAAAAATCAACTTTTAACTATTTTTCTCAAAAATCATAATTTTTATAACATTAAAATTATACCGTTTATTTATTTATAATGGATCAATTCCAAAAATATTTTATAAACGTATACTCTTCAAAAATCACTTTAAAAATCCTTTTAAAATTCCAAAATTGGCCCAATGATGCTACACACCAAATAGTCAATCACGACAACAACGATATCATATCTCTGTATATGATAATCAACGAATATCAAAATATCCATAATCAAATAAATACCGTTGAGGAATCCAGTTGGATCCCTCCAACCTGTTTTCCTGCATCCAAAGATGTTAGCACAATACCAATTCCGTTCGAGTACGAAATTATTGCGGTATATAGGATTTAAAATATTATCCGCTATTATACGGCGCAATAGGGTCTCATCCGCTATATATGCGGGAAAATAAACTCCAAGTACATAAATAATACCAGTTTCACTGTACTATGAAATATTTGCGGTATATGTTTTTAATAAATAACCTCCGCTTACTAACGGCGCATAATGTCTATTTTAACAATCAATAGATAACAACCATCATTCAAACATACATTCAAGAATTTTAAATCTAACTATTTAAAATAAAAATCGAAACCGATTCGATTGAGTGAGAAGTTCTCCCCTTGATTTCAATTTCGTTTTAGCGATTTATTTCGAATAAAATTAAACGGACGTTTAAATTTACCCGAAATTCTCACTAACTCCAAACGACTCCAATCCAATTCCATAGCATAGTGTTCGACGATACGATTCCAACGTAACTGGTTTCGCGCGTTTTCGACCTCGTATGAAAAGGATATGAATTTTTAAAGTTACACGATTTATATAAACTAAATTTACAAATTTCTTTTTACTTTTTAACCTACATCTAATCACAGCCTTTGGATCCAAGCCCTGCAGATCTTGGCCGTTCACTGCTTCATCTCTCCCGCGTTACTTCCAGGCTACAAATCACGTAAGAACCCACTTCCATCCAAATTAGGGTTAAATTATGCTCCCTCTACGAATGCTTTGAAGACGATCAGAAACTTGCGTCTTGAAGAGCATCAAGCAAGCTACACTCGGCTACCACCTCGACAAGCTCGGCCCTCCTATGGCCTAGAAATACGTGCGCGAATCACAGCCGAACGCGGCCCCCTTTCTCTCTCAACGTTGCTCCAATTTCGATCAACTCCGTATAGATTCGAAGCTCTCTTCACGCTCTTCAACTTTGCTGTTGAACACTTTCTCTAATTGCTTGTGGATTGAGAGTAATTGAGGAAAGATGGTGAATTTCTGGCCATTAATATTATATGGAGGTGGCGGCTAGGTTTCTGAAACCCTAGGTTTTATTTTTTTTGCAAATTTATGAAGAGGGGGGGCTTATATAGAAAAATACGCGAACACTATTCATCCCGGATTTTCCGAACTCCAAACGAAGCGTGACGGTTGGCGTTCCTATGGTTTATCCCGCGTTCCGAACACAATGGAACGTGTTTCGGGAGCTAATTCGGTCATCTGTGTGAGTTATGGTAATAAACGATCAATTTAAAAATTAAATAAGTAAATCAAATTTCTAGGCGTTTTAGCTTGCCCCGGACAAACATACATCCGATTGACACAAAATTTGAAACCATAGAATAATATCACATTACGGATCCGATGAAACTGGTTTCGTCGAAATCCGAGACTGTTTGAAAAATGACTATTTTAACTCGCCAAATTAATATTAAAAACAATTTCGATGCGTTTTGAGCTGCCACGATCAAACGATAACTCCGATTGCTACGAAAATTGAAATCCGATAATAACAAACTATTACGGATCCAATGGAACTTGTTTTGTCCAATTCTGAGACTATTCGAAAAATGGCTAATTTCACTAGTCGATTAAATATTAAAATATTCAATTTTCACAGATAAACTTTTAATTCAATTTTAAAAGTTCTAAAATATCGTTCTAACTTCAATATGATAAAATAAAATTTTACAAATCATTTTTAATCATATTTAACCCAATATCAATTATTTCTGTATTTCCAATTATTAAATTATCGATTTAATTATTCAATTAAATCTAATTATTCGAAATAAAATTTATTCGACTTATAAATTTCGCTTATTAATATTTAAAATTAAATATACAAATTTCAATTAATAAAAATTCTCGGTCGTTACATACTTTCCCCCTTAAAAGAATTTCGTCCTCGAAATTACCAAGTAAGAAAAGTTACAGAATCTATTAACTTTCTAAAATCCATAGTTAAACTTCTTACAATAACTTTACTAAGTTTTCCAATCATACTTAGTTATCTTTTCAAACCAAACTACTATTGTTTAACTTTCAACTTCAAATCAAATTTATATTTTTCCAAAATTTTCCAATTTTCTCAAAAATATTCTAACGCCTTAAATTTTCGGAAAAATTCGCCATAGTCTCCTTTGCGCGGCTCGATCCGGAAAAAAATGACAGTATATATATCACAGATATACATCTCATCAAGTGATGAGGCATCCCGCAGGGAAAAAAGTGTAAAAGTACGATATTTAATCCGAGATATGTACCTTATATTTTATTAGCGAGCATATACGGCTAATATAGCGCGAAAGCGAGCTCCAAATGCGAAGCAAACACAATCCGCACCTACTAAACACTCAACAAACAGATGAGAAACATGTACATAGACAATAGTATCGATATACAACATATAGCAACATAATAACTATATATGCCAACATAGCAAATGCAGTAAAAGCAATAAATTCAACCATCAACCAACTATCATCCAACTAGCATTCATAACCAATAAATTTTCATTCATATTCTCATTAATATTCAATGAAATGGTTTTCAATTTAATCACCTTTGATTCATTAACAGTGGATTTTTTACTAACATTCATTTTTAATTAGTGTATATTTACTAATTCATATTCAAGTTGGTTCACTTCCAAATCAGATTCAATTCTATTTAAGATTCACTTAACTTTCAATTGGATTTCAATTACTTTAACTTCCAATTTCATTAACTCAATTTCATTAATACTTAATGAATTATATACAATAAAATAACAATCATATATCAACCAATGTATATTAATTACAACCAAATTCCTTTGCTTTAAATTGATTTTCATTAAATTTTTCAACTTCCAATAACATTAGATTTTTTTTTTGAATTAACACTTACATTCATTATTTCATACCAATTATTCACGTTCAATTGATTAACATTCAATCCATTAATTCAAAAAAAATCTAATTCATTTAACCATTTCAAGTTGAATTTCATTTACATAACTTAAGTTCATATCTATCACTTAACTTTATTAATTTACTTTGATACCAATATCAACTTCATTCAACATCACTTAAGTTATATTCCATTTAAACATTATTTGTTTTTACTTAACTTAAATTCCCACTTATAAATCAATTTCAGATTCCAATTCTAAAGTAAATTTACATTTAACTTTAAATTCATTTTTATTTACAACTCATATTCATAAATATATTCATATAGTTTCACTTCTTATATATATAAGTTTATTTCGAAATTGTAAATCACATTAATTATAATCCAATTCTTATAATTCTTTTGCTTATACAATTATTCTTTTATTTAGATTATTCAAACAACCTTTTAATTAAATTATATATGTCCTTACATTGACAATTAAACAATCAACTTATATACACTTTAATAATTCTAAAAAATTATCCCTTTATATATAAAATATACACAAGGTAAAATTATTTCATTTACCCAATTTAAAAACAATATTGTGTCGAATTGTTCTGCACAAGTGTTTAGAGATCCCTATCAACAACGTTAATTACTCGTATTAACCAGAATCCATATACCACTCAACGAAGCAATCATCACAATATAAAACAATTTATATTCACTAACAAATATGCTCTCGTATCTATTATTACACTCAAACTCATTCTAGAGTACTACTGACTCTATCTCTAAGGAGTAATACCCAATAGAGCCATGGTTGTCGCTTAACCATATGCTCTGATACCAAAATGTAACGTGCGCGATTTTTTCGTCCACGGACGCCGACATCAATACATCCACTGTATCAACTGTCGAGCAATCCAAGGCCGGAAAACCGTACTGTTATGGTTAAAGAAGAAGAAAAGGATAGAAGAAGAAATAAAAGATAGGACAGAACAGAAAACAGCAGAACAATATCAGAATCTCACAATCGCAGCGGAACAACATATAATAGATAAATGAATAATCTTTAAACAAAGAACTATATCCGTTATTACATTACATCACATTACATTACATCATCATTATCAGAGTGTACAACAACAACAACAAACAGCGGAAAAGAAATATTATATACTAGTAATACGCCATGCCATCCAGCTTGTCTCCTGCAACTCTTGAATTCCAGAATATCCTGATAAACCTAACTCTTGACTACCCGTGTGGAAATTGGTGGGCACCCAGAGTTTAGGAAGGAAAACAATAAACTCCGAGTCAGTCATGTGACTGGTGTGAGAACTCAAAACAGTTTATTATTCTTTAAAATAAAGTACAGGATAATTTTTAAAATAGATTCACAATTGTTTTAAAAAATGAGACTACCATAAGACCTCCCACAACACACACAATGCAAACGCAGACTTGGAGGAGATTTCTTCTTATGTTAGTCAAAGATGCTTAATACGCATTAAAAAGAAACATTTGATATTATTACTAGTGCATAGTGTAGAGCAAGTCATTTCGAAAGTAAAGATATAAATCTTAGCCAGCATAGGTACCATTATATTATGCCTACTATAGCTACCATATTAGATGGCAGGTTCTACAACTAAAACTGTACAAGTCTCGTATTATTTCTTTGGATTTCCAACAAATGGTCAGGCCAAGGAACTTCCCATTGCCACATGGAAACGCCTCTGGAAAGACGTCCCGAGAACCTAACCGGATCTTTGCCAACACAAGGCCGGGTTACCTTTCAAACTAGGTAACAACTGACACGAGTATGCCATCCCCCGGTCCTTTGGGACCTTTATCCGAGCGCTCGTAACCAACATCACACCGTAATAAATAAAGTGTTTCAACATGAGTAAGTATCTGGGCTCCATACCATGATACCACCCTTTTCCATAAGGAAATGCACATACCCTAAGGGGCGCTACCCCCAATAGCCTTGCCGCATCTTTCCTGTTTTGACCATTCCGGGGTGTGAGGCTCGACGAAGTCTCGTCCACAAAGCCACGCTTTATACAAAAGCTATGCTTTGGGTCAAAAAATGATCAAAGAAATGATCACAAAGATAAGTGATCAAACAAATGATCATATCACAAATGATCAAACAATGATCATTTCACAGCAACACTCAGCATGTCACATTACAAAATTGGGAATATATCGCTGATAACCTTCAACTACATAACCTCTGAGCTCGTACGTCTTAGAGAAGGGCATTAAGCTAAAAGAATAAATTCTCCGCCACCAACAGAAATATTTTTGAAAAAAAATCAGCTTTATATCTCAATTTGTAATGTCAGACATACTATCCATACGAGTCTGTTCCGGGCTCGAACAGAACCGAAGACATTTACAAATAAGTCCTTGCAAATCCGGATATTCACTAATCACGTTCGGACTTCCCATCACATATGGAGTCTCTATACCGTAGCAACTCGGTCCAAAGACAATCGACGAGTTGTCCTTTCGCTTTTGAAAATATCCGGTCTTCAACAACGGTCTTCAAATGCAATTCATAACGACGTATCACATATTCGGAATGGGTTATACGACCCCATGGTCCTTTCCCGGCTAACCCGAATAGTGAGCGCTTATTCAAAAATAAGTGTAGCATTCAAATCCAAACAAATCACAACAAATACCCATTCAAAGGTAAATATTGATAGTCGGTGATTGAACTATCAATGGATATGTACAACATCACCAGATTCCGAATAATTTTCCAAATTATTTATTTCCCAAAAATATCTTTACAAGATATAAAATTTCAATACCTCAAAAATAAATCAATATTTATTTTTAAACAAATTCCCCTTTCTTTTATAAATTCCATAGTGAATTTACATTCCAAAATATTTATGAATATACGATTTCAATTATTCATTTTCAATTTATCTTCAAAAAGATAAATTCTCAAAATATTCACTTTATATTGGAAAACATTTCCATACTTATTTAATAAGTAATTCACAAATCTTTTTATTTTCTACACTTGGAAAATATTCAATATACTTAAATCTAAATTAAGTATATATTTCATTCTTTAAGGAAATCATTCTCTTAAACATATTTATTTGGGCCAAAACGAATGTTGCGTAAAACATCGTTACGACAACCCAAAATCACTAGTATAGGGATTCAAAATTAAAATAGATATATAAATCCCAATACTATACAAAATATTTCCTTTTGAAAATCATTTACTATAACAACAGTGTTATAGTCCACCATTTCCTTCTATTTCTCGAAAACGTCTATTTCAACAATGAATGTTGAAATCTATGGTTTCGAGTCTCAACACATTTTGAAAACATCGTTAGATCGTTTTAGTTCTATTTAAAACATCACATCCAAAACATTTTCTTTAACATAATATTCACTATCCAAAACGTGAATATACTTCGTTAACCAACTTCATCATTTCTATTCATTTTATTTTAAAGGATTATTCACTGTCTAAAACGTGAATATAACTCCATTAATAAGTTACAACAATTTACTTATCAAATAAGTCATTTGCGAATTTATAAAACAATGTTTATAAATTCCATTTCTATTTATTTTATAACAACTTCCTTTTATAAATTCCCTTTATTAACCTATTCAATTTATAACTCAATTATATACCGAAAGTCCATATTATAAGTTAAATATTTACAATTTATTTGTTTGCAAAATCATTCCTTTAACTTCCCAAATTATAAATCTAATAACTTATAAGATTCATTTATTTACCCAAATCTATTCCTTTAATAACTTTACAAATTTTATAAACCTACTGCTTATAAAATTCCATTTATAACTTCACCGTTTATAATTCTATAAATTTCATTCATTTATGAAATTCATTCACAATTCATTCTAACACTTATAAAAACTCGTTTTATAATTCCAATATTTTAATTTATAAATTATCAATTTATAAACCTTTTATATAAATCAATTTATATTATTATTTCAAAACGTCTTTAAAGTCCTTTATAATTTCATCATTTTGATTTATAAAATAATTAAATTTTATAAATCCTATTTTTTAAACTTTTCACAATAAATTCAAAAATCCCGATTTAAACCATTTTATAAAATCATTAACCCCATATTTTCAAAAATCAACTTTTAACTATTTTTCTCAAAAATCATAATTTTTATAACATTAAAATTATAACGTTTATTTATTTCTAATGGATCAATTCCAAAAATATTTTATAAACGTGTACTCTTCAAAAATCACTTTAAAAATCCTTCTAAAATTCCAAAATTGGCCCAATGATGCTACACACCAAATAGTCAATCACGACAACAACGATATCATATCTCTGTATATGATAATCAACGAATATCAAAATATCCATAATCAAATAAATACTGTTGAGGAATCCAGTTAGATCCCTCCAACCTGTTTTCCTGCATCCGAAGATGTTAGCACAATACCAATTCTGTTCCAGTACAAAATTATCGCGGTATATAGGATTTAAAATATTATCCGCTATTATACGGCGCAATAGGGTCACATCCGCTATATAATACGGGAAAATCAACTCCAAGTACATAAATAATACCAATTTCACTGTACTGTGAAATGTTCGTGGTATATGTAATGTCTATTTTAACAATCAATAGATAACAATCATCATTTAAACATACATTCAAGAATTTTAAATCTAACTATTTAAAATAAAAATCGAAACCGATTCGATTGAGTGAGAAGTTCTCACCTTGATTTCAATTTCGTTTTAGCGATTTATTTCGAATAAAATTAAACGGACGTTTAATTTTACCCGAAATTCTCATTAACTCCAAACGACTCCAATCCATTTCCATAGCATAGTGCTCGACGATACGATTCCAATGCAACTGGTTTCGCGCGTTTTCGACCTCGTATGAAAAGGATATGAATTTTTAAAGTTACACGATTTATATAAACTAAATTTACAAATTTCTTTTTAATTTTTAACCTACATCTAATCACATCCTTCGGATCCAAGCCCTGCAGATCTTGGCCGTTCACTGCTTCATCTCTCCCATGTTACTTCCATGCTGCAAATCACGTAAGAACCCACTTCCATCCAAATTAGGGTTAAATTATGCTCCCTCTACGAATGCTTTGAAGACGATCAGAAACTTGCATCTTGAAGAGCATCAAGCAAGCTACACTCGGCTACCACCTCGAGGAGCTCGGCCCTCCTATGGCCTAGAAATGCGTGCGCGAATCACAGCCGAACGCGGCCCCCTTTCTCTCTCAACGTTGCTCCAATTCCGATCAACTCCGTATAGATTCGAAGCTCTCTTCACGCTCTTCAACTTTGTTGTTGAACACTTTCTCTAATTGCTTGTGGATTGAGAGTAATTGAGGAAAGAAGATGGTGAATTTCTGGCCATTAATATTATATGGAGGTGGCGGCTAGGTTTCTGAAACCCTAGGTTTTATTTTTTTTGCAAATTTATGAAGAGGGGGGGCTTATATAGAAAAATACGCGAACACTATTCATCACGGATTTTCTGAACTCCAAACGAAGCATGCCATTTGGCGTTCCTAAGGTTTATCCCACGTTCTGAACACAATGGAATGTGTTTCGGGAGCTAATTCGGTCATCTGTGCGAGTTATGGCAATAAACGATTAATTTAAAAATTAAATTGGTAAATCAAATTTCTAGGCGTTTTAGCTTGGCCCGGACAAACGATACATCCGATTGAAACGAAATTTGAAACAATACAATAATATCACATTACGGATCCGATGAAATTGGTTTCGTCGAAATCCGAGACTGTTTGAAAAATGACTATTTTAACTCGCCAAATTAATATTAAAAACAATTTCGATACATTTCGAGCTGCCACGATCAAACGATAACTCTGATTGCTACGAAAATTGAAATCCAAAAATAACAAACTATTACGGATCTAATGGAACTAGTTTCGTCCAATTCTGAGACTGTTCGAAAAACGGCTAATTTCACTAGTCGATTAAATATTAAAATATTCAATTTTCACAGATAAACTTTTAATTCAATTTTAAAAGTTCTAAAATATTGTTCTAACTTCAATATGATAAAATAAAATTTTACAAATCATATTTAACCCAATTTCAATTATTTCTGTATTTCCAATTATTAAATTATCGATTTAGTTATTCAATTAAATCTAATTATTCGAAATAAAATTTATTCGACTTATAAATTTCGCTTATTAATATTTAAAATTAATTAAATATACAAATTTCAATTAATAAAAATTCTGGGTCGTTACATTTATAGTAAATGATGATTAACAATATTTGTTTTTACCCTTGAATGACACTTCGGAAGAAATTTTATGGGTATATTTAGATCTTTAATAATGGGATATTAAAGATGATAATAAGTATTGTAATATTTTATAAAAAGATAGAAAAAGTTATAATTAACATGTTATTTTAATTAACAAAGGAGTGTTAATTGATAAAGTAAGTTGTTATCTGGGTTTTTAACCCATCAGGATCCGAGAGAAGATGGAACGACTTGATGGAATCAGAATGGCTCAAGACTCAACCAAAAGGGCTAAAGCAACAAGTTAAAGATAGCCAAGTCCTATTACAAAAGCAATGACTAAGTCTGACTAAACCAAGAGACCAGCAACTGTCCAGTTCAATCATCAAACAAACACAACTAGAAAGTAGATCATCATCAAAGCCTAGAAAAATCTAAGTGCATGGGTCGCTAGCGATCCATGCTCTATGGATCGCCAGCGATCCAACCAACACCAGTGGGATGCCAAGGTACGTAGGAGCAAAGAAGGCTAAGAAGACAAAATGCATAAATACGCTATGTATGGATTGCTAGCGATCCATACTTAACCATGGAGTAAGTACAATCTAACACATCGAAGCATAGGGAAAGAGGAGGCAAGTGGTTGGCTCGCATTTGTGCTAAGTCTATGGATCGCTAGCGATCCATATATCATGGATTGCTAGCGATCCATGTTTTTTGGCTTGAATCATAGGCTAAACTTCATGTCACCTTCGCAGGATCGTATGTAAACGTCTAGTGAATAGACCTGGCCAAAAAGCTCTCCGATCTCCGTAAATACCATCCTATCTACAACACAAATACGATATTCTCCCGACTGGTTGCAGAGTTTTATGGAAAACTTTCTTCACTCTTTATTCGCTCACAACAATCTCCAAAGGGGTTCACTTTGATTCTCCATTCCAACTCTGGGATTCAATTTAGCTAAGGATAATCAAAAGCCTTGTAATCAAACACTACTTGTAACATCAATCAGTCTATAATAAAAACTATAAAGTGGATGTAGGTTTCATTAACAGCCATGCCACTGTAAAAATCTTCTTGTCTTCTTTCTTGCACTGCTCTTTTCTATACCTATTATCTATATTATTACTTTGTAAGAACAGGGTTGGTGCTTTCGAACTCAAACCAGGGTGTTTCTCCATTTTTTAGGTTAACACTTTGGTGCTTTCACTGAGAACTCCAACTCAGGATTCGAATCTAGTTGTCAATTTTTGATCCTATTGGTCCAGAAGTTAGATCCTTAATCTTTTCCTAAAGCATCTACCACTTGGAATCCATAGCACTTAGAAGAAGATGAACTGCCTTTGGAAGATAGTGATAGTGGGAAAAGATGTTAATCCTTAGCATACTGAAGTAAATGGTGCTAACTTGGAAATTCAGGCGCCAACATCCTCTAGTCAACACGAAGTTGCTACTAGGGATGAGTTGAATAAAACGGTTGACAAAATCAACCAAAGAATGGAAAATAGCCAGAAGGCACTAATGGAGAAGCTTAACGCACTTCTAACCCTATAGTTGAATCATGCACCAAGAACTATGCCTGAACCCACGACCACTATAGAACAAGAAAATTCTACTATTTCTGGTATATACAGAAGAAATGGAAAACAGCTGCAAAAAGGGGTAACAATGGGAATCGTGGGACATAATGAGCAAGGAAATACGAATACTCCACCCTCCACAAGGCAACCAAGTTTGAACTTAAATTAGAAGGCCAAGACCCTGGAAGAAGATATAGCCATGGATCTCTCTGATTCAGAAAATGAAGAGCAAGACAACCAATTGGAAGAGAATGTCAACGCATTCGATGATGTTAGGAATGCCCAAATTGTCACAATCAGGAAAACTACAAGCCAACGGGGTCCTACGGGCGTGGCTGTCCTGAAGACAAGAGGGCCTAGGCTTCAACCTATGCAGCAAGACCGTTTGCAAAGCCAAACACATAGTGTAGTGTTGACATCCCAAGGATTACCGAACATCAGAGGTATACACGCATACATGGTCAAACGTTTGATTGATGAAAGTAAAAATCAAAGAGATGATGAATAAGGATCAGCTCTAAGTCGAACCCCCTTTACCGATGAAATCTTGAATGAAAAATATCCAGATAAACACACAATGCCAATTATCCCATCCTACAATGAGACGAAGGACCCAAAATGTTCGTCGATCGATTCTTTATCGATTTAGAAAACGAATGAATGAATCTGTAATAAAAATTACCGCAAGCTCACGGCATACAATTTTAGTATGTGGCGAGTACAGGTCGATCGTAAGGAATTTTTTAGATTTTAAAATTATCTATTCAATCTAATTAGACTAAGGTGGAGAGAAGATTGTTAACAACAAATTGTAGCCAAAATGAAACTAAAACTAGAATGAAAATGAGATTAAAAAATATGAGATTAGAAAATAATTTAGAGGCAAATCCACTCTCATATTTTTTTAAATCAACAAACAAATAATCTATTATCTCTATTTTGGTTATTAAGTGAAATAAATGTTGTATTTATCATATATATGGTATATTTATGGTATTAATTAAAAATAACTTAAACACCAAACTATAATACAAGTAAACCACTTATCAGTTCTCATGTAAATAAAGTCAAAGAAAAAACTATTTTAAGTATGATCTATTTATTATTGTAATTAGTAATATAGATCATTATTTTTTTTTACTTTCATTTTAGAATCAAAAATAAATTAGCAAATGATGACATAATTTGTGTTTATGTGGAATAAGAATAACCCATTTGTGACGCCCCACCTCTATGCTCACAATAACAAAGAGTATTAAAAGAAATACTGTCTGTTACTACGAAGAATAAGGCTGGATAGGAGCGGTCATCCGTAGTTAGGCCTTACACTAGTATTGGTTACCTCGATAGGGTGGTATATATTTTTATTTTTCATCTCTTATTTATTTACTCCCATCGACGTATCCAATTCCAGTATAAAACGAACTACGATGGTTCATAATAGTTTAGGACAATATATATAATAATAACACAGATAAACTAAATGTGGAACACAGATAACAAAAATTCTCATATATATATATATATATATATAATTGATGCCCGTTACAATACATGTGATACAATACATATAATACAACTACAACTGTCGACTCAGGAAGTTATATATACAAGTACATTATTGACAATAATATACATGAATACATATCATCCTATAAAAATACACTGACTATTCCAAAAGATATGAAAAGACTTCGTAGCTCAAGCAGCAACCCAAAGCAAGATATCTACAACCTGTAATAACTCGGTCTAACCCGAGTATTAATTTCAAAAGAAAATAATACACGGGTCAGTCTAATTCAAACTCAGTTATTAATGCGCGGAAGCAATAATAATTAAATAACAATTAGATGACAGTCAAAATAAATTCACCTATCCAATCCTTAAATAAGGAAATCGGATAACGGTAAATATAACACGTAACAGTGTTAAACAACAAATCAACAAATTCAAATTATCAACGAAGATAAATAAAAAGGGTTATCAATGAAGATAGTTTAGAAAACAACAGAATTGCCTAAACGGCAATTAACGACAAAATCTAATTATTAAATAAATAATTAGAAACTCATAATCTATTTATCAAAAAGATAATTAGATATCAACAAAATCATCAAGTTAAACCAAATCAAAATAAGATTCAAAATATTGAATTGGACACACGAAACAATTCAAACAATTGAAATATCAATTAAAACTTCAATTCGAGTAGGGCTGCAGTACACGCACACGTGTACTGCCTCGCCACTACAGCATATGGAATACGCAAAAGATCAATAAATCAAAGCAATTAGAATATCAATAAAAGCAATACCATGTGGCTGCAGTACACGCTCGCGTGCACTTCCTTGCCACTACGGTGCTAGATTACACAAAAGCCCAATAAAAGTTCACAAACGAGCACAAGGTCAAACCCAAGGCATCGACTGGATTCGACACAGGTACAAGTGACTGCAACAACCAAATGCAGACTGCAAGTACAACTGAAATGCACTATATCAAACAGTGACAATGTGGATGCAGCAGATGTATGGGACAATGCACAAGCAAGGCTACGGCATAGTGCACCAAAGGAATGCAACAGTATAAAGAAACAAACTCGACAATGTTCAAGACCAATACACATGAATGCACAGTGCAAACAAATGCACCAAGTAAATGACACAGCAACAATGGGACCAACAGTGAAAAAGTGAAGTTCAGGTCATAATGAAAGGAAGTAAGTATAAACTGAACAGAGCAAATACACTGCAACTCAAAAGAGCCCAAATGTCCAAACAATGGACAACAAAAATACATCGACCACATAGACCACAAAAGTCGACAATGCAAACAGTGACGTGATCAGGGATGCAGACTCAAGTACATCAAGCAAAAAAAAAACTCGACCAGTGGACCAGGCCATACACTATAAGAGCATCAACTACCAGAGTAGTAAATGACACTACATGATGCATCAGTGAAAACATCACGATATGCAGCCAAAGAAAACTCAAAACCATATGCAGTGATACTCAAGACTAAGGCTAGGACTCGTAAACTATGAGATACACTTTGAGATAATATCTAATTGCAGACATGACTTAAGTTCAATATGCAATGAAGATCACAAGTCTCAGATCTATAAAATGTACAGGAATACACGTATGTTATGAAACATCACTAAATGGAACAACAATAGACCAAATTTCATGTGAACAAAATGCAACACACATGAATTTTATCAGTGGACATAAATAAGCACTGACTTGAAGCCACGCAATATAACCAGATGGACAGGACAGCGCTCCAAAATAATTGACAATGCACATGAATCTAATAACCCGAGTACAATGCCAACATCAAAACCAGTCAAGGCCGAAGCCATCGGAAATCCATGAAATCAGAGAACGAAGTCAGAAATCGTCAAGTGTATCTACATATTAAAGTGCATCTGAAATGGATCGAGCAAGTGCACAAACAAAATATACTGCTTTTTCAGAACAAAATATTTGAAATCAAACAACTGCAGTTCCAAGTAATACTGAAGTCACAAAAGAAATCAACAGTAAACGACATCACATAAACGAAATCAACTGCAGCTCAAAATCGATGCCATGAAATCAAGTGGTCCAGTATACACAAATTGGAACGAGTCAAAAACAAGTTCCACCATGAAGGCCGAAGCCAATTACTATCACAAAACTAAAGTGACCGAAGTCAAAGCACCAGAAATTCAAAGTCGTGCCAACCAAGATCGAAACAGTGATGACCGAAAAGAACAAATAGTTCAAAATCAACAACGAGATCGAACTGTCGAAATGAATTAATTGACAAATTAAAAAAAATTGCTGATTGAATTAGATGTGAGTGGATCACTCGCCTTGCTTCGACGCAAAACTGGAGGAGCCGAGCATGAGATCGTCGATCGACCGTGTAGTTGAAGTCGGCAACCATGGATTACACGAAACCCTAATTTTCAGGAGGAACGAACAAAAAATCAAGAGGCCGCCATTTTTTTTTTTCTTTCGTATGTTTAGGTTAGGGTTTGGAATCAATGAAAAGGGGAGCGGGTCTTGGATATATCACGGCATCAAAACAATTAAAGACATGGGCCATGATAAATTTTAAAGCTCGTAACCCTTTTAACAAATTTTTAAATGAATTTCAACCCGGTTAAAAACTCCTACTATCAATTAGCTAGCACATTAATCGTTTAATGACGATTATAAATCAATACGAAATCCGGGTTGTTACACCATTTGCAAATACAATATAGGCTATCAAACTCATTTGTAAACTTACATCCAAATTTACTTTCATGAAGCACAAATGAGAACATATATCATAAATTATGTTGAATTTACATAATTAGAGAGCCATTACCCCTAATTGGAGAAGTTTAGCTACTCATTTGTTTTATCATATCAACACATGTAAATTTCAGAATTTAAATGGAAGCAAAAATAAGTAGAAACTAATTAAAAGAAAGAAGATTAACTACTTGCATGAATAAAATTAAACTAATTGCATAAATGTAAATCTAAACTATGAACATGAAATGAAAGAGTATGTAAATAAAATTGAATAAGAAAATGAAATAAGAACAAGTAGAAAGAAAAGAGAAAGAGGCTTAGGAAGCCATTTTTATTTCATGTAACTTTGAGATTACAATTTGCATAGCTAATTTCCTATGTATTTCAAAGAGTTGGAAGATCCTTTAATGTACATAAGAGAGCTATTTATACATACACAAAACACTAATCTCATTTGTAGGGGGCTTCCCAAAATGCCCTTTAGGAAGTGTGGCCACCAAGTAATCATTAGTCTCTAGTTAATCTATCATCAAGTATGCATGAAGCTTTAACCTCCACTGAATTGTCCATTACCTTCTAATTGTAGACTTAGGTAAGTAAGTAAGTGGAGTCCTTCATGATTCATGGTTTGAATTATTTCTATCTTCATTCCTTTGTATTCATCCTTATACATGCATATCTTCATGAAAAAATCTTCAAATTTCCTTTCAAAAATTCCTATAATAAAAAAGGCAATATGCAAATAAATATTCTCAAATTAAATTATACACAAAATTACTCTTTTACCCCCACATTGATGTATTAATGATGACTTGAAAGCATATTTGAAATTTGGTTTTGAACATGTAAAAATACCCAATTATGACATTTATTTAAATAAAAATAGGTTAAATATGGATGTAAATATATGCACATTTACGTGCACATCAAATACCCACACATTTATCTTTTCATTCATCCTCGAATGAAGAAAAACTAACATAAATCCTTTTTCATAGGAAACACGATTGCATTGAGCGTATGCAACAAGCCGTTAAACCTCTATGTGTTTCTAGTAGGACTACTGTTGTCCCGTGAGGGTGTTCAGTAGATACTACCCATAAAGTCCAAATGTAATATGAAAATATTTACAAAATGCAAAATTTATTTACAATGATATGGATGAAAGTTTTTCGAAAATATTTACAAATGATGAATTTACTCTCAAATTGACATGAATAAGTTAAATATAAGTTTTGGTTATTATCAAGAAATTTTAGTCATTTTACTCGTCAAAATTTCCAACAAAAATCAAGTTATCATAGCAAATAAACTATAGTTTAACTCATTGTTTCGGTCGATAACACAGTGTAACTATGAAATAGATCCTTAGTTGATTATTAAAGTTTTTTAAAGTGGTGTTTTTCATTTCTTTTCAATAACAAGTTAAATCGGATAAGTAAAAATAGTACTTGGATTTCAATTGCTTACTCTCTCTTATTTTTATTTTTGAAAATATTATTGATATTAACAATATTTACATATGCCTAACTCAAAAAACTGGGGCTAAATATATTACCTATACACTGCCTTTCAGGCTTACATAAGGGGAATACAGAGCATGACGGGTGAACACACAATGCGAACACTTATCGACTGTATGTGTTACTAATAAAAGAATTTTTATATACATATACCTAACTTAGATAAACTAAGGCAAGTTATACCAATTATGCACTACATTTCGGGCTTACGCGAAAAGGGTACAGAGAATGGCGAGTGAACACATAAGTATGAACACATGACTCGAAATGTTAATTAAAAAATATATATACATATATACAATTTTTTTAAGAGAGAGTTTTGCAAAATCATCTTAGCACCATTTAAATTAGAAGATAAAAATGTTATATCTTTACTTTAAATCAACAACTTTTTTTAAGACAAAGATTTCCAATTAGGATATACTTCATAAGTACCACATATGAACCTTGCTGTATACTAGTTAAACCGTTGTTATTTGTAATCAAACTTCATTTTTATTTTTGTTAAGATAAATAAATTTTTAAAAATTTCAATTTGTCAACCAAAACTTATACTTATCCTATAGTGTTTCTTCAAAAATAAATCAAAATGCTAAAAAGAAAATGTTTTTAAGATTTTTTTTTATTTTTTAAAAGTTTGAGTGTAAAGAAAATGAAAGTTCAAGAAAAATGCCATGAAATTAAAAAATGAAAATGGGACTCCCCTCCGCACTTAATTTTGACCGTGTCCCTACAGTCAATACATGATATAATGAATGTAATGGGAAAAAATATGTACATATTTACAAAAGAGGGTTAACATTCTTACTAGACTTAGCTTGGCTCATGAAGAATTATGAGATTCTCCTCTTGGTTACTTGGCAACTCAAAGAAAGGTTTCAAACGATAACCGCTAACATTGAAAATCGATGCATCCCTATGGTTTTGTATTTATATGGCATCATGTGGAAAAACAGTTTGTACCACAAATATCCGATCCATCTCGATTCAAATTTCCCCGGGAATAAATGAAGTCGAGAGTCCTATAAAAGAACTTTCTGGTTTGGTGAAAACGTTTTCTTATTATTGACTTATCATGAAAAAACTTTTGTTTTTTCTTTTAAACTTTCTCGTTTTCATATGCGTCGTTCATAAGTTCTTCTAGTTCGTTGAGTTGTAATTTTCGGTTTTCTCCAACTTTCTCGAGGTCAAAGTTCTTTATTACCCACAATGCTTTGTGTTCGATTTCAACCGGTAAACGGCAAGCTTTCCCGTAAACTAAACGAAACGAGGACATCCTAGGATTAGTTTTGAAAGAGGTACAGGAAGCCAAAAGCGCGTTGGTCATTTTCTGAGACTAATCTTTTCAATTTTTGTTAATAGTTTTCTCTAAGATTTTTTTTATTTGACGATTTAGAACTTCAATTTGGCCAAAAGTCTGAGGATGACATGGAGTGGATAACTTGTGGGTTATCGATTATTTTTTTCATCAAAGTTTCAAAAGATTGATTGCGAAAATGGGTTCCGTTATCACCGATTATTATGTGAGTTTTGCCAAACCTCGAAAAGATGTTTCTCTAAGAAATATCATAACAATTCCATGGTCATTGGTTTTGCACAAAACAGCTTCGACCCATTTTGAGACCTAATCGACAGCGAGAAGAATATACAAATTTCCAAAAGAATTGGGAAAAGGTCCCATAAAGTCGATACCCCAAACATCAAAGATTTCAATCATTAGAAATGGGTTTAGAGGCATTATATTTCGTCGAGAAATTCGACCAAGAATTTGACATCGATCACAAGTTTTGCAAAATTTGAATGAGTCTTTGAGAAGAAAAGGCCAATAGAAACCACAATGAAGCACCTTTTCAACAGCTTTTCAAGGACCGAAATGTCCACTACACGCTTGATCAAGGTAAAACGAAAAAACACTCCTTATTTCATTATCCGAGATGCAACGTCGAATGATTTGGTCAGGACAATACTTGAACAAGTATGGATCGTCCCCATAGAAATATGTTTATGTGTTTGTCTTGTTTGGGCCAAGATGATGGAGTTCCTTTAGTGACTAAGTATTTCACTATATTAGCGTCTCATGGATCGATAGAAATTGAAAGAAGTTGTTCATCAGGAAAGTTTCATTGATGGATAAAGGTGATGATGCGTAGGGAAGACGAGACAAGTGATCAGCTATGACATTGTTGGATCCTTTTTTGTCCTTGATTGTAAGATCAAATTCTTGTACTAAAGGATCCAATGAATTAAATGAGATTTGGTGTCCTTCTTAGCGAAGAGATATCGAAGCGTATAATGGTCCATGTACACAGTAATGTGAGCCTATCAAATATTGTCGAAATTTTTCAAGAGCAAAAACTACCGCTAGAAGCTCTTTTTCAATAGTTGTGTAATTGAGCTCAGCATCATTTAGAGTGATGCTAGCATAGAAGATAACATGAAGGATCTGTTGATGCATTGTCCTAAGGCAGCACCAACTACAAAGTTCGAAGCGTCACACATTATTTCATATGAGAGATCCATTTGAGTGCGCAAATGATTGGAGTAGAAATTAGTTCATTTTTAAGGCATTCAAAAGATGATACATAATCAGAACTGAAATTGAAAGGAACGTCTTTTCCTCGAAAAGGAATCAAAGGATGAGCGATTTTGCTAAAGTCTTTCACAAAGTGTCGGTAAAAGCCAGCGTGTCCTAAAAATGATCAAATATCCTTAACAGATTTGAAAATGGGTAGGTTTGCAATTACATCAACTTTCGCTTTATCTACCTCAATGCCTTTATTTGAGATGATATATCCAAGGACTATGCCTTGTCTGATCATAAAGTGGCATTTTTCCCAATTCTAAGTCAATTTTTTTCTTTACATCAATTTAGAACCAACTCGAGATGATGTAAACATTCAAAAAAGAAACACCAAAGATAAAGAAATCATCCACAAAAACTTCTAGAAGGCGTTCAATCATGTCAAGAAAGATGTCAACCATGCATCGTTGGAAAGTAGCAGGAGCATTACACAGTCCGAATGGCATACACCGATAAGCAGAGGTATCGAATGGACATGTGAAAGTCTTTTTCTCTTAATCTGCGGGAGCGATTGGAATTTTGTTATAGCCGAAATAACCATCAAGGAAGCAGTAGAATTCGTGGCTGGCTAAACGTTCAAGCATTTGGTCAATGAAAGAAAGACGGAAGTGGTCTTTACATGTTACAGTATTTAATTTTCGATAGTCAATGCAGACACGCCAACTAGTTTGAATCCGAGTAGGAATGAGTTCGTTAGCCTCGTTTTTTTATAGCGGTAAGTCCGGACTTTTTAGGCACGAAATGAGTTGGGCTAACCCATTAGCTATCAGAGATGGGATATATGATACTGTTATCGAGCAGCTTAAGAATTTCCTTACGAACCACATCTTTCATTTTTGGGTTAAGCCTCTGTTGCGCATCATGAGTGGTTTTGGCTTCGCCAATTAAGTGAATGCGATGTTGAACAATAGCAGGGCTAATTCCCTTAATATTGGTAATGAACCACCTAATTGCTTCTCCATTTTTCGAAAGCATAGAGAGAAGAGAAGCATCTTAGCCAAGAGAAAGATCGTTAGAAATTATGATAGACAAGTTTCGTTTTCGCTTAATTGTATGTACTTAAGGTGAGAAGGAAGAGGTTCGAGCTCTAGCCTAGGAGGTTGCTCAATCGAAGAAATCGGTTGAGATTTGGACTCAACCGTGAGAGGCTCAAAAGGAAGCATCTTTTCAATCTCACGAGGGACATCTTGAATCAATTTCTCATACTTGGCCTTACGTTCATTATTAAGATTCATCGATTCATTTTCAAAATTTTCCTATAAGGTAAAACTTCCAACGTGCTATCGTGTGGTTCATTTAAAGATGTTAAGATCAATGGTAATGTTACCAAAAGAAATTTTCATTGAACCGTTTTGACAATTAATTAAAGCATTTGAAGTGGCTAAGAAAGGTCGCCCTAGAATCAAGGGAATTTGGCTCGTTGGATTGTTTACAGGTTGAGTTTCAAGGACAATGAAATTGGAGGGAATATGAATTTCCCTACTCTAGTGAGTACGTCCTTGATTTCTCCTATCGGTTTCTTTACAGAACGATCGACAAATTGAAGGGTAGCCTTAGTTGGTTTAAAATCATGTAGACCTATTTGCTGGTAAACTAAATATGGGAGCAAGTTGACGCTAGCACCTAAGTCATACAAATATTTGTTGATTCTCTTGCCTCCTAGTGTACATGAGATCGTGGGGCAACCATGATCTTTGTATTTAATGGGAATGTATTGACACAAGACTTTGCTTAGACCAGCGGCTAAAAGGAATTTCTTTTGCACTTGAGTGTGTCGTTTTTGAGTACATAAGTCCTTTAAAACTTTGGCATAGGTCGGGATTTGTTGGATGATACCTAAGAGAGGAATGTTTACTTTAAATTGTTTAAAGTTTTTTAACATCTTTTCCAGTTGTTCCAAATGTTTCTTAGGTTGAAGTTGATTTTGGAATGAGATTCGAAACTCAGTTAAACGGTCTTCTTCAGTTGAAAAAGTATTAGACCCAGAATTTGGATCTGGTTTGATTCGATGTTTTGATTGGCATCATTTGTGGTTTTCGAAGTGTCGAGTGGAACATCCGGTAAGTCGTTTGGATTGGCAAATTGGCTATTGATTACCTTAATGGGTCGCAAAGTGGTGATAGCATTCATTTGATTCAAATTACTATCTTGAACGACATGAGCATGCATCGAGTTCGCGTTTTAATTCCTATGGTTTGTGATTGGTTGGCTCGGAAATGTACCACTTTCTCGTTCACTCACGAGGTTGGCTAATCGACTCATTTACATTTCGAATTTAGAGATCAATTGGCTCATATTTTACATGTATGAATTTAACAAATTTTGCGATTGCATTACCACGTCGGTCAAGGCTTCAATACTCTTTTTAAGAAAGGTCATTTGTTTGTCATCTTGAGGAATGAGAGATTGTTGTGCTTGATTTTGAGAAGGAGGCAAAAAAAATTGTTGAAATTGTTTCGATTGGAAAGGAGGATTTGAATTTGAAGCGCTATTCAGAAATGACTGAAAAGATGGTCGAATCAAACTTGTGTTTGAATTGTATTGGTTCCAAGCAAAATTAAGATGATTTCTCCAACGAGGATTGTACGTTGGAGAAATAGATTATTCTGAACTTTATTAAAAGCAATTATTTGTTATAATGAATATGGACACTAATCGACGATGTTATTTCGATCATTGCATTTGTAAGGCAGGACTTGAGAAGATTGCTTCATTTGATTTGAGGAAAGGACATTATCGAATTTGGTTATCATTGGATCGGTTTTCACTTCTAAGGCCAAAGAGGATCCTATCGAATGAGCGCTTGATCAGGAATAGATCGATTTCTCGTAAGATCGTTCCCACTGTGATGATTTTTTGGACAAGTTTTCAAGAAATTGCCAAGCCTCATCGTGATGTGGGGCTAGAAAGTTTCCCTGGCACATCGATTCTAGCATTATTCGAGAATTATTATCAAGTCCATCATATATAATTTGGTAAAGAGTCCATTTTTCAAAGTTATGATGTGGACATTTGATTAAAAATTTCTTAAATCCTTCAAAGAATTTTGCAAATGATTTATCCCCAAATTGATGAAAATTTATAATTTCATTTCGAACTTTTGTTGTTTTTTCCAAGGGATAAAACTTCCTTAAGAAGTTCCAGTAAATTCTTCCCAAGTTTTGATCAAATTCGAAGGAAAACTGTATAACCATATTTTAGGATAATCCATAAGTGTGAATGGAGTTAACCTAAGTTTGATTGCATCATCATATAGTTGTTGGAGTTTAATGGTTGCACAAACTTGTTCGAATTTGATTAAAAATATATAAGGATCATCATGTTCAAGATTGCCAAATTTCGAAAGCATGTTAATGTGATTTGAATGAATCTCTAAGTGATTGCCCGTTGGGGCAGGCAAGGTGATGCAAAAAGGGATAGAAACTTGATTGGGGAAGATTCTATCCATAAGAGTTCGAGGGGTGTTCTCGTTTGCCATTTCAGGAGGATCGTTTGTTCGGGTTAAACAATTTGCAGAAGGGTCTCGAATCTAAGTATTCATAGAAGTATCACGAGTCCAAGTACTCATGCACTAATTAAAATTGAGAACAAAGGAGGTTAGAATCGAGTTTAAAGAATGAAACAAAATTTGAAAATGAAGTGAAAAAATGTTGTTTTAAAGAAAAAAAGGATGAGAAAAATTATTTACTAAGTGAAATTTATCTTTCAAAAGAGAAGTTTGATTTTTTTTTTTTTTGGTGTTTTTTTTGAATTTTCAAATTTTCAAATATTTACCAAAAGGATTTTTGTTTTTTTACAAAACGGGAATTTGATTTTTGTTTTTTTGAATTTTCTAATTTTTCTTTTGAATTTTTTTTCTTCTTCTTTGGATTTTTGTTTTTGACTGAAAATTTTCAAAGGAAATAATATAAAAGGATTTTTTGGGTAAAAACTAAGTTAAGTAATATTTACAATTTTTGTTTGGTTTTTGGATTATATATTTTTTTTTAAATATGCATGAACTAATGCAACTAAATGAATGTAAATGACTTAATTACAGTTTTATGTCCTTGGTAGCTCCTAACCCAAAATTGTATAATCACACTTGCCTTAAATCGACAAAAATATTTCTTAGTTAGGTAATGGGCAGGGGTTATTGGTGCACCACGAATCACCGTAGCAATGCAATCGAAGGTTTAAGTACCTTCAAAGGAACAACCACTATAATGTTTACGAACCACCGTAATTTTATAAATGGTTATTACTCCGTCGTAGTTTAGACACCAAGAAATTAGCTTGTTCAAAGAAGACAGTTGTCAAGATACAATTAAGCCCTAAATGAGCTCGTGACTCCCTTAAGTCGAATGTCTAAACGTTATTATTAGTCAAATTCTACGATGAAATGCAATTTGTGGGCTAAGAAAAGGGTGATGAAATCACTTACCTTATGTGAATTGGGGTATTACTCTTAGAAAATAAACAAGGTGAGATGAATGCAAAGCATAAATTAAATGTGAATTTACAATGTAAATAAATGAAGTTTGTTTTTGTTTTTAGATTTTGAATTTGTTTTGTGAATGCAAATGTAAGCAACGAACAATGCAATTTCAAATAAAACTAGAGATGAAAACATGATACCAGTGCATGAAGATTATTAGCAATTTAAATTTTTTAAAGCAGTGATTTTTTTAGCAAGCAAAACAATTTTTTTGATTTTCTGCTTTGACAACCTGAAACGAAAAACAATATATATAAACGACTGTTTTTTTTTTCTTAAAAAATCTAAAACAAAGGAAATAAAAACAAGTGAAATCAATGTGAAACAAAACTAAAAAATGAAAGAAGGAAACTTTTTTTTCAAGTAGAACAAAAGGAAATTAGAAAAACGAAAATAAACCAAAAGGAAATAAAAAATCAAAAAAAGACAAATGAAACCCCAGCCCAAACAAATTTGGCTTCATGGTCTTCGGAGGAGGGTGGTTCGGTGAAGAGTTCGATTGAATGGAAGCGATGTCGAGTATGGTTTTTTTTTTGAACGAGAAGGTTGCTGGGGAAGTGTTTGCTGTTGTTAGTGAGCAGAGGCAGCAATGATGGGTGTTGTAACTGTCGTGGTGGTTGAGAAGTGACGGGAAAAGGTTAGTTGTTTATGTAGATGACTGTGGAATTGGAGGGCAGTAAGGAGTGTGAAGTGGGAAGAAAGTGTGGAGTTTGTGATGTTAACAGAGATGGAGTGATGGTTGGAAGTTTGTTGATTCGAATTTCAGTGAAGTTGCAGTTTGGGCGATGATGAATGCAAGAAGGCAGGTGAATAAGTTATTTATTGGTTGAAATGATGGCTATGTGGTAGGGAATGTTGTTGTGGTAGCAGTAGATGAATTGCAATGGATATTGGATTACACGGTGGATGTTGGCAATGCAATAAGGTGAATGTGAATTTGAATTGGAAGGTCTAGTGAAAGGAGATGGATGAAGGACTAGTTGAAAAGAATGTGGCTTTGGATGATGAGGTGGTTGTTGTTGTATGTTAGGAGTTGCACATCAAGCACAGTTTGATGGTTTTGTTTGAAAAATGTAGAGGTGCAGGCACTTGCAGTAGTTCAATGATTGAAAGGCAGTGAGATGTTGTGATTGGCTGTTTGGTGAAAAGGTTGTGGTCGATGTGTTGTCAAGCAGTGGAATAGTGTGAAGTGTAGGGATGGGCAGAATGTTTGCACACGAGTTGTTTTTTTAAAGCAATGTAAATAAAGATGTAAGATGTAAATAGAATATGCAAACAAAAAATGAAATAAAATATTTTTTTTGTTTTGAAATTATGTATGCTCTTTTTTTAAAACAGAAATGTATATGCAAATGTAAATAGAAATGGCAACAAGCAACTAACGAATGCAAGCACAAATCACACAAATGACACAACTTTTTTTTAAAATACATACACACAATAAAATCAAACAAAAATAATTTAAAGGATAGAAATCAAAAATCAAAATATTTTCTCAGTAACGACACCAAAAACTTGTTCGTCGACCGATTCACTATCGGTTTAAAAACCGGCCGAACAAATTTATAATAAAAACTACCACAAGCGCATGACGTACAATTTTAGTACGTGGCAAGTACGGGTCAATCCGCAGGGACTTTTTAGATTTTAAAATTTTCTATTCAATCAAATTAGTCCAAAGTGGAAAGAAGATTGTTAACTACAAATTGTAAACAAAATGAAACTAAAAGTAGAATGAAAATGAGATTAAAAACCATGAGATTAGAAAACACTTTAGAGGCAAATCCACTTTCATATTTTTTTAAATCAATAAACAAATCATCTATGATCCCTATTTTTTAATATTAAGTGAAATAAGTGTTGTATTTATCATAAGTATGGTTTATTTATGTTATTGATTAACATGACTTAAACCATCAAACTATAATACAACAAATAAACCACTTATCAATTCTCATGAAAATGAAGTCAAAGCAAAAGCTATTTTAAGTATGATCTATTTACTATTGTAATTAGTAATATAGATCATCAAATTTTTTACTTTCATTTCAAAATCACAATTCAATTAGCAAATGATGATGTAAATTGTGTTTATGTTGAATAAGAATAACCCATTTGCAAATACAACATAGCCTATCAAACTCATTTGTAAAAACATACATCAAAATATACTTTCATGAAGCACAAATGAGACCATAAATATAAATTATATTGAATTTACATAATTAGAGAGCTTCATTACCCCTAAATTGGAGGGTTTAGGTACTCATTTGTGTTATAATATCAACGCATGTAAATTTCAACATTTAAATTAAAGCAAAAGGAAATAGAAAAATTAAAAGAAAGAAGACTAACTACTTACATGAATAAAATTAAACTTATTGCATAAATGTAATCTAAGCTATGAACGTGAAATGAAAGAGCTTTTAAATAAAATTGAACAAGAAAATAAAACAAGAACAAGTAGAAAGAAAAGTGAAAGAGGCTTAGGGAGTCATTTTTATTTCATGTAACTTTGAGATTACAATTTCCATTGCTAATTCCCTAAGTATTTCAAAGAGTAGGAAGATCCTTTACATGTACATAAGAGGGCTATTTGTACATGCACAAAACCCTAATCTAATGTTTAGGGGGCTTCCGAAAATGCCCTTTAGTAAGTATGGTCACCAATTAATCATTAGTCTCTAATTAATTTATCGTCAATTATGCATGAAGCTTTAACCTCCATTAAATTGTCCATTAGCTTCCAATTGTAGATTTACATAAGTAGGTAGGTGGGGTCCTCCATAATGCATGGGTTGAATTATTTCTACCTTCATTTATTTGTATTTATCCTTGTGCATGCATATCTTCACGAAAACATCTTCAAATTTACCTTCAAAAATTCCTATAATAAAAAAGACAATGTGTAAATAAATATTCTCAAATTAAATTATGCACAAAATTACTATTTTACCCTCCACGCTGATGTATGAATGATGACTTGAAAGCATATTTAAAATTTGGTTTTGAACATGCAAAATTACCCAATTATGACATTTATTTAAATAAAAATAGATTAAATGTGGATGTAAATAAATGCATATTAACGTCTACATCAAAAAACCCCATTTATACAAGTATAGTTGGTATATGGATGGAGCCAACGCTTCAGAGACTGTTCAGTGCAGGTGCTTCCCCATCTTTCTAGAAGGAGTTGAGTTTATGTGGTTCACCATGCCTCCACCAAGATCCATCTCTACTTTTGACAATTAGCAACGAGATTCCTTGACCAAAGGCTCCATACGGCACAACCGAACGATGTCATGTCCTTATACAGATTAATCCAGGGATGCAATGAATTGCTGGAATCTTTCATGATCCACTTCGACACCGCAGTGAGGGAAGTAAGCAACCCCAACGAGGATATGGGTTTTATAGAATTAGTCTGTTCCATTCACCCAGAGACCAAATTTCAAAAAGTGAATTAAGATGAAGCAACCTACCACGAGGAAGGACTTCAATCGTAAAGCAAGTAGGTACTTAAGATTGGAGGAAGCGTAGGAGCTGAAAAGAAAGTCTACTGGTATGAAATCGATGGACATCAGACAGAGCGATGTGGCAATGAATCAAAACACGCACGTCTCTGGAACTGCTCAAGGAGTCGCAGGGATAGATGGAAATCAAAAGAGGAAAAATCATAATAATTCCAATAAAAGAAATGGTAATGGCAGCAATAAAAGGCTTAAAGGGTTTAGGCAGAAAGATTATACCCCTCTAAACGACACTCTTTAAAATATTTATCTTGCAACACAGGGGCCAGAAGAATACAAGAAATCCCCTAGGAAGGAAGCAGACCGACTAGCAAAAACACTCGGGAAAGTTCTGCCGCTTCCATGAGACTCATGGACATAGCAGAAACGAATGGCGCAATTTGAAGAATCTTATTAAAGAGTTGATTCGGGAAAACAAGCTCCAACAGTACATGAGAAAGCCATAGAACCCTGATCAACCCACGGCTGCTTAGCCCCTTAGGGAATGAAGGAATCAAGCCACAACTAGTAAAGAAGGGTCCAACCGAACTGACCAAAGACTCATTATTGGAACAATATATAGGGGACTACACCCTGCGCAAAGAAGTTGAGGAGAGATCGATGATATGCAAGTTTGTTAAAGCATGCTCCAAAGGAATCATGTCTCACACAGAAGATGTAACCACGGACAAGTTGCAAAAAGTACTGAGTGCTGACATGTGTTCCATAATCATGACACCGGAGGGATCGAAGCCCCGACTCTCGATCCAATGGTGGTAACAGTGGGAATCGGTCCTGCTGTTGTTCGGCGTGTGTTGGTTGATAGTGGTAGCTTTGTTAATATTCTTTTCAAATGTACTTTTGATCAAATGAAAATCAGCATGAAAAGTGTGTTTACATGCCAAACATAGATCCAAGGTTCACTGACGAACGCAAACAACCTGTGGGAATAATTGATTTGCTAGTGGAACTTGAAGAAGGTGATCAAAGAGTCACCCTCATTAAGAATTTTGTAATTGTAGGTGAAATGTCTACATATAACGCCTTCTTGGGATGACCCACTCTAGCAGATTTCAGAATAGCTCTGGCCTAATGGTGTCTAACCATGAATTTCCCTACTGCAAATGGAATCAGAGTGGTAAAAAGAGATCAGTGCGCCACTAGAGAATATTACATTGCGCAGTTACGTGAATCCAGAAGAAGAGAAAAAGAAAAGGATGTAGGGAGAACTCTCCACATTTGTGAACCTTTAGAATAGCAACTATAGAGCTGCCCTTGGCTTGAGGACCATAGCCAATTCGACAAGGCTTTGGACCCTAGAAAGAAGAGTTCAGGGGAGGAACGGTCCACACCTGTAGAATTGACGGAATCTGTCATAGTCGATAGGGACAACCCAACTAAAGTCATGAAAACTGGATCACACCTTGGAAATAAGATGCGTTTAGAGCTTACTAAATTTCTTCGCGCCAGCTTGGATGTGTTCGCATTGACGCATTCCGATGCGTGTGGGGTCTCTCCAGAAATCGCATGTCAAGCGCTAAACATAGACCCTAAGTTCATGCCAATAAAGAAAAAGAGGCACAGCTTGGGTCTAGAACGATCCAAGGCGCTAAGAGAAGAGGTGGACAAGTTAACGGCCAACGGTTTCATCCGTGATGCAAGTTATCTAGAGTGGATTTCTATCCCGGTCTTAGTTAAAAAGTCTAATGAAAAGTGGCGAACCTGTATCGATTACTCGGACTTAAATAAAGCTTGCCCGAAAGTTGGCTTCCTCTCCTCAGAATAGACCAACTTGTGGATGGAACGGCGGGATACAAGATGTTATCATTCATGGACGCATGCTCTAGATACAACCAAATCCTAATGCATGAACCTGATTTAAAAAGCATCAGCTTCATCATCGTCCTGGGACTGTACTGCTAAAGGGTAATTCCATTCGGTTTGAAGAATGCTAGGGAAACTTATCAAAGGTTGGTAAATACCATGTTCAAGCTCAGATTGGGAAAATGATGGATGTTTACATGGACAACATTTTGGTCAAATCATGAGCAGCTGTTAACCACCTGGATAATCTTGCTAAAATGTTTGAAAAACTCCGAATGTACGGAATGAAACTCAATCCACTCAAATATCACTTCAGAGTAGCCTCTGCAAAATTCTTAGGATTCATCGTATGTGCCAGGGCCATCAAGGCAAATCCAAAACAAATAACAGCACTACGGGAAGTCCAAGCTCCGAAGAATAAGAAGGAATTGCAAAGCCTGAATGGAAAAGTTGCAGCACTAAGTCGATTTATCTCGAAAGCTACCAAAAAATGTGTACCATTCTTTGATGCGCTGAAGAATGGAAAAAAGAACTTTGAATGGAGTGAAGCTTGTCTAACAGTATTCGAAGAATTGCTACAGCACATGGAGGCTCCGCCAATCCTATTGAAGCCCGTGGATGGAGAAGACCTGTTCATTTACCTAGCTATCTCACCTCATGCATTGAGCACCGCTTTTGTGCATGAAGAAGCAAAAATCCAACAATCCATGTATTACATTAGCAAGCGGTTCATTGGAGCAGAGAAAAGCTACCCGAAATGGGAGAAACTAGCATATTGCCTCTTGATCGCATCTAGGAAGTTACGGCCATACTTTCAGGCTCCTCCAATTAAAGTGTTAACTGACCAACCCCTGAAGCGAATGTTATATCGACCTAAAACTTTCGAACGACTTCTCAAGTAGTATATAGAACTGAGTCAATATGATATCACATACCACCTAAGGAAAGCCATCAACGGGCAAGCGTTAGTAGACTTCATCGCCGAATTTACAATACGAGATGACGAGGAAGAAGTTCAGCTGGAATTAGACATGCAAGGGAAGCTCTTTGTCGATGGCGCATCTAACAACCTTTGTTCGGGGGTAGGAGTAGTGCTTTAAACCCTTAAAGGACGAGCCATTAGCTATGCTTTGCTCTTGGAATTCCCTGCTACAAACAATGAAGCGGAATACGAAGCACCGATTGCAGGACTAAATTTTGTAAAAGTGCTCAAGACAAAATGTATTCACATATATAGTTACTGCTGACTGGTTATCTGTCAAGTAAAAGGGGAATACCAGGCTTGAGGGGAGAATCTAGTCCCGGGCCTGTCCAAAGTGCAAGAACTCCTAAGCGGCATCGAACACTACACCATAACTCACATTCCACCGGAGCAAAACACCAAGGCAGATTCTTTGGCTAAACTGGCGAGCTTCGGAGCAGCTCAGTCATTGGGGCTAGTCCCAGTTGAGACTCTAACCAATCCAAGCATAAACGAAATAAATGTCGACTGGATCCTCGAGATCACCATCGAACCAAATACTTGGATGGCACCATAAAGGAATATTTACTTGCGGGGACTCTTCTAAGAGACCGGAATCAATGAAAAAAGCTTCTCCGAATGGCACCATGATTCATGATACAAGATGGAGTACTCTATCGAAGGGGATTCTTAATCCCCCTTCTTAGATGTGTGTCTGACGATGAAGCCCAATGAATCATAAAGGAAGTGCAAGAAGGCGAATGCATAGACCACACGGGGGGGGGGGGGGGGGCGCAAACCCTTGCAAAGAAAGTCCTCCGGTATGGATACTTCTGGCTAACAATAAACCGCAACGCTGCAAACTACGCCGGAAAATGTGATCCCTACCAAAGATTCAGCAAAATTAAAAAACTCCTTTAACAGAGCAGACGTAGATGGTCAGTCCATGGCTATTTGCAATATAAGGGATTGATTTGACTGACGTCCTGCCGATAGCGAAAAAGGGGCCAAATATTCTATAGTTGCTGCTGATTATTTCACAAAATGGGCTAAAGCAGAACCGTTGGCCACCATAACTACAAAGAAAGTCATTAATTTTGTTACTAAAAACATTATTTGTAGGTTTCGAATGCCACAGAAAATCATCACTGATAATGGAACTCAATTCAAAAGCACCAAGGTTAAAGACTTCTACAAACGCTTTCGAATTGAGAAAAGCTTCTCAGCAGTAGTTCATCTTAAGCAGATAAGCAAGTGGAAGCAATAAACAAGATCATCAAATCTACCATTAAAAAGCGACTGAACTAGTAGTAGTTCATCTTAAGCAGATGGGTTGATAAACTTCCACTCGTACTATGGACTTATCGAACTACCCACAAAGCAGCAACTGGCCACACTCCACTCGCTCTGGCATATGGCTTAGAAGCAATGATTCCTGTTGAATTAGAAGTCCCCTTAAACTGAAGGAAGGTTTTAATCAAAAGTAAAATGAGTAGATCCTAATAGAATCGCTAGAAATGATAGATCAAAGAAGAGAAGAAGCCGAGTTGAGAACCAACGCCCACCAAAAAAGGTCGCATGGTACAACAATTCCAAAGTTCACAACCAAACCTTCGAAGTGGGAGCTTTTGTGCTCAAGCAAGTCTACTCCGTTTCGGGGGACTTCGAACCAAACTGAGAAGGACTATATACCATTAATAAAAAACAGAGGGACGAAACTTTCAAGCTAATAACCGTTGGTGGGATCCAAATTCCCAGGGCATGGAACAACGAATCACTCCACCTTACTTCATTTGAAAACTACCTTATGTACTCTCTATTTTCTAGCAAATAAGCCACCCCGGAATGCTGGGGGCATTGTAAATAGGCAAAAGCCTACCCTGTTTTTCTTAATAAAATTTGATTCACTTTTTGAACCAAAGAAACAGTGTTCATATAATAACTACCCCTTGGGTCGACGGAAGCAAATCGACATGAACCGTTGAATCAGTGGAAACCGAACTTTTCCTTCTAAGAGCCGGTGATGCTCCAACAACATTGGGAAGGCTAAAAAACACACCATCCGTTGCCCGAAGATATGCAACATCGAGGAGTACGAAAAGCCATGCATTCCATAAGTCGCGCACTAACTCTTAAAAATTGCACCCCTCACGTTGCCTGATGATAAGCAACACCAAGGAGTATGAAAAGTCATGCATTCCATAAGCCATGTACTAATCCTTAAAAATTACACCCTTCACATTGCCCGAAATAGGCAACATCGAGGAGTATGAAAAGCCACGTACTCCATAAGTCATGCACCGACTCTTAAAACTCAAACTTCTCACGTTGACCGAAGATAGGCAACATCGAGGAGCACTAAAACCTTTTCGGGCTGATGGGTCATCTTAGTCCCAAAATCCATGCATTTTAAGCTGCGTGTTAAACTCCCGGAGCCATATAATAACACTCCTAAAGCATAAACTCCTCGCGTTGCCTGAAGATACGCAAAACCGAGGAGTGCTAGAACCGTTCCAAATCGACAGGACATATCGATCCTAAAATCCACGCATCCCGTAAGCTACGCGCACTTTCAAGCCCTCAAACTGCCCCGGCAATGCTAGGGAAATTATCCACATAGGAATAACAAGAATCAAGCCACTCCCACTGTTGGATATAATGGGGATGAATCCAACCAAATCAAAGTGCGATAGACTATTACATTAAACATTGAAAACGTGTACCTGCCCACGGTCAACTTATGCAATGTGCATATATCAAAGAAGCATATGTTGCATACTTACCAAAATATTGTGAAAAAATCGAACTACGTGCTCAAGTCACAAAACTTCTTAAAAAATAAAAATAAAGTTGTTGTTTAGTCAAATTTCAAATGTTAATGTGCAGACTATTTAAACCCTATGTTGCCGATCATTTGTCAATTGTTTGAAGTAAATAGCCCTGTAAGCTGAGGGCATACACCGACACTTAAGTAAAAACACTTGAAAATAATAAGTTCACAAGTTCTGCTACTCCAAACAAAGAATTGTTACTCCAAATAAAGAATTTCGGTAGTAATCACAAGAACTAGATAAGTGTAAACAAAACAAGCACAATTGCACAGAACACATATGAACAGACAAATAAGAGTACAGTCAAACTGTCAGTGTATTACTTATAATTTTCTTTTATATAGGGTCAAAACATAAGGGTCATACCCACACAACATCGGCCAACAAAAGGAAAACGCAGACTCCATAATAAAAACATTAAGTGCCGACTCTGCACTTGAACAAAATGACTCAAAAAGAACCAAAATCAAACGGTCTCCATCCAAACGCTTCAGCGCTTCTTTCCACCACTTCCCTTTTTGCCCTTTGTTCGAAGTTTCTACCCCATCTCGGAGTTGTGTCGCTGCTAGTAATATCAACAAACTCCTTAGCGCTAACATGCTCCTCTTGCTCTATAGCCTTCTTAGAAGACTCGTCCGTCACTTTGCGCTTCGGTGACTTGCGGGAGCTTTTCGAGGCTTTGATCGTTTCAACCTTCTCCTTCTTGACAACGACCAATTCATGTTGAGTTTTGTGAGGCTGATTCATTTGAACTTCCTTCTCCTCAACTTCTGCCGCTCTTACATCACCTTCCAAAGATAAAGAAGGGTCATCCAAGCCATGAAGTGCGGCTATCTTTTCCGACTCTGTCCCCGGCTGCAAGCTAGACACGTACATGGAAACCGCAACAAGAATGGAAATAAGCACGGTGGGTGTGGAAATAGCAGCAGGTCCGGGTGCCGATGAAGCTGGTACATACTCTGGAAAGGTAGAAGGACCTATAGGATCAAAAATTAAAGCATTAAATTCTTCCTGCTCTTGCGGCGTAAGCTGAAAGCTCGTGAACTGAGGAGAAGCGCTAGGATTACTACATCAGAAGAATGGCCAAGAATGTCAACTTCATATTCACCGCCTTCACCCCCCCTTAGATAGTTCAATGCGCGAGGGGAAGCCTCAAGCCCAGGACTTGTTGGAAGATTGCGGGGCTGCTCCGAGGTCTCGTCGACGCCAGAATTGAAAGGCTCTGTAAGTGCTTCGGCAGCCGTAGTCATGGCGGCATCGGCGGCTTTTTACTCCCTCTCAATCCGCAATATCTCTTGGCCTTCCAGCAACGCCTTCTTTGATTCTTCTTTAAGATAGGCGTTTTCTAACTCTCACTCGATGTAGACGTCACTGCTTCATGAAAGCGGTTCAAGATTTCTTCCTAGACCATGGTGAGAGTGTGCGATAATTTCAAGCCCACGTAGCTAAGGCTCCCCTGATGAAGTAAAGAGTTAACATAGAAGTGCATGATGGTCTCGTCCATCTTTTCCATCTTTCACTCGAAAGCGTTTGGAAGCTCCAGATAATCCACCATAACGGCGGCCTTTTCGAACTCAATGCTAGACTTATCAGTGCTAAGCTGCGCAATTTGTTCCTATAGTTGGGCGATTGTCGTAGCCTGGCCAAAGTTGGTCTTATTGTGATGTTTAATAATAAGGTTATGGTCAGAGATATTTTTCTTTTAGGCTTCAACCATTGTGCTAAGAGCGGCCACCTCCTATTTCAATTTAGCCTCCTCAGCACGAGCCTTCTTTATTTTATCCCTATAGGCGATCTCAATTCTTTCATGGGCCTCTTTTACTTCTTTCAGCAAGTCGGTGTTCCTTTTGCTCTCTCGCAGTGCCGCTTCGTTCTCCTCGTCCATTTTTTTAATCCTGACATCACGTTCTGACAATGCTCTTTCAAAATAATCCTTCTTCGACTTTAAAGAGAGGATTTTCTGGTAGTTGTTGCGATTAGTATCTGCCAGCCGCATACACAATTTTCCCCACTCTTCGGCCTGGTTTAAATCATTTTGAATAGCCTAAAGATGTGGCGTTTAAGAATCTCTATGGACTAGATGGAGGTCACGATTAAACTTAACTCCACTTAGAAACCACCCTAGTAGCGCTGCCTAAAGCTTTGGAGGACCCAACGAAAGAATATAGGCAGGTCTCCGGTGGGGATGTGAAGTATCGGTGGCGAGCACAACAGAAGATGGTGGGACGAAAGTTGAAGGCAGAACCTGGGTAGAAGTAACATGGGTTTCTTGACCTAATGAGGAGTGCGTTGGAGCAAAAGCCAACTGTTCTGAAGAATATAAACGGTGGTCGAATTTTGATCTCTTCAACGGCTCCTCCCTCTCATTAAAAGACCTCCTCTTCTCATACCCACCTTGTATGACCAGCCTCGCTCTCTTTCATGTTGGCAATGGGTTTTGGCCTCTAGATTCTTTTGTCTGCTATACTCTTCTCCATCTCTCAAGGCTGGTAACGGCTGCAAGCATGCTTAGACCGGTAGTGGGATTTGGTGAATTCCTCGAAGTCATCATAAAGGTCACGTCCTCTCATCATACCTGACACGAAACATAAATGAAAGGATTTAGAGATAGAAAATAGACATGGAAAATGTGTGTACAAGTGAGTATGGCCTTGGTGAAGCATGTGATGTGTTTGGGAAGAGACCCTAAAGCGACGTCACAAACCTGATCGGGAGGCCCCGCAAATGGAATTGGACTAACTTTGGATGCCACGTGGCTCGAGTGAGGGGACACTTCCTAAAATCTGAAATCTTCCCCCATAAGCGCGTCAAAATCGACATAAACATCGCTCAAATCACCAAACACTGCATCTGCATCTTGGCTTGGAGAATCCTGACATCCCCCGATTCCTGAGGCATTGTCGTTGCCACTTGTGTCCGGAGGAGGCGGGCTTGGAATAACAGGGCTCATCCTCGGAGTTTCATCACATGGTTCAGAATCCCCATCATTGGATTCTGTATAGAAGTCATCGCTAGAAGTAAACTCGTCGCCACTACTCCCGACTTCCTCCTCCTTTTTCTCTAAGTCTAGGGTGGCTTTGCCTTCCCTCTATTTGAACTCTTCTTCTCATTCCTCTGGGATCAGAGGCATATGGTCGGGCTATTAACTCTAGTCGCAGCAACATCTCTTCCATCACGAGCCTCTTTGGCCGATTCTCTAGATATGCCCTCTCTTTCTTGAGAAGCGCCTTTTTCGGACCCATGAAAAGAGAAAGTAGATAGCATGTGAACCCTTGATCTAAAAGGAAAGGGGGCCTCAACTGGAACGGTGGACCTCCCCGAATGCAATAATCCATATCAGAGTAAGTTCTCATCAATCAACAAGACTTTAAAAAACCTCTCCTCAACATCGATAGCCTTCAGGGTTTAATAAACATTATCAGGAGATAGGTCCCTATTCGGCCTTGGGATAACTACAAGAAACGTTCAACTTTTTAGAAACTCTGCATCGACATGTTGAAACTAAATAAATAGGGAAAAGAATGAACCCTGCGTCGTCCACAGATGGTTAAACCCTTCGAGGCACCTGACAAAGAAATTTTGGGTCTTAAACTGGGATAGGTTTCTCTATAGTCATAGCACTATTTTCCAATTCCTTTGAGCTTCAATTACGACCGAAGACGGACATTCATCCCTTCTCTTCAATGAAAGAAAATACCGCAATTTATCGAATTTCAGAGCACGATTAAATGTGCGCATGAAGCGGACATTCCAACAAGTCAGGATCGCATAGCCGTTGGGATGAATATGAAACAGGGAAATACCTAGATTCGAGAGAGTCTTGCAGAAGAAGTTATTAAAAGGGGAAATGGCTCCATTTAGACACATATACCGATGGAAAGCGGTATATCCTGGGGGGCTTTGATAAAACTCCTTCTTTTCTAGAAGGCGTACATCCTCCTCTGTTATGCTGTGCTACATGCAGATATTGTGCAGAACCTTAGCAGAAACCATAGAAGAAGATCTTTCTACCAGGTTGAGAAGAACCCTAAAATTGGTAGGAGTCCGATCCAAGACCGGAGCTACGGGAACCAACTGGCCATATTCTACCTGTGAAGTGGAAGGAGGAAGGAAAACGGATGACGACTCTGCTACCGAAAGTGCTAGGCTTCCTTCGCTCGATTTATGGCATGAAGATGGATGCTTCATTCTAAAACAACCGAACTTGCATTCAAAATGGTCGGGTGATTCTATTCTAAACTAATGATCTCCCTACAACACTTGAACTCTAAAGAGATATCGATTCGTGCCGACAGAATGGATTTCAAGTATGTATCAGGGAAAGTGCAGTGTGCTGTCTATAGGGGATGAGCTTGGTGCTCGAAACACTAAAAATGCTCTATCTCGTGTAGATAATTCGCTCGTAATGGAAAAGGAAAAGGATTTCCCGTATCGTTTCCATTTGTTTTTACTTCCTCTATACTTATCCGTTATCGAACAGCGATCGATAACGGATCCTTTATCCCAATCGATGCGGAAAATTCTTCTCATTACATGGCCACCGAGCATGCAAAAAGCAAGCAAAATAAGTCCAAATTCTTTAAAAAAGCTAGGATCAAGTCGCGATGTGTCGTACAGTATCAGCTACGGAACTAGGCACATGTCAATTTTGGCTTAATGGATGAAGATAGCAAAATGTGTCAAGCACCGGGGCAAGGCCCGAATGTCATTCTGGGAAAAAACTCAAGACTCGATTTATTATCTTCCTCCATTAAGCCGTAATCAACTCAAACTTCTCATGACCAACATCATAAAATACAACCTCGCCATCAAATCATAAACAAACACAACGATTAGCAAACCCACCTCAAATTGAATTCTAAAACACGAAATTGGTCGATAGCTTAGATCAATGAACTAAAGACAGGCTGGTGGTGGGCTAAGGATAGATCGACAACGATCCAATGCAAAGGCGAAATTAGGGTTTTGGTGAGAGATAGTCCAAAAAGGCAGTGGTGATGCTTTAGTTGTTTTGATGTAGAGGAAATCAAGGCAGAAGGCTTTTGGCGAGATCGGATTTTAGGAGGCAATGGATCGAGTCGATGAATTGAAGGCCAGGATCGCTGCAAGCCAAAGGATCGGAGGCTAGGATTGGTGCAAGTCGAAGGATCGGAGGCTAGAATCGATGTTCAGATCGCGATCGGGTCGCATGAAAGTAAGGACATTGCTCAGCTCGACTGGCTATATAGGCAACTGAAGACAAAAATGACGAAAAATTTCCTAAGTGCTCGGGTCGCTAACGATCCATAGAATTGCCCATTTGCGACTCCAAATTTGCACCACGACATTTGCCTACCACTTCAAGGTGCACATAGAGGTTGTGGAGAGAAATTTGATCCATTATGACAAGCAGTAGCGGTCGAGACCAAAACTAAGTGATTAACAACATGACCTAGATCATGTCCGCAAAATTCTAACACGAATACTTGGAGTTTAATAAGCATAGACTAAAAATGATAACTTCTGCAGCGTGCCTTGCTTCCAATGAAGATGTACACTGAAGGGTAAATATTATCCGGAACCTACCAGGATCCGAGAGAAGATGGAACGACTTGATGGAATCTGAATGGCTTAGGACTCAACCAAAAGGGCTAAAACAACAAGTTAAAGAAAGCCAACTCCTATTACAAAAGCAACGACTGAGTCAGACTAAACCTAAGGACCAAAGTTTGTCTAGTCTAATCAGCAGATAAATACTACTAGCAAATATATCATCGTCAAAGCCTAGAAAAACTCTAAGTGCATGGGTTGCTACCGATCCATGCTCTATGGATCACCAGCGATCAAAACAACACCAATGGCTTGCTATGGTACGCAGGAGCAAAGAAGGCCCAGAAGATAGAATGTAGAAATACGCTAGTATATGGATCGCTAGTGATCCATACACTATGGACCGCCAGTGATCCATACTTAACCATGGAATAAGTACGATCCAACACAGCGAAGCATAGGGAAGGAGGAGTCAAGTGGCTGGATCGCATTCTTGCTGAGTCTATGGATTGATAGCGATCCATAGACCATGGATCACTAGCGATCCATGTTTTTTGGCACGGGTCGCGTGCTAAGCTTCATGGCATCTTACCAAGATCATTTGTAAGTAGCTAGTGAACAAGCCTGGCTCAGAAACTCTTTGATCTCTATAATACCATGCTACCTGCAACACAAACGGGATCTTATTCGGACCGGTTACTGAAGCTCAGCTGGAAACTTTCTTCACTCTTCATCTACATCACAACAATCTCCAAAGGAACTCACTGTGATTCTCTAGTGGATTCCAACATTGGGGATTCAATCAAGCTAAGAATAATCAAAAGCATTGTAATCAAACACTACTTGTAAAAGCACATTCGATAATAAAAACTATAAAGTGGACGTAGGCTTTGTTAAAAGCCGAACCACTATAAAAATATTCGTGTCTTCTTTCTTGTACTACTCTTTTTTATACCTATTATCTATATTATTGCTCTATGAGAACAGGACTAGTGCTTTCGAATTCAAACCTATGTGTTGATCCATATTTTGGGTTAACATAAGTTTTAACTAAATAAAGAATGTTTTCACATTTAATATTAGTTAAAGAAAGTTTATGGTGATTTATCAATTCAATGAATTATTTTGAAAATGAGTTTTTCAAAAACCATTAACATAAGTTTAGAGATGTGTTACAGTAAAAAGATATTTATCTTTTGAAAAAAATGTGTTTTTAATTATAAATATTTGGAAATAAAAATGTAAAACGGTTATGTATAAAGAAGTATCTTTATAAAAGTTCGAATAAAGATGAAATTTTTATGAAATGTTTTCATAAATTTTTTTGGGAAGGTTATTAAATACATATGAAGTATGTGGATAATTTCGTCGCACGATTTAGTCTAAAATTCGAGTACAAAACTTTAACGTATTTGACACTTATCCGAAAAAGGATTCATCATTCGATTCTTGATGACGAACATTGATGAGGTTTTGTGGTTGGATACTTGAGTTTTCCATCATAGTTGAGAGCTATGCATGGAGAACTAAAGTTCTAATTAGGAAGCCTTGTCAGAGTCCACACTAAAGGATCGAGGGATCAATGTTAGTTTGGAAGTAAAGTTGTGAATTCGGATAGTAGATCGATTCAGATATTGCATACGGGTGATCAACGTACATCGTACGGGCAAAAGTTTAAAAATAAGTATTTTGGGAAAACCTTTGGGTTTTTGTTTTGGGTAATTTCGTGGACGAAATTCTTTTAACGGGGGAAGTCTGTTATGACCCGTAAATTTATCACTTTGATAAATTATATTTACTTTTAAATTTATTTAATAAAAGTTTAATGATAAAAATAATATTGATTTGAGTGATAACAAGCAATGGTAATCTTATTTTGATAAATATTTGCGAAAATATTTTCCTCGGAAATCTAAATCGATAAAATGACTAAAAGTTGTTTTATCAATAACTAGCTCTACAATCGTAAAATGTCACGCATGGAGCTAGATACATACACTTTGTTTTATAATTAAACAAAAATATAAAATAAAATCAATTGATTTTATTTTCAAAATTAAATGTGTTTTGGGCATTAGTAATGTCCTTAAATATGATAATTGATTTATTTAATTTAAATTGAGATTTAATGGTTTAAATAATTATTTTAAATGGTGATAATTCATTTTGAATAGTTATAAAATGGTAAAAAATCATTTGTAATAGTTTTATAAGGAGATTTTTTGATTCAAAAATATAAGGAAAAATCGATATCGTTTTATCATATAGTAGCGATTTTTGTAAATAATTGTTAATATTGATTTATATGCTTTTATAATTCAAATATGATCATTTTAATTCATCTAAAATGATAAGAAAATATTTTTCAAAATTTGTTTACAATATATGTACATTAAAGTGTAAGTAAAAATGTGACCGGGAATCGGTTCTCCAATTGACAATGCTTTATCGAACGGAAGTTGTTCGGAATCAATGCAATGTTGTTTATATGTCATGTATACATATATAACATATAAACTCATCCACTAATATGCACATGAACTTATGTATATATACATACATACATACTTATACACTTAAAAATACATACATAATACAAAAATCAAAGATATTTTAAGTAAGTTTCCTCCTTAAGCTTACATAAGTCAACTTATGCATACATGAAGTAGATGGAAGTGATGGGTACAGGGGAAGGAGGCTTTTACTGGCCTAGAGAGGGTAAGGTTTATTGGAGAGGTCATGAAGTGATGATGTGTGTACGGATTCTTTTACACTCTTCCTTTGGCTATAAATAGCCCACTCTCTCATCACATTTTTTCACCTTTTCACTCTAGCCTAACTTCCTCATATCTGAAAGAAATGAGGAAATTAATTTTTTGAAACCATTTAAAATTTCAGTGGCTACAACTTTCTAGTTGACCACTTCTTTCCATTTTAAAGTTAGCTATGCTCAAAACTCCATTTTCTCCAAAGCATTTTCGAGCCAAATTTTAATGGCCAAAAATACCTCTTTTGCATTTGAGTATAACTCCTCCGAAATAGATCCAAATGAGGTAATTCTTTCTTTCAAACTATGTAAAATTCGAATGGCCACTACTTTCATGTTTAGCACTTCTTCTAGTTTTGAGTCAACCATGTCAAAATACCACTTTTTTACAGTGCATTTCAAGCGTCGTTTTTACGAATCCGAGAATACCCTATCTTCTTTTGATCATAACTTTCTCACAAAAATCTAAATTTAGTGTTAGTTTTTTTGAGACCGTAGAAAAAAGATTTTTCTACAACTTTCATGTTGCCATACTTCAAAATTCATAGAGTTGGTATCCAAAAACCCGAGAGAAAATAACCTAGTTTTAGGTCTAGTTTTCGGTAAATTCAATAATAATCCAAAGTCCTACACTTCTTTTGCATGCTTGGCCAAGAACACAAGGAGGCAAGGTGTTGGGTTTCGTGAGCTCGAATCGCGAGTTAGTAAAGCCATAGTCTTTTTTTGATAGGAAATCAATGTGAGAACTCCTAAAACTATTATACTATATGTTGGATGATGATATGATGTTGCAATTGATTTTTAATATGCTTTGATCATCAAGTTTGGTTGTTTTCTTATGAATGTTGAATATATATGCAATCCACGGATATACAAGTCAATAAACACAAAGGAAATCACTTTCTTTGAATTAATGAAATGGTGTATATGGAATTGTTAAATCTCTTTGAAAATGGTTTAAAATGTGTTTTAAATGTTTTATAAACATTTAAAAGTGTTTTGGTGAAGTTAGAAAAGATATGGAAAACGTAGTAAAAAATAAGCGCCAGTTCGCGATTTCGCGCTATAAAAGGCAAACTACTTTAAAAGTTGGAACATAGCTTGGAATTCTTCGAGATGAGAATTTCCGAACTATTATATCCATAGTTTTCCAATGAAGAATTAAAATTGATATTCTAATAAGTAGATTTTGAAATATGAGTAAAACAAGTTTTTTGAAAAATCCAAATTTTGCAGTTCGGAATCCAAAACTGGATTTCTTTGAAAATAATGTTTTAAAAAGTTCAGAAATGTGGAATAAATCTTAAAAATATTTTAAAATGTTTTAAAAATGATTTGAGTAATAAAAATGAATTTTCAAATAATAAAAAGTCGTTTTGATCAATATAGCTTAAAAGCACTTTCGGTAGCACTTTTCCACAGTTCTTTTCTATAACTTCTAAAATATAGTTTTAAACTTAACAATTCTTTCCAATTATGTTATAAATGTTTTTAAATGATTAATAAAAAACATTTAAAGGTAATTTGAAGGATTTACGAAATGATTTAAAGGTTCAATGGTTTAGAGTCGATTAAATAACTTGATCGCCTTATAAGTGTCAGAGAGATAGTGTCTAGGCTTGGGTTTGGAAAACCAGTTTCCTGCTCTCCTTGGCTATCTAGACTGGCCCAACGGAAGGGATAGTAAATTTGATTTACTCGGATTGAAATTTCAAAAGAATAAAGAAAATATATTTTCTATATTTAAACAGTTTGGATTTTATGGAGATGATCTTCTTGTACTCGGTGTTAAAGCCCGAAAAGGGAACTCGTACTACTCGTGGAATTTAAAAGGTGATTTCACCGTTATTCTTCCTATAGTATTTGTTGAATACGGGAATTGATATCGAGTAGAATTAGATGATTTCTATAGATTCTGCTCACTTAATAATTACTGATTTTGGATCAACATCCTAGATAACATGGTTCTAACTCAATCAAAATTATGAGTTTTTGAAGTAAGAAATTTTTGTTAAGATTTAAATGAAATGATTTGGAAATACCTTCCTAAGTGAAAAATGAAATGATTTAGAATTATTCCAATATTTATAAAGGTTTTAAGTAACCAAAGGTTTTGATAAGTGAGGTTTAATAATCACGTATATACCAAAAAGAATATTTTAGAAATGTATATCTCTAAAAGAGATTTTGATAAGAAGAACTTAATCAATTAAAGAACGATTCCCTATTCACAAAACCTCTTTTTATTGATGATTGGTTTGAAGGAATCAGGGTTAGATCTGGGGTAATTCCTATCCGAAAATCACTTCAAACCAATGTATGCTTTCGAAAAATAAACTCTTGATAAACAGAATGAAGAATGAAGACCGAGGATTTTTGGGATGAAGGGATTGCTTGTTGATAATTCTGGTTATCCTAAATACTAAAGCAGCAGTGGTCCCTTCATTTTTGAAATTATTTGCATTGCAAGGACTTTGCGCTACTAATCCTAGGGTTAGTTACCAACAGGATGTGGTAGAAGAGTTCCTTCGGTTTTGTTCAGTCCCAGAACGAACTTGTATGGATGGATGTCTAACATTGTATTCTTGAGATTTCATCGTTGACTTATTAACATACATCTGTATGGTGGTGGAGAAGGCAACTTCTCTTAGCTTAAAATCCTTCTCTGAGATGTATGAGCTCGGAGGAGTGTGCTTGTGGAAGTCAATACGGGTCGATGGAATGGCAGTGTGGCGTTCAAAGGAAGATGATGTGCTATGTGAAAGGTAATCGTGACCTCAAGCCTCACACTCGGAAATGGCTAGAAAAGGGTAGATGCGACAAGGCTATGTGGTTCACAACCATTAGGGTATGATCATCCCCTTCTAGATATATTTCTACATGCTATGACATTCAGAGTTAAATTAATATGGTGTACGCTAGAGCATGCTCAGATAGGTCGGTAACGACCGAGGTGATGACATATTTGGTACTATCTAGGAAAAGGTAAATTGGTCCTGTTTTGGTAGAGGACTATCTGTTGGGCCTCGGTAAATTCCTCTAGAGAAGTACAGTCGGAAGGTAGTCCCTTTACCTAGTCAATTGTATGGAAACCAATTCTCTAATAAGAGCCTACACGATTTTAGATGTAGAAAGCCATGTATTACATGGTGGTATGCTAGAAATTAATAATGTAACAATTTTGGCTAAGATTAATAAACTTTCTTGCAAATGTTTTCAAAGATATGTCATTAAAAATGATATCAAGTATTTTGAAATAGAATGTTTTGGTTATCATAAGGTAAATAACTGTTCCATGTTTATGTGCGGCATAGTCTTATGACATACCTTTTTGTTTTCAAAATGCATATTCTGAGTTCTCACACCAATCTTATAACTAACCCAGAGTTTATGTTTGCATTCCTTAAACTCTAGGTGCCTTAATTTTTCCCAGGCAGCTTGGTAGTCAGGTTTAGTTTAGAAGAAAGCTGGATGGAGCTCAAAGCATAGAGTTAGAAGATTTTAGTGAAGGTTTTTATATATTTCCCCACACTCTAGTAATATATTATCCCACAATTGAAAGGACAGAAATTTATAACATTCCATATTTAACTCTAATAGATGTATTTTAATTTCTGCTGTAAAATTTTATTTGAAATAATAAATGTGAGATTCTGTTATGTCTTATTTTTCTTTCTTACCCTTGGTTTCCGAGGGTCGAAGAAACGGGTTATCACACTAAATGTAACAACCCACCTCAGAATAGACCTAAATTTTGACATATCAAAGGCTCGTCGAAACTTAGATCCATTCTAAGATAAGTTGTTGGTAGAACTAAGAAAATAATTGTATGGAGCCAAAACTAAACATTCAGGACTCACTGTTGATGGAACAAAATATAATAGCAATGTGTACGCATTTATTACAAAACTATAAAAATGTCGTAATAAAAAATTCCATAAATACCGTAACATAATATCCTTCACAACGATTGTCTAAATACATGGGTACACATAAAAGCAAGTAATAATAACAAATACTCACAACACCACAAAGCTGTTTTAGCCACACCCTTATCCGCCTTATTTGATACGGCTCAAAGCTGTATCAAATTTGATATGGGTAAAAGCAGTATCTAAACGTTTAGATACCGTTTTTAGCCGTATAAAATTTGATACGGCTTTGAGCCGTATCAAATTCGTTCCTTCCCTCGTTTTTTTCGTTCCTTCCCTCGTTTTTTTCGTTCTACCCCAAATTCATTCCTTCCCTCATTTTTTTTCGTTCTCCCCCAAATTCTTCCCCTAACTCACGACCACGCCTCAGTTGAAGTTAATTACCGAAATTACAATTTGTTTTCGTCAAATCTTCAGCGACTAATTCCGGCTATTCTCTCATTCTTTCTCCTTAAATCGCATTTTAAAATAACAAGTTTCTTTAGCTCAAACTTCTATCCTTCACGTAATCGGTGCTTTCAGGTATTTTGATGTTGTTTATTTTCCTTTCCATGTATTAGTATTTTTTTTATCTTTTATTTATTTCTACTATTACGAGCATCACCATGTATTGCATCATAGCTTCAATATCAAAATTTTTTATTGAGTACATGAATTTATCTTCTTCGTTTTCTTGCCTCCGTTCCCAAATTTTGGTGTGATCATTTAATGTCCGATGTAGATACTATGAATAAGATTTTGTTTTTAGCAGTAAAATTGTGCATAATCTTGTATATGTAAATCTTTGCAGTAACTTATCGTGTTAAATTATTATTTTTTGATCCAACAATGATTGTTCAATTAGCAAAGGTTTTGCAAAATTTGGAGTCTTGCTTCCTTGATTCCTTAGAGCCTTCCTTATTTTATCTGAACAATGCCAGTAGGTGTATTTAAGGCTCCTCAAAATAAATAAATACATACGAAAGTGTGGTCCGTTGCATCGTGTTATTTTTTTTCTTTTTCTACCTTTAAATTGTGTAACCATGAGTATGATTTTATATGAGTAGGCACGAAAGTGCAACAACCACGCATATGAGTTAGTGTGAGTATAGGTTGCGTGAGTTATGTTATTTTTAGTGTGAGTGTTGCCCTTGCAAGAGTAGGTTGTGTCCTTGTATTTATTTGTTGTTGCTAAGTGTTTAAACTATATTTTTATATTATAAATCTTGGGAATATACATAGCTAATTGAAATTGACCATTTGCAAGTGTGTAGTGTGTGTCATTTATATATTACAAGTTCAATGTCTTACCTGTAAATTCCAGAATTTCGTTCCATTTAAGTATTGATGCATCTCCTTAAGTTTGTTACTCTTATCGTGATGTATATGAGGATTTCAGCTGGGTTAGTGTAGTGTTGTTTATATAGTACATAAGTATTTACTTGTTAAAAGCTAATGCATGGGTGAGTATCCAATGAAGCATTTTGTATACCAATTCAGTTCAGTCCATTGCTATGAACAACATCACTTAAAGATACTGCATTGGAATATAGGTGTTTAGTTAGACATGTCATACACTGTACATAAGGGGTATGCTTTTGTTTGCTTTGTTCTATTATTTGAGCCATTTTTTTTATGATTACATGATTTTATAAATAGAGTTTTCAATCCCTTAGTCTAATGTAAATATAACACGCATATATTTATAAAACTGATTTTTAACAAAAGTTATAAAGTCTAGGGTAAGTATAACACCCTAAATATATAGCTTTCTTGACTTTGTTTTTTAATCACTATGAATCCAAGGGTTGAAACAGACATAAGTATTTCTACCATTAGCTATGTTTTTGTTATTAAACATTTATTGCATGATCTGGTCTTGAGAATGAGCTTCTACGTAAATGAGGCATTAAGGTCTCCATTAATTATCTAAAAGAATTTTCTGTTACAAAATCTGTTTTGCTTCCATTTCGACAATAAACTGCCTTGTTGTAGAAAATACCATACCAACTTTAATGCATAAGCTTCTTTTGAGTCTGTAAGATTTCATAATCAAAGTCCACCCTCTTGTTTAGGTTTTAAGTCATTGTCCTAACCGATTTTGTATTGCTTACCCACCATGAGAACTGAGCACACAAACTTTCAATTTTATTTATAACATTACGAGGCATTTCACAAATTTGCATCTTTGACCTTAATTTTATTTAGCATATATTGATGAATATTGAATGATATATAATAAAAGTCGATACGAAAAATTGGTTGTCTGTTGAGGCTGGTATCGCTCAAATCCAATTGAACTCACCAATAAATGTAATTCCAATCAAATTAAATAAAATAAGTAAGTAAATAAATTGTGGGTATCATCAAATAACGAAGGGTTGTATTTGATCTTTTTATTAGGCACTCAGAAGGATTGTTGCCTGCAATATTTGGATCGTGATTTACATGCAAAAACATGGAAGATATTGGAATGCTTTCCAATGAATCCTGAATGCTTTTTACTCAGTCTAGTCATTTTAAACTATTTGTATTTCAGCTTTTTACTTTTTTTATTGCCATGAATTGATGGTTGATGAGACCGCTTTTATTGGCTAAACAACAAATTTTACAGTGATGTTGATTTCATTTTTATTTCAACACAGCCGAGTTGATATATTCGTAGATTATTTCTTGCATTCGTAAGTATTTGTTACATCTCTGTTGTAATTTGTTATATTCTTTTAAGACATCCGAGTCTTGCATGTGTATGGCTACTGTGTTTGCATTTATGCAACAAAACACAGTATAAACGCCACATCACAATTCAACAAGCATTTGCTTAGTTTGATAAAACTGAACACTTTTACAAACTGAGCATTGCTCTCAGTTTTTATAAACTGGGTTTATTTGTGGATTGTTTTTTCTTTTCTTTTTGTAATCTGTGATACAATTACAAATCAATAATGGTTATTTAACCGTGTTTACAGGCAATACAATTCCATGCATGGTTTTTTGGCAGTTGTTTCCTCCTTTAGTATTTGTGTGTTTTCTCCTAATAATAAAAAGGTTGAAATCTCATTCTCTTCATATCGAATGATAAGCAAAATTGTCTAACAACATTTAAGGATCTGAACCATGACTTTTTTGTTATGTATTTTTAGTTGATTTTCTTAGCATTTATATATTCTTGTTTAAGTACAAACTTGGATCGTCCTTACTTTGGTGACTAGTTATATAGAAACAATGCACATAGGGTAATGAAGTATACTTTCTTGAGTCGTTCTCTCTGTTCGTAAATGGGGAATCCCTCAACTTTTCCCTGGAAACAAAGTAGAAATTTTAATTCTTTTATGTCAAACATAAAGATTAACATTACAAGAAACACTACATCAACTGTAGAATTGAAATCTAACCTGTAAAGTGAGCTAGTCAATATAGCATTCATTTTTGTATACACTCCATATGTATCATAGTTTTTATAGTCATAAGTTTCTGGAGGTGGGTTTTGGTCGAAAGTGTGGTTCATTTTGTGCTTCAGAGATACTAAGTAAGGTGTACGAGGGATGTCTAAGGTTACATTGTTGATAGCGAAACGAATGTGGCCATTGACTACGTTGACTGGACCTAGTAGGGGGACTGTACGGTCAGATTTTGTTGGAGGAGGATGGATGTGATTAGGATGTGAACGGATGGATATGCTTTGTTGGAATCTATCTTCTGTGTCGTTCCATAAGGGACCTGAAGGTGGAATTGTTGGGGGTGGTTTTCGTAAATTATTTGGGTTGTAGTTTAGTATTGTGGTGCCTGTGGGAGTTTTGGATGGTTCATCTACGACATTGATGGCTATCCAGTAGTTTATGGATGGATCTTGGTTTGCTGTTAGAATTACGGAGTATGTTTCGCCTGAGTGGATGTGAACTCAAAAATATTGTATTCACAGAGTTCTTAGAATTTTCAGAAGTGGCAGGCTGTAGAAAGGCTACTAAGTACTATATTTTGTACATTATTATTTTTTTCCTTCTACTTTTAGCTTCATGGTTAATTTAGGGAAATTGAAGAGCAAAGATAGCGTGAATGATGAGCCATTTATTCTTGCATCAGAATCGAGTCAAGTGTTCTACTCAACTGATTTAAAAAATAACGGTTGGCCTGTGGTTTTGCATACACCAAAACGGTTGACTACAAATGTGGATGACATTGAGTTTCCTACCGTCTATCAATCAGTTTTTGAAGACAATGAAAAATTAGAAGACCTTACCAAAACCATTTGTTAACTAATGAATTGTTAAATGCTTCATTTCTCGTTTGAATTTCTAGTCCTTGGGGTAGTAGGAGTGTGAGATATCATTGTTAAATATTTCACTATAACAAAATTGAAGTTTGCTTATGTTTGGATTATCAATTAATATTTTTCAGCATTACTAATGACCTGTTTGGATTGAAGTTTGCTTATGTTTGGATTATCTCATATTAAGTGAATATGAGAGCTTAATGAAAGCACTTATTGGAAAACAAACATGACAACATCCACTTATGACCTGTTTAACTTGTCGAAATTGTTTCTTGCACTTGTTTGTGTGTGTTTGCATTTGTGTTTTTATATTTGGCATTTACAATTAAAAAAAAGAGAGAGAAAAACATCCACAATTTCATAAAATTTCTTATTTCACTTTATTTTATTTTACATCTGCATTTATATTTAATTAATAAAAACTAATAAGAGCTGATTTATTTTTTTGCTAGACTTATCTCAACGTTTATTTGCACAGCTAGCAAGTAGGATGTAGAAAGGGATTTGCACTGTTACAACAGACTGTAAATAAATGTTTCCCAACTTCTACTTTAGACTGTTACAAATCAATAATGGTTATTTAACCGTGTGCAGGAAACTATGTCACAAAATCCAGCATCATCACATTCATCATGTTCAGAAGAACAAATAGTTGATCAAAACTTACATGGTATTCCAGTCTCAGAAAACGCTGGAAAAATCGCCACTATGCTGGGTAAACTAGTAAGAGCTCATGTGCCGATATCATACATAAGTTGGAACAAAGTACCCGGTACATATAAGGACGATGTTTGGAACCAATTGGTGGTAAGTCTGATAGAATTGATTAACTTGCTTAGGTCGGCAGTTGGCTATATTATTTGATAGAATTGCTTCTTTAGTTTTCTTTTTATTAAGTCTACTTGAATCCAGTTTACAAATGAACGGTGACGATCTTAAGTCTTAACATGTATTACATACAGACATTTCCATACTGTTTTGTTTATGTATTTTACTTTTTGCAGAAAATGTATGCGCTCGAACCGCTTTCAAAGGAAATTTTTTTAAAAAGAATGTCCGAGGCTTTTAGGAGACAAAAAAAATTGAGAGCAAGTTTTTATGACACTTTCGACAATGACGAAGAACGGATGAAAAATTGTCCACCTACAATTGCTCTAGAAGATTGGAACGAGTTCATAAAAAATGAAGCAACGCCTGAAGTGAGCGGAATAAGGGAGTTAGCCAAAAAAATAGATCATTGCTCAGTTATGCTCACTATGCAGGCCTTTAAAGTCACGCTAGAGTAGAACACGAAATGGTAAGTTATATTCAATTTTTTTCAAAAATGGTAAAAATCACAACTAACATATTTTATATATTACAGATCGTTACAAATCCATCTGCAAATATCAACCGTCGTCATGTATGGGAGAAGACACACACGAAAAAAGATGGTAGCATATCAGATGCCAATTCTTCGTACTTCGTAAGTTAAAATTTCAGTTCTGTGTGTACCATCTTTACACAAGTGCAATTTCAGGTACATATATAGGAATAAGCATAGGAATATATACAGTCTGGTATATATTCATACAAGTACAATTTCAGTTCCGTGTGCACATGAATTAACAGTCTTGTATTCATTAACATAAGCATTAACATAAGTATAACCTTATATTAATACACACAACAATAACAGCATACGCATATATGCATATAGACACATACATGCTAGGGTCATTTATAACTGAGTCATTTCACCTCAGATGGCCAGCAACAGTTTTGGAACTTAAGTTTTCAAAACATGTATACATACATATATTTTCATTATTCATATACGTATTATGCAATCTCAGGATCAAATTGCGAAATTGAAGGAAAAGATCATCGATAGTGATGAAGAAAAATTGACAATGGATGAAGATATCGTATCACAATTGATGGGAAAGGATACAAGGGGTAAAAGCCGCGGAGTTGGGACCGTCATACCAAAGATTAATATTAAGTCTTCTTCTATTGCACATAAACGATTGAAACATGTTTGTGGAGACAATGCTGAGTTGAAAATGAGGATGGGAAGTTTGGAGGGTACGGTGGGAAGTTTGGAGAGTGCAGTGGGAAATTTGTCTGGGCAAATGGAGCTTCTGATCAAGATGGTGGGAAACATAGAACAAGGAGGACGCAACACACAACTCAATGCTTCTAAATTCGTTGTTTCTCAATCCCAGGATACAACCAATGTGGCGAACAATAAAAAATGTGAAATCCTCAACTCTGATCTTGACATAATAGCAACAGGTATTTATTAGTTGCTTTTTATTCTTACTTGTTTTCGATACAGCTATTTTGTTGGATAGATCTAGACAATAAATTTTATTGCAATAGGTACTGTATGTCGAGATTCTACATCGTTCAAAATCCATGGGAAATCTATACCATCCACACATGACAAATTGGTTTTGGACAATATACTGCTACCAGATGAGAGAGCCAACAAAAAAATCATTAATTTGCAGAGACCTTTGTTGATGTTGGAGTGGGTGGGTATGTGTGCCATCCGAAGATTATGATTCGATATCTTTAGCAGGCATGATTCGAATTATTTGTTGTTTGATTTTAGTGTGTTTATTTTGGGTGTTAATTTGCATTTTTAAAAAAAAAGTTGTTTGTTATGTGATTTGATTTGTGCGCTTATTATTTTTTGCATTTGCCTTTGCATTTCTATATAAAAGAAAAAATAGTACACACAATTTCTTTCGAAAAGAAATTGTATTCCATTTCAATTTCTTTTGCAATTTTTGCATTTTCAATATCTTGTTACAATTTTATTTTCTTTTATAATTCTACATTTACAAACACTGTTGCCTCACTACTGCAACCTTAACCTCCTTACCATTGCGTATCACTTACTTCTACCTATACATCAACTCTCCTCGAACCATTATAACTCCAACAAACTTCTTGCTGCATACGGACTTCGCTAAACACTTCTCTGAACACTTTACAGTAGTAGCATCTTTGACCTTAATTTTATTTAGCATATATTGATGAATATTGAATGATATATTATAAAAGTCGATACGAAAAATTGATTGTCTGTTGAGGCTGGTATCGCTCAAATCCATTTGAACTCACCAATAAATGTAATTCCAATCAAATTAAATAAAATAAGTAAGTAAATAAATTGTGGGTATTATCAAATAATGAATGATTGTATTTGATCTTTTTATTAGACACTCAGAAGGATTGTTGCCTACAATGTTTGGATCGTGATTTACATGCAAAAACATGGAAGATATTGGAATGCTTTCCAATGAATCCTGAATGCTTTTTACTCAGTCTAGTCATTTTAAACTATTTTTATTTTAGCTTTTTACTTTTGTTATTGCCATGAATTGATGGTTGATGAGACCGCTTTTATTGGCTAAACAACAAATTTTACAGTGATGTTGATTTCATTTTTATTTCAGGATAACCGAGTTGATATATTCGTAGATTATTTGTTGCATTCGTAAGTATTTGTTACATCTCTGTCGTAATTTGTTATATTCTTTTAAGACATCCGAGTCTTGCATGTGTATGGCTACTGTGTTTGCATTTATGCAACAAGACACAGTATAAACGCCACATCACAATTCAACAAGCATTTGCTTAGTTTGATAAAACTGAACACTTTTACAAACTGAGCATTGCTCTCAGTTTTTATAAACTGGGTTTATTTGTGGATTATTTTTTCTTTTCTTTTTGTAATCTGTGATACAATTACAAATCAATAATGGTTATTTAACCTTGTTTACAGGCAATACAATTCCATGCATGGTTTTTGGTAGTTGTTTCCTCCTTTAGTGTTTGTGTGTTTTCTCCTAATAATAAAAAGGTTGAAATCTCATTCTCTTCATATCGAATGATAAGCAAAATTGTCTAACTACATTTAAGGATCTGAACCATGACTTTTTTGTTATGTATTTTTATTTGATTTTCTTAGCATTTATATATTCTTGTTTAAGTACAAACTTGGATCGTCCTTACTTCGGTGACTGGTTATATAGAAACTTGTGCGTTCGGTGACTAGTCATAAGTTTCTAGAGGTGGGTTTTGGGTGAAAGCGTGGTTCATTTTGTGCTTCAGAGATACTAAGTAAGGTGTATGAGGGATGTCTAAGGTTACATTGTTGATAGCGAAACGAATTTGGCCATTGACTACGTTGACTGAACCTAGTAGGAGGACTGTACGGTCAGATTTTGTTGGAGGAGGATGGATGTGATCAGGATGTGAACGGATGGATAAGCTTTGTTGGAATCTATCTTCTGTGTCATTCCATAAGGGACCTGAAGGTGGAATTGTTGGGGGTGGTTTTTGTAAATTATTTGGGTGGTAGTTTAGTATTGTGGTGCCTGTTGGAGTTTCGAATGGTTCATCTACGACGTTGATGGCTATCCAGTAGTTTCTGGATAGATCTTGGTTTGCTGTTAGAATTACGGAGTATGTTTCGCCTGAGTGGATGTGAACTCAAAAATATAACGTGAACTCAAAAATATTGTATTCACAGAGTTCCTAGAATTTTCAGAAATGGCAGGCTGTAGAAAGGCTACTAAGTACTATATTTTGTATATTATTATTTTTTTCCTTCTACTTTTAGCTTCATGGTTAATTTAGGGAAATTGAAGAGCAAAGATAGCGTGAATGATGAGCCATTTATTCTTGCATCAGAATCGAGTCAAGTGTTCTACTCAACGGATTTAAAAAATAACGGTTGGTTTGTGGTTTTGCATACACCAAAACGGTTGACTACAAATGTGGATGACCTTGAGTTTCCTACCGTCTATCAATCATCTTTTGAAGACAATGAAAAATTAGAAGACCTTTCCAAAACCATTTGTTAACTGATGAATTGTTAAATGCTTCATTTCTCGTTTGAATTTCTAGTCCTTGGGGTAGTAGGAGTGTGAGATATCATTGTTAAATATTTCACTTTAATAAAATTGAAGTTTGCTTATGTTTGGATTATCAATTAATATTTTTCAGCATTACTAATGACCTGTTTGGATTGAAGTTTGCTTATGTTTGGATTATCTCATATTAAGTGAATATGAGAGCTTAATGAAAGCACTTATTGGAAAACAAACATGACAACATCCACTTATGACCTGTTTAACTTGTCGAAATTGTTTCTTGCACTTGTTTGTGTGTGTTTGCATTTGTGTTTTTATATTTGGCATTTACAATTAAAAAAAAGAGAGAGAAAAACATCCACAATTTCATAAAATTTCTTATTTCACTTTATTTTATTTTACATCTGCATTTATATTTAATTAATAAAAACTAATAAGAGCTGATTTATTTTTTTGCTAGACTTATCTCAACGTTTATTTGCACAGCTAGCAAGTAGGATGTAGAAAGGGATTTGCACTGTTACAACAGACTGTAAATAAATGTTTCCCAACTTCTACTTTAGACTGTTACAAATCAATAATGGTTATTTAACCGTGTGCAGGAAACTATGTCACAAAATCCAGCATCATCACATTCATCATGTTCAGAAGAACAAATAGTTGATCAAAACTTACATGGTATTCCAGTCTCAGAAAACGCTGGAAAAATCGCCACTATGCTGGGTAAACTAGCAAGAGCTCATGTGCCGATATCATACATAAGTTGGAACAAAGTACCCGGTACATATAAGGACGATGTTTGGAACCAATTGGTGGTAAGTCTGATAGAATTGATTAACTTGCTTAGGTCGGCAGTTGGCTATATTATTTGATAGAATTGCTTCTTTAGTTTTCTTTTTATTAAGTCTACTTGAATCCAGTTTACAAATGAACGGTGACGATCTTAAGTCTTAACATGTATTACATACAGACATTTCCATACTGTTTTGTTTATGTATTTTACTTTTTGCAGAAAATGTATGCGCTCGAATCGCTTTCAAAGGAATTTTTTTTAAAAAGAATGTCCGAGGCTTTTAGGAGACAAAAAAAATTGAGAGCAAGTTTTTATGACACTTTCGACAATGACGAAGAACGGATGAAAAATTGTCCACCTACAATTGCTCAAGAAGATTGGAACGAGTTCGTAAAAAATGAAGCAACGCCTGAAGCGAGCGGAATAAGGGAGTTAGCCAAACAAATAGATCATTGCTCAGTTATGCTCACCATGCAGGCCGTAAAAGTCACGCTAGAGTAGAACACGAAATGGTAAGTTATATTCATTTTTTTTCAAAAATGGGCAAAATCACAACTAACATATTTTGATATTGCAGATCGTTGCAAATCCATCTGCAAATATCAACCATCGTTATGTATGGGAGAAGACACACACGAAAAAAGATGGTAGCATATCAGATGCCAATTCTTCGTACTTCGTAAGTTAAAATTTCAGTTCTGTGTGCACCATCTTTACACAAGTACAATTTCAGGTATATATATAGGAATAAGCATAGGAATATCTACAGTCTGGTATATATTCATACAAGTACAATTTCAGTTCTGTGTGTACATGAATTAACAGTCTTGTATTCATTAACATAAGCATTAACATAAGTTTAACCTTATATTAATACACGCAACAATAACAGCATACGCATATATGCATATAGACACATACATGCTAGGGTCATTTATAACTGAGTCATTTCATCTCAGATGGCCAGCAACAGTTTTGGAACTTAAGTTTTCAAAACATGTATACATACATATATTTTCATTATTCATATATGTATAATGCAATCTCGGGATCAAATTGCGAAATTGAAGGAAAAGATCACCGATAGTGATGAAGAAAAATTGACAGTGGATGAAGATATCGTATCACAAGTGATGGGAAAGGATACAAGGGGTAGGAGCCGCGGAGTTGGGACCGTCATACCAAAGACTAATATTAAGGCTTCTGCTATTGCACATAAACGATTGAAACATGTTTGTGGAGACAATGCTGAGTTGAAAATGAGGATGGGAAGTTTTAAGGGTACGGTGGGAAGTTTGGAGAGTACAGTGGGAAATTTGTCTGGGCAAATGGATCTTCTGATCAACATGGTGGGAAACATAGAACAAGGAGAACGCAACACACAACTCAATGCTTCTAAATTCGTTGTTTCTCAATACTAGGATATAACCAATGTGGCGAACAATCAAAAATGTGAAATCCTCAACTCTGTTCTAGACATAATAGCAACAGGTATTTATTAGTTGCTTTTTATTCTTACTTGTTTTCGATACAGTTATTTTGTTGGATAGATCTAGACAATAATTTTATTGCAATAGGTACTGTATGTCGAGATTCTACATCGTCCAAAATCCATGGGAAATCTGTACCATCCACACGTGAAAAATTGGTTTTGGATAATGTACTGCTACCGGATGAGAGAACCAACAAAAAAAATCATCAATTTGCAGAGACCTTTGTTGATGTTGGAGTGGGTGGGTATGTGTGCCATCCTAAGATTATAATTCGATATCTTTAGCAGGTATGATTCGAATTATTTGTTGTTTGATTTTAGTGTGTTTATTTTGGGTGTTAATTTGCATTTTAAAAAAAAAGTTGTGTGTATGTTTGTTATGTGATTTGATTTGTGCGCTTATTACTTTTTGCATTTGCCTTTGCATTTCTATTTAAAAGAAAAAATAGTACACACAATTTCTTTCGAAAAGAAATTGTATTCCATTTCAATTTCTTTTGCAATTTTTGCATTTTCAATATCTTGTTACAATTTTATTTTCTTTTATAATTCTACATTTGCAAACACTGTTGCCTCACTACTGCAACCTTAACCTCCTTACCATTGCGTATCACTTACTTCTACCTATACATCAACTCTCCTCGAACCATTATAACTCCAACAAACTTCTTGCTGCATACGGACTTCGCTAAACACTTCTCTGAACACTTTACAGTAGTAGCCATTCCATCATCACCAATTCATGCAGTAGTTACACCTTCCCCCTAACATACAATCTCTTCATATACAGCAGTCTCCAACTCCCCACAGTTATCACCACCAACCTCTGTCTTAACATCCAACTTCATTAACCACAACTGCCCCTTCACTATATATACAACTACTGACCACATCCAACATCATCACTTCTTTGATATTCTCCACAGCCTCTCCAAACCACAGCCATACTTTATTCACAATTATAAAGCGACTTCTCTTATATCTGCTGTCACCCTACCACTTCAGTGCACACAGTGCACATACATTTTCCCGCCATAACTACAAACTCCCCTCCTCTGCAGTGATGATGTGCTGTTCGAATCTGTGATGGTTTTAGGACCAGGTTTTTCAGGTATTAGATAAATGAAAGTCTGATTTATTTCTTTGATAATTTTACCTGAGTTATGAGTGCTTAGCATAGCTTCCCAAAGATCCATCTTAATCCTTTCCCAATGAAATTTATAAAACATTGAGTTCAAACTATCTGGACCAGGTGTACCGTTGACTTCAATTTGAAACAAAGCAGCTTTAATTTCTTCTAACTAGAAAGGTGGTCAGATTTTCTCTAGCATTTTCAGATAAAATCTTTTAGCAAGTAATGCCTAAAAATTATTTTTTAAGGACATGAGCGTTAAATAAATCTTAAAAGTACATAATTGCTTCATGAGTAAGACTTTATGATGCTGAGTGAAGTTTGCCATTAGAATCAAGAATGTATTTTCCTCTATATTAGCTTTGGGAATTGACACATTGTTGTGGAATTTTTTTGTATTTTTGTCACTCTGTGTCAACCACTTAAGTTTATTTGTATTTTAAATAGCTATTTTCCTCATTAGAGTGGATAGATGATCAATTTTTTGCATAATCTGAAGCAATATTATTGTCTAGGGGATTTTTCAATAACTGTTCATGAAGACCATTTGCTTCTAATTTGATCGATCACACGATGCTTGACTAGAACCCTTAGTTTTTTGCCAGGCTCTTATTCCTAGTTTAGTTGCCTTAAGTTTGCTCAGTAACATAAAAATTGGATTTCCATGAACATTTGTACTTACAGATTGTTGTATAATTTCATTATAATCCTAAATGTTTTTTACTCGATCTAGTCATTTTAAACTATTTGTAGTCAGTGCACTAGCAGTTAGTTTATTATGTAACTGTAAACATGATGATTACTTTTTCATTTAAATTATGTAACTAGTTATATTAGTTATGTATGCTACTGACTGGGATTTGTGGTTTATTTGAATATAGGCGGCAGATGTAACAAGGTTGTAGCTTGGGTCTCGTTATTACATCACTCTAATTTCGAGCATTAAAATAACCTTCTACTGGATAGAAACTTAAAATTCTTGATTTTTTTTACTATTTACATCTTCCACTATCATTTGATCATAATTTGGAATTGATGAATCTGCCTTAACATGTTCATTAGCAGGTGTAAGGATAGTTTCTAAAGGTTGAACTGTTGATTCGGAATCTCCAGATGCTATTGCCGTTGAGGTTGATGGTATATTCTTTGAGTTCAGACAGTCAAAACAGTTAGCAAGTGGAATGGTAGATGTAGTATTGTACTTATGTAGTATGGTATATTCTGTTGTTGGGTATTTTATCTCTGTTCATGGGTAGTTGTATTATCCGCATGTTTATGGGCAAACATGGACTTCGCATCAGACTGTTTGACTTTACTTGTAATTTCATCATTCAAACTCATTTCTTCATTCTGTACTATCTGTTTTGGTTGCCATGTATTTGTAGTGATAATTGTACAATGTTCTACATCATGTCCATATAGTTTGCATGTTGAAAAATATTTCAGTTTATATTTATACTCTAGCAATACATAATCCATATTGTTATCATACCTTTGAATATGCACTTTGTCTGGATAATTGAAAGACGCATCCATATTGTTATCAGAACTTTGAAAGATGTAATATCTACCTAGCAAATTAGATACGGCCCATGTCCGTATCTAATTCACTAATTAGATATGGCCCATGGCCGTATCTAATTAACTAATTAGATACGACCATGGGTATGTTACAATGCATTTCGGGCGTCGTTTTACGAATCCGAGAGTACCCTATCTTCTTTTGATCGTAACTTTCTCACAAAAATCTAAGTTTAGTGTTACTTTTTTTGAGACCGTAGAAAATAGAATTTTCTACAACTTTCAAGTTGCCATACTTCAAAATTCATAGAGTTGGTATCCAAAAACCTGAGAGAAAATAACCTACTTTTAGGTCTAGTTTTCGGTAAATTCAATAATAATCCAAAGTCCTACACCTCTTTTCCATGCTTGGCCAAGAACACTAGGAGGCAAGGTGTTGGGTTTCGTGAGCTCGGATCGCGAGTTAGTGAAGCTATAGTCTTTTTTTGATAGGAAATCAATGTGAGAACTCCTAAAACTATTATACTATATGTTGGATGATGATATGATGTTGCAATTGATTTTTAATAAGCTTTGATCATCAAGTTTGGTTGTTTTCTTATGAATGTTGAATATATATGCAATCCACGGATATACAAGTCAATAAAAACAAAGGAAATCACTTTCTTTGAATTAATGAAATGGTGTATATGGAATTGTTAAATCTCTTTGAAAATGGTTTAAAATTTATTTTAAATGTTTTATAAACATTTAAAAGTGTTTTGGTGAAGTTAGAAAAGATATGGAAAACGTTGTTAAAAATAAGCGCCAGTTCGCGATTTCGCGCTATAAAAGGCAAACTACTATAAAAGTTGGAACATAGCTTGGAATTCTTCGAGATAAGAATTTCCGAACTATTATATCCATAGTTTTCCAATGAAGAATTAAAATTGAGATTCTAATAAGTAGATTTTGAAATATGAGTAAAACAAGTTTTTTGAAAAATCCAGATTTTGCAGTTCGGAATCCAAAACTGGATTTCTTTGAAAATAATGTTTTAAAAAGTTCAGAAATGTGGAATAAATCTTAAAAATATTTTAAAATGTTTTAAAAATGATTTGAGCAATAAAAATGAATTTTCAAATAATAAAAAGTCGTTTTGATCAATATAGCTTAAAAGCACTTTCAGTAGCACTTTTCCACGGTTCTTTTCTATAACTTTTAAAATATAGTTTTAAACTTAACAATTCTTTCCAATTATGTTATAAATGTTTTTAAATGATTAATAAAAATTTTTAAAAGGTAATTTGAAGGATTTACAAAATGATTTAAAGGTTTAATGGTTTAGAGTCGATTAAATAACTTGACCGTCTTATAAGTGTCAGAGAGATAGTGTCTATGCTTGGGTTTGGAAAACCAGTTTCCTGCTTTCCTTGGCTATCTAGACTGGCCCAACGGAAGGGATAGTAAATTTGATTTACTCGGATTGAAATTTCAAAAGAATAAAGAAAAAATATTTTCTAGATTTAAACAGTTTGGATTTTATGGAGATGATCTTCTTGTACTCGGTGTTAAAGCCCGAAGAGGGAACTCGTACTACTCGTGGAATTTAAAAGGTGATTTCACCGTTATTCTTTCTATAGTATTTGTTGAATACGGGAATTGATATCAAGTAGAATTAGATGATTTCTATAGATTCTGCTCACTTGATAATTACTGGTTTTGGATCAACATCCTAGATAACATGGTTTTAACTCAATCAAAATTATGAGTTTTTGAAGTAAGAAATTTTTGTTAAGATTTAAATGAAATGATTTGGAAATATCTTCCTAAGTGAAAAATGAAATGATTTAGAATTATTCCAAGATTTATAAAGTTTTTAAGTAACCAAAGGTTTTGATAAGTGAGGTTTAATAATCACGTATATACCAAAAAGAATATTTTAGAAATGTATATCTCTAAAAGAGATTTTGATAAGAAGAACTTAATCAATTAAAGAATGATTCCCTATTCACAAAACCACCTTTTATCGATGATTGGTTTGAAGGAATCAGGTCGGATCTGGGGTAATTCCTATCCGAAAATCACTTCAAACCCATGTATGCTTTCGAAAAATAAACTCTTGATAGACAGAATGAAGAATGAAGACCAAGGATTTTTCGGATGAAAGGATTGCTTGTTGATAATTTTGGTTATCCTAAATAATAAAGCAGCAGTGGTCCCTTCATTTTTGAAATTATTTGCATTGCAAGGACTTCGCGCAACTAATCCGAGGGTTAGTTACAACAGGATGTGGTAGAAGGGTTCCTTCGGTTTTGTTCAGTCCCAGAACGAGCTTGTATGGATGGATGTCTAACATTGCATTCTTGAGATTTCATCGTTGACTTATTAACATACATCTGTTTGGTGGTGGAGAAGGCAACATCTCTTAGCTTAACATCCTTCTCTGAGATGTATGAGCTCGGAGGATGTGTGCTTGTGGAAATCAATACGGGTCGATGGAATGGCAGTGTGGCGTTCAAAGGAAGATGATGTGCTATGTGAAAGGTAATCGTGACCTCAAGCCTCACACTCAGAAATGGCCAGAAAAGGGTAGATGCGAAAATGCTATATGTTGAATATGCGCTTTGCACTTATATGATTTTTGTTTGATGATAATAAACATATATACATTCATTTAAATGTATTTGGTAATGTACTATTTTGTTTTAAATAAATATTTGTTGAATAAAATAAATAACACAGAATTTGAATTCAAACGAATATTTTATTCAAACAAATATTTATTACAACTTTGAATAGTACAATTTCAAGCTCCCACTATAACTATACGACATTTATTATAATTACATCACATTTCATGTTTATAGTTCACCTCACTACATATCACTCACACTCGTATTTTTATCTTTAACTTCATTCCGGTTTGAATCCAGCATCTGAGCAATCTGCAAAAATATTCACTAACGCAGTAAAATTGAAAATAAAATATTTTTGCAATATAAAATAAAAGATGAATTTTGAAAATAATATTTGCCTCAGTTATTTGGGTTGTTCGTCATAATTTACATTTGAATTCATCATACACGAAGAACTTGTGACATACACAGTGTATCAATGTATATGCCATAAGGCCGTGCACGCCGATATATACACTTGATAATGCTACAGGGACAGGTGAGCACAAGTCAAACCCAAATACAGGATTCAACTCAGGTGCAACATAAATTAAATCACGACACGAGCACAAGGTCAAATCCGAGTTTTGAAACTGGATTCAACACAAGGCAACTTGACGAATGCAAAGCTTCGACAAATCAAAACTCCATCAAAGCACATGTATGCGAATCAAAAGTACACATGAATGCTATGTTCAAACATGACACAGCCTCAAACCAGCATCAAAGCAAGTACAACTGCAAGTGTCGACCAAGTGACAATGCAAGCAAGATCAACACAGCAGCCAACTAAAGAACAGAATTACTCACGACTAAACCAACATGAATGAAGACACTGGAAAGAGACATGTACACAAGGGAAGTTACCAAACAACAGTGATCTATTCATATGTACAAATGCAATGAACAGGTAGTGCACATGTGAATCAAGTGACCAACCAGAAGTACAACATGACCAAAAGTATACAGTAATGCAACATGGAGTGTGCAAGTGCAAATGACCAGAGCTCATGCAAACATGAAGTGAATACAATAACAGCAAATACCACAATATCAAGTGAAAAGTGCAGACTAAACTCAAGTGCAATTCGAATTGACAAAACAGTTTCAAGTTACAACAAGCAGTTGCAACATGGCGAACAGAGACATATGTATATTAAGTGACAATTCGACCAACAGTTCGTGTATGCATCAGTAACCGTGCAACAAGAATTTTATAGTATCAAGCTCATGTATACAACAATGGAAGAACAAAATCATCAATGCAATGCACAGCAAGGTATAACAAAGTCAAGGGCATATGAAGACAGTGTATACATCACATTGAAACAACTCGAACTCAACTGGAAAGTGCTATCAGAGATAAACATAAAAAGTGGTATCAGAGCCTAGTATTTTTATATTTTTTTTAACTCTAGAGTCATGAATCCACCAAATAATATTTTTGATGAGGGTCGTTTCAATATTATTCCTTCTATTTTTGATGGAACGGATTTTTTGAATTGGAAATTGAAAATGGAATTTTATTTAAAGTCTGTTAATATTAAATGTTGGGATATTATTGAAAATGGGTGTGATATAACAAATAAGGAAATTATCCCGATTAATGCTCTTGCTATGCATATATTATATTCTCATATTAATCGTGATAATTTTTATTTCATCTCTCATTGTGAAAATGCGCAGAAAATTTGGAAAACTCTCGATGCAATATATGGTGCAAAAGTCAACAGCAATGAGAAGTCCTCCATAACCGACTCAGTTAAAGAAATATGCTTAACAGGATTGGTAAATAGCAGTTGTGATGAGGATGATGATGATGGAGCAGCCGAGCTGGCATTACTAATGAAGAATTCAAAAAGGAAATTTGCAGCCACGTGGAATAAAAGCGATAGCAGTGAAAGTGAGAAAGCAGATATGTGCCTTCATGGGAATATAACCGATAGCGATGACGACGAGCCAAGCGAGGTATCAAAACTTACTCACTCTGAATTACTTATTTATTTCCACAAAGTAAATGGCTGTTTTGAACGACTTAGGAAAAAATACGCTAAACTTGAATCACAAAAAGACACTTTGATAGAATTAAATGAACAACTTGACCAATTAGTTAAAACCTATCAAATTAGGATCCCTAAGTGTGATAAGTGTCCAACATTTGAAGAAGAAATTAAAAAATCAGAAATTAAAATGAAATCACTTGAAAATGAAATTCTGATTTTAAAAATTGAAAATACTAGAAGAGAAAATTCTATTAAAAAGTGCACACAATTGTTAAACGAAAATGAATCTCTCAAAATACAAGTCCAACAATTGTCAACGACTTTAGAAAAATTTTCCAAAAGTGAAAAATCATTGAATATGTTAATAGGAAAACAAACTGTCAATATTAATAATCAAGGACTTGGATATAGTCACTCTGAATATGTTAGAAACAAAATTAATCAAGAAAATTCAATGTGCACGATTTGTAAAAATATGGACACAATCACAATAATTGTTGGTATAGACCCAAACATGTGAAAACTATACCGATTTGGGTTCCAAAAGGCACAAATATAAAATCTCTCAAAGTTAAACAAATTTGGGTGCCAAAAGGAACATATATAAACAGTTTTGGGTCTCCACAAAATTATTTTTCTAAATCTTCTGCCACTAACAACCATGGACCTATAAAAACAAATAGGTCACAAAAAATCTTTCATCGTGTAGGTGTGGTGGCAGGCTAAGGAACAACAACAGTGTTCTCTGGATTTTGGCTGTTCCAGAAACACAACGGGCGACAAAGCAAAGTTTCTTAGCCTAGTACAAAGGTGACAGAATCACAATGGACAACGACGAAAAATTATCGTAAAGGTAAAACAGGTAAATATGTTTTGAACGATATATTAAATGTGATAATCTGCACCATAATCTGAATTAAATCAGCCAATATTGAGATGAACAAAAGATGATGATTTTGATTCTATGACTTTTTCAAAATATTGACCAATCATCTTTAAATAGAATTACTTGGAGTAATTATGATGGTTGACTGATTCGGACTTACTTGATATGATCCTACATGACTTGTTCTTATTTATGATTTGTGCTTAAATGATGACCAATCAGATTTTCAACTTTGAACTAATCCATATAAATTTGTTCGGTCAAATGATGGTATTTTATTGATCTTTGATTACTCATGCTACACGTAGATATATTTGTTTTGACATTTTGGTCACTGCTTGTAAATTGCACGATTTCAATTTTCATGTGAAAGTTGTTAAAAAAGGATTTTAAGAAATTGTTGAAACTTCAAGAAATTGTTTTTGAAATAATTATGATGTTGATTGACTATTGATTACACATGAATATAACTATTTCTGAAACTGACAATATGATATTTGTTTGATTGTTAACACGATCTCAATTCAAATCCAAGAAAATTTCATTTAAAAATTGTTGAAAACAATCTTGAGATAATTTGTTGAAATTTCACAATCTGGTCTTTGACATCCAACGAGTGAATATTGAGTGAAATTTAAATTCATATGCAGATTACACTGGTAATATAGTTGATAGAAAAATTACTAGTGTAACGTGATTAATTTTTTGAAATATTCATTTGCTGCATCGTTTTTCAAAGAAAATATCTGTATATTTTTCACTTGAAATAATTTTCAAATAGCAGAATTTTTTTATAACCCCTTCGAGAAAATTATTTTTGACCATATTTTCAGATTAGTCATTCTTATTTGATTTGAAATGACAAATTTTGACTAATCTAACTCCCTAATGATTATCGAAAAGATCAATAGTGATTGAAAAAGTGATGAGTGTCGATATTTGTCATACATTACTCAAGACAATATATTTAGAAAAATTTCTTTAGAATTTCATAACAAGAGTTATAAAAAAAAATTGTTGGGTAAAAATTCCATGATCATTTCTATTTATATCATCTTTCTATCGACCATCACTCATCAAAATCATATATAATATGTAAATTTGTGGTAGTTTACAAAGGAAATTATTCGTTCTTCAATTTATTATTATAAAGGAAATTATATGTGCTTCAATTTATTATATTCTTCAATAAAAATAAATATCCAAAGTATTCACTCTCATTTAAAAGTCCTCACGGTTATGCATGGGTGAATTACTTGGATTTTTTGATTATATGCTTCCATGCTCATTTAAAAGTCCTCACGGTTATGCATGTATGGAACACATATCAAAATTAATTGATTAAATAGACAAGTTGATTCTAATCCCATTTAAAAGTCCTCACGGTTATGCGTGGTTAGAAGATACTTGAATTCATTTTAAAAATTAAATTGGAATACTACTAATCTCATTTAAAAGTCCTAACGGTTATGCATGGTTAGTAGATATTCAAATTTCCCGAAATAAATATACCACAAATAGACAGAACCGTATGATTTTTTGATGATTTTATCCCCATCACTTCTGAAAGTGGAATATGCGCCTGACAAGGGTAATTATGATTTTTGTTTGAGTTTTATTGAAATTTGATATTTATATTCAATTGAGTTAAATGTTTGATTCATGTTTGTCACTTCATCCCTATTTTTATAACACTGTTATTCTTTTGCTGATAACAAAAGGGGGAGAGAAAAGTTAAGATTTTGTCAAATAGAATCAAGCAAAAGTCAAATAATTTTCCATTTGCATATAGGCTTATTTACATATTTTTATGCATATATGTAGGGGGAGTATTGTGTAGAGAGGGAGCATTTAAATAGGGGAGCAAATTGAACGATCAAATACATTTAATACATTCAAAATCTTAAATATATGTTTGTTATCATCAAAAGGGGGAGATTGTTGAATATGCGCTTTGCACTTATATGATTTTTGTTTGATGATAATAAACATATATACATTCATTTAAATGTATTTGGTAATGTACTATTTTGTTTTAAATAAATATTTGTTGAATAAAATAAATAACACACTTGTTATTTATTTTATTCAACAAATATTTATTTAAAACAAAATAGTACATTACCAAATACATTTAAATGAATGTATATATGTTTATTATCATCAAACAAAAATCATATAAGTGCAAAGCGCATATTCAACACAGCATTTTCGCATCTACCCTTTTCTGGCCATTTCTGAGTGTGAGGCTTGAGGTCACGATTACCTTTCACATAGCACATCATCTTCCTTTGAATGCCACACTGCCATTCCATCGACCCGTATTGATTTCCACAAGCACACATCCTCCGAGCTCATACATCTCAGAGAAGGATGTTAAGCTAAGAGATGTTGCCTTCTCCACCACCAAACAGATGTATGTTAATAAGTCAACGATGAAATCTCAAGAATGCAATGTTAGACATCCATCCATACAAGTTCGTTCTGGGACTGAACAAAACCGAAGGAACCCTTCTACCACATCCTGTTGTAACTAACCCTCGGATTAGTTGCGCGAAGTGCCTGCAATGCAAATAATTTAAAAAATAAAGGGACCACTGCTGCTTTATTATTTAGGATAACCAGAATTATCAACAAGCAATCCTTTCATCCCAAAAATCCTTGGTCTTCATTCTTTATTCTGTCTATCAAGAGTTTATTTTTCGAAAGCATACATGGGTTTGAAGTGATTTTCTGATAGGAATTACCCCAGATCAGACCCTGATTCCTTCAAACCAATCATCGATAAAAAGTGGTTTTGTGAATAGGGAATCATTCTTTAATTGATTAAGTTCTTCTTATCAAAATCTCTTTTAGAGATATACATTTCTAAAATATTCTTTTTGGTATATACGTGATTAGTAAACCTCACTTATCAAAACCTTTGGTTACTTAAAAACTTTATAAATCTTGGAATAATTCTAAATCATTTCATTTTTCACTTAGGAAGATATTTCCAAATCATTTCATTTAAATCTTAACAAAAATTTCTTACTTCAAAAACTCATAATTTTGATTGAGTTAAAACCATGTTATCTAGGATGTTGATCCAAAACCAGTAATTATCAAGTGAGCAGAATCTATAGAAATCATCTAATTCTACTCGATATCAATTCCCGTATTCAACAAATACTATAGGAAGAATAACGGTGAAATTACCTTTACAATTACATCACATTTCATATTTACAGTTCACCTCACTACATATCACTCACACTCGTATTTTTATCTTTAACTTCATTCCGGTTTGAATCCAGCATCTGAGCAATCTGCAAAAATATTCACTAACGCAGTAAAATTGAAAATAATATATTTTTGCAATATAAAATAAAAGATGAATTTTGAAAATAATATTTTCCTCGGTTATTTGGGTTGTTCGTCATAATTTACATTTGAATTCATCATACACGAACAACTTGTGACATACACAGTGTATCACCGTATATGCCACAAGGCCGTGCACACCGATATATACACTTGATAATGCTACAGGGACAGGTGAGCACAGGTCAAACCCAAATACAAGATTCAACTCAGGTGCAACATAAATTAAATCACGACACGATCACAAGGTCAAATCCGAGTTTTGAAACTGGATTCAACACAAGGCAACTTGATGAATGCAAAGCTTTGACAAATCAAAACTCCATCAAAGCACATGTATGCAGATCAGGTCCAGTGCCAACAAAGAATCAAGTCTCGACCAAACCAGTTGTAACATGGATATCAAAAGCAATGAACAGAGAACATGCATGAAGACTGAATGAAGTACACAGCATGCATTGATGAACATGTGTTACAGTGGTGATGCAAGTGCCAACCAGAATAAAGTCCAACACAGTTACAACCAACTACATGCAGGAGAACAAAGACACAGCAGTGTCAAGTGAAACAGTGGATAAGCCAAGATGTTCAAATAACCAGAAGTACAACAACTCAACAGAACATGGACTGCAACAATCAAGAAAATGTAGAGAACAAGCTACATGTAGGCAACATGAAGCAATGTCGAGCTCCGTACAACACAGTGTACATAAATACTGCAACTACACAGATCAACACCAAGTATACATGGATGCAGATTACAAGACAGTTTGCAAGTAAATTCAAAGGGGAAGCATCACCAAAGACTCAACAAGGAACACATGCCACCAAGATCAACAATATCAAGTCGACCAGGAAGCAATGATTGTAATGCAACACAGTGCAGACACCAATGATACAAGGCAACATGTACAACAAGTCTAATACAACAATATGCAGAAGCAAGATCAACACAGTGGTGATGCAGTGCAACATCTACGACAGCAAGTAAATGAATACAACATGAAGCACTGCAACTCAAGGAGAAAGGGTCGACCAAAAATCCAAATGCACAAAAGCATGATGCAAACTGAACAACTTACAAATATGCAACCATACAGCAGTCATGTATGCAACAGGTTCAAGGCCAGAATGTCCAGTTACAACCATCAAGCAGTGAGCAGTGAAGACATGAACAAGTGATCAGTAAACAAAGACATAAATGGAATCTGAACCAATACACTTGAATGCACCAAATAAGCAACAGAGATGACACTGCAGCACCAGTACAAATCAGTAAAATACAAAGATGAACCAGTTCAATATGATATACAACTTGAGCCACAGATCCAACATTTCAAGTGACACATATATGCAGTAGTCGAACCAAGAAGCAGACATATATTCAACATGAACTCATGTGGACAGTAACAACAAGTACAGATGCATACACATATATGACTACAATGCCACAATGAGACAACTACAATTCGAGCCAGAGAATTGAAGAAAGCCACTACAGGAATGCAGACAGTGGGCAAAGCTAATTCACAAAAATATCGAAGTTAAAAAAAAAGGTCAAAGCCGCAATGAACAGGTCAACAGAGAAATTCACGAAATCAGTATTGTCAAAGTCAATCAAGCGTTCACCGTGATAGCCAAGAAAATTGACCAAGTCACAAATCAAAACCGTGTGTGCCAAGCATCGAATATACGATTGTGAACAAGTCAGTGAAATCTCAAGCATCAATATCAGATCGAACGGCCAAAGACAAATTCAAATGAACAAATACGAACGCAAAAATAGGATTTCGAATCCTATATAAGCCCAATCATCATCGGCAATTTATTCATCGAGTTCGAGCAAGGCAAAACCAGCAAAGCAAAAGTAGTAAAGTACATACCGAAAACACAGAACGAACTCGATCCAAATTGAAGAGCCGAGAGCAAATCAAAGAGCATCGAAGCCTACTATCGAACTATATCAAGCGGCGAACTTCAATTTGCATAAGCCCTAAATTTCGCAAAAGGAATGAAGCCCTAATTTGCAGAGACAAGAAGAGAGCCACCATTTTCACAAAGGAAAGAGGCAAAAAGAAACGGGCTAGAGTGAATGAAGAAATAAAAGGGGTCGGCCTTGTTAAAAGGAAAAAGGGGATTAATTTTTGTTTAGGCCTTTATTTTTAATCTAGGGTTATTTATTGTCTTGTTGTTTTTATTTTTCGAATCGAAGAATTTGTAAATCACCACCTAGGGTTTAGGTAGTGTCAGATTGTCTAGTTAGAATTAGTTCAGTGAGTAGGGTGTGCGAGTTTGCAGAGCTCTATAGGCGGGAGCAAAGTTTGCGAGTAAGCAAAGCTCTATAGGCGGGAGCAGAGTTTGCGAGTAATCAAAGTTCTATAGGCGGGAGCAGAGTTTGCGAGTAAACGAAACTCTATAGGCGGGAGCAGAGTGTGCGAGTCTAGTAGAGTGTTTGTGAGCGGGAGCAAATGTTTGCGAGTCTAGTAGAATGTTTGTGAGCGGGAGCAAATGTTTGCGAGCCTAGTAGAGTGTTTGTGAGCGGGAGAAAATGTTTGCGAGTCTAGTAGAGTGTTTGTAAGCGTGATACTGTTTAATTCTAATAGAAATCTGGGAATGCAGCAGTAGGCAGGGGTTGCCGAAGCTGGGTAAATTTTGTGTGTGATTTACTTTTCAGCATATTTATTTCTGCAGTTTGTTTCTGTGTTTATATCGAGAAAATTTGCTATAACCCTATTTAACCCCCCCCCCCCCACTAGGGTTAATCTTGATCCTACACTATGTGGTTCACAACCATTAAGGTATGATCATCCCCTTCTAGATATATTTCTACATGCTATGACATTCAGAGTTAAATTAATATGGTGTACGCTAGAGCATGCTCAGATAGGTCGGTAACGACCGGGGTGATGACATATTTGGTACTATCTAGGAAAAGGTAGATTGGTCTTGTTTTGGTAGAGGACTATCTGTTGGGCCTCGGTAAATTCCTCTAGAGAAGTACAGTCAGAAGGTAGTCCCTTTACCTAGTCAATTGTATGGAAACCCATTCTCTAATAACAGCCTGCACGATTTTAGATGTAGAAAGCCATGTATTACAAGGTGGTATGCCGAAAATTAATAATGTAACAATTTCGGCTAAGATTAATAAACTTGCTTGCAAATGTTTTCAAAGATATGCCATTAAAAATGATATCAAGTATTTTGAAATAGAATGTTTTGGTTGTCATAAGGTAAAAAACCGTTCCATGTTTATGTGCGGCATAGTCTTATGACATACCTTTTTGTTTTCAAAATGCGTATTCTGAGTTCTCACACCAATCCTATGACTAACCCAGAGTTTATGTTTCCATTCCTTAAACTCTAGGTGCCTTAATTTTTCCCAGGCAGCCTGGTAGTCAGGTTTAGTTTAGAAGAAAGCTGGATGGAGCTCAAAGCATAGAGTTAAAAGATTTTAGTGAATATTTTAATATATTTCCACCACACTCTAGTAATATATGATCCCACAATTGACAGGACAGAAATTTATAACTGTCCATATTTAACACTAATAGATGTATTTTAATTTCTGCTGTGAAATTTTATTTGAAATAATAAATGTGAGATTCTGTTATGTCTTATTTTTCTTTCTTACCCTTGATTTCCGAGGGTCGAAGAAACGGGTTATCACGCTAAATGTAACAACCCACCTCAGAATAGACCTAAATTTTGACATATCAAAGGCTCGTCGAAACTTAGATCCATTCTAAGATAAGTTGTTGGTAGAACTAAGAAAATAATTGTATGGAGCCAAAACAAACATTCAGAACTCACTATTGATGGAACAAAATATAATAGCACCGTGTACGCATTTATTTCAAAACTATAAAAATGTCATAATAAAAAATTCCATAAATACCGTAACATAATATCCGTCACAACGATTGTCTAAATACATGGGTACACGTAAAAGCAAGTAATAATAACAAATACTCACTACACCACAAAGCTGTTTTAGCCACACCCATATCCGCCTTATTTGATACGGCTCAAAGCCGTATCAAATTTGATACGGGTAAAAGTCGTTTCTAAACGTTTATACCGTTTTTAGCCGTATAAAATTTGATACGGCTTTGAGCCGTATCAAATTCGTTCCTTCTCTCGTTTTTTCTCGTTCCTTCCCTCGTTTTTTTCGTTCTCCCCCAAATTCATTCCTTCCCTCGTTTTTTTCGTTCTCCCCCAAATTCTTCCCCTAACTCACGACCACGCCTCAATTGAAGTTAATACCGAAATTACCATTTGTTTTCGTCAAATCTTCAGCGACTAATTCCGGCTATTCTCTCGTTCTTTCTCCTTAAATTGCGTTTTAAAATAACAAGTTTCTTCAGCTCTTCTATCAGCCGCCTTTCTTTTTCCTTCACGTAATCGGTGCTTTCAGGTATTCTGATGTTGTTTATTTTCCTTTCCATGTATTAGTATTTTTTTATTTTTTATTTATTTCTACTATTACAAGCATCATCATGTATTGCATCATAGCTTCAACATCAAAATTATTGAGAACATGAATTTATCTTCTTCTTTTTTTTTTGCCTCCGTTCCCAAATTTTGATGTGATCATTTAATGTCCGATGTAGATACTATGAATAAGATTTTGTTTTTTGCAGTAAAATTGTGCATAATCTTGTGTATGTAAATCTTTGCAGTAAATTATCGTGTTAAATTATTATTTTTTGATCCAACAATGATTGTTCAATTAGCAAAGGTTTTGCAAAATTTGGAGTCTTGCTTCCTTGATTCTTAAGAGCCATCCTTATTGTATCTGAACAATGCCGGTAGGTGTATTTAAGGCTCCCCAAAATAAATAAATACATACAAAAGTGTGGTCTGTTGCATCGTGTTTTTTTTCTTTTTCTACCTTTAAATTTTGTAACCATGAGTATGATTTTATATGAGTAGGCACGAAAGTGCAGCAGCCATGCATATGAGTTAGTGTGAGTATAGGTTGCGTGAGTTATGTTATTTTTAGTGTGAGTGTTGCCCTTGCAACGGTAGCTTGTGTCCTTGTATTTATTTGTTGTTGCTAAGTGTTTAAACTATATTTTTATATTATAAATCTTGGGAATATACATAGCTAATTGAAATTGACCATTTGCAGGTGTGTAGTGTGTGTCATTTATATATTACAAGTTCAATGTCTTACCTGCAAATTCCAGAATTTCGTTCCATTTAAGTACTGATGCATCTCCTTAAGTTTGTTATTCTTATTGTGATGTATATGAGGATTTCAGCTGGGTTAGTGTAGTGTTGTTTATATAGTACATAGGTATTTACTTGTTAAAAGCTAATGCATGGGTGAGTATTCAATGAAGCATTTTGTATACCAATTCAGTTCAGTCCATCGCTATGAACAACAGCACTTAAAGATACTGCATTGGAATATAGGTGTTTAGCTAGACATGTCATATACTGTACATAAGGGGTTTGCTTTTGTCTGCTTTGTTCTGTTATTTGAGCCATTTTTTTTATGATTACATGATTTTATAAATAGAGTTTTCAATCCCTTAGTCTAATGTAAATATAACACGCATATATTTATAAAATTGATTTTTAACAAAAGTTATGAAGTCTTGGGTAAGTATAACACCCTAAATATATAGCTTTCTTGACTTTGTTTTTTAATCACTATGAATCCAAGGCCTGAAACAGACATAAGTATTTCTACCATTAGCTATGTTTTTGTTATTAAACATTTGTTGCATGATTTGGTCTTGAGAATGAGCTTCTACGTAAATGAGGCGTTAAGGTCTCCATTAATTATCTAAAAGAATTTTCTGTTACAAAATCTGTTTTGCTTCCATTTCGACCGTAAACTGCCTTGTTGTAGAAAATACTGTACCAACTTTAATGCATAAGCTTCTTTTGAGTCTGTAAGACTTCATAATCAAAGTCCACTCTCTTGTTTTGGTTTTAAGTCATTGTCCTAACTGATTTCGTATTGCTTACCCACCATGAGAACTGAGCACGCAAACTTTCAATTTTGTTTATAACATTATGAGGCATTTCACAAATTTGCATCTTTGACCTTAATTTTATTTAGCATATATTGATGAATATTGAATGATATATTATAAAAGTCGATACGAAAAATTGATTGTCTGTTGAGGCTGGTATCGCTCAAATCCATTTGAACTCACCAATAAATGTAATTCCAATCAAATTAAATAAAATAAGTAAGTAAATAAATTGTGGGTATTATCAAATAATGAATGGTTGTATTTGATCTTTTTATTAGGCACTCAGAAGGATTGTTGCCTGCAATATTTGGATCGTGATTTACATGCAAAAACATGGAAGATATTGGAATGCTTTCCAATGAATCCTGAATGCTTTTTACTCAGTCTAGTCATTTTAAACTATTTTTATTTTAGCTTTTTACTTTTGTTATTGCCATGAATTGATGGTTGATGAGACCGCTTTTATTGGCTAAACAACAAATTTTACAGTGATGTTGATTTCATTTTTATTTCAGGATAACCGAGTTGATATATTCGTAGATTATTTGTTGCATTCGTAAGTATTTGTTACATCTCTGTCGTAATTTGTTATATTCTTTTAAGACATCCGAGTCTTGCATGTGTATGGCTACTGTGTTTGCATTTATGCAACAAGACACAGTATAAACGCCACATCACAATTCAACAAGCATTTGCTTAGTTTGATAAAACTGAACACTTTTACAAACTGAGCATTGCTCTCAGTTTTTATAAACTGGGTTTATTTGTGGATTATTTTTTCTTTTCTTTTTGTAATCTGTGATACAATTACAAATCAATAATGGTTATTTAACCTTGTTTACAGGCAATACAATTCCATGCATGGTTTTTGGTAGTTGTTTCCTCCTTTAGTGTTTGTGTGTTTTCTCCTAATAATAAAAAGGTTGAAATCTCATTCTCTTCATATCGAATGATAAGCAAAATTGTCTAACTACATTTAAGGATCTGAACCATGACTTTTTTGTTATGTATTTTTATTTGATTTTCTTAGCATTTATATATTCTTGTTTAAGTACAAACTTGGATCGTCCTTACTTCGGTGACTGGTTATATAGAAACTTGTGCGTTCGGTGACTAGTCATAAGTTTCTAGAGGTGGGTTTTGGGTGAAAGCGTGGTTCATTTTGTGCTTCAGAGATACTAAGTAAGGTGTATGAGGGATGTCTAAGGTTACATTGTTGATAGCGAAACGAATTTGGCCATTGACTACGTTGACTGAACCTAGTAGGAGGACTGTACGGTCAGATTTTGTTGGAGGAGGATGGATGTGATCAGGATGTGAACGGATGGATAAGCTTTGTTGGAATCTATCTTCTGTGTCATTCCATAAGGGACCTGAAGGTGGAATTGTTGGGGGTGGTTTTTGTAAATTATTTGGGTGGTAGTTTAGTATTGTGGTGCCTGTTGGAGTTTCGAATGGTTCATCTACGACGTTGATGGCTATCCAGTAGTTTCTGGATAGATCTTGGTTTGCTGTTAGAATTACGGAGTATGTTTCGCCTGAGTGGATGTGAACTCAAAAATATAACGTGAACTCAAAAATATTGTATTCACAGAGTTCCTAGAATTTTCAGAAATGGCAGGCTGTAGAAAGGCTACTAAGTACTATATTTTGTATATTATTATTTTTTTCCTTCTACTTTTAGCTTCATGGTTAATTTAGGGAAATTGAAGAGCAAAGATAGCGTGAATGATGAGCCATTTATTCTTGCATCAGAATCGAGTCAAGTGTTCTACTCAACGGATTTAAAAAATAACGGTTGGTTTGTGGTTTTGCATACACCAAAACGGTTGACTACAAATGTGGATGACCTTGAGTTTCCTACCGTCTATCAATCATCTTTTGAAGACAATGAAAAATTAGAAGACCTTTCCAAAACCATTTGTTAACTGATGAATTGTTAAATGCTTCATTTCTCGTTTGAATTTCTAGTCCTTGGGGTAGTAGGAGTGTGAGATATCATTGTTAAATATTTCACTTTAATAAAATTGAAGTTTGCTTATGTTTGGATTATCAATTAATATTTTTCAGCATTACTAATGACCTGTTTGGATTGAAGTTTGCTTATGTTTGGATTATCTCATATTAAGTGAATATGAGAGCTTAATGAAAGCACTTATTGGAAAACAAACATGACAACATCCACTTATGACCTGTTTAACTTGTCGAAATTGTTTCTTGCACTTGTTTGTGTGTGTTTGCATTTGTGTTTTTATATTTGGCATTTACAATTAAAAAAAAGAGAGAGAAAAACATCCACAATTTCATAAAATTTCTTATTTCACTTTATTTTATTTTACATCTGCATTTATATTTAATTAATAAAAACTAATAAGAGCTGATTTATTTTTTTGCTAGACTTATCTCAACGTTTATTTGCACAGCTAGCAAGTAGGATGTAGAAAGGGATTTGCACTGTTACAACAGACTGTAAATAAATGTTTCCCAACTTCTACTTTAGACTGTTACAAATCAATAATGGTTATTTAACCGTGTGCAGGAAACTATGTCACAAAATCCAGCATCATCACATTCATCATGTTCAGAAGAACAAATAGTTGATCAAAACTTACATGGTATTCCAGTCTCAGAAAACGCTGGAAAAATCGCCACTATGCTGGGTAAACTAGCAAGAGCTCATGTGCCGATATCATACATAAGTTGGAACAAAGTACCCGGTACATATAAGGACGATGTTTGGAACCAATTGGTGGTAAGTCTGATAGAATTGATTAACTTGCTTAGGTCGGCAGTTGGCTATATTATTTGATAGAATTGCTTCTTTAGTTTTCTTTTTATTAAGTCTACTTGAATCCAGTTTACAAATGAACGGTGACGATCTTAAGTCTTAACATGTATTACATACAGACATTTCCATACTGTTTTGTTTATGTATTTTACTTTTTGCAGAAAATGTATGCGCTCGAACCGCTTTCAAAGGAAATTTTTTTAAAAAGAATGTCCGAGGCTTTTAGGAGACAAAAAAAATTGAGAGCAAGTTTTTATGACACTTTCGACAATGACGAAGAACGGATGAAAAATTGTCCACCTACAATTGCTCAAGAAGATTGGAACGAGTTCATAAAAAATGAAGCAACGCCTGAAGTGAGCGGAATAAGGGAGTTAGCCAAAAAAATAGATCATTGCTCAGTTATGCTCACTATGCAGGCCTTTAAAGTCACGCTAGAGTAGAACACGAAATGGTAAGTTATATTCAATTTTTTTCAAAAATGGTAAAAATCACAACTAACATATTTTATATATTACAGATCGTTACAAATCCATCTGCAAATATCAACCGTCGTCATGTATGGGAGAAGACACACACGAAAAAAGATGGTAGCATATCAGATGCCAATTCTTCGTACTTCGTAAGTTAAAATTTCAGTTCTGTGTGTACCATCTTTACACAAGTGCAATTTCAGGTACATATATAGGAATAAGCATAGGAATATATACAGTCTGGTATATATTCATACAAGTACAATTTCAGTTCCGTGTGCACATGAATTAACAGTCTTGTATTCATTAACATAAGCATTAACATAAGTATAACCTTATATTAATACACACAACAATAACAGCATACGCATATATGCATATAGACACATACATGCTAGGGTCATTTATAACTGAGTCATTTCACCTCAGATGGCCAGCAACAGTTTTGGAACTTAAGTTTTCAAAACATGTATACATACATATATTTTCATTATTCATATACGTATTATGCAATCTCAGGATCAAATTGCGAAATTGAAGGAAAAGATCATCGATAGTGATGAAGAAAAATTGACAATGGATGAAGATATCGTATCACAATTGATGGGAAAGGATACAAGGGGTAAAAGCCGCGGAGTTGGGACCGTCATACCAAAGATTAATATTAAGTCTTCTTCTATTGCACATAAACGATTGAAACATGTTTGTGGAGACAATGCTGAGTTGAAAATGAGGATGGGAAGTTTGGAGGGTACGGTGGGAAGTTTGGAGAGTGCAGTGGGAAATTTGTCTGGGCAAATGGAGCTTCTGATCAAGATGGTGGGAAACATAGAACAAGGAGGACGCAACACACAACTCAATGCTTCTAAATTCGTTGTTTCTCAATCCCAGGATACAACCAATGTGGCGAACAATAAAAAATGTGAAATCCTCAACTCTGATCTTGACATAATAGCAACAGGTATTTATTAGTTGCTTTTTATTCTTACTTGTTTTCGATACAGCTATTTTGTTGGATAGATCTAGACAATAAATTTTATTGCAATAGGTACTGTATGTCGAGATTCTACATCGTTCAAAATCCATGGGAAATCTATACCATCCACACATGACAAATTGGTTTTGGACAATATACTGCTACCAGATGAGAGAGCCAACAAAAAAATCATTAATTTGCAGAGACCTTTGTTGATGTTGGAGTGGGTGGGTATGTGTGCCATCCGAAGATTATGATTCGATATCTTTAGCAGGCATGATTCGAATTATTTGTTGTTTGATTTTAGTGTGTTTATTTTGGGTGTTAATTTGCATTTTTAAAAAAAAAGTTGTTTGTTATGTGATTTGATTTGTGCGCTTATTATTTTTTGCATTTGCCTTTGCATTTCTATATAAAAGAAAAAATAGTACACACAATTTCTTTCGAAAAGAAATTGTATTCCATTTCAATTTCTTTTGCAATTTTTGCATTTTCAATATCTTGTTACAATTTTATTTTCTTTTATAATTCTACATTTACAAACACTATTGCCTCACTACTGCAACCTTAACCTCCTTCACTATGCGTATCACTTACTTCTACCTATACATCAACTCTCCTCGAACCATTATAACTCCAACAAACTTCTTGCTGCATACGGACTTCGCTAAACACTTCTCTGAACACTTTACAGTAGTAGCCATTCCATCATCACCAATTCATGCAGTAGTTACACCTTCCCCCTAACATACAATCTCTTCATATACAGCAGTCTCCAACTCCCCACAGTTATCACCACCAACCTCTGTCTTAACATCCAACTTCATTAACCACAACTACCCCTTCACTATATATACAACTACTGACCACATCCAACATCATCACTTCTTTGATATTCTCCACAGCCTCTCCAAACCACAGCCATACTTTATTCACAATTATAAAGCGACTTCTCTTATATCTGCTGTCACCCTACCACTTCAGTGCACACAGTGCACATACATTTTCCCGCCATAACTACAAACTCCCCTCCTCTGCAGTGATGATGTGTTGTTCGAATCTGTGATGGTTTTAGGACCAGGTTTTTTAGGTATTAGATAAATGAAAGTCTGATTTATTTCTTTGATAATTTTACCTGAGTTATGAGTGCTTAGCATAGCTTCCCAAAGATCCATCTTAATCCTTTCCCAATGAAATTTATAAAACATCGAGTTCAAACTATCTGGACCAGGTGTACCGTTGTCTTCAATTTGAAACAAAGCAGCTTTAATTTCTTCTAACTAGAAAGGTGGTCAGATTTTCTCTAGCATTTTCAGATAAAATCTTTTAGCAAGTAATGCCTAAAAATTATTTTTTAAGGACATGAGCGTTAAATAAATCTTAAAAGTACATAATTGCTTCATGAGTAAGACTTTCTGATGCTGAGTGAAGTTTTCCATTAGAATCAAGAATGTATTTTCCTCTATATTAGCTTTGGGAATTGACACATTGTTGTGGAATTTTTTTGTATTTTTGTCACTCTGTGTCAACCACTTAAGTTTATTTGAATTTTAAATAGCTATTTTCCTCATTAGAGTGGATAGATGATCAATTTTTTGCATAATCTGAAGCAATATTATCGTCTAGGGGATTTTTCAATAACTGTTCATGAAGACCATTTGCTTCTAATTTGATCGATCACACGATGCTTGAGTAGAACCCTTAGTTTTTTGCCAGGCTCTTATTGCTAGTTTAGTTGCTTTAAGTTTGCTCGGTAACATAAAAATTGGATTTCCATGAACATTTATATTATCATATTGTTGTATAATTTCATTATAATCCTGAATGTTTTTTACTCAGTCTAGTCATTTTAAACTATTTGTAGTCAGTGCTCTAGCAGTTTGTTTATTTTGTAACTGTAAACATGATGATTACTTTTTCATTTAAATTATGTAACTAGTTATATTAGTTATGTATGCTACTGACTGGGATTTGTGGTTTATTTGAATATAGGCGGCAGATGTAATAAGGTTGTAGCTTGGGTCTCGTTATTACATCACTCTAATTTCGAGCATTAAAATAACCTTCTACTGGATAGAAACTTAAAATTCTTGATTTTTTTACTATTTACATCTTCCACTATCATTTGATCATAATCTGGAATTGATGAATCTGCCTTAACATGTTCATTAGCAGGTGTAAGGATAGTTTCTAAAGGTTGAACTGTTGATTCAGAATCTCCAGATGCTACTGCCGTTGAGGTTGATGGTATATTCTTTGAATTCAGACAGTCAAAACAGTTAGCAAGTGGAATGGTAGATGTAGTATTGTACTTATGTAGTATGGTATATTCTGTTGTTGGGTATTTTATCTCTGTTCATGGGTAGTTGTATTATCCGCATGTTTATGGGCAAACATGGACTTCGCATCAGACTGTTTGACTTTACTTGTAATTTCATCATTCAAACTCATTTCTTCATTCTGTACTATCTGTTTTGGTTGCCATGTATTTGTAGTGATAATTGTACAATGTTCTACATCATGTCCATATAGTTTGCATGCTGAAAAATATTTCAGTTTATATTTATACTCTAGCAATACATAATCCATATTGTTATCAGACCATTGAATATGCACTTTGTCTAGATAATTGAAAGATGCATCCATATTGTTATCAGACCTTTGAAAGATGTAATATCTACCTAGCAAATTAGATATGGCCCATGTACGTATCTAATTCACTAATTAGATACGGCCCATGGACCGTATCTAATTCGCTAATTAGATAGGGCACATAGCCGTATCTAATGAATAAACACGCTTTCATTTGATACGGCTTACGGCCGTGCCTAATGGAATTAGATACGGCCCTAAGCACTGCCTAATTTGCCTTTCTGGTGTAGTGACTTCCAAAAGCCAAGCTTCTCCTTCTCTAAACATCAACACCACCATTACTCCGTCCTTTACCTGTGTTGTAATGAGGAGGGAGTCAGAAAAACAAGTGTCTGGTGAATAAAAACCTCGAGTTTTATCTTTTCAATACATGGTCAGTATATTTCAAAATAAGAATATGTCTACGAACATAAAACCATTAAAATCATTTAACACTTCTTTATAAGGGAAGAAGGCGGGTTCAACCACTTAATATCTTCCATTTCAATAGCAGATTTCTAAAATCTCGTATCCCAATCATACGTGATAAATAGCTAATAATGTGAGAGGCAATGCCCAAGCCGCTTAGTACTTTGAAATGGAAAATATGCAAGCTATGGTCATTTAAGAACTTAATTAAGGCAGACCCCATCATCTAAGACATATTTCCAAAAGCATGCTCCTCAATGGTACTATCTAGCTTACATTATATGGATCTCATTGGACACTTAATACTTCCATGTGAAAATACGCATACTTTGGTCAAAACCTTAATTAAGGCATACCCCGTCATTTAAGACCTATTTTCAGAAGAGGACCCCTATAGAGATACCATCAAATGTGTCCCCTTGGCCGTTTAATACTTCATCTGGGAAAAAAAGATAGGCCCAACCTCTTAATAAATCAAAACCCTTAAGAAGGCCCTTCATCTTATGGCCCATACTCATAATGATGTCTCACATTAGTCTGCATTTGTAGGAACTGGTAGCCAGATTAGCTAGACAGATTTCCCTTACAGAATTTGGGACCAACCTCACGTCATTACAATATTTATAATAAGGAGATCTCACATCAATAAAAATATACACAACTGCTGGTAGCCTCAAAGCAAAGGGCAGACTTCCGACATATAACTCTATTGACCTTGCATCCCTATGACTTAGCCATAAATCAATTACTCTATGTACATACACACACACACACACAAATACACACACACACACACACTTATCTCACTGTTTCATAAATAAAGCCTTATAACAAATCTTCCTTATTACACCTTAAAATAACAATTAGGCTATATAAGAGTTTCCTCTTATTTTTTCCTCATAATCAATTACTTTCCTACTAGGGGAATAAATGGAAATAAATATCTAATTAACTATGCCATATATGCAATAAATATACGTTAATAACACAAATATAGATAAATAAATATTCGTGCCTATTAAGTTCTAAACGCATGGATTTTAGGTCTAAATGTCAATTCCCTAACCAATTATTATCACAAATTCTTTTTCTTCAGATTCCCAAGATTTCATGGGATTCTAATATCCAAAGCAGGGAAAAAATATTAATATCCAATACTGTAATAACATACATGTAAATAAAATAGAAACTTAATTTATTACACCAATTCAAAGAAATATCTTAAACAATAGGAATTGCAATCTAAACCGCATAATTCAATTCCTCTCTTTTATAAAGAAATAGAAAAGAATAAGTGGTGTAAATTACGAATAGAATTTGTAATCTAAAAACTTTATTTTATTAAAGAATCATAATTTGAGCTAACGAAGAAGGAGAAGTAGAATAAACCATGAAATTATCAAAAATTGCATAAATGAAATAAATTCCATCAAATTAATGTAAATCATTAAGAATCTTCGCATAGAATTGACATATTGAAATAAAAAGGAATTTGGGGGATTTTATCTGTCATATTGTCAGAATCCTAAACTCCCTAAGGCATATTCAAATCCAAAAAGAAATATACTAAACAATTCTTTAGAAGAAATACTAAGGTTTCCACTCATATATTAGCCTTATCTTCACTCCAATTGATCTATAGCCTTTCAATCCCTTCCAGAATCTGGCTTTTGATGCACATACACAAAATAGAGAAAAGGTATATATATTTATTAGATTTAGAATAGTTAGAGGAGAATAGATAAGAAAGGTTGGTGGAAGCAGAAACAAATAGAAAATAGATTAGATTCTTACCTGAATTCTCTATGGAGTTTCTTAATTTAATCTAGAGAGATAACAATGATAAAGTTTCGATGAATCCCCAAAATATTTGTGAATAAAAGGAAAGGGTCTAGGGTCTTATTTATAGTGGTTAAAACGTGTCAGAACCATATGATGAAAATAAGTTTAGAATGAAGAAATCTGGACCGCTCGCATACACAAAACCCTGGATGCCACTTCAATTTTCACGACTAACCAGTCGAATGCCCCTCATTCACCGGCCGACCTATTAGGTCGACCAGTCCTAAAGAAAGGGGTCGACCGGTTGTCCTTTTTGGAGAATTTTTTTTAACCCGTTAGTTTTTGTTTAATTTTATTTCCTATTTAAATTCAATGTTAATTATTGATTAAACTTCCTTAACCCCAAGCTAAATTTTGAAATTCAAATCTTAAATTTAGTTATTCATTTAAATTTGAGTTCAAACTAAATTAATTTAAATCAGAAAACTTCAAACGCTTATACCTTCTTCGTTTGAGCTTCGTTTTCAACATATTATATATATGAAAACAGATCAAAATTTAACCATGAACACATTGGAATAACTTTCATGGTCAAATTCCAACTTTTATAAAACTTTCATATTCAATCCTATCTCATTTAGTTCAACTTACTTCATTTATTTATGGTTCATTTTACACGAGTCATAGGAAGATTCTAGATTGAGCAGAATATTTCTATGCTTGGGATTCTCCATACTGAACCTTTTTAGTATAGTATCCATATACAAGGATTATGAAAATCCCGATAACCTCTTAGTCTATCTCTATAGATCTTAATACCCGATATATATGATGTTTCTCCCAAATCCTTCATGGAGAAGTTCTTGGATAGTCATGCTTTCACTGATTGCAATAATGCAATGTTATTGCCACTCGTCAAAAAATCATGGACATATAAAACTAAGAACACTACAACACTTCCTTGTTCTTTTCGATATATGCGAGCTTCCCCTATATTCTCATAAAGACCAAACTATTTGATTACGTTATCAATACACTTATCCAACTTCGTAAAGCTTATTTAAGACCATAAATGGATTTTAGCAACTTACAAGCCTTGCCCTCACTCCCACTGACCTCAATTGTAATGTTCTCCTTTTTGACCCTCAAAAGTCGATAGTAATGCATCCACAGTATACATGTGCCGAACATTCAAGTGTCGAAAAGACATATTGTTAGGGTGAAAGAAAAGAAAGAACAGAATCTTACACTGTGACAAGTAAAATATAATATGCAATAGATCTTTACAAAAAGAAAGATTATTATACATGCATCAATCAGAGTAAACCAACATATCGTCAGCTTAGACAGTTATAACAATCTGTCCTCATAAATGATGATAAATACAAAACAAGAAACGCAGCTGAAATAAAAGATACGTGAATATGTCTTGGAGGCATCTAGCTCACCTCCTGAAACTCCAAAGCATTCATAATTAAATCTATAATTACTTGGGCAGACCCGAGCAATAGAACATAATGCCTAGATTAGTCTAGTAAAACAGCGAGAGAAACACAAATCAAATGGATGTTTAATGTTATAAAACCTTTCAAAATAAAGGTGCCTCGTAAGACCACACCGCACATAAAAACGGATGGGTTTTTACCTTACGATAACCAAACCATTTTTATTAAACAGTCTTGTTATATTATAATAATATCTAGGATTTAAAATAAATATATAACATAGCTGAAATACTTGCATCTCACGGTCCAACACGTTTGGGCACAACGAAGTCCATAAAGCACATATTGGAAAATAGATTCCATACAATGACAAGACTACTAGGGTACCGCCTGTCACAGTACACCTCTTATGGGCGAGTTACGAGTTAATTACTAAATGTGAATTAAATTAAATTAATTAAACTAATTTAATTCCTTTACCCCATTTAAACAAGCCCAGCCCTTATCACCCAACGCTGCTCGCTATAGTGACCTTCCTCCCTAAATTCAAAATCGTCTTCAGGAAAAAATGAAATCGCCTAGTCCATGTCACGACCATTGCCACCTCAAACACCTACGGCCACTGAATTCTCCGTTGTTCTACTCGCCATCGACCCCCACATACCCAACCATTCCCGCGTCGAACATGATGCTTTCAGTCGCCGCCAACAATCAAAGAACCGAGCCTAAAACAAACACCGCCTTAAACTCTAAATCTAGTTCGTCCCACCACCACCGACCACTGAAGAACCTAAGGCCACTTCCGTTGGCTTCGCCTTACCCATAAGTTCCATCCTGCACTCGTCGTTCCTCTCCTAGTCGCCAACATCGCCGGTAGACATAAGATGAATGAAAATGTTCCTCAACCACCTGAGACCAACTCCATCCACTGACATCCTGCAAGCACCACTAAATGTCATGGTTCGTCGATACGAACGCAAGCATACTCTCCGATGTCCATTTCGTGTTCGTTGAAAAACCAAAACTATTCGACCACCATTATTATCGACCAATATCTGCTACGCCACTCAATGAAATGATGAGCTACAATTTTAGACAATACTATGGATGATATTGGATGTTTTTGTTAAAATTGAATAGATTGTGAGATATTGATTTTGAAAAGGGAAGATGGTAATTTTCTTTTCACGAGGAAAAAAGGGAAGAAGAAGAAGAAGAGAGGAAGAGAAGTGAAGTGAGTGAAATAAAACGAAGTGAGGTGAGGTATGGTGCATAAGTAAAGCAACACGAAACTTCCCAGCAAAGCGACCATCGAATCAAGATTTCATTAGTTCTAGGTTGACCGCTACACAGTATCAAGTTTGCATACAGACCCTGAATGACAGAAATAAAAAATATGATTGTGCACAACAATGCGACACGAACATAGAACAACAAAAAAAATTACATGTTAACTTATTTTGCATAGTTTCAAAAATACCAACACTTTCCAAAAATAAACAAAAGATAATTTAAATATTTTTCAAATTAAAAATTATGGAAAATCCTATAAATTCATTTTAAAATACGTCATTAAAAATCAATTCATTTTATTAACAATTGATTCTATTATCATTTATTAAATTTGAACCAAACTTGAATATTTAAATAAATAAATATTCACATTCGAAACGTTAAAAATTGCAGGTCATTGTACTCTTTGTAACACCCCCCTACTTGGAGGCCCAAAACTAATAGCTATAGATGCTGTAGTCATTCATAGTTATTGATAGTCGGCGACCAAATACCTTGGTGTTAGGTTCATTGATACACAGAAACACTTGAATATGGAAAAAAATTAAAACATCAAAAAAGATCGCATCCCATTTAAAAAAAATTCTAATTCATTACATAATCCTACAATCGCCAACCACGTTCAGAGAAAATATATTTATTACAACATACGCCAACAGTGACGTATGTAGATGCCCCTAGGATGATCAGAGTATATACTGGAAATATAAAAACTTTGCAATTACAACCAGCGGAATCAAATAAAAGAGAACTCTAGATATCTATCATGCCTCCTGCATATCTCTAGAAGCTTTATTTGTCCATAAGGTACTTGAAACCCTCAACTCTCAAACTACTCAAATCAATTGAGCGCTTGAAAGTTTAAGGGGAAAACATAAACTTCGAGTCAGACAAAAAACCTGGTATGAATAATAATCTATCATCTCAATTCATTTAGATATCTACTCAGACTACGCCACTTAGCATTACCCTTAATAATATATTAAAACCTTTATAAAATATACTGTGCTCCTGCATCCACAGTGGTTAAAACAATTCAAAACATTATGATATGATGATATGCAAAACAAATGAATCAATTCTAGACTACTGATCCCCATTCATCCTGACTATCTGTCGCAATTATAGTTTCTAGGGTTACTATTAACCTATTAATTTTCATGGGTTGATCAATAACCAGTAAAGTGTTTAAGTGCTCCCTGTCGAAATACAAAGTTTTCATGGGATTACCGTGAACCTATTGCTAACTCCAACATCTTTACACTTATCCTAGTTTTCATAGGTTAACTAGGAACCTATTGGTAACTCTAATAACTTCCCTTCTTAACCTAGTATTCATGGGCTGACTAGGAACCTATTGACATCTGTCAATATCTTAATCTAGATACAGTTTTTATGGGATAACTACAAACCTACTGGCTTTTGCTAGTGTCAAATCATAGATTTCATGGGCTTGCTATGAACCTATCTTTTTTACATCTTCATTTATATGTAGTTTTCGTGGGCTAACTATGAACCTATTGGCCCATGCCAATATCTTTTCCTATACATAGTTTTCATGGGCTTACTGAGTACCTACTGGTCTATGCCAATATCTTTTCCTTTAATATTTTAGCATCTGATATTTAAAGAAGGCGGAACCAACTTTTCTAGGTAAACTTGATTTAATACTAATTAAAGCAAACACTTTCTAACTAACCTGCCACATGTAAATATAGGATTGGTTGCCTTAACTTTTCAAATTATTTATTAAAATAACTTACACTAATTTCAAATCAAAACCATGGTTAAGTTAGCAAATAAGCCCTTCCATTAAGCAAAACCAATATTGCAAAGAAATCCCTCTTCTAAAATAATTTAATTTGCATAGCAAATCACTTAGGAAAAATCCCCAAAAATTCTAGAAATTCACTTTAATCATGTTATCTAACATATCAAAATATCATACCCAAATTCTAAATATATTTTTCAAAACAAATTTATAAACCCAATTAACCATATTTTTCCTTGAAAATTCATAATAATCTTTCCATAGCTTGGAAAATTATAAAATTAAAACCCAACTCCAAAATCATGTTTAACATAACATAAAAATATTTCCATTGCATTTAAACATTAATATAAATTGGTTTTACCCTAAAACCACATATAATCTTATTTAAACATTCATGTTCAAATCAAACAAATTGTAATTCAAGCATATCATCAGACAATTCATCATAAAAATGAATTTACCTTTAAATCCGAAAGCATATAGTTATATAACAAAATAGAGATGGAGTGAATTATTATTTACCTTGATTAAGATAAGGAGATTGAATTGAGATTAATTTTCCCTAAGCTTTAATCTCTATCTTTTGCTTGAATTCTTCTTGTTAATGCTCAGCTCCTCATTATGTTTTTTGTTTTGCATTTTCAAAATGATGTGAACGGGAAATGAAATGGTAATGAACGAGAATATATAAGGGTAAAGGGGTTATGTGTAGATTTCCATTTTACCCTTATATAGATTAATTAACTTAAAAACCTTTCTTTAACCCATTGAATTAGTTAATAGAGCACGGCTTTAATTACATTTAGCAAAATCTCAACCCCCTTATCACTTAATATTTACATTATTCTATTTAATTTATCTGGTTAAATCTCCAGAAAAATGTTATCAAAAAATAGGGGTGTTACAAGCTCCCCCCTTAAAGAATTTAGTCCTCGAAATTCAGTAAGGACTAAATACTAAACATAGCAATCATCTGTAACGACTCCTAACAATCATACTAGTCTACCTGACTAGCTAATATCTATGTAAATCTGACATAGACATACCTTCAAAGCAGATCAGGATAAGTATCTCGAATCTTGTCCTCTGTCTCGTAAGTACAGTCATTCTCTTTGTCGCTCCACTGAACTTTCACTAACTTAAATATCTTGTTCCTCAATCTTTTCTCATCTCTCGCTACAACCCGAACTTGTTGTCCAATAAAAGTCAAATTAGGCTCTACTACTAGATCTTTCAACCCTGTCGGAGGAATAGTAGTCTCTAGATAATGCACAAACTTGCGAAGATAAGACACATGAAATACATTATGGACATCTGCCATACTACTCGGCAACTCTAATTTGTATGCGAGCTTTACAATCCTCTCTATAATCTAGAATGAACCAAATATCTCGGTGCAAGTTCTCTCAACTTTCCGAACTGTACCACAACCTTCATCATTGATACCCTAATGAAAACCCTTTCTCCAATTGAGAACTCTAGGCCTTTACGTCTTTTATTTGCGTAGCTCTTCTTTCTGGATTGAGCTTCCTTCATCCTTTCTCGGATCAACTCAATCTTCTCTGACACCTTCCTAATGAAATTTGGACCTCAGACGAATTTGTCTCCAGTCTCCAGCTGAAATGTTGGTGATCCTCTCAAGATCCACCAAAGTCCAACACACAAGCTATCAACAAATCCTCCAGTACCTTATTGACCCTCTTTTTCTGCCCATCCGTCTTAGGGTAATATGCGGTACCCATCTAGAGCTTAGTGCCTAACACATCCTGTGGACTCTTCCAAAATTCACTATTGAACAAAACATCTCTGTCACTAACTATGCTACTAGGAACTCCATGTAGTCTAACTATGTTCTCCATGAACAACTTAGCCAAAATAGGTGCCATCCTGGTTGACTTTACTGGAATAAAATGGGCACTCTTGGTCAACATGTTCATTATAACCCATATACTTTCATTTCCTCTATTTGACCTTGGCAGCCCACCTATAAAATCCATGAATATCGAATCCCATTTCCAAATTGGAATCTCTAGAGGCTGAAGCAATCCATTTAGCTTCTGATGTTCGTTTTTCACTTGTTGACAGTTTGCACACCGCCTAACCCAGAAGCCAACATCCCTCTTCATGCCATCCCAATAGAAGCTCCTCTTCATATATAAATACAACTTGGTCCCTCTTGGATGAATCATAAACTTGGATCGATGTCGTTCCCCAAGAACTTCTTTCCTCAAGTTCTCAACATTTGGAACACATAATCACCCATATTTCTCAACCATCCTCTCGGGCCAGGACAAAAATATTTCGAATCATTGATCTCAGTTCCAACCTCAAGCCTTCTGATCTTATCAGCTAATAATGGAACCTCCTTCTGCTTAGAAGAAATTCTCTCGATCAACATTGTCCGAACTTCTATACTGGACAACATGGCAGTAATCTAACTAGAACTAGCAGTTGACCTTAACTGCACACCACAACCAGCCAAAGCTTCTAGATACTTCCATTCCTCCAACATAGCTAACACTACATTCTAGTGTCTTCTGCTAAGAGCATCCGCTACTGTATTACCTTTCCCTGATGTATACTTTATACCAAAATCATGGGCAGCCAAAAACCCAACCACCTCTACTGTCTTATATTCAACTACTTCTAAGAGAATAAGTATCTTAAAGACTTATGATCTATGTAAAGCTCAAATCTCTCCTCTAAGAAATAATGCCTCCAAATCTTCAATGCGAAGATCACCGCAGCCAACTTCAGATCATGAGTAAGGTATCTCACTTCAAGCAGTCTAAGATGTCATGAAGCGAAGTCAATCACCTTACCTTTCTGCATCAACCCGGCTCCCAATATGTTAACCTTCCTGTTTACAAGGCCACGGGCAGGCGGATTTAACTAAAACAACTTCACAACTATCGAGACTGAAACATGATGAATTTGGTTTAAATGGATGATAGGTCGTTCGATCGGAATGAAGGGGTTCGAACTGTTTGTGATTCGACCTTGTGGTTTGGCCGTTCAGGATGGCGATATCCGTTGGAAGTATGGAGGTTCAGGAAGGTCGTTTGTTCGTCGTTCGGCATTGGATGGATCGTTCGGCATCGGGATTGTTTGGCATTGGATGGATCGTTCGGCATCGGAGATCGTTCGGCATTAGATGGATCGTTCGGCATCGGAGATCGTTCGGCATTGGATGGATCGTTCGGCATCCGGGATCGTTCGGCATTGGATGGATCGTTCGGCATCGAGGATCGTTCGACATTGGATGGATCGTTCGACATCGGGGATCGTTCGGCATTGGATGGATCGTTCGGCATCCGGGATCGTTCGGCATTGGATGGATCGTTCGGCATCAGGGATCGTTCGGCATTGGATGAGTACGTTCGGCATATGAATGCGTTCGGCATGGAAACCTCGTTCGGCATACGAGTGTGTTCGGCATTGGATAAGTGCGTTCGACATATCTATGCATTCAGCATGGCAACCTCGTTTGACATACGAGTGTGTTCGGCATGGCAACCTCGTTCGGCATACGAGTGCGTTCGACATGGCAATTTGGTTCGGCATGGGCCGTTCGGCCCTGATGGGTTCTGGTTATTCAGAGAGCCCAACAACTACCTGGAAGTATCTATAAATAGAGCATATAGGGCTTCAGAAAAGGGATCTTCTCCTCTGCTCTCTAACTTTCTATTTTTCTAAGGCTAAGGCTAGTCTACCACTTTATAAGTGTAATCGATTGTTACAGCAATAAAAAAAGGAAATTACTAGAGTGGACGTAGGCCAAAGTTAGCCGAACCACTATAAAATTTGTTGTTCTTTATTGCTTTCATTTTAATTTTGTCCGTTCTTCACATTATTACTCTCTACGTACAATCTATATGTTATCCGTGACTGTTAGTTGGCGCTTTCATCTACATTAGGGTGTTAGTGACCAGTTTCAACGCTAACATTTTGGTGCTTCCACTGAGAACTGAAGCACTCAGGAATTTTGGAGTTAGAAACTTGGATTTGAAGGAGCAATGGCTAGAACATCAGCAAGAAAGCAAGTGATAGAGAGGAGAAATCAGGAGGGAAGCCAAGAGGCTTCCTCTGGAAATGGAGCAGGTGGAGCATCCATCTACATCACTAGAGAGGAAATGGAAGCCATGATGAAAAGACAAGAGGAGATGATGAAGGCTCTTCTCAGACAATTTGCACGAGCAGGAAATGCAGGAGCTCAGATCCATGGAGCTGGATCAGAAACGCTGAACCAACAAGCAAAGGGAATGGCTCAGTAGGGGCAGCCCCCAATCAGCAAACGGCTATCAATCCGGATGGATCTAGACTCGGGGGGATACCACCAAGAAATGCTGGACCAATCCATGGAGGAATACCATATGATGCTGTGCAACCTGACACCATCAGGAGGGCAGGAGTACGAGATGAGGAGTATGTGCCTGAATTTCCTCCTAAACTCGGGGGGCAGAGCGGAGGCAATAGACAAGGGTTATGGCTTGGCGACAATGACTGATTAGCAAAAATGGTCAGATGGGCTATGAGAGGTGGATTGGTAAATAGAGACTTGGAGGATGTGAATAGGAGTCACTTTACTCCTACTATCAGGCAAGCTAGGAACCCACCAAAATTTAAGCTACCAGATTTGGAAATGTATAATGGGAAGACGGATCCGACGGTTCATTTGACAAAGTACATGAGGCATATGGAGGTACTGGGGGAATCAGATGAGGTCATGGCTCGTTGCTTCCCATTGTATTTGACGGATATCGCAGTTATGTGGTTCAGACAGCTGGAGAGTTGTTCTATCGGCACATGGACGGAGCTAATTGAAAGGTTTATAAGACAGTTTCGGGTCCACATAGTCAGACCCAAGAACGTGATGACTCTGACATCTATGAAACAGTGGAAAGGGGAATCGCTCAGGGACTTCCTAACCAGATTCAATGCAGTGGTAGCCTCAGTGGATTGACCCGATCCGTCAATGGTTTTGATGGCAGCAGTCTCGGGAATCATGAATAATTCGGATTTCAAAATATCATTGGAACTGGACCCACCGAGGGATCTCGGGTAGTTCTACCATGAGGCGGAAAGGTTCCTGAGACAGGAGGATGTGCAGGTTGAGAGAGAAGGGAGAGAGGCTGAAACTTATGCAGTAAGGGGTGGAGGTCCATCCGGGGAGGATCCCAGTAAATATGATAAAGGAAAATGGAAAATAAATGGCAATGGTGGCACTTCGAAGAAACCTCGGAGGGAGTCAAAGTTTTCTTCTTACACAGATTTAACTGAGACTCTAGAAAGGATTTACTTGGACACTTAAGGGCAACTCCAATACCGAAGGCCAGCAAAGAGAGAGCCTTCAGAATACGAACGGACATCGGGAAAGCGTTGCCTATTCCATGAGCTGGATGGGCACAACACAAATGACTTTAGGCATTTGAGGGACATCATTGAGGAGCATATGAGGAATGGTCATCTACAGCAGTATGTCAGGAATCGAGCTGTGGTAGCGGGACAGGAAAGACCACCACCTACCTCGAACGGAGATGGTGCTGGATCTGGGCAACGTCATCTCATCATCAACTAAAAGGATTTATGGTTTTGAATAAGTAATAGAACTCAAAGTAATAGGGCTAGGTCCCTTACACACGTATGGGATCAAGGATGGTCCCTAGGCGTGCTCTGAAATGATGAAAGACCGTACTACTTGAGTCTATGAAATCCTACTTTCTTTCTATTTTCCAGCAAATTTTGGTTTCCTCTTTCATATTTTGGACATTTACTTTTCTTTGGTATGGTTTGGGAGTTTGGATTGAACTCTCGGTTCGGTTGGTTTTTTGATTTGCCATTTTGGTTTGGATGTTTGATTTTTGATTTGGATTTTGAGTAGGATTTTTGATATGGATTTATGGTTTTCTAATTAGATTCGGATCAGTGTAATAAACAGTTCAGGTTTTATGATTACTGTCCCGACCGGAGAGATGGGGAAGTGATCATGAGTTACGAGTCTCTTCGCCGGAGAGCGATGGAATGGACTCGGACAGAATATCAAAGTCCTTGGCCGGAGTGCCGAGGCCGGTGAGTATCAAAGTCCTTGGCCGGAGTACCGAGGCCGGTGAATATCAAAGTCCTTGGCCGGAGTGCCGAGGCCGGTGAATATCAAAGTCTTTGACCGGAGAGTCGAGGTCGGAGAACATACAAGCCCGTAATGGAAAAGTCAAGGCTGGAACAGGATAACGTGACCCGGCGAGGTCTACAAATTCAAGGTTAAACCCGAAGAGGTCATGGATTTGATAATATGGTTACGAAAAGGATATGGACTTCGGATATCGGATTTGAGGCTATTCAAAACATACCTTCCAATAGCAAGGCATGTTTTGGGGGTCAAGTGTTAACCCGCCTTTTTACAAGGCCACGGGCATGCGGATTTAACTAAAAGAACTTCACAACTATCGAGACTGAAACATGATGAATTCGGTTTAAATGGATGATAGATCGTTCGGTCGGAATGGAGGGGTTCGAACTGTTTGTGATTCGACCTTTTGGTTTGGCCGTTCAGGATGGCGATATCCGTTGGTAGTATGGAGGTTCAGAAGGTCGTTTGTTCATCGTTCGGCATTGGATGGATCGTTCGGCATCGGGGATCGTTTGGTATTGGATGGATCGTTCGGCATCGGGGATCGTCCGGCATTGGATGGATCGTCCGGCATTGGATGGATCGTTCAGCATCAGGGATCTTTTGGCATTGGATGGATTGTTCGGCGTCCGGGATCGTTCGGCATTGGATGGATAGTTCGGCATCGGGGATCGTTCGGCATTGGTTGGATCGTTCGGCATCCGGGATCGTTCGGCATTGGATGGATCGTTCGACATCGGGGATCGTTCGGCATTGGATGGATCGTTCGGCATCGGACATCGTTCGGCATTGGATGGATCGTTCGGCATCCGGGATCGTTCGGCATTGGATGAGTGCATTCAGCATACGAATGCGTTCGGCATGGCAACCTCGTTCGGCATACGAGTGCGTTCGGCATTGGATAAGTGCGTTCAACATATCTATGCGTTCAGCATGGCAACCTCGTTCGGCATACGAGTGTGTTCAGCATGGCAACCTCGTTCGGCATACGAGTGCGTTCGGCATGGCAATTCGGTTCAGCATGGGCCGTTCCCCCTGATGGGCTCTGGTTATTCAGAGAGCCCAACAACTACCTGGACGTGTCTATAAATAGAGCATGTAGGGATTCAGAAAAGGGATCTTCTCCTCTGCTCTCTGACTTTCTATTTTTCTAAAGCTAAGGCTAGTCTATCACTTTGTAACTGTAATCGTTTGTTACAGCAATAAAAAGGAAATTACTGGAGTGGACGTAGGCCAAAGTTAGCCGAACCACTATAAAATTTGTTGTTCTTTATTGCTTTCATTTTAATTTTGTCTGTTCTTCACATTATTACTCTCTACGTACAATCTATCTGTTAACCGTGACTGTTAATTGGCGCTTTCATCTACATTCGGGTGTTAGTGACCAGTTTCTGCGCTAACACAATCCTATTCCACTTGCATCAGTATACACCACCAACCCTTGGTTTCCGTCTAGAACTACTTACACTAGTGCATTGGTCAATAAATTATTTAACTTAAGGAATGCTTTCTCACATTTGTCAAACCAAACAAACTTCATCTCTTCTTAGTTAGCTTAGTAAAAGGCGCGGCTATCCGTGAGAAATCCTTGATGAATCTTCAGTAGTAGCTAGCAAGTCCAAGTAAACTTCCAAACTCAGTCACCGTCTTTGGTCTCTTCCAATTATTGATAGTTTCGATCTTATCTGGATCGACTGACAAGCCTTTCTATGAAACCATATGACCAAGAAACTTAACCTCTTTCTTCCAAAATTGACACTTGGAAAACTTTGCTTTTAGTTGATTTTACCTAAGCTATCAAGCACAACTCTAAGATGATCTTCATGCTCTCTTTCATCCTTATAGGATACCAAAATGTCATCTATAAAAACCAACACGAATCTATCCAAATACTCTTGGAAAACTTGGTTCATCAAATCCACAAAGAAAGTAGGTGCATTCGTCAACCCAAATGGCATTACTAGCAACTCATATGAACCATATCTTGTTTGAAATGCTGTCAAAGGAATGTTGTCCTCTGCCACTCTCAACTGATGGAAACCTATCGCCAAATCCAATTGGAAAAGCACTCTGGCTCCACTCAACTGATCAAATAGATCATCAATTCTCGGCAAAGGATTCTTATTCTTTTTCGTCCTCTTATTCAACTAATGATAGTCGATACATATCGTAACCGACCCATCCGGTTTCTTCACAAATTCCATGGCCACTTCCCAAGGAAAACTGCTTGGTCTAATAAAATTTCTTCCTTCTAGATCCACTAGCCACACCTTCAATTTCTTCATCTCAATAGGTGTCATCCTGCTGGGTAGTCTACTCACAGGTTCATCTCCTGGCATAAGATCTATCTGTAACTCAACAGCTCATTTCGGTGGTAGTCCTATGACTGGCTCAAAGACATCTACAAACTCTCTTGCTACTTGGAGCTAACTTACCTCTTCTCCCACTTCCATTGCACTTAACAAAGCACAACTACTCAAGTCATAATTCTCTGTTGAGAATATAATTCAGTTATGACTATCTGGGTGTCTCAATAATATCTCCCCATCTTGGTAAAATATCCTGGCCTCATACCTTTTCAACTAATCCATACCCAAAATGATTACAAAATCTGCGAAATAAAAAACATATGGACTGCATGCGAACTTAGACATAACAAATCAAGTTTTAACTGGTCACATTTCATCCACAGAGTTGCATAACCTCCTATTGGATTCGCAACCTTTAAGGAAGTAACAAGGTATATGGGTTCTAAGCATAACCTATCAACCAAACACTGAGATATAAATGAATATGATGCACCAGTATCAAATTGTATTCTAATTGGTATACCCTTAATCAAAAACATACCTTCCATCACAGTCTTCCCTTTATCGGCTGCAATTGGCTTATTGATGATCTAACTGCAAAGACCTTTACCCTGTCCGCCCTGACTGGCTCCGGACACAGGTTCTTATAATGCCAAACTTGGTCATAGTTGAAACACTTCACATTCTTCGTGTCCACGGCCATCTTTTCCTTGCCTGACTGACACTCATTTGCATAACGACCCTTCTTGTCACATTCGTAGCAAACTAAATCAAACTTTGCCTTCTTAGAAGCATCTCCCTTCTGAGCTCTTTCCTTTTTGAAGAACTTCCTTTTCTTTCCTTGAGAACCCTGAGTATCAACAGGCTTCTCTCTAGCACAAACAACAAGCATTTCCTTATGGCGAATTGCCATCTCCACAACCACATTATAAGGATCATGGATATATGTCATGGTTTCCGTAGCAAGCTCAGGTCTCAAATCCTGAATAAACCTCTCATTCCTTCTGATGTCAATGTCAATAATAGCATACCCATTTCGAGACGGCTCATCAAACCTAATGGCATACTCGATAACCGACATCTTTCCCTGAACTAGATCCATAAACTTTCTCATTAATGCTGACTTAGCAATCTCAGATAGAAACCTCTGTTCAAATCTTCTTTCAAATTCACCCCATGTCAACTCTTCCTCTGGAATTCCGACGTAACACTATTCCACCAATGAAGTGCTGACCCATGCAACTGTCTAGAGGCCAAACTTCTCTTTTGCACATCATCTAAACTCAGATCAGCAAAGATATGCTAACAATACAACATCCAATTCTCTACTTCTATAGCATCCTCTGTTCCCATAGTTTCCCACTAAGACTGGTGTAGTCTATGCTCAACTTAGCATAGTTATTCCCAACTGGAGTCACAGGATTAGCTCCTCCAACATTTCTACCAACTCCAGTAGCAACTCCTGCTTGCATCACATTAACGAAGAACTGATACATCACCCCCATATCTACTGGTGGATTTCCAGCATCCATATTGACATCAACATTTTGGTTAGCATTAGCCTATTGACCTTCGTTTCTCCTGGTATTAGGTCAAGCATTTCCATTGGTTGTGGTGCTTCCTCCATAGAGATTTCCTCTTCCGTTTCCTGCTTTCATATCTTCTTTCACGTAAGTCTGTGCATGAGCCTTAGTAAGATATAGAAGAACAGTCTAAGAGAGAGGGGAATATGTACTTATATATATATATATATATATATATATATATCAAATACAAGTATATTATTATAGCGTTAACCTACACCCCGATCATATTTCTTATTCATTGGATTATGTATCAAAATGCTTTTAGGTTTAATTTCTTTTAAAGTTTCATAAACTTATGCTCTGATACCAAGTTGTAACATACCCTACTTAGAGGCCCAAAACTAACGGCTTTGGATGTTGCAGACATCCATAGTCATTGATCCTCGGCGACCAATTGTGGTGGTGTTAGATTCATTGATACACAGAAACACGTGAATATGAAAAAAAATTAAACATCAAATAAGATCACATCCCATTTCAAAACATTTTCAATTCATTACATATTCTCACAATCGTTAACCACATTTAAAGAAAATATATTTATTAAAACATACGCCAAGAGCAACATATAAAGATGCCCCTTGGATGATCAGAATATATACATACAATTTAACAACTTTGCCATTACAACCAACATAGCGGAATCAAATAAAAGGGAACTCTAGATATCTATCATGCCTTCAGCATCTCTCCGGAAGCTTTATTCGTCTAATGAGGTACCTGAAAATCTCAACTCTCAAACTACTCAAAATCAATTGAGCACCCAAGAGTTTAAGGAGAAAACATGAAATTCGAGTCAGACAGAAAGCCTGGTATGAATAATAATCAACCATCTCAGTTCATTTAGATATCTAGTGACAATACACAGTTTAGCGGAACGGATTTTCCCCTCACTAGTATCTTAAAACCTTTATAAACCATATACTATGCTCCTGCATCCATAATGGTTAAAGTAATTCAAAACATTATGATATGATGATATGAAAAACAAATGAACCAATTCTGGACTACCCATCCCCATTCATCCTGACTATTTGTCCCAATTATAGTTTCTAGGGTTACTATTAACCTATTATATTTTATGGACTAACTAATAACCGGTAAAAAATTTAAGGACTCCCTATCCAAATACATAGTTTTCATGGGATTACTATGAACCTATTGGTAACTTCAATATCTTTACACTTATCCTAGTTTTCATGGGTTGATTAGGAACCTATTGGTAACTCTGGTATCTTCCCTTATTAACCTAATTTTCCTGGGCTGACTAGGAACCTATTTACATCTATCAATATCTTAATCCAGATATAGTTTTCATAGGCTAACTACAAACCTACCGGTTTCATCTAGTATCAAATCATAGTTTTCATGGGCTTACTATGAACCTATCTTTCTGACATCTTCATTTATACATAGTTTTCATGGCTCACTATGAACCTATTGAAAGTGACTGTGCTATAGAATCAAGTAATATGGAATATAATAATTAACTAGTGCGAAGAATATTAGCAGTAAAGTAAAATTACATCAGGAATTTTTATACTGGTTAGAACTCTCGTTCTATGTCCAGTCCCAAACTCTTTCTGGAATTAAAGCTAGCAACCCTCGCTTAACCCAGAGGAACAGATATTACACCACCTGAGCAACCAAACAGGACTTGACCACCTAAGCAACAGAATAGGATTTGACCGCCTGGAGAACCGAACAGGATTTTCTTACAAACTGGATTAGCTTGACTATATGTGTTCTGAATAACACAGAGTTGTCAGTTGTAGTACACCCTTCCTATAATATTTTCCTTAATAATGATGTGTATAATTGTGTGTGTATGAAGAATAGGAAGTCAATATTTCTTGGAAAAGGAATTGTAAGCAATGGTTGTATATAGATTTATAAATAATAGAATCAAGAATGCAATGTTCGTTAGATCAAGAGAGAATAGAAAGTTAGGTAATTTGAACGTTGAAACTAGAGTGCTTTTATAGTATACAATGAGCTACAATCTCTGGAAATGGATGCAACAACTTCAAAAAGAAGACAACTTTTGGATCAATGGAAGTGTCCATTCAAAATTGTGACTGTTGCAGGATTCAGTCGATTAAACTTGCTTGGTTAGTCGGCTGAATGCAAAAGATGAACAAAAATCATGCATAGACTCAGTCGACTAACCATGTTTGTTCAGTCGACTGGTCCGTGTAATATATAAAAAAATTTACATTGACTTAGCCGACTGGTACCACTTGGTCAATCGACTGAGTACTATTTTTCAGTGTAGTCAAATATGTGTGTGTATTTGAATTTAAAACTGAATGCAAATTGAATTCCTAAGTGATGAGTCTTGAGGAAAGATTTTAACAAAGCACTAACTAGACTATATATATATACTTATTGACTCTTATTAAAACTTATAACTATACGAACCATATATTGAGTCGATGAGTCTGGATGTTGTCGTAGATTCTTGAATTGTTGTGTCGTGTCAGTAATCAAAACCTATTATCCAACATTCTTCTCTTTTTTGATGATGACAACTTCATTTGCTATGAACGAATCTTTGACCAGCATTGTTGTATATTCCTGCAACTGTACTATAGTTATCTTCCCCCGAATCGACGCTATATATTTTTGGAAATAATTAATCTTTTCTCCCCCTTTGTCATTGACAAAATGGAGAGGTCTCAAAGTAGAGAATATGAACAATGATAGTAACATTATCATAGAATAAGGATACATATGAAACACATAACTTAAGAAACTAGATTACATAACCACAAAGAACTACTTAACCATAAAACAGTTAATTACATGACAACAGAAATACAAAGTTAAAAATTATGACATAGTTAGTCTAGAGAAACTACTACTTAAATGCACAACAAAAACACATAGACATTGTTTTGAAATAACATATAAGTTTATTTAAGAAAAAACTGACTTGGATTGGAAGAAATGAAATAACCTTACTCATCATCAACGCTTCAATGGAGCTTTCTCCTTCTTCATCGCCTTCCGTTTCCTCATACCTCGATTCGCTACCAACTTCTTCTCCTTCTTCTTCTTGTTCCTCATTTGAAGTCGACCATGTGAAATGCTCAGTAGGTTGCTTCCCATGTGAAGTAGGTACGTGAACGGAAGTTGAAGAAGGTTAAGAGCAAGTTATTGCTTCCCAAATATTGTTGAGAAAACTCTTTATATGGTTGAGCTTCTTGTTGACCTTAGTGATAGATTTTTCAACTCGAGATACATTTGATTCTACTCGAGAAAGTCGTTGATGAAAAAGTTGTTGGTTTCGGGAAATGATAGATTCGGCTTCTTGAGGCCGAGCTTGAGGATCAACTTCTTGAATCTCGGTGACTTCTCTTTTAGGTAGAGTAGGTTGAGATGAAGTGGAAGCTTGAACATGAGTTGTTTATTGGCGAGAGGATGGTTGAGCTTGATCGGAGGATTGGTTTTCAAGCCAATGCTCATATGTAATGATGGTGCAGTCAAGATATTGATTCATTAAGCTAAGTGTCTTAGTGTTTAATGAGCCAATGGTTAAGCATTCCAAATCGGCAAAAGGAACGTCAAAGTGCTTGAGAACACGCATAATATATGCGCTATAGTGAATCATTCTCATGCAACTTTGGTTGAATGTTTGAAATTCGTCCAAGATGACTTTAGCCCCTACTCGACGACCTCCCCAAATAGCATTGAAAGATTGAAAGTCCATCCTATAAAATTTATCGTAACTTTTGGTCCTAGGGTTGACGGTATGGGTTAACGCACAATAAAAGATGCGAGCCTTGGGTCATAGGGCATCCGCCTTTAGTTCCGTTAAGTCATCGGAGAGGAATAAATGACTTACACGATCTGGAGTTTCCATGTTAATGGCTATTTCGCCCAATTCTTCTCCTTCATCCGGGCAAATAAGAATTCTAGCAAGACACTAAAGAGGAAGGAAAATTTTCACACCACGTACCATAGTCCAAACAGCATTATCCAGGTTTGAGATGTTATGGTGGTCAAGGTTTAGGTTGGCATATAAGAGCTTTACGAGTAAATGGCTAATTTTATTGTTATTTGCAGTGAAATTGATTAGAGACTCTAGTCCGCTGCGTCGAGCTAACTCTTGGATTGCATAAGGATTGAAGCCGGAAAATTTCACAAATGATCCTTCGAAGAAGCGAGAATTTTTCATCTCATCGAATCATTGTGCCACTTTTTCATTGTGCAACCACGCTCGAATCTGCGAATCGAAAGGACCCATTGAAGATTGGGATTATCGATCTCGTTTGAGTGCCATTGATTGAGCTAGGGTTTGAAATGGGGGAGGATGATTTTCAATTGGAAAAGTTGAGAGCTTTTTGAACGAATTTTAAGTGGGAGTGAGGAATAATGGTAGAAATTTGAAAGTAAGGAAGTTAAAAAGTGAAAAAGGAATAGATTAAATAGTGTTCTTAAGTGACGTTTGGCCAGAAAATCTTGGTTACCAGTTTCAGTAGACTGAATATTCAAAACTAGACGACTGACTGGATATTTTAAAAAGAAATTTATATGGAGCAGTCCACTGACTTTAGGGGTTCAGTCGACTGAACTCATCCCGAGATTTTTTAGTTCAAATTGGCCAAATTAATTCGACTGAAATATGAAGTCAGCCGACTGACTGTGGTATAAAAACAATGTATAAATTATTGTTTAGTCGATTGTTGGGATTGCGTCTGTCGACTGGAATGTGGTAAAACTGCAAATTGATGAACGCAAGCATTTGAAAAAAAATTAGAAAAAAAATATATGATTATAAGAATTACAAAAAAAGATTAACATACAAATATTTAAATTAATCAAACAAGAAGCACAGAAGATATGATATAAACATATATATGTACACACACACACATATATAATTTATGAAGACTTGGATAAAGAGGACGGAGTGTGGTATTCTTTTGGTTCAACTTTGGTATTCTCCTGAAGTGGTCGCAGTGGTGACCATCCATTTCCACGTTCCCATGAAATTGGAGAGACAGGGGGATGTTGAGGTGATGGTTCCCACGGGTTATGACGTGTAGCTGAACTTGGTTGGTAAATCGTATTGTGAGATGATGATCCATAAAACTTTCGAGCCACTTGTTCGAGGAAGCTTTCGCTTCGCATTTACCGTCTGCTCGTAATACATATCTTACTGTAATTCCATCATCTCCTATTGATAATGATGAATGTTGTCTATCTTTTCTTTGGTAGACGGTGATCCAAAAAATAAAGAGTGTTTAGCTCTTTTACCGGGAGGAGTATATCCGGTGTGAGTGGATGGTGGAACTATCGGAATGGGCTCGTTAATTGGGGTCGGAGTAGGTAAGTTGACAGAATCTGAGCTAATAGAGGTATAGGAGAGGGAAGAGGATTCTGAGTTGAGTTGAGAAGACATGATTAAAAATTAGAAGAAATTGAATCTTTCTTTTTTTAATTCAAGGAGTTTTTGTGAAAGAAGCAATAAAACACTCTTGAATTTATAATAAACAGAAGCTTTAAAAACAGATAGGAAAGAGTAATAAAAAAATGAAAGCCAAGAAAAAAATAACCAATAACCAGAAATAGGAATGATTGTAAAAAAAAATCTGAAATAATTTGATTTAAAAAAAATAGAGATAAGGAACACCATATAGTAAAGTGGTAGAATACTATATTGTCAGGTTAGAGGTTTGAATCTCAATTCGGGTAATCTTTAAAAAATTTGAAAAAAAAAACTATTTTGAAAACATTTTGAAAGAAAATAACTATAGATCTTTTGAAGAGAAAATTCCCAATTCTCTTCGAAGTTTTAATAAAATATTTTCATTCAAAGGTTTTGTAAATATATTAGCAAGTTGATTTTCAATGTGTGTGTGTATATATATATATATATTTGTGTCTATTATGATATTGTAAAACGCTCTCCGTACAAAGGAGACGCTGTCAAAAAATTTCAAAAATTTCGGGAGTTAGAATTTTTTTGGGGATTTCCAAAGTTTTGATTAACTAGGAAAGTTGTTGAAATAATGGTGAAACAAAGCTTTTGAGTTAGTAATGAAGCAAATGGTTTTGGAATTGAGATAAAGGTTTTGGTGAAGTGAATGTAAGTTTTTAACTAAGTAAGTTTGGGTAAGTAAATGAGTTTAGTAGCATTTTCCTACCCTAGCAAATTTCGGGGATGAAATTTTTATAAGGGGGAAAGAATGTAACGACCCGAAATTTTGGTCGTTAAATTCTGAACATTTAATTCATTTTAAATGTTGAATTTGAATTTGAATTTGATTTTGAAACAAGAAGATTTTCGTTAAATCAATAAAATTAGTTAAAATTTCAAATATGGCGGTTCAATTGGACTTGAATAATAATAATTAAATATTTGGATTGGGATAATTTGTGAATCTGGATGTAAATGGTTATGAAAATGGTTTCTAAGATTTATTTTAAATCTAGTTTGATTTGAATTTTAATATTGGACTTTTGGATGGAATCAAAAGTTGATAAGCTAAATTTGGAATTTTTATATTAATTCAATAATGGAAATTAATAAATAATAACAATGCAAATAATCATATTTTGATTTGAAATGAATCATAATTATTTCTAATGTGATTATAAATTCTATATGATTTATAATTAAGTCAGTAAAATTTTATAAGTGAAATTTTAAGTGATTTGAACGATTTTGAAAATGGTTCGAATTAATCGACGAGTTAAAATAGCCTTCCGGGCCACAGTCTCGGAATCCGACGAAACTAGTTCCATTGGATCCATAATAATTAATTATTATTGGATTTCAAATTTCGTAGCGTTTGGAGTTACCGTTTGCTCGTACGGGTGAGAAACGCGTTGAAATTTAAATCGATAATTTAATATTTTAAATCAATTGAAAAAGCTATCTTCCACATACAATCAAATTGGGCTTCGAAACACGTTCCATTGTGTTCGGAATGCGGGTAAAACATTATGATCGCCTGTAGGCATACGTCATTTGGAGATTGTTTGAAAAAGTTGTTTTAAATGAATTTAATATTAAAATATTATTTACAAATGTATGTATATACGTTTAAGGGAGAAACCCTAGTTTCTTTTTTCCACGGGCCGCCGTTCTTATTTCAATGGCCTAAAGGTCTTCTCCTTCTTCCTCATTTTTCATCTAATCCTTAGGCTTTCACACGAGACTTTCAACTAGAGAAGTGTAGAGCTTCTCGAGCTCTCCACATCCAAACGGTGGAATGGCACGAAATTCGTCGTGGTGGCCAGAATTTAGGCCATATCTGTTCGTGCTCGATTTTGGGGTGAAGGGCGGTGCCGAGCTTGGCGTCGCTCTGGCTAGGGACGCATGTCGCGATGGGCTTTGACGTGGGCTAAGTTGATCTCGTTCTCGGCGATGGTAGGAGGTGCGGTTCGTAACCCTAATCGAGGACGACGGGTTTGTTTTATTTCCTGGAGATGATCGTATTTGGGAAGATGAAGGTTGCGGCCTGGATTTTGGTGTTGGAGTCAACGGTTTAGATTTGCTCTGGTATAATATTCAAAAAAAAGTTTGTTTTATAAATTATATATACAAATCTTTAAAACTGAATATCTTTTGTATGCGTAATCAAAATTCAATGATACAAGAAGCGTCAGAATCGCAGCGACGAGCAGTTCACTGTGGTGCAGATCTAGAGGCGTTTGGTCCGAGTGGAAATTTTAGAACGGGCTCGATTTATTTTAAAATTGAAACGCCAACTAAAGGTGAGTTAATCTCACTCAAATCTGGATGCCATTTAAATTAAATAGAAATATTTAAATGATTGATTGAATGGTTGAATGTGAATATTATCATCAGATTGGATTGATATTTATTTGTGTGCTAACATCTATGGATGCAGGGAAAACAGGTTGGTGGGATCCAACTGGATTCCTCACATTATAGAAATTATCTTCATGATCTATGATATATTTTATTGATATCCTGTGATAGATAAATTTGGGAATTTTGCTGTGCTATGTTATGGTTGGATAAGTATAATCTGGTATTTTAAATTATAAACAAAATGAATTGGATTAAAAAGGGAAATGAAAGAAATTTTTAAGTAATGAATTTAAGGAAATTAAATTTAGGAAATTGGTTTGGGATTTGTTAACTGTTTTTGAAACTGTGATTTAAAAGGAAAGGAGGAATGAAAATTTGTAAACTAAGTTTATAAATAAAGTGGAATATTTATCAGTGGATAAATTTGAAAGATAGATTTCCGGTGGGAATTTTTATAAGAAAGGAACAAATCGTTTCAAAAAAAAAGGTAAAGGTGAGATTATTTTTAAAAGATGGGAAGTGTATTTTTCCTATAAGATTAAGTATGTTTTCAAAGGAAAGCTTTCAAAGTATAATCTAGAGGTTTATGAGGAATGTGTTTTTAGATTGTTTTATAAAAATATTATTTTTAAGTATAACAATATTTATTCAAGTAATTATGGTATTTAATTATTTTAAAGGTAAATTGGTACTATGTTTTCAAAAGGAAATTTTAATATAAATATTTGATTTAATAACTTTATTTAAAAAAGTAATCTTGGTTTAAATTACTCAGAAAACCCTTAAGGAAGTTCTTAAGTATTATTTTTATTTAAAGTAATTTTAGTAACCTTATTTTAATGATTTAAGCATATCTTTTGAAAGTGATTTCCAGGGAAAAGGGAAATGTGTTTAAAAATAAAAAGGTGCTTATTTTCAAACGTGGGAAGAAATTACGGGATTGACATGCAAATTTGGATTGAGATAAATCAAGCAGGATTTATAAAGGGTTATATGGGTTATTCTGAAATGGAAGTGTGTTTACTTGAAAACCAAGTATATTTTCAAAGGAATTTTTATGTATAAGTCTAAAGTTTTATAATTTGTTTTAAAAAGAATGTTTTAGAGGATTATTATTTTTAAATGTTTTAGAATTTTAAAGTAAATCTATTCAAATTAATTTTAGTAATAATTATTTTAAAGGTTAAACTGGCATTATGTTTTTAAAGAGATTTTCTAATATTTATACTTTGTATAAAACTTTTATTTTAAAATAGTTTTGTGGCTTAAATTTTACTTGGAAATTTATTATAAAATTTCATAACTAATATTTTGAGTAAGTTGACTTAAGTAGTTTACTTTTAAATGTTTTAAGTGTGTGTGCATATATATATTTTGAGAAAAGTGATTTAAATTATATAAAAATATAAATTTAAAAGACTTGGTGTTTTCAGTTGAAATGAAATGATTGGTTGAATTGTTTGTTTATTTGATAGTTAAATAACCGACTATCAAATCTGGACCCAAATATAACTTCGGAAATTTCTAGAAGAGGTATGAGGATTATATGATACAGTTACCGTTCGAGGTGTTATACTGTATGTATAAACTCATTCGTTCTTCTAGGATGTTGGTAAGGAAATCCACCCACTAACGGTTAGGAGGTGTACTCCGATCTTATCTTCGTCTGTGTATTTTCTATAGAACCGGGGTTGAGTTAACCAGGAATAGCAAACATTGTTTCGAAGAGACCGGGATCGGATTTGCAATCCGAAAACCACTTCGATCCAACGAGTACGTTTTCGTGATGAAGACAAGAGCTTGGAGTCGAAGATGGAGCAGTGAAGTGCAAGGGCTAATCGCTACTAATCCTGAGGGTGATTCCAAAATGGATGTAGTAGGAGTAGTGCCTTCGGTTCCGTTCGGACCTGGAACAGACTTGTATGGATGAATGCTTTCAGAACATCATCAGGAGGATGATGAGCATTCTAAGTGAAATGTTCTAAAAAAGTAACGTTTAGCCTTGAGTCTCATTAACCGGGAATGGCTGAAAATCAGGGATCATGCAGTAAGGCTAAGTGGGTAGCACCCATTAGGGTAAGGTCATCCCTGTCTAGATGTCCCTTTTATTTCAGCTGTGTGGTGCGGTTGCTGATCCCAACCGCGGGGTGATCTTACTCGAGATTATCCAGTAAAGGGTAGTCCCGGTCTTGTATTGCAGGGGATTTAGGGTGGATCCTCGGTACGCTGATCTAGACCAGATACTGTGACAGGTGCTACCCAGTGCCTAGTCATTCATTGAAAATCCATTCTCCCTACGTGCCTTGTACGATTTTGATTGTAGAACCCACTTTGTGGCTAGTATGCTGGAATTTAATCATGTAACAATTTCAGCTATTTTGAATAAGTATTTGTATAAAGACACTAATATAATATCAGAGGATTTTGATAAAAATGTTTTGGCTATCGTAAGGTAAAAACCCGGCATGTTTATTTATGGCGTGGTCTTACGAGATGCTTTTGATTTTCAAAGGGTTTTGAAACTTTAATAACCAATTTGGGTGTATTTTTATCACGCTGGTATGCCAGACTGACTCGGGTGTTATTTCATTATAATGCTCGGGTCAGACCGAGTATTATAAAATACAGGATAGGAAGTTGTGGAGCTCAGGAAAGGAGTTGGAGTTCGAGACGTATTATCCGTACTTGTATATTTCCGCTGCTGTGGTTGTTTGAAATTGCCAGCAAGCTGTGAGGCAGGCTGTTATAACTGCCAGGCTGGTAATTGTTGTTTGATTGTGATACTCTGATGATGTAACCTATATAACAGATATGTTTTCATTTTGTATAAAGATCTGTTATTAGCTATTATATGTTATCCCGCTGCGATTGTGAGATTCTGTTATTGTTTAGTTCCTTCTTACTCCTATCTTCTTCTTTTTCTCTAATAATCTGTCTTTTTCGGCACTCGATCGTCGGCATATTATACTGTGGCATATTTTGTGTCGATTTTCGATGGTCGAGAAGGTCAGGTCGTGACAGTGGTATCAGAGCTTCGGTTGGCGATAACCTTGGCTCTGGTGGGGAAATTACTCATTAAACAGAGTTAAAAGTGCTCTATAATGAGTTGAGTGTATTAAAAGCTATGAGCCTGTACTTGTCAGTGAATATAAAAATTGTTTTTATACTATGTTGACTTAGCGGTTGAGTGTTTATGAATTCTGGTCGGTACGGGAAGTACAACCGTATTGATAGGGGTTTCTAAACTCTTAAACAAGATAAACCGACATAGTATTGTTTTTTAAAATGGATAAATGAAATAATTTTACCTGAAATATTTTGATATGAAAGAAATAATTTTCTAATCTTAGGCCGAAAGGCCAAAACATACCTTTCAAAACCATTCTAAATAACCCTTTTGAAAACATTGAAAAACCTTTCTTTCGAAAACCTTAGACTTCCTATTATCAAAATACTATAAACATTGTCTTTCAAAAACATTAGAACCTTCTATTTAAAACTTTCGAAACAATTGGGGAACCACCCCTTCGAAACATTTGTCTTAAACCTTTCGAAAGCACTAAATCCTTTTCATAAAATCAAACCTTTTGAAAGCATTTGGGTTCAAGTAATCCATGTGAAACAACCTTTCAAAATCAATTAAAATCTTTCCTTTCGAAACCATTTGGGTTCAACCTCCAATAGAACATGGCAAGGTGATTTGAATAAAGCATAGAGTATTTTTTTCCTTTCAAAAGCTATTTTCTAAGTAAAGAAGTGATGGTGTCGAAACCAACCCTTCAAAAGCTTTGGAGAAGCGGTCAAGTTTAAAAGCAAAGTAACCCTTCCGAAACCATTTGCTTCGAAAGGTAAAAAGCGGCAGCAAAGGGTTTCAACCCCTTCGAAAGCATTTGCTTAAAACAAAAAGCGCAACTTTTATTGAAGCCATTCTTTTAAAATAGTTGACCTAGTCGAAAGCTAACTAAGTTGAAAGCATTCCTCCAAAAGCAAAGAAGGCGCATTTTCATTTAAAAACAAAGTAAGCCTTCGACCCCTTCGGAACCCCTTGTTTCAATCAATACCTTTCACCTATGTCCAATTCACTACGTACCAAGTCTTTGATGCGATATGCATTGGTTTCGATAGAGATGGAGGCAGAAGTAAGCCGTCGAAAGCTAGGCGCCGAAAGTGGCAAAACATGTAAAAAAGCATGCATAATCTAATTTTTTAACATTTTAAAGCAATTCTTTTCAACTAATCTGCCTTGTTTGTCAAAACATGATTAGGTGAAAATTTCATTCCTAAAAGTACTGCTAAAATTTTAGAAACAACAAATTAAATTATTTACAAAATGCTCCTTCTCTTTCTATAAATATATAAAACATTTAAATCTCATACCTTAAATAATTTTATATACTTATTAGTACACTTAGAAAAAATCTATAAAAATTCTCGTAAATAATTTTTAATATGTTTTCTAACATATACTAATTTCTGACCCTAAACGTACATATATTATCCGTAATTAATTTTAAACCCAAACAACCATTTTTTCACTAGAAAATTAATATTAAATCCACACTAATTCAGAAAATTACGAAAATTGAAACCTGTCTCTAGAATATCAATTCTGATCATATATTAATATTGCAAGACATTTGGATGTAATTTAATAGGGTGTCCACATTAAAACATATCATAAAATCCATATGAATTAGCATAAATCATCAATAAACATATATATCCATTTTATCAATAAAAAACATGGCAAAACCTTGCAAAATAATTTGAATTTAATTTAAAACCAAAAACAATCAAAAACATGAGATATAGTCATTATTCACCTTGGCTTTGTGATTAAGGAGTTGAGATTTGATCTTTGATTAACTTGCTCAAGCTTTCCTCTTGTAATCTTGCTTATTTTCTTCTTATTATCCCCTAATGGTGGCCGGCCTCCCTAGCTTTTGTTTTATTTTGTGATTGTGAAAATGAACGTGAGAATATGGCTTAAGGGTGTTATCCCATTTTTGGTCAAAACTGGAATATCAATGTTGTGTGCATTTCCACCACGACCGAACCAAGAAGAAGCAGCCAGCAAGCGTATATAAGTCTAGGATTTCACTCAAGGTTCAAATATAAAAGTTCATTCGGTGAAACAATGCGAGAGTCAATTCGGCACTCCAACACTCAAGCCCATTCGGCAGTATGAAACGAGATCTCATTCGGCATTCGAAATACCATGGCTCATCCGGCATTCCCAATGCCGAAGTCCATTCGGCATTCCCAACTCCACTTCCCTTTCTAGCCGAACCAACCACACTTCCATGTACTACCGAACGAGCTCCACCGAACCACCACCTCTCCACTTCCATGCCAGACCAAGCTCCACCGGTCCAAACCCACACCGAACCAACCCACACCGAACCAAACTCCACTCAACCTACCACCGGACCAACACTCCACTCAACCTACCACCGGACCAATACTCCACTCAGCCTACCACCGGACCAACCTATCACCTGTCCAACCATCCCAGCTACGACCGAACCAAGCTCCGCCGAACCAGATGTGCCAGGCTAGATTGCTTCAGCCCAGGCCCACCAGCAGCTATATACATCCAGGACCCCTGCCCCCAGCCTCACTCTATAAATAGAGGGGCAGGGGTACAACAATTGAAGACAAGTCTGAGAGCTCAAGCACGAAAGGAACTTTCAAACAACTTTCATATACATGTAACCAAAGCTTTGTACTTGTAATCTGAAGAGAAAGAGGAGAATAACATATAAAGTGGACGTAGGCACGTTCTGGCTGAACCACTATAAATCTGTGTGTCTTTTACAGTTTAGTCCCTGCTTTTTACATATTTGCATCCAAATCGCTAATAACAACATATAATCAACTAAATCGTACGACTTTGAGGTGTTTGCCCATTTTTTGCGCAAACATTTTTGGTGCTTTCATTGAGAGTTGAACTCAGGGACCTACCACTTGGAAGTTGAATTTGAGAGTTTAGAGATTCAGATTGGAAGAGTCATGGCGAGACAATCAAGCAGAAGGCCAAGGCCAGAGCAGAGTCAACATGAAGGGAGTCAAGAGGCTTCCTCAGGAGCAAACCAAGCTTCAGCCTTCATCACCAGGGATGAGATGGAGGCTATGATGAGAAGACAAGAAGAGATGATCCAGAACTTGCTTCAGCAAATTGGGCAACTTGGAGCACAAAACCAAGGAGCAACTGGAGTTCAGAACGGAGCAGGACCATCTGGCATAGCACCAGAGCTAGGGGGCACTCACGCAGAGCATGTTGATCCGACCCCGGGAAGAGAGATGGGGGCATCCGAGCCACCTGGTAGCAATAGAGGAATGAACGTTCAGCCAGAGAGGCATACACATGAAAACTCCCGCGGACTCGGGGGGCAGGTCGAAGGCAGTGAACGAGGACTACAGCTTGGAGACAATGACAGATTAGCAGAGATGGTTAGAAGAGCTATGAGAGGCGGTTTAGTAAACAGAGACTTGGAAGATGTAAACAGGAGTCCTTTTTCTTCTGCGATTTGGATGGCTAGGAACCCACCAGAATTCAAGCTACCATCAGTAGAGATGTACGATGGGAGGACAGACCCTGCGGTCCATCTTACTAAGTATATGAGGCACATGGAAGTGCTGGGGGCATCACAGGAGATCATGGCCCGGTGCTTTCCACTGTATTTGACGGACATTGCAGCGTTATGGTTTAGGCAACTGGAGAGCGGCTCCATAGGAACGTGGGCAGATTTAACTGAGAGATTCATGAGGCAATTCAGGGTTCATATTGCGAGACCCAAGAATGTGATGACTTTGGAAACCTTGAAGCAGAAAACTAGAGAGAATTTGAGGAGCTTTCAACGCGATTTAATGCGGCGGCAGCATCAGTGGATCGACCAGATCCATCTATGGTCATGATGGCGGCTGTATCTGGAATAGCTGATAGTACAGAGTTCAAGAATTCATTAACCAAGGACCCACCTATGAATCTGGGAGAGTTCTATCATGAGGCTAAAAAGTTTCTGCGTTTGGAAGATGCTAGTGCAGAAAGAGAGGAAGAAGATGACGTTTACGCAATCAAGAGCGGAAACCCCCCTGAGAAAGGCGCGGAAACTAGCAGAGGTAAAAGAAAGACTGAGAATGACGGGGACAGGTCAAAGCGGCAAAGGAAGGAGCCGCGATTCATCACTCACACTGAGCTGAATGAGAGTCTGGAACGAATTTATCAGGATACCAAGGGGCAGGTTCCGTATCATAGACCAATGCGAAGGGATCCAACCTCTGACGAAAGAAAATCAGATAAGTTTTGTGTATTCCATGAATTAAACAGTCATAACACTAATGATTGTAGGCATTTGAAGGACGAGGTGGAAGGGCATATCAGGAATGGTATGCTCCTTCAGTACGTGAGGAGGCGAACTCCAGCAGTGGAGCCAGAGCGACCACCGTCTACATCGGCTAGAGGTGACCCTGAATCGGGGCACCGTTTGATTATCCATTGATTGCTTGATTAAAATAACGATGAACAAGTTGTAAACCTCTCGCTAACACGGTTAAATCATTTACACATGTGAGCGATCGCGCACGATCCATAGGCATGCTCTGAATGACTACCAGCCGCGTTATAGTAAGAGTTTACGCTTTGACATCTTCATTCTGCTTTTTGCTTTGATTTTGATTTGAACATTTAAATTCTTCCTGTTTGGACATTTCTGCTGTAAGATTGATATGATTATTGCTTTAACATTTACAATTCTATGGAAAAATTACTTGTATGCCCGTGGATCGCGAACGGTCCACGAGCACCTCTTGCATGGCAGCGAACTGCCGAAGTCTTTGATTCGGAAACTCCCCCAAACAATAACTCCGGCACTGATATTATTAAGTCTCCCCCAGGCACACTCATTCGCCTCGAACGGCACCCGACCTCGAACGGTCACAACTCGCCTCGAACGGCACCTGACCTCGAACAGTCACAACTCGCCTCGAACGGCACCCGACCTCGAACGGTCACAACTCGCCTCGAACGGCATCTGACCCCGAACGGTCACAATTCGCCTCGAACGGCACCCGACTTCGAACAGTCACAAACTCGCCTCGAACGGCACAACTCATCTCGCCACAAATGGCTCGATCGCGAAAGGTCGCCATTTGAGGTCCACCCCCTGACCGCCAACAGTCGCACCTTACCACGAATGGCTCGATCTCGAACGATCGTCATCCGAAGTAAGGCGCTTGACCGCGAACGGTCCCATTTCATCTTTTGCCGCGAACGGCACCGGCCGTGAATGGTCACATTTCACCCCAAGTGGCTTGATCGTGAACGGTCGCCATTTGAGGTCCGCCCTCTGACCGGGCTCGGTCGCACTTTACCTCGAATGGCTCGATCCCGAACGGTCGTCATTTGAAGTAAAGCGCTTGACCGTGAACGATCACATTCCACCGCAAATGACTCGATCTCGAACGATCGTCGCATGGATTTAGACGCTTGACCGCGAATGGTCGCACTTCACCTCAAATGACTCGATCGCGAACGGTCGTCATTTGAAGTTAGGCGCTTGACCATGAACGGCCGCGCTTCATCCCAAATAGCTCGATCCCGAACAGTCGTCATTTGGGGCCATATAAAATATCAAGCTCTTTACAGGTTGTCAACAGGATATGAACATCCAGCTCATGGCATTACAAAGCACGCCTTCCTACCGCAAGGCATGAGGACATCAACAGGATATGAATATCCAGCTCATGGCATTACAAAATACGCCTTCCTATCGCAAGGCATGTTTTGGGGGGCAAAGTGTTATCCCATTTTTGGTCAAAACTGGAATATCAATGTTGTGTGCATTTCCACCACGACCGAACCAAGAAGAAGCAGCCAGCAAGCGTATATAAGTCTAGGATTTCACTCAAGGTTCAAATATAAAAGTTCATTCGGTGAAACAATGCGAGAGTCCATTCGGCACTCCAACACTCAAGTCCATTCGGCAGTATGAAACGAGATCTCATTCGGCATTCGAAATACCATGGCTCATCCGGCATTCCCAATGCCGAAGTCCATTCGGCATTCCCAACTCCACTTCCCTTCCTAGCCGAACCAACCACACTTCCATGTACTACCGAACGAGCTCCACCGAACCACCACCTCTCCACTTCCATGCCGGACCAAGCTCCACCGGTCCAAACCCACACCGAACCAACCCACACCGAACCAGACTCCACTCAACCTACCACCGGACCAACACTCCACTCAACCTACCACCGGACCAACCTACCACCGGTCCAACCATCCCAGCTACGACCGAACCAAGCTCCGTCGAACCAGATGTGCCAGGCTAGATTGCTTCAGCCCAGCCCCACCAGCAGCTATATACATCCAAGACCCCTGCCCCCAGCCTCACTCTATAAATAGAGGGGCAGGGGTACAACAATTGAAGACAAGTTTGAGAGCTCAAGCACGGAAGGAACTTTCAAACAACTTTCATATACATGTAACCAAAGCTTTGTACTTGTAATCTGAAGAGAAAGAGGAGAATAACATATAAAGTGGACGTAGGCACGTTCTGGCCGAACCACTATAAATCTGTGTGTCTTTTACAGTTTAGTCCCTGCTTTTTACATATTTGCATAAATCACCCAAATCGCTAAGAACAACATATAATCAACTAAATCGTACGACTTTGAGGTGTTTGCCCATTTTTTGCGAAAAAAAAGGGTTTAGGGTATAAGAATGTTACTTGTTCCTATATTACACTTATCAACTACCGTAACTTATTCTATTTCATTTTCCCTTAGTTCATTTGTTTAAATGGCATGACTACCTTTCTATTAATACAAATCTCGATCCCTTAATCATCACATTATTTAATTTAATTTAACTAATTAAACATCCTAAATAATCTTACTAATAATTAAGGTCGTTATAAAATCATCAACCATTGAGCTCAACCGAATTACAAAAATCCATAAATATGAGGTACTTTGGAAATTTGAAAAACTACAACACTTATTAATGATGTTGTTCCTTTTAGTAACATTGTATGTCGACATATCATCTGCATGTATGTCGACATACACGCTGTTTTCCAGATTTTCAAATTTCAAAAAAAGAGACGTTTTCGGACACCTCTTCACCAAAAGACATGTCTCTTCAACCACTTTAGAAGACCATGGAAAATGAATTTTTAACATATCCTTTTCTTCTTTCTCTTACTCTTTCATATCTAAATATTTGTGAGAGAAACCTATTGCGTATTCTTCCATTCTCATTGCAAATCCAAACTATTTTAATCCAATTCCTCAAGGATTTGCAAACCACACAGTATCAGAAAGTTTGTACTTGAATTCATATCATTCTCTCTCTGATTTCATCCTATTTATCAAAGAATTCAAAGATATATTGCCACTGGAGGTTTATAGGATTATTGTACCGAATCTACGAAAATCTGTATTGATGATACAACTATTTGACATACTCTATTGTTATTTGTATAGAGAAGAGGGTGTTCTTGTAGCCCGTAAATTAAGAGGGTGTAACTTGTAGCCCGTGAAATCAACATTGCAAAGGTATTCTTGTCACCAGTGGAAACCAAGCGGTGATAGTGAAATTCTGTACGGCGCAGTATAGGACTGGATGTAGGATTGGCTAATCCGAACCAGTATAAAAATTCTAGGTGTTATTTACTTTACCGCACTTTACTTTATTACTTGTTCTGTGATTATTGGTTTCTATTTGCAATTTGAGTAGAAAGAGTTTTGTATTCATAAGTTTTAAATATTTGAAATACATACTTCTCCACTTCTAGTGTTTAAATACCATTGAGATCCATTCCACGTTGTGTTGTAGACACTCATTCATCCACATAAATGATATGTATTAGAGGAAATATTATTTATTATGAAGAAAATATTATTGATCATAGAAAAATGACATTTGTCATGATATTTATTGCAGATGAAATGTTGAATGGAAAGATTAAAGTTAAATGAACATAACTAGGATAATTATGGTTTGGTAAATGCTAACTAATGATTCTTTATTATGGCTATATGAAGGAAATTAAGAAAGATAAATAGTAGCCAATGGTGGGCGGTTAAAGAAATTAGTTGTAGAGTCCACTGTCATGTCAGGCTAGTGAAGGGGTTGTAAAAGAGAGTTCGGTAACATTTCATACAGATGTGACGGTAATGTGGATGGACCATGGTACCTACACTGCACTTAACCGATAAAGTAAAATCATATTCATACCTTTTATATAGAAGAATGCATGCAAGACGTTCACGAGCTTTCACATCCTAGATATATGGGTTGAATACTTAGCTTATTGGACTCTATTACATTTCGTTACTAATATTTTATATGCACAGATACGCAAAACAGTAATGATCAATTTTTTGAAAATATGTTTCCAATCAAGCATCAAATATATTTTATGAACTCTAAAAATACTTCAAAATGGAAAATCCAAGAGGACTATGAAAACTTAAAATGGAAAACGAACACTGCCTTGTTGTTCACCATCACTTCTATGTAAAACATATTATTTCATAAAATTTGAGATGTTTTGAGTGACCGGACACATGAAAAGAGGAATTTCAGGCCCAGGTGATTGGTGCTCATCTTAAAGAATCTGATGGTCAGCGTAGTAACTCTATTTACAATAATTACAAGATGTCCAGAGAGTATTAACACCATTTGCACTAAAGAAGGGATAACTTATAATATTATAACCATGTCTTAACACTGATTATCATGATGAGACATTAAGCAGATAGAAGTTACAAAATCCTTATTTTACACAAGAGAAAATCACGACTTATTCTTTTAACTTTAACAAAAATGGAAATATTCTTTTTATATGTTTGCATAAACTTCTCTATCGTAATAGTAGCAATCCCAATTCCCAAACCAGGTATTATTTTGGAAGTACTTGGGAGAAAACAATAAAAAAAAATTATTTTTGTCAATCTTTATTTAGAAGTCCTTGGGAGAAAACGATAAGTGTCTTTACTTTTGTCAATCTTTATTTAGAAGTCCTTGTGACTTGGAAAGTTAATAGATTTTGCTTATAATTATATCATACAATTTTACAACAAACTTTTCCACAAACTCTCTCTTTATTCTCTGTACTTGTTAAGAAAAAACGACCCACCCAATTCATCTCTCCAGATTCTCCTACAGTCCCAATTTATTTATATTAATTTTATTTGAATAAGCATTAAAAAAATTAGCATATGCACCTTTAATTTAAAGTCGCTAAAAAAAAATCGTAAAAATTCATCATAACATTATGGAACCATGAATGGAAAGAAATACATCAACATACATACCCATTTGTGTTCTTGGTGTTTTAGATGGAATGAGATAATAAAGATTGTTATGTAAAGTTATGTGCAGAATTAGACGGGCTCTCTTCCAAGATAACAATCTTTTTAATTAAGAGATCAGGATTTAGGGTTTGGAGATAAGATGAAAGATGTTTTGACAACAGAGAGAGAACGTAGAAGAGATAGATAAAGAAATTATTAGATAGAGTTCAATTTTGTAACTGCTAGTTATGTTTATAAGAGAAGAATCACTTATTTGATTCTCTTAAAAAAACATCCATTATATTATAAATTATTGTTTTTTCCCTTCCTTTAACCATACTCTTCAAACAATTTCCACAGAAAATATTTAGATATATTTGGATAAATTTGGGAGAAAATATAAGTTCCCTATCGCATAAACTTAAGAGAGATCATGTGGTAAAATTCGAAGTGTTTTGAATGGCCAAGCATATAAAACGGTGAATTTAGGATGTAGGTGATACGTGCATGTTCATAGAATCTCATGGTGGTGCAATTACAATGATTACGAGATTTCCTGACAGTGCATGTCGATGCTAATTGCACCAAAGAACTATAATATAGCCATGCCATAACACAGTGATTACCATGATGATACGTTAAACAGGTACAAATTACAAACTTCGGAATTTTCAATAGAAACCCACCTTCATATTCTTCTACATACAGAAAAAAGGGAAACTATTTCTCATACGTTTGCATGAACTTCTCTGTTGCAATAGCAGCAATACCAAAGCCAGCTATAAATTTAGAAGTCCTGGGGAGAAAGCGATAAGAATCTTTATTTTCGTCAATCTCACTGTCGCATTTCCCAATAACATCCTTAACATACAACGTCAATACATTTGTAGCAACCTTATAATTCTTATCCATCGAAGCATCTTTTGCCTGCTTAAGCATACGTTCTCCGTTTGTATAAAGCGATAAGCAAGTTTCAAGGATTTGCTTCGTCACTGGGTTGATCTTTTTATACTTCACCGCTTCAGACAGGGAAATTTCAAAGTTTTTAACGTTGGTACTGAGAATATCAACGATGATAGTAGCAAGTTCATCCGCCGTTGCCCTATCACTTCTAGAATCTTCTTCGAATACTAAGATGCATTGCTTCTTTGGTATGTAACTTGACTCTAATCCAGTGCAAACTACATCAAGATCGTTTGCGGTTACAACAACATTTGTGAAGTAAGTCTGGAAGATGATTAGAAAACATGAGGTTGTTGTGAAAAACAAGGTAAAATGATCCATTTGTCTATTTATGAATTTTGATATTCAACTACGTAGATGGGATTTTAGCCTTTTATAATTAGTTGGAACATCGTATGCATTTGGAAGAATGTACGAAGTTAATGTGTTTATGCGTGGAATTCAATGCTTATGGAAAAAAAAAAAAAAGCATATTTTCTGATTTTGTCTCCATATTTTAGTAACCTGAGTCATTTATTTTTTATCATTCATCAAATACGACGGGTCCCATAAATTTATTATTTTGCTGTAATATATGGCTTAAATTTTGCGAATGTTCGAAATAGAATCGAATTTTATTGGTTACATAGTATGAACTTGAACTTTATTAATTTACATACATGTGAATGTGAAAATGTACCTATGGAAACAAATAAATGGAAATTAAGTTGACATACTAACTTTCTTGAAATTTGACCTATAATAATTTTTGTCTAATTATTGCTCCAAATCCAAATTATATTACAAATCGTAGCTCATAAATAATAATGATAATAATAATAATAAAGGGAGAGAATGAAAAAAAGAACTTTAGAAATGGAGCTTCGTATAGAGACTCCCTATTTTTTATGTTGTTATAAAAAAAAACCTCTTTAGCGATGGGTATATAAATTAGGTTTCTGTTTTTTTAAATCAAAAAGCACAAATGAGCTTCCACTTTTTTGATAAAAAACACAAGTTAACTAATTTGCGCTTTTCTGATAGAAAACGCAAGTTAACTTGCGCATTTCAAAAGTTCAAAAGTTTTGAAAAAATTTAAAAAAAAATAATTCAAAATCAGAAAGTTCCTGATAGAAAGTGTTTTTCTGATAGAAAGGGCAAGTTAATTTACGCTTTTCAAAATTTTCAAGAAAAATTTCACAATCAGAAAATGCCAGCTATCTTGCACTATAAGAAAAGTGCAAGACACCTTATATTTTCTATTTTTCAGAAATAGGAACCAGATTTACATATTCATTTCTACATGGATTTTTCTTATAATAACATAAAAAACAGGGACTGTAGCTCTTTTCTTGTTTAGAAAATTATTATACTAAAATGAGCGAATTGATCTACACATATTTAATTATTTTATCATGGTTCACTCAAGGCGCACAAGCGGTTATTGACCCTATCTATTAAAAATATTTTACTACCCGTTGGCAAGGAAACAAGAATCATATAATATTTTACTCATGTTATGAATGAATGTCCTTCTATAGAGAGTTATTATGTATTTGATGCTGTATTAAATTCGTATTTTTACTGATATGGGGTTTCTAAAGGGGCTTTGCACCGAAGGTCCCTATTTTCGACGTTGTTGTAAGAAAAGTTCCTATGATAATAAATATATAAATTAAGTCCCTGTTTTTTGTAAATCAGAAAGCGCAAACTATCTATCGCTTTTCTTATAAAAGTGCAAGTTAACTTGCGCTTTTCAAAAATTTAAATATTTTTGAAAATTTCAAAATTTAAAAAAAATTCAAAATAAAAAAGCGCAAACTAGCTTGCGCTTTTTTGATAAAAGTTGCAAGTTAGCTTGCATTTTCTGTCTGAAAAGTGCAAAGCACCTTGCATTTTCTATTTTTCAAAAAATAGGGACTAAATTTACATACTTATATATACAGGGACTTTTCTTATAACAACATCAAAAATAGGGACTTGTAACTCGTTTCTTGGTTTCTAAATATTTCTTTTGATTCGATCAATCAAATTCTATTTATTTTATTTTGTAGAAAGTTCAATCATCATAATAAATTTATTATTTTCCTCATTTTATCTCAAGAGGGTAACGTAATCACGCAAAACAGCCGTACGATTGGCTTAAATCATTTTTTTACTTGTAATCTAAGTGGGCCCACAATCAAAGATTTTCCAGTAGTACCTAGCAACATCTTATCTCGATTCTGGCCATCTTCTTGATTTAAAGGAAAATATTTCATTTGACCCCTCCAAAATCTTTGTCGCTTCATAAGTCGCACCACCATTAACTTAGCAATTTTTGATATTTCATATCAAGAAAAAAAATCTTTATTAATAGTCGACTTGAAATCTTTATTAATAATCGATTTGAAAGCGCAAACTTTTAGTCCGACCATGAACTTACAAAATTGTCGTTTATACGAGACATGGAAAAAATATATGTTAATATATAATTAATTTAAACAAATGAACGTATATTGATTTATTATATACCATATCTGGATATTTAAGAATTTTAAAGTTATACATTAAACTATGAATAAATCATACAAATATGGAAATGAGTTTGCAATATTGAAAACGATGTAATTGGTTGATTGATTAGCTAAAATAAACAAATGAATATTGATTTATTGTATACCGTAGCTGGAGATTTACGAATTTCAAGATTATGCACTAAACTGTGAATAAATGACATAAATATAGAAAGGTACATGTATGAGAAACTTAATGAGTGCAAAAATAGATTTAAGGGAAAATGAATAAAATGTTGGAAAGTGAAATTAATAAGCATTAATTTGCATTAATTCAATAATGACATTACTATATCAATTTGCCGCATGATCAAGCAAGTAGCTGATACAAGGTTATACAATTAAGAGAATAAACGCAAAGTAAAATTAAGAGCAGCAACTATATAATGATACAATTATGGACATCAACCATTTAACGTTATACAATTCTGTTTATAAACTGAAAATATAAAATATTATTTGTATAGCAGTAGCTCCATTACCTTTTCAATAAAAAAAACTTATTAGAGTATTTATGACCGTTAGATATCACTCGGTAGTATATACCATATATATCGTTACATAATAGACCATATCTTTCAGTTAAGATTTCTCTAGGCTGTAATTTGATTCTCATCCTGATCCAAAAATTTCTAAATCAATGAATGAGTTAAAATACCGCACACGAGTTAAAATACATGTGGTGCTTATCCATAACCCTTAATGGGTCCAATATAGAAATATCCAAACTTCATAACACAAATACAGCATTGTAGAAATATCTACTAAATTCTATAAATGTCACTCACTCTATTCATTCATATTCACATCTCTTTCTACCCTTGTTCCTTTTCCACTTCTCTCTTTCCTGTCATCTCCATTCAGATCTCTCACCACCACTACTTCTTTTTGGATACGCTTTATTGAGCTGTCGCCATCACTAATCTCCTATGTCATAGCTTCAGGTCAGTGTAATTATACCAATAAAACTGTGCATGCACTATAGCAATATTATTCTACAGGAAAAAAAATTATTTCTACAACTGCAACTTCTACATTTCTTTTTTATGTTAAAAAGATAATTTGCACTGTTTAGAATTTGTTTGTATTGTTTATTTAAGTGTATTGCTCTGTGTATTCCCAAAAAATATCATGATTACATTTTATATACAAATATAAAATCAACGGATAGATGAAAATTCATTCTTTTTTCATGTTATTTTTTGTTTTTAAATATATTTCCGTTTTATTCCACAGGGAGGAAAAAAATCATTTCTACGACTGCAACATCTACACTTCGTTTTATAATAGAAAGGTAATTTTACTTTTTAGAATTTGTTTGTATTGTTTTTTATGTACATTATTCTATGTATTCTTAAAATATTACGATGATTACATGTTATTTATGGGGACAAGATCAACTGATTAATGAAAATTTATTCTTTTTTTCATGTTTATTTTTATTTTTTAATATGCATAAAGTTTATGCTGTTGTAAAAAATGTTCAAAAGTACAAATCAGTCGTCACATTGTTATTACTTTAATCTATGTATTAAAAAATTAATTTCAACATACAACATAATTTACCTACCAACCAATGGATATTAAACACCTTGATAAGCAAAGATCGACTAGTGGGTATTTTTCAACGGTCAAAATAATGGCTTCTCTCCTCTGAACGATCTCTTTCTTTCTCGTTTTTTCTGCTCAACTATTCTTCCTACTCTCTCTCTTATTCCGATCTCATTTCTGTCGTACCTTGGCTTTGTCCGATCTGTGAATTTTGGGTGGTTTGATGTCTTCATCGTATGTTGAAGAATTTGTTCTCTCTGGCAGTTTCCTGCGCGACTGTCCACCATTTGTCGCTATTGCCTCGGCCTTACTGGCGGAGGTGGCCCCTCCTCTGTCGGTTACTTTTTCTGGTACAAGTTCGGTGGACATTAGGGTTTACTCTTTTAATCAATTTGGGGATCTGTCTCGAGCTCGATTCTTGTTGATTGAGAATTGCTTTATGGAAATTACGCCGATTTTCACCGATGATTTGGTGTCGCGCCCTCCTCCATGTGGGCGTTGGTCTTCGGTTGATGGCTTTTTGCAGTCGTCTGCTTGTATTGGCTATTCGGGGTCAGGCCAGAATCGGGATTTCATCGCCCATTTTGAGCCTTCTCTGTGTTTCTCGGCGGCTTGCGTCTTGTTGCCTACTGGGGAGGAGGGGGTGACGGTGGGTTCGGTGGATTACCATTTTGGTTGTGTGGCTAGTGAGCAGAGTGATGGGGGTTTCATCGCCTCATCTAACACTGCACTAGCAGATTTCATGGTTCCGTTTCGGCATATTTCAGATGGTTTTGTGCCAATTACTGATGGTTCTGTGGTGAGCGTTGGGGGGCAATTGGATGTCACCGGGGCTGATGGGGATTTCACCGCCCCATGTAGCTCTGAGCTCGGTGATGCCTTGTCCCGGTTGCAGTTTGCTGCTGTTCCCTCTGGGTCAGTGTTCGGTGATGTCTTCATCGGCGTTTCCTTTGATTTGTGCCGGGCATTTCCTGTGGATTTTTGGATGTTCATTTCTTTTGAGGAGGTTGTGTGGGTTGGTTGGCTAGTGGGTACTAGGTGGGCTCTTGATGGTCAGTATGTCTGTAGTTTGGAAAGGGGCATTTTGGTGGGCGGTTCTATCGGCCTTATCCTAGAGCGAGCTCCCCAGGTACGTTGTGGGTGGAGCTGGCAGGTGAGCTTCTCTTCTCTGATTTCTTCTCTGTTCCTTGATGGTGTAGTTGTTGCTTTTGTTTGTTATTGGGTTGATGTTGTTTCTTCATTGTTTATGAGTCATGACACACTTAGGTGTGTGCTCCCTGGCATGGTTGCTCTGTCCGGGACGGGTGACATGACAGGTCATGTAGGCAGTGAGCGCTCCGTGTGGAGTGGTCAGTGCAGGTCTTTTTCTTGGTATTTGATTTTATGCCATTGCGAGGCCGATTCTGTGTCGTATTTGGCTATCTTGGGTCTTCGTTCGCTAGTTGGTATTCAGCGGTCTTTATGGAGAACTCAATTATCCAGGATCGAGAGGCCCGGGCGATATCCTTGGTCTTTACGCATAGTGGTCTCATATTGGGATCACTATGCGGAAAGCCGGGACCTTTGCCGGCTTTCCTCGACTCCCACTGTTGATCTCTCTGTTAGGACCATCGTGCGAACCACACCTGTCACGCGGGGTTGTCTCATCAGTGACAGTCCGGCTTGGGTTAGGTTCCTACAGCACCGTGGGTTGCGTATTATATGCAGCCCTACATACTTCCGTTTTTTTCCGTCTGTCGGGGTGTCTCCAGACTCATCGTCTGGTTGCTGCTCTTCTCTTTGCTCCATGCCTTCGTCTTCTTGTTCCTTTTCCATTTCTATTCCGATGCTTAGTGAAGCGGAGATTGCGATCATTAATGATCGCCTCTCTCGCCTAACTAAGAACTCGGCTCCATCCCGCTCTTCTCTTGGGCTCTTGGGTTCGCTGGAGCCGACTCAGGTATCTGCCGAGTCCATCCCTCGAGTATCGTCTTCCCGTGTTCATAGACCTTCTCGTCGCCGCACGAGAGGGCCCCTCCCCACTCCTCGTACTATCCGTACTCGCTCTATAGCGGCGACTGAGCAGACAAATCGGTCTGCTTTTTCATCCTTGTATCTTATTTGAGTAGGGTCTATTTTGTTCTCTCTGGCTTGTTTTTTTCTTCGGCTACCTGGCTTCATGTCGAACTTTCTTTTCTGGAACGTTCGTGGTATTGGCAATGAGGCTTCTTGCGCTAGATTGAAGCGCATTGTCCGCAAACATTCTATTTGCTTGGTCGCTCTGTTAGAACCTTTTGTAGGGTCTGGTGAGATTACTAGGGTTGTCCTATCGCTTGGGTTTGGAGGTGCTGTGTCCAATGTTTCGGGCAAGATTTGGATTCTTTGGTCCAAAGGCTGTGATGTCCAACCTTTGTTTGACTCGGACCAGCTTATCTCTGTGGTTTGCTCTGCTTCTCCTTTTCCTCATCCTTTTCTTTTTTCGGCGGTGTACGCCAAGTGTGACCGGATGGAGAGATTATCCCTATGGGATGATATTCTTCATCTGGCTGTGTTGGGCTTTCCGTGCTCTGTTGTGGGTGGTGATTTCAATGTTGTCGCTAGCCAGGTTGAGAAACTTGGGGGGGCGGCCATTAACCGCTCATCGGTTTCTGATTTCAATTCGTTCATTGTTAGTTCAGGATTCTCCGAAATTCCTTTTGTGGGACCGGCTTATACCTGGTCCAATAACCAGGAAGGTCCGAACCGGATCGTTTCTCGGTTGGACAGAATTTTTGGGTCCCCGGAATGGCTCAATCTTCCTTTTTCCTTCTCTACATCGCATCTTCATCGAGCCTGCTCTGATCATGCCCCGTTGGTTTTGCGATGCTTTCCTCGTTCTCTCTCGGGGCCAACATCCTTCCGCTTCCTCAGTATGTGGTGTTCCCATCACTCCTTTTCTCAAGTTGTTGAAGAGTCGTGGTCTGCTCCTATTTCAGCTTCTCCCATGGGGGCCTTTTCCCAAAAGCTGAAACGCCTTAAGGCTTGTCTTAAATCCTGGAATTTCCTTGTTTTCAGGAACATTTTCGACCGTGTTAGATCGGCTGAGGAGTCTCTTATTCTTGCCGAATCTTTGTTCGACGAGAACCCTTCGGCCGAAAACAGGGGGAAATGGGCGTCGGCCCAATTGGCTTTCTCTTCGGAGCTTCGTATCGAACACTCTTATCTTCGCCAAAAGGCGAGGGTAAAATGGGTGGTTGAAGGGGATACGAACTCCAAATTTTTCCATTCTTCCATTCGTAAGAAAGCCAACCTTCTTTCCATTCGGGAAATTTTGAGACCGGATCATTCTTTGGCGTCCTCTCCGGCTGAAGTTAAGCAGATCATAGTGTCTCATTTTCAATCCTTTTTGGGTTTCCCCTCGGTGGCGGATCAGGATCTGGATCTCCTCGCTTTCATTCCCAGACTCATCACCTCTGAGGAATGCGACGGTTTGGCTGATCCGCCAACTCCGGAGGAAATCCGTGCTTGCATATTTGCCCTAAGCAAGGATAGTGCTTCCGGTCCGGATGGTTTCAACGGATCTTTCTATCGGAGTGTGTGGCCTATCATTCAATCGGATTTTTGTTTAGCTATCCAGCATTTCTTTGCCGGAAGTCTTCTTCCCGTAAGTTGGTCTTCCACCAACTTGGTTTTAATTCCGAAGTGTGATTCCCCTCGGTCGTGCGCGTAATTTCGTCCCATCAGCTTGTGTAATTTCTCTAACAAAGTTATTTCTAAGGTGTTGGCCATTCGTTTGGCTCCGTTCCTTGAGCGCATCATCTCTTCCTCTCAGGCTGGTTTTGTGAAGGGTCGTCTTATCACTGATAACGTCCTGTTAGCCCAGAAACTGATTTCCCAGATTGACAGGAAGGTTAGAGGTTCTAATGTTGTGTTCAAACTTGACATGGAGAAGGCTTATGATCGTATGTCGTGGTTTTTCATCATTAGAGTTCTGCGTGCTTTTGGGCTCCCTGAGTCCCTTATCGATATGGTTTGGCGACTTATCTCTAACTGTTGGTTCTCCGTCCTCATTAACGGATCGGCCAATGGTTACTTTAGGGCTGGTAGGGGTCTCCGTCAGGGTGATCCTCTATCGCCTTCTCTATTCGTGATTGCAGCTGAAGCTTTCATTCGAGGGATCCACACCTTAACGATTTTCGGCCAGGTTCACCGATTTGGTCTTCCGAGTAGGTGCCCGCTCGTTTCATCCTTATCATTTGCGGATGACATTGTCATCTTCACCAATGGTAACAAGACGTCTGTTCGCCGCCTGATTCGCTTTATCCGGCAGTACGAGCGATGTTCGGGCCAGCTCGTTAACTCGTCGAAGAGTTGTTTCGTTCATGCGAAGGATATGGATTCTACCAGGGTTGCCTGGGTCCATTCGTTCACAGGGTTCAGGGAGGCTTCTCTTCCGTTTCCTTACTTGGGTATTGTTCTCTACAGGGGCCGGAAAATTAATGCCCTTTTCGATCCTCTAACGGATAAAGTTAGGGGAAAGATCATTCGGTGGAATGCTTCGCTTCTATCTCAGGCTGGAAGATTGGTTCTTATCAAGTCGGTTTTAGGCTCGATGGGAACTCATGTCTTCGCAGCGATGTCCCCTACCGCTTCATTTTTCAAGTCCTTCCAATCTTTGGCTTCTTCTTTCTTCTGGGGGTCAAAGGATGACAACCACCGTCACTACTGGGTCTCGTGGGACGTGGTGTGTCGTCCCAAGGTCGAGGGCGGGCTAGGGTTGCGAAATCCTAAGGATTTGTGCTCGGCTTTTGCTTGTAAACTGTGGTACAGATTTGGGACTAGCGATTCCCTTTGGGCGAAGTTTCTCCGTGCCAAGTACGTGAGTCTGGCCTCCTCCGGTTTTTCCGGTTCTCCTTCCTTCGCCAGTGAAACTTGGAAGCACATGCAATCGGTCAAACCTTTCTCTGACTCCCACGGCGGACAATCCGGTTGGGATGGTGGTTCGTTTTCCATCATCAAAGCTTGGAGCTCGTTTCGTCTTTCTTCCCCCATTCTCCCTTTATTCTCATTCATTTGGGATGCCAGAATCCCTCCTAAAGTGTCTCTGTTCATGTGGCGAACCCTCCATAAGGGATTGCCAGTTGATGAAAATCTCCAGCGGATTGGTATTCCTTTTGTTTCCCGTTGCAGATGCTGCGGTAATGGGAATTCTGAATCTTTGAATCATTTAATCTTTTCCGGTTTCTCTGCCAATTCCTGCTGGAATTATTTCGGTAATCTTCTAGGAATTAGAGGTACCAACAACTCTTCGGAGGATTTACAGATGACTTGGTGGAACGGGATCAAAGGTAAATCTCTCCGATCTGTTGTTCTGCGTTTGATTCCTTGTCTTATCTGCTGACACCTATGGTGTGCGCGGAATAAGGCTATTTTTGAAGAAATTCCCATGGATCCCGTCTCCATTATTCGCCGGGTTAGGAATGATGTTTTTCTAGCTTTTCATGGGAGACCTTTCAAGGGATCGATTAGTTCTCGTTCTAGTCGTCTCGTAGCTCTGTTATCTATTATCTGCGCTCAGCCTCCCATCAGGACGGGAGTTGGTTGATGTCCGTCTTTAAGCCAGGTTGTTTTGGCTTAACCGTCTTTGCTCTCCCCCCCTTTTTTTCTCTGATTTAGTGGCTTCTGGTTGTAGGCTATGACTTTTTAGGTTTGGTTTGGGGTCTGTTCTGTCTTCTACTTTGCTTGGTTTTGGGCGGTCGCTATTCTGGTTTATGTTTCGCCGCTCTCTTGTTCAGATTTTGCTGGATATCTTCCTTTTGTTTGGCTTCCCTTCTGGGAGGAACCTTTGGCTGCTTCCTCCGCCACTTCTGGTTTTTCGACGGCTTCTTCGTCGTTTTTTGGTTTTCGCCTTCTGTTGGCCGCTTTATTAGGTTTTTATTGTTTCTTTTGGTTTTCTCTTGCTCGGCTGTTTCGCCGATTTTGGTTTTATTTTCTGTGGGTTACCTGTCAGGCTTGTTGACAGTTTCTGTTATTTATTTATCTACATTTGTTGGGGAAAAAAAAAAACTAGTGGGTATTTTTAGGTTACCCTGAAAAATATAAAGGATATGTGTTTTACTGTCCTAACCATAGTCCAAGAATTGTAGAAACTGGTAATGCATGATTCATTAAGATTGGTGAAGTCAGTGGGAGTACTAGAAGAGAAATGGTGGAAATAAAGGAAACAAGGATAAACGTTACATTGCATAGAATATGTGACGGCCTACCTCTATACCCACGCTAGCAAAGAGTATTAATAGATAATACCGTCTGCTAACACGGAGAATAAGGCTGGTTAGGAGCGACCATCTATAGCCTTGCTCTAACTATCTATTGAATACATCGACAATAATCACACTAAACAGATCGACATATCCAATGAATATTTAAAACAAAACCATAGATGGTTGAAGGATCTATCAGAACAGAATATAACAACTCAAATGTAATATACATTACAGAACAGTAGATCATCATATACATATATACCGATACATAACAGAGTATACAGAATAATACATGTCAAGTGGTATAGCCAACCACAATATACAGACAAATCCAGAAGAATACACATCAGAGTTCAACATAAAAGGACTACACAAAAGCAATGACAAAAGGAAGCTAGCGAAGTAGTCCATGCGGAAGCAAAATAGGCTAAGTCCAAATGCACCTAACCTGAAACATCTCGGTCTGACCCGAGTATAAAATACACGGGTCAGTCTAGCTAAACAAATCAGTTAGATAAACTGAACAACAATAAACCTGCAAGGTTACAAAGTATAACAAATATCTCTAAAGGAGATAACACAATCATCTAACAAAAGATGAATCATATAGAACAAGCCTCATATCATCGGCAACATATAGAAACAAATGATAAGAATATCCCAAAGCAAGCCAAAAGGCAAATAACAAATACCCATAAGGTATACAAGTTCCACAAGGTAAACGCTACGCATCATGCGGCTCAAAAAGACCAACACCGAAGGGCGATACCTAGGGAATATACATATGAATGAAACATCAGAAAATTTGCTTGAGCTCAGTACTGTATAAACAAGGATCCATGAGCCCGAAGACTCCAAACCCAATATCACCCATGCGGCTCATAACGACTAACATCGGAAGCGATACTAAATGGCAACCCAATATCACCCATGCGGCTCATAACGACCAACATCGGAAGCGATACTAAAGGGCAACAAACCCGAAGGCACAAACCCGAAGGCACATACCCGAAGGCAACAAACCGTAGTGGTGAAGGTCCGGAGGCCCAGTACTGGACACCACTAACTGGCAGAATGTGTCACAACTCTCGAAAAGGAACCCGAAAAGTGTTAACGTATGTCCCATAACCACTCGTTCGCACTAAACGGTTTACTATCCGTCAGTCACTTTCACACTCAAAGTAGTACAAAGTTTCCCTCATATCATCGATAAACCAAACCCGAAGGTCAAAACGATCAATCGAATAGGTCGGGACTAATCGGGAAGACAAACGCATAGATTCATGGTCCGTGTTTTACCTAACCATTTAATCTTCCTTCCACTTCGCTCGAAGTGCGAAATTGTGTGTGTGCATTATAATTAGAATTTATAATTTGGAGAAGGGAGCTTTTAATATGATTTAGAGAGATTATTTATAAAACCTGTGAATGAAGTCAAAAACAAGTCATCAAGGTCAAATATGCAATAACAACTAATTGGAATCAACACGAATCGATAAAAGTTGGAAATTAACTCAAAATTAGCCAAAATATGCAAATTAGGCAAAACAGGGGATTCCAGACGTCTGAAGGGTGCATTCAGACGTTTGGTTTCGTCTTCTGGAAAATCCCAGCAAAACAAACCAGGCGTCTGATTTTGCGAACCAGACGTCTGAAACCATTCAGACGTCTGAAATTGAGGGTCAGACGTCTGAGAGTGGTTTCTGACTTTCTTTCAACTGCCGTATGTTTATATTTTTCACTCCAGGTACAAACCAGACGTCTGAGCTTGGTTACCAGACGTCTGATCACCTGGTCTGGGCAACAATTTGCCTAGGCCAAAGTGGCCAAAACATATCGAAACCAATCGATCCAAATCCAACGCAATAGACATGAATAGAGGTTAGTAATTCATACCCAACCTCAGCAAAATCAATAGCTTAGATGTGAGTTCCAAAAACTCACCTTTTTAACTCAAAAACAAAGGATGAGAAGACCAAATGCAAGGAAACAACCAACCACTCTCCATTTCAACTCTACAAGCTTCAATCTAAGATTATAACAAACATTTCCTAAATTAGGTTAAGAAAACTTTCTGAAATTGAAGAAGAGAAGAGATAGAGAAGATGAAGAGGAGCTTACATATGTCTTCTCTATGATTTTGGAGCAAGAAATCAAGTTACAAAGAAGAAACTAGGGCTTGAAAATTTCTATTCCTCTTTCCCTTCCACCATTTCAGTTTTCTTAAGCTAAGAAATGAAATGAGGGTGAATGGATGAAGAGAGGGCTGAGTTAGGGGTTTAAACTAACAAATGGACTGAGCCCAAACCCAAAACCCGAATAGAAAAGTTGCAAAAATTCGCAAACTCCAAACATATCAAAGATTATACTCAAAAAGATCGCAAACGTCATTTTGGAACCAATGGAAGTGGTTTCGAGCTCCAATTTGGCCATTTGCAAAAAGTAGCTTTTCGGACCTAAATCCGACTAACGACGCTATATTTAAATAAAACATTTAAATATATAATCGTTAAATATGAGGGTTGTTACAGAATAGTTCCTCCATCTACTATTACTCCAAATGTTGTTCCAGCTGTTGGAGAATAGCATGATGATGAACAACATATAAATGAAGAAGTACTTCCTGAAGGAAATGACTTACATAATGCTGATATGCATGAACCACAACGAGTAGCATTAAGAAGATCTCAAAGATATCGTAGGTCGGCTATTTCTAATGATTATATGGTTTATATGCAAGAATCAGATTAAGATATAGGAATCAATAAGGACCAAGTTTCGTTTTCACATGCTGTAGAAAGTAAAGAGTCAAACGAATGGATTAATACCATGAAAGAAGAACTAAAATCCATGCAACAGAATGAAGTTTGGGATCTCGTTGAGTTACACATGGTTGTAAAAGAATCGGATGCAAATCGATTTTTAAAACCAAACATGACTCTAGTGGTAATGTCGAACGATATAAAACTAGACTTGTTGCTAAGGGTTACACTCAGAAAGATGATGTTGATTACAAGGAAACACTTTCTCCTGTTTCGAAAAAAGACTCACTAAAAATAACAATGGCATTAGTAGCATATTATGATTTGGAATTGCATCAAATGGATGTGAAAACAGCCTTTCTGAATGGAGATCTTGATGAGGATGTTTATATGGATCAACCTGAGGGTTTTTCTGTAAAAGGTAAAGAACAATTGGTGTGTAAACTTAAGAGTCAATATATGGGCTTAAACAAGTATCCCGACAATGATATATAAAGTTCAATACCGTTATAACATCTTTTGGTTTTAAAGAAAATACGGTTGATCACTATTTATACCAAAAGATCAGTGGGAGCTAGTTTATTTATCTAGTCCTTTATGTTGATGACATCTTGCTTATTGCAAATAATTTAAGCATATTGCATGATACTAAGGAATTTCTCTCAACGCCCTTTGAAATGAAAGATATGGGAGAGGCATCCTATGCGATTGGAATAGAAATATTTCGTGATCGATCACAAGGAATATTGGGATTGTCTCAAAAAGGATATATCAAAAGAATTCTAGAGAGATTTGGAATGAGTGAGTGTTCACCTGGGAAAGTTCCTGTACAGAAAGGTGATAAATCTAATCTCATGCAATGTCCTAAGAATGATGTTAAACGAAAGGAAATGAAATCAATTCCATATGCATCTGTAGTTGGTAGCTTAATGTATGCTCAAACCTGTACTAGACCGGATATCAGTTTTGCGGTCAGTATGTTAGGGATGTATCAAAGTAATCCAGGAAGGGAACATTGGCAAGCTGCAAAGAAAGTGTTAAGGTACTTACAAGACACGAAAGATTACATGCTCATGTATAGTAGATCCAATGAATTGAAGGTGATTGGATATAGCGATTCAGGTTTTGTTGGATGCATCGATACTAGAAAATCGACTTTTGGTTACCTGTTTATGTTTGCTCAAGAGGCCATATCATGGAAAAGTGCGAAACAAACTATCGTTACTTCATCTACTATGGAGGCAGAATTTGTGGCATGTTATGAAGCCACAATTCATGCATTATGGTTGCGGAACTTTATTTCAGGACTTGCGGTTGTCGACACCATTAGCAAGCCGTTGAAAATTTATTGTGATAACTCTACGACAAGTACTCTAAAAGTGCCAAACATATGGAACTGAAGTATCTTGTTGCGAAAGACGAGGTTCAGAAATAAAGTGTCAATCATGCACATTGGGACAGAACTTATCATTGCAGACCCTTTGACGAAAGGGTTACAGCCAAGACAATTTGAGGAACATGTTCAAAGAATGGGTCTTGGTTGTATTAAAAATAATTGAGGTGTGACATTCTGAGCTCCTTTGTGTGTTTTTGATATATAATTATGTGTCTCTTGTTTTAATGTGGTAGTACGTACTTTATGTAATTTTAAACAAGAAAGAGTCTTATAAAAATATTATGTTTAATCATTATGATATAAGACATTATGTGGACCATTATGCTGTTTTATATAAATTGTGAGAATAAAATGATAGATTGCTAGTATTGTAGTATATGGAAGGGAATATATTGAATTAATAATGCACAACCATCATAACTCTCGGCAATTTATCATAGTATGATGTTCAACACTTGATATTATGAATAATCGGGTCAAGTGGGAGAATGTTAGAAAACTGCTATTAGAAACTGCAATCATTTCATTTATATTTAACGTTATGCAGTTTCTAATCTTAATATGACCCTATTAATTAGGTCATAAATAGAACGTTTCATTTACCTTTAACATTATGCAGTTTCTAATCTTAATGTGACCCGATTAATTAAGTCATAAATAGATCGTTTTATAATTAGAACGTTAGGTCTGTGATTAATCTTAAGCGTTGAATTGGTAAATGATGGACGTACTAGATTTAGAGTTAAATGTTATAAAAAGGATTGGGTCCTCTCTCTCCTGGTATATAGATGTATTCTTCTCCATCAAGAAACATATAATGAAATAGGGTTAGAGAGAGAAACCGAATTCTGAGAAGAAGACTAATTATTAAAAGTCGGAAGAAGAAGATGACAACCATTACATCTTCCGCTGTTAATCAAGGTACGTCATCCTAAACAAAAAAAATTATATTAAGCTTTGTTTGTGAAATATTCGGCATTGGCGATCATTGGGTTATTACTTGAATTGTTCATCATTAATCATGAAAGATCAACAGTAAAGAATTTCTGACAGTCTTAACTTTAGGTGACTGCGAATGCTCATTTAAACCAGCAAGTCTACTGTTTAAACTTTCACAACTCACAAATAACCTATGTGAAATTTCCACTCTCCTTTTCATACCATTTCATGAAAGTCGTAAGAAGGAAAAAGCACTTTAAAATCGCACGAAGGGTTTATTATTATTATTATTTATTTATTTATTTTACTATTTTGGACCATCATATTTTTTGTTCTGGGGATATTGAAGCTGAAGAAGTATTTGATTTATTGCTCAGTCTAAATAAAGTCCCAATTCCTTAGGAAGTTGTTCGCAGCTTTGACACTTCCTTTGAAGATTTTGTTTTGATCTCTGTTGCATTTACCATGTTAATGTTGTTGTGGGTTGTTTTCAAGCTATTTTGTTTTTTACTGTAAGGCTATATAATAACCACTGTTATTTAATAAAGATTAAGTTATTAATTGCAGATTTTGTATTTGAGTTCTCCATTTTTCATTTTTTTTCATTTTGTTCTCAGTCTCAACAAACTGGTATCAAAACCCCACTGGGCATGAAAGAAAAGCTGTAGTCCTCTCGAGCGATTTTCAGAATACAGAATAAGGAAGTGCAAGATACAAATATGGTTATTATAGCTTTGTAGGCAATCCTATGTTGTTTGATAACTTGGAAGAATCTTGTGGATATCCAAAAATAAAAGGTAATACGAAAAGTTTGTTGATCTCTTCATGAAAGGTTTGTAGATATCCAAAAACTCATCTCCATGTGTTCTTACAGATTCTTTTTCAAGAGTTGTTATTGCAGTCACAGGATCTGTTGCTCTTCTAACAATGCTCTTTATAGCAATATACAAGTTTAAGCAATCATATCGTTTCATGGAAGGCTTAAACGGAACAGGGCAAGGTGTGTAATCATACATTTTCGTAAGGAATGCAAGTTTTTTGTAATTATAATAGAAGCCTAATTTTTGTCTTTTTGTTAAGAATTTTTTTACACAAGTCCGCCAAAGTTGGTTGTTCTTCAAATGGACATGACAATTTACACGTACGAGGATATAATGTCGATCAATGAGAATTTAAGTGAAAAGTATATCATTGGTTACGACGCTTCAAGCACCGTATACAAGTGTATGATAAAGAACTCAAAGAGACTTGCCATAAAGAGAATATATAGCTATCATAACTTGAAAGAATTTGAAACTGAACTCAACACAGTTGGTAGGTTACCATATCCACTCCTTTATCTATGTAAAATATTTATTAGATTATTTCACTAGAATGGTAAATAATTTTGACTTTATACTAAAATCTGATCGTATATCCAAATTCTCTATTGAAAATTTGTTCAATATAAATTTAAGTTATGTATATGTGCAACAAATAACAGGTTGTAGGACAAATGTATCTAGGAATGCAAACTTGGAGAAACTAAGAAATGGATACTTATTCATTGAGGTATTTATTTCTTTTATTTTTATTTTTTAATATTGCATGGAATAAATATAAAATAATATTTTTAATATTGCATGGAATAGCGATTACCAACTAGAAGACATGAATTTATGAAAATTATCTAAGTATAAAAATTTAACTAAGATAACTAAGTTATATAAAAAATAATTAAAATTAATTTTTTTTACTTAATTTATAAAAATTAACTAATTTTTATAAAAGTTAACTTTGTATCAAGTTTTATACAAATTTAACTAGATTAACTAAAAGTTTACAAGAATTGACTAATTCTTATAAAATTTAACAAAGTTATATAAAAATTAACTAAAATTATTTAACTAATTTATAAACTAAGTCTTATAAATATTCAACTAAGTTAATTAAGTGAATTGTATTAAAATTAATTAATGGACATAAAAATGAACTAAGTTATATGAAAATTAACTAAGTTAATAGAGTTTTATAAAAATCAACAAAATTTAACCAAATCAGTTGGGTTTTTTCCCCTGTGCACTGCATTACAGTTGCGTTTATAGAAACGTTTACAAGGTAACCATTTGAATCAAAGCATCAACCTCTTGGATGATTGTTAACTAGATTAGTTTAATGATTCTTAACTTTAAAAAAAATCTCTCAAATAGTTACAGTAAATGATAACAATTCAAGAAATATAAGAAAAAAATTACAAATTACAGCTTGGGGTTTTAGCTTCTTTTAAACTATAAATTTGAGCTTTAGCTACAGGCAACAATTATTTTCTTACAGTAATTCGGTTTCAGTTGTAAATCGCTGCATGTTACAGTAAACGATAACATTTAAGAAAATAAACATTGTACATGAAATTAAATAAAAATAAACATTGTACGTGGAAAAAGCCAGCTACAGTTGGGGTTTTATTGGGTATTAGTAAGCACGGTTGGGTTTTCTTTTCCCTATGCACTGCATTACAGAGAAACATCCAACTACCATCTATGATTCTTGGTGTTACCCCATTTTTGGTCAAAACTGGAATATCAATGTTGTGTGCATTTCCACCACGACCGCACCAAGAAGAAGCAGCCAGCAAGCGTATATAAGTCTAGGGTTTCACTCATGACTCAAGTATAAAAGTCCATTCGGTATCAAAGGCTTAAAGATTCATTCGGTAGTACATCACATATCTCATTCGGCATAGTTCATTCGGCACTCCCCTCGCTGCCGAACCAGGCATCACCTTACCACAACCGAACCAACTCCAGCTCCCCTCTCTGACCGAACCAGGTAGGTGACTACCGAACCAAGGCATCTCCATTACCATACACCTGCCGAATCATGTCCATTCGAGCTAAGCCCTCCACTCCACAACTACCGGTCCATCTCCCCACCGAGCCAACCTTCTCCTCAACCACCGAACCAACCCACACCGGACCAGCATCTACCGGACCAGCCTCTACCGGATCAAGCTACATCATCTACCACCGGACCAAGGCACTGCCGAACCAAGGTGGTGCCGAACCAAAGTTGCCAGTCCAGATTGCTTCAGCCCAGGCCCGCCAGCAGCTATATACATCCAGGACCCCTGCCCCCAGCCTCACTCTATAAATAGAGGGGCAGGGGTACAACAATGGCAGACAAGTTTGAGAGCTCAAGCCTGGAAGGAACTCTCAAACAACTTTAGATACTTGTAATCAAATCTTTGTACTTGTAATCTAAAGAAAAAAGGAGAATAACATATAAAGTGGACGTAGGCACGTTCTGGCCGAACCACTATAAATTTGTGTGTCTTTTACAGTTTAGTCCCTGCTTTTTATATATTTGCATAAATCACCCAAATCACTAAATACAACATAAAATAAACCAACTCATACGACTTTGGGTGTTTGCGACCATTTTTTACGCAAACATTTTGGTGCTTTCACTGAGAGGAACCGGCTCCCGCTACATCGGATAGAAGTAGAATTTGAAAAGCTAAGAGTTCAGATCTAAGAGTTATGACGAGACAAACAAGTAGAAGGCAAAGGCCAGAGAGAAGTGAACACCAAGGAAGTCAAGAGGCTTCCTCAGGAGGGAATCAAGCGTCGATCTTCATCACTAGGGATGAGATGGAGGCCATGATGAGAAGACAAGAAGAGATGATCCAGAACTTACTTCAACAAATTGGGCAAATTGGAGCACAAATCCAAGGAGCAACTGGGGTTCAGAACGGGGCAGGACCATCTGGCGCAGCACCAGAGCTAGGGGGCACTCACGCAGAGCATGTTGATCCGACCTCGGGAAGTGAGATGGGGGCATCCGAACCACCTGGTAGCAATAGAGGAATGAACGTTCAGCCAGGGAGGCATACACATGAAAACTCCCGCGGACTTGGGGGGCAGGTCGAAGACAGTGAACGAGAACTACAGCTTGGAGACAATGACAGATTAGCAGAGATGGTTAGAAGAGCTATGAGAGGCGGTTTAGTAAACAGAGACTTGGAAGATGTAAACAGGAGTCCTTTTTCTTCTACGATTAGGATGGCTAGGAACCCACCAGAATTCAAGCTACCATCATTGGACATGTACAACGGGAAAACGGACCCCACGGTCCACCTAACGAAGTATATGAGACATATGGAAGTGCTGGGGGCATCAGAGGAGGTTATGGCCCGGTGCCTTCCACTGTATTTGACGGACATTGCAGCGTTATGGTTTAGGCAACTGGAGAGCGGCTCCATAGGAACATGGGCAGATTTAACTGAGAGATTCATGAGGCAATTCAGGGTTTATATTGCGAGACCCAAGAATGTGATGACTTTGGCAACCTTGAAACAGAAAACTGGAGAGACTTTGAGGAGCTTTCTAACGCGATTTAATGCGGCGGCAGCATCAGTAGATCGACCAGATCCATCTATGGTCATGATGGCAACTGTATCTGGAATAGCTGGTAATACAGAGTTCAAGAATTCATTAACCAAGGACCCGCCTATGAATCTGGGAGAGTTCTACATGAGGCTGAAAATTTTCTGCGTTTGGAAGATGCTAGTGCAGAAAGAGAGGAAGAAGATGACGTTTACGCAATCAAGAGCGGAAACCCACCTGGAAAGGGTGCAGAGACTAGCAAAGGAAAATGAAAGGCTGAAAATAATGATGACAGGACAAAGTGGCTACGAAGAGAGCCACGATTCACCACCTATTCAGAGATGAATGAGAGTTTGGAACGGATTTATCAGGATACCAAGGGGCAGGTTCCGTACCGTAGACCAATGCGAAGGGATCCAACCTCTGACGAAAGAAAATCAGATAAGTTTTGCGTATTTCATGAATTGAATGGTCATAACACCAATGATTGTAGGCATTTGAAGGACGCGGTGGAAGGGCATATCAGGAACGGTATGCTCCTTCAGTATGTGAGGAGGCGAACTCCAGCAGTGGAGCCAGAGCGACCACCGTCTACCTCGGCTAGAGGTGACCCTAGATCGGGGCACCATCTGATTATCCCTTGATTGCTAGATTAAAATAACGATGAACAGGTCGTAAGCTTCCACTAACGCAATTAAATCGTTTACACATGTACGAGATCGCGAACGATCTTCAGGCATGCTCTGAATGATCATTGACTGCTTCGGAGTGGGAACTTACACTTTGACATCCTTGCTTTGCTTTTGTTTCGATTTGAACATTTGAATTCTTCCTGTTTGGACATTTCTGCTGTAAGGTACTATTGCTTTAACATTTACAATTCTATGGAAAAATTACTTGCAAGCCCGTGGATCGCGAACGGTCCACGAGCACCTCTTGCATGGCAAAGAACTGCCGAAGTCTTTGATTCGGAAACTCCCCCAAACAATAACTCCGGCACTGATAATATTAAGTCCCCTCAGGGCACACTCATTCGCCTCGAACGGCACCCGACTTCGAACAGTCACAATTCGCCTCGAACAGCACCCGACTTCGAACAGTCACAATTCGCCTCGAACGGCACCCGATCGCGAACGGTCACAACTCGCCTCGAACGGCACCCGATCGCGAACGGTCACAACTCGCCTCGAACGGCACCCGACCCCGAACGGTCACAATTCGCCTCGAACGGCACCCGACTTCGAACAATCACAAACTCGCCTCGAACGGCACAACTCACCTTACCTCAAATGGCTCGATCGCGAACGGTCGTCATTTGAGGCCCACCACTTGACCGCGCACTGTCGCACTCTACCTCGAATGACTCGATCCCGAACGATCGTCATTTGAAGTTGAGCGCTTGACCTTGAACGGTCACATTTCACCACAGATGACTCGATCCCGAATGATCGATACATGGATTTACGCACTTGACCGCGCACTGTCGCACTTTACCTCGAATGACTCGATCCCGAACGGTCGTCATTTGAAGTTGAGCGCTTGACCTTGAACGGTCACATTTCACCAAAGATGACTCGATCCCGAACGATCGATGCATGGATTTACGCGCTTGACCGCGCACGGTCGCACTTCACCTCAAATGACTCGACCGCGAACGGTCGTCATTTGAAGTTAGACGCTTGACCATGAACGGCCGCGCTTCATCCCAAATAGCTCGATCCCGAACGGTCGTCATTTGGGGCCATATAAAATATCAAGCTCTTTACAGGTTGTCAACAGGATATGAACATCCAGGTCATGGCATTACAAAACACGCCTTCCTACCGCAAGGACATCAACAGGATATGAACATCCAACTCATGGCATTACAAAACATGCCTTCCTACCACAAGGCATGTTTTGGGGGGCAAAGTGTTATCCCATTTTTGGTCAAAACTGGAATATCAATGTTGTGTGCATTTCCACCACGACCGCACCAAGAAGAAGCAGCCAGCAAGCGTATATAAGTCTAGGGTTTCACTCATGACTCAAGTATAAAAGTCCATTCGGTATCAAAGGCTTAAAGATTCATTCGGTAGTACATCACATATCTCATTCGGCATAGTTCATTCGGCACTCCCCTCGCTGCCGAACCAGGCATCACCTTACCACAACCGAACCAACTCCAGCTCCCCTCTCTGACCGAACCAGGTAGGTGACTACCGAACCAAGGCATCTCCATTACCATACACCTGCCGAATCATGTCCATTCGAGCTAAGCCCTCCACTCCACAACTACCGGTCCATCTCCCCACCGAGCCAACCTTCTCCTCAACCACCGAACCAACCCACACCGGACCAGCATCTACCGGACCAGCCTCTACCGGATCAAGCTACATCATCTACCACCGGACCAAGGCACTGCCGAACCAAGGTGGTGCCGAACCAAAGTTGCCAGTCCAGATTGCTTCAGCCCAGGCCCGCCAGCAGCTATATACATCCAGGACCCCTGCCCCCAGCCTCACTCTATAAATAGAGGGGCAGGGGTACAACAATGGCAGACAAGTTTGAGAGCTCAAGCCTGGAAGGAACTCTCAAACAACTTTAGATACTTGTAATCAAATCTTTGTACTTGTAATCTAAAGAAAAAAGGAGAATAACATATAAAGTGGACGTAGGCACGTTCTGGCCGAACCACTATAAATATGTGTGTCTTTTACAGTTTAGTCCCTGCTTTTTATATATTTGCATAAATCACCCAAATCACTAAATACAACATAAAATCAACCAACTCATACGACTTTGGGTGTTTGCGACCATTTTTTACGCAAACACTTGGTATGCTTGTAGGTTATGAATTTAATACTTTTTCAAAACAGTTATTAAATAAAAGAATTTTTAGCCATGGCTGATTTTGAAATGAGAAAAAAGCCTTTGTAAGAAATACAGAAGTTCGTGTTTGTCAGTAGTAACTCTATTAGACTAGTCTTCTTCAATACCTAGCTATTTCTTATAACTGCTGGCATAGTTCATGTATTATATTTGTTTATTAGGATATAAGTTACTGTTTTTTTGTTTAAGGGAAATAAAATAGTTGCAACCTACAAATATCTAAACAAATATGCAACAAGATTGTCCTACCCTGAAATATGCAAATTAAGAGAAGAAACATTTAGACAAAAAATTATGCGATCAACATTCCCATTAAAGTATCTACATATGTATCTACATGTGCAATACGAAAGTCAGGGATTACCTGCCTTTGCTAATATTACATGATAATAGTATTAACAAACCATATGAAAACACAAAACAGTATTGGAGTATTGCATGGGCTAGGGTTTGTTAAGTATAGTTCTGGTTGGATTTAATCTATGAAGAAAAAAAATTAAGCAAGCAAATCAAAATGAGTGCAGTTGGGTTTTCTTTTTTTCATGCACTGCATTACAGAGAAATAACCAGCTACCCCTTAACATTGATTCATAAAGTTTCTGTTTTAAATAATGTTGTTTAGTACTTAAACATTTCTACATTTGTGACTAACATACACACGTATATGTTTCTTTTTAACAGGTGTTGTATGAAGCTTTTGAGGTTGCTACATGTTGTCGCACACTTTCTCCTTCAAGTCGGTCATTTTGTGTATGTATCATTTTGGTTAGCTACGTGATGTCGCACTCTTGTTTTTAGTATGTATCATTTTGATTAGCTACAGTTGTATGTATTGTTACTTTTGTCACAAATATTTATATGTTTAATACTTCGTCTATGAAATATTATGGATATATATATTTTATGGTTTGGCTCATGACTCCATTTGATTACATATATTACAATATGATAAGTGTGGTTTTTTGAATTGTTACAATATATTAGTTCAAATAAGCTTGGTAGAATTGAATATTGTAAGCTTGAATTTACATAACAATAAAAAAATGCAATGAATTTTTTTATAGCGTTTCAATTAGGCTATGAAAAAAAATGTTGCAGCTTTAATTTTTTTATAGCGTTTTAACTAGGCTATGGAAAAAAATTTGTTACAACTTTAAATTTTTTATAGCGTTTTGACTAGACTATGAAAAGAAAAAATTTATAATTTTTTATAGCGTTTCACAGCGTCATCAAAGATTTTCTATAGCAAGCTCCAAACGCTATAGAGAAGTAGTTATACCAACACGGCCAGACTAAAATGGCAATAAAACCGCTGTTAAAAGTCCATTTTCCGTAGCAATTTTGAAACGCTATTGTATCTCCCAAACTTATTACAACATGTTGATATGGCGTTTATAGAAACGCTATAGAAAGCTTTAATAGCGGTTTTTAAACGCTATAAAAAGACCTGTTTGTTGTAATGTTCTAATATATAAACTTATTCGCATATGATTTAACTTAATTGTATATAGATTTTATGAGGATGACCTCACATGAAATCACGGTTCATCCTCCTCTCTTCCCATGTTTGAATACATGCACGCCAACAGAAAATCGACAACTGGTAGATTTGATCCCCTCAGATCGCATGCATAAACCAGCGCGAAGTATTAACGTTAAATTGGGTTTAGGTTGGTTAATATGATTTAAGTTTGATTTTGAAAATGGGAAGAGAGTGGGTTTATGAGTTCTCGAGGAAGCTAAGATAAATCAAGAGGTATCAGTATGTACCAAGGCAAAATTGATGAGTAGGAAAATGAATGGAAGAAAGTTCTAGTAATGAAATCGGGCCTACGCTCTTTGGGCTTGAGCCAAGAAATAAAATAACTGAATAAAAACATGTTTTCATTTTCTTTTATTTATAAAACTAATTTCTATTTGGTTTAAATGAATTCAAGCTTCAACTACTATTTTATTTTCAATTACATTACTTTTATGAACCTTATTTACATATTTTTAACTATTCAAATTTAAATATCTTATTTTCACAATAAAGTCCTTGTTATTAAATAATTGTCTAAATCAACTTTCCAAATAAATATCAAAATTCCAAATTAATTAACTAAATTATCATTGTTAACTTAAATTAATTATTACTTCAAAATCTAGGTTGTTACATATAAACGAATGAAATATTACAATTTACCCCATATATTCGACATGTTTAGTGAAATATGTTGATCCCTCATTCTGATCATATTGTTTTTCCAAATCTCTAGATTTATCAAGATGTAGATGTGACATTTATAATAGCGCCAAACATTACTTATTATCTCCATTTGGTACCAAACTATAACAACCTATCATCTATGACATTCCAACCCATGCTCAAAGTGGCACTGCCATTGCGCATGCCGTTGACGATGGATTATTTAAGGTAAAACACATAGCAGATCATAGAGCTATATATAATATTCTACATTTTCTGAAACTCATAGCGAAATGAATAAAAACTATAATAAATAATATAATAATCCCAGATGAACAAAATAATACAACATCGATTCACTTAAAACATTTCTCTACACAGCAACAAAAATAGCCTAATGCTTGGGAATAACTGGGATAAAATAGTAGATAGCTATAAATAAATATATGTCTTCATTGTACCATCAGGCTCCAAGTCATCATCGGTTCTCTCTATCGACCTATTAGACTATATCTAAAAAGAAAAGATTGATAGAGGGAGCCAGACCTACGTCTGGTGAGTGAAATGCGTAATATTGAGTTATTAAATCAACACTTATGTTCGAAAATCGTACATTAACCCTATAGTTATGTCATAAGCTAAGGTCTTACTAAACTGTCTATTGGGTCTAATCATATATCGAAACCAAATGCCATGATTGAGCCAAAAGTCTCAACTCACGATCATCCAAACATATGTAGACGACCAAGCCCAAAGTCCTATCTCGTATGCTGCAAATGTACCCATGACCGAGCCCCAAATTCCCAGCTCGTATGCCACAAATGTATGCAAATGAAAAAGCCTAGAGTCCCAGTACGAATGCCAAAAATGCATGCAAACGGCCGACCCAAATTCCGTCTCCAAAAAATATGAAAACGATCGAGCCCAAAGCCCATCTCGAATTCCAAAAACATATGTAAACTTCCGAGCCCAAAGTCCCAGCTTGAATGCTAAAAACATATGCAAATGATCAAGCCCAAAGGCCCAGCTTGAATGCCAAAAATATACATGACTATTAAGGTCAAGCCCATGCTAGACATTCGTCTAACGGTCAACGATGCTATTGGGATCAAGCCCAAAACTCATAATCGCCATATCAAGGCCACTTTTTGCGAAGCTCCTGGATCAAGCCCTAACTCGTCATTGCCAACATTACTAGTACAACCGAGGGCTACTTTCCCCATACATATACATATATATATGTATATATGTGTGTGTGTATATATATGTATGTATATATATATATATATATATATATACATATGTATATATATATACACCCAGAACGTCATAGATAAACCCGCATAGAACCTAATCTACTAAAATAAGACACCATTTTAAAGTAGCTCAAAACAAAACAAATAACATACCAAAACGTTTCTCGTCTTACCATGATTCACATGCTGCCAATGCGAATTAAGCAGAGGTCATATGTGAAAGTTGTAAGCATTTGAAGTTAAGAGAATTATTTAATTAATGATTTAATTATATTATATTTGTAAAGACCCGTAAATTTCGACAATTAAATTATTAATTAAAAAGGATTTTGAAATTTAAATTTTGTAGAAAAGGGAAATGTATATATATATATAAAAGAGATAGATTAATACTAGATGAACGCTAAATGAAAATTTATAGCAACGGTAATTAAAAATCTTAATTAATTGTTAAATTTATAGAAATCTAATGATTGAGAATATGTAAGATTTATACCCTGGTGTAAGTTGAATAAATAAAGGAGATTTAAATTTATAATTTATAATGAATTTTAGAAACAGTTATTTAACCAAATTGTTGAAATTTAAGTGAAGTAAATAAAGAATTTGTGTAAATTGTTGCACTTGAATAAAATATAAATAAGGAATTAAAGACAGGAATTTAAATCACTTATGTATTAATATATATTGATAAAACTGTAACCGTATGTGAATTAAGGTAGTAAAATAAATGGCAGTTGATAGACAATCAATTATATGCAAATTCAAGTGTGATTGAAACGACTGTTTGGGTTTTATGTAGTGTAATTGGAAATAGTTAAGAGCATTATAATTTCTTAATCAAATATGTTTGTTTAATTAATGCTGAAAGAAACAAAATTGGGAAATTTATTTATAAGATATGAATTGAAATTGTATAATGAAATTTATTTGTTAATTTGTGGATGTAAACATTTGATAAATAAATGGAAGTGAATTTTTAATGTATGTTGGATAGAACATAAGTGATTGTAATTCGGTAGTATGTATTGAATATAAAGTTCATTCAATTGTGGAGAAAGTTTTAATTAAGAAAAACGTTACTTTAGTAATTACTAATAAAGGAACGGAAGAGTGAATATAAATTTATGGTAACGTAAAACGTATTGTAAGGTAATAATTAAGTGTAGACTTATAAAATAGATTTATGACAATAATTATTGTACGTATTTATTCTATTTGTTTGTTAAGTTTTATTTTAATCAATTTCAATTTATGCACTAAATTATTGCAGTTAGGGTAGAATATTGGTAAGTGAATAAATAAGATGTAACCATGGGAAAATTTCATTTTTTATATAATAATTAGTGTAATCTTAAGAATGAAACCAAAGTGGAATGAATTAATTGAGGTTTTAAGTTTTATTTATATGTAAGTTAACAAGATTTCAATTTAATTGAAATCCAGTAATTTATGCAAATAAAAGATGGAAATTGGGAATTATTACTGTAATGAAATATAAAAGGAACGTTAACTGTAGCTGAGTAATAATTGATTTAGTGTTAAGTTTGAAATCCAATAAAATCAAATTTATTAGAATTTATGGCAATTAATTTGGATTTATTTGCAGTAACCTTTGGAAATTTATTCACTGAAATAATCGACAATGAATTTATATGTAAATGTGCTGCTAGTTGCTTTTAAATATCTAAGGGGTTAGAAATGACACAAATCGACTAGTAAATGTTTAGTTTAAAAGGTGGTAAGCAAATTTTTAAATAGTTAGATACTAGGAAGATATATATTTAGATGGAATTAATTAATTTTTGTGTAAATTGAGATCTAAGATTAAATCGGAGATTTTTATTGTATAGATATTGAGCCAGTATTAATTCCATTTAATTGGCATCAATAAATTTGAATAATAGGAAGGGAGTGAATTTAACAGATTTAATCAAACTTATAATGTTGAATTTATTAAAATTGGAATTAATATTGAAGTTAAGAATTCACATTTGAATTGATGAATAGAACAACTAGGTATTGACACTTGAATTGTTTAGAATTGGAGTAAATAATTAAGAAAATTTAAAGGGAGAAATTTGGTCAATTTTTGAATTTAGATGTAAAAATTGGATTTTTATAATTTATTTAATTTATTTAACGAATATTAAAAATAGCCATTTTGGCCACGGACTCGGATTTCGACGAAACCAGTTTCATCGGATCCGTATCGGTGAATTATTATAGGGTTTCAAGTTTCGTATCGATCGGACTTGTCGTTTGATCGTACGGGCGTGAAACGCCTTGAAATCAATTTTAATAAAATCAACTTGAAATCAATTTGGAAATTTTGTTTTCAGCATAACTTCTTCATACGATCAAATTTGGACGTGAAACTTTTTCCATCGCGTTCAGAATATCTTAAAATACCTATTTGGATATATAGATTTAATAAATTCGGTTCCCGAGGCATAGCGGGCTTTTTGGGCCATAGTTTGTTTCGTACGTTCACTTATCTGATCCATCTACGCTATCTCTAGTCTACCTTTATAAGCACGGTTATAAACCCTAGCCCCATTTCATTTTCCCTTTTGCTGTACGTTCATTTTTTCATCTCCTTCTCCTCCTCAAATGGATGCAAAACTAGATCTACTCCAATCCAAATTTCAGTGAAAAATCAAACTCTCCAGAAAAATTCCACAAAAATATATGTCATAGTTCTCGAGACACGTAATCTACTGATGCAATTCGTTTTCTATTTTGGGCATTCGTTTGACCAGAATAAATTCAAACAGTTCGTGGTCATTCATTATCGCCGTAACAAACTTCGTGAGATCGTCAAACGGTTTCTGGGTATTGTAGAGTGGACGATGGAGAGTGCATCAGTGAAATTCGTTCGTCATTTCAACGGTCGGATGTGTCGATTTAATTCGATTAGGGTTTAAAGGAAGTGGCGGTCGAAGGCGTTTCTGATGACCGGACTTTGGCCATAGGGGCGGCCTGATGTGGGAAGTCTCGTGGAGGTGGTCGGCAGGGGGATGGCGGCCGGAGGCGGCGTATAAGAGCGGTCAAAGTGATGGTTGACTGTGTGCGTGCGATAGGGGGCTTCGGCCTAGGAAGTGGTTCGTGCGCGTGAGCAGTAGCTGATGGTTGCGCATCCTTCAGATGACGTGGCAAGTTTATTTTATCAATGTGTGTCATTTTTTTTTTCAATTTTGAATTCAATCATCATTTTTTGCCATAACTTTCTCATACGAAGTCGGATTCACACGAAATTTCTTTTGTTAGGATCGTAATTTAATTCCGGACTTGATGACGCTGGTTTGGACGAATTCCGAGACGGGCGAATTTTTGGGTTTAAATCGAATTTAAATTCGATTTAAATTCAAAAGGTGAGTGTTTTAACCCACTCACAACTAATAGAAGCTTTTATGTTTGTTAAATTAATTTTAGAAATGAATAGAAATTTATTTATGAGTATTTGGCATGTTTATCTTATTCATATCTGTTGAATTGCATTTATAAAATTTAACTGTTAATTTAATTAATTTATTGCGTATAAATTTACAGTTAAAATTTATTTGTTTGTATATGAACTGCTAGTTAACAGTTATATAATTTATTACTGAATATAGACTGTAGATTAATAGATGTTAAATTTAATTTGAATAAAATTGTCAGTTATTACCTGTTATATATTATCAAATATAAATTGTTATTGATTGATATTGCTTGATGATTGTGATTGGATGATGGGTGATGTTGATGGATGTTTTATTGTATATCATTAAATTGCAAATTATCATGCATATTTCCTTTCATTCAGGATTGTGGTTTGAAATGATATACAACCGCAAAATTTTATATCTTTTAAATTGTGGATTGAAATGATAAATATCCGTATCACTTGACCATAGGATAGAAAATTATATACAGGCACCGCGGTCTATATATAACTATTTTAATGTGATTTCTATGGTTTGGATGGAATACGGTTTATAATAATCTTAAATTTTATATTGTATAAATATTATTCTTCCATATATATACATATGAAGTTGAAAATTTTGAAATTAAAAGGTGTATAAATCTCTTTATTAAAAATGGAAAAAAAAAATTAATTAAGAAAATGGAGTTTGATAATTTATATCATATGTGTAAATGTTAAGTTTGGAAATTTTAAGATATGATATTTATAATTGGAATTTTCCCAAGATAAATTGAAATGAATATTCTAGTATAATTTGAATTGAAAAAAAAATATATTTTATTACTAGAAATTGGAGTTTTTATTTATTTATGGATTTTATGTGAATATTCAAGACTAATTAATAGAACATTCGATTTGTTGAAAGAATAAAATCCAACTTTAGTTTGAAATATTAATACTCCAAATGGATATACGTATATATATACAAATTGAAGTGGTTTTGGAACTTGAGAGAGATAATACAAATTTTGGGTTAGACTTTAATAAAAGAAATGTATTTGTAAAGCCATGAGAACTATTTTCTTTACAAAGTAACATTTAAGTTAAACCTTTTAATTCATATACCGTTGAATATCCAAACCATTCAAGTTTTAAAAGTTATGGTTTTAAATTATGAATTTCGAAATATTATGCTTTGAAAAGATATTTGGCTTTCAGACGTTATAAATTTTAAAGCATTTGGATTTTTGAAAAGGTTTATATTTGGGATAAAGGATATCATATTGTTTTGGGTTTTAAAATGATATCGTATTCATGATTTTAAAATGGAAATGTTTATTCTGGTTTTAAAGTATGAGCTATTTTTAAATGACCGCGGTGTTATAATAACGATGGGTTGGCAAAGAGACCGGGATCGAATATGGACATACTCTCTGTCGATATTGAAAACCATTTTGACTAACCGTGTACGCGGTGGAGATTCCAGAATGAAGTAGGTGGTGGCGACGTTTCCTGTAAGGTAAATACGTGGACCCGACTCCCGTGAGTTGGCATAAGGTGGCTAAAACAGGAGCGATTCTCAGGCCAATGAGGTCATTCCTCTGATCGGACCCTCCTCTTCGATATTATACTTTGACTTGGATTGATTCAGTGGCCACTTCTATATTTTGATTTTGGGGAGTTAGTCCGAGGTGGGCGATAACTGCGGCTACGCGTTTCCACCAGCCTGGATAGCAATTGGTATATCTACCCTGGCATTGCCTAGTTGTGCCGTGTCACCTACCATAGCGAGCCTCCTACGAGTTTCTATTTGTGTCGTACCTATGGAGTACCCTCTGGTAGCCTCCCGATCAGGAGGTATTACGGTACTGTATAGACTATTGGCATTTTACGTGTTAAGGTGGAAAATGTAAAGCCTTAACGCTATTTAAAAGTAAGTTTATTTTACAATTAGACACTATTATAATAGCGAAATATACTACATAGTAAATAGTTTAACGGATCCTTAGGAGATGTAAATCCCGAGCATCTCTTGAGTTACTGTACTCATATTTATTTCTGTTAATTTAACTCACATAAGATCTTTTAGTTCTGACTCGAGTGTTTTTGTCTTTTCAAATTCGCTCGGGTCAGTCCGAGCGTTTCAGGATCGAAGATTTTAGCTTTGGAGGACGAAGACGAAGAATCCGTATTATATTATTTATAGTATTGCACCACACTCTAAATTTCCGCTGCATTGATTGTATTGGAATGTGTAACTCTGATATTCATTGTATGAGTAAAATAAATATTTTGTAAACAGTTATCATGAACTGTATATTGATTATTATATTTTATCCTTCCGCTGTGAGATTCTGTTTTGTTTTTATTTCTTCTCTGTTTTTCTTATTTACCCCATAACAATCCGCCCTTCCGTATGGTTTGAACTGGCACGTGTGTCGGTTTAAAGTGTGCGAAAAGGCGGGACGTTACAATATTATTATTTACTTTTTTCTCCGCATCAACTACAGTATCGACGTTGTATGTATCTTCCCATCCACTACCTTTCTCCTATCACCAACGCCTTCTCCAGTCGTTCCATCCCGATCTAAAGCCATCAATGACCTTCTCTTCTTGTGCGCTACTTGAAGATGCCAGCCACCTCACCTCCAATGCCCTAAAAAACCACCTTGGTCGCCTCATATAGATCGTCATTTTCTAATGGTCTACAACTATATATAGTCAGTCAGACCATAGAATGACTCCGCTCGTCGTCCTCTTTACAACCCTAGACACCAATCATCGTATCATCGTTGTTTCACCATTGGATCGAAACAGATAGTCCTTGTTCGTCGAACTTCCGGTGCGTTTTTAAATCAATTCATCAACCCAATCAATGTATGGACCACACTAGTGGATTCGCAACGTTGAGACTACAATTTTGATATGTAATATGTCTAATTCAGAACGAGTTTGTACTTTGGACTTTTTAATTAGAGGGATATTAACTTTTACTAAATGCTATCAATAAAAATTATATTTTTTTAATCATCTAGCCATCTCATACTACATCCTAATTAGGTTTATAGAAATTAGTTTCCAATTATTAATTACATTATTTATCAATTTGGTTTAAGATCATAAGCAATGAATTACTACATTTTATCAATATATACACAAATATGATAAATCCCACTCACTGATTAGCCATGCGTCCTCTCCAATCCGAGGTTAATGCTCCCTCTTCTTTGCTATCCAGAATTTTTCCATATTGAAAATGCCAAATATCTCAATAGCTTTGATTAATTGCGTAGCATTTTTCACAGTATCGGTTTTATACATACATTTTTTTAATTTGGATTTGATTTGGAGGATTAGTAATTTATTTAGCGATTAGGGTTTTATAAACTCAAAAAAGATTATAAGAGAAAAAAGAATAGGCTTAGAGATCTATTTATAGGCTAAAAAATATAGTATCTAGGCTAAATTCTCGAAAATAAGTATTACGAAAATGCCACTGGTTTGGACTTCTTCCGATTTTAGTCAGTTTAACCAAATTCAACAAATTATATATGTTTCTTACTATAAATGATATTATGGACGCAATGAAATGTGCTTTGAAGCCACATTCCTTCTCCTGAAGATTACAATTTTTCTCTTTATGTAAAATAACGATTTTACACCTTTAATTTAGTTATTTCATTTCACAAAATAATGGTTGTTCTCTATCTTAAAAGAATTTCATCGTCAAAATTCTATGAGATGGACAATGCAACTTCCTTTACATCGTACAATCATACAAAACAGACATAGTTACATCATCTAACATCCATTATACAACACAAGAGAAAATTTGACCAAGAGTACATAGTACATAAAACATGTTAATATGTTATGAGATGAGTGCTAATGGAATTAAATCAGCCTTCTATATTTATGCAAATGCAGTGCAACCAATATGTATGCAAACATCCTAATATATGAAATATATATATGATATTTATTGTTCCTTTATATACGTATATAAAGGAACAATAGCTAGTGTGTGTATATATAGCTATCTAGCATAAACTAGAACACCTAACTATGGGTATCTATCATAGGTTGAGTGTGTATATATACAAGCCAACATGGCATAAATTAAATTGGTATAATCCAAACAAAACAAATACAATAACCAAAACACATCATAAGGATGTGCATAAAACTAATCCTAACATTCATGTCAATTTGAACTAGCTAGCTAAAGCAATCGTGCAAACAAACAACGACCTAACGAGCAAACTAGCCCACAAACTAATCGAAAGGGAAACCTATTGGAAGAGAGCCCGTGCCAAGAAACTCTGATAATCTCCTCGAGCTCCATCACACTCTTATCCAAACTTTTTCTTTGCCATACTTGGACCAATGTCATTTTCTCATTTTTATTCTATCACAGCAAGTCCTAAGATGCGAATATACCCTATAAAGTATTATACTCTTCATCTGTACATTCACCTTGTAAGTTGACCACTCTCTCTCATCATCGCTAAATCGTCAACATACGTTCGTAGATGGGACAAATAGAAAACATGTGAAGACCCGCCAACTTTTAAAGAAGCCCATTCAACATGCTGACTTCCCTAATCTCTATACAAACGGGAACAACTTATGGCGCTAGCTTTTCCATATAACATATCTCAAAAGAAAATTCTTTACCTACCTAGCTTACCCACTGTGAATTCTCTATGCATGCTTATCCTATGCGGGTTACATTTTTTACGTACCGCCAAGGTGTTTATAACAATATAATATTCAAGTATAGCTTAGATTTAAATAGATTGCACTATTGGCATATCTGCACCGTCAAATGCCTTATAACATGCTCTGCAACTTGCTCCTTCATCCTCGATCAAGTAAACCCTATATGAATCTTTTGACATATTTCACTAAAATCCTTTAAGTCCATAGGGATGACAATATGATAATAGACAATGTCTTCTCTCTAAGTGGACAAATATTTTAGATTCTTAGGCGAACCACATACCCATCACCATTTAATTTATAAATATCACAATTGGATGATCCCTTATTTTCGATGAACACAATAGTACTATAACAAACTCAAGTTCAAACTCTATTAATTTAAAAATAGTTTTAAAAAAAAAAATCAGTTTCTAGTTCTAAAATTCAATAGAATTCTTTCTCAAAGAATGTAAGTATAAAAACCCTCTTCTTTCTTCAAATCCAGATAACTTGAATAAAATTCAAGTTTTATGTTTATAATATTCATTATGCCTAAAATATTCATTCAAATCAAAACTATATTTATTTCAAAAAGCCATTAAATATCCATATGAAAATTTCAAAATCCGTAAAATTACTTTTCACAGACTTTTAATACTAAAAGCTCATTCTTTTCTTCAAATTTGAATATAAATTTACAAAACAAACTTGAAAAAAAGTTCAAGCTTTGTGCTTTTTAAAATATCATTTAAAAGTTTTCAAATTATTTTATAATGTCTAACCATAGATTTTAATACAAGCTTATGAAGCATCTTTTCCATATTATATACTCAAGACCATTTCAAACAATTTCAAGCAAACAACTGATCAGGTTATTGATCAGATAAAACACATATTCATACAACTTTAATAGCAAGCAACACAATCCATATCACTTGTTAGATTAAATACACTTGTTAAATTAAACGACTAATATATAGCATCTCAAAATGGTAATGTATTTTTTCCAAATAGATAATATACACAAAAATCCTTTGTTTTCATCACATTTCTTCAAAGATCTCAGAAACTTAACTCAAAAGCAATAATTTTCATCAAGTTTCTTTTAAAGCAATAACATTATGATCACTTTGCATCAAAATAATTTATTAAATTCTTTCACAACCGATTTATTATTGAATACACTACATCAAATCATTGATTTGCCAACATTTTCTTTTTGTCAATTTCTAACACTTATAGATGTTACAAACTACCAACAATAAAAAAATGTTGGAACAGCCAAAAAGCAAAAAAGCGTTGGTAAAAAGAAATAGCTTTTTGTATAAAATTTTGCAAAAGTGTGATTCTAATTTGCACCACAAATAAGCGTTTCAAAAATTGACATCCGTAAATAAGTTATTACTAAGGTTAGTCTTCCGTAACATATCCATGTACGCTCTTTACTCGCGCTTTCCCATTTTCGGCCGCATAACATTCAATCTGATTTAGGGTTTTGTCTGCTCCCAAAATGGCGCCGACTTCAACATTGACTGCTGATGCTGACTTGAATATCGACTGGATTGACATCCCCTCGACGCTGACTTGAACTATTCAACAACTCGCGGCTCGGATCGATGGCTCGACTGGATTGACATATCGAGGCCACTATTCTTACGGCGGCTGGATCGACAGGGGCTTGATGTCAACTACATATACAGTAAATTTCGTCAAGCTCGACTGGATAGCGGCGACGCGTCCTTCTTCAAGCGCAACATCGATTGTAAATTTTTTTTTCTTTCTCCATGTTATTTCATGTGCTAATTTCAAATTTGTTTGTATTTGGATAATTCAGTTTAGGTTGATTATAATAAGTGCAAATTCTGAGCTTGAAATTAATTATAGCTTAAAGAATTCAGATTTGTTTATAAATTTCTTGACATAGATAATTTCTACGAATACAAATTTCTTTATAAATTTCTATGAATTCCAATTTCTTCATGTATGTTTCCTAGAACTATTGAAGATTAATGTAGTGAGATGAAATTTTTAAATAATTCGAAATTTGTTGCTTTGATATACCATAGAACAAAGTTTTTCACTGAATGATTTTTAGATCTTGGCTGAAAGAAATTAATATGAACATTACTACTGATTTTCACAGATGTTTTACATTAGAATATATACATATGCATGCATGCATGCATGTATGTATGTATTTAATGTGTGTGTATGTATGTATGAGTGTGTATTTTACATTAGAATATACGCACACATATACATACATACATGTATGTATGTATGTATGAGTGTGTATCTGTATGTGTGGCTATTGTGTGTGTCAGTGAAGTCAGTTAGTATTTGTTACCAACACCCCCCTGTATTTATGATATAAAAGTTGTCATATAGTCATATTTTATCATTTCATATTTCTAAAAAAAAAAACGTCCCATCCTTTTATTAACTATGGCCATTATCTGAAAAGGAAGGAAGGACACATGGGGTGATGTCTGTTAAGGATATTTAAGTCGGTTTCAATTCAAAGATACCAGTGCATACGTATTTTTGATCATTTCTATCTAAAGGGAAAAACAATTGCGGAAAGAAACTAAAAAAACTTAAACACAGAAGTAACAAAAGAGCAATAAAATAAAGTATACGTTGACTGTGAACAGAATGACGAGAAGGTAGGGATGCATGAGAAAGATGAAGAAAGAGTCGGTCAAAAAGTGGTGGGGGAGAAGGTAGCCCATTAGTCCACACCGCGCAGTCTCAATCAGTCCGGGGCCTGTCAGGTGGCAGGTACCTTCAATATACGCTGGCCCTGCACGTGCCACCTTTCTTCTGCGTCACGTGCGCTATGTCTTTGTCGAAGCAGATCAGCGCAGACTGCAGAGTGGGCTCTTCCTCTCTTTGCTGGAAATTTCCTGTTTACTTCTATGCTCGTCCCTCTTTTCTCGGTCCTTTTTATGCTTCTCCTGAAACTTTTCTTTTAGTCAAATTACATGATTTCAAAGAAAAGAATATATAATTCAAATTTTATTTAATTTTAGTTAAAATCAGGTAATGATATGTTGGAGAAAATTTAATATTAGAGAAGTTTAATGAGACAGTTATGAAAAGAACAAATTAAATCACAAGTCTAAAGTAACAATCTTTTTTGACGGTCGATTTGATTATATTTATTTATAGCTGTATATCATTGTGGTTTTTTTTTGTTTTTTTTGTTTTTTTTTTGTTTTTTAACCTTTAATGAAAATGATAAGTTATGTAACCTTATGTTTCTATGCAATGAATTTTTACGTCGTCAGAGCGATGCTTCTAATATTTTTAGCATTACCATCCTATATAAATTAAATTGAGACGACATCTTGCATACGTGTAGCTTTCGATGTATGGATTTTAGAACATTTAGTACATGGTGGCTCAGCATAGTACTAAAATAGGGAGGATGAAAATGATTAGAGATTTCCTGAAAAAAATGACGCGGTCATAAAATTTAGACTCAAAGAAAAAGTTGGATGTGGCAACTGCAGGCGGCGCTGCCGGATTACGTGCCAACTTTCGATGGGCAACAAGTTCAGACATAGGCAGGCGGCGTTGAAGTGAAGGAGGCGCCGGCGACATCAACGAGTGCCCGTTAAGGCGGAAACTGAGGCAAACACGAGGAGTGTAAGTAGACTCTTTCTTCTGGTGGAATGACTTCGTCTAATGGAATTGTTGCTACTTCAACCGCTACGTCTTCATTTGATTTGAATGCTAGTTTTGCTCCAATTGCTGATATCGCACTGTCGTCGAGGCGACCCTCGACAAATACCTAGGGATATGAACAAGACTTTATGTAAAAATATTTATTTAGTGGATGCACAAAGATATTGTGAAATATGTATCATGACAACTAAACATTTCTACTGCCTAACATGATTCTATTCATTAAGAATGTCCTAGATTTTGTACTGTGGTTTACGATCAGCAAAGATTTAAATGTTTTGATGAAGTTTACTATTAGCTATAAAATAAAAAAAGCAAGCTTACAAAGTTGGAATCATGAGTATTATTTGCTGAAAAAGCAACTACATCCACTAGATGCTTCTAACATTTTATCCCAGCCTGTCCAGTCTCAAATTGGGTTAAATCCAAAGTTATCAACTGCATCACTATTTATATGCACAGATAAAAACCTGCACCTGCTAAATACTGAAACATCATACGTAAAATTGTATAAATCTTACAATGAAAAAAAAAGTCCATTTCAAATTTTATAGATAACAAAAATTGAAACAAAAATAGATTACAAATATTACTTTTCAGCAGTTAAGCAAATCGCATACATATAATTACTAAAAGAACAATGATCTACCTATTTAAATCAAAATTTTCCTGACTTAAATATAACTACCATGCTAATTGCATCTCCCCAATAACAGCAGATTCTAGCGTATTTTTCTATATTAATCCTACCATGCTCCATGCTTAAATTTGCATCAATAAAAAATTTCTCATGCTTAAATATTTTTTGACACCTTCCTTGCTTGCCTCATTTATGTTTTTAACTGTTTTATCACAACCTGACAAATCATTTTCAGGACATCTTTAGGACAAAACTATAACAACACTTGGATTTAGGTGGATAAAACTGATGATTTCATCCGCATATTTAAATAACGTGGTACTTTTCCCTTTTTTAAGGTTTTCTGTCGTTTTATGTTAACACTTTTTTAATTGGGTTTTAACATGAGTAATGGAGTTAGTTGAATCAATTTTTTACTTTTGGATATCATTTTTATATAAATAAGTACTCAAATTAAGAATTATCATTTTTTAACTTCTATTTACATTTGACGATTCTTTTGGAAATGAAAAAAGAAATGCTCTAATTTTCCACTTCATGTATAGGGACTATTCATGTATAGAAATAAATCAATATGATATGTATTGGCTTATGTTTCATTTAAATTCCAGTAGTTTCCCTAACAATTTTCAGATTCCATTCTTTTGGAAATGAAAAAAGAAATGCTCTAATTTTCCATTTCATGTATAGGGACTATTCATGTATAGAGATAAATCAATATGATATGTGTTGGCTTATGTTTCATTTAAATTCCAGTAGTTTCCCTAACAATTTTCAGATTCCTTCATTATTTGATCCCAAAAACAATCTACGGATCTTGGTTTTTGTTGATAACCTATTTTTTAAGCAAGCCATTAGGATATCTTAGAATAAATAATGATACATTCTTCACAGTTAATGTTGGCAGCACTACGAGTAGTTTAAGGAGGCATGCAACATCATCTAACAAATCTAAAAGATAATTAATTTGTTTTGCTTTAAACTGCACAACCCACAAAATACAATTCAACCTACCTTGCTTCTTATCATTAGAAAAAAATAATAGCCAATTTTTACTGTTCTTTTATATGATGTTGCAAACATATTTTACACAATTACTTGAATGACCTTCATGGGCTTTGCCAAGATTATTTCTTGCAGGAGTAAAAAATTACAAGTATTGTTTTCTGTCAAATCATTTTGCTGAAAGGCTCTGCCAAGAATTATATAAGCTTTGTCTAAATGCCACCCACAACCCCTTTTTTGTTGACATATAGTGATACTAACTTTATATGGTGTATAAGCAGCATGAGCTTTTTCTTAGAAACTTCAACATTTAGTGCTTTGTTTCACTTGTGATGTACCATTATACTAATCAATTATTCAAAATAAATTTGGTCAGAGCGCTAAGCTGTTACTTTCTGAAAATTTAATGATATTAGTCTAGTATACTAGTCAAATCATTTCTATCTTTTCATTTTGTTGAAAAATTCTTAATTTTCGACTTTTGTTGTCACGTCAATAACCACTTGTACAGTGATAAAACCTTGATCGAAGTATTGGATTTGATACCATGAGGCACCAGTTGTCAATTTTTGAAAAATAATAGATTGCCACTATTGTAACCGACCTTCTCTTTGCATCTAAAGTTCGATTTTGGAAATTTTACAAATTTCTTCTGGTTTCAATACTCTTTCCTCACTGGTGATGATAGTACCAAACTAGTTGGATTTGAAATCAATAAATGGATAAGGAGAACAAATGTAACTGTATCAAGTAGAGTTTAATTAATGTTTGCATGGACTATAATTGTAGGGGATGGTTGTTCGTGATAACATATGGGTTTCAGTAGAAAATCACCTGTTCTTTTATATGATGTTGCATGCATATTTTACTCCTGTAATTCTTACTGTTCTTTTATGTAATTTGTTACTGTGTTTCATGATGTATGTTTGGGTCATATAAAATAGCTAATATTATCTACATGTTACTTTGTTCTATTCTACCGAGAGTATTGTAAAATTATGATATTTGCTATTTTGAGACCTCTCCATTAATAAATTTGTATGTATGTTTGATTCAAACTATTTGGCAATTTAATTTGCAACTGCATGCTTTGATATTAATTTGCAACTGCCTACTAAATGATTGAACTTACATTGAGCACCTATCTTTTTATTAAGTAGTCAAATAACCATTATCTCGTTGAATAGTCAAATGACTAGTTTTGATTCCCTACTTCTCTCTGTTTTTCAATTGATTTTTTTTTAAAAGTAAAATTAAAAACATAATTAAATAATAGTTTATGCATGTAGAGCATAGAGAACAAAATAACATGTAAACTATATTTGGTTAGTGAAGTTAACACTGATGATCGATTCCCTATAATCCTTCCTTGAAATTTTTTTACAGTGTCTTAAAGAAAGAGTTAAAACAGCTTGAACAAACACACACAGTTTCAATGTTAACTTATATTGTATGATAGAGGGAATTAGGAAAAATGACAAAATTTGAAAAATATTTAGGCTGAAGAATACCAAGTTTCATTTTTAGGCTGAAGGAAAAATGCTAGTTATAATTAGCATTATATTCAACTTTTACACTATACAAAATGCTAGTTATATGTAGCATTATATTCAGTTTTACACTATACAAAATGCTAGTTATAATTAGCATTGTTCTTCAGCTTAAAAAACAAACTTGTTGTCCTTCAACTTAAATATTTTTTCAAGTTTGTCTCTATGCCTATTTTCTTTATATGATATAAGTGTGTTTTTCCATATTACTTATCATGAAATAGCTAATATTATAGTGTTAAATACAATATACTATATGGGTTTCTTTATGTTAGAAATAAAAATTGGAATGGAGGGATATAGTATTATATATAATATGTAATCTTTGTTATGTTATGATATGTATTGGACTTATATACGTTTATTGCAAGCACTATAAACATAATATGGGAATATATAAACTATAAATGTAATATTTAAAAACACATGTTAACTAACCAAAATCAAACTTTTTCATAAATGGTACACCCTTTGTTTAATTTGAAAGTTTAGTTTATGATATTATTTGTAAGATTGATCATTTACTTTAATAAGTGTTAAATCTAGATGACACAAGACTTGTAGAAAATTAAGTGGTACGTTATGCAAATAAATTTTCATTTTTGAATTTTGTCTTCCATTTTTATTAAGTCTACATTATAATAAGTGAATTTCCTAAAATGGTTTGTATATCATAGTACTGGTCCAATATGTTTTATGTTTCAAGTAATATACACATGCATAATATACACTGATTTGCATATCCACTACATATTATGCATTATGATATGTAACTGATATACAATAGTTTAAAGTACTTAAAAGCTTATATAGTGCAAGTCCCGTGTTATCTAGAATTATAGATAACAAATGTTTGTATATTATTATTTTAGATAATATAAGTTTGGTTTAGAACTTCTAAATTTTATCACGTAAAAATTCTATTTTACAATTAAAATTTATTTGTACATATTTATATCATTATAACAGTATTCCAATATTTTATTTGATATTTTGTATATATCCTGTACATAATTTATATATATTGCGATCACTTATACTGAGGTTACATATAAGGATATTAATAATATATTTATTAGAATAAATTTCTCATAATTTTTTTAAGCTTACATGCTTTTTTTTTTTTAAATTGAAATTAAATAGAACAAGCACCAAAAGCTGCCAACAAGCCTGGCAGGTAACTAAAGTGAACAAAATGGACAAAAAGGAAAAATTAAAAATAAAAACAAAATAATACAAGAGAACAACCGGACCAACACCCAACCGAAGCAGGCGAAGAGCCAAAGAGAACCGATGCCGAGACCAAGCGAGCTGCCTCAAAGCCAAAGAAAAGAGGCCATAAGGACGATCACATCCATGAACACCAAGAGAAAACAGTCAAAGCCAAGCAAAGTGGGGCACGTGCCGAAGAAGAAACTGAAGACACCAGGTTAACATGTATTAAGTTTATAATATATGAAAATCTTATTTCACTAGGTTAAACACTGCAGCCCCACTGACTCAGTGCAACCGCACTGAGTTAAACGGTGTAGCTGCACTGATGGTGGTCTAAACCATCTAAACCAGGATGATGGTGATCACTGTTAAATAAATTTGTGAAATAATTGATTGCCTACTCCTTCCAAAAGGTTATGTTATTGATGGATACCGTTCCTATATTCTTCTGTAGTTTTTCTATATTGATGAGGTCATTCGTCAGCTGTGCATATCTGTGCATATAATAAATTGAAGTGTCACATTTTTGTTCAAAATCAACCACACTTTTATTCCAGGATTTTAAGACAACTCTTGGTGAATTTGAGCTTGATTAGGAAACAGAAATTGGGTTGCCAATAATTCTTATAACCAATGCAGCCCTAAATAAGATCTTGGTAACCAAGTTGATAGGTTCAAGAATTATGGAATTTAAATGGATTTCTATCATTTCTAACTAGTTCACTAACGAGGTTTATTAATTGTAGCAGGTTCACAAATTTGCTGCTCGGTTCCAGGGTCAACAATTGCACCTGTTTCTAAAGCTGCTGGAAAGTTAGAATTAGCAGATCGCCGGACTGCATCAGATTGGACGCTTCAAACAAATATGGCCAAAGTTTCGTATTTGGTATCTGTAGAGATTTCTATCATTTCTAACTAGTTCACTAACGAGGTTTATTAATTGTAGCAGGTTCACAAATTTGCTGCTCGGTTCCAGGGTCAACAATTGCACCCGTTTCTAAAGCTGCTGGAAAGTTAGAATTAGCAGATCGCCGGACTGCATCAGATTGGACGCTTCAAACAAATATGGCCAAAGTTTCGTATTTGGTATCTGTAGACTTTAACTATGAACTATGTCTTATCTTTGTTATTGCAATAGGTATTAGTATGAAATTGGTAAATTATGTATTGATAGCTTTATTTAATGTATTGAATTTCTCTTTTGTTAATTGATACTTTGTCTGTTTTATTATTGATTATGAATACTGTTTATTGATATTGATTAGGTTATAATTTGCAAAATTAAAATAATATTTCATATTAAATATAGTCTACGTTATATCTTTAAATATTCAAACCATTATATCTTTAAACATTCATATTATCAGTAAGTGTTTGTTTGTATTTATTTGTAACGCTTATAAGCGTTGGAGGATATTTTTTCCAACGGTTATAAGCGTTCCGCAAAAATAATTCCAATGTTTATAAACGTTGCAAATAAATATCCACGCTCCTATAGCGACACATCTAAGTGTTATTGAAATTCTTTGCAACGCTTATACTTGTTGAGAATCCTCTATTTTGATGTAGTGATAATTAAAAAATAACTACATTCTACATCAAATCTCAAAATCCTTTTTATTTATATCTATATCAAAATAGTAATAATTTATCCAAAAATTATCCATCGAAAATCTCTTTATTTTTCCTAGGACACCTCTTATTTTTATTACTTAATTAGTAAAAAAAAAATTCATAAACTCCGTAAAATAGTTAAACTATTATTTGCTATAAATTTATCCAAAGAGAGAATTAGGGAAAATGACAAACTTTGATAAAAAAATTGTTTCAAGGACGTCAAGATTCATTTTTTGGCTGAAGGACAAACTTTGAAAAAAAACTAGGCTGAAGGGCAATGCTAGTTCTAACTAGTATTATATTCAGTTTTTACACTTTACAAAATGCTAGTTCTAACTAGCATTGTCCTTCAGCCTAATTATTTTCAAAGTTTATCCTTCAGCCTAAAAATGAAAATTGTTGTCCTTTAGCCTAATTGTTTTCAAAGTTTGTACTTATGCTTATTTTCCACATCTCCAAAAATCATATTAGTATTTATTTAGATTCCATTATACTTTATAAATAATAGTAAATCCCAAACTTAAAAATATATTTTTCATTGTAGTTTCAAAAAATTTCAAAACTCTTAAATAATATCCTCATAAATTTTCAATACAAATCCATAACGTTCATTTCTAACTAGCCCTAAGCACATCGGCATATTGACTATCCTAGCTAGTGTCCCTTGATTGATTCAAGTTCTATAGGTTGTGTAATTCTTTTCCAGCTCTAATCAAATTTCAAAAAAATTATCACCAACTTTTCAGTTCAGTTTTTAAATCAAAATTGTTAATCTCAAATCTTATTTTTCACATAACTTGTAAAATTTGAAAAGCATAAAATTAACCACTGACTTTAATCAACGTTAGTCTCTCAATCATTACATTTTTTTTCAAAATTAATGCCTTTCTTACTTCAACAAATTTTCAGTTTTTTCTTTAGATGTTTCGTCTTGAATAATTTCATAAGAAATCATAATTCATATTTATTTCAATTTAATCTTCATATCCTTTCTTATTTCCTTTAAATTAACACTATCATACTTCATTTTCCAAAGCTATTTTTCAATAATTTTTAAAAATATAATTACCTAGAACATATGAGTTTCAAAACTCAATCCTTTATAGTCTAACCAAATCCAAAATTAATTTCTCAAAATTATCTTGGAATAACTTCGATTATTTTCTAAGATACTCATAATTCATTTTTAGAACATTATTTCATAATACTTTTTTCGACATCATGTTATATAATTTATAACCAATTTATTATATATAAATGTATATCATTTTATTTAATAATTAGCCAATCAGTCATCGTCTATACAAAAGTTATATTTTTAAATTTGTTCTATTTATAGTTAGTCAATTTCCAACACCTTTTAACTGATAAATCATACAAAAAAAATATAATTTGAAATTCATTTTTTTCTACTAACTACATTCATACTGGATTTGGAAATAATTTCCAAATTTTTATTCATTCAATAGTGCATATTTTCAAGAGTTTATATCAAAAATCCTTTAGTTTTTATTTAAAAATCCATGTACATTGCAATTGAAAATTTCCGCAATATTTAAAAAAAAGAAATTCAATTTAGATTCTTTCCAAAATGGTTCAAATTTGACTTAAAAAATAAATATATAAAACACACCATTTAAACTTTAACTTTATAAATTATGAATTTTCACAAAATTGTTATATATATATATATATAATTCTCAATGTGTGACAATATTATTTATATAGAATAATGGAAATTCAAAATAATGTGTCTTTGCTAGTCAATTTACTTTAAAAAATGATGCTTTATCTAAAGAAAAGTATGTTACAAAATATAAGGGCAACAATGCGCCTTACACAATTTTTTTTCCAAAACAAAGGCTTTTATATATTTATGGAATCTTCTCTTTATTAAATTTTCTCATGTTTAAAAATTAAAATAAAAGGTTATTATATTAATATTTTAAACAAACTTCAACTTCTCTATTTTCCCAAAAATCTCAAACATTATTATTTCTAACTTTATAGCAAAAACATTTCAATTAATTTAAATACTTTAATTAGAGTATATCATAACTTATAGAAGCCCAACTACAATAGGAAAATGGTTAGGTACCATCATTACACCATATACACATCACATTATATCCTGTGGGCTTAATGATACTGCTCTTCTTCTTATTCATCCCTAGTGTCACAATTTACTTCACTTCTACTTGGCATATATACCCTCTTTAACAATATTCTATGAAGTAAATTAAAATAAATGTGGTAGATTTATCTACCACCCTAAACTATATAAATATCAATACAATTCAACTCGTAGTTGTTTACTTCTATAAAGCATAAGCCAACAACTACCTCTACGAGTCAAAATATATGGGGAGTGGCAAATAAAAATAATATATGGGGAGTGGTATATAAATATAATATAATATATACATATAATATATTATATTAATGGTAATAATGACAAGCACCATTGTCCCGGTGGTTAGGTGATTCGATTTTGGTGCGAGTGATCACAGGTTCGAAACTTGCGTAGCGTGATTTGAACATTTATTAATACATGATTTGTAGTTTGTTGTTCCAGTGACATGTTGTATCTAAGTACCATTTCAAAAAAAATAAGGGTAATAATTATAATTATACTCTCTCCTTCGCCTTTATTGAGTTAAAATCACCTGACTAAGCTCAAATACCAAATGCAACAACCCGCCATCTATGACATTCCCACCCATGCCCAAAAGTGGCACTGACATCGCAGATGACATTGATACCAAAAGTGGCACTGACATCGCAGATGCCATTGATAATGGATCACTTGAGGTAAAATATATAGCAAATCACAGAGTTTTCTACAATATTCTACACTTTCTAAAACTCATAGTGAAAGGAATAAAATAAAATAATAAATAATACAATAATTCTAGATAAAAATTAATACACTATCAATTCACTTAGAACATTTCTCTACACCAGTATCAAAAACTGCTTAATGATTAGGAATAACTGAGATAAAATAGTAAAAAGCTATAAATAAACATGCGTCTCTATTGTTCCATCACACGTCCAAGTCGCCACCAGTCCTCTTTGTCAACCTATTAGAGTATATGTAAAAAGGAAAGAATGATAGAGGGGTCAGACATTTTGGTGAGTGAAATGCATCACATGAGTGACAACACTAATAATTAGTACATCTACACTTATGCTCGAATACCATACCTTAACATGTGTCACATGCACCCAAAAAGTCATCTAAATACAATAATATACTAAAGTGACATCATAAGCTAAGGTCCTACTAAACTGTCTACTGGATCTAATCTGAAACGAAATGTCAAGATTAAGACCAAAGTCCCAACTCGCCAACTCCCAAAGATATGCAAACGACCAAGCCCAAATTCCTAACTCGTATGCTACAAACGTATGCACATGATGTCACAGATTCGTATGCATACGTATGCAAACGACCAAGCCCAGATTCGTGTCATTGAGAAATATAATTTTCATATATAATATTGCTATTTTGGAACACATTTGTATTTCGCAATGTTTAATTATAAGGGGATTAACTTTAGATAGTTACAATCGAAAAAAAATTAAGTTTTTTAATCATCTTCACATGGCATACTGCATCCCAATTAGGTGTATAAAAAATCACTTTTTAATTATTAATTTCAACATTCATATATTTTTTTAAGATCATAAGGGGTGAATTACCACGTCTTATCGTTTATACATAATTACGATAAATCTCACTCACATATTAGCTATGCATCCTCGTTGATTCGAAGTGAATGCTCATCCTTCTTTGCAATCTGGAAATTTTCTACTTGAAAAATGCCAAATCTCTCAATAGCTTTGATTTAATTGCAGAGATCTCTTTGTAGTGGTCGATTTTGTAAATAAACTTTTTTAACTTGTATTTTATATGTGGATTAATAATATATTTAGTGAATAGGGTTTTATAAGAAGAGGCATGATTATTAGATCAAAAGGAATAGGGCTCGAGATCTACTTATAGACTAATAAAACATAATATCTAGGCTATAAAATCTTGAAAATAATATATCATTGGGTTTGACTTATTCTAAATTCTAGACTGTTTAACCAAATTCAACAAATTATATATATCTAATTGTAGACGACATTCTGCACGTAATGGAAAAGGTCCCGAAGCCTAATTCCATTTCATGTAAAAATTTACTATTTTGCTCTTTATGTAAAATTACAATTTTACCCCTTTAATTTAATTATTTAATTTTGTAAAATTACGGGATGTTACACAAACCTACATCGAGTCTCTACTATCTCATTTAAGTAAAGTTTATTTTCTAAAAAACAAAACAACTCACTACGTATGTATTAATAATCTGACAAAACTCTTTTATTATGTAAGGCTTATGGAAGCCTCTTATATTTCAACATGCTACTGATAGTATTTGTTTCTGGTAGAGCAATGCAATATCATGCCTTCTTTGGCACCTTGATTCTTCCATTGAATTGATTTCTCTTTCTCTAACCATTCTGGTTTCTTTACAACTAGTTATTCTTTTCTGATTGACTCGCACTTTTTATAATGATTGGAGAAGCTCATAGGCTCAGAACTACTTTTATCTATAATGGGATGTGGCTCAGATTCCAACATCCAATTATTGGACTCACCATTTTTATGATGGTCATTTTAATTTTCATTCCTCACCATATCCCTTTCCTTGTGTTTATTTGGTTGCAGGTCAGAAACCGGTAATAAAGTGACATTATTATTATCACATATATCTTTATTGGGTAAAAACACCGAATAAGAACTAAAATTTCAATGAAAAGGTTGGAATTTTCCTTTGAATGATCAATGTCTGATAATGAATGCCAAAACTTTAGAACCATTATCGGGAATGTAGGTGACTTTTCTTCTAGTTGCAATGATTTTATGGCTCTCTAATTGATTGGGGTCGTAGTAACACGTGTCAATACAATTGGTAGGCTAGTTTCCCTCCAAATGCTTATCTAAGGATGAACATTCATTAGACTCCTTTCCCCACTCTTTTCCTTAATTACAGTCTTACCCTTATCCTTCTTGTTTTTATCATTGCTATTGACCTCCTTGTCTAACGAGATTGCAACCTTCACTAGTTTTAGATATTAAATAGCCTCATTTATCTCGTTTAATGTTTTATAACTCCTACCAGACTTACTTTATTGCTTGTATCATGAGTTGTACTCACCTGCTTCTTTCCTATCTTCGCTTTCCTATTTGTCTTTTGAGATAATACTATTTTCTCCCATGGTGAAGATCCCTCTTCTTTTTCATAATTATACTCCCTCTTCTCCTCTCCCCTCTCCACAATCACATCTCCCCTACATTTTTAAAACTAGTCTTTTCTATGCTTGAGTTCCTTGAATTCCCACTTTCCGCTTCCCTAGAATCTTTACTTGCAGCCTCCTTACTTTCCCGATCATTTCCCTTACACTTTTCTTCTTTTTCCCTTTATGCTCCCTCTTCCCCTCATCATTATCTCCTTCAGCTTCCATATTATTCACTTCTTTGTATGCATGTTTTGGTTTCCTCATCTTACTCATCGAACATTGGTTTTGGACTTGTCCAAAATACAAAAAATTATCACAACTTGGAGGTGGTTTTTGCAAACTACTTCTTGCTTAAATAAACAAATATTCTCATCCAGTACTTCTATGTAATTTGGAAAACCAATTTCTTCTATCAACTTCATAAGGATTCTGGCAAAGGATATCCTTGAATTGTTCATCGTTGCTTCGTCTATCCTAACTGGAATTCCAATCGTGCCGACTAACATTCTTATTACCATAGGCCCCCATAGCTTGAAAATCCAACCTGGAAATCTAATCCATATTGGCATAGTTGTTAAAAGCTCTCAATTTGTATGAATTGTTGGAGGTAATTTCTTTATAATATTCTGGTTTTTGTTAAAAACCATGGGCCTGCATCAATCTTTTTTCGGCAGCACAATGCAATTTCAAATCTTATTACCAAAAAACCATTCTTCCATGTTCGCACTTAAAATTTTCTTTCTATTTTCCACACTCTCTTAACAAATGCTTCGAAAGTCTGTAACATCCCTACTTTTTGTTTAACATTATTTAGGACATTTAATTGGATAAATTGAATAGAATAATGTGATTGATTAAGGAGTTGAGATTTAATTGTCAATTAACATGGCTGCGGCTAAACTAATTAATGTATAAGTATGGGTTATAATTTATAAGCTAGGAAAATAAGAGAGGGTAATATGGAAATAGCCACAGCTCTAGACCCTTCTGTAACATTTTCGGAAGCTCCAAAGCTCCTTTCGACATAGTCGAAAGCATCTTTCAACGACATACTTTCGCAGCATTTCTAAACCTTTATGTTGCATTTCGAATGCACCCTTTTGATAGTAGTTGTAAATGTAGCGGAAGCCCTTTCGTAGCAGTTTTCACCAGCTTTGTTTACAAAATTTCAAATAGGCATAACTCTCTAACCGTAGGCCCATTTTTTTTATTATGACCACTCTATGAAAAGGAAAATCATCATTTGAACACAATGGAATAGATTAAAGACGTTAATTCTACATCAATAAAAAGTTATAGCTAAAACAAAGTTTTATATCTTCGAAGGAGGTGATTTCTTTGCTTTCGAATACGTTTACTTTGTTTTCTTTGCCAGCGAAGGGGATACTTTCGAAGGGATTGTAAAATTATTTTATTTTAACTAAGTTTTATAGTTTCAAAGGGGATATTTTCGAAAGGGTTTGTTTATATGACACTTGATTTTTTTTTGGATGTGTAGGGTGGGTAACCTTATATAATAAATATTGTTTAACCTTGGGGATACCAGGGTGAATTTATTGAGTTCAACACAATAGTTAGAGATACCAATACTTTTATGTTTTGACAAAATCATTGTGGAATACCAATGTAATTATAAATGAATATAACCTAATTAAGGATACTAATGGAAATAGGTTAATTATGTGGGCAATATGGGAAAATTAGAATCATGTGGGTAACATGAGTCGAGTGGCCAAATGATAGGATCACAGTCATCCTAGAAAAACTATAGGATGTTTGATGGATAGTCAACATCATGTTGGGGGTGGATAGTCTCCATATGATTAAAGAAGGGATCATAGTCATCCTAGGAAAACTATGGGATGTTTGATGAATAGTGAACATCATGCCGAGGATGGATAGTCTTCATATGATTAAAGAAGGGTTCATGGTCATCCTAGGAATATTATGGGATGTGAGATGGACAGTCCGCTTCAGCTTAAGTAAAATGAATGTGGGATGGATAATCACTCCTTGATGCAAATAAAGTCTAAAATGGGATGGGTAGTCCTTGAAAATATAAGACGGATGGTCAGTTGAAACTTAGATGGTTAAACTAACTAATGTGGGATGGGTAATCCAATGTATATGATAAATTTCTATATTATTTTATTATAATGTTTTGAATTGTTTAACCACTGTGGATGCAGGTAGCACAGTATATGGTCTCGTAAAGGTTTTAGGGTACTAGTGAGGGGAAACTCGTTCCGCTAAACGGTGTGGTCTCACTAGATATCTATTTGGTTTGAGATGATAGGTTATTATTCATACTAGGATTTATGTCTGACTCGAAGTTTTTTCCTCCTTAAACTCTCGAGCACTCAATTGATTTTGAGTAGTTTGAGGTTTAGGATTTTCAGGTTCTCTTCTTAGACGAATAAAGCTTCTGGAGACGTCCAGGAGGCTGTTAGTTATTTAGAGTTATGTTTTTCCGTTGTTTATTTGGATGTAAAGGCAGATTTATTAGCCATATTATATACTCTGATAAACTAAGGGGGCATGTAAATATGTCGCTTTTGGTGTATGTGTAATAATTATATTTTGCTGAATGTGGTTAACGTTTTGAGTTTATGTAATGAACATGAAATGTTTTGGATGGAATGTGAAAATATGTTTTTGAGTTGTTAATTTTTATTATATATTCTTATGACCTATGTATCAATGAATCCATCACCTTCATATTTTGTCGCCGAAGACTAATAACTATGAATGACTGCAACATCTATAGCCGTTAGTTTTGGACCTCCAAATAGGAGGATGTTACAAAGTCTTAATACCAAGTTCGTTGCCCACTACATAGTGAAAAATATAATTACTCCACCCTTCTTCTTCCTCTGTAATAGATTCTCCTAAAAGCAATCCTCTCCACTTACCATTCTCCGGAACAGGTTCAATAAATTCTAGCTCCATCATCTTATTGGTTGATACTGCTCCCTACCCGACTTCTTCGAGATATGATGTTTTCTTAGCGCCTTTGGCAATAGTGAATTTTATTTGATCCTTATTTCCTCCACCAAGCGACCAAATCCACCTAAGTCTCTCTTGGGATTGCTTGCATTTCTTTTATTCTTGGAGTCTTCCACAACCCCACCATCCGTAATTCTTTTGCCTTCCTCCTCGCTACTTCCTCCCAACCCTAATCTTCTAGCTCATCTTGTTCCATGAGTTCCTGACTAGGTGTAGTTAATTGAAAGAATAATAGATTTAGAGAAGAAATTAGCAAAGAAAGAAGAAACTTTTAGGAATGTTGCGGCTACAACCTGATGACATTAATAAATCTAGTTAATTTCTAAATTAATTAAATAGTATGGTATTTCAGATAATATTTCAATGTGGTTTTGAAACTTGCAAGTGTAAACATAGAGTGATTAATATTGAAAAGTTCGGATATTAGTTATAAAGATCCTAATTTTAACTAACATTATTCAGGATATTTAATTAGATAAATTAAATGAAATAATGTAAATGGTTAAGGGATTGAGATTTGAATAATATAAGGTAGTTGTGCCAAATTAATCTGTAAGTCAAAGAGCAATAGAATACAATAGGTAAGAGGATTAAGATAAGAGCAAAATCGAAAGAAGTTATATTCTTACACCCTAAACCCTCGTTCCATTTTCATTTACACCATTCACAAACAAAAATTAAACCTAAGCTTGGTTGGCCACCATTAAAGAAGATAATGGGAAGATAATCAAGAATCAAAGGAAGAAGCTTAATCAAATCAATTCAAGAGCAAATCTCAAACTCCTTAGCAACAAGCTAAGGCAAATAATAGTTCTTACATCTCATTTTTGTTGTTTCTATCTCTAGATAAGATCTGAATATATTTTACAAATAAAATGCCATGTTTTGATTGTTTAAATGAATACACACACACACACACACATGCTTGTTGATGATGTATGCTGTTTCAAATAGACTTTATGACAAGTTTTGATTTGAAAAACCTATTAAATGACATCCAAATGGCTTACATTTTTGATATAATGTAGGAAATATTATTTCAGAGTTGGATTTCAAGTTTCATAATTTTTTAAGATTTTATGGAATATTATTTCAGAGTTGTGGCTGGGTTTAAATTAATTTTGGCTATTATATGTTAGCTTTGGGTTCGAAATTTAAATGTGTTAGGAAACATATTAAAAGTGATTTGTTGGAATCTTTGCAGAATTTCCTAAGTATTTTATTAAGGATGTAAAAATATTTAAGCTATGGGACTTAAATGTTTTATATACTTTTAAAAGGAGAAAGGGAAAATGTGCTAAATGTTTTTAATTCGGTAGGGCTTTTAGAAAAAGATTTTGTAAAAGTATTGGCAACCACTTACATGTTGACAACAAGGCAAGTTAGTTGGGAAGAAATTATTTTAAAAGGTTTATAATTAGTTTAGCAAGAAACTACTACTTTGCCAATTATAGAAACTACTTTTCGACCATATACTACCGCTTTCAACTTGGTCGAAACCAATACATATGGTATCAATGCCCTTGTATGTAGTGGATTGGAGATAGACGGAAGGTATAGAGTCAAAACATGCTTTCGAAGGGGCAGAAGTAGTTCTTTTAAACTTAGAATTATTTTGGTTACAAATAATGCTTTCGAAGGAATTAGATTTCAACTTGATTGAATATGTCTTTGCATTATAAAAGGGGTTTTCAAAAGAGGTTACTGCCTTTTAATTTCAAATAAAGCTTTCAAAGGGGTCGAAACCCCTGCTACCGCATTCAACCTTTTCGAACCATTGCTTTCGAAAGAGTTCTTTCGCCTTTAAACTTGTAAGTTGCTTCTCCATGCTTTCGAACGGGTTGGTTTCAAAACCATCCACTCTCTTTTACTTAGGGATATAGCTTCGAAGGCTATGCTTTTGCCTCTGCTCTTTTAAGACCCTTAGATATCTTGAAAGTTAAACCCAAAGGTTTTGAAAGGAATGGTTTTAAATGGTTTCGAAGCTATGTTCCACAAACTTTTACTTGAACCCAATGCTTTCGAAAGGTTTATTTATGTAAAGGATTTTAATGATTTCAAAAGGTATATAATAAAGGTTTCGAATGGGTGATTCCCTAATGTTTTAGAAAGTTTTACTTTTGGTATTTAAATGGAAGGTTTCTAATGCTTTTAGAAGGTAAGATTGAAGTGTGTTGAAAAGAGGATGCCTAAGGTTTTATAAAGCTTTCAAAGGTATTCCTTTAATGATTTCAGAAGGACGCTTTCAATGGTTTTGAAAGGTCCATTTTGAAAAGGTTTTGAAAGATATGTTTTGGCCTTTTGGCCTCGTGTTTCTAGGTAAAGTAGTTAACTTATTTCGAAAGGGGTACTTTCAATGGATTCGAAAGAGATTGTTTAAAGTTTTTAAACAAGGGTTTCGAAGGTTATCATCAACATTGTTTTGTGTAAAGCAAATATCATGGCAAAGATATTTGAGTAAAGCAAAAGGCATGTTTTCCTTGTTTAAATATGATTTAAAGGGGTAAAACAATTTGAAAGAAATGTTTTCAAGAAAAATTTGATGGAGTAGTTAACCTTAAGTAAATGAATCAAATGTTAGAGTACCAGATGGGACTAGTATAGGATCAGGCCCTATACTTTACCTAATAAGCCCCTAGATAATATAAGTCTAAAATTCCAATGTGTAGGGTTTTGTCACATGTAAGAATAAAATGATGTTACACACCGAAAGGAATGTACAGAGAGAAGATAGGTTATTGGTGAGCTCAAAAAACCATTAGGTTCAATTGACCAGAGAAGAAGATAGTTAGGGCAGATAGCCCAGTAGTGTGTCTAACAGATGTAAGATAATTGTCTATGTCTAGCAGGCCCGCGTCAACCAATGTTTAATAGTTAGCTAAACAAAAATATATTTTGGGGATAGATAATCTATTGAATACTTGATTATATTCATATATGATACTGCTACTATTGCTTTAATCTATTTGATTGCAGGTTTTTGATTTGCAAAAGATATGTTTTAAAAATGGATATTAGTGAGGGGAAACCCATTTCGGTAAGCAACATGGTCGCACTTAACATTAGATAACCGAGATGTATAGTATATTCACATTAGGCTTTATGTCTAACTCCAAGTTTATGTTTTTCTCCTTAAACTCCGATGTGCTCAAAATTTAATCTGAGTTGATTGAGAGTTAATGTTTTTCAAGTTTAGTAGGTTAGGCGAATAAGCTTTCAAAGACATGTAGGAGGCAATGCTAGCTATATAGGAGTTATTTAGTTATTTTCTATTATGATGTATTGAGGCTGATAGGTCTATTTAGTACTTGGTCATCCAATGGGGCATCTTCATATGTTGCTCTTGGCATAATTTGTAATAATTATATTTGACCAAACTTTGGGATTATGTATATGAATGTGAATATTGATTTGAAATGTAATTAGAAATTTTTTTCAATTCTGTGTTGGTTTTATTTCATATTCATGTGCTTCTGACATTATGGATACTATTAACATTGCTGAATTTTGCCATCAGAAGTTAATACTATAGATGATTATAGCATATGCAGTGCTTAGCTTCAGGCCTTAAGATAGGAGATGTTACAACTTAGTATCAGAGCATAGTTTTTTGAAAATTTAACAGAAAATTTCAAACTTAAAATGGTTTTGAAAACAGAATCCTAAGGAATTAGAGAAAAGATTGGGGTATTTGATAATACAATAGTAACGTACTTGTATTTGTTATATACAAGTATGTGTTTTATCTCTATTCTCCCATCTCTCTTGGTTATTCTTCCGTATCATACAAAGACTCGAATGCGAATTTTATAGACATAAGATATGGATGCTAGAGGGGGAAGAGTTAACATTGGTGGAGGAAGCACCACAGCTAATGGAAATGCCAGACCAAACACTAGGAGAAATCCAGGCAGGCATAAGCTGCCAATGTGGGTGCTGGAATACCACAAGATGACATGGGAGCAATGTCATCGTTAACATGATGCAAGCAGGAGTTACTGCTGGGTTGGCTAGAAGAAATGCTAAAGGAAGATATCAAGGAGCTCTAGTGGTCATGGAAGGAAAACCGTTTATCGGGACTGAGGACACAATTGAAGTGGAGAATTGGTTACTTCATTGCAAGAGGATATTTGTTGGTTTGGGACACAATGATGGGCAGAAGAGGAGACTCGCTTCTAGGCAATTACATGAAGCAGCACTGTATTGGTGGAATAGTGTTACGGTTGGAGTCAAGTAGGAGACTATGACTTAGGCTGAGTTTAGAAGAAGGTTTGAAGAAAGATTTATGTCAGAGATTGCTAAGTCTACTCTGCTCAGGAAGTTTGCTGAGTTAGAGCAGGGAGATATAACAGTGCTTGAGTATGTAACCTGAGTTTGAGAAGCTATCGATATATGGATACACTATGGTTGATAGTGTTATTAAAAGGAATGAGAAGTTTATCCATAGGTTGAAGCCTGAGCTTGCTAATGCCACATTATCACGTATCAGAGATCTGTGCAATGTAGTTATTGAGAATGCTTTGAGGCAGGAAGAGATGCTTGCTTTTCTTGAAGGAAACACGACAAAGGAGACTCAAAGAGGCAGAACCAGGAGCAGAAATTTTTCCATAAGAAAGGAGCTAAGAAAAGTGGAGCTACCAAGAGGGGAAAGACACAAGTTATCTTTTATATGTGTAATAAGAAGGGACACTATGCTCATGAGTGCCGGACAGGCAAAGGGAAGAAAGCTCCTGACAAGAAAGAAGTGAGATGCATCAACTACGATCAAATTGGACATTATAAGAACTAGTGCAAGGAGCCTGCCAAGGATGGAAAGGGCAAAGTGTTTGCATTGAAACCAGCTATCTCAAGACCAACAGCAGAGTAAAAAGGAAAAGCTATGTTGGGAGATACACTTTTGATTCATGAGGTATCAGTTAGAGTTCTATTTGATACTGGTGCATCAAATTCTTTTATATCTCATTGTTTGGTAGATAAGCTTAACCTAGAACCCTCATACCTAGTTACTTTCTTAAGGGTTGTGAATCCGATAGGAGGATATGTGACTCTTGGAATGACATGTGACTACTTAAAATTTGAATTGTTTGGCCATGTATTTGTTTGTGGTTTGCATATGTTTGATTTCGTAGGGTTCGGAATTATTTTAGGTATGGTTTGGTTAAGTAAATACGATGCTAGGATATTTTTCCATAATAGGAAAATATCACTTAGACACTCTAATTGTAGGATCGGATTGTATACTTCATCGAAAGCCCTACTTTTGAAGTTAATGCTTTGTTGGATGTTATGGAGGAAGAAGACGAATTCAATCAAGTTTTCATTGTTAGATAATTTGCAGATGTCTTTAAACTCGTAGTAGGACTGCTGCTGAAACAAGCTATTAAATTTCAGATAGATTTAGTACCAGGAGCAGAACCATTGGGTAGACCACCAATTATAATGGCACCTACCAAGATAAGGGATCTAAAGGTGCAGTTGGTGGATTTGGTAGGCCAGAATTTTATCAAACAAAGCAGTTTTCCTAGGGAGCAGCGTAGTATTTGCAAAGAAACCAGACGGATCGTTAAGGTTGTATATCGATTATCATAAGTAAAATGAGAAGAAAATAAAGAATCGATACCCATTACCTAGAATTGTTGATTTGTTCGATCAGTTGAGTGGAGCCAAAGTATTTTTCCTGTTGGATTTGGCAACAATATTCCATCAACCTAGAGCGATAAAGGATAGTATTTCTTTGACGACATTTAGAACCAAATATGGATCGTACGAATGGTTAGTAATGCCATTCGGACTAACTAAGGCACAAACATTCTTTGTAGACTTGATGAACCAAGTTTTCCAATAGCACTCGGATATGTTCGTATTGGTATTCATATATGATATTTTGATATACTCTGAGGATAAAAGAGAGCATGAAGTTCAACTTAGAGTGGTACTCGAGAAGTTGAGATAGCATCTACTGAAAGCGAAATTTTTGAAGTGCCACTTTTAGAAGAAGGAAGTGAAGTTTCTTGGTCATGTAGTCTCAGAGAAAGGGTTGTCTGTAGATCCGACTAAGATCGAGGCAGTGAATAATTGAAAGAGACCCGAGATAGTGGCCGAGATAAAGAGTTTTCTTGAATTAGCTGGGTATTATCGGAGATTTATTAAGGTTTATTCACGCATAACGGTGTTAGTCTGTGAGATGATGATTTTGATGACAACAACCTTAGAATAGATTATAAAATATAAATACTGACATTATAAGTTTAGATATATATGTATATGCAGGATTTAACCATGCAGGTACCAAGAATGAAGACTATACAGTATAAAGATTTAAGATATCGAGATAGAAGACTCATGAGTATCCAGATTATCAAGAGTTCAAGATTTCAAGCATAATTATTTTTATTAGGAATTTTTGTTAAAACTCGTAGAAAGCACCGGCATCTTAAAATCCAATTTATTCATGGAATGAAACCCACTTCGAGACTGTTAAAGGGATGGAACCCTAAGTAGGATGGAACCTACGAAAAATCTAGTGGAACATTGTTTTTTATCCGCTAACCTTTTATTCAAAATGATTTTTCAAAATTATCTTGTTTTCAAAATGATTTCAAAACTTTCCTTTTAAAAACATCAATACCCTCTATCCTGATTTTAAATAATTTTAGCCTCAAAATTATCTTTAATTTCAAAAGTCAAAATTACTCCTGATTTTAAACTATCTTTTTGAATTATATATTTAACTTTTATACTTAGATTTAAATATAAAATTATAGTTAAAATATATATATATTATTCTCTATATTTACTTATGAATTTTAACCATAGTCAAGTATATTTGTAAAGTTTAAAATAGTTTTAATATAAGATAAAGGTTATTTTCAAAGAAAATCAAATCACCAAAAATTGTTTTGGGATGTCGACATGCCTAGGGTAACCATGTCGACATGGTGTCAGTTGAGTTCAAAATTTAAATTTCAAAAGAAGTGTCTATTCGCCATAACTCTTCATGAATGGACATGGCTGTTGTTCTTCTATAAATAGGGGGTTAGTTTCAACGATTTTTATATCAGATTTTCTGGTTTTTCACTCCTCTTTTTCTTCCACATTTCTTAATACATATTCTTACCGTTACTCTGCCGAATCAACATTGAATCGAACTCGATTACTTCTAGTTTGATTCTCTATCACTATCTCTACAAGGTTCTCAGTGCTATTCAGAGTTATAGACTTCTTTGTAATCTACTAAGCGAGAAAAGGTGTGATTGTAGCCTTGAAAATAAATCAAAAGAGAAAAGGTGTGATTGTAGCCTTGGTAAATCAATTGGGTAAACCCGTGGCCCAGAAATCAAGTATCTCTACCTAGAGGATAGAAATTCTGGAGGGTGTACCTCGTAGCCCTGAAACCGAGGGTGTAATTGTACAATTGCTTTTGAAAGGAAAATCGTACTTGTGTTGCGAGACTGCATGTAGGGTAATTCCGAACCAGTATAAAATCCGGTGTGTTCTTCCCTTTGCTGCTTTTATTTTATTTCTGCATCTGTGTTTGTTTCTGTGATCATATTTGTGTCTGTATATTGCATACATCGATGTCTACGTTAACATAAACAGAAAAAGATTTAGTAATTCTTTATTAACACTATTCACCTCCCCTCTAGTGTTAATCCTAGCCTTAAGATCCGTAATCCTCATTTTTTCACAAGCGGCACCGATGACCGAGCCAATGTGGAAAGATGTGAAGTTCATTTGGACCGATAAGTGTGAGGAAGCATTCTAGAGATTGAAACGCTTATTAACTAATGCAGCTGCGTTAATTGTTTCGGAAGGGAATCAGGATTTAATAGTGTATATGGATGCATGCAGAACAGGGTTAGAAGCTGTGTTAATGCAAAGAGGTAAGGTGATTGCCTATGCTTCTCGATAGCTTAGACCGCATGAGGATACATATCCAACACATGATTTGGAATTAGCTGCGGTAATTTTTGCATTGAAGGTGTCGAGGCATTACCTTTCGAGAAAAAGATTTGAATTGTATACGGATCATAAGTCGCTGAGGTATTTATTCTCTCGAAAGGAGTTGAATATGAGACAATAGAGGTGGTTAGAGTTTTTAGCCGATTATGACTTTGGTATTGAGTAAACACCAAGAAAAGACAACAAGGTTATAAACGCACTTAGCAGAAAACACCAAAATGCAGTATTGGCAATGATAGCTGAGTGAAAAGATTTAGAAGCATTGACCACATGTAGAATACAATGGAAATATGAAGCTAGATCTAGTAAGGAAACCACTATGTTGTCATGTTTAGAAGTTCGACCGGTGACGATTAAAAAGAAGGAGGATCCATTATTAGCTGAATGGATCAAAAGGTTAAGGGATGGAACAAAGAGAAATAACTTGAAAGATTTCAGTCTTGACCAAAATGGATGGTTAACGAAGAATTGGAAACTGTGTGTTTCGAATGTGGGAGACATTAGGAAGGAAGTTCTTGGAGAATGCCATCGTTCGAAGTTCACTATTCATCAAAGAGGAACTAAGATGTATCAGGGTATGAAAAGGAGTTTCTTCTGGGAACGTATGAAGAGGGATGGAGGCTTATAGGTGAAATAGCGTTTGAACCGTCAACAGGAAAAAGCCAAACATCAGAAGTCGAGTGGGTTACTTCAGCCTTTAGATGTTCCGATATGGAAATGGGATTTTATCTCAATGGATTTTATTAACGAGTTACCTAGGTCAAATCAAGGAAATGAAAGTGTATGGGTCATAGTGGACAAGTTGACCAAGAGTGTCCATTTCATTCCATTTAAGTCAACCAGAAGGGCACATATTTTAGCCAAGTTGTTTATAAAGAATATAGTTAGATTGCATGCAATTCCTAGTAGTATGGTAAGCGATAGAGATCTTTATTCAACAGCGAGTTCTGGAAGAGTCTACGGAAGACTTTGGGTACTAAGCTCAAGATGAGTACCGCTTACCATCCGTAGGCAAATGGTCAAACGGAAAGAGTTAGCAAAGTCTTAGAGGATTTGTTAAGAGCTTGCATGCTTGATTTTAGAGGATCATAGGAAGACCATTTACACTTAGTCAAGTTTTGGTATAACAACGGTTATCAAGCTAGCATAAGGATGGCACCGTTTAAAGATTTGTATGGAAGATCATTCAAATCTCCCGTTTGTTGGCTAGAGACCAGGGATAGATTAGTTCTTGGTCCATATTTAGTTTAAGAAGCTACAGAAAAGATTGAGTTCATTCGAGCCAAAATGAAGGAAGCTCAGTCTTGGCAGAAGAGCTATGTAGATAGAAGATGGAAAGACTTAGAGTTCTCAGTTGGAGATCATGTTTTCGTCAGGGTATGAAAGATGTAATCAAGTCTGGAAAATCAGGAAAATTAGCACTGAGATTCGTTGGACTGTTTCCTATTATGGAAAGGATTGAGAAACTCGCATATAGAGTGGAGTTACCAAGCAGTTTGGCAAGAGTCCACAATGTATTTCATGTTTATCATCTACGAAAGTGTATTCGAGATCTAGAAACTACTATTGCACTGACTGTGTTAGACGATATAGTAGTGGAATCGAATATGACTATAGTTAGAAAGCCAATTCATATAGTCCCGAGAAATGAGAAGAGATTAAGGAACATGACAGTCAGATTAGTCAAAGTCCAATGGGGTGATGACGAGAGAGACCGTACTTGGGAAACTGAGAGCAAGATTACAGATACTTATCCTGACTTGTTTCATCGTATGTTTTACCTTTATGATTGATTTTTGAGTACCTTATCGTAATTTTAAGGACGAATTTTTTAAAAAAGGAAAGTCTATAACGAACCTAATTTTGAAAAACATTATTTAGGACATTTAATTAGATAAATTAAATGAAATAATGTAAATGGTTAACGGATTGAGATTTGAATAATCTAAAGTAGTTGTGCCTAATTAATCTATAAGCCAAAAAGTAATAAATGATATAGGTAAGAGGATTAAGATAAGGGCAAAAAAGGAATAAGTTATATTCTTATAACTTAAACCCTCGTTCCATTTTCATTTACGTCATTCACAAACAAAAATTAAACTTAAGCTTGGTCAACCACCATTATAAGAAGATAAGGGGAAGATAAGTAAGAATAAGAGGAAGAAGCTTAATCAAATCAATTCAAGAGCAAATCTCAAACTCCTTTACAACAAGCTAAGGTGAATAATAGTTCTAACATCTCATTTTTATGATTTCGGTTTCTAGATAAGATCCGAATATATTTTGGAAATAAACTGTCATGTTTTGTTTGTTTAAATGAATATATATGCTTACTGATAATCTATGTTATTTCATATAGATTTTATGATAAGCTTCGATTTGAAAAACCTACGCAATGACATCCAAATGGCTTGCGTTTCTGATATAAGGTCAGAAATATTATTTAAGAGATGGGTTTCAAATTTCATAATTTTTTGAGATTTTTCGGATTTATCGTGAATTTTCAAGTAAAGAAAATAGTTAAATTGTGTTTAAATTAATTTTAGCTACTATATGTTAGCTTTGGGTTCCAAATGTAAATATGTTATAAAACATATTGAAAGTAATTTGTGCAAAATTTTGGAGAATTTTCCTAAGTATTTTATTAATGATATAAAATTATTTAAGGTATGAGACTTAAATGTTTTATATACTTTAAAAGGGGAAAGGGCTAATTTGCTAAACATTTTTCATTTGTTAATTATTGAGTTTGGTAGCACTTTTAAAAAACAATTTGTAAAAGTATTTGCAATCAATTATATGTTGACAAACAAGACAAGTTAGTTGGAAAGAAATTACTTTAAAAGATTTATAATCAGTTTTGCAAGAAACTATTGCTTCACCACTCATAGCAACTACCTTTCGACCCTATATTGCCACTTCTAACTAGGTGAAACCAATACACATGGTATCAATGTTTTGGTCGTAGTGGATTGGGGATAGGCACAAGGTATAGAGTCGAAACATGCTTTCGAATGGGGTAGAAGTAGCTTTTTTAAACTTAGAATTATTATGGTTACAAATAATGCTTTCGAAGGAATTAGCTTTTGACTTGGTTGAATATGCCTTTGTTTTAGAAAAAGGGCTTTCAAAAGAGGTTTCTGCCTTTTGCTTTCAAATAAAGCTTTCGAAGGATTCGAAACCCCTACTGCCACATTCAACTTTTCAAATCAATGCTTTTGTAAGGGTACTTTTGCCTTCAAACTTGTAAGAAGCTTTTCCATGCTTTTGAAGGGGTTGGTTTCAAAACCATCCATTTCTTTTACTTAGGGATATTGCTTTTGAAAGCTATGCTTTTGCCTCTGCTCTTTTAAGACCCTTAGATATCTTGCAAGTTAAACCCAAAGGTTTCGAAAGGATCGAAGCTATGTTCCATAAACTTTTACTTGAACCTAGTGCTTTTGAAAGGTTTGTTTTATGTAAAGGATTTTAATGATTCTGAAAGGTATATAATAAAGGTTTCGAATGGGTGATTCCCTATTGTTTTCAAAAGTTTTACTTTTAGTATTTAAATGGAAGGTTTCCAATGCTTTTGAAAGGAAAGATTGAAGTGTTTTGAAAAGAGGATGTCTAAGGTTTTATAAAGCTTTCAAAGGGATTCCTCTAATGATTTTAGAAGGTTGCTTTCAATGCTCCGAAAGGTCCATTTTAAAAAGGTTTCAAAAGATATGTTTTGGCCTTTTGGCCTAGTATTTCTAGGTAAAGTAAAATTATTTCGAAAGGAGTACTTTCAATAGATTCAAAAGAGATTGTTTAAAGTTTTTAAACAAGGGTTTCGAAGGTTATCATCAATATTGTTTTCTTGTAAAGCAAATATCATGGCAAACACATTTGTGTAAAGCTAAAAAGCATGTTTTCCTTATTAAAGTATGATTTAAAGGGTTAAATCAATTTGAAAGAAATGTTTTCAAGGAAAATTTGATTGGGTAGTTAACCCTAAGTAAATGACTCAGATATTAGAATTCCATATGGGATTTGTTTAGGGTCGTGCCCTATACTTTAGATAATAAGTCCCTAGCTAATATATGTCCAAAATTCCAGTACGTAGGGCTTTGGTACGCGTAAGACTAAAATGATGTTACACACTGAAAAGAAGATAAAGAAAGAAGATATGTTATTGGTGAGCGTGCAAAGCCATTAGGTTCAGTTGACCCGAGAAGAAGATAGTTAAGGGCGGATAGCTCAGTAGTATGTCTAACAGATGTTAGATAACTGTTTGTGTCTGGTAGGCCCAAGTCAGCCAATGGTTAATAGTTAGCCAAACAAAATTATATTTTAGGGAAAGATAGTCCATTGATTACCTGATTTATATGCATATATGATATTGCTACTGTTGCTTTAATATATTTGATTACAAATTTTTGATTTGCAAAAGATATGTTTTAAAAATGGAAATTAGTGAGAAGAAACTCGTTCTTCTAAGTGGCGTAGTCTCACCTAATATCAGATAACCGAGATGTATAGTATTATTCACTTCAGGCTTTATGTCTGGCTCGAAGTTTATGTTTTCCCCTAAACTCTCGGATGATTAAAAATTAATCTGAGTAGATTGAAAGTTAAGGCTTTTTAGGTTTAGTAGGTTGGACGAATAAGCTTCCGAATACGTAAAAGAGGCAAAGCTAGCTATATAGGAGTTATTTTTCCTTTTCTGTTGTAATGTATTAAGACTGATTGGTTTATTTAGTACTTTGATCATCCAAGGAGGCATCTTCATATGTCGCTCTTGGCGTAATTTGTAATAATTATATTTGATCAAAACCTAGAAATCATTTTGCGATTATGTATTTGAATATGAAATATTAATTTGAAATGTAATCAGAAAACTTATTTCAATTCTGCATTGATTTTGTTTCATATTCAAGTGCTTCTGATATTATGGATACTATTAATATTACTGTATTTTGTCACTGAAAGTTAATATTATAGATGACTACAACTAATAGTGTTTCACTTCTAGTGCTTTAAGTTAGACCCAACTATAGTCATTCTATGGAAGCCATGCCATGATTTAACTATAATCAAAGTGGAGTATCCACATTGGAGCTTAATAGTATTCTCAAGTTGGTAGAGCTGCATACTATCATCACTTCGTGATTTCCTGTTTAACCTTAGTTATTATTAAACAATGGGAAACTTTTGAGTGAATCATTCCATAATTAACCAATAACTATCTGTATGTAACACATTGGTGCCTCTAATAGTCAAAAGTAATATGCTCTCTAACATTTAGAGAATATTGCATACTTTGGTGTCAACAGATGTATCGATGTCATTTATCGAAACTTCTTGTCCACGAATATTTAAAATAATATGTTATTTAGTATGAGAGAATTAGGGAGAAGGACAAATTTCTAAAAAAAAAATAGACTGAAGGAGGGTTTCATTTTGGGCCGAAGAATGGACTTTGGAAAAAAATTAGGCTGAAATACAATGCTAGTTATAACTAGCATTGTATTCAGTTTTTACACTATACAAAATGCTAGTTATAACTAATATTATATTCAGTTTTACATTGTGCAAAATGCTAGCTGTTATTAGTATTGTCCTTCAACCTAATTTTTTTTCAAAGTTTGTCCTTCGATCCAAAAATAAAACTTGTTGTTCTTCATCCTAACATTTTTTAAAGTTTGTCCATGTGCCTATTTTCCACAATTAATACTATGATAATTTTATCATAATTACGACTCCTTGTATTATTATTAATTAACATGTCGTTTAAGGATTTTCTGTATTAATATACTTTAAACGAATTACTTATCTAATATATCACAGTATATCAGGTATATGATAGAAAATCAAACACCATTATTACGAATATGATTGATTATAAAGTTAGATTTATGTAACATTTTCCCCTTGCACATACCCTTAACTCTCTCCCAATCCACAACTTCACATCTTAGCCACACTCCTATCATCAACCAATATCGTCCCATAACAAGTCATCTAATCTATTCTAAAACCAAACCATACCCTAAGAAACCTAGTAAATATTCTACACTATGTATAACCAATTTCAAATCAAGGCAAATCGTAGAAAGGTAGGTTGATCCTCTGGAAAAATTCAACAGCGCAATAGATTCATGCACTATGTGAGATTTAGTGTTTAAACTATCTATCAACACACTTCATATCTAAATGTAACGACTCACCTTTTATTATGATCACCTTCCCTTCCTCTCGAGTTAATGGTATACTCGCACTTGGAACCGCTTCCAATGTGTAAGTTCTAACAAAAAAAATTCCCTTCCACGTAGTTGGGAAATTATTCATGAAAAGGACCATATGTTCATAGCTATTTCACTTGATCTTCTAGAGGTCTACCTTATATTGCTCCAATATATGTCCCTTCTTATGGCACCTCCCACATGTGATTGCCATCTTCTTGTCCTGCCCTCCTTGGCATCTGTCTCACTTTAGCTTCCCTTATTGTTCGTTCTCATCTTTCTTGGTTTGTTCCTTAACTATCTCTTCATTTATCGAACCCAACAATGTCTGGTCTAGTGCACATAGTTTGATTATGTGTCCATCCTTTCGTAAAGCTGAGAATTCCCATTTCATGTGGCCCAATTGATTACAATGATAACAACTGATTTGTAAAAAGCTAGTTTATAATCCTTGGCTATATGTCCTTTCTTTCGATCTCAGTGGCAATAACTTTTTGCTATCTTTCTTAGGATTCCTCATTTTTATGTTTCATTAGTTGACTTTCTTCTTCTTTCTGATTTAGTTTATTTCCTAAGGTAGAGAACTCAATTCTTTTGCAAACTTTATTACCTTCTTATCATGTGTATCTATCAAATCAAATCAAATCCAAAAGTCACTGTCTCATGAAGATGATTTATGTATTCTCTAACCAACAACTTCCCTGCTTTAGATGGATAAACTTCTCTCATATCAATCCCATGTCAATCCTTGAGAAATACTTTGCCTCAGATCTCCTTTTAAAATCCACCCAAGTAATATCTTCCTCGCTAATTTGCACCGTAGGATCTTCCACCAATTTACTGATTGTCCCTATAGATGTTAGAAAGCTAGCGATCACTTAAGCCTAACTGATTAAAGATTTTTTTCAATATGCTTACCTATGCTTATGTCTCCACAAAAGGTTCATTTATAGCATAGAGCTTACCATATAAACTAGAAAAATACTTACATAGCTTTAGGGAATCTATAGCTAGTGGTGATTAGAAAGGAACCACTAGTTATGCAGTAGATGCCGGTTCTATTAAGTTAACACTGGTCTGGCATGCCGTTTGCAGATATCGACAGAACTAAATAGGGATTTTCTCACTTGGGATATCCATTCCATCGACCCTTGTGCCATTTGCAATCATGGTTTTAATGGCACTAGCATTAATCTCTTTTCTAGTTTTATCAGGTTACTCATTCTTGGCTATCTATAATGGGATTCATTAGCAGCTCCCCAATAGATAGTCGACACAATTAGAATAGTAAATAGTGTATACAAATGTACATGACTTATATATTATGCACATATATGGTTATAAAAAATACAAATCCACTCTCTCAATGATTTCTAGTCCTTAACTTAGGGAAATTTTTTCTCTAATTCCAAATACAACAACATGCCTTTTTTGGCCTTTTGATTTAACATCTGAATCGATGTTCAAACCATGAAACCCAAAAATGATGGATCATTTGAGACGATAACAAGAAACAAAATAATAGTTCAAACTATATCTTTCTTAACTCAAAATGGAAAGAACAATTTATAATAGCATAAAGAAGTCATATATTCAAACAACACTAATGTTGGTTACATTATTTCGTAAGTGTATACAATTCTAGTCACACCATGCTATATACAAGCCATATGACATATTTATAATATTTATATAATAAGGATATCGTCACCATGTATATCATGCCCATATTTTCCATTAACCTAAAAAAATATAAACACAGAGAAAGAATGAGAGGGTTATTGTTGACAATAAATTTAATCAACCTTAGAGTTGTAAATGGTAACGACCCAGAATTTTCGATCCCAAGAATTCCAGATAGTTAGGAAAAGAAGAAAAGAGATAGAAGAAGAAACAGAAATGAAACACAGAATCTCACATTCGCAGCAGATCAAAATATAATATCAAATAAAATAACAGTTATACAAAGGAAAACTGTATCAATTAATTTACATTAATATATCATAGTTACAACATTTAGACAAAGACTGGACAGTTAAAATCAACATGTCCCAGATAAACAAATATCTCACAACAGAATACTCTATACATTCCTGCCATCCAGCTTACCACCTGAGCTCCAGAACGTACTTACTTGAAAATCTGTAACTCTCGGTCTGACCCGAGCATTACATCAAAGTAACACCCGGGTCATGCTGGAAACCAGCGTGAGAAAACCCATCTAACAAGAAACACCAAGCCATATAACTTTTTAGAACCCAGGTAACTCGTACTTTGTTACGAGTTCTTAACTTGCCATAATCAAAATCACATCTTACAATCATATCTAAGCATTACTACTAAGATTAAATGACCAAGTTTACATCATTTATCTCATTCCAACCTATTTATTCCAAAATCAAAACCATAAAGAAATTATGTAGATTACAAATCGAAGTGGTTTCGGGTACTTTGCTGATACCCGACCCCGGTCTCTTCGAATCCAATATTATCTTAAAAAAAAGTTGTTTAAGTATAAACAATTCCATTTATATCCAAAATTACATATTTACTTGACAATTCATTTCAGATAGATAGTCTGTATTCAAACACCATATCTCATAGCATCACAATCACACACCAGGGATAACCAATAACCCAAGACATTCAATATCATTTAATCTTCTATAAGCAAGATTAATTGGTCACACCATTTCTGCTTTACTAAATTAATTACTTCAATCATCTTTAATCCAGCTTACTTGATCATTAATTAATTATAACCCAATTAATTAATCATCCTTAACTATTCCTTAATTACATTAAGTAATTAACCTTTAATTACTCTTATTAGTTAACTAATTACATTGATCCTTAATTAATTACTTTAATTAATTATTCTATAATCATTTATATTGATTAATTATCCCTTAATTAATCACATTAATTAACTAACCCTTCAATTTATTTCCTTAATTAATTAATCAATCCTTTAATTAATTATACTTAAATAATTAATCCTTAATTACTTCCATTAAGTAATTATCATCAAAATAAATCACATTCAGCAATAACCCATTAATTACCCTCCTTAATTAATGACATTAAGTAATTATTCTTTAATTACTTTCATTATTATCACTAATTAATTTCATTAAGTGATTAATCCTTTAATAAATTAATCACCTTTTAAATTAATTACCATAATTAATTAATCACATTAATAAATCAATCTTTTAAATTGATTACTCAAATTAATTAACCTTTATTAATTATCATAAAAATTAAAATAATTAATTATTAAATAAATCAATTAGCGATCCTTTAATACATTAGATAATTAATACATTATTTAAATCACCTTTGAAACATATTATACAATTTCTTTTAAACAATAACTTTAAAGTATTTTAAAACTTGAAAACTCATTTAAAACTTGCTAATACCTTGTTTAAGATTCTGGTTTATATTTTCTTTAAAAACTTACCCATTTTTTGGTTAACTCTTAAAACTAGACTAAATATTTACTTTGGAGTTTGATAAATACTTGAGCTTAGCAACTATTTTTTGTTTGTTTGTTTGCTTTTAAAACTTTGTACCTTATTATTTATAAAACTGTTTCATTTCTATTTTTTTAAACCGGTATGTGAAACAAAACAATAACCGATCCCTTCATAAAAAATCTCGAGCAAAACCCACAAAAACCACCAAGCTAACCCTGTCACTCGCGAACTCAATCTTCTCGCTTCAACATCTTCGAGTCAAACTCGCAACCGTCTCAAACTAAACCCCAGCAAAAAGCTTCACCCAAACTCAAACATACAGCCGTGCTCAAATATGACACAAACGTGCACGCATGCACGTGCACGTTGGTCAGACGCTCCTCCGACCAACTCTCGGTTCCTCGACCAGTCGCCGACAACCCCCGCTAGTGCTCCGACTACCCATCACCATTTAACTCGACACGAATCGGAAACGAGCTACCCCGAACCCACTGGAACCAACTTCTTCAACAAACTTGCCCTACCGACAATTACTCCGACCACCGGAGGCTACGACCTCGTTCCAGGACCACCGCCTAAGTTCCTCGTTCCATTTCCCTCTCCTCCGACCCAACTCGACTCAACGTTGGCGCTGCAAATTCATGAAATCAACTCGTCCCAAACCATAACTTAAACCCTAGATCATCAACACGCTGTTGCCACGGTGATCATAAAATCCAACGACCAATTTTGAAGTAAACCCCTGACCTTCCGTCCACCTCCAGGCATGATCTCGTGATCCCCAACCCCGCCGATCATCTGAAAGTGCTCGAAACCCAAACCTCATTCAATTCTTATTTTCTCTCGATTTAAGCACTTAAAAATCAAGATTCTTTTTCTAAAAATCATACATTTTGAAAACATAACTGATTATATACATGAATCATCCAATTGTTTATATCGAGATTTCAATAGTATTTAAGTACCACTGTTTTTGTTCTTTTATTTTAAAACTAACTTCAATTTGAACTTAAAACTATTTTTAAAATTAATGTCCTGTTATAGCAAACAAATTTCCTTTAAAGATTACAACCTAAAATTGTTTATACGAAGAGGTATAAATTTTTGAACTTGATTTTGTTGATTAAAATCAAACAGAGGCTAATTTTATTCATACTGACATACACACACGCATATACATACATACATACATATATTTACACACATGCATTTAGCTACTTCCAAACAAAGTTCATCCATGCAAATCATATGCACACATTATTTCTAAATTTCTTCAAATGCAACAACAAATGAAACTGTTTAAGCTTAAAAAGAGAAACAGATTGTTTACTCACAGTTATTTTTTCTTGTTTGCACAGAGAAGCTTTGTTTGAGAATCTGGAAACTGATTCTGGTTGTTGATTTGAATCTTGAATTTGGTACTTTCTTGCTTCAGATTGAAAGCTTGAGGTTGATTTAGACCTTAACTTTGCTCAGGTTTACATTTGAATGCAGTTGCCATTGTTTAGTTTTAAAGAAAACAGAGGACAATACTATATCCTTTAATCTGGAGCCTGATGCTTGATTTCAAATCTGATCTAATATTTGAATTCTAAATTGTACTCTAATTTTGATCAGGTTGAAAATTGAAACAGGCTTGATTTTCCTTTTTGTTTAAGTTTTTTTAGTCGAAAGATGCAAGAAGAGTTTAGAAAAGAGAAAGGGAAAATGCTTTGAACTAAACCAGCCCTCCCCTTTTTTTCAACATTTATTTATATTTCAATCAATAAAAAGAAAAACTAAGCCACTTGTTTTTTTGAATGTTATCTTGGCTACAAATGTCAAATGCATGATATACAAGGCATTCAAATGTCAAATATATGCATATTATTATTTTCTATATGTTTTTACATTATGTGTTTTTTATTTATACATTTATTTTATTTATGTTTTAGATTTTACATTTTTTTAATATTACTTCTTACTTACCATGATTAATATGATAAAACCCTTTTTATGTTTATATATTTACTAATTATATTTATTCATATATAATTCAAAAGAAATATATTAAAGCCTTTCTATTTATTCTTATTTAAATTTTAACATAAGATCATATTAAATCAATAACTAAGTATATATATTTAACAACATTATTTGTTCAAAAGGAATAATTTGCCAATGATAAATAATTATATTAGTAGATTATCAAATAAATATTTATCCAGATATTTAAAAATTCAGCTTCTATTATATTTTCAAATTCAATTATATCCAGATATCTTTTATTATCAGAATTTTTATCCGTTCAATCTATTAAGCAGATAATTATCCAATTATCAGATGTTCAACAATCCAGGTTATCACGTTCCTCCCCCCTTTGAATCTTTTCGTCCTCGAAAAAGAACGAAACCAGAATTTATTCAAATACTTAATACCAGTTAAATTACTCTTTGAACATTTTAAACTATAAACTCCCTTTTTATTAGGAATTTTTAAAACACTTTTGAAATTACACAAATAGTTTTATAAAAATACTTTTTATAATTCGATGTCCCAACCAATCCATCCTTGTTCTTATAGAAATTCGGTCATATGTTGACCAAGCGTAGGACTGAAAATCTACACGTAATTAGCAGACCCATTTTCAACACCAGTGAAAATACTTGGAAAACTTTTTCAAAAACTTTGTGAAAATATAGGAAACATTTTCGAAAATAGAGAAAACATTTTTAATAAGAATGATCTGGAAATCATCACCCCCATCCATGGTCGAAGTTAAGCCGATGGTTGCGTTGCCATCCCGGCAAAATCCATAGATAACGGTAGGCACTCCACATCCCTCGATAACGTCATGGAACCCGCTACAGATCGCAGCTACCTCTGGGGTTACGTTGCTATCACGGCAAAAACCTAAATAACTGTAGGCATCAGCGCCTTCCGCTGCAAAAAAAACGAAACTTCTCCACTCCACTCGACCATAGATCGTAGTCTACCGATGTTACGTTGCCTTCCCGACAAAATCAAGCGTAGGCCGTTGACACTCATCTCCACACGATTTCCGCTATGGTGCACGGTAGATCGCAGCGACATCGAGTTATACTGTCGTCACAACATAACCCAAATGCCTCTATAGGCATCAGTGCCCTTGACTTCCGCTACCCAATAATCCATAGGAACTTCAGTTTGTCCGGACTTCCTCACAGGATCCACTTTAGAGCCTCCCCCTTGAGGCTCAAGGCAGTACCAACCTATGGTACTCCAAAGAAGTTCATTTAAAGGGATCGCCTTTTTCCCCAGAGCCAATTTCAAAACACTTTATACTATACACATATAGTATCTTCCAAATCATGCACCTAGTATGAATCCCATATAAATCTCCTTTTTCTCAAAATCGATTATCCCAAAATCGATAATTCTCAAACTAGGCTTATCCAATTTCCAGAATTGATTTTTTTCCCAAAATCAAAAGCCTTTCCAAAACCCATAGATTCCAAAATCCTTTTCCAAAATCATTCTCATAAAATCCTTCATATATATATATATATATATATATAACTTTGAAAATCTTTGGATCACTTCATATTTGTATAAATTCCCTTTTTTATACTTAAAATATTTTCAAAAACTCTTTTCTTTTGGCTATAGATTCAACAAGGGGGGTTTACCATATTACAAATATATAACTTTGTCTATTCCAAATCAAATATTCAAATTTGATTAGTTTTTTTCAAAAGTTATTTACCATATTACTCATCTTTTATAAAATTGAGTTTTTAGTCATAGAAATATCCAACTCCCATTCTATTTCATCGTTTCTTTATTAAAATAGCCCTTTTAATTTCAAAAATCATTTTACAGTTCTCATTCACAAATTTTCAATATCAATTTCATTTAACCCGTACGATGTACTCATATCATCCGTACGCAATATCAATTTGATCGCTCACTCGATCACACAATTTCACTTCCGAACTAGTATCGTCCACCCGACTTCCCGGTGCAGACTCAGATCTGGTTTCTTGATCAGAAACCGTCATTCTCCTTGCATAGCCATAACTATGATAGAGAATTTCCAGAACCAATCAAAAATCCATATCCAGTTTCGTCGTCGAAAATCGAGTGAAAAATCCGAACTCGAATCGATATACTATCTCGAAATTTTATGCTCGAATCCAGAACAAATCATTATGCGAACAGAATAATATACTTGCATCATACGTATTTATCTTTACTGATTATTAGCTAAATCAATTCTCTTTCTATTCACCTTCACTTTGATTTTCATTCACTTACTCACAATTGCTTCAATACTCATTTGGATTATCACCTCAATTCTTATGTCAAATGGATATTTAATCGTAAACAGTTTGAACTTTGTCCGGCTTAAATCTCAGAAAATAATTTGAATTTTTTTAAAATAGATAAGTAGTTGAAAAATAATTATTAATTTGTAAAATATCTGTAAAATAGTTAAGTAATTATAAAATAATTGTAAAGTAGTTAGATAATTGTAAAATAGTAATTAGTTATAAGATAGTAATAAAATAGAAATCAGTTTATAAAACAGCTGTAAAATTGTTAAATAGTTCCAAAATAATTATAAAATAAGTAAGATGGTTTGGATTTTTGAAAAGAAAGATTTTATAGTAAATAGCTTGGAAAAATAGATTTAAGAAAGCTTATATAAAAATAATTTACTTTAAAAATAGTTTAGAGCCAAACTGTTCAATTTCCCTATCCCCATCCCCATCAATTCCCATCCATTAAATTGATTCAATCTCAAATCAATTTAAACAACTTCAATTCCCACTCCAAAATTAACTTTATTCCACTTCGATTTCAATCTCAATTTATTCAAATAATTTTCAAATTTAACCAGTTTTCAATTTTAATTCATTTCAACTCCAGTTTGAATTAATCCCAACTCAAGTTGAATTAACCTCGATTCTTTTCAAATTCAAATTTTGAAAACTATTCAACTTTAATCACAATTCCAAATTATTCAAACCAAATTTCAGTTTGAACTAATTTCAAATTCAATTTCTCTTTAAATCATCTTGAGTTATATAAATTCGAGTTAAATTTTCAAATGTCGGTTTAACCTCTTATACCAAATTAACCTTTATTTTTAAAGTTTTTAAGCAATTTTAATTATGAATCTAAATTTGAGAATTTCATTTTAAATTACCTTTATTCCTTCATAAACTTGTTTCTAAGTTCAGATAATAATTCAAACCCTTTCTTTTTTTAAACAATCTAATCTTTGAAATTCAATTTATTACACAATTTTAACTTTGAAACCAATTTTCAGCAATTTCAGCTGAAATTTTATCTTAAACATTCAAAGTGATTTCATTTTCCATTTATCTCTACAATGAATATATATATATATATAAAAAATTCTAATCCATTTCTTAATTCATTTCAAATATTCCAATTCATAGTTTCATAGATTATTGATAACAACGGGATGATAGCAGGATATAAATAAACATCCAAATTTTCTAAAACATCCATCAACAGCATCCATCACACAATCCCAGAACCCAAACCCGTTTTGAGGTCTTATATAAGTTCCTACCAAATTAACCCATTTAACTTTCCTAAGTTAAATCTCAATTTCATCTTGAAATTTCCAATTCAGGTTGTTTATTCCAAAGTTATTTAACTTCTTCTAAGTTAAGTTCAATTTAATCTCATTAACGTTACCCAATTTAAATCCTCACTTCAAATTTCAAATTTCTATCAATATTCTTTCTTACTTATAAGGTCAAAACTTATATCACTTCGGGTTTTTACATCACACTTCAGAAAAATCAAAACTCAACACCTTAAAGTTTATTCCAAATCATTTTTAATATTATGTATATCCATACATATATACATATTTATTTCTTAGTCCACCAAGTCATATTTTAAAATTTAAACCACCTTTGGTTTTTAATTCAAAGCAATTTCTTTTAAAGTTCAAACAACTTCTTATTTTAAAATAAGATCACATTCAAAAATATACTGAATACTATTATTCCTTTTATCATTTTGAAATAATTCAAATGTTTCTAGACTTAGGTTTTAAAACTCCATTATTTAAATCCATTCTAATTTACAAGTTATACTCAACTAAGATTACTGTCTTAAAACATTTCTTTTTACTAGAAACAACATTCCCATTATTTGACACAATAACCATTCCATACTCTTGTTTAAAACCATTTCTAGTTTATCTTATTAAATCCTTATTCAATTCCACTAACAACCAGTTATCTTTATATATAATAACTGGAAAATTATTTGCTTTATATATCAAACTATAAGCTTTCATAAGAATCATTCATTTTTTTTAAAACCATTTTTAAACCTTTATATAAGAAAATAACAAGTACGCTCTCATGTATATACACCCAACTCATTCTAGGACAACACTGACCCTATCCTTAATGAGTGAACCTACCAGAGCCAAGGTTCTCGCTTAACCTTCTGCTCTAATACCAAATGTAACGATCCCGAATTTTCGATCTAGAAAATTCTACATAGTTAGGAAAAGAAAAAAAAGAAAAAGAAGAAGAAACACAGAATCTTACATGTGCAACGGATCTAAATATAATATCAAATAAAATAATAGTTATTTAAAGGAAAACTATATCAGTTAATTTTACATTAATACATCAGAGTTACAACATTTACACAAACACTGGACAGTTAAAATCAACATGTTCCAGATAAACAAATATCTCACAGCGGAACACTCTATACGTTCCTGCTATCCATCTAGCCACCTGAGCTCCAGAACGTCCTTACCTCGAAATCTGTAATACTCGGTCTGACCCGAGCATTACATCAAAGTAACACCCAGGTCAGGTTGGAAACCAGCGTGAGTAAACCCATCTAACAAGAAACACCATGCTATATAACTTTCTACAACCCAGGTAACTCGTACCCTATTACGAGTTCTTAACTTGCCATAATCAAAATCATATCTTACAATCATATCTAAGCATTACTACTCAGATTAAATGACCAAGTTTGCATCATTTATCTCATTCCAGCCCATTTATTCCAAAATCAAAGCCATAAAGAAACTATTGCAGATTACAAATCAAAGTGGTTTCGGGTATTTTGCTGATACCTGACCCCGGTCTCTTCAAATCCAATATTATCTTAAAAATAAAACTGTTTAAGTATAAACAATTCCATTTATATCTAGAATTACATATTTACTTGGCAATTCATTTCAAATAGATAATCTGTGTTCGAACACCATATCTCATAGCATCACAATCACACACCAGGGATAACCAATAACCCAAGACATTCAATATCATTTAATCATCTATAAGCAAGATTAATCGGTCACACCATTTCTGCTTTACTAAATTAATTACTTCAATCATCTTTAATCCAGCTTACTAGATCATTAATTAATTATAACCCTATTAATTAATCATCCTTAACTATTCCTTAATTACATTAAGTAATTAATCTTTAATTACTCTTATAGTTAATTGTTTACATTGATCCTTAATTAATTACTTTAATTAACTATTCTATAATCATTTACATTGATTAATTATCCCTTAATTAATCACGTTAATTAACTAACCCTTTAATTTATTTTCTTAATTAATCAATCCTTTAATTAATTATACTTAAATAATTAAACCTTAGTTACTTCCATTAAGTAATTATCATTAAATAAATCACATTTAGTAATAACCTATTAATTAACCTCCTTAATTAATGACACTAAGTAATTATTCTTTAACTACTTTCATTATTATCACTAATTAATTTCATTAAGTGATTAGTCCTTTAATAAATTAATCACCTTTTAAATTAATTACCTTAATTAATTAATCACATTAATAAATCAATCTTTTAAATTGATTTCTTAAATTAATTAACCTTTATTAATTATCATAAAAATTAAAATAATTAATTATTATACAAATCAATTAGCGACCATTTAATACATTAGATAATTAATACATTATTTAAATCACCTTTGAAACATATTATACAATTTCTTTTAAACAATAATTTTAAAGTATTTTAAAACTTGAAAACTCGTTTAAAACTTGCTAATACCTTGTTTAAGATTCTGGTTTATATTTTCTTCAAAAACTTACCCATTTTTTTTATTAACTCTTAAAACTTGACTAAATATTTACTTTTGAATTTGATAAATACTTAAGCTTAGCATCTATTTTTTTGTTTGTTTGCTTTTAAAACTTTGTATCTTATTATATATAAAACTGTTTCATTTTCTATTTTTTTCAAAACCAGTATGTGAAACAAAACAATACCCGAGCCCTCTAGAACAAATCTCAAGCAAAACCCACAAAAACCACCGAGCTAACCCTGTCACTCGCGAACTCAATCTTCTCGCTTCAGCTTCTTCGAGTCAAACTCGCAACCGTCTCGAGCTAAACCCCAGCAAAAAGCTTCACCCAAACTCAAACACACAGCCGTGCTCAAATCTGACACAAACATGCACGCGTGCATGTGCACGTTGGTCAGACGCTCCTCCGACCAACTCTCAGTTCCTCGATAAGTCGCCGACAACCCCTACTAGTGCTCCGACCACCCATCACCATTTAACTCGACGCGAATCAAGAACGAGCTACCCTGAACCCACTGGAACCAACTTCTTCAACAAACTCGCCCTGCCGATGATTACTCCGACCACCGGAGGCTACGGCCTCGTTCCAGGACCACCGCCTAAGTTCCTCGTTCCATTTCCCGCTCCTCCAACCCAACTCGACTCAACGTCGACGCCATAAATTCATGAAATTAAACTCGTCCCAAACCATAACTTAAACCCTAGATCGTCAACACGCTGTCGCCACGGTGATCATAAAATCTAATATGCAATTCTGCCATAACTCTTGACCTTTCGTCCACCTCCGGGCATGATCCCGTGATCCCCAACCCCGTCGATCATCTGAAAGTGCTCGAAACCCAAATCTCGTTCAATTCTCATTTTCTCTCGATTTAAACACTTAAAAATCAAGATTCTTTTTCTAAAAATCATACATTTTGAAAACACAATTGATTATATACATGAATCATCCAATTGTTTATATCGAGCTTTCAATAAAATTTAAGTAATACTATTTTTCTTCTTTTATTTTAAAACTAACTTAAATTTGAACTTAAAACTATTTTTAAAATTGATGTCCTATTATAACAAACAAATTTCCTTCAAAGGTTACAACCTAAAATTGTTTATATGAAGAGGTATTAATTTTTGAACTTGATTTGGTTGATTAAAATCAAACAGAGGCTAATTTTATTCATACTAACACACACACACACACACACGCACATATATATATATATTTACACACAGGCATTCAACTACTTCCAAACAAAGTTCATCCATGCAAATCTTATGCACCCATTATTTCTAAATTTCTTCACACGCAGCAACAAATGAAACAGTTTAAGCTTTAAAAAAAGAAACAAATTATTTACTCACAGTTTTTTCTTGTTTGCACAGAGAAGTTTTTTTTGAGAATCCTGGAAACTGATTTTGGTTGTTGATTTGAATCTTGAATTTGGTTCTTTCTTGCTTCAGATTGAAAGCTTGAGGTTGATTTAGACCTTAACTTTGCTCAGGTTTACATTTGAAGGCAGTTTCCGTTGTTTAGTTTTGAAGAAAACAGAGGACAGTACTATATCCTTTAATCTGAAGCCTGATGCTTGATTTCAAATCTGATCTGGTAGATGAATTTTTAATTTTACTTTAATTTTGATTAGGTTGAAACTTGAAACAGGCTTGATTTTCCTTTTTGTTTAATTTTTTTTTGTGGAAAGATGCAAGAAGAGTTTAGAAAAGAGAAAGGGAAAATGCTTTGAACTGAACCAACCCTACCTCCCCTTTTTTGAACATTTATTTATATTTCAATCAATAAAAAGAAAAACTAAGCCACTTGTTATTTTGAATGTTATCTTGGCTACAAATGTCAAATGCATGATATACAAGGCTTACAAATTTCAAATGTATGCATTTTATTATTTTCTATATGTTTTTACATTATGTTTATTTTATTTGTACATTTTTGTTTTATTTATGTTTTACATTTTTTTAATATTACTTCTTCCTTACCATGATTAATATAATAAAACCCTTTTTATGTTTATACATTTACTAATTATATTTATTCATATATAATTCAAAAGAAGATATTAAAACCTTTCTATTTATTCTTATTTAAATTTTAACTTAAGATCATATTAAATTAATAACTAAGTATATATATTTAACGACATGCTATTTCTTCAAAAGGAATGATTTGCCAATGATAAATATTATATTAGTAGATTATCAAATAAATATTTATCCATATATTTGAAAATTCAGCTTCTATTATATTTTCAAATTCATTTATATCCGATATCTTTTATTATCAAAATTTTTATCTGTACAATCTATAAACCAGATATTTATCCAATTATCAGATGTTCAAAAATCCGGGTTAACACACAAATAGAAGTCGATATTAACAAAGGAAACTTACTAAATTGTAGTTAACAAATTAAAATGAAGGGTCATAAGGTTGTAGATATTAAAGCAAGCAAAACAATCACAAGGTTTGTAATGGTTCAACCAAGAATGATCAATCCCCACTATGTTAGTAATTTCTATTGGTTTGAGTTTCGATTATTTTTTCTTATTGATAATAATGTGTGCAAAAAATGAAAATTTGATCTTTGTACAAGTGCATTTTATGATGTGTTTATAGCAGTTAGAATCTAGTTTGAATGGCGTAGACTGATATATTAATTCCTAGGAATCCTCGAGATCGTTGATGGCATTGTATGGTTTCAATGTAAGCAGATAGGATGCCAACTGGGCTGAATTTTCTAGATGAGGGCTAGTTGGTAGACCATATTAGCGAATGACATTTTCAAAATAGGTAGATAGGGACACGGAGTTATTGAATAATAACTCCATTTTCCATTTGGATAGTGAAGGACGAGGGTTATATAGTGCATAGTGTCACATTTGTTAGACAAGTATTGCCATATATATATATATATATATATATATATATATATATAAATCTTTTACTGAAATAGTATAGAGTCGTTGCTTTTTTGTAAGGGCAGCCAGGCACTTTTATTTGAGGATGTCGAGCCTAGACAACATAATGGGGATGGAGTGGGCTGGTTTTCAAGTCAAATGCAGGGCGATGAATATTAAAGGATCTAAATAAAGAAGAGGGAGAGTCCTTCATGATGTGGATTGGTCATTGATTAGGCCGCTTGCATTCTGGAATTGCCAGTTAGTCAGGCCATTTTTCGAAGTTGTTAGCTATTGGTGCATCATGGTATTTTAAGGGCTAAAAAGTTTTGATAAGGATAATGGGTGAAGCGAGGTGACACTAAGGCTATAAGAGGCAAGGGGAGAGCAGCTAGCTTATTTATCCCTTTATGAGAAAATCAAGCAACATTTTGCCTCTAGGTTCTCTTCTGCGAGCAGAGGCAGACATTACATTCCATGCATTTAATGTTAATGACACATATTGTTTACTTATAGGCTTTAATAGTCTGATTTTTCGAGTTGGCTTGGAGACTGTTCAATGACAAGATGGTTGATTTGACGATGTAACCAATTAAACCTAGATGATCCAGATTACTTCTTGCCCATTTCATATAACTGCTTGGACCAAAACACATTATATAAACATATTGCCTCTTCCTTTTATTCTTTACTAAGCATTCTTGCCTTCTACCATTAACAAATTTGAGTTTATTCAAGCTTTCCTACAAAATCTTCAAATGTTCTTTGATCCTTCTACTGATATAACAATTAAGTTCTCTCCTCTCTTTACACCATTTTTGGTTGTTGATTCGATGTTCACACTTTTCTTATTTTTCCTTTAGATGGTTATGTAGTTTTTCTGAATATCGATTATATTTTCCTACTATTCTTTATTTGTTTTCTTGAGGCATGTTATGATTAGTTAATGTTTTTGAGGAAGGTGCTGATTGGTCGAAGTTGAGAAGTTGATGTTGATCGAGCGGGGTAAGAATGCATTGTGACTACCTAAAAAACATAAGTAGCTGTTAGAACTATCGAACTGGCCCTCCAACCTTTTAAGAAGAAGACACTTCTTTTGCAGGCCTCGGCCTATAGGTCATGCAAAGCTAAAAGTGTAAGGAATGTAGCCTACATGGCCTACTTAGGAAGGTGATGTGTTTAGGCGAAGGACTTTGCATGGCGATCGACCATGTGCTCCGAGGCTTTGGTGGGTGAGCCATAGTCTAGGTCGGTCAAGTGTAGGTTAGGGGAAGTTTCGTCCCAAATATAGTATACACTTATGCCTTTGCCGATGCAATTCAGTAACTAGATTGTTTGATAGTTACAAATGGCTATAAAAAAGAAAATAGTCGATGTGACCTCCTTCAACTAGTGCACTTTTGTGGTCGGCCTTACAATATTCAAGGAGGATAACGCTGACTTGGCCGGTACTCCAGCTCAGTATAGGGTGTGGGGGATCGAGCCACTATGCCCACTGGCAGTGGATAGTCCCAACCAACCCCCATTCAGTTACTTTACTTGGCACTTTCGTACATGTAGAGCGGTGCGACATATCCCCTTCACCCCTTTTTCATTTGATTATCGAATGGCCACCAATTGACTACCGCATAGATTTCTCCCAATTGCTATAATCTCCTTATGGAGCTGTATAATTTTTTCCATGACCGAGGATACTAGAGCCTTTCTACTCTTCATTAGGCATATGTTCAAGCTATCAAAGCAGGCTCTTGCCTGTACTGGTTGGTACTACCATCTCCATACCTGTAGTCTTCAACCTTTATTCCATGTCTTATCGAGAAAGGTGATGGGTTACTAGTACTGCTATTTTTATGCATTAGTGGCCAACTAGATTATCCCAGTGCGGCTGTTCCAGACATTAAGTACTTGTTATACCCTTATGTTGCTTTCAAGTTTGCACTGTGTTCATTGTTTCTTACTCGTCTTATTTATGTTGGTGACCCCCTCTAAAATAGATAGGTGCCAAGGTTTCTTTATAAACTATCATTAGCAGATAGCCAAGATAGAAGATGGTATAAGAAACTAGTCCCTTATACTAGTGGATGAGAATCTACATAGGGTTGGCTTATTGAGACTTGACTATTTAATGAAAAGAGGGAAGGGGTCCCTTACTTTCTGAGGAGTAAACCAATGGCAAAGCCTGTTGGTATGACGATAAATAGGGAGCTATGTAGACGTGGTGGACGTAGAGGAAAATGAAAAGCCCATAGAGACCAATCTAGGACATGACACGGGCCTAAATCACTAAGAAGAAGAGGGTAAGTGGCAGATGTACGATCCTCGGATCCTTGAATACCTAAAGCAAGAGATGCTAGAGACAGTCATCGATGCTCGTGTATGAGGGTCACTGTCATTAAAAGTAAGTCTAATCATCCTTTGATTACACCTGAACCCCTGAGAAACCCAAGGCAAAGAGGATAGATAGGTCGATGCGAGCTCCAAACGCATCGAAGAGCACAAGCTACTTCACCATCCCTTCCGCCTTAGGATCCAAACAATAGGAAACACACAACATCATTTCTCCGAACACACATACCTTTATAGGAGCCCAAACTAGTATTAGCGACATAGGTTCTCTCTGCTTGCTTCTAATTAAGAGGAGGCGGCTAAGCCAAGTAGTGGGTAGATCTATTCAGTTCAACTTATAGTCGGAAGCCTTATCGCTTTTCTTCTTTATCCATAATTGACTTAAAGCTTTTCTATTTGCAGTGGTGAAACTTTACTTCATCACGCTCTCCAACTCTACCATCACTGGGTATGCTTCTTCTCAAACCCTACAACCACTACCGCAACCCAAGGGTGTTGCTGACTCACAATAGTAAATGCCCCAACCAGCTCAGCCAGTTCCACACCATGCCTTAACGTTATTCCATCCTTAGAACTTCTGCAATAGCACCAGCTTAGTGACTGTAGTCTTTCCCCCTTGCAGATGTTGTCGGTCCTAACTCAGTCTGCTTCAAGAAGCAAAGTGCGACGACCCGCCCTTCTCGACCCTCGAAAATCGACACATATACGCCACTGTATAATATGTCGACGATCGAGTGCCGAAAAAGACAGATTGCTGAGGGAAAGAAAGAAGGAGGTAGAAGAAGAAAATAGAAAACAACATCAGAATCTCACAAGCACAGCGGAATAATACATAATATATAATAATAGATTTTTATACAAAAGACTCTGTAACTGAATAACACATTACATCATCAGAGTACATACAGACAACAGACACATACAGGACAATTGGCACAGCCTGTCCTTACCCAAAAGCAGATTATATAGCTTATGCTGCATATCGGAATTATATCAAGTACGTGCGATACGTCTCTCCATCCAGCTTGTCTCCTGGGCTCCACAGCATCTCATCATGTACCCTATAATACTCGGTCTGACCCGAGCATTATAGTGAAATAATACACGAGTCAGTCTGGAAAACCAGCGTGAGAAAACACGCTCAATTGGGTTATTAAAGTTTCCAAATCCTTTGAAATAAAAGGTATCTCATAAGACCATGCCACAAATAAACATGTTGGGTTTTTACCTTACGATAACCAAAAAATTTCTCATCAAATCCTTTGAAATTATAGTAGTGTCTATATACAAATACTTATTCAAATAGCCGAAATTGTTACATTCATTAAATTCCAACATAATAGGTATACAAACAAATCCGAATACATTTATTGGAGATTAGGTTTCCATCAATGGCAGAGCTACTGGGGTACCGTCCGTCACAGTACGTGGTCTAAATCATTGTACCGAGGATCCACCCTGATCCCCTACTACACAAGACCGGAGCTACCCCTTACTGAATAGTCGGAATAATATCACCCCGCGGTTGGGATCAGCAACCGCCCACACGACCGAATAAAAGGGACATCTAAAAAGGGGTGACCTTACCCTAATTAGTTGCTAGCAACTTAGACTTGCTGCATCTCCTCTTTTTTAGCCATTCCCATTGATGATGCTCGAGGCTATGCGTTACCTTTTTGAACACATCTCACTTAGAATGCTCATCATCCTCCCGACGATGTTCTAATAGCATTCGTCCATACAAGTCCTTTCCGGGTTCCAATGGAACCAAAAGCACTACTCCTACTACATCCATTTTGGAATCACCCTCAGGGTTCGTAGCGATTAGCCTTGCACTTCACTACTCCATCTTCGACTCCAAGCTCTTGTCTTCCTCACGAAAACGTTCAAACCGGATCAAAGTGATTTTTAGGAAATTAATCCTAATCCCGGTCTCTTCGAAATGATCAGCACATTGGCCAATATTGATAGTCGGTTATTAAAATAACATCCATAAACAACCATCAGGCCTTAAAAAATTTCCAAATTATTTGTTTCAAAATATCTTCGCAAGATATTTTTTTTCTACACTTCAACCCCTTTTGAAAATAGTTTTCAAAATACTTTTCTCTCGCAGAATAAATTTCCACCCAATTGTTTCCTTTCCACTGAAAATCACCAAGCCTTAATACTTTAGATTTTAAAATAATTTAAATCACTCTATCCAAAAATATATACTCTAAAACATTTAAATTAAAAACTACTTAAAACACTTATCCAAAATAATAGTTATAAAATTTTGTATAAGATTTCCAAGTAAACTTAAGCCGCAACCCATTTTAAAAATAAAAGTTTTATATAAGTATAAATATTATAAAATTTCTTTTTTTTGAAAAAAATAATAATACCAATTTAAATTTTAAAATAATTACTTCTAAAATAAATTTGAATAATATTTACTTTAAAACTATAAAACAATAAAAAATAATAAATTTAAATAATATTTACTTAAAAATTATAAAATAATTAAAAATAATAAATTTTGTAAAACATTCCTCTAAAATAAATTTTTAAAACCTTAAACTTATACATAAAACTCTCCTTTGAAAATATACTTGGCTTTCCAAGGAAATACACTTCCATTTAAATATAGCCATCTAATCGTTTGTAAATCCTTCTCTATTTATCACAATTTAATTTACGTCCCCATCCCATAAATTTCTTTTCTACACTTTTAAAAATAAAATCACCTTTTACTTTTTTTTTAAAACTTACCATCTCTTATAAATTCCCACCGTGAATTTATACTTCCAAATTTATCCACTGATAAATATTTCACTTATTTATAAACCTAGTTTATAATTTCCGTATCCTCATTCACCCTTTAAATCTCAATTTCAAAATACTTAATCGATTTCCCAATCGATTCTCTGAATTACTTCCATTTTGAAAATTTATCTTGACTTACTCAAATTTTATTCCAACATCCATTAATTCCATATTCACTCCTTTATTATGATTTAAAACCTTATTTAATTTGAAAATATCAATTTCATCCTTTATTCAAAATTCCCCTTCTATTTTTTTCAACTTATTTTAAACTTGAATTTTTTTTAAAATAAATTCTTTTACCTTTTAACAATATCTCCTAAGTCGTCAATTTGTTTAATTTCCATTTATACAAAATCTCCATTTTCCGAAATTTGGAATTTATTTAACAGTGTTTCAAAATCAAACTTTTTATTATTCTCCAAATTCATTTCTTCAATTTATCCAAATTTATATAATTATTTTACTTAAAAATTTCCCTTTTTATTTCCTTTAAAAATCAATACTTTGTATATTTTCATTTCTCACAATACCAATATATATATATATATATATATATATATATATTCAACTAAGCCATAGTATCTAAAAATTTCAATTCCCAATATATTCAATATAATCATCACAGATTATCACATAAATCACATTACTGAATATAAAATAAATTTAATCATTTTGAGGAATCCAGTTGGATCCCTCCAACCATTTCCCTGCATCCACAGATGTTAGCACAACAACTAAAATACCAATCCCACTCCGAGAGGGATATCGCGGTATATAGGGTCATCCGCTGTTATGCGGGCCGCATAGGGTCTCATCCGATATAAAATGCGGGAAATCTATCACTCCAATATATATATATATGTATATATATATACCACATCCAAACTAATAATAAATCATCAATTCAAGCAATCAATCTAATAATCTAAATTTAACTATTTAAATTTAAATGGTAATCCAAATAAGTGAGATTAACTCACCGTTATTTTATCTGCAACCCACTCCCAATCCGGCTTGCTTTCTTTCAGATTTTGACCTTGTATAAACATTTATACGGTTTATTAATATTTGAATTGATCGAAAAAATTAATTACCATTCAATAGATTTAATTAACTAATTATTTAATTTAAACTAGTAATTTCTTTTAAGAATCCTTTAATAACTAAAATAATTTGACAGGTTAATTAACTAAACTAATCATCCTAAATACATAATTTTAAAATAACTAGTAGATTTAAAAGGTATGTATAATTATTTTGTTTGCGTTTTCAAACTTTATACAAAATAATCTACATAGGTTTAAAAATCTAATTTTACCTAAACTTTAAACATTTAAAAAAAAATTCCTACTTTCCAAAATCTTTATATATATATATATATATATATATATATATATATATATATATATATATATATATTCTGCTCTACTGTATACCCAAATATACATACATACATACATACATACATATATATATATTATTAAATTTTAAAATACAAGAACTGTACCTCACTTCCCTAGCCGACATCGTGAGGCCCTAGCTTCGTCATCGAGTCCATCCATCGACCATTGATGTCATCTAGTCGCTGCTATCCCTCCATCGTGCAGCCACCAACTTCGGCCTCACGAGCTACAAATAGCAGCCTTGGCTGTTCCTTGGCCTCGACTTCCTATGGCTGCCTACCGCCTCAACGTCGAGCATCACACCTATTGCGCGCTTCTCGAACGCGATCCTTGCCTCGCCTATCGTGGACGTATCTCGCCCCTCCGAATACTAGCTCCATTGAACTTGAATTCCTTAAAGCTTGTCCGCCATTATCTTTTCCCTCGAGAAATGAATTCGATTCGAAGAACGCGATTTGAGTCCTAATTTGTAAATACTGAACGAACGAAATTGATTGAACACTGAGTGATTTAAAACCAGAAGATGGATTTTTAATTTGAATAAAACGAAGTTAGGCTCGGTTTTGAACGATTCGTTCTAATTTTTTATTTTATTTTTTTAGAAATGATACGTATCTCAGGGAGGACAAGTGTTAGAAAAGGCAGGCTACATGTTGAATCATAGTAATTTGTTTCTGACTCGTCATATTATAAAATTTGATTTAAATTTGAATTTGAATTTAAACGTCTCGAAATCGAGCCAAAAATCTCGACCTCCTATCGAGGCATGCCGCTAGGCGTTCATAAGGTTATACCCCTATTACAAATGCAATGGAGAAGGTTCTGAGTCCTAACTCGATTGTATGAAGAAGATAGCTTTTTGAATCCAGTTATTAAATTAAATTTTCGATATAAATTCAGCGTGTTTACCTACCATACGATCACACGACAACTCCAAATCCTACGAAAATTGAAATATGATAATAATACACTATTACAGATCAAATGGAACTGGTTTCGTTAAAATCGGAGACTGTGCCACAAAAGGTTATTTTTGAATATCAATTTAAACGATATATTTTTAAAACTTAACAAAACACTTCCAAATTCAATTCTAAAGCTTCCATTATCTTCAGTGCTATTAATATAAATTTTATAAGCCTTTGAAATATTTTTAACAAGCATAAAACTGAAGATTCAATATTTTACCCAATTTTCATTAATTAAATTCAATAATTTAATTGCCAAATACAAAGTGATATTTGAAATTCAAGTTAACTAACTTTTAAATATTTAAAATCAATTAAATATTCAAATTTCAAATATCCAAAAATTCTGGGTTGTCACATCCTCCCCCTTTAAAAGAATTTCGTCCTCGAAATTACTAGTTAAGAAGAATGGTCCATAACCTATTCATCATTTTCCCAAACTAAACAGTTTTTAAACATCTTCCCAAACAGTCTTTTTGTTGAAGATACACTAACACTCTTACTAATCTTCCAAACCCATCCATAGATTTCAAACAATATTACTTACTAAACCGTTCAAATTATAATTTAAAATCAAATTCAAATTGTCAAAATTTTCTCAAAATTTTTCTAACTCTCCAAATTTTCGAAAATTTTGCCAGCGTCTCCTTTGCGCGGCTAGCTCGACATGACTACAAAATGCCTCTATGGGCCCCCAAATTTCAAAAGAAAACAAAAGGCCAAGTGGCTAGACCAGAAAATCATCAAATTTCATACAGAAATTTAAACACATACCCGTTTTGTTGGTCAATTCAAATTTATCTTTGAAAATCAAAACAACCATTTATCCTTTGCCTTTAGATACCTGTATATCCTACTTAGCAATAATATCTAATTACAGATTTCAAAATCATTCATTTCTTTCACAAAATTTCAATAGCTGTTCTACTTAAGCCGTACGATGCACACATATCATTCGTATGCAATTTCAAATCTGATCGCTCACTCGATCACACAATTTCACTTCCGAACTAGTATCGTCCACCTGACTTCCTAGTGCGGACTCAGATCTGGTTTCTAGATTAGAAACTGTCATTCTCCTTGCATAGCCACAAACTATGATAGAGAATTTCCAGAATCAATCAAAAATCTATATCCAGGGTTCGCCGTTGAGAATCGAGTGAAAAATTCCAACTCGGATCAGTATAAATACCTCGAAATTCTGTGCTCGAATCTGGATCGAATCATTATGCGAATAATATAATACATGTACATCCTACATATTTATCTCAATTGATTTTCAACTATATCAATTCTCTTTTTATTCACAGTTACAGTGATTCCATCACTTATTCACAATTATCACTTTTATTAAATCTCCATTCGAATATTAACTTAGTATCTCTTTCAGTACCAATTTTACTTAAGGATTTCACCTTTATTTTTCTTAAGTTTATTATAAATATTCTATACACTTTAATATTTATTTTTACTTCATCACTTAAGCTTTCACATCTGTTTTCATTTAATTTAAATTTTCAACTCCATTCGGAATTTCAATTTTATCTTCAATTCTTAATTTATTTCCAAATCCAATTAAATATTGAATTCTATTCACCTTATTTCAAACCATTTCTTTAATTAGTTCCACTTACTGATTTATATTTAAATCTCAATGGATTTTATTTCCAAACTTTAATTATTTTTAGTCTACTTTGACTTACTTCCACAACTTCACTTTACTTACACAATTAAAATTAAATATCGTCCCAATATTCATTTTTAATATATTTGCTTACCCATTTAAACCAATTAGTTTACTTACTAATTTTATTTTAGTCCTTTGTTTATATAGTCCAATCTTGACTAACTTTCATTTCTCACAATTCAAATTGATTCCCAATATTCAGTTTCAATTTCATTTACTTACTATTTAAATTAGTTTGTTTCATTCCTACATTAATTTCTAACTTAATGAATTTTATTACAATGACTATTTCATTTTGCCTACTTAGACCAAAATTTACTTTTATTTAACTTGATTTAGTTAATTTTTCAAACTTCCATAAGAGTTTCTGAGTAAAACTTATCAAATATTTATGTTAAAATTTTCTTTTAAAAATCATAATACTAATCTATCTTTAAAAATAATTAACTACCATAATTAACTTAAATAAATATTTACTTTTCACTCAAATATAATTAAAATAATAAATTTTTTAAAACATTTTTAAAACTTATAGTTTATACTTTGAAATCTTTTCTTTGAATGTCAAATCCAAACCTAATTTTGCAAACAACTCCAATTTTAAAAACTGTAGCAACTCCTCTCTTGGAAACTTGAAAATGAACATCGATGATGCTGTAGTCATCACCGAAGTTATTTTCCAGCGACCGAAAAGAGTTCAATGCTTTTATCTCTTTAAAATCCCTTCAAATATTTTTGATTCCAAATCCCATCAGATTTCATATCCAATTCAAAAATATTTCCGAAATAATATCACTATTATTTCTCCAAAACCTTTGAAAACCATTTTCAAGCCCAAAGGAATTTAAACTTGTCCCAAAACTTTCAAATTTCAAATCCTTCCAATCTATATTAGCATTACTCTGGAATTTTATCTCATTTCAATTATAAATCACATTTGTAATTCACATTTACAAATTCCATTCTATTATATGAATTTATTTCCTTAAATTTGGTTATAATTCAAATTTCTTATTTTATTCTTACAACAGTAATGATAATAACTTAATATTATCACTTCCTAATAACTAAGCAACCATATATAACTAAAATAATTTACGGGAAACTATTTCTTGTATATACAAAAATAATTTGGGAAAAATTATTTCATTTACCCTGTTTTAAAACAACATTGTGTTGGTTTATCTTGTTTAAAAGTTTAGAAACCCCTATCAATGACATGGCGCCCCACATATCGATATGAATCCATAAACACTCAAGTGATAAGTTAACACAATATAAAAACAGATTTTATATTCGCTAACAAATACGCGCTCATATCTATTAATACACTCATACTCATTCTAGAGCACTACGGACTCTATTTCTAATGAGTAATCCCCACCAGAGCCAAGGTTCTCGCTTAACCTTCAACTCCGATACCATTGTGACGACCCATCCTTCTCAGCCATCGAAAATCTACACATATACGCCAGTGTATAATATGCCAATGATCGAGTGCCAGAAAAGACAGATTGTTGAGGAAAAGAAAGAAGGAGGTAGAAGAACGAAATAGAAAACAATATCAGAATCTCACAATCGTAGCAGAATAATACATAATAGATAACAGTAGATTATTATATAAAAAGAATCTGTAACTGAATAACACATTACATCATCAGAGTACATACAAATAACATCCACATACAGGACAATTGGCACAACCTGTCCTCACCCAAAAGCAGACTATACAGCTTATACTGCGCATCAGAATATATACCAGGTACGTGCAATACGTCTCGCCATCCAGCTCGTCTCCTGAGCTCCACTGCATCCCATCATATATCCTATAGTACTCGGTCTGACCCGAGTGTTATAGTGAAATAACACCCGAGTCAGTCTGGAAAACCAATGTGAGAAAACATACTCAATTGGGATATTAAAGTTTCCCAAATCCTTTGAAATCAAAGGTATCTCATAAGACCACGCCACAAATAAACATGTCAGTTTTTTACCTTACGATAACCAAAACATTTCTTATCAAATCCTCTAATATTATAGCAGTGTCTATATACAAATACTTATTCAAATAGCCGAAATTGTTACATTTTAAATTCCAACATAGTAGGTATACAAATAAACCTGAAGACACTTATTGGATATTGGGTTTCCATTAACGGCAGGACTCACAGTATGTGGTCTAGATCATCATACCAAGGATCCACCCTGATCCCTTGCTACAAAAGACCGGAGCTACTCCTTACTGGATAGTCCCTATAAGATCACCCCATGGTTGGGAATAGCAACCGCCCACATAGACGAATAAAAGAGACCTCTAGACAGGGATGACCTTACCCTAATTGGTTGCTAGCCACTTAGCCTTGCTGCACCTCCCCTGCTTTAGCCATTCCCGGTTGATTAGGCTCGAGGTATGCGTTACCTTTTTAGAACACATCTCACTAAGAATGCTCATCGTCCTCCTGATGATGTTCTGATAGCATTCGTCCATACAAGTCCGTTCCGGGTCTGAACGAAATCGAAGGCACTACTCCTACTACATCCATTTTGGAATCACCTTCAGGATTAGTAGCAATTAGCCCTTGCACTTCATTGCGCCATCTTCGACTCTAAGCTTTTATCTTCCTCATGAAAACGTTCAAACCGGATCGAAGTGGTTTTCGGGAAACTAATCCCGATCTCGGTTATTTAACTATCTAATAACATCCACAAACAACCATCAGGCCTTAACAATTTTTCAAATTATCTGTTTCAAAATATCTTCGCAAGATATTTTTTTCTACACTTCAAACCCTTTTGAAAATAATTTTCAAAACACTTTTCTCTCGCGGAATATATTTCCACCCAATTGTTTCCTTTCCACTGAAAATACCAAGCCTTAGTACTTTAGATTTCAAAATAATTTAAATCATTCTATCCAAAAATATATACACTAAAACAATTAAATTAAAAAATACTTGAAACACTTATCCAAAATAATAGTTATAAAATTCTTTACTAGATTTCCTTGTAAAACTTAAGCCACAACCCATTTTAAAAATAAAAGTTTTATATAAATATAAATATTAGGAAATTTCTTTTTTTGGAAAAAACATAACACTAATTTAACTTTTAAAATAACTACTACTAAAATAAATTTGAATAATATTTACTTTAAAATTATAAAACAATTAAAAATAATAGATTTGAATAAATATTTACTTTAAAGTTATAAAATAATTAAAAATAATAATTTTTTTAAAACATTCCTTCAAAACAAATTTTAAAAACCTTAAACTTATACATAAAAATCTCCTTTGAAAATATATTTGGCTTTACAGGAAAATACACTTCCCATTTAAATATAGCCATCTAATCATTTATAAATCCTGCTTGATTTGTCACAATTTAATTTATGTCCTCATCCCATAAATTTCTTTTCTACACTTTTAAAAATAAAACCACCCTTTATTTTTAAAACAACTTACCATCTCTTATGAATTCCCACCATGAATTTTTTTAGCACCGAAATTGGTCACTAATACCCTTAGAAAGATTGCGTAGAGAGATTAATGAAGAAAGTAAATTAAAACAGAGAAAAATATATGAATTTCAATGCAGAGAACAAGAACACCAAATTTATAGTGGTTCGGCGTAACTGCCTACGTCCACTTTGAAGTTGATTTCTATTGATTTCCTTAATCGTTGATTACAGATATAATCCGTTTCTAATTACTTGAATACAATTGCAAAGTAAAAGATTAAGTCTTGAGTGAGTGTTGAATGCGGCAGAGTTCCCCTAGTGTTCCCAAAAAACTCCTTTTCACTGTGCCCCTACCTCTCTATTTATAGACGAAGGTGGGTTGGACTTCTCTGGTGGGCCTAGTAGCTGAATATCTCGGCCCAAATGGAGTAAGCTATGCGGGCCAACCCGAACATGCCGAACGGCCAAATGCCGAACCATTATCTTCATGTCGAATGAGGCGGTGTTGTATGGGAAGAGTAGGCCGAGCAACATTCAAAGCCGGTCGAGATTGAAAGAATGCCGAACAATCTTTGGCCGCCGAACGTTCTTGGGAGGGTGAACAATCTTAAGATGCCGAACGAAACTTATGCCGAGCGTCCTTGGTATGCCGAATGTCCTTGGTATGCCGATCCTTCATGGATGTCGAATGATATACAATACCGAATTGTTTCCCAATGCCCAACGCTTTTGAATGCCGAGCTCTCCTTCATGCCTAGCGTTTCTCTGATGTCGAACGCTTCTAGATGCCGAGCGCTCCTTCATGCCGAGTGTTTCTTTGAGGCCGAACGCTCTTGACTGCCGAATGACCCTGACCGTCGAACGATTCCTTGTGCCGAGCGTTCAGAATGCCGAACGATACATATATTGCCGAGCAGTGTGCCAATGTCGAGTACTTAGTTGCCTGGTCAAATCCCCAGGAAACACTTGCCTCCCAAAGTGTATCGCGTGACCGAACGTGATATGCTTTGAACTATGAGTCCTTTGTGCTTCGCTTCGAACCATGGCCCATTACTCTTGGAGGTTGTTTTCTTGTGAGTATTGGGTGAGGTGGTGTGTGCCGAACGTAACGCGAATGCCGAATGATACAACCGAAGCCGAACGTCCCATGTACGCCGAACGAAATGAAAGCCGATGTCGAACGATGCTGCTTTGACCGGTTCTACCGGTCATTATCGCTTCGACTTCTTCTTCTTCCCTATAAAGGTTGGCACGTTCCTTCTTCTTCTCTTTCCACTTTTTTACCTCCGCTATCTTGTACTTGCTAACCTCGCCAGTTCACAGCCTCTAAAGATTCAACAATCCTTTCTAAGTCTCGATCTACTAACTAGGTATCGATTCTTCTATCTAAATCCTTTCCATAACTAAAAAGTTTTTATGTTCAAGTTCATAGATTGGAACCGTAGCTCATAGGTATTGTGTGGATGAAAGAGTCGAGCCTTGGTTAAGATATTTTTAGAGTTTTTAGAGTTAAATGATGAGGAGGAAAGGAGGAGTGACTAGAGAAGAGCGTACAAGGGAGCTGTTGGGAGATGTATTATGGTTTGGCACGGTTCCCTTGTGCCGAACGAGATTGGAGGAAAAAAGAATAGAGGGGGAGTAGGAGGTGGTTAGGATGCCGAACGTCATGGTCTGACTTGACTCACCGAAAGATCTGTCCTTGTTGTTCGATGTGGATGGAGGAAGAGAGGAAAAAATGAAACTGTAGTTAAGGATGGAGTGCCGAGCGTTAGGGCTTGGCGTAACTTTTTGGTTCGGCATGACCCGTCACATGTCGAGCAGTGGGATGGTGGGTTAAGGAGGAAGTATGAATTAGGTAGGATGTCGAACGTTACTTTGGCCGAGCAGAACTTAGGCCGATCGTTACTTAGGCCGAACGATAGCTTTGCTGAATGATAGCTTGTCCGGTCGACAGTTAGGCCGAACAACATTTAGACCGACCAATCATGATTGCCAACCCATATCTCAGCCGAGCAATACTCAAGCCAAATAATCAAAAATGCCGAAACATATATTATAGGCCGAACAATTATGAATGCCAAACCATATTTAGGTCGAACAGTCATAAATGCCGAACCACTTTTTAGCCAAACAGAACTTAGGCCAAACGATCATTTGCCTTTCCTAATCATATAAAAAAACAAGGACAGAGACTCCAGTGTACTAGCATATCGAATTGATTCGGACCGATAACTTAAATAGACAGGAACATATAAAAGTTTTTAACTCGTAGTGCCAATGTCCGAGTCCAAAATTGAAAGCATCGCAAGGCTGGTTTTCGAAGACGGTCAGCGACGACGGTCTTCGAAGGCAACAGTTCCAAGCTCGACTTTATATCATTAATTCTGTGACTTATAATCTCTCAGCACTTACACACGAATGATCGCACTAGTTCACACACCACACGGGGGGAATTCTTTTGTTGTTAATTTTGACGTCGATTGTTTTTCAAGTATAGTTCAATTAGGTACTCTGCAGGATTCAATTTCCATCAAAGATGTCTAAGGAACCTAGCTTCGCCATATTCTCAAATGGGCCCGGGCCGTCTTCTAAACAAGGGGTCGCAGATACTTCTAACCCGTCGACTTCCCCCGCTCATAACTTAGCTCCCGATGTCCTGGAGGCATCAATTCTCTTGGATAACCCTGTTGACTCGCTGGCTTCGAAGGTCAATGAAGTTGCGCTCCGACGAATATGCTCTATCCATAGGATCCCATTCGACGACGTGTTAGTTCCCTCGGGGTATGATCATCCATACCTGCCCCCAGTTGGATACACGTCGTGTAATAAATTCATGTGCTGGGTCGGCAGCGTGCCACCGTTCAGTTTATTTCTTCGGGCTGTGCTACAATACATTGACATTGCCCCGTCACAACTGCACCCGAACGGCCACACATTTATCTACAGTACCTACATCCTCTTCATGGCCGTCCTGTCTAGGCCCCCAACTCCGGGCGACATCAGATATATTTATATGATCAAGATGCAGGGAGATAGCCCCTCTTAAATGTTTCTCGATCCATATCGCAAATGCCAAATCTTAACTGGAGCGTGGAGTAAATTTGCCCTGTACAAACAGGAATGGTTCTATGTGCGTTGCCCTCCCAGTTTCACGAGGAGATGGGTGGAAGGAAGTAAGTCTTTTCTCCGGGCTGATATTCATACTTGGGCAAAGTCATGCCTTTTCTAATTCTTTCTTCATCTTCTCAGGTACCAATCCACACCCTGACGGTCGGGGGTATTCTGAAGCCATCAAAGCCATCAGAGCTCTTCCTGCCGAGGAACGACACATCCGAACTCTCATTTCAAATGAGTCACTATTGAGGTTCGGACTGTTAGCAGAAGGTCGTCGGATAAGCCTTCCTGAGGGCATCTCCATACCCAGGCACGCATCCGGTAAAGGGAAAAAATTAGTTGAGTCCTCAGCACATCATACTCCGGACGCACTAGAAGAGGGGGAAACTCAAGGGAATGAAACACCCAAAGCACAAGGTGAGAACTTGGGTCCCACTCAGGATCCGAAAGTCGAAGTGCACGACATCGAAACGTCATCTTCCCCCTCAAAGAGGAAAAAGGATTGACGTGCTAGATTAGGAAGGAGAAGGTTGGCGGAACTTCAAAAGTTACGCTCATTCCAACGGAGAAAGAGGCTTATTCACAGCACGTAGAAAGTTCTTTAAAGGGCCTATCGAACCTCTCCCTTCCCGATGATCTGTTCAATTACAACTTTGACGATTCGGAAGCATTTCAACTTCACTCGCCCATCAGAGGCGATGCGGGCGCTCCAGCCCAAAGTCTGGGAGAGAAAACTCCTAGTAGTAAAGCAACTGGTCCGTCGGGGGGAAACAATAGGACACACACAAACACTTGCACTTCAATTTGCACTTAGATTTTCATCGTCACGCTACACTTTGCTAATTCATTGTTGTTTAAATTCTATGCAGGTGACATGGGTCGTTCACACGGATTCGATCGCCTTCGTGGTTCGTCTATCTTTTATCAACCTGGACGGAACTCGGGTTCCGGAAGACATCGAGATAGGGGTGATGACTGCGATAAAGATTATCATTCCCGGGACTCGTCATCTCGGAAGAAAACTTACTATCAGTCCAAGTACCACCAACATCCCTTTTCTCATTCGGAGCCTAGCAAAGACAATCGCGGCCACAAGGGGTCGCAATCCGCTCTCCTCCGGGATCAACACTCTGACTCCTCTGCCACTCAACAGTCCCAAGATCCCCACAGGAGGGCTGAACTTTCTAAGCCGTCTCCTCCTGCACCTGCACCTGCACCTGCAACAGATCCAACCGTGTCAGAGAGGCTGGCCGAGCTTAAGGATAAATTTCCAAAAATCTTCTTTGATGGCCTGAAATTCCTCCCGGCGATTCATCATATTCCCGGACATGTCAACCAGAGCGCCATCGCCTGTACCAACGACATCAATGTTCAACATGACGCGTTTGTTCATTTGGCTGAAAAACTTTCTGAAGTCTCCACGGAGCGCCAACACGAGATCGATCGCCTGAAGCTTGAGGCCATCCATGACAGAGATATCATTAAGGCTCAGGACGAAAAGCTTGCATCTTATAGATCTCAGCTTGAGGCCGCCTGGTAGAGCGCTCAAGACACTCCCAAAGTCGTAACTCGTCTGGAATCGATACATAAAAAAGAGATCGATGAGGCAGTACAACGCTGCGGGACCCTAGCATTAGAGAAGGACCCAGTCTAAAAAGAGAGGGATACATTCAGCCTCCGAGTCAAGGAGCTTAAGGAGCCGCTCCACAGAGAAAATGAAGAGAAAACGGCTACCCAAGAAGAGTCACAATGATATTGTGACGAAATCGTTGCTACTCGACTCTTAAAAGAAAAACTTGAGGCCGAGCTTTCCAAAGTTGAGGCGATAAAGAGTGAAGCCCGTGAAGAGGGCAAGAAGATAGCGTCCACAGACATCGACTCCCGTCTTGAGGCGGCTAGAGAAGAAGGTAAGGAAGAGGTCAAAAGCATGTTTGACTCACTAATCGCCGAGTTCAATGCCCGTGTCCTCATGCATCGAGACTTGACTTTTCTTTGCGAGTGCTATCTTGAATCTTTAGCCGAGGCATGGGAGGCCTTGATAGAAATTAGGAAGGCCGAGCACGATACTGAAGAGGTTGATGAGGGGGCCTTGATAAAAGAATTCCTCAAGGGAAATGAGCCTTCGGACTTGTCTGCAGCTAAAGCTATTTATGGCAAAGGCTCCCCCTCAAAGAAAGGGAAAGAACTTATTACCGTTCCGTCCGAGATCGTGCCTCCAGCTCATGTGCCTACTCAATCAGCCGATCAGCCAATACTCGATCCATTTGAGCAGCATATCGGTTATAATCCGGAGGACCCCGGCCTTGGCGTCCATATTCTATCTCCCATTCCAGAGGGTGAGACCCCCTTGACGGCTGAGAGTCTGCCGAAACCTAGTAGATAACCCTTCACTTTAAGATTTCAAAAGTTGTCATTCTTTATGAAGGACTATTGTATTCTAATGCTTGTTTTTCATGATTTTGCGCATGCCGTTCTGATCCTGGGCCCACTTCGGGAAGCGATGTCGCCAAGGAGGTGGAGGAAAAGATAGGTGAGGCCACTCAGGCAGGAGAGGGTCCCGGGCCAGATGCTCAGGTGATTGGAGCACTGGATGAAGACAAATCTAAGACTTCTTCTCCCATCGAGGGGGGTTATGAAGTAGAGATTACAGGAACCTTCGAACACACATCTGATCTGAATATGAAGGAGCGGCTTGAGAAGTAGAAGAGAGAGACAACCGAGATCAAGGTCGAGTCTCGAGTTGTGGACCCAGACGATCCCTTGAACAAGCCGTTGAAGGTCATTCTCCCTCGCAGGTCCAAGCCCATTGATGTTCCCCGTACTTCTTCAGCTGCTACACCTCTATCAAATAAGAGTACCAAGGGTAAATGCACAGGGGAGGAGCCGTCCGAGAAGACAATAGAGGTGAAGAAGTCGAAGAAGCACAAGAAGTGATCATTACTCTTATTCAACGGGAGTTAGTTTAAGTTATGTAATTATTTTCTTCTACTTCCAAAGTCTTTGTAAATAGATTGTTGACTCCGAACTTTGGAGGGCTTGTAGTAGAAACTTTTTCTAAATAAAGCTTAGTTCCTTTTTTCTGTCTTTCAAAAGGCTCTTGTTGTTCAATTTTTGTATGATTGTGATTTAAATCCAAGCTATTGTAAATAACATGGACTTCTCGGTTCACCTTCATATAGCTCAGAGATTCTTCGAGAGTTGTTCGTTTTTCCTTCCGCGCTTCAAGCACTTAGAATATTTTTTTAGTCCGCACATCGCGGACTTAGAGCACTCCAGTCCGCGCTCTGGGGACTTGGAGATTTGAGTCATTTATACTCGAGTCCGTGCTCCAGGGACTTAGAGTACTTCAGTCCGCACTCCGGGGGCATGCAGATTTTGAGTCATTTATACTCGAGTTCGCACTTTGGGGAATTAGAGTACTCCAGTCCGCACTCCGGGGACTTGGAGATTTTGATCGTTTATACTTGAGTCCGCGCTCCGGGGACTTAGAGTACTCCAGTCCGCACTCCGGGGACTTAGAGATTTTGAGTCGTTTATACTTGAGTCCACGCTCCGGGGACTTAGAGTTCTCCAGTCCGCACTCCGAGGACTTGGAGATTTTTAGTCATTTATACTCGAGTCCACACTCCGAAGACTTAGAGTACTCCAATCCGCACTCTGGGGACTTGGAGATTTTTAGTCGTTCATACTCGAGTCCGTGCTCCGAGGATTTAGAGTACTCTAGTCCACACTCTGGGGAATTGGAGATTTTTAAGTGTCTGCACATGTTCGTACGCCAGTCAGAATAATATAGTTTCATTTTCCTATTACAGGATCATCGTACGCAGAAATATCAGTAATTCATGGGAAAGATGGCTTCAAGCCTTTATTAATGAAAGCAAGCTAAATTGTCTTACTACACGCCAAGAACTAGAAATAAAGCGTACTGGAAGTAAATGCAACTAATACATGAAAGAAATAGACTAAGTATAATAATGCCACAAGTGCTCGCTGTTACATGCTCGGGGTAGTGTCGCACCGTCGACGGTCGCTAGCTTGAAAGTTCCTTCTCCAAGCTTTCGTTCGATGATGTATGGACCTTCCCATGCGGAGTTCATATGAGATGGGATCGGAAAAACTCGTTTCAAAATAAGGTCTCCCACACCAAAAATTCTCGGTCGGACTTTTTCGTTATAATATTTAGCGACTCTGTGGCTGTATGCGGCCGCTCCCAAATTGGCTTCTTCGCGTTTTTCATCAATGAAGTCCAACGATTCCAATAAAAGGTTCTGGTTTGACTCGGGGTCGCAATAGGTTACCCGATGTGATGGAACTTCAAGTTCCACAGGTATGACAGCATCTGTGTCATATGCCAATGCGAATGGAATGTGGCCAGTCGCAGTCTTGTGGGTGGTCCTGTAGGCCCAAAGCGCCGTTGAAAGTTCATCCACCCACTTGCCTCTAGCCTTTTCCAGACGCGTTTTCAATATGGACTTGGTTACCTTGTTTATGGTTTCCACTTGTCCGTTGGCTTTCGCGTGAGCAACCGCTGCAAACTTCTTCTCAATGCCATATTTTTGACAAAATTCTTTGAACTCCTTGCTTTTGAATTGAGTCCCATTGTCTGTAATGAGGGTCCACGGAAGGCCAAAACGGCATATGATATTTCGTACGACGAAATTAATGACCTTCTTGGTGGTTATTGTAGCCAGACGCTCTGCTTTTGTCCATTTGGTAAAGTAGTCGACCGCAACTATCGCATATTTCGCTGCACCTTTGGCTATGGGTAAAGAACCAACTAGGTCGATCCTCCACATTGCAAATGGCTAGGGACTAACCATTTGCGTGAGTTCCATGGCGGAGCTGTCGAGATTTTTGTGTATGTCTGGCATTTGTCATATCTTCTCACATAATCTGCATCATCCCGATTCACAGTTAGCCAATAATATCCATAATGGAGGACTTTCTTTGCGAATGTCTGCCCCCCAGTGTGGTCACCGCACTCTCCCTCTTGGACTTCCTTTAATATTCATTTTATCTCATCGTGGGCCATGCACCGGAGTAAGGGGACGAGAATCCCTTTTGATACATTACCCTATCTTGAATTATAGATCGTGAAGCCTTACGAAGGACTTGTCGTCTTTCGCTCCTTTCTTCGGGTAAGATCTCGAGTAGCAAGTATTGCCTGATTGGGGTCATCCACGATTACTTCTCGATTTCGGTTTTGAACGCAAAATCTATCTCCATCATATCTATACTCGGAGCATGGAGGATCTCAATAGGAAGCAATCCCATCTGTTGTGCATCACCAGTGCTTGCGAATTTTGCCAATGAATCGGCTGCTCTGTTTTGCTCGCGCGGGACATGTGAAATATCATAATACTCGAGATTCGCTAGCATCTCCTGAACCCGGACCAAATATGGAGCAAGTTTATGCCCCCTTGCTTGGTAATCTCCTCGCACTTGGTACACCACTAGCTGTGAGTCGCTAAAGATTTCAACTGATTTTACTCCCAGTTCTTTGATAAGCCTTAAGCCGGCAATCAACGCTTCATACCCGGCTTCGTTATTCGTTGCCGTGAATTCGAGCTTCAAAGCATAGCAAACTGATCGGTTCTCAGGAGTTGCAACAACTTTGCCAACCCCCGAACAACGGTCGTTAGATGCCCCATCGGTGTACATCTTCCATCGAACGGGAGGTATGACATTGTGGTCGTTTGATTCGTCGGGCATAGTAAATTCAGCAATGAAGTCAGCTAGTGCTTGTCCTTGTATGGCCCTTCGCAGAAGGTAGGTAATATCGAACTAACTTAACTCAATATTCCATTTTAACATCCTTCCAGAAGTTTCCGGTCATTGGAGTACCTGCCGCAAAGGTTGATCGGTATAAACACTGATTAAGTGTGCCTGAAAATACAGGAGAAGCTTGCGTGATGCAATCACCAAGCAATAGGCTAATTTTTCAATCTTCGGATAATTTCTTTCTACCCTTATCAAGCGTTTACTAACATAGTAAACTGGCTTTTGAACCCAGTCTTCCTCGCGAACCAAGGTTGTACTGATAGCGTGCTGGGATACAACCAAGTATATGTACAACATTTCGTGGTCTATTGGTTTCGACAATGCCGAGGGACTTTCTAAGTGCCTCACAAGAGCTCGGAATGCTTCCTTATAGTCGAACGTCCATTTGAAATTCCTTTTTCCTTTCTTTGTGACATCGAAGAACGGAATACACTTGTCTGTGGACCTGGATATGAATCGGCTCAGCGCGGCCACCTTTCCATTTAAGCTTTTCACCTGTTTTATAGTTCTGGGCACTTGTATATCTCGGATAGCCTGGATCTTCTCCGGGTTGGCCTCGATTCCCCGTGCATTCACAATGAAGCCTAGAAACTTTCCTGACGCTACGCCGAATGAACACTTCAAAGGATTGATCTTCATTCCATAATGCCTGAGTATGTCAAAGATTTCTTCTAAGTCTCGAATGTGGTCGCTTGACTGCCGTGACTTCACGAGCATGTCATCCACATAGACTTCCATCGTTCTACCAATCTGATCTTTGAACATCCGATTCACCAGACGCTGATAAGTTGCTCCTGCATTCTTCAATCCAAAGGGCATCACTACATAGCAATACAACCCAACGTTTGTGACAAAACTGGTGCGTTCTTGGTCCGGGAGGTGCATCGGGATTTGATTATATCCAGAGTATGCATCCATAAATGATAGTAACTCATGTATGGCAGTTCAATCGACCAGCTGGCCAATCCTAGGCAACAGGAAACTATCCTTCGGGAATGCTTTGTTTAAATCAGAATAATCAACACAAGTTCTCCACTTTCCATTTGCTTTCTTCACTAGCACTGGGTTAGATACCCATTCTGGATAGAGGGCGTCGTGGACGAACCCATTAGCTTTGAGTTTGTCCACCTCCTCTTTGAGAGCTGCAGACCTCTCCGGGTCCATACCTCTCCTTTTCTGTTTTACGCGAATGTACGTTGGGTCTATGTTCAACATATGACTCGCAATTGTCGGAGAAATCCCACGAATATCGGAGTCTGTCTAAGCGAAAACGTCGAGATTCGCTTGGAGGAAGACAGTGAGGTTCTCGATCACCATGGGGTCGAGTTGTGATCCAATCTTAAGAATTCGTGACGGGTCGTCCCGGCTGACTGGGATGTCAATCGTTAGTTCAGCCGGTGCTGCATTTGTTTCCCTGGGTCCCCCATCATCATCTCTCGGATCCATGTCTCTATAGATCCGAGAATGTTGCCCGAGCCAGGGCTCGGGTGCTAGTTGTCAATCGTCATAATTTTGGATGCGGACGGAGCTGTCCGCAACCTTCCTTTCTCTCTACGTCGAGCCTCTCTTAGCTCAGCCGGCCCGATCGTCGCGGATTGTTAGCATCGAAATTGGTCACTAACACCCTTAGAAAGATTGTGTAGAGAGATTAATGAAGAAAGTAAATTAAAACAGAGAATAATATATGAATTTCAATGCAGAGAACAAGAACACCAAATTTATAGTGGTTCAGCATAACTACCTACATCCACTTTGAAGTTGATTTCTACTGATTTCCTTGGTAGTTGATTACAAATACAATTCGTTTCTAATTACTTGAATACAATTGCAAAGTCAAAGATTAAGTCTTGAGTGAGTGTTGAATGCGGCAGAGTTCCCCCAGTGTTCCCAAAAAACTCCTCGTTTTCACTATGCCCCTGCCTCTCTATTTATAGACGAAGGTGGGTTGGACTTCCTTGGTGGGCCTTGTAGCTGAAGATCTCGGCCTAAATGGAGTAAGCTATGTGCACTGACCCGAACATGCCGAACGGCCAAATGCCGAACCATCATCTTCATGCCGAATGAGGCGGTGTTGTGTGGGAAGAGTAGGCCGAGCAACAATCGAAGCCGGTCGAGATTGAAAGAATGCCGAACAATCTTTGGTCACCGAATGTTCTCAGGAGGCTGAACAATCTTTAGATGCCGAACGAAACTTATGCCGAGCATCCTTGGTATGTCGAACATCCTTGGTATGCCGATCGTTCATGGATGCCGAACGATATACAATACCGAATCGTTTCCCAAAGCCGAACGCTTCTAGATGCTGAGCGCTCCTTCATGCCGAGCGTTTCTTTGATGCCGAACGCTTCTGGATGCCGAGCGCTCCATCATGCCGAGCGTTTCTCTGAGGCCGAACGCTCTTGACTGCCGAACGACCCTGACTGCCGAACGATTCCTTGTGCCGAGCGTTCAGAATGCCGGACGATACATATATTGCCGGGCAGTGTGCCAATGCCTGGTACTTAGTTGCCTGGTCAAATCCCCAGGAAACAAATTTATACTTCCAAATTTATCCACTGATAAATATTTCACTTTATTTATAAACCCAGTTTATAATTTCCATATCCTCATTTTCCGTTTAAATCTCAGTTTCAAAATACTTAATCATTTCCCAATCGATTCTCTGAATTACTTCCATTTTGAAAATTTATCTTGACTTGCTCTAATTTTATTCCAAAATCCATAATTTCATATTCACTCCTTTATTATGATTTAAAACCTTATTTAATCTGAAAATATCAATTTCATCCTTTATTCAAAATTCCCCTTCTATTGTTTTCAACTTATTTTAAATTGATTTTTTTAGAACAAATTCTTTTATCTGTGAACAATATCTCCTAAGTCGTCAATTTCTTTTATTTTCATATATACAAAATCTCCATTTTCATAAATTTGGAATTTATTTAATAGTGTTTCAAAATCAAACTTTTTATTCTTCTCCAAATTCATTTCTGCAATTTATCCAAATTTACTATAATTATTTTACTTAAAAATTTCCCCTTTTATTTCTTTTAAAAATCCAAACTTTATATATTTTCATTTCTCATAATACCAATATACATACTCAACCAAGCCATAGTATTTAAGAATTTCAATTCCCAAAATATTCAATATAATTATCACAGATTATCACATAAATCACATTACTGAATATAAAATAAATTCAAACATTTTAAGGAATCCAGTTGGATCCCTCCAACCTATTTCTCTACATCCACAGATGTTAGCACAATAATTAAAATATCAATCCTACTTCGATGGGGATATCGCGGTATATAGGGTCATCCATTATAATACGGAGCATATAGGGTCTCATCCGCTATATAATGCAGGAAATCAATCACTCTAATATATATATACCACATATAGAATGATAATAGATCATCAATTCAAGCAATCAATCCAATAATTTAAATTTAACTATTTAAATTTAAACGGTAATCCAAATGAATGATATTAACTCACCTTCATTTTATCTACAACCCACTCCCAATCCAACTTGCTTCCTTTCATATTTTAACCTTGTATAAACATTTTATGGTTTATAATATTTGAATTGATCGAACAAATTAATTACCATTCAATAGATTTAATTAACTAATTATTTAATTTAAACTAGTAATTTTCTTTTAAGAATCCTTTAGTAACTAAAATAATTTGACAGGTTAATTAACTAAACTAATCATCCTAAATACATAATTTTAAAATAACTAGTAGATTTAAAAGGTATGTATAATTATTTTATTTTCATTTTCAAACTATATATAAAATAATCTATATAAGTTGAAAAATCTAATTTTACCTGAACTTTAAACATTTAAAAAAATTCCTACTTTCCAAAATCTTTATACATACATACATACATATATATATATATATATATTCTGCTCTACTGTATACCCAAATATACATACATATGTATATATATTATTAAATTTTAAAATACAAGAACTATACCTCATTGCCCTAGCCGACATCGCGAGGCCCTAGCTTCGTCATCGAGTCCATCCATGACCGTTGATGCCATCTAATCGTCGCCATTCCTCCATCGTGCAGCCACCAACTCCGGCCTTGCGAGCTACAAATCGCAGCCCTGGCTGCTCCTTGGCCTGGACTTCCCATGGTTGCCTACCGCCTCGATGTCGAGCATCACACCTATCGTGCGCTTCTCGAACGCGATCCTTGCCTCGCTTATCTTCGATCGTATCTCGCCCCTCCGAACCCTAGCTCCATTAAACTCGAATTCCTTAAAGCTCGGCCGCCATTATCTTTTCCCTCCAAAAATGAATTCGATTCGAGGAACGCGATCTGAGTCCTGATTTGTAAATATTGAATACACGAATTTGATTGAACATTAAATGATTCAAAACCAGAAAAGGGATTTTAATTTGAATAAAACGAAGGCAGGCTCGGTTTTGAACGTTTCGTTCTTATTGTTTTATTTTAGTTTTTTAGAAATGACGCATGTCTCAGGGAGGAAAAGTGTTAGAAAAGGCAGGCTACGTGTTGAATCATAGTAATTTGTTTTTGACTGTTCACAATATAAAATTAATTTAAATTTGAATCTGAATTTAAACATCTCGAAATCGGGCCAAAAATTTCGACCTCCTATCGAGGCAAGCCGCTAGGCGTTCATAAGGTTATGCCCTTATTACCAATGCAATGGAAAAGGTTTCGAGTCATAACTCGATCGTATGAAGAAGATAGTTTTTTGAATCCAGTTATTAAACTAAATTTTCGATATAAATTCAGGGCGTTTACCTATAGTACGATCACACGACAACACCAAATGCAACGAAAATTGAAATCCGATAATAATGCACTATTACGGATCCAATGGAACTGGTTTCATAAATTCCAAGATTGTGCCTCGAAAGGCTATTTTTAAATATCAATTTAAACAATATATTTTCAAAACTTAACAAAACACTTCCAACTTCAATTCTAAAGCTTCCATTATCTTCAGCGCTATTAATATAAATTTTATAAGCCTTTAAAATATTTTTAACAAGCATAAAAATGAAGATTCAATATTTTACCTAATTTTCATTGATTACATTCAATAATTTAATTGCCAAATACAAAGTGATATTTGAAATTCAAGTTAACTAATTTTCAAATATTTAAAATCAATTAAATATTTAAATTTCAAATATATAAAAATTCTGGATCATCATACAAAGGATTGGCAAGGAGCCAAAGAGCTTGAGTGTTGGGGGGCTTTCTATTTTTCCATAGAGGCCAAGTTGTTGGAGGGCCAAACGCAAGTTATAGGGACTACTTGCTTAGGCCGTTTCAAACCCTATCTAGGACAATTGTGGAGGTTCTTGAGCAGCCCTTTTGGCCCAAGGGTGGATGAAGCCACCATAACCTAGAGTTGGTTCTGAATGCCAACATTCAAGAGGCTTTCGTAGTAAGGTGTTATTGTATTTGAGATGCTTTCCCAATTTTTTTCTTATCACCATTTCCTTTCGCATGCTAGGAATGCGCCTGTGCATACGCCAAGAGGTGATGGCAGTGAAAAATCACATAGTGCAAGAGGTCACTATGCCATGCTTGCTCTAAGAGAAGCTGACAAAGGTTGAGAGGTGGGTTGTGGAGGTAGAGGCGGCATAGAACCTGGCAATGTTAGTTTATGACATGGTTATGAAGGAGAAGGCCGATGAGCTGGCTCATAAGGAGAAGCTTAAGGATGATTTTGGTCAGTTAAGGGCCTAGGTGAAGGAAACAGAGAGATATGTCATGGATTCCCAAGTTCAATGTTAACATGTCCCAATAGGTAGAGAAGGCTCAAGAAGAGACAGAGTGGAATGAGGTGATCACCAAGATGCTTAAAATAATTTTCTTAGCAATCTACCATATTTCCTTGGTCATTTGCACTCTAAATTCCAAGCAGTATGCTATTGTCTAGAGGGAGGTGGTAGAAGAAGTGGAAGCTTTATGTGTAACACCCTATAAAATTAGCAAGGAATTAATTAATAACAAAGTTAAAAATGGAAATTTAGTCAAAGTAGGAATTTTGCCATGAAAGTTATACCATTGCATTCATAACGATTTTCTGATCAACTTTCATATATAAAGTTTTCTAATCAGAGCACAGATATAAAAGTTATTGATGTTTTAAGTTTTTAAATTTAAATAACCTTGATACAAAAAGAATTAAATAGGGTAATAAATATTTTTAATGCTAAGGGATACTTAACATTTAAGAAAATATTACCTTTAGTTTTAAAAAGGAATTAAATAAAAAGAGAATAGAAACAAATGAATTCATGTTTGCAAATAGGGATCGGACAACCCCCTCACCTGGTCGGTCGACCGCTTAATGGTTAGTGGTCGACCGGTGATTACGATGGTGGCTAGGGTTTTGTTACATGCAAATAGCTCAGATTTTATTATCTTAAACCAACTTAAATACGATGATTCCGATGCCTTCTAACCACTATAAATATGCGGCTAGCCCCTTCACTTTTATTCTCAAATTATTTGGAAATGCAAGCGAAACTCTATTAGTCTTCTTGCTCATATAGTTTCAAGAATTCAAATTCAAAGCAAGTAATAGGTTGGTAAACATATATTCTTCTTTTACTTTTATTCTTCTCTAATCCCTGAATTCTAAGTCAAATTTACATACAATCCAATTATTGTTTATTTCAAAAAGAAGAAGTCTAAAGGACAGATTAGGAGCAAGCATGAAGTATATCCAAAAGGAAGCTGAAAACCATTTATGAGTGAAAATATTAATTTTTCACATTTTAGTATTTTTATAGTAGAAGTTCCGATTTGTTTTATGCCTTGGTGGATTTTGTTCACGAAAACCCTAAAACTAAAATCCCAAAAATCCTCTAAACGAAATATCAATTATTATATATATTGGAATCCTGAATGTTTTATATTGAAATAGTAGAATTTATTTTGTTAGTGCAATTTGAATATTTCACATTCTATTCAAATTCCAACTTTTTACTTTTGTTACAAGAGGCATGCATGCGTGATGTGAATTACAGAGGGTAGATTGGGAATTTCAAAAAGACACGGTTGAACCCAATGGGGTGAATTTACATTATTAGTAGTAGAGATGATAAGGGATTCTAGAAAGCAAATAAGGTAGGAAATGGTATGTAAAGTATGAATTCTATTATTTGTAGTAAGCATTGCATATATCTATAATTTAAATATGAATCCTTTTTTCATTATATATGTAAAAGTTGTATAGAATATAAAATAAGTTCAGTATTTGATTCTTTATTTTTATGCAAGTTTATTGTTTTGCTATGGATATTACCTAATCTTTAAGTTGTTGTATAGAGTTAGACTTGTATAAATTGGAAGTTTTGATATTTAAAATGATTGATATAGGACGCAAATTCTTCGCATGCAAGTTAGTCTAATTTAAGTATGTATGTACACATGTGTGCATGTATGTGCACGCGTGCGTGTGTAAATAGCATATAAATGTATTATTAACGTATAATTCATAATGTATTAATCGCGTAGTATAAATAGGTCAGTGGATAGCATTAAAATCTGTATGAAGGAAGTTAAGGATAATTATGGAATTAATCCATAATTAAATATTTGATAAGGAGTTTTCCTTACATGCCCTAACAGGAAATGCGGTGAGGTATATATGTGGTAGTATGTTAGGAGAGAGGAATTATGACTAAGTTATAGGAATGCGAGGTCAGCCTAAAGCACATAGAGGTCTATACAGATAATCTAGCTTCCAGCAGCGTCACTTTGAGACTTATGTGAGGCGTCACCTATAGTAAGTATCCAACGAGGACATGATGTTATTCTCAATTCTACAGAGTAAGCCTGCCTAATTAATCTGGCTACCAACGCCTATGAATATTCAGACTAATGTGAGATGCCACATTTTAGGTTATGGGTCATAATGCGTAGGACCTGCTTCTAGGTCGGGCGTGTTAAGTCGATGTTGTAGGGTTCACCTCCTTCCTACTTAAGAATAATTAAATGGTCAGGGTTATCGTTTAAGTTCGGTAGTAGGGAATATTTGGAGGGGTCCACTTCGGGGTCGAGGTATTAAGTGGTTGTTGTAGGGTGTGCCTCTTTCCTTAAAGAAGTATCAAGTGGCTTAAAGAGATTTCATGTGATGCCAGTTAGGAAGTACCACAGAAGGGTCCGCCTTGGGTTAGGTATTAAATGATGAGGATCTTCTTAGGTTACTGGTATTAATTGGTCGAAGTCTGCCTAATTCCCATTAAAAAGGAAATTAAGTGGCTCGAGTACTTTCTCTCACATTATCAAGACATGACCGATGGTAGTTGCGTGGGACTGGAAAGGGCCTTCGGTTTATACTTGAAGGTTGGTTATAGAGTTAGAATGGAAGAGTATAAGATGTAGAGTTGGACTGGGGTAGCTTTCGGGCTTACAGTTGGAGGTATCTTATGTAGGATATAGTATAAGATGTATAAGACATAATACATATCTAAATAATACCGCTCAAATATTATTATGGTAAGACTTGAGATTTTTATTCATCAGATATTGTTGTTCTGATCCCCTTCAGCACAACACACATATTAGAGGAGACAATGTTGATCGGGAGGATGAAGGTGGAGGCAAGGACTTGTGGTAGTTATCTACTATTTATGTATTATATTTTGAATTACCTAGTTTAGACATGTTATTTTGGGATATTTTATTTTTGATAGTCGAGATGACAGCTGTATTTTTTAGATTTGAAATTTTATGAAATTGTTACTTATTTCTAACATTATATTTATACATTTCGCTACGAGATTCTGATAGCATAAATAGATAGTTACGTATACTGTTTATTGTACCAATTTTACCAACTAACAGCTAGCTTTGGACTGGGCCTAAGGTTCGATAGGGTTTTGTTGGAATGCAAATTTGGCCCATTTCGAGGTGGTTTGTTACATCAGGTTAGGTCCTTTCCATCGATCCAGTCATAAGATCATATTGCATCCCTTATGGTTGCCTCAAGCAACCTATCTCTAGCCCCCTTCCCTGAGGTTGAGAAGCTGATGACTTACAAGGTTGATTGCCACATCATAAAGAGTTGAGTGTAGGCTAGTTTATCCATTTTTTGCAATAGTATTCATTATAAAGCAAGTTAGAGCCCTTGCTTTTGTAATGAACATGATATCATTCATTGCATGTAATTTTAAAGACTTATTTCTACTGCCATGTTTATTGTTGTTCATTTTTCTCCTAATATTTTAAATGCATGTCCGTCTGTTGTGTTTGGCTTTAAATTATTTTCTTATGACTAGGCATATTTTTATTTTATGACGGGCATCTCAGGTGAGCCTTGACTTTGTTAAACAAAAACATAGACATAGGCATTTATGCAAAACATAGAAAATAAGTAAAAAGTAAACAAAGAACAAACTTAGGTTTTTGCTAGGATGAATTTGTCCTTGGTTAGCATGTACGCATGGACATAAGCTTGTGGCGGGGCATCCTATGTTGGACATCAGGCCCTCACGTTGTCGATCTACTTATCGAGTGGTTGTTGACAGGCCTTTAACGATCGAGATTTACAATGATGAGGCTGCCTCAATCATTCGATGCATACAACACTACGTATGCTAAAATTGGGATCATTTATGGGAAATGAACACATCTTGGCATTAGTGCAACTTCCATGCTATAACGGAATGGGAAACATCATCGGTGAACTAATTGGTATAATAGCGTATGTGGTTGTGTCATCTGCTCGTTGATCCCTCTAGCATGGAAGGAAGTGTATTTTGGTTTGAGCCTCCTTAAGAAGCAGTACACCATGGATGCATGAACTGGGACACTTCATGGGTATTCACGCCATCAGTATACCAATGTACCTATCACTGAAGGGAGCTTCCTTTAACTTACACATCCTTATGGTGCAAAACACCACAGATGCATGAATCAGGACCACTTCTTAGGTGGTCACGCCATCAATGCATCGGTGATCCTGACATGAAAAGGGACATTATTTGGCTCGCGCATCCTTACGGAATAAAACTCTACGAAGGCATGGATTGGGACCACTTCATGGGTGGTTACACCATTAGTGCCTAAGTGTTCTCAACACAGAAGGGAGTGTAGTTTAGCTTATGCATCATTATATGGCGGAACACCATGGACGCATGAACCATTTGGTGGGTGGTTGGACCATCAACGTGCGGTATCCCCAACATGGAAAGGATCATTGCGTGGCTCTTTCATCCTTAGAGTTTTCATAGTCATACCTTTATACTAGTTTGTTTGATAAGAACCATATTGATGAAGTTCCATGTTCATATTCTACAAAATTAGGGTATTATATGGAAATAGTTTCCTCATAAGATGGCATACATACTTCATCATCCCTTATAACCAGATCTTAAAAATGTTCTTAAACATAGTAAGCCTAAAGGTTCTCTAGGTTCAAACTTCCAAGTGTGAGGGATGTTGGTGCCATCCGAGTGTGGGAGGGGTAAGCTCTATTGGCTAATATAGTATTGACAGTATATGGCCCTTTCCCAATTTGTCCTTAATACTCCTTCACTTGGGTTCTTTGTGTTTGCTAAAAAAACATTAGATCTCCTATAATGAATTGGCACAGCCTTACCTTGGCATTGTAGTTCTTTGCCTCTTATCGTTTGTAAGCTTTCATTTAGATTTTGTCCTCTGCTCTTCTTTCTTCCAGGACGTCCAACAATAACATAAGAAGTACTTCATTCTATTTGGGGTCATGGGTAAGGTGCCGAGGAGATGGAACATCCACATCTATGGGCAACAAAGCTTTATATCTGTAAGCCAACAAGGAGGGGGAGTTTCTTATTGAGGTCCAGCTTGAGGTCTTGTATGACCAAAGCAAACATGGTAGGTCTTCAGCCTAGTTTCCTTGGCCTTAGTGAGATGCTTTTTCGGCATCGACTTGAAGATTTTATTTATTGCTTCCTCCTACCCATTTGATTAAAGATGGTTGGTAGTGTAGAATTACTTCTCAATTCTGTTTCTCTGTTAGAAATCCAAAATAGTTCACTTTCAAATTGGGTGCCATTATCAATGTTGATCTTCTTCAAGAGTCTGAAATAGTATAGTATGTTCTTGACTATTAAATTAAGAATGTTAGTTGTGATCACCCTAGTTGAAGGCACCACCTCGACCCACTTCATGAAGTAATCAGTAGTGAAAATGGCATAGTTATACCCTCCCTTTGCATTGAAGAATATTTCAATCAATTCATGTGTCGAATGGCTAAGGGGACGTCATGGTAGTCGGCAAGATTGTCGAGGCTCATGGGATCTTTGCGAACTGCTGGCATCAATTGCACTTATTTACATACTTCGTTGAATCCTTGATTATTGTTTACCAATAATACCCTTGTTGTGAAGCCTCTTCTGCTAAATTTCTCCCTAGCATGATCCTCATAAAAGCCCTCATGTAACTCATCAAGCACTCAGCTTGCTTCTTCATCATTGATATATAGTTGAAGGAGGATGAAGTTTCCCTTTCGATAAAGCATGTCGTCCATGAGTGTATAGTGAGGGCTCAATAAAGAACTTTTCGTGCCTCCTTTCACTCTATAGGAAACTCCTTGCTCATTAAATATTTCAAGCAGGGGTCAAATATTTGTTTGGTTGGTCATTATTGATCCCCATCATGGTTTCCCCTGGCTCTAAAAATGGGTGGGTCGAACTTCCAGTGGTACCTAAGGATAGTTTATTTAGGATTGCTTCCTACCTTCTAGCTAGTCAGCCTTTGTATTCTCACCTATGATATTTGTTCTAGCTTAAAATTGGAGAAGGAATTGATGAGTTTCTTTTCCTCTACAACATACAGTGGCTAGTGTTTTTCCCTTCACATGTAAGCTCTCGCCGATTTGGTTGACAACCCAAAAGGAATAAGTAAATGCTTGAATTGATTCAATCATTAGTTCTCTTGCCATCTCAAGAACAGCTAGGATTGCTTCATATTCATCTTCATTATTAGTTGCTTTAAAGTACTAGTGGCCAATGGCAAAAAAGCTCTTTTCCTTTAGGGGTGATGAAGACCATACTAACCTGCCTCCCCATTTTCATTGGACGCTCCATCAACAAATAATCTCCATAAGCATTGATTAGTGATTGTTTACTTCTTGTTGTTGTTCAGACCAAAACGTTCTATGATGAAGTTGACCATAACTTGCCTTGAATGGATGTGCAGGGATGCAAGGTGACATGATATTACCTGAGCTTAATGAACCATTTCAACAGGTAGCCTACTGTATCTAGCCATCATAATACTTGTTTTAAGGGTTGGGTGGGTGTGCTTAGAAATATGGGTAGGGTTTATGGGCTTCCAATAGCAGGTAGAAAGCTAGATTTTCCAACCGTAAGTATTTTGTTTTTAGGGCCGATAATTTTTTGCTAACATAGTAAATGGCCTCTGATTCCTTTATACCTCTCATGTTCATGTGGGACTAATTGTGCGATCGGTGACCACAAGGGAAAGATAGATATCTTCCATGTCCATGGGTTTGGAGAGGACTGGGGTATGGCATGGTGTTTCTTTAATTCTTCAAATGCTTTGATGCATTGTTTGGTCCATAAGAATGACTTTTCCTTCTCGATAAGATCAAAGAATATGACACATTTATCCGTTGCTTGGGACATGAAGTGGGTAAGTGCGGTGACCGTCTCATTCAAACTTTATACTTTCTCGACAATGTGAGGGATCAACATGTCTTGAATTGCTTGAATATTGTCAGGGTTTTCTTCAATCACCTTTGTACTAACTACATACCCAAGGAACTTCCAAAAGAGGAAAATGAACGAGCATTTCTTAGGATTCAGGTTCATGTTATATTGGCGGAGAATTCCAAATATCTCAGATAAGTTCTTTACAACTCCTCGGCCTTCTATTACTTCACAACCACATCATCCATGTACACTTCCAATGATCTGCCAATTTTTCCTACAAAGATTCTATTGACAAGCTGCATGTCGCATCCATGTTTTGAAACACAAATGGCAATGTTTTAGAAGTGGAGCATCGTGTTTGTGACAAATGAAGTGTGTTCTTGATCTAGAGCATGCATGGCTATTTTGTTGTAGTTGGAATAGCGTCCATAAAGGTTATAAGCTCATACCCGTTAGTTGCATCTACTAGTTGATCAATGCACGATAAGGGCACGCTGTCTTTCAAGAAGGCTTTGTTAAGGTTAGAGAAGTTAATGCACATTCTCCGAGCTTTACTCGATTTTCGATTTAACACTAAGTTTGCAACCCACACTGGGTGCTCAGACTCCATAATTAAGAAATTTTCGATAAGCTTCTTTACCTCCTCCTTTAATGCTCTTTATCTCAACGTGTTGTGGATTCTTCTTTTTGATGGACCTGGTGATCCTTGTTGCCAATATCGAGGGCATGAAAAATGATAGAGAGGTCTATATGGGTCATGTTAGCATGCCCTTCCATTGTACCAAGAAATGTATCAAATCATTCTTAACTATTGGGTCCAACACCATGTCAATCTGAATAACCTTGTTGGGATCGTTATTTTGTATCATCATAGTCTCAAGTGGAGTGGCAAGGCCGCTATTTTGGTTCCCAACTCTTATGTGAGGACCAAGTAGGTTATCATCATCATCTCCGTGTTTATTTCTAGGCTACACCAATCCAATGCACAGATCATGTGTTCAATGAGGTCCTTGATCAGGAGAGGCGTCTATACACAAACATAGGAACTTTAGCTACCTTTGGCTCCCATAGCCGAGTCCTCCGATGCTATGAGGGATGGAATTTCTATCTCAGCTGCCCCTACTTGCCAATAAGGTTGAACTTTTTGACTCCATGTTACTGTGAGTTCTCTTGTTTTATTAGGACTGGTCAAGGAAAAATTATCCTTCCAATCTTCACTCTTAGCACAAATGGGAGTGTTGCATAGCATGCAAATTCTCCCAAGCAAGTGCGATGACATGGTCATCTCATCAATTTCTTCTGCATTGCAAGCAGCCCCGTCACCAATTTAACGTTTCATGGCTATCGTATTCACTTTGGTTGACTATCGTTGAGTGTCGCTAGTTCTTGTTTAGCATAAGACTTCTTCTTGGCTTACTGTAAGGAGATGTGCCAACAATCCCTTATGGCCTGTTGATTTCTATGGACACATTTTGTACCTCTCTTAGAGAGGAACTTTACGGTGAGCTGCTAATATGTCGCGACTGCATCCAAGTCCGATAGTGTCAGTCTACCTATCAAAATGTTACAAGCAAATGAGAAATATACCGCTACAAAATTTGTCTAAGTCTTCATGACACGGGATTCCTCACCGAATGTGACTATATGTGAAGTCAAGTCCAAAGGAACAGTCTAGACACCTTCAAATCCATATATGGGAAAGCCACAAGGCATGAGGCTGGATTGTGGAAGTTTCATTTGATCAAAAACATTCTTGAACATTACATTAATGGAGCTGCCCCCATCGATGAAGACTTGTTGTACTTTAACATTGGCGACGTTGATTAATATGGCTATGGGGTCTTGGTAGAGGTAGCTGAATCCTCTTTAGTCTCTGACTAAAAAGACGTTCCTTTTGACCTCTTTGATCCTACGAGCCTTTAGGGACTAGAGTTCGATTGGGTAGATTTTGTTACTCGAGGCAAGCTCACTCCTATATCTGGCTTGTGCCCAAGCTACATTCGACTACGTAACGGCCACCATAAATTAACATTATTTTAATATTGATTGTGGCTATATTGTTGTCGTTGGCATATTGAGGCGGGGAAGAGGTGTTTGTTAGGTATTTCTTTTTTAAACATATTATCTCGCATATGACACAACACTTTAAGGATCAACTCTATCTTGAATTTTATTGGCACTCATTTGTGGAATGGCCATTAAATTGATAGATACAGTAGAATTTCTAGTAACTCTAGGTTCTTACGTTTGCCTTGATTGGGCAAGAGGAGGCCTTTTGTAGGGTACGTGGTCACAGTTTGCGAGATGGATGGTTTCCATACCATGAGTTAATGAGGCATAATTGGCGTACTAAGGTTTGAATCAAGAACCATCCTCGGAGTGATTCTTGCTACTTTCTTGTTGGTCATTTTTTATGTCAGGCTCTCCTTTCATAAGTTGGCTTATTGCCTCTCTTGGCCTCCTCATCATTGTTGGACAAGTTTTCTTATTCCACTCACATGATGTCATTAGCTCTTTGGAAGCAATTAGTCATGGACGAAGTAATCTACTTTTGTAATTCCATGCACATCTTGGATGGTGCATCTAACATAATACAAAAGGACCATGCGACGATCATGGGATTCGAACCTATGCCATCATGGAAGAAACACTATGCATTAAATAAAATATCTTTGTGTTAACTTATCGAAAAGGATGTTACAAACTATCCCCCTTAAAGTGTGCAACATCCTTGTTGGCTTATCATCATACCACTCAGGCGTTGTGTTTCTAACCCACATCAGTACTATATCGACTGATGTCCATAACATTATAACACAAAATTCTGGTTGGATATTAGCTCTAACACCAAGTGTAACATCTCTCATTCCAAAATCCAAAGAAGAAACTCCAATGTGTTGTAGTTACCTTGGAATTATATTTTGGCGATGAAGATGAAATATATTATATTATACAGTCTTAAGTAAACATAGCAAAAAACCAAAATGAAATTCATCGTTATAGATTTGATTTAATAATTTTTTTACATCCCAAATTTATGCCTATGAAGGATAAAAAATGTAATACAAAATAGCTATTGGTGTCATGCACCAAATATGAAGATGCGGTCATCAACACAAGACATAGTAGAATTAAAACACAAATATAATACCTAAGAATCGTACTTTATCCTTGGCTTACATCATTCGGCCATCCTAATAGCAACCTTTTTGGGCTAGTAAACCCAGCTACCTAATTGAATGCCCATGAGTTTATATGAAAAACAAGAATAAACACATGTGACCGCTCTACAACTACATGGGATGGGTATTCCCCTATTACAATACCAAAGCAATAAATTAACTAATTCACAAACTAAACCTAAGTCGTTGGTTTGTTAATTCATTATCAAATCAATACCATGAAGCCACACTTGAATGAAACTTTTGGGTTTATGCCATAGAATTGTTAGTGTTTCAATATATCTAATATACCCACCCTTGACTACTCCATCGGTCTTATGTACTTTTACGACAGGTATATATCATTAACTTTCGGCTACCACAAAGGCCTTACTCCTACTTACTATATACGTTTACACTTAGCTTTCGACTGCCAATAGGGTTGTATGGCTATACATTATATATATATTTACACTTAGCTTTTGATAGAGTTAGTGGATCTCTTAGGAGAAATTATGTAACTTATTACATATATGTTGATTGATAACCAACCTTGTTCAAAATAAAAGGTATTTTCTTTATATTATATATTTGTTATATTATTATGATATAATTAATCAAGTAATTAACTAAAGCATATTAAATAGAAAATCCTTAATATGCTATATGATGGTAATTATAATGTGTGGTATTCATGAGAAATTTATCAAACTAAAACAACATTTTTAAATATTAACTAGTCAAGATGTTTTGAAATAGGATATTGATATTTACGTTGAGTCTTGAGTATATAATGCTCTCCAAATGTTGGACAGTGTCTTGCTCATGATTGTTGGGGCCACTAAGGGGTTACATACTTATAACTATTAGGTAACTATGGATGACTCACTACTTAACTTTCGAGAAATTCATAATTGTTGTAAGTAAATTAAATTAATGAAAACTTATGAAATATTATTTATTAAATTTGATTTGATTTTTATGAACACCATTAATATTTAGTAAATATGAAGATAAAAGTTATAAATATGCGTATAAGCATACAATATCGATAGAATATTTATATTAGATTTAAATAAGATTACTTGTGAAGCGCTTTTGGGAAAATTTGAGGCCCATATGCCTCATTTTGTAGTCAACCATGCATGGTGAAAATGGAAGAGCTTTCAAATATGACTTGAAAAACCAAAGAAGCAATTAAAGGAAGGAAATAAATTTCCATCATTTTCTCTTCTTTATGATTCACTTAAATCTAATTAATTAATGGGCATTTGCCTTTTTTTCTTTATTTATCTTTTATCTACAAAAAATATGAAAAAGGGATTTGATGAGATTTAATAATGAATTAAATAGGGAAGTTTTAAAGGTGGAAATCGAAAGGTTTCAACGTTTCCCTTGAGTCAAAATTTTTTTTCGTTAATTTTATTATCATTCTTCTGGACAAAACTTCCTTTCTTTCTCTTGCTCTTCTCCTCTCCTTTAATGACCAAAATCATTATGACTTCTATACAATATTTTCCACACCAAAATCAAATCAAATAAAACAAATACAAAAGATTGTGCTTCAGATTTGTGCAATCTCTAGATGCGATTCAATTAGATCTAGGAGCATTCTTTATTTAAGGTGCAAATCAAGAGGCGACGTTGACATGGTAAGGTTCAACTAGATTTTAGCTATATATATTCCATGATGTTGTAGATCTAAATGTTAATCAAACCGACCGTAGGGAGGTTTGCCTACTTCTACTAGGCAAAATCAATTTTCCTAAAGCCAAAAAAACGTGGATCTTGTCTCATCGCGGTTTCTCTAAAAACGTGGATCTTGTCTCATCGCGGTTTCCCTAAACTTTCTCCTTTTATTTTGCGCATCAAAGTTGTCAAATTCAAATCTATTATGATTTTAAAATTTTAAAATTTTCAATTTCAAATCGACAATTTTGAATGTTTTGATTAATATTTAAATTTGAAATTCATATTTTCGGATTCAAATCTCAATTTATTCTTTTCCAACATATTATCACTTAATGTTTAAGTAATATTAACAAATTTTTTAAATGTATATTTCTTATCAAAGTTATACAATTGAACGGTCGGTTTCTCCACCGTTGTGCGGTTATACTAGTTTATTCTAACATGTGTGTGTGTGCGCTTTTCTTATTCCTTATAAATATACAAGTGCAGAACTTAAAAGTTTTTTAACATGTTGCACATATATACATAGGTACATATATTTTGAAATTTGGTACACTTTGTTTCGTAAAATAAAAGCTACATGGTTCTAACCCTACATACAAAGCATTATAAAATAATAAAAAAACAAAAAACAAACAAACAAACAGGATACAACAATCCAAATAACATATGGTAAAACCGAGCCCACAAGACAATCCGTCCCTCTGCCTTCCTAGGGCAGTTACAGTACTATTTCATACCGTTCCCAAAAGCAAGCAACGATATCTTTCCCTTTTGACCTAAGAATAACCGCCTCTTTGGAACGTTGATAGTAATCGCTGTCATACTCATTCCAATTCGTCAGAATTGTTAAATTTTTGACCGTTCCTATCTTTCCCTTTTCTCTTTCAATTAGTCGCACCGTTTCTTCATGATTCTGGATTCCAAATCAACCACTCGTGGTTACTCGCAAGAAGATATTGTTTCATGAATCCTCAGATCGATAAATCTGATATTCCTTCATATTTATCTTTTCGAATTCATGATTTAATCATTCATGCCATGTGTAGTCACTTCGCTTGAATCACTTCGTCGTCGCTGAACATTACCCTCGCATTTCTATCAACGGCCGCGATTCTGCCTCGTTATGTAATCGAGACAAAGAAAACGACATAGAAAATTTATAAAATTGGTACATGAAACCTTCTATATCTTGGTTCTGAGTCCCGATCCAAAGAAGCTGTAAGTGATGATGATTTGATGCGAGCCTGGATTCTATCCTGTGACATCAATTCTGAGCCAAGTTCCAGCCTTCAAATCTTTATGTCTTAAAATGTTAGGCACTGATGTTGAAAGTTGTTATGCCAACTAGTATCATCCCTTCCAAGCATAGATTGTTGAAGCTATATGGATTCTGAAATAAATCATGGAAATAAATGTTAATGTCAGTTAATCAATTCCCATGTATACTCCATTGTTATGGAGTTCCACTCTTAAGAAAGGGTTCTACAAAAGAGAGTTCCCCTACACACAGACACACACACATACACATACATAGATAGATATATATATATACCCCTATATACATACAAAGATATATAGGTATGTATGTGTGTGCATATATATTTGTTTGTGTGCATTCGTGTATGCATGTTAAAAACATTTAAAATTATTGTTGCTTTAAAAAGGCTCACAAAAAGGAAATTTTTTATTTTATAAATATACATATACTGATAAAGAAGAAGAATTGTATTTATGTATAAATGAATACAAATCCACAGAGTACTATTGTTAAATAAAATATACCTTTATCAAATTATTACTACCAATAAAATACTTATATTTCTCTAACTTTGAAATTATTAATATGTGTGTGTGGTTGTATTTGGATTTATAGATTAAGGTCTGTTTTCCAATTGTTTTAATAAAGCAAATGATTACATGTTTTTGAAATACATCTTGAATTCAAAATAACTTAATTTTGATTTAGATTAATTAAATGATTCATTAACAACACACACATACATACATATACATACATATATATGAAATATATTTGTATGCGCGCGCGTGCACACACACACATATATATGCATATACAAAGAATTCTAAACAATACTTTGGATAGCCAATGCATATATAAAGGGTGAACGTGTCAGTTGGAGTCTAAATTCCAACACCTAAACATGTACACATTAACTATATATCAATATGATAGGTTGCACTTACATAGTATACACCAGAGTATTTTTGGATATAACTCGTAATATATGCCAAGTACAATTTTGGTTAATAATGTCATTTAAGAAATCGCCAAATTTAATCAAAATGAGAGAAATGAAAAGTTACTCTCTCTTAATTAAAAAAAAATCTCCCCTTAATTAGTTGAATAAGTTTAAGAGAGAGAAACCAAAGGCTTCATTCGCTAAATTAAATTAAACAGGTGGCTATTACACACACATACACACAAGTGCATATTTGGTATACTATATTTTAAATCTAATATTGATCAAAAAACAAAAAATTAAAACCCTTTTTTAGCAATACTGAATAAAATAAGATTTTATTTAAAAACATACTTTAGATTGGACCTAAAAATCCTTGTAGACTTTGTAGGCCCAATAGATCCAAAGTAGGAATTTTTTTAAATCTACCTATTTCACCCACTTTCGACTAGCTTGGTTCCTGCAATGGTATCAAAACGATGTTTGTCGTTCATTGGTACTTTAGATGTCCTTGGTTCATCCCTGCAACTAGCATGATAATGGGTTTTCACATTGCGATTTGTGACGAAGCTTTACCTCTTATCCTTACACGTCCTGTGATGGTTGTGATAGTCAAGAGGTTGCATGTAAAACTAACTCGTAAGGTACCTAGTTGGGTCACCCAAAGATTTTGGGTCGGACCAACAGTGGTATCTAAGCTTTTATGGTCTATCTGGTCTATATTAGCAATGTAATGGCAAACTGATTTAAGCCCACCCATTTAGTAGGGTATCAAGAAAGGTAGTGTCAGAAGGCTAGGATTGGGTAACAAGTACTCGTCCCTACCTGGCTACTAGCTTGGCTCGAAGAATGAAGTAAGCCCAAAGGTTATTCTTAATATAAAGGCCCGAATTGATTTTGGCTCTTGGGCTAATTTCTAAACTTTGTTTGAAAATTTAAAATCATATTTGAAATTTAAAAGTGAAAATAGTGGAATTTTACAAAAGTTATAAAATGTATCCATGTTTTTCAAAATTGTTTTGAGAAACTAAATAGTGAATTCTAAAATTCTAAAATTAAAAATTAAAAAATGTTAATCTGGTTTTTAACCAAGCAGAGTTCAGCTAGAAGTATAAGGTCAAGACAAAGACGAAACGACTCGAAAACTTGGAAGAACACTTAGAAGAGCTAGAGAAACAGTTGGGAAAAGCTTTAGTGGAAATGGAGTTAATGAAATAACTCGGTGCCAAGTTAAATAAATCGTTGACGAGCCATTTTTCCTCTTCATTCCTCTTCCCAAACTTCATATATCTCACACACTACTACAACTACTCGTGATCAAGTGGTTTTCCCAGAGTTTGGATGAGTAATTCCAAGCATTGATGAAAAGAAAGCCAAGAAAGCAGGATAACTCAAACTTTAACGGAAAGATCCCCAAAATAACCAAAAGTAATGGAAAAGAGCTTGGAATGCATAAAGTAGAAAAGAGAAGAGCTAAACAAGTAAAATAGCTCAGCTTTTATAAAGAAAAACAGGTCGGTACCGGGCTGTTTAGATCAGTACCGAGTTGTTTTCTCGGTTAGTAGGCCTCCGTGCTCACTTATACAACATCGGGCTATCTTCTAGACTTCAGTGCAAGTAGGCTCTTGATCATGTACCTTTGTTTCTCTATAAATACAATCCCCACTACAACTAGAAAGGGATCTGATTTTCTACTGGCATAAACTTTTCCATTTCCTCATCTCCTCCCTCCCTCATAATAATCACCTAGATAGCTACTCTTGGCAGTTCTAGACTATAGAACTTGTCAAGCCCTTGTACTAGTGACTTGTGCTCTTAAATTCTCTGTAAACAATAATCGATAAAACTACAGATGGACATATGCTAGAGATTACCGAACTACTATAAAAATGCTGTCTTCTGGTTCTATTTTCTTTACGTTCAATCTATCAACTAGATCTAGATTCTATAGTTTCCATGCAACTCAATCTTGGGTGTTGATCCATTTTTGACATCAGCATTTTGATGTTTTCACTGAGAAAATTGAATTCAGGGCTAGATCTAAGTCTCTACTTAGGATTGGAAGGATCCAAAAGTTTTACTTGAAGGATTTGAGGATTTGCTATTAGAAATCAAAAGACCTAGAAACGGATGATCTACCTTCGGGAGATTTGTAGAAGCGGTAGCTGGTGGTGATGAAGCAAATACTCACCAAATGGAAGTTAATGATGGAAACACAATTCCAGAATCCTCTATGCAACATGAAGTGGTGACTAGAGGGGAGTTTGATAAGATGATCCATGAACTTAACCAGAATATGGCGGATAGCCGAAAAATTCTCATGGACAAGATGGACGCTTTACTTAATCTGCAACATCAAACTACTAGGAGAACTAAAGGGAAACATCATCTATTATAGAAAATAAGAATCCTTCTGTTTATGGCATAAACAGAAGAGATAGAAAGCAAAAGCAGAAGGAAGTAGTTGGTGGAGTTGTAGAAGGAAGAAGGAATGCTCCCCCCTCAAGAAGACCAATCAATATTCGAAGAATTTCTCTCGGTACCGAGAGGAATGCTCATGCAAATGCTGCTCAAGGAGGTGATTCCATGGTTGTCTCAATGGATGAGGACTAGTAGCTTGATGATGTTGATTTGGAGTTGGATGCTTATGCTGATGAAGGTGGAGTTTAGACAACCATAGCTTAACCTGACATAACTCTACCAAATACCGAAGGAGTGGTACTCCCAAAGATAAGAGCATCTAGATGTCATCCGGTAAATCAAGACCATTTTGAAGTCAAACACTCGGTGTAGCCCTTGATAGTCAACCTTTGGATTACTGTGCCAGCAAGGATTACACCGCTGACATGGTTAATCGATTAGTGGTGGAAAGCAAGGGCAGAAAGGAAGAAGACCGAGGTTCTATGCTAGGATGAACTTCATTTACTAAGAATATCCTTGGAGAAGAGTATCCCTACAAATTCACCATGCCGAAATTGCCATTCTATAACTGAACTACTAATCCCAGACAACACATACTCAAATACGAATGACATATGGATAGAGCTAGAGCTACAGATGTTGCTCATTGTAGGTGCTTGCCTATCTTCTTGGAGGGAGTTTCTTCTATGTGGTTCACTAGGCTTGCGTCGAAGTCCATATCAACTTTTGATGAATTATCGAAAATGTTTTTGGAGTAGTTTAGGCTCCATACTGCGCAACTGAAGGACATGATGTCCCTTTTGGCTTCTCTCAGAGATCACTTAAGGCTTTCTTGAACTAGTTTGACATCGATGTTACAGAGGTTAGCAATCCAAAGGAGGATTTTGTATTCATGGTGCTCATTTGAGGCATTCACTCGGACATGGATTTTGATAGGTGGATAAAGATGAAGCAACCCACTACCATATAGGAATTCCACCGAAAGACGAATCAGTTTTTTAAGCTAGAAGAAGAAAGTTTGGTTGAAGGCAAGAACTGTGATGAGCAATCGAAAGAGGTGATCCAGGGTAACATTGTGGTCAAACAAGATGGAAATAGTTATGGAATCGGTGTAGGAATTGTAGGGAAAAGTGTGAATCAAAAGAAGAAGAATTAGAATGCTGGTAGACGTGACGGGGACAGGAAATGCCTGAGGAATTTGAGATCCAAGGATTGTATGTCATCGAATAACAGTTTGGAGAACATCTATCCTGTTTGATCTCAGGTTTTGATTCATGCCAAGACGATCAAAACGACGTAAGAATGATAGAATATTTGACAAATCTACGACTACAAATCTATGGCATAAGAAGGCGACTAGACTCGAAGATCGTATATCAAGTATGAATATTTTGTTTCAAGAGTCTAAGTTAGTGTTCATATATGTTAAAATTGATCCTCAAGTAGTTCACACTCCCTCACATATAAATAACGATTATTTAAAAGTGACTTTACAATTTTCTTCAAACTGGTTTTATGGAAAGTCACAGATCAGTCGACAGAAACTGTGCATATTATTTTCTATAAAAATCACAGCTCTGTCAACTGAATACAAACAATCAGTCGACTGAACCTGTGCACATATGTATACATGTTTATATTTTCAAATTCAGTTGACTGAAGTTCATAGACCAGTCGGTTGACCTGTTTCCAACTGTCATTTTTATGAAGAGACGCTTCTTTTCACAAATAGATTTCTTCTTCATGGAGAATTACATCCATTGCTGTTCAATAGAAATTTTCACCAGATGTTGTAACTCTTTGTCTACTATAAATAAGCATGAATTTCAAGATCAATTAACTTTACTTTCTCACTCTTACTTGAATTAACTTTTCTGAATTTACTGCTCTCTTGAATATTCAACTATCTAGTGCTTACAGATACGATTATAATTCAACATTTCTTAAGAAATCTAAATCTTTCTAATCTTCACATGCACACAATTACACATATTATACTTGAGGAAAAGATTGTAGGAAGGGTGTACTTCAATTGACAAATCAATGTTATTAAAAGAACATAAAAAGTCAAGACAATCAATTTACTTGTATTTAAGTCTTGTTCGGCTGCTCAGGCGGTCAAGTCCTGTTTGGTTGCTCAGGTGGTAGAAGTCCTATTCCATTGCTTAGGCGGTGTAAACGTATTCCTCTGGGATAGGTGAGGGCTGTTAGTTTTAATTCCAAAAGGAGTCTGCGAATGGACATAGAACGGGAAGTTCGAACCAATATAAAAATCTCTAGTGTTATTTTTACTTTATAGCTAATTTTATTTTATAGTTACTTTCCGCACTAGTTAATAAGTTTAGTATATATCCCGCATTACATGATCTTATATCATAATCACTTTCGTATTCTACCACTCAAGGAACTAAGCGCTATAACAAACCGCCTAAGAGGGAAGCAATCGAGCAACAGAAAAGGTTGGCGATGTATTGTTGCTTCCATGAAGCTCACAAGCATAAAAAAATGAATGTCGACATTTAAAGAACTTAATTGAGGAAATGATAAGAAACAACATGCCCCGGCAATACGTGAAGAAATTGCAAAACATTGATCAACCTGACAGACCCCAAGGGCTAGATGCTCAAGGAAAACTACCTGGACCCAATGAAGAAGGGCTTAGGCAAACAGATAGAAGATTGGTCATAAACACCATTACATGAGGAACTCGCCCAGCGTAGAAGAGTTGGGGTGAGAAGGAGTATATGCAAGTTCTATGAAGCATGTACCGTAGGAAAGTTTCTACGCCATCGAAGATGGAGCTTCGACTAAGTAACGAAGAATGATTATAGACGTCATTGTGTTCAGGAACTGGGACACTGAAGGTGTAGACTCATCAAACTTCGACCCAATGGTGATAACAGTAAGGATCGAACTAGTAGTTGTGCATCAATTATTGGTTGACAAGGGAAGCTCGGTTAAATCCTATTCCGAAAGACGTTTGACCAAATGAAGATTAGCATTAAGGGTGTGGTCGCTTGCAAAACAAGGATTCAAGGGTTTACAGGTGAAGTTAAATAGTCGACTGGAACAATCGAACTGCTTGTTGATCTCGGGGAAGGAGAACGAAGGGCGGTCCGTATCCAGACCTTCGTTATCCATATATTTTCAAGGAGGGCAAGAAAAGGAATCAATGCCGAAATTAAGAATTTATGTCAAAGTTCAAGGCTCTAGATACTAAGGCGAGAGAATAATAGATATTGAAGGCTTACATCGATAAAGACACTACATAGCTTCCATGTCGTATAACATATATGCCGCTTTCAATCGACGCTGCATAGATTTCACATCGCACATCATTAAAGCCGCATTTAATCAATGTCACTCATAAACCGTAATGCATTATATCTGTGCCATGCTCCATCAATAATAAAGAGAAGGTTATCGCACTACATAATTATGGAAGCCTACAATGATGTCGTCTCTATCTCATGCCGCCGCTCTTTAATGTCATTTCTCAAGCAATGCCACTTTTCACCCATAGCATCCTTCTTCAATGTCAACACGGCCTATCAAAAAATGCCACATATTATCAAGACCGCTATACACTAATGTCGTCTGACATTATTACTAAAGCTATTTGATGGACGATGACATTGAAATTATACTTCCAATGCCACTCAAAACCAGTGTCGCGTCTTGATGACAATGCGTTTTATTAATTTTTAGGGGATGTTGAACCTCTATAAGTGCGATATTGATGCTGGATTCACCAATATCCATGGAAATTGCTATACCGCCATTTATCAATACTGCTCTATATAATGTCTCTCTTCACTAGTGCTTAATGTCGCTTCCGACTAATGCCGTCAACGACCAATTGAGAGCGTTTCAATGCATAAGGGTTGTGAGAAATGAGGATTAAGGATCTTAAGGCTGGAATAAACACTAGAGAGGGGGTGAATAGTGTTTTAGAGAATTATTAAATCTTTTTAAGTTTTTGTTAATTTGAACACAAATGTATGCAATATTCAGACATAGATGTGATCACAGAATCAAACACAGATGCAAATATAAAGTAAAAGTGTAAAGGAAAGAACACACCGGATTTTATACTGGTTCGGAGTTACCCTATATCCAGTCCCGCACACAAGTACGGATTTCCTTTCAAAAAACAATCTTTACAATTACACCCTCGATTTCAAGGCAACGAGTTACACCCTCCAGAATCACAATCCTCTGGGTAAAGATACTTGATTTTCCGGACAACAAGTTCACCCAATTGATTTCCCAAGGCTACAATCACACCTTATCTCGCTTGATTGATTTTCAATGCCACAATCACACTTTTTCTCGCTAAGTTGATTACAAAAAGCCTACAACTCTGGATAGCACTGAGGATCTTGTTGAGATAGTGATAGAGAATCAAACCAGAGATAATCTAGTTAGATTCACTGTTGATTTCGGCAGAGTAATGGTAAGAATATGTATATAGAAATATGGAAGAAAAAGAGGAGTGAAAAACCAGAAAAGCTGAATTAAAATTCGTTAAAACTAACCCCTATTTATAGAAGAACAACAGCCATGTCCATTCATGAAGAGTTATGACGAATAGACACTTCTTTTGAAATTTAAATTTTGAACTCAACTGACACCATGTCGACATGGGGTACTTGAGTATGTCGACATCCTAAAGGGATTTTTAGTGTTTTGATTTTCTTTGAAAATAACCTTTATCTTATATTAAAACTATTTTAAACTCTATAAATATACTTGACTATAATTAAAATACATAAGTAAATACAAAGAATAATATATATATATATATATATATATATATATATATAATTTTACTATAATTTTATATTTAAATCTAAATAAATAAATATTAAAAAAATTAAATATACTTTTATTTTAAAAGATAGTTTAAAACCAAGGATAATTTGATTTTGAAATTCAAGATTATTTTGAGGATAAAAGTATTTGAAATCAGGATAGATGTTTTTTATGCTTTTTAAAAGGAAGGTTTTGAAATCATTTTTGAAAACAGGATATAATTTTGAAAAATCATTTTGAACAAAAAGTTAGTGGATACAAAACAATGTTCCACTAGATTTTTCGTAGGTTCCATCCTACTTAGGGTTCCATCCCTTTAACAGGCTCGAAGTGGATTCCATTCCACGAATAAATTGGATTTTAAAATGCCAGTGCTTTTCTAGGAGTTTTAACAAAATTTCTAATTAAAAAATAAATTACTTGAAATCTTGAACTCTTGATAATCTTGATATTCTTGTTACTCATGAGTCTTCAATCTTGATATGTTGAATCTCTGTAATGTACAATCTTCATTCTTGGTACCTGCATGGTTTAATCTTGCATATACATATATATCTAAACTTATACTGTTAGTATTTATATTTTATAATCTATTCTTAAGGTTGTTGTCATCAAAACCATCATCTCACAGACTAACAATCTCCCTTTTTGATGATGACAACCTTTGTTTATAAATTATTTCTTCTATCCTAATAACTCCCCTTTAATCTATGCCTAACTACCATATTTTATACTTCTCCCCCTTTGTCATCAACAAAAAAAAACTAACTCTAAACTATATAACACCAAGCTATATAACTCCCCCTCATTCTTGGATTAAAATACCTGCATTAATAAACTTATATAATGGAATATGGAATTAAGAGATAATTATATTGATAGTCACAATAATGAATCAAAGATTATATACATATCAATGTATAATTATACATGTTTTGTATAACAAACATCAATCCACACTAAATATCAATCAATATCAAACCAAGCCAAAGCAAATGAAATCAAATCAATCAAAGTAAACAATTCAAACAAAGCAACCAAATAAAATCAAACGTTATGAGGAACTTCCACCCATCCTTCTTCTCCAAAGATAGGGTCTGCCTTAATAGCATACCAATTTTCATTGTCGTTGGTGAGAGAGATTGGAGGTTGTGCTTCGTTATCATCCTTGTGTAGGGAGGAAACCATCCATCATATTGCATCGAAATGCCTTTCTTGCTCCTTGATCATCTGCATTTGACTGAATTTTAAGTGTTGCTGGTTACGAAGAATGAACGAGAGAATATTCTTGAACGAATTAAGAGTTTCTTCAAGATTTTCGGATAAGTTATGAATTGGATTAGCCATATTTGAAATTGTGAGAAGAATGAGAGATAGAGAAGATAAGAAATAATATTCAGTGATGAATTCTGAAAGAAATAGGTATTTATAGGTGTAGGAATTCGTTTGAAATGAATAGACATATGGTAGTTATTCAAATTTTAAATTCAAAATGAATTGTCATTTCTAACCAGTACATGTCGACATGGTCATAGGGGGTATGTCAACATGGTGTAGTGAAATTTGATGATCTATTTTGATTTTGTGAATAATTATGTGTGTGTGTCTGTGTATATATATATATAATATATAATATACTAACATTTATTCTGGAGATAAGACAAGCTAGATAACATAAAGAAATTCCATTCCATTTCATACTAAGACGATACAACGATTAATCATAAAGAACTACATGAACATTCAAATCAAAATAAACTAAAACAAATACAACAAGATACGAAAAGGTACAAATAGTTAGAGGATGATGATGATGAAGAAAGTCCAAGTTTCTTGCTAACTTTGGAAATGAACTTGTTCATCTTGGATAAAATTTTGTCCAACTTCTTACTAACGGATCGTTTAAGAATCCGTTGATTCTAAACAATCGTCTTTTGGTTTTTGAGAAGAGTTTTGTTGGATGGATTAGGAGGATAGTCGAAGCTTTCCAAAGAGGTTTCATCTTCTTCTTCTTCAATTTTCATTTCATCCCCTTCTTCTTCTTCTTCTTCCTCTTCCTCTTCTTCCATTTTCTCATGAGACAAACGCTCTTCCTTTTGGGCAAGAGTCTCATAAGGTTGAAAAACAAATGGAATTTTCATAAGCGAAATGTTGGAATGATTGAAAACTTTTCTAGAAACAAATTCTTCGCCTTTGAAATCCACTCCAAAATAGTTAAAAATCCGAGTAAGATAAATTCCATGATACAAAGTGTTCTCATCCATTTCAAGATTTTTAGGATGAAGTTCATCCAAAATAACTTGCGCCCAATTAATGTCATAATTTCCAAAAGTAGAAAAATGTGCTTTGCAAACTTTTGAAGTAGGATTGTTAAAATTCCTCGATCTTGGGGTCAAAGTATGTTGCAAAAGAAGATTGACAATTCTTACTTTTGGTCGAAAATTTCGATTTTTGAATTCAAAATTATCATTTCCTTTGAAAATGTGATGAAATCTCTCACGATCATTTTCATCGATTTTAAAATTAGAAAGATCCAGTCCCGTACTCTTGCAATTGAGAATGGTACCCAAAAGATCACAATTCAAAACAATTCTAGTGCCTTTGACACTACTCCAAATTTCATCCTCATTTGCATTATAAAATCTACGGTTTAAATTTGCATAGAAAATTTTGACAAGGTTTGGATAGCAAACAAAATCATTTTGAGAAGCATCAATAAGACTAAGAATTTGATTGTTTGCAAAAAGAGAATCAATTTCATAAGAAGAAAAATCTTGAAAGATAACTTTCCGGGATGGAATTTGGCATAATTAGCATAATTGATGTATGCTTTTATTGCCTCCGGATCATTGAAGAGTTACTCTTTTATCTTTCTGGAAACTCTTATGGTGGAGGGGTTGCTTGAAGAAGCCATTAAAGTAGAAAGTAGAGAGCTTGAAGTTTTGAAGAGAGAGTTTGAATTTGAAAATGAGAGTGAAAAGATATGATAAAAGATAGTGAATAAATAGATTCTCAAAGGATATGTTCTCTGGTCAAAAGATGCATTTTCGGAAAATTGAATGAAGTGAAAAGGTGGAGGGAAATTCAACCATTTGAATTCAAATTTTGAATTTCAAATTCTGGTACCCATGTCGACATCATGGTGGGGACCATGTCGACATGTGCCTATGAATTTTTGTGATTTATTTTTCCTAAGTACTCTAACATATATATATATACACTTATTATATTTAATGTATATATATCTGGAATATTATTAGAATTATAGTATTTTCGTATATTATTATACTATGAAAATGATAATAAAAATAATAATAAAAATAATAAAATAATAGTAAAAAATTTAAAATTCAAATAACACACCAATCCAAAATCAATCAATCAAGCAATCAAACATCTAATTCTAAGCATGCAATTTCAACCAAATATATTGTAAATGTATACCTTTTTCTGAGTCCATTTCTCTGATTTCGTCGGGAATCGTGAACTGCCGTGAAACACAAATTTGAATTATCTCTCTTCTGATCATCATCGCTTGAGGACGAGTCTGAGTCATCTAGAGTAGCAGTAAATGCACGCTTCCGTTTCTTTACTGAATCATTGTTCATAGGAGGATTTTGCCTATCTGGATAAGGACAGTCTCTTTTGATATGGCCTGGTTCATCACAGTTGAAACATTTGACATTATTTGGAATTACATTCTGATTTTCAGAGTTCTTATATTTGTTTCTCTTGAGATTATTCATGTTTCTGTATTTCAGGAATTTCTTAAGATTTCTGGTCGTAAAGGCTATCTCTTCACTGTTTGAGTCTGATCCATCGGTCAATGCATTGAATGCCATTGATTTCTTTTCAGATGCTTTGCTTCCTCTTCTCCCAATCATTTGGACTTCAAATGACATTAGATTTCCAATTAATTCTTCTATCTTTAAGGTACTGATGTCATTTGCCTCTTCAATCGCAAGTGTCTTTCGATCCCATTCTGGAGTAAGAGAAATTAAAAAAATTCTGACTTGATCTTCTTTAGAAAATTCCTTTTCTAAGGATATTAAAGAATGCACAATATCTTGAAATCTACTATACATATTGTAGGATCGATTTCACCCTAGAGGGGGGGTGAATAGGGTGATAGTGTTAATTATAAAAATTATTGCAGAAGTGTATATTAATTTTAACACAGATCACTGCAGAATAAACACAGCACAGATAATATCAGAATAATAAAATGCAGAACAGAACAACACAGAATTTACCCAGCTTCGGCAAAAACCGGCCTACGTGCTGCCCCCAAGGTTTCTACTAGAAATTAGATAGTCCCTCGCTTACACACGTAAACTCGCTATACCCGCTATTGACTAATCTAACTCTACGCTCAAAACCCTGCCACAACTCAACTACCGAGTTGCGAATTCTCAAGCTACGCCACGTAGCTTGTCCCCTAGTCACACGATTAGAAAAAAATAAAACGGTTTAAAAAGAAAAAAGGAAAATACGATTAAAAGCAATTAAAAATGAAATAACACTAATATTAAATTTAAAAACCCCTTAAAAACAAAACCCCTTTGAAAGCAGGCCGGCCTCCTTTGCTATTTGACCCGTCTCTTTTACTTCTTTGTTTGTAATGGCGGCCGTTCCTTTTTAGGGCTTCGTCCTTATCAAATTGGGGCTTCGTCCCTTTGATGCAATTTAGGGCTTTCAAATTGAAGCGCCGACCTTTGATAATTGTTCGACTTCGATGCTCTTTGCAGCTGCTTCGTTGATCGAATTCCTTCTTCGGTATGTAATTGTATGCTTTTTCTTTTACTGATTTTATGCTTTCTGGAATTCAATGCTCTTGCCGATGATGTGAATTTCTTATATAGGGTTTGTAACCCTAGATTTTCGTTCGCACAAAATAATTTGAATTTGTCACATTCTGTTGATTGGCCGTTTGATTATGCTTGAACGATTGATGATCGAACTGACTTTGTCATCTTCGTATCTTTTGCATTCCTTGGTTGACACGGTTTTGAATTTACTTTCGTGATAACCACGGCTTTGTTGACACAGTTTTGATTATTGACTCGTTCAATATTGACTGTGACGATTTTTGGCTTTATGCTTCCACGGCTTCGACATTAATTTTGGTTGATACTGCATTCGAACATGATGTTGATTTTCGTTTCTGGTCATCTTCTCTGACCGATGGCATTTTGGTTTATCACTAGTGCCTTCAGTAGCTTCACAGTTGTATTCATGTTTAGTTTAGTCGTACACTATGTTCCCTGTTGCACACTGTTGTTGGTCTGATCATTCCTGTAGCTTGCCACTGACGAGTTCCTGTGATATTCATGTTGATTCCATTGCTATTGATATGCCTTGTACTGTTTCTGGGCCTTGAGTGTGCTTCATATATGCACAGTTGGTTCATGTTGTTGCTTATGAATTTCATTTTATTATCTGTAGCATTGCACTGTGACTTGAGTTTTCACTGTCATGTTGTTTTCAGCTGTGCTTCATTGACATGTTGTGGCCTGTACTTGTATGCATCATATATGCACTGTACACTAACTTGAGTCTGGTTCTTCACTTGGAATTGCACTTCCTGTTTGCTGTCATGTTCTTGTGCTCGAGCTCTTTGCATACTTCATGTGTGCATTTGAGTTGTTTGTGTCAGTTGCTTGTAGTCTTCGCCATGTTGCAGTTTGTAGTGTATTGCTTGCATTCATATTCTTGCTGTTTGTCGAGTTGCATTTGTGTTACCATATTGATGCCTCTGTTCGCTATGGCTCTGACCATCTGATTGTTGTATTGCACTGAGTAGCTGGTCTTTGTATTTCCAGCTTTATCACTGTTTAACTTCCACACTGTTGCATTGTTCACTTCTCTTGTATCATTGGTACATGTATATTGCTGCTATATTCTTGCTTCACTGCATATGAACTTGGTCTACTTGATGCTGTAGCTTTCAAGTATATGTGCATCACTTGACTTCATTCCACTGTGCATTTCTCTGGTTTATTAACCTGAGACAGATGCTATGTCTTTGTGCATTTCATTCACTATATTCATTTGCTTCATGTCATATTATTTTGTTTCATTGCTGCACTTGACTTTTGTTACTTGAGCTGCTTTCTTGCTGTACTTGTACAACTTCATTTTGGCTTGTTCATACTGTATTGTCTGGACTTGATGACTTGAGCTGCTATGTTCTGTTCATTCCTAGTTGCCTTGTTGCAGTTTGATTGTGATATCCATGTTGCAGTCCATTTTAATGTTGGTCTTCGTTGCATTCATGTCATGTCGCCTTGTGTTGAATCCAGTTTCAAAACTCGGATTTGACCTTGTGCTTGTGTCGTGATTTTCAATGTTATTGCACGTGAGTTGAACCCGATTTTTCATTTGGGTTTGACCTGTGCTTGCCTGTCCCTGTAAATCAATCAAGTGTATATATCGGCGTGCACGGCCTTGTGGCATATACAGTAATATACTGTGTATGTCACAAGTTGTTCGTGTATGATGAATTCAAATTTAAATGATGACGAACAACCCAAATAACTGAGGCAAATATCATTTTCAAAATTCACGTTTTATTTTATATCGCAAAAATATTTTATTTTCAATTTTACTGCGTTAGTTTATATTTTTGCAGATCGCTCAGATGCTGGATTCAAACTTGAATGCAGTTGAAGATAAATACGAGTGTGAGTGATATGTAGTGAGGTGCTGATGTAAAATAGTGAAATGTCATGTATTGTAGTCAAAATTGTATATGTATAGTGAGAGCTTGAAATTGTACTATCAAAGTTGTAATAAATATTTGTTTGAATAAAATATTCGTTTGAATTCAAAAACTGTGTTATTTATTTTTATTCAGCAAATATTTATTTATTCTGTGAAGATTAAAATAGTACGTTAACAAATACATTTAAGCGAATGTATATATGTTTATTATCATCAAACAAAAATCATATAGCGCAAAGCGCATATTCAACAATCTCCCCCTTTTGATGATAACAAACATATATTTAAGATTTTGAATATATTAAATGTATTTGATAATTTCAATTGCTCCCCCTATTTGAATGCTTCCTTTCTATATGATACTCCCCCTACATATATGACTCCCCCTACATATATGCATACAAATAAAATGTGTGAATGAGCCTATATGCAAATGGAAAATTGTTTGACCTTTGATTGATTCTATTTGACAAAATCTTAACTTTTCTCTCCCCCTTTTGTTATCAGCAAAAGAATAATAGAGATAGAGAAAATAGAGATAAAGTGATCGATATTAATCCAACATTAAAACCCAATTGAATATAAATATTAAATTTCAATAGAAAATCAAACAAAAATCATAAAAATATTGTTAGGCGCATATTCCACTTTTAGAATGATGGAGATGATGTCATCATATAAAACCATACAATTGTGTCTATTTGTGGTATTTTTATATCAGGAATTTGAATTTCTACTAATCATGCATAACCGTTAGGACTTTTAAATGAGATTAGTAGTATTCCAAATTTATTTTAGAAAAATGAATTCAAGTATCTTCTAACCACTCATAACCGTGAGGACTTTTAAATGGGATTAGAATCAACTTGTTTATTTTTATTTTATTTTAAAAAAAAAATCAACTTTTGATATGTGTTCCATACATGCATAACTGTGAGGACTTTCAAATGAGCATGGAAGCACATAACAAATTCCAAGTAATTCACCCATGCATAACCGTGAGGACTTTTAAATGAGAGTGAACACTTTGGTATTTATTTATTGTTATTAAATTTTATTTTATATATTTTTTTTTTATTTTTTTTTTTTTTTTTAAAAAATGAAAAATGAACGATTCCTGTTTTAAATACCACATATCGACAAACTATATAGAATTTTGATGAATGATGGTTGATAGAAATATGATAGGTATAGAGATGGTCATGGAATTTTTACCAACAAAAAGTTTTATAACTCTTGTTTACATTTCTCAAGAAATTTTCTAATTATACTTTCTCGAGTTATAATATATAATCAATATCAACACTCATCACTTTTTCAATCACTATTTTTCTTTTCGATGATTTGTAGGGAGAAAAAAATGTTAAATATTCAGCAAATTTCTAAAACACCTAGACTGAGTCGTAGTTTACAAAAACTATTTTCTGGTAGGGGTTTTGTAAAGATGTCTGCCAATTGAGAATCAGTTGAAATAAAATTTATGCAGATATTTTCTTTGGAAATATGATCTCTAATAAAATGATGTCTTACATCTATATGTTTTGTTCGCGAATGATGTACAGGATTATTCGTGAGATCAATTGCGCTTTTGCTATCACACATTAGTGGTACACGTTTAAAATTTAGACCATAGTCATGCAAAGTTTGTATCATCCATAAGATTTGAGCAGAGCAACCGCTCAAAGCAATATACTCTGCCTCTGTTGTGGATAATGCAATACAATTTTGTTTTCTACTCGACCATGCAACTAATGAATGTCCTAGCATAAAACATGCTCCACTAGTACTTTTTCTATCAACCAAGTTTCCAGCATAATCAGCATCTGAAAAACCTTTCAATTCAAAATTATCATTTGATGGATACCAAAGACCAAATCGTGGGGTGTGCAATAAATATCTTATAATTCTTTTAACAGCTTTTAAATGAGATTCTTTTGGGTTAGATTGAAAACGTGCACATAAGCAGACAGAAAACATGATGTCAGGTCTAGAAGCGGTAAGATAAAGGAGTGATCCAATCATACCTCTGTACTGCTTTTGATCAACTGTCTTACCCTTTTCATCTTTGTCAAGTTTAAGTGTTGTACTCATGGGAGTTCTTGCTGGTTTAGCATCTTTCAATCCAAATTTGTTGACAAGTTCCCTGATATATTTTGTTTGAGAAATGAATGTGCCTTTATTGCTTTGTTGGATTTGAAATCCTAAAAAGAATTTTAACTCTCCAACCAAGCTCATTTCAAATTTTTCCTGCATGACTTTTTCAAATTTCTCATACAACAACTTGTTAGTAGCACCATAAATGATGTCATCAACATATATTTGAACAATCAAAATATCATTGTTTTCATGCAACAGAAATAGTGTGGTATCTACACATCCCTTTTTGAACCCATTTTCAAGGAGATAAGATGTAAGACATTCATACCAAGCTCTGGGAGCTTGTTTTAATCCATATAATGCCTTCTTTAGTTTGTATACATGGTTTGGATATTCATGACTTTCAAAACCTTCTGGTTGTTCAACAAACACATCTTCTTTTAAAACTCCGTTAAGAAAAGCACTCTTAATGTCCATTTGTCTTAGTTTAAATCCTTTGTAACAAGCAAAAGCTAACAATATTCTAATTGATTCAAGTCTAGCTACAGGCGCAAAGGTTTCATCAAAGTCAACTCCTTCAATTTGATTGTATCCTTTAGCAACTAGTCTAGCTTTATTTCTAATTATATTTCCAGATTCATCATATTTATTTTTAAAAATCCATTTTGTTCCTATAACTGGATAATCCTTAGGTCTAGGTGCTAGACTCCAAACATTATTTCGTTCAAACTGATTTAGTTCTTCTTGCATGGCCATGAACCAGTTTTCATCATTAAGGGCTGAATCTATGCTATTTGGTTCTATTTCTGAAATAAATCCACTATATAAGCACAGATCACATAGATTTTTAAAGGATGAACGAGTTTGTATACCTGCTATAGGGTTTCCAATTACCAATTCTGGTGGATGGTCTGTTTTGTATTTCAGCTTTTCTGGATCCAGATTTCTTCTGACTTCTTGAGTTGTGGTAGTTTCTCTAGCATCAGCAGTTTCTTTTGGTTTTTCAAATTCATCTTTTTCTTTCTCCTCTTCAACGTTGCTTTTGGATGTATTCTGTTCGTCAATGCCTTCATCAAATTTCAAATTGATTGACTCTACGATTGTTTTAGTCTTTTTGTTGTAGACTCTATAAGCTTTGCTTCTTGAAGAGTAACCCATGAAGATGCCATCATCAGCCTTTGCTTCAAATTTTCCTAACTGATCACCTGTATTAAGAATATAGCAAGGACATCCAAACACTTTGAAGTAAGCGATGTTTGGTTTTTTGTTGAACCATAACTCATAGGGGGTTTTGTTAAGAATCGGTCTGATGATAACTCTATTCATTACATAACATGCTGTATTTACAGCTTCTGCCCAGAGATGCAGAGGTAGTTCATATTCATTTAACATAGACCTAGCCAATTCTTGTAAAGTACGATTCTTTCTCTCAACTACCCCATTTTGTTGTGGAGTACGTGGTGCAGAGAACTCATGTTTGATTCCGTTTTCATCACAGAAAGTTTCAAATTCATAATTTTCAAATTCTCCACCATGATCACTTCTTAACGAAACAATAGAGACTTCTTTTTCATTTTGCACAAATTTTGCGAATCTTGTGAAGTATGAAAAAGTTTCTGATTTTTTAGCTAAGAAGTATACCCATGTATATCTTGAGTAATCATCAACTAACACAAAGCAATATTTCTTACCTCCTAAGCTAGCAATGTCATTAGGTCCAAATAGATCCATATGAATTAGTTCAAGAACTCTAGATGCTTACATTGTTTTTAGCATGAAACGATGATTTTCTAAGTTTTTCCAAAGTACATGCTTTACAGATGTTTTCAGTTTCAAACTCATGTGATGGCAACCCTCTTACCAAACTTTTCCTTTTTAATTTGTTTAATAAGTTCATACTAGCATGCCCTAAACGTCTATGCCATAAATTCACTTCTATATCCTTAGCTACCAAACATTTAGAGAGGATGAGATCATCAAAAGATAGAGAATATATATTACCTTTCCTTTTTCCTGAAAATAAGATTTCTTTTGATGATTTGTCAACAATTTTGCACATGTCAGAATCAAAGATAACATTCATACCTTTATCACATAGCTGGCTGATTGATATCAAATTGTGGTGCAGATTTTCAACATATAAAACGTCATTTAAGGTAAATGTATTGTTACCTACTTTACCTTTACCGACAATTTTACACTTGTCATTGTTCCCCATTGTGACTCTGCCACCTTTGTACTTTTCTAGGCTAAGGAACTTCGATTTATCGCCTGTCATGTGCCTGGAACAGCCAGAATCCAAGTACCATTGCTGTTGTTCCTTAGCCTGCCAGCATACCTACACGAGAAGAGAGTTTAGTGACCTATTTGTTTTTATAGGTCCATGGTTGTTAGTGGCAGAAAATTTTGAAAAATGATTTTGTGTAGACCCAAAACTATTTATAATTGTTCCCTTTGGCACCCAAATTTGTTTAACTTTGAGAGATTTTATATTTGTGCCTTTTGAAACCCAAATCGGTATAGTTTTCACATGTTTGGGTCTATACCAACAATTATTGTGACCGTGTCCAAATTTTCTACAAATTGTGCACATAGAATTAACTTGATTAATCTTGTTTTCAACAATTTTCGAATTATTATATCCAAGTCCTTGTCTAACCGTATTAACAGTTTGCTTTCCTAATAGCATATTCAACGATTTTTCACTTTTTGAAAATTTATCTAAAGTCGTTGACAATTGTTGGACTTGTGATTTGAGAGATTCATTTTCGTTTAACAACTGTGTGCACTTTTTAATAGAATTCTCTCTCCTAGTATTTTCATTCTCTTTTAAAATCAGAATTTCATTTTCAAGTGATTTTATATTGATTTCCGATTTTTTAATTTCTTCTTCAAATGTTGGACACTTATCACACTTAGGAATTCTACATTGATAGTTCTTAACTAATTGATCAAGTTGTTTATTGCATTCTATCAAAGTATCCTTTTGAGATTCAAGTTTAGCATATTTTTCCCTAAGTCGTTCATAACAGCCATTTACTTCATGGAAATAAATTAGTAATTCAGAATGAGTGAGTTTTGATACCTCGCTTGGCTCGTCGTCATCACTGTCTGTAACTTCACCATGAAGACACATATTTGCTTTTTCACTCTCACTCTCGGCGTTATCACTTTCATCTTCGTCAGTTTCATCCCAAGTAGCCGCAAAGCTTTTCTTCTTTAGTTTCTTTCCTTGATTTGATCGTTTTTGAGGACATTGTGGCTTGATATGGCCGGGTTTGTTGCATTTGTAACAGATGATTTTCTGATCTTCTGGGTTGTCTAGTGCTTTGCCTATTCTGTTTTTCAATTCATGATTTCGAGCTGGATTTCCGTATTTGCGATTCCACTTTTTGAATTTCTTTATTAGTAGCGCTAGCTCTGCTGCTCCATCATCATCGTCATCATTCTCATCATCACTTTCAGTTGTTCCTTTGAGAGCTATTGATTTCTTTCGAGTATCTCCACCTTCACGCTCTTCCTTGAATTTCATTTCTAGCTCATAAGTGGTGAGATTTCCGATGAGTTCTTCGACTTTGAGTTGTTTTAAATCTTTCGATTCTTGAATGGCAGTTACTTTTGCTTCAAAGCTTCGTGGAAGGACTCTGAGGATTTTACGGACTATTTCCAATTCGGTGTATGTTTTTCCGAGAGCTTTTGATTTGTATACGATGTTGGAAAGTCGTCCGTACATCTCTTTGACATTTTCTTCTTTCGCCATTGTAAAGTTCTCGTATTCGCTGCTTAGCATGGCAAGGCGAGATTCTTTGACTTGAGATGTTCCTTCGTGAGTTACTTCTAATATGTGCCATATTTCCTGCGCAGTTAGACAATGTGAGACACGATTAAATTCAAATTGATCTAATGAACAGATAATAGAATTCATAGCTTTGGCATTAGTATTCTGTAATTTATTTTCTAGTTCTGTCCATTGTTCCTTTGGTTTCTCTATTTCCTGATCATCTACAGTTATAGTTGGTATTCTATAACCTGTCTCAACAATATCCCAAGCGTCAATGGTTTTCAAAAAAAATTTCATCCTATTTTTCCAAAAAGCATATTCACCATTGAACATTGGTGGTCTAACTATGGATTGACCTTCTGCAAAAGCATTATTAAAAGAAGCCATTTTAAAAATTCGAATTTTTAAACAAAAACTGATTTTTTCAAAAAAAATAGAATTTTTAAAACAAATGTTGACTTCTATTCCTAGCTCTGATACCACTTGTAGGATCGATTTCACCCTAGAGGGGGGGTGAATAGGGTGATAGTGTTAATTATAAAAATTATTGCAGAAGTGTATATTAATTTTAACACAGATCACTGCAGAATAAACACAGCACAGATAATATCAGAATAATAAAATGCAGAACAGAACAACACAGAATTTACCCAGCTTCGGCAAAAACCTGCCTACGTGCTGCCCCCAAGGTTTCTACTAGAAATTAGATAGTCCCTCGCTTACACACGTAAACTCTCTATACCCGCTATTGACTAATCTAACTCTACGCTCAAAACCCTGCCACAACTCAACTACCGAGTTGCGAATTCTCAAGCTACGCCACGTAGCTTGTCCCCTAGTCACACGATTAGAAAAAAATAAAACGGTTTAAAAAGAAAAAAGGAAAATACGATTAAAAGCAATTAAAAATGAAATAACACTAATATTAAATTTAAAAACCCCTTAAAAACAAAACCCCTTTGAAAGCAGGCCGGCCTCCTTTGCTATTTGACCCGTCTCTTTTACTTCTTTGTTTGTAATGGCGGCCGTTCCTTTTTAGGGCTTCGTCCTTATCAAATTGGGGCTTCGTCCCTTTGATGCAATTTAGGGCTTTCAAATTGAAGCGCCGACCTTTGATAATTGTTCGACTTTGATGCTCTTTGCAGCTGCTTCGTTGATCGAATTCCTTCTTCGGTATGTAATTGTATGCTTTTTCTTTTACTGATTTTATGCTTTCTGGAATTCAATGCTCTTGCCGATGATGTGAATTTCTTATATAGGGTTTGTAACCCTAGATTTTCGTTCGCACAAAATAATTTGAATTTGTCACATTCTGTTGATTGGCCGTTTGATTATGCTTGAACGATTGATGATCGAACTGACTTTGTCATCTTCGTATCTTTTGCATTCCTTGGTTGACACGGTTTTGAATTTACTTTCGTGATAACCACGGCTTTGTTGACACAGTTTTGATTATTGACTCGTTCAATATTGACTGTGACGATTTTTGGCTTTATGCTTCCACGGCTTCGACATTAATTTTGGTTGATACTGCATTCGAACATGATGTTGATTTTCGTTTCTGGTCATCTTCTCTGACCGATGGCATTTTGGTTTATCACTAGTGCCTTCAGTAGCTTCACAGTTGTATTCATGTTTAGTTTAGTCGTACACTGTGTTCCCTGTTGCACACTGTTGTTGGTCTGATCATTCCTGTAGCTTGCCACTGACGAGTTCCTGTGATATTCATGTTGATTCCATTGCTATTGATATGCCTTGTACTGTTTCTGGGCCTTGAGTGTGCTTCATATATGCACAGTTGGTTCATGTTGTTGCTTATGAATTTCATTTTATTATCTGTAGCATTGCACTGTGACTTGAGTTTTCACTGTCATGTTGTTTTCAGCTATGCTTCATTGACATGTTGTGGCCTGTACTTGTATGCATCATATATGCACTGTACACTAACTTGAGTCTGGTTCTTCACTTGGAATTGCACTTCCTGTTTGCTGTCATGTTCTTGTGCTCGAGCTCTTTGCATACTTCATGTGTGCATTTGAGTTGTTTGTGTCAGTTGCTTGTAGTCTTCGCCATGTTGCAGTTTGTAGTGTATTGCTTGCATTCATATTCTTGCTGTTTGTCGAGTTGCATTTGTGTTACCATATTGATGCCTCTGTTCGCTATGGCTCTGACCATCTGATTGTTGTATTGCACTGAGTAGCTGGTCTTTGTATTTCCAGCTTTATCACTGTTTAACTTCCACACTGTTGCATTGTTCACTTCTCTTGTATCATTGGTACATGTATATTGCTGCTATATTCTTGCTTCACTGCATATGAACTTGGTCTACTTGATGCTGTAGCTTTCAAGTATATGTGCATCACTTGACTTCATTCCACTGTGCATTTCTCTGGTTTATTAACCTGAGACAGATGCTATGTCTTTGTGCATTTCATTCACTATATTCATTTGCTTCATGTCATATTATTTTGTTTCATTGCTGCACTTGACTTTTGTTACTTGAGCTGCTTTCTTGCTGTACTTGTACAACTTCATTTTGGCTTGTTCATACTGTATTGTCTGGACTTGATGACTTGAGCTGCTATGTTCTGTTCATTCCTAGTTGCCTTGTTGCAGTTTGATTGTGATATCCATGTTGCAGTCCATTTTAATGTTGGTCTTCGTTGCATTCATGTCATGTCGCCTTGTGTTGAATCCAGTTTCAAAACTCGGATTTGACCTTGTGCTTGTGTCGTGATTTTCAATGTTATTGCACGTGAGTTGAACCCGATTTTTCATTTGGGTTTGACCTGTGCTTGCCTGTCCCTGTAAATCAATCAAGTGTATATATCGGCGTGCACGGCCTTGTGGCATATACAGTAATATACTGTGTATGTCACAAGTTGTTCGTGTATGATGAATTCAAATTTAAATGATGACGAACAACCCAAATAACTGAGGCAAATATCATTTTCAAAATTCACGTTTTATTTTATATCGCAAAAATATTTTATTTTCAATTTTACTGCGTTAGTTTATATTTTTGCAGATCGCTCAGATGCTGGATTCAAACTTGAATGCAGTTGAAGATAAATACGAGTGTGAGTGATATGTAGTGAGGTGCTGATGTAAAATAGTGAAATGTCATGTATTGTAGTCAAAATTGTATATGTATAGTGAGAGCTTGAAATTGTACTATCAAAGTTGTAATAAATATTTGTTTGAATAAAATATTCGTTTGAATTCAAAAACTGTGTTATTTATTTTTATTCAGCAAATATTTATTTATTCTGTGAAGATTAAAATAGTACGTTAACAAATACATTTAAGCGAATGTATATATGTTTATTATCATCAAACAAAAATCATATAGCGCAAAGCGCATATTCAACACATATCTGAAATAGACTCATTAGGATTCATTTTAAATAATTGAAACTGATCTGTGAGCATGGAAACTTTGGTCTATTTAACTTTGCTTGTTCCTTCGTGAGTCACTTGCAAAGTTTTCCAGATTTCATATGCAGAATTACAAACTGACACTCTATTAAATTCATTTCTATCTAGTGAACAAAACAGAATATTAATTGCTTTATAACTATTTTGTGCAACGGTCTATTGCTCAACGGTCCACTGTGCAAAATCAGTTGTGGGTTTAGAATATTCAGTTTGTGTGATATTCCAAGTGTCTAATCCTATAGATTATAAATATATTTTCATCCTACATGCCCAATATGCATAGTTACTACCATTAAAAAGTGATGGTCCGACAGTAGACTGACCTTCTACAAATGAACTAGTGACAGGGATACTAGTGTTAGTAAAAATACCAGTGTTGGTAGCTATTTTGAAAACTTTTTCTAAAATCAGATTATGAAACTTTGAAAACCTTGCTCTGATACCAAATGTGAGAAATGCGGATTAACGATCTTAAGGCTAGAATAAACACTAGAGGAGGGTGAATAGTGTTTTAGAGAATTGTTAAACCTTTTTGAGTTTTTATTAATTTGAACACAAATGTATGCAATATTCAGACACAGATATGATCACAGAATCAAACACAGATGCAAATATAAAGTAGAAGCAATAAAGAAAAGAACACACCGGATTTTCTACTGGTTCGGAGTTACCCTACATCCAGTCCCGCACATAAGTACGGATTTGCTTTCAAAAAACAATCTTTACAATTACACCCTCGATTTCAAGGCAACGAGGTACACCCTCCAGAATCACAATCCTCTAGGTAGAGATACTTGATTTCCCGGGCAACAATTTCACCCAATTGATTTCCCAAGGCTACAATCACACCTTATCTCGCTTGATTGATTTTCAATGCCACAATCACACCTTTTCTCGCTAAGTTGATTACAAAAAGCCTACAACTCTGGATAGCACTGAGGATCTTGTTGAGATAGTGATAGAGAATCAAACCAGAGATAATCTAGTTAGATTCAATGTTGATTTCGGCAGAGTAATGGTAAGAATATGTATATAGAAATATGGAAGAAAAAGAGGAGTGAAAAACCAGAAAAGCTGAATTAAAATTCGTTAAAACTAACCCCTATTTATAGAAGAACAACAGCCATGTCCATTCGTGAAGAGTTATGACGAATAGACACTTCTTTTGAAATTTAAATTTTGAACTCAACTGACACCATGTCGACATGGGGTACTTGAGTATGTCGACATCCTAAAGGGATTTTTGGTGTTTTGATTTTCTTTGAAAATAACCTTTATCTTATATTAAAACTATTTTAAACTCTATAAATATACTTGACTATAATTAAAATACATAAGTAAATACAAAGAATAATATAATATATATATATATATATATATATATATATAATTTTACTATAATTTTATATTTAAATCTAAATAAATAAATATTAAAAAAATTAAATATACTTTTATTTTAAAAGATAGTTTAAAACCAAGGATAATTTGATTTTGAAATTCAAGATTATTTTGAGGATAAAAGTATTTGAAATCAGGATAGATGTTTTTTATGCTTTTTAAAAGGAAGGTTTTGAAATCATTTTTGAAAACAGGATATAATTTTGAAAAATCATTTTGAATAAAAAGTTAGTAGATACAAAACAATGTTCCACTAGATTTTTCGTAGATTTCATCCTACTTAGGGTTCCATCCCTTTAACAGGCTCGAAGTGGATTCCATTCCACGAATAAATTGGATTTTAAGATGCCGGTGCTTTTCGAGGAGTTTTAATAAATTTTCTAATTAAAAAGTAAATTACTTGAAATCTCGAACTCTTGATAATCTTGATATTCTTGTTACTCATGAGTCTTCAATCCTGGTTTCTTGAATCTCTATACTGGACAGTCATCATTCTTGGTACCTGCATGGTTGAATCCTGCATATACATATATATCTAAACTTATACTGTTAGTATTTATATTTTATAATCTATTCTTAAGGTTGTTGTCATCAAAACCATCATCTTACGGACTAACAAGGGTATTATGGCCGAAGGCTATTATTGTTAAAATGGCACCAAAGTTCTATTATTTACTAAGGGAAGCTGAATGCTATCATTAAAAAAAGACCCGGCGCTATGCTACATTGATGTGGCCAAAGCAAAGCATACCAAAATCAGGCGTCATGTTGTGCGACTACCCCTATAAATGTGGACCTAGGAGTCATAGAGAGGCCACGTTGATTTTATTTTCTCCACTCTCAAAATTAAACTCTTGTAGCCCTAATCGAATTGGAGACAATTATAATCTTATTATAATCAAAATTTATTAATATGAACAAGCACTTGGACATACATATTACCTTGATTGTGCACTTTGAACACTATTGGACATGAACATGCTTATAACAAAGCTCTTTAGACCTAAAGCAATTAAGATACTATTTTACATGGATTCAAGCGATCTTCGGTCTGAACTAATGTTTATATGCATATCTCCTATTTTTCCTGTTACAAATGGACATTGGACTATAAACATAAGTGCAATTTAATTAGTTCATTAACAAGCTTAATGGGCTATTTCACATACTTACCACTTATCTTCTTTCTCCTTTAGGTATATGATACGGGATTTGGAGTGCCCTATTCCTAAGGACCATACACATTCTCGAATATTTTATTCCAAGTGGTCTTAAGGGCATTCGAACATTTTGTTCCAAACGACTTCAAGAAATCTCGAACATCGTATTTTAAGATAACATATGAGCCATCGAATGTGCAACATCAAAAACCCATGGGCATTATAGGCCATCTCCAAATGATATCATCTTGTACTTAGCCTCAATATTAGATTTGTTCTTGATTTGATCAATACCGATTGAGCCGTCCTTAGTCGTGTTATCATATATACTCTAATCGTGGATTCATTTATCATTTCTAGCAATACTTAGCTCTGATTTTGATTGATTTGGGACCACTACTTTGGCTCTGACCCCTTATCACCATCATAGGTGAAGGTTTAGGTTTACCGTTTGGTATATTTGATTAGCTATCTTAGGCAGGACCAAAGACTTATTCGACCTCCTGCTAGGAGCACTTCAGTGAGGCCTTTGATGGTAGGCATTAAAAGCCGGTTCAATGCTTTAATGAGACATTTGATGATGGTACTGAAGGTTTACTCCGTCCACCCTCTAAGAGATGCGCCAACCAGGCCGTGTAGGCAAGGGTTAAAGGCTTGTAGAAACTTTGTACATACACTCCTGGATGGGCTCAAAGGATTACTCTGGCCTTCCTCTAGGAGGCGCCTTAACTAAGCCTTTGATGATGGGGTTAAGGGCTTATATTCAGCCAGGCCACATAGGCTGGATCGATGGCTTTGTCGGTGCTTTTGCTAGTCCCTTTCGGACGGGACCAAAGGCTTACTCAATTCTCCCTCTAGGAGGTGCTTTTTCTAGACTCGTTTTAGCTAGAGACAAAGGTTTTTTTTCCTTGCTACCATCTTAGATAGTGATTTAGGCTTTTCATTATACTTGGAGAATCACTTATTTGGAGAATTCCTTTTATTATTAAACTTGTATAATATCTTTTTACAAAGTCGTTAAGCTTGCCTGGTCTTAGGAAATTAATGACCATTCCTTCTAGGCTTCTGCATTAATTAGTATTATGCCCAATTGTAAGATGGCAGTAACAATATGTTCCCCCAAGATTCCTTTCAGACTTGGTTTTTTTTCATTTTATGAAGGCCAATAATCAAGCTTACTCTTGGTTAAAAAGTAGATATTCTCAAGAGAGGTAGTGAGATGGCGCCGCTGCCGGGAATTTTTTTTTTAATTATTCCATTTTTTGAAATATTTTCATTTGATTTTATCGTGTGTTTGTTTTATGTACTAATTAATATTTTTTTAGAAAAAGAAAAAAAATTGTTATGCAAATGTTTGTTATGTGAGTTGATTTGTGTGCTTTTTTTTTTGCTTTTTTTTTTTTTTGCATTTGCATTTATATTTAAAAAACATATACAAGTTCAACCGAATTTTTTTTATTTCATTCATATTTACAATTTCTGTTTGGATCTACAATTTTACATTTACATTTTTTTAGTCACAAACTGTGTTTTCCTACAAACTGCTACTATGCGCTCTCCTCTCTGCAATAGTACTTCTGCATCATTTCATTCTCAAATTAATACATTTCAGTCATCCACCCCTTGCACACCATCATTTCAACATACCTCGACCACTTCACTGTGCTTGCCATCTGCCAACCACTACATACATTCAAACCATCCTCCTAAGACCACAACCACAACTCCTCGCAGTTGCATATATCCCCTTCTGCACGTTGCACAACACACTTCCCAACTTCCGTCAACTTGAAACATCCCTTGACCACCTTGCAGTCAACTTGCTTTGCCACTGTCTGGCCACTGTCACCTCAAAATTGCACCTCCACAAAAACTTCATTTACAACGACACAGTCATCTTGCCTTGACCCTTACAAACTGACATATTCCCCAAACCAATACTGCCATTGATCACCACATCACCCACCTATTACAACATCAAACACTCAACCACTAACTCCTAACTATACAACTAACATTCATCACTCACCTTGCAACTCCTCTACATTTCACAACTGTTTGCATCCAAAACTAATGCATCCTCCCCACAACAATACAACCATCACTTCTCCTATCACATACATCACTGCCTCGGCAACCTGCCTCCGACAATCAAACACCCTGCACTTCACAAACAGACTGTTTGCAATCCACCCTTGTCATCTCCAATTGTCACCTGAACCATCTCCAACCATCCTGCTCCATACCATCACATACAAACTTCTTCAAACATCAACTTGCAACTTCCAGCCTCATCAAACCCATACATACATCACTACCACTTGCAACATACTTCATCATCATCCAACACACTTCATAACATCACAGTGCACCAACCCATATACAACTCCACATTCAACTACACTATCACCACAACCATATACTGCCACAACAACATTCATTGCTTCATCACATACTGCTCACCACATACAACTACTATACAACTGCTGCAAGAAACCATCATCTAACTCCTGCTAAAACAAAACAACTCTGATGTGCACACAACAGTGCTACACAACCATCCTTCTACCACTCTACAGTGCCACAACAACTACCCACTGTCTTCGTCTCTGCCTCTTCACCACCACTCTACTGCAGAACATAACCATACATACTACTAAAACCTCAACTGTGCACAACCATACTGAACTCCACCAAAACTGCACATCATTGTCTCTGTCATCATAAAAGACTACCTACAGTCTGCACTGCCTTCTGCAGCCTCTACCCACTGACCAACCAACCTCTACTACTGCCTTCCCTGACCACCAAACTGCCCCTGCCTGTCATCTTACTCCAACAAAACATACAACTGACATTCACACCAGTTCAGCGATCCCCTTGCCACCACTTGCCACAACAAACGATTGCATATCCAACACTACCTCCATACAACATTGTACTACCACCACTTGCTCTAATACATATCACTGCCATTCAATCACCATCAACCACTATCACCTGAAATCGCCTCCATCACAAGCATCAACAGCCAAATCAAATCCACAGAACCAAAATAAAAACAAAAAAGAAGAGAGAGAGAGAGAGAGAGACCAAATTCATCACCTAACACAATCAATCTCCTTCAAATTGTTCGTCACCGCGACCATCGCGAACCACCGACAACACACCTCTGCAACCATCGCGAACCCAAGAAACGGAAACACTTGCCAACCCAACCTCGAATAGCACTCCATCAACACCAAACCTCATCGCCGAATCAAACCATAATTGAACTCAACAATTCATTGCTTTCGGAATTTGATTTGGAACTTTGATTTTGGGAAAGTGATTTTGGTTTTGGAAATTGATTGCGGTTTTGGGAAATTAGTTTGAGCGATTGAACTGGAAATTGAATTTGAAGAGAAAAGAACAGAGAGAATTTTTAAGAGTTTGGGCCTTACATAGGCTTAGGTTGTGAAGTTGTGAGTGAACTCCTTTTTGTAAAAATTTGCTTTAGTATTTCTCTTTGTTTAATTCGTTTTTAGTTTAGTTTGTTTTACCTTTAAAAAAATTATTTTATTTAGTTTTGATTTAATTTCATAAAAAAGAAAAAGAAAAAAGAGTTTTGTTTTGTTTTATTATTTGAAACATACATACATACATATATGTGTGTGTACATACATATGTGTGTGTATGTGTGTGTATGGGGGCGGCTCTTTAGACACAAAATTAGACACAAATTGGTGACACAAAAAATCACGGCCGTGGGATATTTTTGTCCTTATATGAAAGGTGGAAATTAGGGGGCAATCCAATGGTGCAGATTCATCGTGTCACCATTTGTGTCTACATTTGTATCTAAATAGACTTTCTAAATGTGTCTGTGTGTATAACACGTTTTAATTGTTTTGTCCTGTTTTCAATTGTTTATGGTGTTTTCATTTATTTTGTTTTGTTTCTTCATCTAAAAAAACAAATAAAAAAACTGTATATATACATTGTTTGTAATTTTCAGGTTGCAAGCGGTAGAAGAGCTTGCTAAAAAAAACTACTTGCTTGCTTATAAAAAAGTTGTTGCTTAAAATAAAATTGCTAATAATTCTGCATGCACTGGTATCGTGCCCCTCATCTCTTGTTTTATTTGCTTTGCATTGTTGGTTGCTTGCATTTAAAAAAAATTCAAAAACAAAAACAAATTTCATTTGTAATTGATTTTTTAATACACGTTTAATTTCTGTTTTACATTTCACCCTAGAATTTTAATTAATAATAACGGTTAGACGTCGATAACGCTTAATTGTATATTGACAATTTGTCATCATTCGACAATTATATTCTTAGTGTCTAGGCTACAACAGAGCAAAACTATTTATAAATATTACGGTGATTCATAGATATTATTGTGGTTGTTCTCTCAATGTACTTAAACCTTCAGTTGCATTGCTACGGTGATTCATGATGCACTGATAAATCTTGTCCATTACCTGGCTGAGAACTATCTTGTTGGATTAAGACAAATTCTGATTATACAATTTTGTGTTAGGAGCTACTTAATATAGAAAATTTGTAATTAGTTATTTGCATTCATTTAGTTGTATTAGTTCATGCATATTTTAAAAAAAAAAATTCAAAATCCAAAACTAAAAAAATTGTAAATATTCCTTAACTTAATTTTTAAATCATTTCTTTTGAAATTTTTAAATCAAAATCAAAAATCCAAAAAAAATTGAGTCGGTTCTTTATAAAAAAAAATATATATATATAAAACCTTTTTAAAAATAGAAAGAAAATTGAAAAAAATCCAAAAATCAAATTTCCTTTTGAAAAATAAATTCCTTTTGGTAAATAGTTTTCCTTCATGAAAAAAAATCCAAAAAAACATTCTTGAAAATGTCTGAGTTTCCCTACTCATATGAATTTTACAATAGTTTTGAAAATCAGTTGTAACGACCCGTTAAATTAATAATATTTAATAAATTAAATTTATATAATTTCTAATTTGTTTAAGAATAAATGTAGAAATTTGGTATAGTAGTTGTAACCTATTGTAACAATAAAATTTTATGACAATAGATTTGGATAATGTAATTTGTCACTTTTTGTTAAAAGTAAATTTTAAGAAATCAATAAATGTTGAATTGAGAATATTAATAAAAAATATTAACTAAAATGAGATTCATTAATATAAAATCAGTAGTGAAGATGTCACCTTTGGTTGTAATAAAGGTGAATGCTATTAGTGGATGTCAACACTTAATAAAATTTATTTAGAATAAAAAGAATTTAAATGCATGTTTGAATAGAGTATTAAATTGATAGATTAAGCGTAAGTAATTAGAATTTAACCCTATAAGATATGGAACTGAATATATGAATATAATTTTGTAGAAATAGTTAATTAACAACTTATTTGTGCATACCCAATTTAATATAAATAACAAAAGGGCTAGCACTTGATGTGCCTAAGTATTAATATATTGGAACTATAATAAAATAGAGAGTTTGGTAGTAAATAGAAATAAAAAGACCGTTATTAACTAGTAAATTAATAAATGGATTCTAACAATAGGTAGTAATTAATGCGTGCATATTGGGCATTTGCGGATTACCAATTTTTCTACCTATTCATATAATTTATTTATGTAAATCTAAACCTATGGCAACATTTTGTTAATAAATGTTGGAAGTGAATTTGAATATATCAAAGGATAACAAGTGTTTAGGTTAACCATTTATTTTATTTAGTTAAGAAGGGAAATAGATTGAAATAAAGCTAATTTAATTTTTTTTGTTGTTAATGGGTATAGTTAAATAAGGAGAAGTTATAGGAAATAAAACGCGCACTAATGAGATGTAATATAATTCCAAAGTTATTTATACCCACAAATAGGTTAATTACTGTATAGAAAGAGTCTAAATCAATAAATGAATTTATTAAGATTACATTTATAATTTTATAACCTTTATGCTGATTTAAGTTCAATTAATTTATTTGATTAAATAGTGCAGTAGCGTAGTTTTGTGCGGTAGTTGAAATAGCTAATTCTTTTAGGTGAAGTTAAGGCTAATTCTATGTATATATTTGACCTATTGTTGATATAGATTCTAGGAAGCAGGATCTATTAATTAAATGGAGTATTAGATTCAATAATTGCATTTATCGCATAAATAAAGAGAATATAACGGTTAAATTTGGCGTTATTGAAATTAAAAAGGAACGGGGGAATAATAATTTGAAATCATTGCAATAGATATTAATTTAAGGTTACCTTAAATAAATTAAGGTAATAAATGGAGGATAGTGTAAATATCTTTATAATACGATGATTTGTGTAGTTAGGGTAGTTTTGATTTGTCACTTAAGATGGAGGATTTTTATAAAATGTAATAAATGCAGTTTAAATTAAGGCATTGACGTTTGGGTATTTAAGAAGTGATAAACTAAAATTTATTTATTTATTTGAAAATTTGAAATCCAATTTGTGGATTTACTGCAAATAAGTGAAATTTGTGTTTAACCATTACATCGATAGGAATAAATTAAATTTAAGGTTATATCAATAAAATTTGGACTAGAGAAATGATATGAATCGGTTTTAGAAGCCTTAAATATAAATTGGGAAGTAGACGAGATTTCACGTTACAACCATTTTTAAAAATCCTGATGTATGTAGAAATATTTATGAAATATAACATAAACCAATGTTGAATCAAAAGAATAGAGTCAACACTTATTTATTCATTTAATGTGATATAACTACGAGTATGACTTATTGCAAATTACATGGAAATCTAATATATAGGACATTACCTAAAAAGGAAGAGTAGATGAAATTTATGATAAACATATTTGTATATGAAGGTTATTGATTTAAGGAGAAATTGGGCAAGTTTTATGTATTTGGGTTAAGTGCAACCTTTAATAGATAAATTTAGTGCAATTAAAGAAATTGACATTTAATATTTCGATAACTTAAAATTTGATGGGATAAGAACATTTGGGTAATGAAGGGATGACAAATATTAGCTATGATTCTAGAAGGAATTAAATAGATAATGGGAAGATTAAAATCAGGTTCTAAGCAATAATTATTAAATAACAGAAGTTTAGGAGTAAAGTGAGATAATTGAAAATTTTAATCATTCATATAAGTCATTTGTTTATTAATATGAGTTAGCTAATAAATTTAACTTGGGCAATACCTATATATTGGAAACACATTTGTAAAGTGTAATTAATTGAATTTGGTGAATTGGGAATGAATCCAAGGTTATAGGAATTGATGTAATACTACGCAAATAAAAGGTAACTGCATAAAATCAATGTTTCGTAATAAATTATAATTGATAATTAAGTAGGAATGGGTTTGAATTTGACAAAAAGGAAAATTTATTATTTGCTTACCCATCTATTCAATCTATTAAATTTGATCAGATCCATTTGCAATTAAACGAATTTATTTACAAGTTAGTATGTATTTAGCTGATAACTATAAACCAATTAGGGCAATCGGGTATATATATTACCAGTTAAGTTATATAAGATAATGGTTGACTTAATTAAGGGAGTTTATGTAATAATTTCATTTATTTTGTAAGTGGAAATAAACGTTAATGATAACAAGTATTCAAAATTTACCATCTATTTAGTATATTAAGTATAATTGATAATCAACTGCAGCAAGTAATAAATAATAAATACGTAACGTTAAATGAAGTAATATTTGAAATTTAATATTTAGAAACTATGTAAATATAAGTGCAGATGAAATTGGGGATATTTACATATTGAAATATGAATCCAATGATAAATCAATCTAATTGACAATAAATAATGGAAAGTAAATTTTATTAAATTTTGGAAATTTAATATATATATATATATATATACAGTTATAAACCCTAGCTCCATCCTATTGTCATTTGCTGTATATTCGTTTCTTCATCTCCTTCTCCTCCTCAAATGGTTGCAAAACCTAAATCTACTTCAATCCAAATTTCAATGAAAATGCAAACACTTCAGAAAAATTCCACAAAAAATACATGTTAATGTTCTCGAGGCACGTAATCTACTAGTGCAATTCGTTGTCTGTTTTGAACATTCGTTTGACCATAATTAATTCAAACAGTCCGTGACCATTCATCATCGTCGTCGCAAACTTCGTCGGATCGTCATACCTTTTCTGGGTTTTGTAGAGTGGACGATGGGGATCGCATCTATATGGTTTTTGTGTCGATTCAACGGTTAGATCGTCGTAGATCTTCGATTAGGGTTTCTGGAAGGGGGCCGCGTGCGTTTCTGGGAATAGAAGGAGTGACGTGGCACATATATTTGTAAGTGATGAATGTGTGTCGTTTTACTTATTTTCAATTTTGAATTCAATCATCATTTTTCGCCATAACTTTCTCATACGAAGTCGGATTCACACGAAATTTCTTTTGTTAGGATCGTAATCTAATTCCGGATTTGATGACGCTGGTTTGGACAAATTTGGAGACCGTCAAATTTTTGGGTTTGAATCGAATTTAAATTCGATTTAAATTCCAAAGGTGAGTGTTTAAACCCACTCACAACTACTAGAAGCTTTTATGTTTGTTAAGTTAATTTTAGAAATGAATAGAAATTTATTTATGAATATTTGGCATGTTTATTTCACTCATATTTGTTGAATTGCATTTATTAAATTTAACTGTTAATTTAATTTATTTATTGCGTATTAATTGATAGTTAGAATTTATTTGTTTGCCTATAAACTGCTAGTTAACAGTTATATAGATTATTACTGAATATAAACTGTTAGATTAATAGTTGTTAAATTTAATCTGAATAAAATTGCCAGTTATTACCTGTTATATATTATCAAATATAAATTGTTATTGATTGATATTGCTTGATGATTGGTATTGGATGATGGGTGATGTTGATGGATGTTTTATTGTATATCATTAAATTGCAAATTATCATGCATATTTCCTTTCATTCGGGATTGTGGTTTGAAATGATATACAACCGCAAAATTTTATATCTTTTAAATTGCGGATTGAAAGGATAAATATCCGTATCACTTGACCATAGGATAGAAAATTATATACAGGCACCGCGGTCTATATATAACTATTTTAATGTGATTTCTATGGTTTGGATGGAATACGGTTTATAATAATCTTAAATTTTATATTGTATAAATATTTTTCTTCCATATATATATATACATATGAAGTTAAAAATGTTAAATTTAAGCTGTGTATAAACCTATTGAATAAAAATGATAAAAATTGAGAAAATGGAATTTGGTAATTTATCTTATATGTTTAAGTTTGGAAAATTTCAAGGTATGATATTTATAACTGCATTTTCCAAGATAAATTTAAAAATGAATATTCTAGTATTAAGTAAATTTGAGAAATATTTAATTTCTAGAAATTGGAGTTTTATTTATGGATTTGTATGTAAATATTCAAGACTAAATAATAGAACATTTAATTTGGTTGAAGGAATAAATTCCAACTTTAGTTTTGAAATATTAATACTCCAAATGGATATATATATATATATATATATATATATATAAATTGAAGTGGTTTTGGAACTTGAGAGAGATAATACAAATTTTGGTTTAGACTTTAATAAAGAAATGTATTTGTAAAGCCATGAGAACTATTTTCTTTACAAAGTAACATTTAAGTTAAACCTTTTAATTCATATACCGTTGAATATCCAAACCATTCAAGTTTTAGAAGTTATGGTTTTAAATTATGATTTTCAAAATACTATGCTTTGAAAATATTTGATTTTCAGACGTTATGAAGTTAAAGCATTTTGATTTTGGAAAAGAATTATATTTGGGATAAGTGATAAAATATGGTTTTGGGTTTTGAAATGATATCGTATTCATGGTTATGAAATGGAATGTTTATTCTGATTTTTAAAGTATAACCTATTTTTAAATGACCGCGGTGTTATAATAACGATGGGTTGGAAAAGAGACCGGGATCGGATATCTGACATACTCTCTGTCGATACCGAAAACCACTTTGACTAACCATGTACGCGGTGGAGATTCCAGAATGAAGTAGGTGGTGGCGACGTTTCCTGTAAGGTAAATACGTGGACCCGACTCCCGTGAGTTGGCATAAGGTGGCTAAAACAGGAGCGATTCTCAGGCCAATGAGGTCATTCCTCTGATCGGACCCTCCTCTTCGATATTATACTTTGATTTTGGATTGATTCAGTGGCCACTTCTATATTTTGATTTTGGAGAGTTAGTCCGAGGTGGGCGGTAACTGCGGCTACGCGTTTCCACCAGCCTGGATAGCAATTGGTATATCTACCCTGGCATTGCCTAGTTGTGCCGTGTCACCTACCATACCGAGCCTTTACTACGAGTTTCTATTTGTGTCGTACCTATGGAGTATCCTCTGGTAGCCTCCCGATCAGGAGGTATTACGGTACTGTATAGACTATTGGCATTTTACGTGTTAAGGTGGAAAATGTAAAGCCTTAACGCTATTTAAAAGTAAGTTTATTTTACAAATAGACACTATTATAATAGCGCAATATACTACATAGTAAATAGTTTAACGGATCCTTAGGAGATGTAAATCATGAACATCTCTTGAGTTACTGTACTCATATTTATTTCTGTTAATTTAACTCACATAAGATCTTTTAGTCTGACTCGAGTGTTTTTGTCTTTTCAAATTCGCTCGGGTCAGTCCGAGCGTTTCAGGATCGAAGACTTTAGCTTTGATGGACGAAGACGAAGGAGTCGTATTATTATTATCTATAGTATTGCACCACACTCATACTGTTCCGCTGCATTGATTGTATTGGTAGGTGTAACTCTGATATTTATTGTATAAAGCAAATCAAGTGTTTGTAAACTGTTTTAAACTGTATATTTATTATTATATTTTATCCTTCCGCTGTGAGATTCTGTTTTGTTTTTATTTCTTCTCTGTTTTTCTTATTTACCCCATAACAATCCGCCCTTGCGTATGCTTTGAATTGGCACGTGTGTCGGTTTAAAGTGTGCGAAAAGGCAGGATGTTACAGTTGGTATCAGAGCTCTGGTTTAGCGATAAACTTGGCTTTGTGGGGTTTGACTCTTTGTTAATAGGGTAGTAATACCCTATGGGAGTCGCTGAGAGTATATATATGAGAGAGCGTATTTGTTAGTTTTATAAAAAGATTTTGATATTGTGTTAATCTGTTCCACTTTGTATTTATAAATTCTGGTTGATGCATGGGACGCTATGTCATCAATAGGGATTTCTAAACACTTAATTAGGACAGACCGACATAATATTTGTTTTAATATAGGTGAATGAAATAATTTTGCCTATTATATTTTCTATATATAAAAATATTTTTATAAAGATATATATATATATTTGGTTGCTATAGATTGGGTGTTAGGTAATAAAATATTTATAATAATTGAAGCTAAGCTGAAATTATAATAAATCAAATTGGAGATTTTTGAACTTAAGTCCGGGATTTTGAAATCTGCTTTCAAAGGATTTATGAAATATAATGATTTGGTTTATAAATATTTTCTTATATAAATATTTAGTATAATTCGAAGGAATTGGTTTAAAGAGGATTTTGAAGAAAATAAGTTTGTACTTTCCTCTCTGTCGCTGGAAAATAATTTCGGTGATGACGGCCGCATCATCGACTTTCATTTTCGAGTTTCGAAGGGAAAGGCCACTGTAGTAAATTCTACTGCAGATTTGTTTTGAAATTATTTAAAATTTTAATTGTTTAAAGGTAATTAGAGATATAAAAGTTGTAAGAAATTAATTATCTATTATTTTGAAGAAATTTTGGAATTTGACCCGGTATTAATTCTTGAATTTCCATTAATTAGTTGTAAAAATTTAGGTTAGTGAAATAAAAGAAGTAATCAATGAATTAAAAGAGTTGAGATTAAACTTGCATAAGTTCTTTTGCTTTTCTTTAACATAAATAACTTACCAAGTATAAAAAGTTGAAATGTAAATTAAGAGTGGAATAGAATATTATGCAAGTAGAATTTTGGAAAAAAATGAAGTATTCAATAAATTACTGTTATAAATAAGAATTTAATGGTATTAACTTAAGTGATGATTGGAATTTTACTAAAATTAAAGGTTTTATTATTAATAGGTGATTTTAACCTTAAGAAAGTAAAAATGAAATTCCTTAATTTATAAAGTTTGATTATAGGGTTATTAACTTAAGTACGCCTTAATTTCCCCTATTCTAATATAATAAGAAGTTGGAAAAATATAAATGACTGCAATCCATAGTTAATGAATGAGTAAAATCTTTCACTTATAGGAATGTAAGTTATAAGGTTAATAAATTAAGTGTAAGTAGAGGGTTACTGTAATTAAATATAATGGAAACTTCAACATTTAATAAATGAATGAGATTAAAGGTAAGTCGAAATTGTAATTTATAAAACAAATATATATTAATTAAAGGAATGGAGAAGAAACTTGTAAATTTTCACTTACATTCTTAAAACATACATAACTTACCATATAATAAAAAGTTGCAAATGTTAGTAGGAAAATGTAAGGGAAAAGCTTACTAGTGAAGAGTAAGGTAATAAAGGTATTCTATTAATTTGCTATTATTAATGAGAATTAATTGTGTAGACTTAAGTTAAATTGGAAATTTTACTATAAGTAAAGGTAAGTAGTATAAATAGATGATAGAAACTTTAGTAAATAAATTGGAATACAAATATAATGAATTTTGTGATAAATGGAAAATGAAAATTTGTAAGAAATAAAGAAATCACTCCATAAATGAAAGAAAGAAAATCAAACCATTGAAGCATGAGATAAATGTATAATAAATAAATTTGGGTGTTGGTTTGAATTGTGTTGTTTGATTTATGTTGTTGGGTAAGAAATATGAAGTGGTTAAATGAATAAGTATCTATCTTTGTTCCATCTAAGACTGTTGAGTAAAGGATGCACTTGATAGTTAATTTCATTTCATACAAATTTCAAGTTTGAACCCAAACAACTATTTGGTTGATGGATTAAATGGTTGCTTTGTTGTGTATGTATGTTGTTTGTAAGGTTGATGGTTGTTGAATTGTTTGGTTGATTAATGATTGAATCCACTTGAATAGTTCACTTTAAAATAAATATTTAACCTTTTAGATTATATAAGTGAATACAGGTGATGGAAGCAACTGCTATTGCTTTTGGTTCCAAAATAATAAGCGTATATTGCCCGACAAATAGGTACGTTTTCGGACTACGTTTAAAGCGCTATTTTTCCGTGTTGGGATATAATATTTTGATAATATATGTAATATATTTGTATATTTTGATGTTATATTTTCTCCAGAGTCTCTCCGTACAAAGGAGACTCTGCCAAAATTTTCCGTAAATTTTAGACTTAGAATTTTGTGAAAATATTTTCCCAACTTTAATAATTAAGTATAAAATAATATAATGATTATCAACAGGTATATTTTATTTAAGAAAATAAATTTAGTAAATTATTGTTATAAGTTAATATTTGGAATAAGATGTACTGTTTTATTCTTCCTTCTCCCTTCTTTTTCCTTTTCGGGGACGAAAAGTTTTGAGTGGGGGAGATTGTAACGACCCGTTAAATTAATAATATTTAATAAATTAAATTTATATAATTTCTAATTTGTTTAAGAATAAATGTAGAAATTTGGTATAGTAGTTGTAACCTAGTGTAACAATAAAATTTTATGACAATAGATTTGGATAATGTAATTTGTCACTTTTTGTTAAAAGTAAATTTTAAGAAATCAATAAATGTTGAATTGAGAATATTAATAAAAAATATTAACTAAAATGAGATTCATTAATATAAAATCAGTAGTGAAGATGTCACCTTTGGTTGTAATAAAGGTGAATGCTATTAGTGGATGTCAACACTTAATAAAATTTATTTAGAATAAAAAGAATTTAAATGCATGTTTGAATAGAGTATTAAATTGATAGATTAAGCGTAAGTAATTAGAATTTAACCCTATAAGATATGAAACTGAATGTATGAATATAATTTTGTAGAAATAGTTAATTAACAACTTATTTGTGCATACCCAATTTAATATAAATAACAAAAGGGCTAGCACTTGATGTGCCTAAGTATTAATATATTGGAACTATAATAAAATAGAGAGTTTGGTAGTAAATAGAAATAAAAAGACTGTTATTAACTAGTAAATTAATAAATGGATTCTAACAATAGGTAGTAATTAATGCGTGTATATTGGGCATTTGCGGATTACCAATTTTTCTACCTATTCATATAATTTATTTATGTAAATCTAAACCTATGGCAACATTTTGTTAATAAATGTTGGAAGTGAATTTGAATATATCAAAGGATAACAAGTGTTTAGGTTAACCATTTATTTTATTTAGTTAAGAAGGGAAATAGATTGAAATAAAGCTAATTTAATTTTTTTGGTTGTTAATGGGTATAGTTAAATAAGGAGAAGTTATAGGAAATAAAACGCGCACTAATGAGATGTAATATAATTCCAAAGTTATTTATACCCACAAATAGGTTAATTACTGTATAGAAAGAGTCTAAATCAATAAATGAATTTATTAAGATTACATTTATAATTTTATAACCTTTATGCTGATTTAAGTTCAATTAATTTATTTGATTAAATAGTGCAGTAGCGTAGTTTTGTGCGGTAGTTGAAATAGCTAATTCTTTTAGGTGAAGTTAAGGCTAATTCTATGTATATATTTGACCTATTGTTGATATAGATTCTAGGAAGCAGGATCTATTAATTAAATGAAGTATTAGATTCAATAATTGCATTTATCGCATAAATAAAGAGAATATAACGGTTAAATTTGGCGTTATTGAAATTAAAAGGGAATGGGGGAATAATAATTTGAAATCATTGAAATAGATATTAATTTAAGGTTACCTTAAATAAATTAAGGTAATAAATGGAGGACAGTGTAAATATCTTTATAATACGATGATTTGTGTAGTTAGGGTAGTTTTGATTTGTCACTTAAGATGGAGGATTTTTATAAAATGTAATAAATGCAGTTTAAATTAAGGCATTGACGTTTGGGTATTTAAGAAGTGATAAACTAAAATTTATTTATTTATTTGAAAATTTGAAATCCAATTTGTGGATTTACTGCAAATAAGTGAAATTTGTGTTTAACCATTACATCGATAGGAATAAATTAAATTTAAGGTTATATCAATAAAATTTGGACTAGAGAAATGATATGAATCGGTTTTAGAAGCCTTAAATATAAAATGGGAAGTAGACGAGATTTCACGTTACAACCATTTTTAAAAATCCTGATGTATGTAGAAATATTTATGAAATATAACATAAACCAATGTTGAATCAAAAGAATAGAGTCAACACTTATTTATTCATTTAACGTGATATAACTACGAGTATGATTTATTGCAAATTACATGGAAATCTAATATATAGGACATTACCTAAAAAGGAAGAGTAGATAAAATTTATGATAAACATATTTGTATATGAAGGTTATTGATTTAAGGAGAAATTGGGCAAGTTTTATGTATTTGGGTTAAGTGCAACCTTTAATAGATAAATTTAGTGCAATTAAAGAAATTGACATTTAATATTTCGATAACTTAAAATTTGATGGGATAAGAACATTTGGGTAATGAAGGGATGACAAATATTAGCTATGATTCTAGAAGGAATTAAATAGATAATGGGAAGATTAAAATCAGGTTCTAAGCAATAATTATTAAATAACAGAAGTTTAGGAGTAAAGTAAGATAATTGAAAATTTTAATCATTCATATAAGTCATTTGTTTATTAATATGAGTTAGCTAATAAATTTAACTTGGGCAATACCTATATATTGGAAACACATTTGTAAAGTGTAATTAATTGAATTTGGTGAATTGGGAATGAATCCAAGGTTATAGGAATTGATGTAATACTACGCAAATAAAAGGTAACTGCATAAAATCAATGTTTCGTAATAAATTGTAATTGATAATTAAGTAGGAATGGGTTTGAATTTGACAAAAAGGAAAATTTATCATTCGCTTACCCATCTATTCAATCTATTAAATTTGATCAGATTCATTTGCAATTAAACGAATTTATTTACAAGTTAGTATGTATTTAGCTGATAACTATAAACCAATTAGGGCAATCGGGTATATATATTACCAGTTAAGTTATATAAGATAATGGTTGACTTAATTAAGGGAGTTTATGTAATAATTTCATTTATTTTGTAAGTGGAAATAAAACGTTAATGATAACAAGTATTCAAAATTTACCATCTATTTAGTATATTAAGTATAATTGATAATCAACTGCAGCAAGTAATAAATAATAAATACATAACGTTAAATGAAGTAATATTTGAAATTTAATATTTAGAAACTATGTAAATATAAGTGCAGATGAAATTGGGGATATTTACATATTGAAATATGAATTCAATGATAAATCAATCTAATTGACAATAAATAATGGAAAGTAAATTTTATTAAATTTTGGAAATTTAATATATATATACAGTTATAAACCCTAGCTCCATCCTATTGTCATTTGCTGTATATTCATTTCTTCATCTCCTTCTCCTCCTCAAATGGTTGCAAAACCTAGATCTACTTCAATCCAAATTTCAATGAAAATGCAAACACTTCAGAAAAATTCCACAAAAAATATATGTTAATGTTCTCGAGGCACGTAATCTACTGGTGCAATTCGTTGTCTGTTTTGAATATTTGTTTGACCATAATTAATTCAAACAGTCCGTGACCATTCATCATCGTCGTCGCAAACTTCGTCGGATCGTCAAACCTTTTCTGGGTTTTGTAGAGTGGACAATGGGGATCGCATCTGTATGGTTTTTGTGTCGATTCAACGGTTAGATCGTCGTAGATCTTCGATTAGGGTTTCTGGAAGGGGGCCGCGTGCGTTTCTGGGAATAGAAGGAGTGACGTGGCACATATATTTGTAAGTGATGAATGTGTGTCGTTTTACTTATTTTCAATTTTGAATTCAATCATCATTTTTCGCCATAACTTTCTCATACGAAGTCGGATTCACACGAAATTTCTTTTGTTAGGATCGTAATTTAATTCCGGATTTGATGACGCTGGTTTGGACAAATTTGGAGACCGTCAAATTTTTGGGTTTAAATCGAATTTAAATTCGATTTAAATTCCAAAGGTGAGTGTTTAAACCCACTCACAACTACTAGAAGCTTTTATGTTTGTTAAGTTAATTTTAGAAATGAATAGAAATTTATTTATGAATATTTGGCATGTTTATTTCACTCATATTTGTTGAATTGCATTTATTAAATTTAACTGTTAATTTAATTTATTTATTGCGTATTAATTGATAGTTAGAATTTATTTGTTTGCCTATAAACTGCTAGTTAACAGTTATATAGATTATTACTGAATATAAACTGTTAGATTAATAGTTGTTAAATTTAATCTGAATAAAATTGCCAGTTATTACCTGTTATATATTATCAAATATAAATTGTTATTGATTGATATTGCTTGATGATTGTGATTGGATGATGGGTGATGTTGATGGATGTTTTATTGTATATCATTAAATTGCAAATTATCATGCATATTTCCTTTCATTCGGGATTGTGGTTTGAAATGATATACAACCGCAAAATTTTATATCTTTTAAATTGCGGATTGAAACGATAAATATCCGTATCACTTGACCATAGGATAGAAAATTATATACAGGCACCGCGGTCTATCTATAACTATTTTAATGTGATTTCTATGGTTTGGATGGAATACGGTTTATAATAATCTTAAATTTTATATTGTATAAATATTTTTCTTCCATATATATATACATATGAAGTTAAAAATGTTAAATTTAAGCTGTGTATAAACCTATTGAATAAAAATGATAAAAATTGAGAAAATGGAATTTGGTAATTTATCTTATATGTTTAAGTTTGGAAAATTTCAAGGTATGATATTTATAACTGCATTTTCCAAGATAAATTTAAAAATGAATATTCTAGTATTAAGTAAATTTGAGAAATATTTAATTTCTAGAAATTGGAGTTTTATTTATGGATTTGTATGTAAATATTCAAGACTAAATAATAGAACATTTAATTTGGTTGAAGGAATAAATTCCAACTTTAGTTTTGAAATATTAATACTCCAAATGGATATATATATATATATATATATATATATATATATAAATTGAAGTGGTTTTGGAACTTGAGAGAGATAATACAAATTTTGGTTTAGACTTTAATAAAGAAATGTATTTGTAAAGCCATGAGAACTATTTTCTTTACAAAGTAACATTTAAGTTAAACCTTTTAATTCATATACCGTTGAATATCCAAACCATTCAAGTTTTAGAAGTTATGGTTTTAAATTATGATTTTCAAAATACTATGCTTTGAAAATATTTGATTTTCAGACGTTATGAAGTTAAAGCATTTTGATTTTGGAAAAGAATTATATTTGGGATAAGTGATAAAATATGGTTTTGGGTTTTGAAATGATATCGTATTCATGGTTATGAAATGGAATGTTTATTCTGATTTTTAAAGTATAACCTATTTTTAAATGACCGCGGTGTTATAATAACGATGGGTTGGCAAAGAGACCGGGATCGGATATCTGACATACTCTCTGTCGATACCGAAAACCACTTTGACTAACCGTGTACGCGGTGGAGATTCCAGAATGAAGTAGGTGGTGGCGACGTTTCCTGTAAGGTAAATACGTGGACCCGACTCCCGTGAGTTGGCATAAGGTGGCTAAAACAGGAGCGATTCTCAGGCCAATGAGGTCATTCCTCTGATCGGACCCTCCTCTTCGATATTATACTTTGATTTTGGATTGATTCAGTGGCCACTTCTATATTTTGATTTTGGGGAGTTAGTCCGAGGTGGGCGGTAACTGCGGCTACGCGTTTCCACCAGCCTGGATAGCAATTGGTATATCTACCCTGGCATTGCCTAGTTGTGCCGTGTCACCTACCATACCGAGCCTTTACTACGAGTTTCTATTTGTGTCGTACCTATGGAGTATCCTCTGGTAGCCTCCCGATCAGGAGGTATTACGGTACTGTATAGACTATTGGCATTTTACGTGTTAAGGTGGAAAATGTAAAGCCTTAACGCTATTTAAAAGTAAGTTTATTTTATAAATAGACACTATTATAATAGCGCAATATACTACATAGTAAATAGTTTAACGGATCCTTAGGAGATGTAAATCCCGAACATCTCTTGAGTTACTGTACTCATATTTATTTCTGTTAATTTAACTCACATAAGATCTTTTAGTCTGACTCGAGTGTTTTTGTCTTTTCAAATTCGCTCGGGTCAGTCCGAGCGTTTCAGGATCGAAGACTTTAGCTTTGAAGGACGAAGACGAAGGAGTCGTATTATTATTATCTATAGTATTGCACCACACTCATACTGTTCCGCTGCATTGATTGTATTGGTAGGTGTAACTCTGATATTTATTGTATAAAGCAAATCAAGTGTTTGTAAACTGTTTTAAACTGTATATTTATTATTATATTTTATCCTTCCGCTGTGAGATTCTGTTTTGTTTTTATTTCTTCTCTGTTTTTCTTATTTACCCCATAACAATCCGCCCTTGCGTATGCTTTGAATTGGCACGTGTGTCGGTTTAAAGTGTGCGAAAAGGCGGGATGTTACATCAGTATACTCCATATAATTTCACTTAGAATTCGTATGGATATTTTAGTAACAACTATTGTATAAACAATTCGAATTTCGAACAACAAACTTTTCAAATGATGAATAACGCTCAACTCTTGAAAATAGCATTGAAATGATTTCATCTTTACTTAAACTCTCTACACAACAAAACTCTCTACACAACAAAATCAATTGATACATGAATTGTGTAATTCATATTTGTGCAACAACTCAAGTCAATAATTTGAAAATAATCAAAATTTGAATTCACTTCAAAATTCAAATAATTTCGAGTATAACCCATGCCAATTCAATTTCGAACTCCAAAATGAATTTCAAAATCGAAATGAAAATGGAAACAACCATTTATATGATTCTGGCAATGGAAATAATTTCAATTATGATGCTATGGACAAATTTTGTTCTCAACAAGTTCAAATTGGAAATTTTCAATTTAATGATTATAAATTTTATTCTGTTAAGAAAATGGACGAAATTGACAATAATTACACGGGTTTGTTGTTTAAAGCATACATGAAACAACGTGAGCAACAAAATCAAATCCCAACTTTTGACGAGTCAAATAATAATCCACCTTTTACAAAAATTCTTGATGAAGTTGTTGAAAATGTGATAATTGAGTTGGATTTCAATTCTTTTGAGAGTGTGGAACTAAATGTAAAAAATCGATATTCCGTTTCCCAATTTTGAAAAATTGAATACAACAACTTTAGATTTTGAACTAGATATATGCAATAAAGTTGTTGATAATCCAACAAAGGAAGACAAATTTAATGAACACGTTTTATTTGGACCTTTCGAAAGAGTTGTTGAATTTTGAAGGGGAAGATGTAAATCACCATATTGATTTCTAAATCAATAATTCTGAACAAATTTTCAATGATAAGCTTGAATTTCAATTTGGTGAAAATAAACTTGAACTTCAACCAATAATTTTATTAATCCTTAAAATCATTGAAAATAAAACCACTCATACGATTTTTAGTAAAACGACTTTTGTTTTTTCAAATCAACATTCAACTTCGAAATCTTTTATGTTTCTATGTTTAAGCTGTGTCTCTCGTACTTGACGTAACAAATGAATTGGTGTTTGGAAGACCATTTCATTTATTCTTTAACGGCGTTTTTCTGATATCTTGTGAATAATAATCTTTTCATTTTTATGTAAATATAGGTCGTATTTTTATTTTTCTCCTTTCATTTGGGTTGGCCGTGGGGACAGTCAAAATTAAGTGTGGGGGGAGCCTTGTCTTATTTTTGATTTTTCATGTTTTATTTTTTGCATTTACTTTCCATGACTAAAATAAATTATAAAAGACAAAAAAACAAAAATTACAAAACAAATTTGCTTTTTAGTATATGAATTTACTTTTGAAAAAAACACTATTGGATAAATATATGGTTTTGGTTATTAAATTGAAATTTTTGAAAATTATTTGTCTCAACAAAAATAAAAATAAGGTTTTTTTTTTTTTTTTTTTTTTTTTTTTTGGCATAGCCAGCGGGGTTGACTGGACCCCTACCAGTTTTATTGAAACACAATAAAAGCGAAACTACAAGAGAGCAGAAAAGGGAAAAATAAAAAAAGGAAAAGAAAACAATTGAAGAAACAACAACAAACTTCAACCCCAAACATGGATCAACGAGTCAGGAAATTTAGTGTTGCAATTCTTCAATTGGCAGTGAGTGTTTCTCCTAACTTCTTGCCATATAACTTCATTCCTCCTTCTGATATTATCAAACACAGCTGAGTTCCTTTCCTTCCAAACCGCAGTGAGATATTTTTTCAAACACACAACCATAATTCTAGTCTCAAGCTTTCTCCACCTTGTTGCTTTGTATATGATATTCCATATTACAGCAGATCCCCCAGCATTTAAAAGACAACCAGTTGAGGAACTGAGACTAACCAACACAGATTGAAGCGCAGGGCATTCAAAAAAAATATGATCAGTTGTTTCTTCATGCATATCACAGAAAAGACATAAAGATGTGCATGCCATTCCAAATATATATATGTATAAGTAATAATGGTTTAACCAGTATATATGTATATTCATGGTGATAATTATGAAGTATATCCTAATTGAAAAACTTTGTTTAAAGAAGTGGTGAATTTAAAGCAAAGGATATAACATTTTTTATCTTTTAAGTTAAATGGTGTTAAGATGATTTTGCAAAACTCTATCTTCAAATATATATATATGTATGTATGTATATATATGCATATAACAAAAAAAAGATATTTGTACATATTTTTTTATTAATACCTAGAGTCATGTGTTCACACTTATATGTTCACTTACCATGCTCTGTACCCTTCCCACGTAAGCCCGAAAGGCAGTGCACGATCGGTTTATCTGGCTTTGGTTTATCTGAGTTAGGTGTATGTATATAAAAATTATTTTTAATAATACCGACAGTTGATAGGTATTCACTCGCCACGTGTTGTATTCCCCACGCGTAAGCCCAAAAGGTAGTGCATGGGTAATAAATGTGGCCTTAGTTTTCTGAGTTAGGTATATGTAAATATTGTTAATATATTGTGAAAAAGCAAGCGAGGTTGACTGAGCCCCTACCAGATTTATTGCAATGGAAAGAAATGAAAAATACACGACATAAAACAAGCTCTATGTCGTGGAAAAAAGAAAGCAAAATAAACAACAACAAAAACAAGAGGAACACACACGGAGAACACGATCAAACAACAACTAGAAAGAAATGTAAAAAAAATCAGATGAGTAGCTCCAATGCATGGAAACATGACATGCACAGTATCATGCACAACATTGCTCATGCACACAGCAGCTAACCCAACCAGAAAACACCCAATAAATCAGCTCCAAAACTCAAGATGATGAGGAGAGAAGCCATGTCTTGAATTTTGGATCCCTTGCACTATTTGTTTCAATAATTTCACCTAGAAAACTACATTGAAGTGACCTTATTGTTAAAACATCGAGAATTTCATTCCATCCAAATTGCCATGAAATAAATCTTGAGAACAAAGAAAATAATATCTCATTCATTAACTCTCCACCTCGTTGCTTTTCTTAATACATTCCAATCATGAACAAAGGTACCCAAGAAACCTGAAATGCCAAACTTCTTCATCAAGGCACATTTCATGTTGCATAGGAACCCACAACCAAAAAATAGGTGGTCGATAGATTCAGGGCACAAGTTGCAAAAAGCGCACAAGTGATCAACATTCATACTAACAGTCACTAGTTTATCTCTAGTCGGAACAACTTTCTATAAAATCCTCTAGAACAACAGGTTGTCTTTAGCGGTGGAATGTGATATCCAACATACTTTAGCCTAGAGATAAGAAGGCAATGCCTCAGAATGGTTGAGGATACCATACACATTACAAATTTTATGTGGCCTACCCCTCCAACACATTGTTTCCTCATGTCTAACATGTACTACGAGATCAGAAAAACTTCTCCAGAGAGAGTTGATAACCCAAAAGCTTGTTTAACGATAAATTTTCTATTGAGTTAGAAAAATGCCGATAAATTTTGAATTATTTTTAGCCGCAAGGCACGACGTACAATTCTAGTACGTGGCGAGTACGGGTAGATCCGTAAGGAATTGTTGATTTTAAATATCTATTCAATCAAATTAACCAAGTTGAAAGTGATTAACTAGAAAATGTAAGAAAAATAAAAAAAAAGAAAGTGATACAAAAAAATAAGAGTAGAAAAATAATTTAGAGGTAAATTCACTCTCTAGATCACATAGTTCAACAAAAATGAAATTATGATCTCTCTTTTTTGGTCATTAGTGAATTTAAATGATGTATTTATCATAAGCATGGCTTATTTGTGCTATTAATTAGCTCAACTTAAACCATCAAACTATAACACACCCCTTAAACCACTTACTAACTCTCAAGAAAATGACAACAAAGTTGAAAATGAAATCTATTTTAAGCATGACCTATTAATTATTGTTTAAAAATATAGGCCATCAAATTTTGATTTAAACATTCACTTCTTTGCCATAATCATATATAGATGAAGAGGCAATTTGTGATTCATATAACCGAGCATAGCTTATTTGTTTTGAACAACATAAGCTATCAAACTCAATACTAAACGCAAAATTACATAAACATCATTTTTCCATGAAGCATAGAAAGAGAGCATAACATCAAAATGTTGCATCTACATATTAGGGAGCTTCATTACCACTAAATTGAAGGGATTAGGCTCTCATATTTGTTAGCAAATCAACAAACGTAGCTTGCAACATGGAATAAACAAGAAGAAAAGGAGAGAAAATGAAAAGAAAAAAACTAATCTACTTGCATTAAAATCAAACTACACTACTTGCTTGAAAGGAAATAAAAAAGTAAAGAAAAGAGTAATTATTAAAGTTGCATAAAAAATAAATTACATGAAAGAAATGGTTAAGTAGCCATGAAAAGAAAAGAAAAGTTTTCTTTTATTTCTAAGCACAAGTTGCAAAAAACGCACAAGTGATCAACATCCATACCAACAGTCACTAGTTTATCTCTAGTCGGAACAACTTTCTATAAAATCCTTTAGAACAACAGGTTGTCTTTAGAGGTGGAATGTGATATCCAACATACTTTAGCCTAGAGATAAGAAGGCAATGCCTTAGAATGGTTGAGGATACCATACACATTACCAATTTTATGTGGCCTACCCCTCCAACACATTGTTTCCTCGTGTCTAACATGTTCTACGAGATCAGACAAACTTCTCCAGAGAGAGTTGATAACCCAAAAGCTAGTTTAACGATAAATTTTTTATTGAGTTAGAAAAATGCCGATAAATTTTGAATTATTTATAACCGCAAGGCACGACGTACAATTTTAGTACGTGGCAAGTACAGGTTGATTCGTAAGGAATTGTTGATTTTAAATCTCTATTCAATCAAATTAACCAAAGTTGAAAGTGGTTAACTAGAAAATGTAAGAAAAATGGAAAAAAGAAAGTGATACAAAAAATAAGAGTAGAAAAACAATTTGAGGTAAATTCACTCTCTAGATCACATAGTTCAACAAAAATGAAATTATGATCTCTTTTTTGGTCATTAGTGAATTTAAATGATGTATTTATCATAAGCATGGCTTATTTGTGCAATTAACTAGCTCAACGTAAGCCATCAAACTATAACACACCCCTTAAACCACTTACTAACTCTCATGAAAATGACAACAAAGTTGAAAATAAAATCTATTTTAAGCATGACCTATTAACTATTGTTTAGAAATATAGGCCATCAAATTTTGATTTAAACATTCACTTCTTTGCCATAATCATTTATAGATGAAGAGGCAATTTGTGATTCATATAACCGAGCATAGCTTATTTGTTTTGAACAACATAAGCTATCAAACTCAATACTAAACGCAAAATTACATAAACATCATTTTTCCATGAAGCATAGAAAGAGAGCATAACATCAAAATGTTGCATCTACATACTAGGGAGCTTCATTACCACTAAATTGAAGGGATTAGAATCTCATATTTGTTAGCAAATCAACAAACGTAGCTTGCAACATGTAATGAACAAGAAGAAAAGGAGAGAAAAATGAAAAGAAAAAAACTAATCTGCTTGCATTAAAATCAAACTACACTACTTGCTTGAAAGGAAATAAAAAAGTAAAGAAAAGAGTAATGTATTAAAGTTGCATAAAAAATAAATTACATGAAAGAAATGGTTAAGTAGCCATGAAACAAAAAGGGAAGTTTTCTTTTATTTCTAAGCTCAAAACTAACTAAGAGAAGAAAGCCTAAGAGAGACTAAAGAAGAGGAGGGTTACATGAAACATAAGGGGTATTTATACATGTATGGAACTCTAATTCATATTTTTGAGGAATGCCCAAATTGCCCTTAAGGTAACGCGGCCACCAAGTAATCATTAGCATATGTTAATTCTCCACTTAAATATGCATGAAGCTTTAATGGTCTTTTAGCATGTACATTAGCTCCTAATTAAAAATCAAGGTAAGTGAGTAGGTAGGGTCCTCCATGTTCATGAGTTTGAATTATATTCATCTTCATTTGCTTTGTTTCCTTTTTGTGCATGCATATATTCATGAAATTACTTGTAATTTCCATCCTATTTTCCTACAAAATAATATAAAAATTCTTAATTAAATTTTCTAAAATTAATATATGTGACCATTTTTGCTCCTATATGAAGACGAATGTGTGACGTTTTGAAAATAATTTGAATTTTGGTTTAAACATGTGAAAATACCCAATATGATCGTTTATTTAATTTAATGAGATTAAATATGGTGGTAAAAATATGCATATTTACGTGCACATCAAATAACCCCACACTTATCTTTCTATTAATCCTCGAATAAACTAAAAGTAAGATAAATCTGTTTTCGTAGGGAGCACGATTGCATTAAGCATATATAATATGCCGTTGAACCTCTGTGTAACGTCCTGCCTTTTCGTACGCTTTAAATCGACGATAAACCACACACATCAGATTCAAACCATACAAAAGGACGGATTGTTATGGGGTAAATAAGAAAAACAGAGAAAGAAATAAAACAAAATAGAAATTGCAGCAGAACGATAAAATATAATAATCAAATAAATAGTTCATGAAGCTTTTTTTACAAAATATTCGATTATACTTATACAATACATATCAGAGTTACACATACTAGAGAATAATAGATAACAATGCAGCGGAATAAAATGGTGTAATGGAATAATATAATAGATAATAATAAATCTTCGTCTTCGTCCTCCAGAATACGGTCTTCCAAATCCTGAAATGCTCAGGCTTCCCCGAGCGAATTGAAAAGACAAAACACTCGAGTCGGAACTAAAAGATCTTATGTAAGTTAAATCAACAATAAATAATATGAGTGGAACGGCGTCAGAGATGTTTACGGGATTTGATATCTCATATCCAGTGTCTAACGTGTGTGCAGTAACTTAAGAGATGTTCGGGATTCACACCTCCAAAGGATCCATTAAATTATCTACTATGTAGTAATATACGCTATTATAATAGTGTCTAAAGTAAAGTATAGTATACTGAAAATAGCGTTAAGGGGTTACCCATATAGCCCTTAACACACTTTTATATTCCCATAGTCTATATAATACCGTAATCTCCCCCGTACCGGATGTCCTCAGAGGGCACTCCATAGGCATGGTACAAAACAAAATCGTATAAGGCATGCTAGGGTAGGTGACACGACACAACTAGGCAATGCCAGGGTAGATATACCAATTGCTATCCGGGCTGGTGGTAACGCATAGCCGTAGCTACCGCCCACCTTGAGCCACACCAAAAAAAAATCAAAAATGGCCACCGAATCAATCCAAAAGTCAAATTATAATATCGAAGGGATGTGTCCGATCAAATGTGTTACCTCATTGGCCCGAGAATCGCTCCTGTTTTAGCCATCTTAGGCCAACTAACGGGAGTCGGGTCCACATATTTACCTCAAAGGAAACGCTGCCGCCATCCTACTTCATTCAGGAATCTCCACCGCGTACATGGTTGTTAAAGTGGTTTTCGGAGTTGGTAGAGAGTATGACAACTTCCGATCATGGTCTCTTTAACAACCAAACGTTATTATAACACCGCGGTCATTTTAAAATAATTATACCTCAAAACCAGAATATAATATCCATTTCAAAACCATATAAATACGATATAATTTCTATTTTAAGACCCAAATCAATATGATATCATTTTTATTTCAAATATATCATTTTCCAAAATCATAGCACTTTCAAATCTATATACCTTGAAAATGCATAGCTTTGAAACATAACATCTAATACTTAAATGGTTTAAATATTAAATTCCTCTATATATTTCTTAAATTTCACAAATCAATTCCAAATATAGATTTGAATACCAAATAAACCATTTCAATTTTCATATATTTCAAAGCTTTAATTATTCAATATTTCAAAACTAAATTTTGTAATTCATACACACACACACACACCAAATTCTCTTCACTATCATTTAGTTTTGAAATATTTCCTTAATAAATCCAATATCCCTTAAATAAAACTTCAAATTCAATAACTGAAAATTTCCTCAATTTATCTAGATTTCATACATTTCACTTAAATCACCTTAAACCCGAATTAAGTTATAAAACCATATTCCTTTAAAATCACAAATTTCAATAAGTTCCAAATGGATTCTTATTAACTATAATTCTTAATTAGATAAAATATCAATCAATTTCAAACTATCTTCTCAACCTTGATTTATAAAAATCAATATAAACTCCATATTAAAATATAATTTAAGTAAATACTTATCCATATTATATGTTAATGAATCAAACGTTATTATTAAACTTAGTTTATACTTTAAACAATTTTATTCACCGCTTAAACCAAGAATTAACCATATATAAAAGAACATTTATAAAATATCCATACCAATATCTCAAAAATCGTATATTTCTTTACAAACCATAGAAATCCTTTCAAAATATTTTTATATATATAAACCACGGTGTCTGTATAAAATTTTCTATCCCATGATCAAGTGATACGGATATTTATCATTTCAACCTGTAATTTAAAACAAAAATTACGGTTATATCATTGCAAACCGCAATCCCGAATGAAAAATAAATGCATAACAACTTGCAGATTATGATGATATAAATAAAACATCCATTCAGCCATCACAAAATCATACATCCATCGCAATCATCATACAAAACAGTCAATAAATATCAATATATAACTGATAATATATAACAGGTAATTAACCGGCAGTTATATTCAATAATAAATTAAATAACGATTTAATTAAAATAAGTGCAATTAACTGAGATGATGATTAAAAATATACAAACAGTCATAAATAAATTCGTAATCACAACATAAATTAATTTAACAAACATAAGAAATTTTAGAAGTTGTGAGTGGGTTAAAGCACTCACCTTTTGAATTTAAATTGAATTCAAATCAAATTTAAACCAAAAATTGAACGGTCTCAGAATTCGTCCAAACTAGCGTCAAAACGTCCGGAATTCTAATACGAACCTAGCGGAGAAAACCACGGGTGAATTTGACCTCGTAGGTGAAAGTTATACAAATTAGAACGATCTTACGATTTAAATATTAGAATAAATAAGATAATTAAATTAACACCTTACTACACGTCACCTTCGTTTTAACGCAGCCTAACCCGCGTTCAACACTCAAACGACCCAAACCCGATTGCAACTTCACACAACCACTACGTCGACACAGCCGCATCGCCCCTACATCACGCCGCAACCCACCAGACCTTCCCTGGCTACTTCGCCTCACCCCACACGCCGACCTCCAACTACCCACGTGCACGACCATCCCCATAACTCGAGCAGCCGCCGCCTCCAGCTGATGAACTAATCGAATTGTTGTGCACAATCTAACTGTCATCTCACCAAATAAACCACGTTGATGCACTCTCCTTAGCCCTCTCCACAATACTGCATCATTGATTCGACGATCAGTCGAAGTTGATCGACGATCAACGAACGACCGGGAATAATTCACCCAGTTCTGGCCAAACAGTGATACAAAACCAAAATGAACTGCATCTCTGAGATGCATACATCGAGAGCTTCGATACATAATTTTTCTGAATTTTTTGAGGACTTTGAAATTTCACTCTGATTTTGAATTGCAACTGGATCTAGAATTTGATTGTCTGCCATTGAAGAGGAGAGAAGGAATTGTACGTACATGCAAATGAGAAATAGAGGTAGCTAGGGTTTATAACAGGGTATTTATAGACAAGGTTGAAAAAGAATAGATGAATCAGACTAGTATACGCGTTGAACGATGAATGGCCCAAAAAGCCCGTTCTGACTCCGGAACGAAATTGGATCAACCCGTATATTAAAATAGATCTTTTAAAATATTTTAAACACAATGGAAAAAATTTCAAGCCCAATTTCCATCGTATGAAGTAGTAACGCTAAAATAAATATTTTTCAAATTGATTTCAATTTAATTTATTTCAAGGTGTTTCAAGCCTGCACGACTGACCGACAAGTCCGATCGATACGAAACTTGAAATTCTACAATAATTCGTCGTTGCGGATCCGATGAAACTTGTTTCATCGAAATCCGAGTCAGTGGCCAAAATGGCTATTTTTCCACTAATTAATTAAATAAATAAATTAGCTAATTAAATCAAATTTAAAATTTCAATTCGAAAATTGACAAATTTCATCACTTATGATTCCTCAATCATTTACAATGATTTAAACAAATTTGAATGTCAATTTAGAGATGATTAATTTATAAATTTCAATATTAATTCTCAATTTCATTAAATTCAACATTATAAATTTAATTTCCAATAAATCTGTTAAATTCACTTCCATTATGTTATTCAATTTATTGATGTCAATTGGATGAAACTAACATTGGCTCAAGATCTATAACATTAATAATCTCCAATTTAAACTTAATTTTCAATTAACGAAATAATTAAATAATTAATTCCATTCATTTGCAATTAATTCAATTATTGAATGTTTATTCAAATAAATTGTTTTTATTTGATTTAGATCTTAATATCACATCCGCAAATTTCAAATAATATAGTTAGTGCTGGTTTTTACATTATATTACATAAATATACTCAACTTACTTTCTTTGTTGTGTATTAACTATAATTCCCATTAGTATTGAAATTATTACCAAATATAGCATTTCATTTCCTCCTTTATTTGGATTTCATTCAACTTGTTTATAGTCAATTTATATTAACATCACTACCTTTAATTTTAATTGTCAATTCGTTCATAAACCACTAACCATACCTTATTGCCAACTATTACCTAAAATCCACAAAATGTAATATTTAATTACATTTATTACAATTGGTTTCCATTAATTTGGATTGCACTAATTTAGTTTGCATTAATGTTATTACATAAATCTACATCCAATTTCATTTAATATTCCCAATAAGTTTACTTACTTGGTCACCTGCTTCCTATTACACCAATTACTACCTTATAATAGGTTGCGTTTCTATTTCAATTTACATTCACACTTTCCGTTATTATACTAATTATCATTAAAGAAATTTTAAATTACCTTTATTTGAAATTGGTAAATTAACTGGTAACAATGACTGTTTTATCACTAATATTTTCTTTATAATACTTGCATGCTTATACTCCCAAAACAATTACCATCTATTATATTATTGCTTTACAATTTAAATAAATTCATTAATTGTCATTTCACTCAACCTATTAATTATTTAACTAAATTAGCATTGTTACGTTTTAAATTTACTTATTAGCTTACAACAAGTGCTACCATTAGTTCGTACACTTATTCATTATACATTATTTTATTAGTAAGTCAACATTTTAAAATATCAATTTACCTTTTATATCCCATTACAAATTAATGCATACATTAACTAAGATTTTTCATCAAATTAATCATTTCATCTTGGTAACATTCTTTTGTTACAATAAGAATATAATTAACATTTACATTGTTTCTTTTATTGGAATTACATCCAAGTTATTAAAAATTAACTTACTAATCTTATCCAAGTTATTATTCCCATTAATAATTCACTAAATTTTCATTTCCTTCAATATTAAATTACCAAAATCTTATTAAATTAAGAAATTTAATTACCGAATTTTTTTGGGTCGTTACACTCTCCTCCACTCAAAACTTTTCGTCCCCAAAAAGGAAAAGAAGCGAAAAGAAGGATTAAGAAATCAATATATCTTACTTAAAATATTAGATTTATTCACAAATAAATTTACAAAATTTAAATAAAATATCAATTTATAACTATTAAATCCCTTTATACTCAAATTAGTAAAGTTTGGAAAACATTTTCAAATTCTTTTCTAAGTCAAAATTTACCGAAAATTTCGGCAGAGTCTCTTTTGTACGGAGATGCTCGGAAGAAAATATAATATCAATATATTAATATACAACATATATTTTCCAAAATAATATATATCCCAACACGGGAAAACAATATAATAACGCTATAAACCGGAATCTGAAAACGTACCTATTGGTCGGGCAATTAACGCTTATTAATGGAACCAAAAGCAGTAGCAGTTACTTCCATAACCTGTATTTCACTTATATAATCCAAAAGGGTTAACAATTATATAAAATGAAATATTTAAAGCTGTTTCAAATAACAACAAACAATCAACATACCAACCATCACCTGCAAAAAGCAAACAACCATCACATAAATCAACACACATTAATTATCCATTCATATCAAACAAAACAAATAGTTGTTCGGGTTCAAAACTTTAAATCGTACGGAATGAAAATAAACAACTAAGTGTACCCTTTTACTCAACAGTCTTAGACGAAACTAAATAGATTATACATACATCCAAACAAATTTAAAGTATCCTTGCCCAAACAACTATAAAACAACAAATTCCCAAATCAAGTTAATCTTTATTAATTTCATTCATATAATAATTTATCTTTTAAATTTACATTTATTTATTACAATTTTATTTAGAAATAACTTCAACTTATTTACTTAAGTTTGAAATTTCTTACTTATGATACCTGCCTTCTATTATATTTAATTAGTATTATTTCAATTATACTTAAGTTTATAACAACTACAACTTCCAATTCTTATTTATTAAAGAATTTCAATTATTACTTTCATTACCTCAAGTTATTTCTTGTATAATATCCTATTACAATTTCTTATTAACATTTCAACTTTTTATATATTTTGGTAAGTTATATATATGCCTTTAAGAATGTAATTAAAATCATACAAGTTTATCTTATTTCCTTTAATTAATTAATGGTTCAATAATTATATCTTTCGTTTTATAAGATTACCATTTCAACTTCCTTTTAATCTCATTTATAATTTAGCATTAAATTGCTTATTTTAATTAAAGGTTCCCATTTATAAATTAGTTATAGTCCATTTTACTACACTTAATTGAAACTATTAATTAACGGAAACTTAAGAATTAAATACCGGGTTTTATTCAAAAATCATTTAAAAATAACAGATAAACATATGCTTGCAATTTATATATCCAATTATATTTAAAAAAATTTTAAAATTTATATTTGTTTATCAAAATAAATCTGTAGTAAAACTACTATAGTGGCTTCCCACTACGAAACTCGAAAATGAATGTCGATGATGCGGGCGCCATCACCGAAATGATTTTCCAGCGACAGAGAGGGGAGTACAGAACTTATTTCTTTTTTTCAAAATTTCTTTAAAACAATTCTTTCAAATTATATTGAAATATTTATATCAAAAAATACTTCTAAAACTATTATTATTATGTTCCAAAATCATTCGAAAGAGAATTTTTTTAAAACCCCAGATTCAAATTCTCAATTTCCAGTTTATTCACATTTTTTTTACTTTCAAATTTAATTTCAACCAATATCTATAAATTTCACTTCCTAACGAATAATATATTACAACCAAATATGATCTTTATAAAAACTTATTTTATATATATAGAAAATATAAAAGGCAAAATTATTTCATTCACCTATATTCAAAAACAAATATTGTGTCGGTCTGTCCTATTAAGTGTTTAGAAATCCCTATGGATGTCATAGCGTCCCATGCACCAACCAAAATTTATAAATACAAAACGGAACAAATTAACACAATATTAAAACCTTTTTATAACACTAACAAATACGTTCTCTCATATATATACACTCAGCGACTCATCATAGGGTATTACTACCCTATTAACAAAGAGTTAAACCCCACAAAGCTAAGGTTTATCGCTAAACCTAAGCTCTGATACCAGATGTAACGTCCTGCCTTTTCGTACTCTTTAAATCGATGATAAACCACACACGTCAGATTCAAACTATACAAAAGGGCGGATTGTTATGGGGTAAATAAGGAAAGCAGAGAAAGAAATAAAACAAAATAGAAACTTGCAGCGGAACGATAAAATATAATAATCAAATAAATAGTTCATGAAGCTGTTTTTACAAAATATTCGATTATACTTATACAATGCATATCAGAGTTACACATACCAGAGAATAATTGATAACAATACAGCGGAATAAAATGGTGTAGTGGAATAATATAATAGATAATAATAAATCTTCGTCTTCGTCCTCCAGAATATGGTCTTCCAAATCCTAAAATGCTCAGGCTGACCCGAGCGAATTGAAAAGACAAAACACTCGAGTCAGAACTAAAAGATCTTATGTAAGTTAAATCAACAATAAATAATATGAGTGGAACGGCGCCAGAGATGTTTACGAGATTTGACATCTCCTATCCAGTGTCTAACGTGAGTGCAGTAACTTAAGAGATGTTCGGGATTCACACCTCCTAAGGATCCGTTAAACTATCTACTATGTAGTAATATACGCTATTATAATAATGTCTAAAGTAAAGTATAATATACTGAAAATAGCGTTAAGGGGTTACCCATATAGCCCTTAACACACTTTTATATTCCCATAGTCTATACAGTACCGTAATCTCCCCCGTACTGGGCGTCGTCAGAGGGCACTCCATAAGTATAGTACAAAACAAAATCGTATAAGGCGCGCTAGGGTAGGTGACACGACACAACTAGGCAATGCCAGGGTAGATATACCAATTGCTATCCGGGCTGGTGGTAACGCATAGCCGCAGGTACCGCCCACCTCGAGCCACACCCAAAAAGAAAAAATCAAAAGTGGCCACCGAATCAATCCAAAAGTCAGTATAATATCGAAGGGATATGTCCGATCAAAGGTGCTACCTCATTGGCCCGAGAATCACTCCTGTTTTAGCCACCTTATGTCAACTCACGGGAGTCGGGTCCACGTATTTACCTCAAAGGAAACGCCGCCACCATCCTACTTCATTCTGGAATCTCCACCGCGTACACGGTTGTTAAAGTGGTTTTCAGAGTTGGTAGAGAGTATGACAACTTCCGATCCCGGTCTCTTCAACAACCAAACGTTATTATAACACCGCGGTCATTTTAAAATAATTATACTTCAAAACCAGAATATAATATCCATTTCAAAACCATATAAATACGATATCATTTCTATTTTAAAACCCAAATCAATATGATATCATTTTTATTTCAAATATAACCTTTTCCAAAATCATAACACTTTGAAATCTATATACCTTGAAAACTCATAGCTTTGAAACATAACTTCTAATACTTAAATGGTTTAAATATTAAATTCCTTTATATAAATTAGCTTCTTAAATTTCACAAATCAATTCCAAGTACAGATTTGAATACCAAATAAACCATTTCAATTTTCATATATTTCAAAGCTTTAATTATTCAATATTTCAAATCTAAATTTTATAATTCATATATATACACACACGCGCGCGCGCACACACCAAATTCTCTTCACTATCATTTAGTTTGAAATATTTCCTTAATAAATCTAGTATCCTTTAAATAAAACTTCAAATTCAATAACTGAATATTCCTCAATTTATTTAGATTTCATACATTTCACTCAAATCACCTTAAACCCGAATTAAGTTATAAAACCATATTCCTTTAAAATCACAAATTTTAATAAGTTCCAAATGGATTCTTATTAACTATAATTCTTAATTAGATAAAATCTCAATCAATTTCAAACTATCTTCTCAACCTTGATTTGTAAAAATCAATATAAACTCCATATCAAAATATAATTTAAGTAAATACTTATCCATATTATATTTTAATGAATCAAACTTTATTATTAAACTTACTTTATACTTTAAACAATTTTATTCACCGCTTAAACCAAGAATTAACCATATATAAAAGAACATTTATAAAATATCCAAACCAATATCTCAAAAATCGTATATTTCTTTACAAACCATAGAAATCCTTTCAAAATATTTATATATATATAGATCACAGTGTCTGTATAAAAATTTTTATCCTATGGTCAAGTGACACGGATATTTAAGATTTCAACACCTAATTTAAAACAAAAATTACGGTTATATCATTTCAAACCGCAATCCCGAATGAAAAATAAATGCATAACAGCTTGCAGATTATGATGATATAAATTAAACATCCATTCAGCCATCATAAAATCATACATCCATCACAATCATCATACAAAACAGTCAATAAATATCAATATATAACTGATAATATATAACAAGTAATTAACTGGCAGTTATATTCAATAATAAATTAAATAATGATTTAATTTAAATAAATGCAATTAACTGAGATGATGATTAAAAATATGCAAACAGTCATAAATAAATTCATAATCACAACATAAATTAATTTAACAAACATAAGAAATTTTAGAAGTTGTGAGTGGGTTAAAACACTCACCTTTTGAATTTAAATTGAATTCAAATCCAATTTAAACCCAAAAATTGAACGGTCTCAGAATTCGTCCAAACAAGCGTCAAAATGTCCGGAATTCCGATATGAACCTAGCGGAGAAAACCGCATGCGAATTTGACATCGTAGGTGAAAGTTATACAAATTAGAACGATCTTACGATTTAAATATTAGAATAAATAAGATAATTAAATTAACACCTTACTACACGTCACCTTCGTTTTAACGCAGCCTAACCCGCGTTCAACACTCAAACGACCCAAACCCGATTGCAACTTCACACAACCACTACGTCGACACAGCAGCATCGCCCCTACATCACGCCGCAACCCACCAGACCTTCGCTGGCTACTTCGCCTCACCCCACACGCCGACCACCAACTACCCACGACCACGGCCATCCCCATAACTCGAGCAGCCGCCGCCTCCAACTGATGACCTAATCGAATTGTTGTGCACAATCTAACTGTCATCTCACCAAATAAACCACGTCGATGCACTCCCCTTAGCCCTCTCCACAATACTGCATCATTGATTCGACGATCAGTAGAAGTTGATCGAAGATCAACGAACGGCCGAGAATAATTCACCCAGTTCTGGCCAAACAGTGATACAAAATCAAAAATGAACTGCAGCTCTGAGATGCGTACATCGAGAGCTTCGATATATAATTTTTCTGAATTTTTTGGAGGAGTTTGAAATTTCACTCTGATTTTGAATTGCAACTGGATCTAGAATTTGATTATCTGCCATTGAGGAGGAGAGATGGAATTGTACGTACAGACAAATGAGAAATAGAGGTAGCTAGGGTTTATAATAGGGTTTTATAGACAAGGTTGAAAAAGAATAGATGGATCAGATTGGTATACGCGTTGAACGATGAATGACCCGAAAAGCCCGTTTTGACTCCGGAACGAAAATGGGTCAACCCGTATATCAAAATAGATGTTTTAAAATATTTTAAACGCAATGGAAAAAGTTTCGGGTACAAATTCCATCGTATGAAGAAGTTACGCTAAAATCAATATTTTTCAAATTGATTTCAATTTAATTTATTTCAAGGCATTTCAAGCCCGCACGACCAAACGACAAGTCCGATCGATACGAAACTTGAAATCCTACAATAATTCATCGTTGCGGATCCGATGAAACTTGTTTCGTCTAAATCCGAGTTAGTGGCCAAAATGGCTATTTTTCCACTAATTAATTAAATAAATAAATTAGCTAATTAAATCAAATTTAAAATTTCAATTCGAAAATTGACAAATTTCATCACTTATGATTCATCAATCATTTACAATGGTTTAAAGAAATTTGAATGTCAATCTAGAGATGATTAATTTATAAATTTCAATATTAATTCTCAATTTCATTAAATTCATCATTATAATTTTAATTTCCAATAAATCTGTTAAATTCACTTCCATTCTGTTCTTCAATTTATTGATGTCAATTGGATGAAATTAACATAGGCTCAAGATCAATAACATTAATAATCTTCAATTTAAACTTAATTTTCAATTAACGAAATAATTAGATAATTAATTCCATTCATTTGCATTTAATCCAATTATTGAATGTTTATTCAAATAAATTGTTTTTATTTGATTTAAATCTTAATATCACATCCACAAATTTCAAATAATATAGTTAATGCTGGTTTTTACATTATATTACATAAATATACTCAACTTACTTTCTTTATTGTGTATTAACTATAATTCCCATTAGTATTGAAATCTTTGCCAAATATAGCATTTGCATTTCCTCCTTTATTTGGATTTTATTCAACTTGTTTATAGTCAATTTATATTAACATCATTACCTTTAATTTCAATTGTCAATTCGTTCATAAACCACTAACCATACCTTATTACCAACTGTTACCTAAAATCCACAAAATGTAATATTTAATTTCATTTATTGCAATTGGTTTCCATTAATTTGGATTGCGCCAATTTAGTTTGCATTAACGTCATTACATAAATCTACATCCAATTTCATTTAATGTTCCCAATAATTTTACTTACTTGGTCACCTGCTTCCTATTACACCAGTTACTACCTTATAATAGGTTATGTTTCTATTTCAATTTACATTAACACTTTCCGTTATTATACTAATTATCATTAAAGAAATTTTAAATTACCTTTATTTGAAATTGGTAAATTAACTGGTAACAACGACTGTTTTATCACTAATATATTCTTTATAATACTTGTATGATTATACTCCCAAAACAATTACCATCTATTATATTATTGCTTTACAATTTTAATAAATTCATTAATTGTCATTTCACTCAACCTATTAATTATTTAACTAAATTAGCACTGTTACGTTTTAAATTTACTTATTAGCTTACAACAAGTGCTACCATTAGTTCATACACTTATTCATTATACATTATTTGATTAGTAAGTCAACATTTTAAATTATCAATTTACCTTTTATATCCCATTATAAATTAATGCACACATTAGTTAAGATTTTTCATCAAATTAATCATTTCATCTTGGTAACATTCTTTTATTACAATAAGAATATAATTAACATTTACATTGTTTCACTTATTGGAATTACATCTATTAAAAATTAACTTACCAATCTTATCCAAGTTATTATTCTCATTAATAATTCACTAAATTTTTATTTCCTTCAATATTAAGTTACCAAAATCTTATTAAATTAAGAAATTTAATTACCGAATTTTTCCGAGTCGTTACACTCTGGGTGTCCCCAGTAGGACGAGTGTTGTCTCGTGAGAGTTTTCAACGGATACTATCCACAAAATCCAAATGCAAATTGAAAATATTTACAAAATGCAAGATTTATTTACAAAGAGATGAATGCAAGTTTTTGAAAATATTTACAATGAAGGATTTACTTTTAAATCGACATAAATAAGTTAAATATAGGTTTTGGTTATTATCTTGAAAATTTTAGTCATTTACTCGTCACAATTTTCAATAGAAACAAAGTTATCGAAACAAATAGGTTGTAGTTTAACTCGATGTTTCGGTCGATAATACGATGTAATTATCAAATATATCCTTAGTTGATGATCAAAGTTTATCAAAGTGGTATTTTCATTTCTTTCCAATAACAAATCAAATCAAACCAGTTAAAATGGTGTTTGGATTTCAATTGCTTACCCTCTCTTATTTGAAAATTTTATTGATATTAACAGTATTTACATATGCCTAACTCCAGTAAACTGAGGTCGATATATTACCCGTACTGCCTTGCTGACTTATGTGAGGGGAATACAGAGCGTGGCGACTGAATACACAAGTGTGAACACTTATCGATTGTAAGCGTTATTAATAAAAGAATTTTTTTTATACACACACCTAACTCAGGTAAACTAAGGCCAGATATACCAATCGTGCACTGCCTTTCGGGCTTACGTTAGAAGGGTACAGATCATGGCGAGTGAACGCATGAGTGTGAACACATGACTCCAGGTGTTTATTAAAACTATATATATATACAAGAATTTTTTTTAGAGAGAGAGTTTCGCAAAATCATTTTAACACCCTTTAACTTAGAAGCCAAAAAACATGTTATATCCTTTACTGTAAATTTACCATTTTTCAAACCAAAGATTTTCAATTAAGATATATTTCATGATTAACACGTATGAATCTTCCTATATACTAGTTAAACCATTGTTATTTGTAATCAAACTTCATTTTTATTTTTGTTAAGATAAATAAATTTTCAAAAATTTCAATTTAATAAGCCAAAACCATATATTTGTCCTATAATGTTTCTTTATAAATAAAAAAATGCTTAAAAAAATTGTTTTTTTGAGATTTTTTTTAATTTTAGAAACCAAAAGTAAAAATAAATCATGAAAAATCGAAAATGATGATAAGTCTCCTCCTCACACTTGATTTTGACTGTGTCCCCACAGTCAAACCAAGTGAAAGGAACATTTATTACGATTTACATGGCATCAGAAAGTATATAGTTAAAAAGTAAATGAAATGGTCTTCCAAAGACCGATTCATTTTTCTCGTCAAGTATACGTGACACGGCTTAAGCTTGAAAAACCAAACCATAAAAGATTTCGCAGTTGAATGTGGATTTGGAAAAAAGAATGTCATTTTATATGAGTTGTTTTATTTTCGATGATTTTTGGGGTTGATTAAACAATTGATTGAAATTCAAGTTTATTTTCACCAAATTGAAATTCAAGTTTATCATTGAAAACTTCTTCAGAATTGTCGATTTCAAAATCAAAATGGTGTTTTAAATCTTCCCCTTTAGAATTCGACAACTCATTTTCAAAAAGTCCAAAGAAATCGTGTTTGTTAAATTCGTCTTCCTTTATTGGATCATCAACAACTTCATTGCGTATCTTAAGTTTAAAATCCAAAGCTGTTGTATTTAAATTTTTGAAATCGAGAAAAGGAAATTCGAATTTTAAATTTGGTTGCATACCCTCAAAAGAATTGAAATCCAACTCAATTACAATATTTTTAACAACTTCGTTAATGTTTTTGTTTTCAATTTCAAAAGTTGTTATTTGAAAATCGTCGATTTGGGTAAAAGGTAGATTATCACTTGACTTGTCACACGTTGGGATTCGATTTTGCTTATCACCTTATTTCATATATGTTTCGAACAACAAATATTTATGTTCATCGTAAATTCCGTCCATTTGCTCAATAAAATCAAATTTATAGTTTTTAACATGAGGATTTTCACTTTGAAATTGTTGAGAACAAAGAATTTCAATCGCAACGTGGTAAAGATTATTCCCATTGCCAAATTCGTTTGAAAAGTTGTTACTGTTTTCATTTTGAATTTGAAATTCATTTCGGAGTTAGAAATTGAATTGGCATTGGTTATAATCGAAATCGTTTGAATTTTGATTAAATTCAAATTTTGAAATCCTTGACTCGAATTATTACACAAATACAAAATTACACAAATAATTTATCATTTGATTTTTTGTGTAGAGAGTTTTCAAGTAAAGATGATATCGTTTCAATGTTATTTTCGAGGTTTGAGGGTTGCTTGTCATTTTGAAAATTTTACGGTTCAAAATTTGAATCGTTTAAACAATAGTTGTTGTTGAAATATCCATAAGAATTTGGTGTGAAATTATATGGATTATATTGATTTTCACAACTATCGTAGAATTCATGTAAGTAGGGAAACTCAGACATTTTCAAGAATGTTTTGGGTTTTTTTTATAAAGGAAAAAAATTTACATATAGAATTAGTTTTTCAAAATGAAAAATTGATTTTGTTTTGTATTTTTCTTTAATAATTTTTTTTTGAATTTTCGATTTTAAAAAAAAACTATCTAATTTTTTTTTATTTTTGTTTTTGGTAAAAATTTTAAAAGAAAGGATTTAAAAACAAAGTTAAGGAATATTTGCAATTTTTTAGTTTTGTGTTTTTGAAAAAAAAATTGTTTTTTTAAATGTGCATGAACTAATGCAACTAAATGAATGCAAGGTTTTAATTACAAATAATTTATCCTAAGTTAACCCAAAATTGTATAATCACACTTTGTCTTAAATCAACAAGATAGTTCTTAGCCAGGTAACGGACAAGGGTTATTAGTGCACCACGAATCACCGTAGCAATGCAGCCGAAGGTTTAAGTACCTTCCGAGAAACAATGTTACACCCCTTCAAAATGGGAATAATAGTCCCATATCGTGAAAAAACACTATGAAATGGGTGCTTATATACCAAAGCCTTCACCTCATACTAACGTCGATGCCTTTTGAGGAACAAAACCCCACATCTTGGCTTGGCCCATGAGGCGGAGGTGACTAAATTGGGAATAATATCTATGATAAGTGAGGTGCGGGCTGTTACAATGGTATCAAAGCCATACCTAGCCGGAATTGCGGTCTGTACGTGTTATAGCCACGACACCTGAGTGGTGCTGTGTTCATGAGCCAACGAGGGCGTTGGGCTCTAAAGGCGGAGATTGTAACACCCCTTCAAAATGGGAATAATAGTCCCACATCACGGAAAAACACTATGAATTGGGTGCTTATATACCCAAGCCTTCACCTCATAAAAACGTCGAGGCCTTTTGAGGAACAAAACCTCACACCTTGGCTTGGCCCATGAGGCGGAGGTGACTAAGTTGAGGACAATATCTGCGTTAAGTGAGGTACGGGCTGTTACAATGGTATCAGAGCCAAACCTAGCCGGAGTTGTGGTTTGTACGGGTTACAGCCATGACGCCTGGGTGGTGTTGTGTTCATGAGCCAAGGAGGGCGTTAGGCTCTAAAGGGAGGGGGAGATTGTAACACCCCTTAAAAATGGGAATAATGGTCCTACATCGTGAAAAAACACTATGAAACAGGTGCTTATATACCAAAGTCTTTACCTCACTAAAACGTCGAGGCCTTTTGAGGAACAAAACCCCACACGTTGACTTGACCCATGAGGCAGAGGTGACTAAGTTGGGGACAATATCTGTGTTAAGTGAGGTGCATGCTGTTACAAATAACCATTATAATATTTACGAATCATCTTAATATTTATAAATGGTTATTGCTCTGCCATAGCCTAGACACCGAGAAATTAAATTGTCGAAAGAGGACAACTTTTCAATATACAATTAAGTATTATCGATGTCTAATCGTTATTATTAACCAAAATTCTAGGGTGAAATGCAAAGCAGAAATTAAACATGTATTAATAATGCAATTACAATGAAATTTATTTTTATTTGTGGTTTTGAATTTTTTTAAAATGCAAGCAACCAATAATGCAATTGGTGAGGAGAAAAAAAGTAAGTTTTATGATGTCACATGGGATAGGAAATTTCTTTACTCTCCAGACTCTATCGTTTATGATCCTCATCTGGCTGCTCTCTTCTCGGGATTTTCTCATGTTATTGGTCCTTCTTCGGATGATGGTCGTGATTGTTCTCCCTCTTCCGAGGAAGCTTAGTCATGTTGTGTTAGTAGTTTAAGCACCTTTGTCTAGATCCTGTGCTTTCTTTTTTCTTTTGGGCATCTTGCTCGTGTAGTTGTTCTGTGCATGTGCAGACCACCTGTTTGTCCATTTTATATATAGTGGCACGACCCACTATAAAGCCGACCAGCTCTGCTTAAAAAAAAAACAATGCAAAACAAATAAAAACAAGGGATAATGGGGACGATACCGGAGCGTGCAGAATTATTAGCAATTTTTTTTAAGCAGCGATTTTTTATAAGCAAGCAAAGCAATTTATTTTTAGTAAGCGTTTCTGCCACCTGCAACCTAAAAAATAAAAACAAGATATATATATAAATTTTTTGTTTTTTTTAATCAAAGAAGAAACTAAAACAAATGAAAAACAAAACAAATTAAAATAATTGAAAACAACTCCTTTTTTTTTAAGAAAGAGAAACTAAACAACGGAAAATCAAAATAATCGAAATCAAAAGAAACAAATCAAAACCAAAGATTTCTAAACAAACAACACTTATTTTTTTTTCCCTTTGAATTTGAAAACTAAACAATATAAAGAAAACTAAAAAAGAAAAAGAAAGAAAGAAGAGGCTTTGCACCGAAGGTCTCTATTTTTGATGTTGTTGTACGAAAAGTCCCTGTAATAATTAGTACGTAAATTAAGTCCCTGTTTTTTCTAAATCAGAAAACGCAAACTATCTCGCGCTTTTCTTAGAAAAAGTGCAAGTTAACTTGCGCTTTTTAAAAATTTAATTTTTTTTGAAAATTTCAAAATTTTCAAAAGAAAATTCAAAATGAAAAAGCGCAAACTAACTTGCGCTTTTCTGATAAAAAGTGAATGTTAATTTGTGCTCTTCAAAAATTTCAAATTTTTCGAAAATTTCGAAAATTTAAAAATCAAAAAGTACAAACTAGTTTGAACTTGCATTTTTCAAAATTTTCAAACATTTCAAAAAATTCAAAATAAAAGCGCAAACTAGTTTGCGCTTTCCTGATAGAAAGCGCGAGTTAACTTGCGCTTTTCAAAAATTTAAAAAGTTTGAATTTTCAAAATTTTAAAAAAAAATTCAAAGTCTAAAAATTGCATGTTAGCTTGCATTTTCTGTCAGAAAAGTGCAAAACACCTTTCGTTTTCTATTTTTCAAAAAATAGGGACTAAATTTACATATTTATATCTATAGAGACTTTTCTTATAACAACATCAAAAATAGGGATCTGTAATTCGTTTCTTGAAGAAAGAAAAATGGATTCTAGCCTACATGCCGGGCCCCATAAACAACTGAAACAGTCTCCCTTTTTTTAACAGAGAAAAAAGAAAAAAACTTAAATGTAAAAACTAAATAAAAAAAGAAGCAAATCTCACGTTTTTAACCAGCCCACAACTTTCAACCCGGCCCGCTAAAAAAAGTAACTGAACAACGGGATAATATATTAAATCACACTTTACAAATCATAATCCTCGAATCAAAATATTATACCAAAATCCTCCAATTCCACCAGATTCTTTGGTTCAGCCACAGTAATTTGAACGAGCGGTTCGTTTTGGGTTCAGATTGTTGATAGTGGCGCTTTAGCTTAGATGATTCAGTCTTGGGTGTTTGAGGAGTGCGGTCGTAGGAGATGGTGCAAGGAGAAGAGCTAGGATTGAACGGATTGGAGTGATTCGTGGTTTGCGAAATGGTTTTTGAAGTTGCTGTGATTGGAGAATGTTGACAAAGGAGTTGCAGTCAGGGGCTAAGTTGCTGTGATATGCAATGATTTGAGGATTTGGGTAGAGGCAAGCAAGGTCGAGGCTGATATTGTGCTTTGATGGTTGGTGTTGATGGCGCTTGGAGGAGTTGTGACGGTGTGGTGGCGATTGTTTGTAGTTTGTGAATAGTGCAGAAGTATTTGTTGCAGTGGTCAGATGTATAAGTAGTAGTTGATGAGCAGGGTGAGTAAACTGTTTTGGTTTTTTTTCTGGTCGTCGTTATGGAGTTAGGAAGTTCGGTGATGATTCAGGTGATGTTGAAGATGCCGCAGAGGTATATTTTGACGAAGTTCGAATTTGGGTTCTGGTTGAATTGCTGTTCGATTGACGTGATATTGAGGCGATGAAGGGTGTTGAAATGTTACAGTTTGCTGTCACAGATATTGAGATCGATGATGAAATAGATGAACTTGTTATTGTAGTTGAAGGTTAGGCAAACAGTTGACAGCAGTTTGTGGTTGAGTTGCTTGGGATTCACAGCGATGTTTTTATGGTAGAGGAAGGTGATTGAGTGGAGGGGCAAAGTCAACTGCGAAGTGGCAATGTTTTAAGTGATAGGCAGTGTGTAGTGCAGTGATGTGGTCTCGGCAATGGGATTTGCAGTGGTTGATGTTGGTTTGTATTGTGTACTGCCGTGGGGTGGTTTGTGGGAAGTATGTGGTTCTGTGCAGTTCAGATGGGTGAGATACACTGATGATGGTTGTGCTTCTCTGGGCAGTGACAGTGTTGTTGAAGTGAGATCACTATTGATCAGAGGATGTTATGTAGTTATGAAGAAGAGGAGGTGGGGAAATCAGTGAAGTGTGGTGGTTCTGGTCGGTGGTGAAGTGATCAGAAATGTGGAATGAACACTGTAATGCAACAATCTTTCTTCTTTTTTTAGCAAAACAAGAGAACACGGTAACAAGCACATAATGAAAACAAGGAAAACAGAGAACAGTAATACAATGCACAACAGAGTGACAAATGAACAGAAAATGCAATTTGAAATTTTTTTTATTTTTTATTTTTGTAAAATGAGTGTAAATGCAAATGAATCAAAAAAACAATCGCACAAACAAATTGAAAAATCAAACAACAACACACATTTTTTTTGGCAAATTCTATTCCACCCCATGCTTTTACTTAGTAGCCCCCTTTGAAAAACCAATTTTCCGAAGACAAAAATACCCTTAAGAAAGTGGTTGCCAAGCGTGGATGGTAAGGTAACCACGTTGGCGCTTTACGTGGTTATGTGCTGAACCACGCACTGCCTCTACGTGGTTTTCTATTTAAGCTCGTCTTACCTCTACGTGGTTTTCTCTCTAATCTCGTCTTGTCAGTACGTGGTAATCATGTAAGGAAGAAATCACGTGAGGCACAATTGTGGAAGAAGTTAGAGGCTACTGAGCATTTTTAGGGGTTTACAAGATTTTTCAAACAATGGGGGGCTACTAAGTGAAAACCAGGGTTGGAATAGAATTTGCCATTTTTTTTCATGAGAAATGTAAGCAAACATACAAAATAAAACACACAAATATCAAATAAAACAAATAATCCGAAGAATAGAAAATAAAATTAAAGCAAATTTCCCGGCAACGACACCAAGCTTGTTTAACGACAAATTTTCTATTGAGTTAGATAAATGCTGATAAATTTTGAATTAATTTTAACCTCAAGTGCACGGCGTACAATTCTAGTACGTGGCGAGTACGGGTCGATCCGTAGGGAATTGTTGATTTTAAATCTCTATTCAATCAAATTAACCAAAGTTGAAAGTGATTAGCTAGAAAATGTAAGAAAAATGACAAAAAGAAGTGATAAAAAAATATGAAAGTAGAAAAACAATTTAGAAATAAATTCACTCTCTGGATCACATAGTTCAACAAAAATTAAATTATGATCTTTTTTTTTGGTCATTAGTGAATTTAAATGATGTATTTATCATACATATGGCTTATTTGTGTTCTCAATTAGCTCAACTTAAATCATCAAACTATAACACACCCCTTAAACCACTTATTAACTCTCATGAAAATGACAACTAACTTGAAAATGAGATCTATTTTAAGCATGGCCTATTAACTATTGTTCAGAAATATAAGCCATCAAATTTTGATTTAAACATTCACTTCTTTGCCATAATCATATATAGATGAACATGCAATTTGTGATTCATATGACTAAGCATAGCTAATTTTTTTGAATAACATAAGCTATCAAACTCAATACTAAATGCAAAATCACATAAACATCATTTTTCCATGAACCATAAAAAAGAGCATAACATCAAAATGTTGCATCTACGTACTAGAGAGCTTCATTACCCCTTAAATTGAAGGCTTAGGCTCTCATATTTGTTATCAAATCAACAAATATAGCTTGCAACATGAAATAAACAAGAAGAAAAGGAGAGCAAAATGAAAAGAATAAAAAACTAATCTACTTGCATTAAAATCAAACTACACTACTTGCTTAAAAGGAAGTAAACAACAAAAGAAAAGAACAATGTATTAAAGTTGCATAAAAAATAAATTATATGAAAGAAATGGCTAAGCAGCCACGAAAAGAAAAGAGAAGTTTTCTTTTATTTTTAAGCTCAAAACAAACTAATGTTAGTGTGTAGGACCGTATAATATGGCAGTATAGTGATGATAAATAGTGTAGAATATAAAAGCAGTATAGTAAAATGACACCAGAGATTTTATACTGGCTCGGAGCACCGTCTTACGTCCAGTCCCAGACTCATTCTGGAATTCCACTACAACAACCCTTACTTAAGCCGGAGGAACATGTCTATACAACCCTGAGCAGCAGAATAGGGACCTGAGCAGCAGAACAGGATTTCGCCTTAGCAGCCGAAGAGGACTTCACGCCTGAGCAGCAGAACAGGACTTCAACAAATACAAAAGTATATTTGACACCATGTGTTCTTGATAATACTGATTTGTCTCTGATAGTACAAACTTCCTATATTCAAATCCTCAAGTGTATGAAGTGTATGTGAAGATATGAAAAGAAGGTAATGCTAAGAATCGAAGATTATGAAAGTTAATTTGGAGATACCAAGCAATAAAAATGTATGCTCGCTGTTTGAATGTAAATATTAAAGCACAAGAAGAGTATTAGAGAGTTAGAATGAAAATCGATGAATATGAAGTGTTCGGGAGTATCTATATATAGTAGTTGAAGAGTTACTACCATTGGTGAAGGGTTCTGACGAAGAGGAGCGTCCATTTCCGTTCAGAGAAGAATTGCTTCCCTTCGCAGAAGAACATGTCCTTTCAGAAATATGACAGTTGGGTTCAGGTCAGTCGACTAGTCATTTTTGGTCAGTTGACTGATTACAGAGTGTAAAAACTCTCGGGTTCAGGTTCAGTCGACTGACTCAGATCATTCAGTCGACTGAATCTAAAAACATGCATATTTATGTTAAAATGCACAGATTCAGTCGACTGGATGATCTGGTTCAGTCGACTGAATTCTGTTAATAAAGAAAATCCTTATAGCTCATTTGGCTAGTACACTTGCCTTTTGAACTAGTGACCCGGGTTCGAGCCCGCTTCATGCATTTTTTGAAAACTTGATTTTGATTAAAATATGCATGCAAGTTTATTTGAATGTGAATGATGATTCTTGAGGAAAGATTTTAACAAAGCACTAAACTAGACTCTATATACATATTTGATGACTCTTGTTAAAATATATAACTATATGAACCATACTTTGAGTCGTTGAGTCAGGATGTTGTCGTAGTCGTAGATTCTTGAATTTTTGTCAGCAATCAAAACCTATGATCCAACAACTAAGAGAAGAGAGCCTAAGAGAGACTAAAGAAGAGGAGGGTTACATGAAGCATAAGAGGTATTTATACATATATGAAACCCTAATTCATATTTTTGGGCAGCCCAAATTGCCTTTGAGGTAGTGTGGCCACCAAGTAATCATTAGCATATGTTAATTCTCCACTTAAATGTACATGAAGCTTTAATGGCCTTTTAGCATGTGCATTAGCTCTAATTAAAAATCAAGGTAAGTGGATAGGTTGGATCCTCCATATTCATGATTTTGAATTATTTTCATCTTCATTTTCTTTGTTTTCTTTTTGTGCATGCATATCTTCATGAAACCAGTTGTAATTTCCATCCCATTTCCCTACAAAATAATATAGAAATTCCCAATTAAATTTTCTCAAATTCATAAATGCACAAAAATGACCATTTTTGCCATTGTATGAAGATGAACGTGTGACGTTTCGAAAATAATTTGAATTTTGGTTTAAACATGTGAAAATACCCAATATGATCGCTTATTTAATTTAATTAGATTAAGTATGGTAGTATAAATATGCACATTTATGTGCACATCAGTTGACAACCTGGATAGTGGAGTATAGAACCTGCAACTTCCCATTATGAATGAAGTCAACAGCTCTAGCATTGTTTCCGACCATTGATTGTGCCTTTTCTTGATGTGTCAACAAAGATTCCAACACATAGCCATCACCAATCCAAGGTTCCCTAAAAAAACTCACAGTGCTGACAGGGGCCATAGAATATTTAACATAAGGAAGAAGGATACTTCTCATTCCAAATATTTACGCCATATCCAACTGGAACCTAATGAGACATCCACGGACCAGAAAACTTTGTCCTTAATATGATATTTCCAACTTTATTGTCTTCACAGACTAGCCTTTCTAAGCAGTAAGGCATCAACATGGGAACTCACAACTGCTTTATTCCATATGGAGAAGTTAATTATACCAAGCCCACCCTTCTTGAATGGCCTTTCCAAACTAGTGAAGGAAACATGAATTAGTTTCCTATTGTTTATAGATTTAGTACAAAGAAATCTAAGCATGGAAGCTCTGATCATGTACAGAAGTTTAGAGAGGAGAATGAAGGTTCTGGCCCAATAAACAGTCATGGAAAAGCTTATAGACTTAATGAGCACCAGTCTACCTACCATTGACAGCAATCTGGTTGTTCATGCATTCATAGAGCTACTATCATAAAGTATGAGGCACTCAGCCTTGGTGACCCTGGACATACAAAGAGGAAGGCCTAAATAATTCATATTATTCTCCATAAGTTGAAGACTAAAAAGAGCAATCATCCTCTCCATAGCATTCAAGTCAATTCTAGAAAAAAGATCTGGGATTTGGAGGAATTAATCTTGAGGCCAGTAGTAAGGTAAAAATTATGCAGTGTCTCAAGAATACAAGTAATGGACTGATCATTTGGCTTTGTGAAAATCATAATATCATCTGCAAAGAATAGTAAGGAAATTTGAAGATGGTGACATTTCGGATGATACAAGATAGACTTTTCTGCAAATTTACTAGACAACATACATGTTAGAGCTTCCATAACTATGATGAAAATATAGAAGGCTATGGGGTCTCCCTGGCGTACCCCTTGCTTCCCTTTAAAATACCCTGATGATTTCCCATTATAACAGAGTGAATAAGAAGGGGTTGATATACATAAATACAACCATGCTACAATGACTTTAGAAAACCCCATTAATGACATAAAATGTATAATAAAGGACCAATGTAAGCTATCATATGCCTTACTGAGATCAAGTTTAACATTGCTTGTGGGGAAGTCTAACATCTACCATACCCATTAATTAATTCATGTTCCATCATAATATTGTCAAGTATATTTCTCTTTGGGATAAAAGCTGACTGATTCGAAGAGATAATGGAAGGCAGAACCAATACAAGTCTTGTGGCTAGAATCTTGGAGATACACTTATAGACTACATTACAACATGAAACAGGTCTAAAGGAGGATGCATTTAAGGTAGGTTTGACTTTAGGAATGAGGAATAGATTTGTTGCATTTATTTCACCCAAAATCTTAATTTTTTTGAAAAAGTTATGTATTGCTACTAGGAAAGCATCACCTGTTACGTGCCAACTAGCCTTAAAGAGGACCACATTAAACCCATCAAGGCCACCGCAAGATATAGCATTTCTTGGAAAAAGAGCCTCTTTTATTTCCTGATCAGTTACTTTCTTAACGAGCATGGTTCTCATGGAAGTATTCAATAAAGGAAGGGTTATGTTATTAAGCCTATCAAGTTCAGGAACAAAATTCTCAGAGTTACCTAGAAGCTTGGAGAAAAATAGAAGCAAGTGGTGATCTATTTCTTCATCATAAGAAAGAAGAACCCCATCATCATCCCATAGAGAAGAAATTTGTTCTCTGGCTTGCTTATCCTTGATTGAGGCATGGTAAAAGGCAGTATTCCTATCACCTTCATTAACCCACTTCTGGTGTAACTGCTGCTTTCTCATGAAAGCTTCAAAATTCAGGGTATCAATGAGCTATTGAAAAAGGATGGATTTGTTCTTAGCAAGGGTTGGATTGGAAGGATCCTCTTCAAGCAGCGTTTGTGCCTTACTTAGTTGATCTTTAAGATTCCTGGAGGGTAGGGAACCATTCCCAAACTTGGCAAAAGCCCACTTCCTTAGAGCATGCTTGGTAGCCTTCAGTTTCTTGCACAGAATAAACATAGGATTGCCATGAAAAGAGGTAGACCATGCATTTGAAATAATGTTATAGTAACCAGGGTCCCTGACCCAAGCATTGTAAAACTTGAAAGCTTCTTTTCTCTGCAAGCTAGTTTAGAGGGAAAGAGAATAATGGGGGAGTGGTCAGATAAGATTGGTTGAGGCAGGAAAGCAGAGAAGGCAGGCTACATGGAAAATGCACCAGCATTGAAAAAAAAGATAGATCAATATGAGTGAATATTCTTGTCCTTGAATGGCTTTTGTTGTTCCACGAGAAGGGGACACCGGAGTGGGCAATGGGGAGTAGATCAGAATCTGATATTGAGAAGTTTAATGGAGCAATATCTCTTGGCATTAGAGGCAGGCCTCCCATTTTATCATTTAAGTTGAAATCACCTAATAGAAGCCATGGATGAGTATTCTATCTTAGAGATGGGAGAAGATTTAGAAGAGTTTGCCTTGAAGCAATGGCATTATAAGCATAAACAATCGATAAATAAAAAGAAAATTGAAGAGGAAGGAAAATGGAATGAAAATGAATCAACGGGGAGGTAGAAAGAATGGGACCGAGCGTGAAAGTTAGAGGATCATGAATAGTGAGAATCCTACGATAAGAAGCATTAGACAGGTTATTGTTAACATTCTAGACATGGTTTACATATTTAGCAGCTTTTAGAGTTAAGGGAAGAGAAAGCTTGGTTTCCAAGATAGCAAACATTTTGATATTGTGCTCATTGATCTGGGAATTTACATGATCAAGCTTGACAGGGTTATGGACACCCCAAATATTCCAAGAAGCAATTGTATTCATCATAAAACTATAAAGAAAGGTGAGTCACTCCTACCCTACTCCTTGTTGAAGGAGGATCGGTTCGAACAGACTTTAGCTTAGCAGTAAGGGAGGAGGTCCTCAATGAAGTGGGGCTATCAGAAATAGGATGAGGTGGAAGGGAAGCCTATCCAGGAATGTTTCCCAAATAAGTATAAGTTGATAGGGTTGATAGAGGAGGAGGTTGATGAGGAGAAGAGGCAGAAGGAAGATTCGAGGAAGATAAGGTCTTAAAAAGATCAATAATTTGATTTTCAATATGTTGAAGGAAAGTTTCTTCATAAGTTGAACGATCCTGATTAATTGATATCAACTTTGCATGGGTGCTTTTAATTCTTTCATCTGATTGGTCAGTGGGAGTAATGAATTTATTGCTTGAAACCATTACTGCATTGTCAACTTTTCTTTATGTTACCCAGAGAATGGATTGATGCATGAAAATCAGGATTAGCAAAAGGATCAGCATCATCAACATTCTCATTCAAAGGACAACATTCTCCTTCCTCAATTTCTAAGTTTATCACCGAGATATCATCTTCCTTTGTTACATCAGACATAAGACTTGCAAAAGGATTCGAGTGAAAATTGTCTTCGGCAAAAAAGCTATTTTTTGTGTACTTACTTCGGGTAAACTTGTTACATTCACATTTCCACTACGCAAAACAGAAATTGAAGGTCCTGCTTCGGGCACAACTGCCTTTTCCTTGGTTCTCACTTCGGGATTCAAAACTGCTTCAGTAAACTTTTCATTTTAATTTTTCTTCCATTTTCTTTAATGTTACCATTCACATTCCCAATCCTTCTCCTATCATTTTGAAATTTGTCTTTCCTTCCAGGAACTTTCTTCCACCCTCCTTTAGATACATTTACCTTATTCACAGTGTTACCATCCATGTTACTTGTTATACTCTTTTCAGTGTTGTTCAACTCCCTCTGTTCTGATGATATACCTACCACAACCTTATCAATCTTGCGTTTCATCATAAGACTGCCATGAGCATCATGCCTAAATACCTTGCAGTCCCCACAAATCAGTGGTTTCCACAAATATTCCACATTGACAGTTTTGCTCCGAGCCATCCAACAGTTTCGTCTTTAATGCTTCGGGAAACTCAGACTGTGTAGTCACCTCCACCAAACACTTGGCATACCCAATTATCTCCAACTTCTCAACGGTTTCATCCATACAAAGGAACCTCCCCAGCCTTGTTGCTAACCAATTTATGCCTAAGTGTGACCAGCAATATAAAGGAACATTTGAAAGCTTCAACCACACTGAAACAGACTTCATTGTGCTTACATTGTTACCAGTTGTAGGATCCAATTGTTTTATAATAAACAACTTGTTCCTCATCACAATGGGATCGGACTGGATGATCTTCCTTCTGTCTTCATCAGAAGACAGATTGAAGAGGAACAAGTTTCCACCCGACTTTACCTAGATCGTGCCTTTGAGCCTCCGTACCCTCTTCAGATGTTGCAAGACCACAATGTAAGTAAGAGGTTTGTCAAAAAAAAAACCTACAAGGCACTGACCCTAAACATCATTTCTGGCCTTAACAACTTCCAAAAGAGGAACAATTGCACCATCCTAAAAAACAAGTAGGAAAACCATCGATTCATAGCCACGGACATTTCATGGCTTAGATTTAAACAATAATTTCTAATTCATTGAAGAAATAGAAGAAGGAGGCAATGGTTGAGGAAGGGAAACAGAAGAAGAACCAGACAAGATGATAGGTAGGGAACTAAGGGAGGACCAAGGAGGGAAGGAGGAGTAGAAAGTATTAAGGAGGGCGAATCAAGCAGAGGAGGGATGGGAGAGAGAGAAGAAGTAGTGGGGGAGATGTACGAAGGTAGACGAAGAATGAGGCATGATAAAAGGAAAATGAAGGGACAGTGAGGCCATGAGAGAAAAGAAAGATATCAATACAATTTTCAAATAAAAGAGGGTAAGGTATTGAAATCTAAGCATTATTTTAACTTATGTGATTTGACTTGGTATTGAAAAGAAATAAAAATACCACTTTGATAAACTTTGAAAATCAACTAAGGATCAAAATCATAGTTACACCGTGTTATCAACTAAAACAACTAGTCAAATTAGGGTCTATTTGTTTTGATAACTTGATTTTTGTTGGAAATTTTGACAAGTAAAAGGACTTAAATTTCTTGATAAATGACTGGAACTTTATTTAACTTATTTGTGTTGATTTAAAAGTAAATTCGTTGTTTGTAAATATTTTTCGAAACTTGCATTCGTATCTTTGTAAATAAATTTTGCATTTAGAAAATTTTCATTTTGTAAATATTTACATGTTGCATTCAGATTTTATGGGTAGTATCCGCTGAAAGCCCTCACGAGACAACACTCATCCTGCTAGGGACACTTAAAGGTTTAACGGCTTATTCATACACTCAGTTCAATCGTGCTCCCTACGAAACAGATTTATCTTAGTTTTTCTTTATTTGGGGACGAATAAAAAGATAAGTGTGGGGGTTTTGATATACACGTAAATGTGTATATTTTTACTTCCATATTTAATCTAATTAAATTAAATAAATGATCATATTGGTTATTTTAACATGTTTAAACAAAAATTTATATTATTTTCAAATCATCATTTATTCATCTTCATATAGGGGCAAAATGGTTATTTTGTGCATATATTAATTGAGAAAATTTACTTGGAAATTTTTATGTTATATTATAGGAATTTGAACTCAAATTACAAATGGCTTCATGGAAAATATGCATGGAAAAGAAGAAACAAAGTAATGAAGTTGGAAATAATTCAAACCATGTATCATGGAGGATCCCACCTACCCACTTACCATGATGTACAAATTAGGAGCTAATGCACATGTTAATGGTCATTAAAGTTTCATGCACACTTAATGGAGGATTATCTCATGCTAATGATAACTTGGTGGCCATACTTCCTAAGGGGTAGTTTGGGTATTTTCAAAAATTAGGATTAGGGTTTCCATACATGTATAAATACTCCATATTTTCATATAATTAGCCCTCTTCTCTTAGCCTCCTTAGCCTCCATTTAGTGTAGCTTGAGGCTCACAAATAAATCGAAGCTCTCTTTTCCTTTTCATGGCTACTTAGCCATTTTTCTTTTATATAATTTCTTTTCATGCTATGTTAATTTATGCATACTTATTTATTTACATGCTTTTTTCCTTTCATGTTAGTAGTGTGGATCTTTTTATTTATGCAAGTAGATTAGTTTTTATTTCTTTTTAATTAGATCTCTTTTCACTTTGCTCTCTTTTTCCTCTTGTTTTTATTTTATGTTGAATGCTACATTTGTTGAAATGATAACAAATACGATAGGCTAAACCCCTTTAGTTTCAGGGTAATGAAGCTCTCTTAATCATGTAGCCTCAACATTTTGATAATTATCGATCTCTTTTTATGCTTAATGGAAATGTTAGATGTGGTTAAACTTTGTTGTTTTAGCTTTGAATTTGATAGGCTATGTTGTTGATACCAAATAAACCATGCTTACACAAACAAAAACACAAATTACCTCTTCATCTACATATGATTATGGTAATGAAGTGATTTTAAAAATCAAAATTTGATGGTCTATATTTCTAATCAATAGTTAACCGATCATGCTTAGAATAGATTTTATTTTCAAGTTCATTAATATATTCATGAGAATTAAAAGTGATTTAGTGGTTGTGTTATAGTTTGATGGTTTATATTGGGCTAATTAATAACATAAATATTCCATACTTATGATAAACACATCAACTAATTTCACTATTGATCAAAAGAGAGATCATAATTTCATATATGTTGATTTATGTGATCATGAGAAGGAAATTACCTCTAAATTGTCTCCAACCTCTCATATTTTTATCCACTTTCTTTTTATCACTTTTCTATATTTTTAGCTAATCACAATTTCAAATCTTGGTTTAATTTAATTGAATGGAGATTTTATAATCTAAACAATACCTTTTGGTTACCCGTACTCACTGCGTACTAACATTATATGCCTATGCTTGCTATAATTTTTAATTAAAATTTGATCGACTATTTTCTATCTCGCTAGGAAATTGGCTGGTTCAAACAAGATTGCAATCTTTTGGAAGTCTCGATTTGAAGACTAGTCTCTTTGGCTGATGTCTAGCTCTTTTGTTGCTTGGTTCATGCATTTCACTTTCAATGATTAATTTACTCTTCAAGGTCCTCTGAATCTCACTTGGGGGCAAACGAATGACCCATGACTCTAAACCACTTCTGAGTAAAATTATCAAAATCACTTTTGATCCCTTTCTCGAATATGGTCCCATTGACATTTAATTGAATAGCTCATTTTATATCTAGAAACAAATTATCTTTCTGAGGGCTCTCTCTTCCCATAGTAAAATTGGAGTAGGGATAATATGGAATGGGATAATGCTCCAATTGCCTAGATCATAAAGGTCTGCTTGTTTCTTTTCATTTATGATTTGTAGCGCTTTCATTCTCTAAACTTGTTCTTCGTAGACTTGCAGATCACTAGTGATTTGATGGGCGGGTCTAATTATCCAAAGTTTAGAATATCCTTGCTCAGGCTGCTTAACACGACTAAGCAGCATTGTGTTAGGGATTGAGGTTGGTCTGCTGGAATTGGGATATGCTTAGAAATGGAAGTTCTTTATGCCCTAGATATGTAGGTCAAGTTTGTCCCACTTAAAGTTTTTTAAAGTCGGAGGTTCGAGACCTCCTTTTAGTGCCAAAACATTAAGAAATAAATTTGCTAACCCCAAAAATGTTTGGAAAACTTGGTTATTCAAGAAGATCCCTTAAAGAGGCTCATCGAAGTTAACAACACTATAAGAGTTGCTGTATTTATTTTTGATGTTGTTGTCATAGTCGAAGTCATGTGTGTAAGATGAGCTCAGGCTCGAAGTCGTATTTGTAAAGTAAGTTAAAATTTGAAACCCCTTAGTCGAAGTCACTAATATTATTCCAATCAGGATGTCACAATAGTTCAAATATATGAAGTCATGAGTATGTTCAATTCGCAAGTTTGAATCAATTACGCATATGCTATGCGTTGTCCTTGTTTAATATTCAAGATCCTATGTGTACAATGTTCCAAATTTACAATATACTCTAAAATTCCCAATTTTATTTAGGGTTACAATGTAAGAAATGAGAGGAGAAAAATTCGGCCCCTAAAATGGCACCCTTAGGGTCATATTGATAGTGGTGAGCATCTATCAATCTGCTCCTCATGACTTTGAATGTGTTGACTTCGGCGACATCAAAATGAGTCTGGGGCGGAGTCAACACCATATAGCGGTACGTAGGAACGTCTTCGGCATGCCGGGGTGTTTTCGATATGCATGAGTGTCTTTGACCTTCTCTAGCACTAACTGCTTTCCTAGTATGTCATTGGTGGTATTGACTTCGATGGTATTTGACTCAAGTCTCCTCGTGGAGTCGTTACCATCATGGTTTAGGAATGTCTATATGATGCTAGAGTCTAAATGAACCATTTTATTCTTTTATATTATCATTTGAAGTCGAATAAATATGACAATGAAAACTTCAAAGATGTTGATGATGTCCTTCATCAACACTGCTTCGCATTGGCATGTGACTTCCTCAAAGTGCTTGTGCAGAAGCAATATGTGAAGTGGTCACTAGTAATGGATGACTTGGATTGGTGACCCTTTAACAACGCTGTAGAGTTATTCCATAGTGTCATCGTAGAATCATTCCTTCGAAGTACCTGTTGGTTTGCAGAGAGGTGCATTCTCAGGTTCTTTGATTCTTTGACCATGTGTGGTTCTATATTCCATCCATCATCATCAAAGAGCGGTATCTTATCTCTTCATCACTAATTCGTAAGCACCTCATTGACTCCACATCTTCAATGTAGATTGCAGATGCAATACTTTATGCTTTCCTTTCTTCTCGACTTTGACATTAGCTACTAGAGTTATGAGCAAGCTGTTGTGCACATGTTTTCGATGAGGGTTACAATATACAAAGTGACTGGGATACTATCATCACTTCGATGATGATAATAAACTTTGAAGTCATGGATCACCTATCATCTTTAATGAAATTTATAGTGAAAAGAGGTGTTATACTGATTTTGGTTTAACTACCTTCATTGTTGTGGAAGAGTTTTATGCTTATAATGCTTTCTAAGGGCTACTGGACCGACCGACTTTAGAATCACTTTGACTCCATGGTGTCTGATGATGAAATAGCCAACAATGAAAGGATAAGAGTAGTAAAAGGAGATAGAGTGCCCCAAGGGAGTGATATTCTTTCGAATTGCGTTAAGCTAAATACCGCGAAAAGGGTAAGAATGTAGGGAAAACTGTCTTCATTCGAAAGCATAAAAATTATAGAACATCCCTTGGCTCAAGGACCATAGTCGCTTTGACAAGGCTATGGACCCTAAGAAGAAGTCAAGGGAGATACGAGCAACACCGACGGAGATTATGTGGTTGTCCTTGTTGACATGGATGACTCAACTCAAATCTTCAAGATTGGCTCTTAGCTAGGAATCGAATTGCAAAAGGAGTTGATTAACTTCCTTGGAGCAAATCCAGACGTATTCGCTTGGACGTATTTTGATATGTGCGAGATATCGCTAGAGATAGCATGTCACACACTTAATATCGATCCTAAGTTCATGCCAGTGGGACAGAAGAGGCGCAGCTAGTGTCTGAGGCGATCCGCAACGTTGATGGAAGAAATGGATAAATTATAAGCCAATGGCTTTACCTATGATGCTACATATCCTCAATAGGTGTCAAACCCTGTGATGGTTTAAAAATCGAATGGAAAGTGGAGAATATGCATAGATTATTTAGATTTGAACAAAGGCTGCCCAAAGGGTAGCTTTCCATTTCCTAGGATTGACCAGCTTGTTGATAGAATTGCAAGGCATGAACTGCTCTCATTTATGGATGTCTACTCATGGTACAATCGGATTATGATGCATGAACATTAGAAAACACCAGCTTCATTATAGAGTAGGAAATATACTACTATCATGTAATGCCATTCGATCTAAAGACTATTGTACCTACTTACCAAAGACCGGTAAATACAATATTAAAGGACTAGATTAGACAAATGATGGAAGTGTACGTAGATGACATGCTGGTAATGTCGCGAGTGTTTGGAAACCATCTGGATGATCTCTCAGAGATGTTTGAGATCCTTTGAAGGTACAAAATGAAATTAAACCCACTAAAATGCTCACTTGGAGTTTCTTATAGGAATTATTTTATTTTATTATAAACGCAAGGGCCATTGAGGCCAATCTGGAGCAGATTGATGCCTTATGGAACGTTCAAGCCCTGGCAATGAAGAAAGAGTTACAAAGCTTAATTAGAAAGATTGCAACATTGAGCCAATTTATCTTTAGAGTGACATATAAGTTATACCATTTTTTGATGCATTAAAGAAGGGCAAGAAGATCTTTGAGTGGAATCAGGACTGCTAGAATGCTTTCAAAGAATTCCTGTGACATATGGAGACACCGTCAGTTTTGTCCAAACCGGTGAATGGGGAGGACTTATTCATTTACCTGCAATATATACCCATAAATTAAGCGGAAAACTTGTGTGAGAGGAATTTATGGTTCAACGGCCCGTCTACTACATTATCAAGTGATTCACCAAAGCTGAATGAAAATACCTAAAGCTAGAAAAGCTGGCGTACTTCTTGCTAATAGCATCTACGAATCTGCGACCATATTTCCAGGGTCACCTGATCAAGGTGTTGACGTATCTACCCTTGGAACATGTACTGTATCGACTCGAGACCTCGGGACGACTTCTAAAGTGGGTCATTCAGTAAAGCCGGTACGATGTGACTTACCATCCTCGAAGAGCGATTAATGGACAAGTCCTAGCTGACATCATCACCAAGTTCACTATTCAAGATGATGAGGAGGAGGACGAAATGGTCATAGTATCCTTGTAGCTTGTTAATGGCGCATTAAACGAATTTTTCTCAGTAACAAGAGTTTTAATTGAAACTCTCGGAGGACGATCAATTTGCTATGCTCTAAAGCTAAAATTTTCTACCACTAATAATGATGCAGAATATGGGGCACTGGTAGCAAGATTGAAAATTGAAAAAGAATCGGGAATAAAAACTCTACATATCTCCAAAAATTCCCAACTAGCCATCTGTCAAGTTAGAAGGGAATATCAAGCTAAGGGCACAAAACTTGCCCCTTACTTATCGAAAGCTTGGGTGTTTTTCACTGAAATACATGATATCTCACACCCCTAAAGAGGAGAATATGAAGGCCGATTCCTCGGCTAAGCTAGCCAATTCTAATTAAGCACAGCTAATGGGATTGGTTCCAGTAGAAGTGTTGACTACTCCTAGCATGGATTAGACGGATGTTGATCGGCATCTGGAGGCTACAGAGAAGGTAGAGCCATGGATGATGCCAGTAAAGGACTACTTACTCATGGGAATACTCCCCATAGACAAGAATGAATGAAGGAAGATCCTTTAAAAGGCACCACGATTCATAATGCATGACGAAGTGCTATACATAAGAGGATTCTCTTCCCCACTACTTAGGTATGTAACCAAAGATGAAGCCACGAAGATCCTTATGGAAATTCACGAAGGAAACCGCGGTAACCACACCAGTGGGTAGACATTGGAAAAGAAAGTGCTCTATTACGGATACTTCTGACCAACGTTGATCTGGGATGTAGCTAATTATACAAAGCGATGTGATAGGTGCCTGAGATTCTCAAAGATTTCGAGAGCCTTAAGGATAAAACTTTTGCAGATGGTCAGTTCTTGGCCATTCACGATCTGCGGAATCGACATTATTGGCATGCTACCGTTTGTGAATGAGGAGCCAAATATGCTTAAGTGGAAACTCTTGCCACGATCACTACTAAAAAGGTAATTAATTTTGTAATGAAAAATGTTATTTGCAGGTTTGGAGTGTCGCAAAAGATTATCACAAACAACGAGGTAATTCTAGAACGTCAAGTTTAATGATTTCTATAAGCGGTACCTAATCAAGAAGAGCTTCTTTGCCATAACACATCTATAGGAAAAAGGGCAAGTGGAAACAGAGAAAAAAATCATCAAATCCACTATAAAGAAGTGGATGATGAGAGATAATGGGATTTTGGGTTGATAAGCTTCCACTCGCACTATGGTCTTATATGACAACGCACAAATCCGTGACTAGGGACTCTCTATTCACCTTGGCGTATGGTTTAGAAGCTATGATCCCAATGGAACTAAAAGTCCTCTCTCATCCTAGAAGACACTTCAATCAGGTAGATAATGAGTAGCTACTACTTGAGTCCCTTGACCAACTTGATGAGAAGAGGTAAAAAACTGAACTAAGGATTGATGCTCACCCGAAGAGAGTGGCATAACACTTCAACGCAAAAGTCCATAACCTCACCTTCAAAATAGGGGACCTCATTCTAAAACGAGTTATCCCAAGCACAGGAGCACTTGACCTAAAGTGGAAAGGAACTTATGTGATCAATCAGAAGCTTGGAGATGGAACATTCAAGTTGGCGACTGTCGATGGAATTCTGATTCCACATGCTTGGAACAACGACTTACTACGGCGCTACTACACATGATCTCTTTATTTCTTATTTTCAAAAATAACCCATCCAGGGACACTACGGGCATCAAACATCATCACCCAATAATCTAAACTCGCTTCATCCCGTCATAGTCACATTGGGTTAAACACCTCAAAAATAGTCTAGAGGTATTGAGAAAATCTTGCCTGAACACCAAATCATCTTCAAATGGACCTGTTTAGGTCTAGGTACAACCTAGCGCAGACTACAACCACCGGTCGACCGATGGTTATGCGACCTATCATTGTTACTGATGAATGCTTTGCATTCGTCTACTTTTTTCATTTCTTCCAATTTTCCTGCATTTTGGTTTAATTTATTTTGCAATAAATAGTCCTTGTGTTTGTTTTTGTTTTATCACTTATTATGATGATTTCATTTGTACACCTCATTATGGTCATAATTTTAACACCCCACATTTTTAGGTTAATTAATTGAAATAGAAATTAGTAAATAAATAATAAACTTTGAAAAATGGAATTTTTACAAATGTTGGAATTTGACCACGGTATTTATAACATTGGATTCGTGGTGATTTCTGATTAATTTTCATGTATAAACTTTTCCAATCGGAGTTCAACCAAAAAAGTTATCAGTGTTTGAATTTCGTAATTGGAAATAATTACGTATGTAATTAAGGAAATAATTTAAAATAAATTAATGATTAACGAACACAGTTAAAGTTAACGGTTTCTTAACGGTTAAGAAAGTTTATTAAGGCAGGAGATAACGTAAATCGACATTAATTAAGGGTTAAAGGAAATAAATCAACCAGAAATCAAATGAGATTGAAATGCACCAAAATTCATGGGTCAGGTCGACCAAGACCTATCCACGGTTGACCATGAGCGGTCGACCTGGTTTAGGGCGATTGACCCACCTTATCTTGGAGGTGGAAGTAAATGGAGGCCGAGCGGCCTAGATCTAAATCAGTTCCCATTCGACGGTTAGCGTTGATTTGAACCTCTATAAATTAGAAACTAGTGTTTCACTTCCAACTCGTTATTTTTCTAATGGGTGCGGAAGCTCAAACATTTTACTTTCTCCTCCTAAATTTTTAAATGCAAAGAATTAGATCTAGATAGCACGGATACACTTTGGAGAAGAATAGAAAAGAACAGAGGGTAAGAAATAAGTTCAAATCAGATTGAAACATCAAAGGAAAACTTTGAGATCTGGTTCTAATTAAAAAATCTAGATCCAAATCTCTCCTTTCTAATCCAATCTCTAATAGATAAGTGTAAAATATTATTTGTGGATAAAAATGTGGTGTCAAAAAGTGAAGAATACAGATAACGTAGCTAGATCTGGATTAGATCTAGAGATTCAGGAGCGCTAATTGAAGGTGAGTGGGAATAATTTATGTTTTTGTATAATACTAGATTATATCGCTGCAGATCTATTCCTATATGCCTAAGTATGGTAATTTAATTCAAATGAATTCATATCTATGGAATGTTGAAGACTATAAACTTGCTTATAAATTTTTATTGATAAATACAAAGCGTAATGATAAGTTTTATTTTTGCAATTACATAATGATTAGTTTTATTTCTATAATTACATAATGATTAGATTTACTTCTATAATTGCAAAATGATTTTAATTATCAGTTTAACGTCGGATTAATTAACTAAAAACATAATGAATTGAGATTTCATTTTATTTGATGAATGATACTTTATAAAATAAAGCTAACTGGACGTTTGGTATTTTATTGATATTTTAATTTATTGGAATGTATTTTATTAAAAGTGGATTTCCATATATTATCAAATTCAAACATAACAAAGTACGATGTTTAAAGTGACAAGTAATCGATATATACTTATAAAAGAAAGAGATGTATAAAATAGAGAAGATTACTGTATTTTATGCCGTCTATTTCAATAAATAAAAGATAATTTCTTGTAATTACAACCATCGCACAAACCACCTCTTTAGGATAAGATATTGAAATTTACCGTGTAATAGTTAAATTATTAACATCTGATTCCAACTTATTAAAATGTAATGAACCGTTAAGTGGAATATTGAAATAAAAATGTAATTTAAAGGATAATAAAATGGAAACTAATGAAAAAGTAAGTCTGGATTATAGGCAAGAAAAATAAATAAGAATTAGAATAGAAATCAAAGGCTGAACTAATGAATGTAGTAGCAAAGATATTGCTATCTGAATTTGAGAAGTGGTAAATGAAATAAAAGATAAACACATAGTAAGACTAGAGAATTAAAGTCAAAATAAAAGGTCGTGTGGAAATAAAGAAAATAAAAGAAGAATAAGTATACATAAGTATATATATATATATATATATATATATATATATATATATATAAGTAGCCTCGGGTATGCATTTACGACGAATGTGAATAAATATAAATTGTCTGTTATAATTATAGCGGATTAATGTCTGAAGGATGTTAGACTGGGTTGGAATGCTAAAAAAACATATCTAACCAATATGGACCATGGTGAGTGTACGATTTTGTACTAGAGGGGTACCCCTAGGTCCGTACTGTGCTTATTGCCTTAATTATAAATTGTCTGTCATAATTACAAATATTTGTTATATTTATGTCAAGGTCGAAGGTGCACAGCCAAATTATGTCTGCTTCAAAGTTTTTAAGTTGTCAAGTGGGGATATTGCCTTTATTGTTCTAGGCAATCTAAATAGACGGTGAGTGAGATCGTACTTATGCAATGGGGAACAAAAAGTCTACGGTACCTTGGTACCAAAATGAGTTGCAAAAAGTATACATAAACGTCTAGTTTACTCGAGTACCATAAACTAGGTAGGAGTTGCATATCTCTCGAGCTCGGAATCGGTCTCTATTGGTCAATGGGAAGGACAGGTTTACACCTAACCGATCTATTCCGCCTACCAAGATTTGTTGGTTATGCAACACCGCATTTATTTATTAATTTTTTTGATAGGGCAAGGCTAGTTAACCCATACAAAAGTTCCTTCAAAACATGGACGGGGTGGTGGTGCGTGGGGCTTAAATTCCACGATAAGAAGCGTACGAAGATACGCAAAAGGCCGGCGTACATGAAAATCCCCAAAGTATTAGGACCTCGTGGACTGGAGGCTGTTGGTGTGCACAGTAGGATTTCCAAGGTGGTACGATGGCGATGGATCTTTACGAGGTGTTGAGCGAATGATATTAGCGGGGAAAGTATCTAGGTCCATTAGTGGACTTAGAGTGTGTATGTGTGTGTGTATACACAGACCTTTAAAAACATAGATCTACATGGTATTAAAAGAAATCTTTAATGAAAAATCGTTAAGTATTAAATTTTGAGAATATATATATATATATATATTAAAGGTTTTGTAAGAAAATATATATCTAGATTTTAGTAAAGGAAATTTTTGTCTGAAGCTGTTTCCTTTTGAAAAGAAATGATGGAGCAATATAGCTCATGAATCTTTCTACGTAGTGAAAAATTTTAAGATATAAAAAGGTCTGTATGTGTGGGAAATATAAGTGGTATGGATTTGGAATGCAGTAAATGGTTTAGAAAAGAAGATAAATTGAGTTGTAAGCGGCGACACTACGGTAATAAAGAGATGGTAAATTAAGAGAAACAATTAAAGTTAGTGCAGTTTAGGCTGAAGGGTTGATTAGTAGGGAGCTTTGAAATAAAATAAAAGAGTGGTTTAATTTATTTTAATTAGTTTGGGATTGACATATTTTAATCCATTAGAATGAAAAGGGATAGCAAAATAAGTTTCTATGAATCAATCAAGTTACAAATGAAGGTATTTTGTTTGAAATAATAAGGAATGTAAATGCAAAGACAGAGATGTACAAAATATTGAAACTCGTATTTTGTACCATCTATTACAATAAAGAAAATAAAACATAATTCCTTGTAATTTCCTACAAAACCCGAACCCTGTTTAAAGCGATTCACATAGGATTATAGCATTAACAATTGCCCTTGAGGTAGCAGTTATAATGCATTAAAATACAAATCCTTAAGTGTAATAAAAAAAGTGTAGTGATTAGAAATGGTGTCTGTAAGTTCTGTTAAAAATAAAGCTGATAATCTAATTAGAGAAGCTAAGTAAAGGAAAATATAATTTCTTATTGTTATAAGCATTTAATTTAGTTATCTTTTAAAAGTCTCCATTTTATGATAATTGAGGCTCTGTCCAATTTTGGATGTTTGGGAGAATAGAAAATGTAAGTAAACTGACAGGATGAGAATTGTTCTTCTCTAATTCAGTTTTTATAACTTAAAAATTATGAAAGGTGTTTTAGAAACATATAAAGTATAGTTTTGGAAGAAATGGTTAGTGAAATGAGTATGTTTTTGAAAGAAAAACTTAATAAATGACTGAATTAAAATTTAGAGTTTTATGAAATAAAAGTCATTAAAAGAAAAAGCTGATTTGATTTTAAACTTAGAATTGCTAACGTTCCCTTTCAAATTCAAGGAATGAGTTAAATTCAAAAATCTTTAGATGTAACTTTTGAAAAGAGTTAAAAATATCAAGTATTTTTGAATTTAATAAAAATTTCTAAGTAACACCTTTAAAGATAAGTGTTTCGGAATTAGACATTTTAAAAAAATTGACGTTTTCATTTTTGAAGAAAAATGATAAAGATCAAACCAAGCTTTTAAATATGTAGTAGATAGGAATTAGTACCTAGGTGAGATAAGGAAAAAGAACATGGTTATGAAGAAGACAACGATGACTACTTTGGGAGAAGTAACAAGGAATCCCCTAGACTGTGAGGACGTTAGAAAAAGCCTAGGAATATTAAGCTGATATGTGTGTAACCCATAAAGATGATATTAAGGGGGCACTCCTACAAGTTTTGAAATATGCTTGTAGGAGGCTTATGAATAAAGGAAATACCAAGGATTAAGAATATTATCAAAAGAATGGGATTCAGAGAAGATAGTTACAGATGGTTATGAGATGGTAAACGCACATGGAAGATATTGGCAGACTTAAGTTAGGGAGGAAAAGAAGAAATGGGAAGATTACTTCCCCAAGCATGGTTGCATTTAATATGAAGAGTACATAGAATGTAATACTTATCCACTTCAGCTAGAGGAGCCATGATTATTTTGTAATTTGGTATGGAATGGAAGAGATGAATAAACCTTATTCATAGTAAGCAATAAACGAAGGATAAGATTTGAAGATTTTTGCTAAGGGTTGGCCTGTTAGGAAGGTCCATTCTAATTGTGGTAGTAGTTAGTGGGTTGTGTTTTCTTCCCATGTTATTTTTTCTTTTCATGGTTTGTAAGCATTAGCTGTTGCCATGGATTTCGTATGTTTAGGGAAATGTTCCTTTTCATGTGTTTTCTTTGTAGACCGTAACGATTTGAGTAAACAGCGAAAATGAGATTTCATGAAGTCACTTAACTAATGCAGGGGAAAAGAAAACGGTTAAAACTGGAAGTTAAGTTGTAAATTAAGAAGATTTGTTATAAAAGTAAAATGAAAATGTAAATTCCAAAAAGTAGAAATTATTCGAGTGATGAACTTTAGAAGACAAAAGATAGGATTATGGAGAGGTAAGCCACGACTCAGGTTCTTATTCCCTGAAGACTGAAATTTAATATTCAACATGTTCGCTGGTTGATATTAGTAAGAATGATTTTTTTTAAGAACTTAGAAATTCACCATGCAATTAAGTGGAGCCGTTATGGACGATGAATGGTTGGCTGAACCATGATGTCAGAAATGAGGAAAATTATTTATAAAATGTATTTATGCATATATTTTGGAAAAGAAATTTTTTTTATGTAAAATTTTTTTATGAAATGTTTTCATTATTAATAACATGAATTTGAAGAAAATACACATATCTTTGGAAAGATTTTAAAAGCAAAAGATTTTGGGTATTATAAATTTTAAAATACCACATCCTGGCGTTGGGAAATAGTCAGTAAGTTGGTTAATGTAGATTTTACTGCATAGTTGTGTTTGCAGTTAAGTGGATAAGACGAGCAACTAGGAAGCTGTTTTGCAAATGGAGCATTTTTATTTGTATACCTTATCGAAGAGTGAAAAAAATAAAAGGGATAATTTTTGAAATAATAATGTTTTTGAACTTTAAAAATAAAAGTTACTTATGCAAACTGTACTTGGGAATATAGGAAAAAGGATTGGAGACAAAAGAGTAGATCCCATGGTGCACTAGAAAAAGTTATGTAAGAGAACGATGGAAATATGGAATTTTCCATCTAGACCATTTCTAAGCATAAGAAGATAGGTTTATAAAACTGAATTTTGCTAAATTTATATGTTAGCAGTGGTGTGCTAGGAATTTGGATGGTAAGGATTGGATGGAAATTTGGTTGAATTATGATTCTATTTACAGAAGTGTAGGAAAATTTGGGTGAAAACCATTTTGATTTTTCAAAAGTTGCATTCATGTAGAACTGCCGATATATTCAGGATGTTAGCATCATATTTTCAAAATTGATTTAAAAAGAAAGTATCCATATAAGCGACGCCAGTTAGAAATTATTTTTCATGCATATCATATGTATTGTGATGCACTATGCATATGTACATGGATTATTGCAAAATTGGTTGTACATTAGTGATTATTAGTGTAGAACGGATGTGCGATAGTTTACATGATTGAACTCTTACGGAATTTTGGGGACAAAATTATTTAAGGAGGGAAGAATGTAACATCTTACGTTTTTATGTTAAATAATTAAAATAGAAATTAATAAATAAATAATAAATGTGAAAAATGGAATTTTTATTGGAATTTGTCCACGAGACTGATACCATTGGATTTATGATGATTTTCTGATCAATTTTCATATATAAACTTTTCCAATCGGAGTTCAAATGAAAAAATTATTAGCGTTTGAATTTTCATAGTTAGCAATAATTATATATTTAAGTAATGAAATAATTTAAAATAAATTAATCATTGACTAATACCTTTAAAGTTAATGATTAAGAAAATCTAGATAATGCTAATTAACTTTAATTGAGGGTTAAAGGAAACAAATCAGCCAAAAATCAAACGAGATTGAAATGCACCAAATTCATGGGTCAAGTCGACCATGACTTATCTACAATCGACCATAAGCGGTCGACCAGGGCTTCGGGCGATCGACTCACCTTTTCTTGGAGGTGGTAGTAAATGAGGGTCATGCGACCCAGATCTAATTCAGTTCCCATTCGACGGTTAGCGCTGATTTGAACCGCTATAAATTAGGGTCTAGGGCTTCACTTCCAACTCATTATTTTTATAATAAGCATGAAAGATCTGCCATTTTCCTTTCTCCTCCTAAATTTTTAATTACACATAAATAGATCTAGATAGCACAGATATAGTTTAGAGAAGAATAGAAAAAAAATATAGGATAGGAAATAGGTTCAAATCAGATTTCTACATCAACGATAAATGTTTAGATCTGGTTCTAATTAATAAATCCAAATCTCTTTACTCTTGTCCAATCTCTAATAGATCTGTATAAAGCTCTGTTTGTGGGTTCGAATAAGGAGTCAAAAAGTGGAGAATACAAATAATAGAGTTAAATCTGGATTAATTCTAGAGATTCGGGAGCGCTAATTAAAGATAAATGGGAATATTATATGTTTTCATATAATACTTGATTATATCGCTGCAGATATATTCCTATATGCCTGAGTTTGATAATTTAATTTCAAATGATTCATATACATGGAATGTTAAAGACTGTAACTTGCCTATAAATTTGTATTGATAAATGCAGAAGCATAATGATTAGTTTTATTTCTACAATTACATAATGATTAGTTTTATTTCTATAATTATGTAATGATTAGATTTAATTTTGTAATTGCAAAATGATTTTAATTGTCAATTTTACATCAGATTAGTTAACCAAAAACATAATGAATTGAGATTCCATTTTGATGAATGAGACTGTATAAAACAAAGCTAATTGGACTTTTGGTATTTTAGTGGTATTTTAATTTATTAGAATGTATGTTATTAAAAGTGGATTTCCGTATATTATCAAATTCAAACCTAACAAAAGTGCGATCTTTAAAGTGATAAGTAATCAGTGTATACTTATAAAAGAAATAGATGTATAAAATAGAGACGATTATTGTATTTTATACCGTCTATTTCAATAAATAAAAGATAATTTCTTATAATTACAAACATCGCACAAACCACCACTTTAGGATGTGATATGGAAATGTACAATTTAACAGTTAAATTGTTATAGTTTAATTCCAATTTATTAAAATATAGTAAACTCCCAAAGTGGAATGTTAAAATAAGAATGTAATTTAAAGGTTAATAAAATGGAAATTAATGAAAAAGTAAGTTTGTATTATAGACGAGGAAAAGAAATAACTGTTGGAATAGAAAGTAAAGGCCGAACTAATGAATGTTATAGCAATGACATTGATGTCTGAATTTAAGAAGTGGTAAATGAAATTAATGAATAATAGATAAATGCATAGTAAGACTGGAGACTTAAAGTCGGACATAAAAGCTGTTGAGGCAATAAGGAAAATAAAAGAAGAATAAGTATACACAAGTTTGAATATGTATATAAGTATCCTCAGATATGCGTTTATGACGGATATAAATAATTATAATTTGTCTGTTGTAATTACAGTGAACTAATGTCTGAAGGTTGCTAGACTGGATTGGGATCCTAAAAACATATTCGACCAATAGGACCGGTGGTGAATGTACAATTTAATACTAGAGGGGTACCCCCAAATCTGCACGGTGCTTATTGCCATGATTATAAATTATCTATCATAACTATAAATATTTGTTATAATTATGCCAAGGCCGAAGGTGAACAGTCAAATTAGGTTTGCTCCAATTTTTTTAGGTTTTTAAGTAAGGACATTGCCTCAGTTGTACTAGGCAATCTAAAATGACGGTGAGTGAGATCGGACTTATGCAATGGGGCACGAAAAGTCTAGAGTGCCTAAGTACCAAAACAAATGCAACAAGTGTACGTAACAGGCCTGGCACACTTGTGTACCATAAATTAGGGTAGGAGTTTCATATTTCTCGAGCTCGGCATCGGTCTCTTGCGGTCAACGGGAAGGACAGGGTTGAACCTAACCGATCTCTTCCTCTGCCAAGATTGGTTCAGTTGGGTTATTCAACGCCACAGTTGTTTGTCGGTCTATTTGATAGGGCAAGCTACTTAACCTATACAAAGGTTCCTTCAAAATATGGATGGGTTTGTGGTGCATGGTGCTTAAATTCCACGATAAGAAGCAGACGAAGGTACGCAAAAGGCTAGCGTACATGAAGTATCCTCGAAGTATTAGGACTTCGTGGACTGGAGGTCGTCAGAGCGTACGGTGGGATTTCCTCGGTGATATGATTGTGATGGATCATTATGAGGTGTTGAGTGGATGATACTAGTGGTTATAGTATCTAGTGTTGATACGTGAAGATTTTGATCAATGACAATGTGCTTCAACAAACAAGGAAGAAATATATGAAACGCTAAAGGAAGATCGATGAAGACCAAACAAACATAAGTATGTTTTTTTTATATAGGTCTTAGTCTAGATTTATTGTTAAAATCTATCCTCAAGAGACTTGCACAAACACTAGAAAACATTTTATAAACTTCATTTTTATTTAAGTTTTCACTGTGCATATTTTATAAGTTCAGTCGACTGAAAAGGAATAGCCAGTCGACTGAAACTGGAACAAATATATAAACATGCACAGTTTCAGTCGACTGAATTTCCTGCACAGTCGACTGAATTTGTTCCTGAAAATTTTACTTCATATTTTCAGTTGACTGAATTCTCTGTTCAGTCGACTGAATTTGAACCTGCGAATTTTTTATGAATGGACACCTTCTTCCTCCCAAGAGTTGCAACCATTCACCAATGGAAATGGAAGCATCTCTTGTTTGCAACCTTTGACAACAAATGCACCTCTTCTACAAGTATATATACATGATTCTAACATCATTCAAGTTACCAAATTCTCTTGCTTTAATCTTACTATTCTCTTGATCATATTCTCTACATATTCTCAATGCAATCACCAATCTATTGCTTGAATCACTGTTTTTGTTTATAACATTCTTTTGATTCATAGCAATTCACATTTCCTAAATCTTCACAAACACATTGCATACTCTCGAGGATAAGATTATAGGAATATTGTACTACATTAGACTCATTAGTGTTGATAAGAACACAACAAGTCGAATATTGTTTTTTAGTAATTGAATTGAAGTCCTCTTCGGTAGTTGAGGCAAGAAATCCCGTTCGGTTGTTCGAGTAAGTTGTAAACCTATCCTCCGGGTGAAGTGAGGGTGATAGTTAGTGAAATTCCTAAGTGAAGCTTAGGGACTGGACGTAGGACTAGAGGTCCGAACCAGTATAAAATCCTGGTGTCTCCTTGCATTTACCTACTTTATCTACCTAGTCTATTCCGTTATTCCATATTATATGATCCTACCGCATAGCCTCTTTCAATTGGTATCAAAGCAAGGCCGTCCTATAACCATAACGCCGTTATTAGACATATTGATAATATGGAAAATAACGCAAGTACAAGCACAACATCTGCCTATAGTTCTACATTTGCGGAAGGACAATCTATCCAAAGACCTCCTCTATTCAATGGACTAAACTATAACTATTGGGCTACAAGGATGAGGATTTATATGCAAGCACAAGTTTCGAAGCCTGGAATGCTACTCAAGCAGAGTTCGTTGTCCCCATAACCGATTATCCTACATGGACACAAACTCAAAAGAATGAAGCTAGTGCAATGCTAAAGCTATGAATATGCTATTTTGCGCCCTGGATAGAAATGAATTCAACCGTGTTAGCATATGTACTACTGCATATCAGATATGGGAAACATTTAAAGTCATACATGAAGGCACAAACAAGGTTAAACAAACAAAGATATCTATGCTGAAGAATCAATTCCAAAACTTTAGAATGCGACAAAATGAATCCATCAATGACATGTACGCAAGATTTCAAGACATTCATCATGCTCTAATCGGACTGGGAGAAAGATACACGGATTTTGACATTGTGTCTAAAGTTCTAAATTCACTCGCTGATGAATGGGAGAGAAAAGTACTAGCAATCGAGGAAGCAAATGATCTATTTACAACGAAACCATAAGAATTGATTGGAAATCTTATGTCGTATGAAGTAAATATGCAAGATAAGAAAGATCAAGCTCAAGAAAGAAAGAATGTTGCTTTTCATGCGGAAAAGGAAGAATCAGAGTCTGAAGATGAGGATCTAGCATTTATAGCCAAAAACTTCAAGAAATTCTTAAAATATAGAAGAGGAAACAAAAACGGATTCAAAAAGAATTTCTTGAACAAACCTTCATCCTCAAATATAGAATGCTTCAATTGTCACAAGAAAGGACATATGCAAAAAGATTGTTAAGAACAAATGAAGGAAAATCGGAAAAGCTTCAACAACAAAAACAAGAAGGATAAATTAAAAAAGAAGGCATTTTCTATAACATGGGACGATTCAGATTCATCTTCATCCGAAAATGATAGTGATAGCGACAATGAACAGGCAATTGTATGCTTCATGGCTCAAGATTCTGAGGTAAGTAATTTAACTTTTGATGATTTAATTAAAGTAAACACTGAACTTTTAAGCACAATAAAAATTCTTAAAAAGAAAATTAAGGAAATTCGTGAAAATCAAAACAAAGCTGAGTTTGAGAGAGATATGTTAAATGATGAAAAGAAAATTCTTGAAGAAGAACTTGAAAAAGTTTAAGAATCTTATTCAAATTCGGAAACTCAATTATCACTTTTAAGTCAAGAAATTGAAACTCAAAAGAAAAAGAATGATGTACTTGTTTCTGAAAATCACGAGTTAAAAATTAAGATTAAACATGTTGAATTAGAAAATAATAGCCTACAAGCTAAATTAGATGACATCACTAAAAATGTTTCTAATTTTAACAAAGGAAGAGAAAATTTATCTAAGATATTAGAAAATTCTCAAACATCTTCAAACAAACAAGGTTTAGGTTATAAAAAAGAGTCAAAAATTCCTAATAAGAAAAATATAAAACTTAACAGGAATGTTGATTCAAAACAACAAATATTGCTAAAGAAACATATTAAAACAAAAGTAGAAAACAAGGTAGTTAAAATTTAGGTACCAAAGACTAACAATGTATTAATAAGAAATAAATATATTAAAACATTTATGGATAATGTTCATCATAATGAAAACTATATTTATAAAAAGGATAGTAAACCAAATTGGGTTTGGTTTCCTAAACTCTAACTTTTTAGGACCCTATTAAAAGGTGGGTACCAATAATTTCATATTTATTTTCAGGTCCCACTCAAAAAGAAGAAATGGATATTAGACAGTGGTTGTTCAAAACACATGACCGGAGACAAAGATATGCTTACAAACATCGCATACTTTGATGGTGGCTCGGTTACCTTCGGAGACAATTCAAAAGGCTATATCATTGGCAAAGGAGATGTGAACAATTACGGTACATCAAATTTACCTTTTATAACAAATGTTTCATTAGTCGAAAATTTAAAACATAATCTACTTAGCATAAGTCAACTGTGTGGCAAAGGTTTTAAAATAACTTTCTCGGATAATAAATGTAGTATTTTTGATCAAAACCAAAATCTTGTTTTTGAAGGAAATAGAGATAGAAATATTTATGTTCTAAATATGAATATTAATCATAATACAAGTATGTGTTTACTAGCCAAAGATAATGATCCTTGGTTATGGCACAAAAGATTTTGTCATATAAATTTTAAAACTATTAGAAAACTTTCTAAAAATGAATTAGTAAGAGGTTTACCCAAAGTAAACTTTAAAATAAATAATCTTTGTGTTGATTGTCAAAAAGGAAAATTAACGAAATCATCTTTCAAATCTAAGAAAAATATTTCGACTTTACAACCATTAGAATTACTATATATGGATTTATTTGGACCAACACAAGTTCAATCCATTAATCATAATCGATATGTATTTGTAATAGTTGATGATTTTTCAAGATATACATGAACTATTTTTATGAATAATAAAAGTGACACTTTTGAGCATTTTAAAACATTTGTCAAAAGAATTCAAAACACTAAAAATTTGAAAATTAAAAATATTCGAAGCGATCATGGAGGCGAATTCGAAAATGAAGCTTTTGAAACTTTTTGTAAAAAGAAAGGAATAAATCATAACTTTTCATTTTCTAGAACTCCTCAACAAAATGGAGTTGTATAAAGAAAGAATAGAACATTACAAGAATGCACAAGAACATTATTAAATGGATGTTCTCTACCAAAACATTTTTGGGCAGAAGCCGTTGCTACTGCATGTTATGTATTAAATAGAATATCAATTAGACCATTAACTAAAAATACTTCTTATGAACTATTTAATAATAAAAAGCCAAATATATCTTATTTTAAAATATTTGGATCACAATGTTTCATTTTAAATACAAAATATCAACTAGGAAAATTCGATCCAAAAGCTGACGAAGGAATTTTCGTAGGATACTCAGAACGAAGTAAAGCATATCGCGTATTTAATAAACGAACAAATATAATTGAAGAAACTTTGAATATATCTTTTGATGAAATTTTTAATAAAAATTTTAATATAAAAGATTATGAAGAATTGATAAATATAGAAGAAACAAACCTTGAAAATAATAATAATGAACTAAGATCTCCTCCTAGAATATTACGAGATCATCCAACTCAAAATATAATAGGCGAAATAAATTCTCAAGTTAGGACTAGAAATCAACTAAATCAAATGGGTCATGTAGCTTTCATATCATCAATATAACCTAAAAATCCTAAAGAAGTATCAACAGATGATTATTGGATTATTGCTATGCAAGAAGAATTAAATCAATTTGAACGTAACGATGTTTGGGAATTAGTTCGCCGTCCTAATAATCAATCAGTAATTGGAACAAAATGGATTTACAAAAATAAAGTAGACGAACAAGTTAATATAACAAGGAATAAAGCAAGACTAGTAGCACAAGGGTATAATCAAGAAGGTATTGATTTTGAAGAAACGTTTGCTCCCGGTCCAAGACTTGAAGCAATACGTATACTATTAGCCTTTGCATGTTTTCACAATTTTAAACTTTATCAAATGGATGTTAAAAGTGCATTTTTAAATGGTTTTATTAAAGAAAATGTATATGTAGAACAACCTCCTTTATTTATACATGAAAAATATCCGGATCATGTATTTAAATTAAAGAAAGCACTATATGGTCTTAAACAAGCACCTCGTGCTTGATATGAAAGACTTAAAAGTTATTTATTAAATTCGGGATTTAAAATTGGAAAAGTAGATCAAACGCTTTTTATTAAAAATACTACCAAAGATATTTTAATAATTCAAATATACTTAGACGGTATTATTTTTGGTTCAACAAATGAAAATTTATGTAAAGAATTTTCAAATATAATGACTAATGAGTTCGAAATGTCTCATATAGGAGAACTATCATATTTTCTCGGACTTCAAATCAAAAAATTAACAAATGGAATTTTTATAAACCAAGAAAAATATTGTGCTAATTTAATTAAACGATTCGGCATGGAAAACACTTCTGCTAAACCTATTCCTATGAGTACCACTACACATCTCGATCGAGACGAAAATGGCAAAAGTGTAGATCAAAAATTGTTTAGAAGTATGACAGGTTCCTTACTTTACTTAACCGCTAGTAGACTTGACATAATGATGAGTGTTTGTTTATGTGCACGTTTTCAATCCGATCCTAAAGATTCACACTTAAGAGCGGTAAAACGAATAATGCGATATCTTAACAACACTAAAGATTTCGGTCTTTTCTATCCAAAGGAGAGTCCATTTGAGTTAGTATCATTCAGTGATGCTAAATTTGGTGGATCTCGAACAGATAGAAAAAGTACAAGTGGTACTTGCCATTTCATTGGAAAATCACTTGTATCTTGGTTTAGTAAGAAACAAAATTGTGTCTCGCTTTCCACCTGCGAAGCAGAGTATATATCAGCTGCTTTAGCTTGCACTCAAGTTATATACATGCAACAAACACTTAAAGATTTTAATAAAAATTTAACAATTCTACAATATACTGTGATAATACAAGTACAATAAACTTATCTGAAAATCCGGTTAATCACTCTCGTACAAAACATATAGATATTCGTCAACATTTTCTACGTGATAATATCGAAAAAGGAATAATTAATTTAGAACATATTTCTACCAAAAATCAAATTGCCGATATATTTACTAAACCTCTATTAGAAAACTCCTTCACAAAATTACGACGAGAGTTAGGAATAATGTCTTTTAAAGATACCATATAGAGAAAATTAGAAAAATCTACACAATTCAGTCGACTAACACTACATGCTCAGTCGACTGAATAAAGAAAAAAAATGAGATTTTCAATTTATTTGTTCGAATATGTTACATAATATATTATAAAATAACAGTTATTTGTACACCATACATTTTTAACTGAATTATGGTAACCATTAAATCATTAAGTGGATGAAAAACTTTAAAGAATTATAACCACTATATATTTAGAAAATTCCTACTATAAATATATCTTAAAAATATTACTTCTTCACAACTCATTCTCACGAATAAAAGCTTGAAAAATTCATTATAAAAAGTCGTCCAACAACTCTCTTTCCCCAATCAACATCACCTCTTCAGTCGATAACACTCCAACATCTCCAAAACTTCCCGCTCCAAAACCGACACATGAGCCAGTTTACAAATGGAACAATTATCGTACTGGCTACATACCAGAATCCACGAAAGCAAAATGCGGACTCTTTATTTCTCCAGACACAAAAAGAAAGATTGATGAAATTCATCACTTTCAACAACAACAAATAGATCTTCAACGAGAATTATACTTCGAACAAAAAGTTATGGCTAGACGATTAAGCTTCCTAGAGCAAATCAGTTTACGCTTTTGTGGCTCAAAAAGGAACGAAGTGGCTGAACCCCTACCTCGCCCCGTTAGTTCATTTGATCCGTCTTCATCTTACCGTACACCATTCAATCATGTGAATCCTTGGATGTCTCCTAAGACTCCTCAATATAGTCCAAATTCATGGGATATAAATTATATGAAGAATGAAGGGAAAAAGAATCCAAGTCCATCACCTAAGAAATAGTTAGTTTTGAAATCTATTCATTGTATTACATCTACATAATTGTAATTATTTCCTTGAATAAAGAGTTTACGTTCAAAATTAACAAAGAACAACAAAATACATGGGTCAGTCGACTGAAACCCCCTGTTCAGTCGACTGGACTCAAGGCAGAAAGCAAATTTTTTTATAATTCAGTCGACTGAATCCTCTGCACAGTCGACTGAAATACTAATAGAAACTTTCAGGCAAAAATTCAGTCGACTAAAAACCCTGTTCAGTCGACTGAATTCAGCCCAGAAAATTTTCGGCCTTCAATTCAGTCGACTGAACAGCGTATTCAGTCGACTGAACGCCAATTCCCAAGCAACTTTCCCCTTTTAACCACCAATTTTTACCCTATCCATTCACTTTTTACTTCCAAAACAGTTTTCTTCCCCAATAAATTTCGAAACCCTAGCCCCCAATTCCTCAAAATCCACTCAAATCTCACTCAAATGGCACCAAAGAGATCAAGAGCTTCCTCTTCTTCATCCTCCGAGCCAATTGATGCTCAAATAGCGCAACGACTTTACGATGGAGTCGCTGTCACTAGATGGAATAAGATGAAGAATTCCCGAATTTTCGAGCATTCCTTCGTTGATTTCCAAATCTTTCAAACCTACAACATCCAAGCGTTAACCGATCAAGCAGGTTTAACTTCTCTTTTGGATTTGAAAAGAAATGACCATGCCATAAATCATGTAATGGTCAAATTATTTTATGCTAACCTTAATCTTGGACACCAAACTCCAAGAAATCCAAACAATAGTGTTTGGAGTATGGTATGTGGAAAGAAAGTTTGGTTTTCCTTGGATAGAATAGCACACATTCTAGAATCACCAAATGTCGGGAGAAAGCTAGAAGAGATGAATTCAATCCACATATTCGCAATAACATAAACCATCAATTTATGGATGATAATATCAACTTTAGAGATTTTAAGTCCACCTCTCTTCGACCTATGGCAAGAATCCTTCACAAAGCCCTAATGAGAACAATTACCCCTCGCACGGGCTCGTACGAAATTGTCTACCCAAATAACTATCGAGCTCTATATGCTATTTTTGGCAATATACAAGTCAATTGGGTACAACTTATTCTTGGTGAGTTTCTCACTTTTAATAATGGCAAATGCGCACTATCTATTTTGGAGAATACATCATGCGACTTCTCCTCAATGTCGATACGCCATTACATGAGTCAGAGAATACAATGGTCCATCAAATTAACCATCGGACCATAAGCCTAATGCAACTCCCATTTCGACCTCCTCGCATAATATCACTCGCCGAATGGGAAGCAAGACATCAAGAACAACAACAACAACAACAACCTCCTCAACCTCACCACGAAGAACATTTCGAGCAAGATGATGAAATTCGTCTTGTTGACCCAAGCTTTACTACCAACCAATCTTTGGGGATATTGTCAAGAAATCAACAAATTCTTGACACTCATCTTAAAAAGGTAGATCACAAGCTTGACAAAATCAAACGATTCTTCAACAAGCTATGGGATGCAATCTCGTGCTAAAGCACCACTACTGCTTCGACATCTCACGGCAAACGTCCGGCACCTACGTTTACATGGACGACATCCGAAGAGCAAAAAAGTAGCAGCGCAAGCGGAGCTAGTTGTGGCCAAGGAGGAAAAGCGTACAGACCACCAACAGGAGGACCCGTCATACGTGAACCAACAGGAGGAAGATAAGGTTCATATGACTGGGATAAAGATGAGTAATTTTAGTATGGTTTGATGTTTATTTATAACTTTCTCATGGCTTGTATAAATACCCGTTTTGTGCTTGTTCGACGCAACATTTTTTTTAAGTCATGGTTATGCAAATTTTCTATTCTCTATGCTTCAGTGATTGTTTTGATAAAATATTTCTACTATTAGTTCTTCCTTTTTGTCGATGACAAAGGGGAAGAAAATCTATGGTACTATGTTTTGTAGGAAAGATAGTGCATACATTCAGGGGGAGAAAATAAGTAAATACATCTCTAAAATAAATCAGTATTGTCATCAATCAAAAAGGGGGAGAATGTTGATACGCGAAGATTTTGATCAATGACAATGTGCTTCAACAAATAAGGAAGAAATATATGCAACGCTAAAGGAAGATCGATGAAGACCAAACAAACATAAGTATGTTTTTTATATAGGTCTTAGTCTAGATTTATTGTTAAAATCTATCCTCAAGAGGCTTGCACGAACACTAGAAAACATTTTATAAACTTCATTTTTATTTAAGTTTTCACTGTGCATATTTTATAAGTTCAGTCGACTGAACAGGAATAGCCAGTCGACTGAAACTGGAATAAATATATAAACATGCACAGTTTTAGTCGACTGAATTTCCTGCACAGTCGACTGAATTTGTTCCTGAAAATTTTACTTCATATTTTCAGTTGACTGAATTCTCTGTTCAGTCGACTGAATTTGAACCTGCGAATTTTTTATGAGTGGACACCTTCTTCCTCCCAAGAGTTGCAACCATTCACCAATGGAAATGGAAGCATCTCTTATTTGCAACCTTTGACAACAAATGCACCTCTTCTACAAGTATATATACATGATTCTAACATCATTCAAGTTACCGAATTCTCTTGCTTTAATCTTACTATTCTCTTGATCATATTCTCTAGATATTCTCAAAGCAATCACCAATCTATTGCTTGAATCGCTGTTTTTGTTTATAACATTCTTTTGATTCATAGCAATTCACATTTCCTAAATCTTCACAAACATATTGCATACTCTCGAGGATAAGATTATAGGAATACTGTACTACATTAGACTCATTAGTGTTGATAAGAACACAACAAGTCGAATATTGTTTTTTAGTAATTGAGTTGAAGTCCTCTTCGGTAGCCGAGGCAAGAAATCTCATTCGGTTGTTCGGGTAAGTTGTAAACCTATTCCTCCGGGTGAAGTGAGGGTGATAGTTAGTGAAATTCCTAAGTGAAGCTTAGGGACTGGACGTAGGACTAGAGGTCCGAACCAGTATAAAATCCTGGTGTCTCCTTGCATTTACCTACTTTATCTACCTAGTCTATTCCATTATTCCATATTATACGGTCCTACCGCATAGCCTCTTTCATCTAGATCCATTAGTGGACTTAGGGGGAGGGGTTTGTGTGTATATAGACATAGATCTAAATGGTGTAGATGGGTATGGTTCGTAGGTAGTAATGGAGTCATAGCGACTAATAATAAAACCTAACATAATAGCAGTAGTAAACAATTGGCATAAGCTAGTATTATGTATAAGATGTATAATTTACCAGTCACCAGAACTTTGTTCTAACCCTCACCTCATTACAACCCATAATATTTTGAAGGGTACTTACTGTTGTTGATTTGAAGCAGTTTTCTAGCTGATGCTCCTGACATTTGAGATGTTGATTTTTGGTCAGTAATTATATTGATCTATTATATTTTCTTATTTCCACCATGTGTTATTACCATTAGTACTCTGATATATTTTCCTTTTTACTGGATACCAAACCAACGATCCGTATTTTAGCAGACTTGGGTTATGGGTTAGCGAAGTAACTTATATTACTTCTACTATATCAAAACAATTTATCACAATTTTTTTTATGGGAACTCAAATTTTTATATTCATTCCTTTAACTCATTTTATTTAGTGATAATCATCTAACATTCTTAATTAACCATATGATAGACCATAATCATCATCATTACAACATAGTAGCATTATATAATGGATTAAACAAGTTTTGCTCACAAATTTTTTAATCAATGCCTTTGAGATGAAGAAGAATCTAGGATTTTCTTTGTTGTCCTATGACTTAGTGTCTGGGACAATCCACTCTGAAATGAGTATCAATCCTTATAGCTCCTCATGCCCTTCATTTTGATACCGAATTCTCCAATTTTCATTGAGGAATTTAGATTATGTGAATTTTTAAAGTTTGTGTTTAATTTAGAGTTTTAAGAATAAGGAAGAAAAGAAAATTTGACATGGATCCTACGGTGTTCAAGTTTTATATAGATGGAAGGAAAATGAAATGGTGGAACTCAAACTTAAATTATTGGACCCAAAGCCGTTTAAAGCCTATTTAGACACGAAAATCGTATTCTGCACATCTCCTTCACATAATTTTCATTATTATCCGATGTTTTTAACCCAGTAGAATACAAAGGAAGTCAAAACAGCTTGGTCGAGTCATAGTAGCTCAAGAGCCAACCAAAAAGACTAGAACAACTTATAAGAACAACCAGGAAAAGAAAGCGAAAATACGCAAAGGTGATGGATCACTAGAGATCCATAATCTCGGCTTATGGATTCATGAATTCACTCGAATCATAGTCCAATGGGTACTCTAAGGACAATGGCCAAGTTTGATTGGATTCCGAGCTAGTCAAATCGAGAGGCAAGCATTTGTCTAGTTCAATGAGCAGTGTAATGCGACCAATATTATGGATTGTTATCAAAACAAGGCAACGTGCTATGAAATTACATGGAGGACACCAACAGGAGACAAAAAATGCACCCCAAATGATAAAGTCTAGAAATGAATTAAGTACATGGATCACTAGCGATCCATACCATTTCGCCAGATCACCATGAACTTTAAGGTAGAGGGTAGGGGGAAGCATCTTAAGCAGTTGGAACGCCATCGAGCTAGAAGCTATGAATCTCTAGTGATCCAAAGCTTATGGATCGCTAGCGATTGTAACATCCCTTATATAGAGGTCCAAAGTTAAGCGCTACAGATGCTGCAGTCATCCATAGTATTAACTTCCGACAACTAAATACGACTATGTAAATGGTATTTTTTAATATCAGAAGCGGATGAATATGAAATAAAAGCATAGATTTCAAAATCAATATTTTTGATTACATTTCCATAATATGATCCATATTCAAATTACATGATCCCAACGCTTTCCCAGGTTCAGATAAAACTTAGTTATTACAACATTACGTCAAGAGCGACATATGACGATGCCCTTTTGGTTGACAGAGTTACATATATACAATATAGTGGAATTAATCCAAAAATATAATAGCAACTCCTAATTACCTATCCATCAGCCACCTGCTCCTCACCGGAAGCTTTATTGGCCAACCTACTAAAACATGTAAATCTCAACCCTCAGCCCACTAAAATCAATTTTTGAGCACCCGAGAGTTTAAAGAAAATAAACTTTGAGTCTGATGTGCACGTAAATGAGCATATTTTTACTACCATATTTTAACAAATTTAATTAAATAAATGATCGTATTGGGTGTTTTAACATGCAGAAACAAAAAATTCAAATTATTTTCAAATCTTCATTCATTCATCTTTATATATGGGCAAAATGGTCATTTGTGCATATATTAATTTGAGAATTTTCACTAGAACATTTTTATGTGATTTTATAGGGATTTGGATTCAAACGGAGGTGTTTTTCATGAATAAATATGCACGCACAAGATAATACAAAGAAATGAAGATGGAAATAATTCAAACCATGAAACATGGAGGAACCCCTACCCACCTACCTTGATGTACAATTAGGAGCTAATGCACATGCCAATGGCCATTAAAGTTTGATGCACATTTAAATGAAGAATTATCTCATGTTAATGATAACTTGGTGGCCACACTTCCTAAGGAGTGGTTTTGGTAGTTTTCAAAAAAGTGGATTAGGGTTTCATATATGTATAACTACCTCTTATGTTCATGTAAGTAGTCTCTCCTCCTCTTAGCCTCTTGTTAGTTAGTTTAGTTGGAGGCTCACGAATAAATCAAAATTCTCTTTTCTTTTCCATGGCTACTTAGCCATTTTACTTTCATGCAATTCTTTTTCTATGCAACTTTAGTTAATGTTCTTTTCAACTTACATACTCTTTTTCTTCTTATATTAGTAGCTTAGTTTCATTTCTTATGCAAGTAGAATAGATTTTATTTCTTTTTATTTAGCTCTCTTTTTCATTATCTTGCGTTTTCCTCTTCTTTTTGTTTCATGTTGTAATCAACATTTTTTGACATGATAACAAACATGAGAGGCTAAACCCCTTCAATTTAGAGGTATTGAAGCTCTCTAATTATGTAGATTCAACATAATTTGTTCATTTTGATCCTTTTTTGTGCTTAGTGGAAATGATAGAATGTGGTAAATATTTTGTTGTTTAACTTTAAATTTGATACCCTATATTATTGATATCAAATAGGCTATGCTTAAACAAACATAAACACAAATCACCTCTTCATCTACATATGATTATGGTAGTGAAGTGAGTGTTTAAATCAAAATTTGATGGTCTATATTTCTAATCAATAGTTAATAGACCATGCTTAAAATAGATTCTATTTTCAACTTCATTGTCATTTTCAAGAGTGTTAGCAAATGGTTCAATGAGTGTGTTATAGTTTGATGGTTTATATTGGGCTAATTAATAGCGTAATATGTCATACTTATGATAAACACAACAATTAAATTTACTAATGACAAAAAAAAAGATCATAATTTTATATTTTGTTGAACTATGTGATCTAGAGAGTGGATTTATCATTGCCTTCAAACTCTCATATTTTTATCCATTTTCTTTTGCTAGTTTTCTTACATTTTTAGCTTAAACAACTCTCACTTTGGTTAATTTGATTGAATAGAAATTTTAAAATCTAACAATTTCTCACGGATTGATTCGTAGTCGTCATATACTAACATTGTATGTCATGCGCTTGCGGTTAATTTTTATTATAAATTCAATCGACTATTTTCCAATCCGATGGACATTTAGCAGGTCCGAACTAATTTTTGGCGCCGTTGCCGAGGAATTGATTTGATTTTATTTTCTATTCTTCAAATTATTTTGTTTCATTTTATCGTGTTTATTTTGTGTGTTTACTTACATTTTTTTTTAAAAAAGTTGTCGTGTGTTTGTTGTGTGATTTTATTTGGTGCGTCTCTTGTTTACAATTTGCATTTGCATATATTTAAAAAAAAAATATACACAATTTTAAAAGCAAAAAAATATATTTTTATTATTTGCAATTGCTTTTATATTCACCATTTACATTTGCTTTTGCTTTTGCTTTTGCTTTTTACATACACGAATCATCCTCTGTACATATATATCATCCATTTTACATACACAAATCATCCTCTATACATATATCGTCCATTGTCACTTCATTCACAGACCAACATTGCCTGTATCTCTTCAACCGGCTACAACCACCCCAGCAACATTACTCCTTCACTATTTTAACCCATACGTTACCATACAACTTCTCTTCATTGACAAAGTTCATTGCCATCAATACTCAACCATAACTGCTACAAACCAATCAACCAATCACAGCTGCAAAATTGTGCACCTCTATTTACTATGCACACTGCACAAACCACTTCCCTTATCATAACCCACTTTTCCACTTGCATACCTGAACACCAAGACCCTGCCTTCATTGCAATGCATTCCATATACATCATCTTGCCATCCATTTCTACCTGCTACTATACATTCAACGCTACCCATCATTCCTTCCCTTGTTAACCAACCACTTCACTGCCATATCAGTGCAACAACTTGCCCATTCCACTGTTAAACTACACTGCCATATCAGTGCAACAAATATCACCCATCTGCCTGATCATTACCCCTGTTACATACATCAATATCCACAAATATCTGCCTCACCCTATCACCGGTTCGAACAAGTTTGTATCTGACCACTGACCGATACCTGACAGTCACTTACCACTGACCAGTTCAATTACCACTGACCGATATCATCCATTGTCCCTACAACTACTCGTCAAATACCCCCTACAGCAAGCAACTGCCACTGGCATAACATAGCAACATGGTCACCACAGTGCCACATTCTATACTCAACTTCCAGCCATCATTGCATATACCGTACAAACTGCCCGAACCAGTTACCTCTACCACGACGTCTCCACTGCTTTCAAACAACAAACACCATCTCTGAATGCTAGCCTCTACCAACCATCTCTGCCGCACTACAACAGATAAACTCCATTATCTTCACAACTCACATTCCTCAACAACAATAAAAACATCCATACATCTTGCCAGTCAACGACAACCACAACTTCTTCAATCGCTACGAACGCATTCACAAAACCACAGCATCTTTCAAACTAACTGCTTGCACCAATATCAAAACTACAGAACTGCCTCATTAATAAAAAAAGAAGAAAAATTTCACTGCCGCCACAAGTGAACCTCCCACCACTGTAGTGCATCGCTTTTCTCTACATCACTTCTAACAATCGACCGCCATCCTCCTCCAAACTTGCCTAACCAAGCCCGAAACCATCCCTTCGACCGCAATCCAATAACCCATCACTCGAAAGTCGCCTCCAGTCAACCTCACTGCCTCCCTCAACTGCAAATCGTGACCATCCCAATCGCCTCATCCAGGAAACCGCTTCATCGGCTTAAAACCCATCTTCCATCCCACACATCACCATTTTTTTACTTCGTGAATTCGATTTCGTAGTTCCCTTTCTTTTTCTACGCGATTTCGCGATTTCGTGATTTTTGCAGACAAGGGGATTAGTGGGTTTGCAAGGAGATTAGTGGGTTTGCATGGGTATTGGGCTTTGGTATATACGGTTGGATTATCTTTTTTTTTTAATTGTTTTCACTTCGATTAATTTTTCTATTGTCGAAAAAAAAAAAAAAAATCTCCCTCGTTTTAGTTTTCATTTGTTTTACTTTCATTTTGTTTTTAACTTATTTTCTTTCTTTTTTGATAAACAATTTTTTTTTTAAAAAGTATTGTATATATCTTGGTTCACTCCTTTTCAGGTTGCCAAAGTAGAGAATGGAGAGAAGTTGCTTGTTTGTTTGCTTCACTTAGCTTAGTTTGCCAAAAAATAACCGCTTGCTTGCTTGTAAAAAAATTGATGCTTTAAAATAATTGCCAATACTTCTGCACGCTCTAATATTGTGCTCTTATCACTTGTTTGTGATTACTTTGCATTGTTGGTTGCTTGCAATTGCATATACATACATACACACACACACACACACACACACACACACACACACATATATATATATATACACATATACATATATACACACACACATATGTATATGTATACATATATACATACATACATATATACATACATATGTGTACACACACACACAGAGTTTCAAAAAAAATTCAAAAGCAAAATCATATTTCATTCATAGTTGCATTGGTAAATCACGTTTAATTTCAGTTTTGCATTTCATCTTATAACTTGTTAATAATAACGGTAAGAATGAATAACGCATAATTATATGTTGACAATTTGTCTTCTTTCGACAATTTAATTTCTTAGTGTCCAGACTACGGTAGAGCAATAACCATTTATAAATATTACGGTGATTCATAAACATTATAGTGGTTGTTTCCTTGAAGGTACTTGAACCTTCGGCTGCATTGCTATGGTGATTCGTGGTGCATCGATAAATCATATCCATTACCTAGCTAAGAACTATCTTGTTCGACTAAGACAAAGTGTGATTATACAATTTGGGTTAGGAGCTATTAGTTTTTTTTAATTAAGCCATTTGCATTCATTTAATTGCATTAGTTCATGCATATTTAAAAAAAATTCAAAATCAAAAACTAAAAAAAATTGTAAATATTTCTTAACATAGTTTTAAATCCTTTCTTTTGAAAATTTTCAATCAAAATCAAAAATTCAAAAAAAAAAAAAAACAGAATTTGAATTTTTTTTAAAAAAAAAGCAAAACTCCAAAAAAAAACTATAAAACCTTTTCAAAAACAAAAAAAATTGAAATAATCCAAAAACCAAACAAAAATCAAATTTCCTCTTGAAAAATATATTCCTTTTGGTAAATAGTTTTCCTTTGTAAAAAAATCGAAAGAAAAAACATTCTTGAAAATGTCGGAATTTCCCTGTTCGTAAGAATTTTACAATAGTTGTGAAAATCAATACACTACATATAATTTCACTCCAACTTCTTACAAATATTTTAATAGCAACTATTGCATAAACAATTTGGATTTTGAACCACCAAATTATCAAAATGATAACCAACCCTTGAATCTTGAAAATAGCATTGAACTGATTTCATCTTTACTTGAACTATCTACACAACAAAATCAAAGGAAAAATGAGTTATGTAATTCGTATTTGTGCAATAACTCGAGTCAAAGATTTCAAAATTTGAATTCAACTCAAAATTCAAATGATTTCAATTATAATCAGCCAATTTAATTTTGAACTGCAAAATGAATTTCAAAATGAAAATGAAAACAGAAACAATTTTTTAATGATTTTGGTAATGGGAATAATTTTGACCACGATGCGAGTGAAAATTTGCATTCTCAACAATTTCAAATTGAAGATTCTCAAGTTAATAATTATAAATTGGATTTAGTTGAGAAAATGGACAAAAGTCACGATGAAGACACGAATTTTTTGTTTGAAACATATATGAAACAACGTGAGCAACAAAATCAAATTCTATCTTATGATGAGTCAAGCAACAATCCATCTTTTACCAAAATTGATGATTTTTAAATAACAACTTTTGAAATTGAAAACAATAATCTTAACGAAGTTGTTGAAAATTCGGTAATTGAGTAGGATTTCAATTCTTTTGAGGGTGAGAAACTCGATTTAAATTTAAATCTTCCTTTTTCCGATTTCAAAATTTTGAATACTACAATTTTGAATTTTGAAAATGATTTACGCAATGAAGTTGTTGATAATCCAATAAAGGAAGTCAAATTTAATGAATACAAATATTTTGGACTTTTCGAAGATGAGTTGTTGAATTCCAAAGGAGAAGATTTAAATCACCATTTTGATTTTGAAACCGATAATTTTAAAGAAGTTTTTAATGATGAGTTTGAATTTTAATTTTGTGAAAATAAACTTGAATTTCAATCAGTTTTTTTATCAACCTCGAAAATCATCGAAAATAAAACAACTCATACCATTTTTAATAAAACGACATTCATTTTTCTAAGTCAACATTCGAAATCTTTTATGGTTTGGTTTTCTATGCTTAAGCTACGTCTCTCTTACTTGATGAAACAAATGAATTGGTCTTTGGAAGACCGTTTCATTTACTCTTTAACTATATATTTTTCGATCTCTTGTAAATAATAATCTTTTCATGTAAATATAGGTCATTTTTATTTTTCTCCTTTCACTTGGGTTGACTGTGGGGACACGGTCAAAATCATGTGTGGGGGGAGTCTCATCTTTATTTTTTTAAGCATTTTGATTTATTTTTAAAGAAACACTGTAGGATAAGTATAAGATTTTGGTTATTAAATTGAAATTTCTGAAAATTTATTTGTCCCAACAATAATAAAAATAAAGTTTGGTTGCAAATAACGATGGTTTAACTACTATATAGGAAGGTTCATACGTGTTACTTATGAATTATATCATAATTGAAAATCTTTGTTTAAAAAAGTTATGGATTTAAAGAAAATGATATAACATTTTTTCTCTTCTAAGTTAAATGGTGCTAAGATGATTTTGCAAAACCCTCTCATAAGTATATATATAATAAAAAAACAAAAAAAAAACAAAAAAAACACTTCTATATAGGTATATTTTTTTTTATTAACACCTAGAGTCATGTGTTCACACTTGTGTGTTCACTTGCTATGCTCTATACCCTTCTCACTTAAGCCCAAAAGGCAGTACACGATCGGTATATCTGGCCTCAATTTATCTGAGTTAGGTGTAAGTATATAAAAATTCTTATTAGTAATGCCTATAGTGGATAGGTGTTCACACTTGTGTGTTTACTCGCCACGCTCTGTATTCCCCTTACGTAATCCCGAGAGGCAGTGCATAGGTGATATATCTGGTCTCGCTTTATCTCAGTTAGGCATATGTAAATATTGTTAATATCAATAAAAATTTCAAAAATAAGACAGAGCAAACAATTTAAATCCAAGCACTATTTTGACTTGTTTGATTTAACTTGATATTGAAAAAATAAAAATACCACTTTGAAAAACTATGATAATCAACCAAGGATCCATTTCATAGTTACACTGTGTTATCAACCGAAACAACAAGTCAAACTATAGTCTATTTATTATGGTAACTTAATTTTTGTTGGAAGTTTGATAAGTAATAACTTAAAATTTTAAGATAATGACCAAAACTTATATTTAACTTATTTATATTGATTTAAAAGTAAATCCTACATTTGTATATATTTTCAAATACTTGCATTCATTTCTTTGTAAATAAATCTTGCATTTATGAGTTTTTCACTTTGCATTTGGATTTTGTAGGTAGTATCCACTAAAAACCATCACAAGATAACACTCGTGCTACTAGGGATACTTAGAGGTTTAACAGCTTCTTGCATATGCTCAATGCAATCGTATTTCCCATGAAAACGATTTATCTTAGTTTTAGTTTATTTGAGGACGAATAAAAAGATAAGCGTGGGGATATTTGATGTGCATGTAAATGTGCATATTTTTACTATCATATTTTATCAGATTTAATTAAATAAATGATCATATTGGGTGTTTTAACATGTTGAAACCAAAATTCATTTTTTTTTCAAATCGCCATTTATTCATCATCATACAGAGAAAAACAGTCATTTTTGTGCATATATTAATTTGAGAATTTTTACTTGAACATTTTTATGTGATTTTATAGGAAACTGGATTCAAATGGAAGAGGTTTTCATGAAGAAGTATACATACACAAGAGAATATGAAGGAATGAAGATGGAAATAATTCAAACTATGAAACATGGAGGACCACACCTACCCACCTACCTTGATGTACAATTAGGAGCTAATGCACATCCTAATAGCCATTAAAGTTTGATGCACATTTAAATGGAGGATTATCTCATGCTAATGATAACTTGGCGGCCATAATTCCTAAGGGGTAGTTTGGGTAGTTTCAAAATAGTGGATTAGGGTTTCATACATGTATAAATAACCCTTATGTTCATGTATTTAGTCTCTCTTCCTCTTAGCCTCTTTTTAATTAATTTAGTTGGAGGCTCACAAATAAATCAAAGTTCTCTTCTCTTTTTCATGGATACTTAGCCATTTTACATTTATGTAATTCTCTTTTTTATGCAATGATAATTAATGTTCTTTTCTACTTACATGTTCTCTTTCTTCTTATGTTAGTAGCTTAGTTTCACTTCTTATGCAAGTAGAATAGTTTTTATTTCTTTTTATTTAGCTCTCTTTTTCATTAGCTTGCATTTTCCTCTTCTTTTTGTTTCATGTTGCAATCTACATTTATTGATATGATAACAAATATAAGAGGCTAAACCCCTTTAATTTAAGGGCAACGGAGCTCTCTAATATCAGATACAACATAATTTGTTTATTTTGATCTTTTTGTGCTTAATGGAAATGATATAACGTGGTAAATATTTTTTTGTTTAGCTTTGAATTTGATAGCCTATATTGTTGGCACCAAATAGGCTATGCTTAAACAAACATAAAAAAATTACATCTTCATCGACGTATAATTATGGTAGTGAAGTGAATGTTTAAATCAAAATTTGATGGTCTATATTTCTAATCAATAGTTAATAGGCCGGGCTTAAAATAGGTTTTATTTTCAACTTCATTGTCATCTTCAAGAGAGTTAGCAAGTGGTTTAAAGGTTGCATTATAGTTTGTTGTAGTTCACAAACTTCATCGTTGAATTATGTGATCTAGAGAGTAGATTTATCATTGCCTTCAAACTCTCATATTTTTATCCATTTTCTTTTGTTATTTTTCTTACATTTTTAGCTTAAACAACTTTCACTTTGGTTAATTTGATTGAATAGAACTTTTAAAATCTAACGATTCCCTATGGATTGACTCATACTCGCCATAACATTGTACACCATGCGGTTGTGGTTAACTTTTATTATAAATTTAATCGTCTATTTTCCAATCCGATGGACATTTAGCTGGTCTGAACAGAGTCAGACATAAAGCCTTATGTGAATAATACTATACATGTTGGTTATCTGATATTTAGTAAGACCACGCCGCTTAGCGGAACGGGTTTTCCCTCACTAATATCCTTTTTAAAACATATCTTTTGCAAATTTTAATCCTGCAAACAAAATTGGTTAAATCTATAAAGCAATATCATGTATATGTATATATCAGTTATCATATGGACTATCTGTCCATACACTGTAGTTTTGTTTGGCTAACTACTAACCCTTGGCTGACTCGGGCCTACCAGAAAAACATAAAAATCTAACATCTGTTAGACATTCCTCTTTTGGACGGTCTGGCCTACTTACTTCTCCAGGTCTAACTAATCCTGATGGTTTTGCGGGCTTACCCATAACCAGTCTTTCCGTTTTAGATTCCTTTTTGTGTGTAACATAATTTTAGTCTTCCTTGTGACAAAGCCCAACATACTGGAATTTTTGGACTAAATTAGCTAGCGGCTAATAGCTAATGAGTATAGGGAGCGACCCTACACCAGTCTCATCTGGTCTTCTAATCTAAGTCATTTTCTTAGGGTTAACTACCCTTTAAATGTTTCCTTGAAAACCTTTTCAAAATGATTTAATCCTTTAAATCATACATATACAAGAAAATTATTTATATATACTCTTTGCTTTACTCAAATCACCTTGCCATGTTACATATTCTATACACAAAACCTTGTTGATGAAAACATTTAAACTTTCGAATGTACCCTTTTCGAATCCTTTCAAAGTATCCCTTTCAATACGAGTAAAATCTTAAGCCGAAGGCCAAAACATACCTTTCAAAATCATACCTTTCGAAACCATTCATATTTATCCTTTCGAAAGCATTAAAAGCATCTCATTTAAAAGCTTTAAAACCTTAGACATCCTCTTTAAAACCCTTAAACAATGCCTTTCAAAACCATTGGAAAACCTTTCCTTTTAGGTCTTTCGAAACCATTGGAAAGCCTTTCCTTTTAGACCTTTAAAAACCATTGGGGAACCATCCCTTAGAAACCTTCTTTAAACCTATCAAAAGTATCAAAACATCAAGCCTTTCGAAAGCGTTTGGATTCAAATTATATCATGTGGAAACACCTTTCGAAACCATTAAAACTATCTCTTTCGAAAGCGTTTGGGTTCTACTTTTTATAGAGCAAAAGGGTCATTAAAACATTTAGGTCAAAAGCATCTCTTTCGAAAGCATTTCCCGAGTAGTGAAGTGATGGTGTCGAAACCATCCCTTCGAAAGCATTGGAGAAGCGACTTGGTTTTAAAAACAAAGTAACCCTTTCAGAACAAACCTGGGTTGAAAGGTTAAAAAAAACAGTCAGGGGCTTCGACCTAGTCGAAAGCAGTTATTTAAAACCGAAGCACAACATCTTAAAACCATTCTTTTAAAGTCATCGACCCAATCGAAAGCCGACTAAGTCGAAAGCTATTCAATCAAAAGCAAGCGGACGCATTTTCATTTAAAAGCGAAGTAGTTCTTCGGCCCCTTCGAAACCCCTGGTTTCTATCCGATACCTTCCACCTATATCCAGTTCACTACTTAACAAGTATCTAATATCATGTGCATTGGTTTCGATGGAGTCGTAGGCGGAGGTAAGGAGTCGGAAGCCTGGTGCCGAATGCGTTGAAATAGAAAAAAGCAAATAGATTTGACTTTTTAAACTATTTCTTTGAACCTAACTTGCCTTGTTTGTCGAATTATGATTGATTGCAAAATTTTATTTTTTAATAGTATTACCGATTTTCAAAAATAAGAAATTGGATTATTTACAAAATACCCTTTCTCCATTTTATAAATATGTAAAATATTTAAGTCCCATACCTTAAATAATTTTATATATCCATTAAAATCCTTAGTAAAATTTTACAAAAATTCCAAAATATCATTTTTAATATGTTTTCTAGCATACATAAATTTCAAACCCTAAGCCAATATAATTTGGCCGTAATTATTTTTAACCCAAATTAGCATTTTCTTTACTAGAAAATTCATATAAAATCCACATTAATTCAGAAAATTATGAAAATTGAAACTCATTTCTAAATTATTGTTTCTGAAACTCTATAGAAAACTTTCTTCACTCTTCTCTACCTTTACAATAGCCATCCAAGGAGTTTACTACGATTATCTAATGAACTCTAGCGTTGGGGACTTAGTCTAGGATATTAAACGACTTTGTAATCCAGTTCACCTAGTAATAGCAATCAGTCAATAATAAAAGTTATAAAGAGGACGTAGGCTTCATTAATAGCCGAACCACTATAAAATTCTTCTTGTCTTCTTACTGTTTCTACTTTTTTTACATTTGTTCTCCGTATTATTGCTCTGTAATAACAGGGCTAGTGCTTTCACACTTAATCTAGGGAGTTGAACCATTTTTTAGGGTAACATTTTGCTGCTTTCACTAAGAATTGAACTCAGGCTTAGATCTAGCTATCTACTTTGGATTAGACTGGTTCAAAAGATCCTCAATCTCTATTCAAAAATGACTCCGGAAAGAAAAAGAACTGCTCTAAAAGATCCATAGGGGTAGTAATAGTCAAAGAAGAGTTGAATCATCAAAAAATTGAAGCAAATGGCACCAATGTAGGATGTCAGGGGCTAAGATCCTCTAATTAACACGAAGTGTTGACAAGAGATGAATTTAATATAATGGTTAATGAAATCATTCTGAAAATGAAAAGCAGCCAGAGAGCTCTTATGGATAAGCTTAATGCCCTCTTGACCTTACAATCACATCCTGCTCCAAGAACTATGGTAGAACCTAAGGCTACTGTAGAACAAGAAAACTCTTTTGTTTTTGGTCTAAATGGAAGAAACAGAAAGCGACCGCAAAGTGGAGCGATAGCTGGAACCGTGGGAATCAACATAGAAGGAAACATAAGTACTCCACCAACCACAAGACTAACAACTATGAACTTGAACCAAGTATAAAAGACCCCACAAGAGGATATAGCTATTGGACCTCTCCGACTCAGAAGTTGGAAAGCAATTAACGATGACAACTTAGAAGGAACGCCAATGCATTCAATAATGCCATGATTGTCCAAACTGCCCCAATCAGGCCAACCGTAAGCCAATGAGATCCCGAGGGAGTGGCTCTTCCAAAGACAAGAGATCTAAGGCTTCAACCCACTCAACAAGACCGTTTACAAAGCCAAACACTCGATGTAGTAACTGACAGCCGACCTATGAACTACCGAGCATCAGAGGCATTTATCATAGATATGGCCAAGTGATTGATGGATGCGAATAAGAATAGAAGAGATGATGAGTGGGGATCCGCTCAAAATCGGGCCCCCTTCACTGAGGAGATCTTGAATGAGTGGTACTTAGAACAGTTCAGTATGCCAACTATTTCGTTCTATGATGGAACAACTATCATATCCCATGATGGAACAAAAGACCCAAAGCCCCATCTGTACAAGTACAATTGGTACATGGATGGAGCAAATGTTTCGGACGCTGTTTCATGTGGATGTTTCCTAATTATTCTGGAAGGAATTGTTTCCATATGGTTCATTAGGCTTCCACCAAGATCCAACTCCACTTTCGACCAACTAGCAATAAGATTCCTTAATCAGTTCAGATTTCACATAGCGCAGCCTAAAGATGTGATGTCCTTGTCCGGCCTATACCAGGGATGAAATGAATCTCTGAAGTCTTTCATGAATTAGTTCAATACCAAAGTGATAGAGGTAAGAAATCCAAATAAGGATATGGTTTTTATGGTTTTGGTCCGTGCCATCCACCCCGAAACCGAGTTCGGAAAATAGATCAAATGAAACAACCTACCACTAGAAAGGACTTCAATCGTAAGACGGGTTAATACATGAGATTGGAAGAGGCATAGGAGTTAGAAAGGATGTCTACTAGCTTGCAACCGATGAAAGGTGGGCAAAGTGACATGGCGATGAACTAGAAAATAAACGCCTCCGGGACCACCGAAGGAAGTGCAGTGAAAGACGGAAACCATAAAAGGATAATCGGAATTCCACTAAATAAAAAAATAATAATAAACGACTTAAAGGCTTTAGGCTCAAGAATTACACCCCACTCAATGATACTCCAAAAAACATCTATTTCATAATATATAGGACATGGGTGTATAAATATCCTCTAAGAAGGAAGCAACTGAACAACAAAAATGCTCGGGAAGTTTTGTCGCTTTAACAAGATGCATGGTCACACCACAAATGAGTGTCGTCATCTAAAGAACCTGATTGAAGAGTTGATCTAGGAAAACAAGCTACAACAATATGTGAGAAAATTGCAAATCCTGACCAACCTGTGGCTCCCTAAGCTCCTAGGGATCGAAGAAACCAAGCTGGAATCAGTAAAGAGGGATCTAGGAGAACTGACCAGAGACTCAACATTGGAATGATAATTGGAGGACCACATCCAGCATAGAGAAGTTGGGGAGAAATGGAGGTGTATGCAAGTTCATTAAAGCATGCTTCCAATGATTCGTGCCTCACAATCAAAGATGTGGCTTGAGCCAAGCAATAGAGAACTTTGAATGATGATATAGTATTTTGAAATTGGGATACCGAACGGATCCAAGCTCCAACTCTCGATCCCATGGTAGTGACAGTAGGGATCGGGCCCGTTGTGGTCTAGCGAGTATTGATTGACTGTAGTAGTTCTATGAATATTCTTTTCAAACATACATTTGACCAGATGAGGATCAGCATGAAAGATGTATCTACAAGCCAAACAACAATCCAAGGTTTTATTGGCGAACCCAAACAACCCGTTGGGACGATTAACTGCGGGTAGAACTTGGGGAGGGGGACCGAAGCATCCTTATCTAGACATTCGTAATTGTAGATGAAAATTCCCCATACAATACCTTCTTGGGACGGCCCGTGCTGGCGGATTTTAGAATCGCTTTAACATACTAATGCCTTACCATGAAATTCCCAATGGCAAATGGAACCGAGGTAGTCAAAGGAGATTAATGTGCCGCCATAGAATGTTACATTATAGAACTGGCAAATCCAAAAGAAAAGAAAAAGGGGAAAATGTGGGCGAACTCTTTGTATTCGCGAACCTGCCGAATAGCAACTACAGAGCCGCCCCTGGCTTGAGGACCATAGTCGATTCGACAAGCTTTAAACCCTAGAGAGAAGAGTTCGACGGAGGATTGGACATCAATGACAGAATTGGTAGCGTCTATTCCAGTCGAAATAGATGACCCGATACATGTCTTGAAAATTGGATTGCATTTTGGAAACAAGATGCGATTAGAACTCACCAAATTTCTTCATGCCAACTTGGTTGTGTTCGCTTGGACACATTCCGGTATGTGTGGGGTATCGCCAGATTTTGCATGCCATGCGCTCAACAGTGGCCCCACGTTTATAGGGGTAAAGAAAAAGAGGCACGGCCTGATCCCTAAGAGGTCCAAGGCATTGAGAGAAGAAGTATACAAACTGATGGCCAATGAGTTTATCCATGATGCGACCTACCCCGAATGGGAATCTTACCCGGTTTTGGTCAAGAAGTCAAATGGAAAATGGCGAACTTTCATCGACTACACAAACTTAAACAAAGCCTACGGAAAGGATAGTTTTCTACTACCCAGAATTGACCAGCTTGTGGAAGAAAAGGCTGGGCATGAACTGCTATCATTTATGGATGCGTACTTGGGCTACAATCAGATCCCGATGCACTAACTTGACTAGGAAAACACCACCTTCACCACTGACCTAGGATTATACTACAACAGGGTAATGTCATCTGATCTAAAGAATACAGGGGCAACCTTCCAGAGATTAGTAAGCACCTTGTTCTAGCATCGGATTGGAAAAACCATGGAGGTCTTTATGGATGACATGTTGATGAAATCACGAGCAGCAACCAAACACCTAGATAATCTCGCCGAAATGTTTGAAATACTCCAAAAACATGGAATGAAACTCAATCCACTCAAATGTCACATCGGGGTAGCTTTTGGAAAGTTCTTGGAATTCATAATGAGCACCAGAGGCGTTAAAGCAAACCCAAAGCAAATAAGTGCCCTACTAGAAGTACAAGTCCCGAGGATCAAGAAATAATTACAAAGCTTGAATGGGAAAGTCACAGCGCTAAGCTGGTTCATCCGACTAGTGCATATCGTTCTTTGATGCATTAAAGAAAAGAAAGAAGAACTTCTAATGTAATGAGGCTTGTCAAACAGCATTTGAAGAATTACTATGATACATGGAAGCACCGCTAATCCTATCAAAGCCAGTGGACGAGAGGGGGCTTGTTCATCTACTTAGCGGTTCCACCTTATGCGTTGAGCGCTGCCCTCGTGCGTGAAGATATTAGGATTCAGCGACCCGTACACTACATTAGCAAGCAGTTCACTAGTGCCAAGAAAAATTATCCAAAATTGGAAAAGCTAGCGTATTGCCTCTTAATCGCGTCTAGGAAGTTACAACCATATTTACTGGCACACCCAATTAAAGTACTGATTGTTCAACCTTTAAAGCAAGTACAGTACCGACAAGAAACTTCCAGATGACTACTGAAATGGAATATCGAATTGAGCCAATATGATATCACTTACTATTCGAGAAGGGCAATCAATTGGCAAGCGCTGGCAGATTTCATCGTCGAGTTTACTTTATGGGATGATGATGAGAAACACGTACCATCAGAAATTGAAACACGATAGAAACTCTTCGTTGATGATGCGTCTGACAACCTCTGCTCGGGGGCAGGGGTGGCGCTTGAAACCCCTGAAGGACGAGCCATTTGCTACGCATTATTCTTGGAATTCTCTATGACAGATAATGAGGTGGAAAATGAAATATTGGTAGCAGGACTGGAAGTTGTGAAGGAACTCAAAATAAAGTCCGTTCAGATCTACAACGACTCTCGACTAGTTGTCTGCCAGATGTAAGGTGAATATCAGGCTCGAGGGGAGAACCTCGCCCCATATCTATCTAAAGTACAAGAGTTGTTGAACGACATCGAACACTATACTGTAACCCACATCCTGAGGGAGAAAAATAAAGGCTGATTACTTAGCCAAACTGGCCTGCTACGGAGAAGCTCAATCGTTTTGACTAGTCCTGGTTGAGACCCTGACCGCTCTAAGTATAAGAGAAATGGATATCAATAGGATTTTTTCAAGCACTATCGAACCAGAAACATGGATGCCCCCAATCAAAGACTATTTACTTACAGGAACCCTTCCCATAGATAGAAACCAACAGAAAAAGCTTCTCCAGTAGGCACCGCTATTCAAAATACAGGATGGGATATTCTACCGAAGGGGGTGCTCTACCCCTTGCTCAGATGTGTAACCGACGACGAAGCTCGATGGATCCTGAAGGAAGTTCACGTAGGTGACTGCGGAGACCATACTAGAGAGCCAACCCTTGCAAAGAAAATCCTCCGATACAGATATTTCTGGCCAACGGTGAACAAAGCGATGCAGCAGATTATGCCTAACGACATAATCGGTGCCATAGATTCAGCAAGATCAACAGAACTCCCTTAACAGAGCTAATGCAAATGGTTAGCCTATGACCATTTTCAATATGGGGAACTGATCTGATTGGCATGTTGCCAATAGCTAAAGCAGGGGCTAAATATGCTATAGTTTCTGTTAACTATTTCACCAAATAGGACGAAGCGAACTCGTTGACCACCATTACCACAAAGAAAGTCATTAAATTTGTTACTAAAATCATAATTTGCAGGTTTGGAGTGCCACAGAAAATCATCACTGATAACAGGACCTAATTCGAAAGCGCCGAGTTCAGAGACTTTTGCAAATTCTTCTGAATCAAGAAGAGCTTTCCATAAGAAAACGGGCAAGTGGAAGTAGTAAACAAGGTAATTAAATCCATCATTAAAAAGTGGCTAACTAAAGCTAAAGGGAGTTGGGTTGATAACTTCCATTCGCATTATGGGCTTATAAAACAACAAACAAAGCGACAAATGGGCACACCCTGTTCGCCTTAGAGTATGTTTCTGAAGCAATGATCCCGATTGCACTGCAAGTCCCCTCTCATAAGAGGTAGAATTTCCGTCAAAGGAAAAAACGAGCAGCTCCTAATCAAGTCGCTTGATATGATCGACAACAAGAGAGAGGAAGCCATATTAAGGACCACTGCTCACCAAAAGAGGGTTGCACGATATTTCAACTGCAAAGTTCATAACTGAACCTTCGAAGTGGGAGACCTCGTCCTCAAATGAGTCTATCTTGTACCGGGAGTATTTGGACCGAACTGGGATGGGCATATGCCATCGGTCAAAAGCTATAGGATGGAACATTCAAACTAACCACTATTGACCGAATCCAAATTCCCCGAGCATGGAACAGTGAATCGCTGCATTGTTACTACATTTAGAACTATTCTATGTGCTTCTTAATATTCAACAAATAAGCTATCCTGGAATGCCGGGAACATTGTAAATAGGTAGAACTTGCCCAACTTTTCTTAATAAAATTGATATGCTTTCTGAACCAATAAAACTACGTTCATACCTATTGGGTCAACGAGGTCAAATCGACTCAAAAACATTTAATTGCTGCATTAGATAGTGGAATCACTCTAAAGTATGCCCCACTTACCCATCGGGTCGACGGAAGCAAATAGACTCAAACCGTTGGATCGGTGGAACTTGACCCCTGCCTTTTAAGAACCGGTGTTGCTCTAGCAGCACCGAGAAGGCTCAAATCAAAGCGGGCGCATCCTATAAACCACACATTACCTTTTTGAGTCATGGAATCATGCTCTTAAAAGTATAAACTCCTTGCATTGCTCAAAGATTGGCAATGTCGAGAAGTTTCGAAACCACTCTGGATCGACGGGTCATATCGGTCCCGAATGCCGATAAGCCGCACATGCTTCTAATAGCCGTGTATCCCATAAGCTGCACACTACCTTTTTGAGCCATGGAATCATGCTCTTAAAAGCATAAACTCCTCATGTTGGCTGAAGATTGGCAACGTCAAGAAGTTCCAAAACCGCTCTGGATCGACTTGGTCCCAAAAACCATGCATCCCATATGCCAAACATAATTCTAAAAGCCATCCGTCCCATAAGCCGTGCACTACATTTTCGAGCTGTAGAATCATAGTCTTGAAAGCATAATATCCTCAATTTGCCCAAAGAGTTGTAACATCGAGAAGTTCTGAAACTGCTTTGGATCGATGAGTCGTATCGGTCCCGAAAGCCACACATCCCATAAGCCGCGCACTACCTTTTCGAGCCATGAAATCACGCTTTTAAAATCACAAACTTCTCACATTGCCCGAAGATTGGCAACATCGAGAAGTTCCAAAACCGCTCTGGATTGGAGTCGTATCAGTCCCGAAAGCCGTCCATTCCATAAGTCGCGCACGCTTCTAAAACCCGCCCCTTTTTCATTTTATTTCTTCGGCCTTGAATTCTTGTGTTAAGAAAATGGCTGTCTCGTTTCTTCTTTCGTTCCTCTTTCATATTTAGGTTTTTGCGGGTTGAAGTTGCCGCTTGTTCTTTTTCAATTGAGATATGGGTTTGCTTTGGATTGATTACTACTTTTTCTACTTTGGCTGCTTCAACTTGTCGAGATTGAATGATGCTTTGAATTGGTAGGTTTGTCCCTTTTTCGATTTATTATACCCGACTTGATTCGAATTCTGGATTGATGCTTGCTCTTTGATTTTTGCTTGAACTAGAATGCATTCATCTGCCAATTATGATTGGGTTTAAATAAGATTTTAATTCCTACAATTTCGTTTGTATATATTTTATTGAATTCGTCCGCTACTTTAGCTCTGCTATTCGATGTTGCTTGGATGCTTGTGATGTTTTCTGACTTCTTCAATTTGTATAATTTCGTTGCTTGAATATCATGGTTTTGGTTTTCACTTGTTCGATTTCTTGGTCACCACAACTTTTAATTATTTAATTTTCTATGCTCGACCATTTGAATTTTTCTCTTATGACTTTGGCAACTTTGATTTGAATTTGTTTCTCTTATGACTTATTGGCATTTGACTTTGAGAAGTGCTTGATTCTCTGAATTGTTTATTCATGGCTTCATGAAAATTGCATTTTCTTTGGGAATTGACTTTGTTAACTATTTGCATTTGAGTTAATCTGGTTGTACTACATTTCGATGTTGTTAGATTACAGTCACTTGGTTACTTGTTTTGTAGTTGACCATTGGTTTATGCATTTTTTGTCTACTGCTTCACTGCATCCTATCACTGCATACTTGATTTCACTTGTATTATTTGTTGAGGCTCCTGAATTGATGGATTCTGGTGGCCGTAGTATCATGTAGTTTGGTAACAGATGAATCCTATTGTTGTTTCTGAACTTTACATTTCATTGTTCACTATCTTTTTGTGCACTGCCTATATGTGTTCATTTGTTGTGTGATTCTGCAATTGGTTTGGTTTCTTTTTAGAGACTGGAACCTAACACACGGCTTTGCTTTGATATTGAACTGCATATGTATTCATGTTATCTTTAACTTGATTTGGTTATTTTGAAATCCCTGTGACATTTGAACTGCCATAGCTCATTATTCACTGTCTGGTTTCCACTGAAATGTTAAAATTTTAAACCTGCACTTGTATCATTTGATGTTAGGTTTTGATACATGAAGTTTGTGTACACTTGTGTGTATGCATATGTATTGGGTTGTAGCCTCGAGCCAGTTTTCTGAATTGCACTGCACTTGTATCAGTTGAGCTTACACTTGGTTTTGTACACTTGTGTCTTTATGTGTATGGACCTGATATACTAACTCGAGTTGGTCTTCGAGTTACACTACAGTTTTTACTCTTGTGCATGTTCTGGTCTAGTTAACTTGTATGCATGTATATAAGTTTGGTCTATATGTTGCATTACGGTTTGTCTGACCATTCTGGGTTCAAGTGCACATTTAATTTTTGGTGTCTAATCTTCATTGTTGATTTGGGTCTGGTCTTTACTGCACTGATTTTGTACATTTTGTACTTGAGCACTTGTTAATTTTGATTTTGGAAACTGAGTTGAACTTAGCTTTGGCTCGGGTTTGACCTTGTGCTCACCTGTCCCTGCAGTTTTATCAAGTGTATATCGGTGTGCACGGCCTTGTGGCATGTACAATGATACACTGTGTATGTCACAGGTTGTTCGTGTAAGATGAATTCAAAATTAAATGATGACAAACAACCTAAATAACTAAGGCAAACAATATTTTTGGAAACACATTTTATTTTACACTGTAAAAAGCATTTCTTTTTCAATTTTACTACGTCGGTGTATATTTTGCAGATAACTTAGATGCTGGATTCAGGCTAGAGCAAAGTTGAAGATAAATACGAGTGAATGTGTGATATGTAGTGAGGTGCTATTGTAAATGATAATTGTATAGTGAAAAATTATATTATAATTTGAAATTGGAAATTGTGTATATAGTGAGAGCTCAAATTTGTACTATTCAAAATTGTTATAAATATTTATTTGAATAAAGTATCTGTTTGAATTTAAATTCTATGTTATTTATTTTATTTGGCAAATATTTATTTAATTATGTGAAAAATAAAATAGTACAATAACAAATACATTTCAATGAATATATATATATATATATATATATATGTTTATATCATCAAACAACAAAATCATATATTAGCATATTCAACATGTATTACTTATAATGTTTTGTGCACAAATTCAAAATGTTGGGACCATACCCACACAATATCGGCCAACGAAAGAAAAACTACAAACTCTACAACAAAAGTAGTAAGCGCAGATTCTGCACTTGAACAAAACATAACAAAATGTCTCGAAAATCAGCTCCATTGCCATCTAGACATCTCAACGCCTCTTTCCTCCGCTCCCCTTCCCGTCTTTAGTTGGAAGTTCTTTCTTATATTAAGATCCCGGCCAGGGGTAGTGTCGTTCCCGGTGAAATCAGTACCTCCTCGATGCCAACATCTCCTCCTTGCTCTCCAACTTTCTCGGAGGACTCTCCTTTTATCTTGCGCTTCTAGGATTTGCAGGTGCTCTTCGAGGATTTTGCCACCTCAACCTTTTCTTTCTTAATAGCGACCAGTTGTTGTTCGGATTTATACAGCTGCTCAGTCTGGACCTCCTGCTCTCAAGCATTGGCTACCATAAGGTCACTCTCCACAGATACAGAAGGGTCATCTAAGCCATGCAATGCAGCGATCTTCCCAGAGTGTGGCCCCAGCTGCAAACCAAACACAGACGCAATGGATGGAGCAGCTACAAAGACAAGCACTGAGGTGGTTGAAATATCGATAGGTCCAGGCATCGAAGAAACTGGCGGATCAACCGGTATAGAGGACAGACCTATAAGATCAAAAATGAAAGTGTTAAGTTCGTCTTGTTTTTGCGACGTGAGCTGTAAATTCTCAAACTTGAGAGAAACAAGAAGGTTACCTGCATCATAAGAGTGGATAAGAATGTCGATCTCATATTCACCACTTTCTCCTTTTTTTAATGGTTGCACAATCTACGGAGAAGCTTCGGGCCCAGAACTCGCCAATTGATCGCAAGGCTGTCTAAATAATTTGTCGGGTCCAGAAACAAGGGGCTTGGGCAAAGTTTTGGTAGTTGCGGTCATGGCCACATTGGCAACTTCCTACGCCTTTTCAATTCACACAATCTCTCAGCCTTCTATCAGTGCTTTCTCTGACTCCTCATTAAGATAGGCATCCTCTAGCTCCTGCTTAGTGTAGACATCCCCGCTATGTCGGAAATGCGTCAGAATTTCCTCCCAAACCATGGCGAGAGTGATTTGGAGCCCAAATAACAGAGACTCCCCTAATGCAACAGAGAGTTGACGTAGAAGTTTATGATGGTATCATCCATCATCTCCATTTTCCTCTCAAAGGTGTCCTATAGCTCCAAATAATCCGCCGTAACGGCGGCCTTTTCAACTTCAACATTATTTTTGTCGACGTTAAGCTGCGCAACTCTTTCTTAGAGTAGGGAAATCGTCTGGGCTTTTTCAGATATGGTCTTATCATGGGACATCTCAATCCCTTCAAACTCCATAATTTTTTTGGTATGTCCTTCAATAATCTTGTCATGATTAGCAATAATCTTCTTTCGGGCTTCAATAATCATGTTGCGAGCTTCATGCTCCTCTTTTAACTTGACTTTGTCCGCATGGGCCTTTTTAATTTCATCTTGGAAGATGATCTCCATTTTCACATAGGCCTCTTTTAGCTCTTTCAGTAAGCCAGCGTCATTCTTACTCTCCCGGAGTGCCGTGTCCTTTTCTTGTACCAATCGTTCAATTCTGGCATTGCATCCACCAATGCCTTCTCGAAGTCATCCATTTTCGATTCAAAGGAGATGATCTCTTCGTAATTATTATGGTTCGTATCAGCCAGCTGCTTGCATAGGTTTTCCCATCCTATGGCTTGCTCTAAATCACTTTGGATCGCTTGAAGGTAGGTATATAGGAATCTTTGTGGACTGAGCAAAGGTAGTGGTCAAACTTAACTCCTTTAAAAACCTCCCGAGGAGCACCGATTCAAATCTAGGAGGACCAAATGGAAGAATGTAAGCCGATCTCCGGTGAAGGCACGAAGAATCAGGGACGAGCGCCACACAGGACAATGAAACTTGATTACTTGATTTGAAGATGGAGCTTGAATGGAGGAAACCAGGATTTCAAGACCGATGAAAGCTGGGGCTATGGCAAAGGCTAGTTGCGTAGAACGATGAGAACCGCGGTCAACCTTTGACTTCATGGATGGTTCCTCGTGCTCATCAAGGGTTTTTCTCTTCTGCTAGCCATCATTGTACGTCTGACCCCATTCCCTCTCATCCCAACGACGAGCTTCAGCCTCAAAGTCCTTCCGCTTTCTTCATTCCTCCACGGTCTCGTGAGGCTAATAACAGCTTGTGGATCATTACGACCAATGTTTTGAATCGGTGAATCCCTTGAGATCATCATAAAGGTCACATCCTCTCATGGTACATGATATAAAGAAAAAATAAAGAGCTTTTGGAACGTAAAATAGGCTTGAATAATATGTGTGTAAGTGAATGTGACCCTAGCGAAATGTGATGGAGGGCCTAAAATGATGTCACAAACCAGATTGGGCTGCCATTACAGTAGAAATCGGACTGATTTGGGGTGCAAAATGGACCAAGCAAGGTGACATCTTTCGAATTTGTAATTTTCCCTATAAGTCTGTCAATATCCATGTAGACGTCGCTCTAATCCCCAAGTCTGCACTGGCACCTTTAATCGGGGAATCCTGACTTTTCTCGGCTATTGATAAAGCATCTTTATTGCGGATCTCTCGGTGAGGTGAATTCGAAAGAATGGGACTCATCCCTGGAGTCTTGTCACACAATTCAGAGTCTCTATCTTTACAACCTGCATCAAAATCATCATCACTAGAGGTGGAATCATAGCTACTGCTACTCTCATCTTCACCCTCCTCTTTTTCTGTTGCCACTGCAGCATTGCCTTCTCGTTGCTCGAGCTCTTCTTCCCCTTCCTATGGAGTTGGGGACATTCTGGCCGGATAGTTGGCTTCAGTCACGACATCTCTTCTTTCATGAGTCCCTTCAGCTGTCACGCAAGACAAGTCCTCCTTTTCTTGAAAACCTACCTCTTCAGAACCATGTGACGAAGAAGTGGAGCGTGTTCATATTCTAGAGCGGAAAGGAGACGGAACTTCAACCGCTATGGCAGATCTCTCTAGATGCAACAGCCCATACCAGAGCAAATTTTCGTCTGTTAACATAAATCTAATCGACCACTCCTCGGCATCTACAGCCTTCAGAGTATGGAAAATTTGGTTAAGCGATAAGTCTTTATTTGGCTTTGGAATAACTGTAGGAAGCATTTGACTTGTTAAAAACTCTATAGCGTCATTTCAAAATCCAATGAGTAGAGAAGAGAACTTACCCCCTTCCCCTATTATCCAAAAGAGATTGAACCCTATAAGACATCTAGCAAAGAAATATTGAGTCTTGAATTGGGACAAATTGCTTTGAAGCTGCAGCATAATCTTACGAGTCCTCTAGGCTTCAATGACAACAAGGGATGGACTATCGTCTCGCCTCTTAAAGGAGAGGAAATATTTCAACTTGTCGAAACTCGGAGCATGGTTAAATGTCCACATAACAGAACATGAAAGCAAGTCAAGATTACATACCCATTATGATGAATTTGGAATGGGGAAATTCCCATGTTCAAAAGAGTTTCTCTCAAGAAGTCATTGAAGGGAGACACTGCTTCATTTAGGCACATATATCGATGCCAAGCAATATATCCTGGAGGTGGCGTATGGGTGAATTCATTCTTCTCTGGCAGGCACATATTGTCCTCTGGAATTCCATATTAGAGTAAATGTTATGAAAAACCTTGGCAGAGATTACGGAGGAAGCTCTCTCCAGTGGGTTAAGAAGAACTCTGAAATTCGGCGGACTTCGGTCCGCAACCGGACCAACTAGGACTAGCCGACCATATTCATGCTGTGATGCGGAAGTGGAAGGGGCGACAGATGATGATTCGGCTTCTAAAATTGCTGGACTTCCCCCACGGGACTTACGACGAGAAGACAAATACTCTGTTCTATACAACAAGACTTCCGTCCGAAGCGGTCAAGTAATTAAAGACTCTTGCATAGCACTTGAATTTCGAAAGAATATCGATTTACTCCGACATGTCGGATTTCAAGTATATACCGAGGCAAGTGTAGTGTATTATCTGTGGGGGGTGAGCTCGGTGTCCTGAATACTACAAACGATATACCCCATGTACATAGTTCGCTCATCGTAAAGAATGGTAAGGGCTTTTCGTATCATTTTTTGAAACTACTCCTATGCTCACCCGCTATCGATCGATGATCGATAACGGATCCGTTTTTCGAATCGACATGGAAAGCTCTTTCTAGTACAAGTACACCAAGCATGCAAGAAAACAGCCCAGTCCTAATTCTTCGGAAGGCGACAATAACATAAGCTACTTGCGAGACACTATCCTAAGGCATTATCCCCCTCAAGCAGGGTTAAAAACAATTTGTGATACGTTGTGTTGTATCGGCAATGTAACTTAGTACAAGTCAATTTTGATTCTATGGATGAAGATAGTGTAACATGTCAGGCATCAGGGATTTGCCCAAGTGTCGTTCCATGGTGAACTCAAAACTCGATGTACTATCTTCTTCCATAAAATCACAGTCTACTTGGATTTCTATTATAATCATCACCAATACAACCCCGTCATCAAATTGCTAAACAAACGTCAGAATCAGCATTACCACCTAGAATCAAGAGTCAAAAGGCAAAGATGGTCGGAGCTTTCAACTTAGCAATCCAAGTATGAAGGGTCGGTGGCGATTGAAGAAACGAGATGATGGAGTTAGGGTTTGGTCGGTGGTGATATAGAAGGAGATAGGAACGAAGTCGAAGCAATGGTGTGCCTCAAATCGATCAACGACAAGAAACTCTAGAGATAGATGATTGGCGAAGGTGGTGGAGTAGTTGGATTTTGGGGATCGTTCGAGAATCGGGTTGAGTCGTAAAGTATAGGCTTAAGTCGTAGAAAGAAGATGGGAGCGAAGTTATGGGTCGGTTCGAGGTAGTTAAATAAGAGATTACATGAGAAAAACGCCTAAGTCATTAGATCGCTAGTGATCCATCGGCTATGGATTGCTAGCGATCCATCAAACCACGTGCGATCAATCTCAAATTTATCTAGCAGGATCCATATGCTACATCAAGGCATTCTATAGGTTATGGGGTAAAACTTAGTGTATTATGTCAAGAAACCATAGTTCAGGTCAAAAATTAACGAGCAACTGAATAGCCAAAGTCAAATTCGTGTGGCCCTAACACCGATTACTTAACCTCGCCAAGCAGAAATTGGAAAGCGATTACCTCAAGGTAACGCCTATTTTCAACAAAGGCATACTTGGAGGGGAAGTTATTCGATTTTTTAACCCAGTAGAATCCAAAGGAAGTTGGAACATCTTGGTCGAGTTAGAGTAGCTCAAGAGCTAACCAAAAAGACAAGAGCAACTAAACAAGAGCAATTAGAGGAGAGGAAACGAAAATACGCTAAGTTGATGGATCGCTAGTGATCCATCATCTATGGATCGCTAGAGATCCATAGTCTTGGCTCGTGAGTTCATGAATTCACTGGCATCATGGTCCAATGTGTATTCTAAGGTTAATGGCCAAGGTTGATTAGATTCTGAGCTAGTTAAATTGAGAGGCAAGCATTTTTCTAGTTCAATCAACAGTCTAATGCAACCAGTATGTGGATCGTCATCAAAACAAGGCAACGTACTATGAGAATTACATAAAGGACACCAACGGGAGGCAACAAATGCACCCAGAAGATAAAGTCCATAAATTAGTTAAGTACATGGATCGCTAGCGATCCATGTACTATGGAACGATAGCGATCCAGAATATTTCGCCATATCGCATGAACTTTAAGGTAGAAGGTAAGGGGAAGCCTCTCAAGCCGTTGGATCGCCAGCAAGCTAGAAGCTATGGATCATTAACGATCCATAACCTATGGATTTTTAGCGATCCATCAAGTTAGATTGGTTCATGAAGAAACTTGATGTGCGTCTTCCTACGTTCATTTACAAGCATCTGGCAAGAAGCCCTAGCCCAATAGCTCTCCAACTTCTATAAATACTCACCTATCTACAACATAAAGAAGATCCTTTGGACTGGCGGCTGGAGCTATGCAGAAAACCTTCTTCACTCTTCTCCTTCCTCACAACAGTCATCCAAGGAGCTCGTTGTGATTCTCCAGTGAACTCTAGCATTGGGGACTTAGTCTAACTTAGGATATTCAACGACTTTGTAATCCAATTCACCTTGCAATAGCAACCAATCAATAATAAAAGTTATACAGTGGACGTAAGCTTAATTAAAAGCCGAGCCACTATAAAAATCTTCTTATCTTCTTACCATTTCTGCTCTTTTTTACATTTATTCTTTGTATTATTGCTATGTAAGAATGGGGTTGGTGCTTTCGCACTCAATCCAGGGTATTGCTCCATTTTTTGGGTTAACACTGATTTGGACAAGCTTATAGTCAAAATCGATGTGGAAAATGTTCTCAATGCAATGGTACAACTCTCATCATCAAATTGCAATTTTTTCAAAATGACCATTTTAACCTTAATTTTTTTAAATTGACCAAAATACCATTTTTACTTTATTATTAAAATTTCAACGTATTATATATTATGCACTGGGTTTACTGTATGCACATCTTGTACATGTATTTTTTTTCTTTTTGGAAAATTAATAAATAACCTATTTTCAAAAAATGACAAAAATAATAATCACTGATTAAAAAATCATAGCATCTATATTAATATCCTTCATAATTCATAATGTTTATGAATAATTTTTGTTGACTTCGTATAAATGCAAATAATGATAAGCATGAATCTTCCCCTTTAGTAATATTTAAACAATTTTAATATTAATGTCCGTATGGACTTTGTCATAGTGGACATAAATTCAATTGCTTACAGATTATCTGGGTAAAATACTATTTCTAGTCATTTAAGCTATACCCATAAGCAATGATATATAATGGATGTTTTCTATACATCATCGCTATATCACTTAAAACTTAGTCAAAAGTCCAAACTCCGATAATATCTGCAAGTAACTGCGAATCCAACACTAAAGTCCATTGTTCAAAACAATTACACCTATTGACTAACCAATTTGCTTTGATCAATGACTTCTACTTTACGTTGAATACGACTTACCATGATACGAACTTTTTATTCAAAGGAGGCAAATCCTCTCTTGGATAGTATTTCACTTAAATTGGACCAACTTATACCCAATTACGGCCTTAACGTGACCGTACTATCATATGAGTAATCATAATCAAAGTATAGTTAGATATTTGAGATTCATAATATTTTCAAGTCAAAGGACTATTACACACATCAAGTGAGATCATCTATTTGACTTTTATCTATAAAAGCCCCTTAGTAGGTCATTTTGTAATAACCCGCACCTAAATGGGCTTACATTTTTGACTGAGTCGAAAATCCAAGTCCATTAGAGTACGAATCATTAATGTTAGTAACTTGTTAATAAACATAAGTATATCAGAGAGCTAACTATGAACTCAGTGGAATAGTAATATTATATTACATATCGATAGCTAGGGTTACGTTCTAGGAGAAATTATGTAATTTGTTACATATGTCTAACTTGATAACCAATCTTGCTCAAAATAAGTTTTTCTTTTTATTATATGCTTGATATAGTGTGTGGTATTAATTAATTTTTTAGCAAATCTAGCAGGGTATTATACTAGCCCTTCCAATTTTATTTACATACAAAAAAAAAAGGATTATAAACATGCTTATAATCCAAAAATATAACAAAGTCAATTAAGAAAAGAAAGAATGCTAAAAAAAGACAAACAAAAGAACTAAAAAGCAACAATAACAGGAACTCAACTCCAATAATCGATTGTAGCCCAAGAGAACACATATTAAAATTAGATAAAGCTCTTCTATCTTTAGTTTTGATGATTGGAAACAATTCCAGTGCACTTCTTTTGTTAGCCTTAAAACATCTTTCATTGCGCTCTTTCCATATACAAAACAAAAATACCTTTAAAATAATCAGAAAAGCATTTTCCTCCTCATTCCCCAATCTAGTAAGCTTATAAATATAGTTCCGCTCAAGTTTGATTATCCCATAAGGGACTACGTAGATTGGCTAACATAAGAACCCTATTCCATATGTTATGAGTGAAGGGGCATTTGAAAAAAATGCATAGTATCCTCTTGTTTTGAAATGCAGAAAAAACAGCAGCCAAAGATTGGCATACCCAATTGAGTAAGGTAATGAAGACTATGTATCCCACTTTTAATCAATTTCTGAACATAATATTTGGCTTTTGAGGATTGTAAGGGCTCCAAAAATTTTTACACCATCTGAACCTTCTACCCATAGTAGCATTCTCCAAGGCATTGTAAACCAGCTTAATTGAATGAGGTAAGCATTTAGAAGTCCAAACATAATTAGTTTCAAGATAGATAAGGGGTGAGTTAGTGATAGCATCAAGACCTCAACTACCCTTGGATTGCTATAGTAAGGAAGAGAAATCACTCTATTAAGGATGTAGTCATTAGCTCTTGCCTTCGCAGGTATTCCAGTTTGAATCATTTCATTATAAGACAAAAGTTTTAAGAGAATAACTCCTTGAATAGCCTATGGCTCATTCTAAAAGAAATATCATTTTTTACAGTAGCATTATAGGAAATGAAAGGTAAAAATGAAGCCCTAAAATTAAAAATACTCCTCCAAATCCAACCATAATGGGGAGAAGGATGCATCAACCAAAAAATTCCTTTACCCAAATGTAATTTCTTTGACAATGCAGCCTTATTCCAAGGCCCTATGTTTTTTATGCCCAAACTACCAAACGCAAGCCTAGTTCTAACCTTTATAAAGGCTATCAGAATTAATTTTTTGGAGAACGTTTCTCCTGACCATGGAAAATGACTCAAAGCTTTATTAATCCGTTTAATAAGTCTGAAGGGTAAAATAAAAGCTTTGCATCAATAAACTATCATAGCTGTACAGATAGATTTAATTAGGGTAAGTCTGCCACCTTGACTAACATATCTATTGGACCAACTTGACATTCTAGCTGTAATCTTCTTAAAAAGAAGGAGGCGGTTGGAGTAGTTAGGCTTGGCAGCTGAAAGAGGAATCCCTAAATAAGTACTATTATCTACGAAAGGTTGAAGTTTGGAGAAGAGCGGGATACTGATATGGATTTGAGGAGACTCTCCTGCTACCAATATATTGGATTTATCACAGTTAACCTGAAGTTCAGTGATAAAAAAGAATTGATTAAGTATGCCATTAATAGTTGTAAGATCCCCCATTATGAGTTTCGAAACTAAGAGATATAGACGATACAATCATCTGTAGTATTAATTTCCAGTGAAAAAATGCAGTTATGTTAATCATATCAATTATCAGAGGCACATGATTTTGAAAAATATTAAACACAATCTAATAGCAAGCTTTACGTTTCATTTTATAAACAACATTTCATATTCACTAAATAATCCTATTCACAATCCTATGTTAAGAGAAACATAACTACTACAAAATATTCCAAAAGCGACATATGAAGATGCCCCCTTGGTTGATTAGATTCAAACACTTGGCAACTATATAACTTGCCATTACATCCATACGACAAAATCAAACAGCATAAAAGATTAGATAAGAAATCCTAAAAGCTAGATTGCCTCCAGCATGTATCTAGAAACTTATTCATCTAACTCAAAACCTGAAATCTCCTACTCCCGACCTACTCAAATAAGTACCGAAGAGTTTAAGAGGAAAAACAAAAACTACGAGTGGACACACAGTCTGATGTGAATAATAACCTACCATCTCGAACTAAAAGATATCTAGTGAGACCATGCTACTAAGAAAAATCGGTTTTCCCCTCACTATTATCTTAACCAAAACATATTTACTGTATACTATACTCCTGCATCCACAATGGTTAGAAAAGATTAAAGATTATTTGCAATTATGCAATATATACTAAATTACACATCCCAATTTATTAGACTATCATCTAATTTCCATTGACTATCTGCCTTATTCTTATGTAAACTACCCGTCTCACATATGATTATTTAAATTTCCCATCCTCTAACCATATAGACTACTCATCACACATGGTTTCATTATCAAAGTAATGTGGACTATCCATCTCACACATGAAAATTTAAAATGATGTAGACTATCCATTACATCTCATAGTTTTTCTAGGATGACTATGAACCTTTCATTAACTATATAAAGACTATTCATCTCCGACATGATGTGAACTATCCATCTTACATCCCATAGTTTTTCGAGAATAATCATGAAGCCATCACTAATCAATTAAATTCACGTTTAACCCACATGTTTGACATATATCTATTGGTGTCCCTAATTAGGTTGTATTCCCCTAACACTTATAACATCTCAAAATAATATATGTTGGTATCATCAATGGTCTATGTCGAACTCATTAAAAATATATATTGGAATCCCCAATGATTAATGTTGAGTTTATTTGATCTTGGTAAGCCTAATAAATAATGTCAACTACATATACTTATAGCACATAGTAATGTAAAACATTGGTATCCTCAACGATCAAAGTTGAAATTGTACTACATATGGCTCGTCATCGTTAGGATAATAGAGATTAATTTCGACGTTAATAACAATATCAACTTCTATCTAAGGTCGAAAACCAAAACCTTGAATCCTTTTAAGTATAAAACTCTACGTCGAAAACAAGGCTGTTAACATATATATGATATAGGCTATCTACTTTTAAAACAAAACTTTAAGTTTTTATAAATCAAAATTGATGTTGTGCGACATATATGCTTCCCTCCATGTCGACGTCGATCCTCTTAGCTGCAGCGTTATCATGTGTACAGGAGCGGCGTGGCGTTATCATAAATATTATGAAATCTGATTTATTACCCGTAAAAGCAAATACTTTTCACCAAAATTTATTTTTTGTCAAATTCCTATTGGACAAAGAAATGCTTTACCTAAATTCTTTTAGAAAATCTACCGTATTCAGTTTTTAAAGTCCCCAAACCATTTATCAACTTAACTAATAATCTTAATTAGTTATTAGATTAAATGCTTATCTGGCAAAATAAATTCATAATAATTCAAAATCACTTGGGAAAAATCCCTAAAAATCTATGAATTTCAGAAACATCACATTCTTTCTCATATAAAATTTAGGGGCCAAAAATTATAGTTAATTATATTTAATAATTAAAACCCAAAATAAACCCAATTTCCATCTTAGGAAATTCGTAAAATATTATTCAACTCAGAAAATTACGAAATTAAAACCCATCTCCAAATTAATATTTTACACAACATACTATAAAATCAAAGCATTTGGAGATTTAAAACTTAGGTTCTATCCTTAAAATCCTTTCAAATAATTTTATAAAAATTCAAAAAACCATTATTATATCCAAATAATAATTATTCAACCATAACTTGGCAAATAAAACAAGATAATTTCGGGTATAATCCATAACTGAATCAAAGAAAAGATAAAATAAATGGTTTTTGCATTATTGAAATCAAATTTAATAAATAAAAGAACGTTAATCGTGAGTGATTGCTCACCTTTCGAGACTAGATAGATTTGACAAAGAAATGAGCAACGAAATCTAAAGCAACGCTAGATGTATAAGATTTGATGTAGAAATAGGCACGCCGGACAAGGCTGATAATGTGAGATCGATGAGAACGATTGAATCAGTTGATATAAACTGAACTAAATGTATATATAAATATAATATATATTTTTTCAATTCAAAACATGTATTTATTTTCAAATTCATATTTAATCTCATACTTATCAAATAAAATATATACATTTATACAACTTAAATATAACAGGCACACCCTTTATACGTACCATACCAACAATTGAACATATCATAATTAGTCAAGCAAACTAAAATTTTATATATATTATATATCTAAACATCAAACATACTTCCTACATACTTTAATCTAAGTTTTTATACCTTTCAACAGGGATCTTAACTTCTAAAAAAAATTTGAACTTTAGATGTTAGAAATAAAGTCGTTTGTGCACTAGTTCTTCTGATAGAGACTCATATTACTTACGGTTAAAAGCAAAAGGAAATCCATGATAAATAATGTTACCATATTAAGTAAATGTGCTATGCGTGTCCTTTTAGAAATTTATCGTAGGTAACTGATCATTATAATGATATATGTGAAGTAGTTATTTGAAATTGTAACGGATTTTGGAATTTAAACATTCAATAATCCTGTAAAACATTGACACTACGCAAATTCTTTGATTACAAAATACTCCAACCTGTACATTATGCAATAGTATTTTTGAATGTCGATAGATGTTCCAAGCCCAGTGTAACAACCCGCATATTTATCGATTTTATATTTAAATATTTTGTCGTTAATCAGATATTGGTACGAAAAGCTACTTTTTGCAAATGGTCAAATTAGGACTTGAGACCACTTCCATTGAGTTCGAAATGCCGTTTACAATCTTTCTAAGTATAAACTTTGATATGTTTGGGGTTAATGGAATTTCCCTAACTTTTCCCGCTTTGGACTTTGGGTTGGTTTAGCCTATTAAACCTAAGTTCCAACCCCTTCTCCTCATCTCTTCATAAATTCCTACCTAACTCTAGTTTTAGCATTAATGGTGAGTGGAAAGGGAAATTAAAATTCCAAGTCCGAGTTCATTAGCAAATTCAACATCCAACTCCAAAATCAAAGTAAAGACATTGGATTCAAGCTTGTAGTTGCTTCTCTATTGACTTCAAGCTTCTTCTTCATTGAATTTGTGCAAAGGTGAGATTTTTATCTCACATTCTTGTCTATAACTATCTTGGACTGTTGGGAATGAATTCCCATCACTTTAGCATGTGCATTTGCATTTGGTTTGGATTGGCCAAAAAATCCAATTTTTAATGTTTTTGGTAAAATTCTGCACTTAGGTCGTTCTGCCTATGCTAGGTCATTTGCATGGAAAAGTCTCGGTCACCAAATAGTTCGTTTCTGGCCTTAAAATCGTTCGCATGCTTTAGGTCGTTCGCCTCGGAATTAGGTCGTAGGTAGTGGGCCGCTAGGTCGTAAGTCGTGGGCCGCTTGGTCGTAGGTCATTAGGCCTTAGGTCGTTAGGTCGCTCCCTCTGTTGGAAACGTTACCTCGGTCTTAGGTCGCTTGGATCTAGGTCGCTTGGCCTTATAGCGTTAGGTCGCACGGCCTTGTTAAGACGTTAGGTCGCTCGCCTTTTTATCCCTTAGGTCATTCGGCTTGTTCACACGTTAGGTCGCTCGGCCTTTTTCACCATTAGGTCGTTAGGTCGCGAGCCTCGCTAGGTCGCTCAACCGTCTACCTTTGTAAGTCATAGGTCGTCTCCAACCTTAAACCACTCGGCTGCATTAGGTCGCGTACATTTTAGGTCGCGTGTTTCACTAGGCCGTTAGGCCTTTACCTCGTTAGGTCGTAGGTCGCTCGACCTTATTACCTTGTTAGGTCATGAGTCCCTTAGGTCGCGTGTACCCTAGGTCGCACAATCCCCTTAACTCACTCGGCCTTGTCATTTTTAGGTCGTTCCCCTTAACTCGCTCGGCCTTGTCATTTTTAGGTCGCGAGTTTAATTAGGTCGTTCGGCCTTAAAACGTTAGGTCGCTTGGCCTGTACTATTGTTAGGTCGCGAGTTCCTTAGGTCGCTCGCCTCCCTTAGGTCGCTTACCTGGTTGAGTCGCACCTCACCTTAGCTCGGCCATGTTAGGTCGCGAGTTTCCCTTAGGTCGCGTGTACCCTAGGTCGCTCGATCCTATCCTCCCTTAGGTCTTCACTAGGTTGTACCGTTTTGGACGGGGCGATGCCCCGCACCCCGCCGGGGATGCTGCCCCCTGGACCCCCGCGACCTGACCGGGCAGGTCGAACCCCGTAGCGGGGGTGTTGCCCCCGCACCCCCACCTTGGGGGGGGGGGGGGTTGCCACCCCCCTGGACCCCCCCTCCGTAGGGGATCTTATCTGAAAAACATTCAACAGAACTTGCTTTGTTGAGATGCTGAGTTGACCGTTCTTCGAGACAAACTATCTTTGGCTTCTCGGTTGATTTTATGGTATCACGGCCTTGCTAAAAAGGCGGGATAACAACTTTAGAAATATGAAGGTTTCAATACTAGTAGTAAATATCAAAACTCTTTCAACAAAATGATTTCAACTCTATTTTCAATAACAAAGCTCTTTTCTTAAACCGTTTTCCAATCTACTAGTATATACAAACCTTTACCTCACTCGGATGAGAAATCTAATTAAACGGCTTAGTAAAACAAGTGGTATGAAACGCTTGCGTTCACTTCGTCGGTTAATTCTTGGACATGTTCGATTGAACCTCTTGTGACAATTTTCTAGTGAAGATTTACAGTTTGTTCGTAAATATTTAAGTTAAGAAAGTGGTTATGGGACACGAAGATAAACTTTTATATTTACTAGCTTAGTGTAATTGACACTTCTCGTTGATCATGACGATCATTTTATGATTTGGACTAGCAATTGTGCGATGTCTCTTTGTTTGCAAGGTTAGACTAGACCTCATGGGTGTGAGTCCGACTCACACATATCTCTTTGTCCGCAAGGTTAGTCTAGACACCATTTGTGTGATTCCACTCACACATACCTTTTTGTTGCAAGGTTAGGCTAGACACCATTTGTGTGATTCCACTCACACATACCTTTTTGCTTTTTGGTTAGCCTAGACCTCATCTGGGTGATTTCGACTCACCCATATGGGGTAGCTCCCCATGGTCTTCGGACCGTCATGTGATAGGCCTCTTTCCCTTTTTTTGTGATTTTTGGATTTCTTGTGTTGATTTCTGAAATTTATGTCATTGACTTGTTATGAGTACAAGTTTAGGGTATGATGCCCTCTTTGGATCTTTGAGAAGATTCTTGTGATATTGATTTATCTCTTATTGATTGATCTTCTGTTGATCATCATTTGCATACTTATAGTAGTATGTCAGTATGGATATTTTATGTTTATGCCATATCTTCTATTTTATACCATGTCATCTAATATTTATAGCTAGACTGATCCGTTTATTATTTTCTTAAATAATACTCGGGTCAGACCGAGATGTTACAGGTGTTTCTGCTTGACTTCTTCTCGGGATTTGCTACTCTGACTTTTGGCTAGCTATTTAGATTAGCAGTTTTTGTTGTATACACTTGAGATATAGACTCATAGTTGTATTCTTTTGTATAGCACGTGTTGCTATTCTTTTGTATTATTGTGGATCTTTTTGACCACTACTCTGATGTGCACTTTCATGTGTTAGTTATATATTCATATCTTCTTCCGCCTTTGTGATATGGATGTCTGTGACTGATTTGTGTTATGCTTATTTCTATGTTTGTTTCCGAAGATTATTTATAGCCTTCGTGTGATAAGCAATCACATGGATGGTCGCTCCTCAACAGCCTTATTCTCCGTGCTAGTTGACAGCACAACACCGTAGTGTTCTTGGCTAGCGTAGGTATAGAGATGGGGCGTCACAACTTGGTATTAGAGCCAAACTTCGAAACAATGTAGAATAACTTAACAAGGATCATCGTCCTAAGTCCACCTTAGGAGTTATGTCTTAGGATTAATTCGAGTCGTCGTACTGATTCATCCTATATCCTTTATGATTCCTTGTTTTATCTAGCAAGATTGCTTGATATTCATTAGTGAATAATCTTCTTCTTTCTCTCTTAAGGAAGAGAAATGGTTAGACCTGGTCGTCCCAGAGCTGGACCATCTAGTGCTCCACCCCAAGATGGAGTTTTTATGACTACCCATCAACTTCTTGACCTTGTCACGAATGCTCAAGCAGCTGGTTCTAATCTGGAACCTACTCACCCTAAATCTGGGTTTGCACGTTTGTGTAATGATTACACCAACCTGGTTGGGAAGCCATTTAAAGGTTCTGAAACTATCATCGAGGTCCAGGCTTGGTTGAGGACCTACGATCGAATCTTCATTCGTATGAATCTCGTCGATCTTCACCGTGTGCAGGTGGCTTCCAATATGCTCCAAGAGAGAGCATTGGACTGGTATGAACTTCTTATTTCTGAAGTCAACGAAGCGGACCTTACCTGGGAGCAATTCCAAACACGCTTCGAGTTAAAATTTGTACCAGAAGCAGAGAAGGTAACTCTGGCTCGACGCTTTATAGACCTTGTTCAAGGTAAGTCCTCTGTGACTGATTACGTCGCAGCCTTTGAGTCGCTTTCCAAATATGGGGTTGAATACATCAACACCCCATTGAAGAAGAACCAGAGGTTCGTTTATGGCTTAAACAAAAGCCTCAAGAAGCCATTACTTCTAAAGTTAGAATTTCCTTTCGACCAACTTATAGATATCGCTCTTCGTTTGGAAGAGGCTGATAAAGAAAGTGATATTGAAGTAGTAGCTTCCAAACCCAACTTCAACAACAAAAGGAGGCCCAGAAAATTCAAAGGCCCTTATCCCAACAAAAAGGGTAAGCAAGCAACCCCTACGGCAAAGTCTCCCTCTCCTAGTGGTGCGAGATGCTTCAACTGTGGATCTGGGGATCATTTTGCGAATAAGTGCTCTAAGCCCAAATCTTGTCCCTATTGTAAGAGCCCGGATCATTACATACATCAATGCCTCAAACGTGAAGGCAAGAAGGAAGGAAAGTTGAATGTGGCTCAAGCCCCTGGCAACACATCTCGTGGCCAAGGTATTTCTCACTCCATTCTTGATGGTATTATTTTATTTCATGATCAACCTATTAGAGTTCTCTTTGATACGGGTGCATCCCATTCTTTTATATCAAAGGAACTAGTAGACACTATTTCCTTAAGTGTTACTGCATTAATGACTTCTTTAAAAATTACGAATCCTGTTGGTGGATCCACAATTCTTAGTTTGCTTTGTAAAGATGTGGAGATTATTTTATGCGATTTTTCCTTCCTAGCCGATTTGCATGTTATGCGTTACTTAGGCTTTGGAATGATATTGGGTATGGATTGGCTTAACTGTTATGAAGCTCATATCCTATGTCCTGAGCGGACTATTTATTTTCGACATCCGCAATCTGTAAATCAGATTTCTATTATTCTTAAAGATTCGAATTCTTCTTTGACTGCATCTTTATATTCTTTAAATCCTCGAGACGACGACGATGATGATGATGATGAGGAAGACGTCATTTCTCGAATTCACGTTGTTCGTGAATTTTCCGACATATTCGAGCCCGTTTTAGGTTTACCACCTAAGCGAGCAATTGAGTTCAGAATTAATCTTACCTCTGAAGCTCAACATATTACTCGTCCTCCTAATCGCATGTCCAATAAGGAAAATGAAGAGATGCACAAACAATTATCCGAATTGGAGACGAAGCAATTTATTCGCTCTGGTTCCTCGCCTTGGGGAGCTTCGGCTATTTTCGTAAAGAAATCCGATGGTACTCTTAGGCTCTGCGTTGATTATCGCAAGCTTAACGATCTTACTATTAAAAATAAATATCTTTTACCTCGGATTGATGATCTATTCGATCAGCTTAGTGGTACTAAGGTCTTTTCACAATTAGACTTGGCTACCGGTTTTCATCAGCTTCGTATTGCTGAGGATAGTATTCCTTTGACATCGTTCCGTACTCGTTATGGATCTTATGAATGGCTTGTTATGCCATCTGGGTTAACGAATGCTCCAGCTTATTTCGTTGACCTCATGAATCGAGTTTTCAAAGATTTCCTCGATCGATTTGTTCTCATATTCATTGATGATATTCTTGTGTATTCAAAAACCGAGGAGGAACATGAGAAACATCTTCGGATTGTATTGGAAACTCTTAGGAGTATTCAATTAAAGGCGAAGTTTTCTAAATGCCACTTTTGGCGATCTCGTGTGAAGTTTATCGGTCATATTATTTCCGAATCCGGAATTTCCGTGGATCCTTCAAAGATTGAAGCGATTCAAGATTGGAAGAGACCGAAGAGTGTGACAGAGATTCGTAGTTTTCTCGGATTGGCGGGTTATTACCATCGTTTCATTAAAGACTTTTCTAAGATTGCCGTGCCTCTTACTGGCTTGACTAAAAAGGGAGTTAAATACATTTGGTCGGACAAATGTGAAGCCTCTTTTCAGAAATTGAAAGAACTCCTTTCCGATGCTCCTATTCTTGTTATTCCCGAAGGGAATCAAGATTTTGTTGTTTATACTGATGCTAGTCACGTTGGTTTGGGTGCCGTTCTTATGCAAAAAGAATGTGTTATTGCTTATTCTTCTAGGCAATTGAAGCCGGCCGAGACTAGATATGCCACACATGATTTAGAACTCGCGGCTATTGTTTTCGCCCTTCGAATTTGGCGTCATTATCTATTGGGAGAGAAATTTATTCTTTACACGGATCATAAGTCTTTGAAATATTTATTTTCTCAAAAGGAACTTAATTTGCGTCAACAGCGTTGGCTCGAGTTTCTTGCACCTTATGATCTTGATATTCTTTATACCCCTGGTAAGGGTAATCGTGTCGCCGATGCTCTTAGCCGTAAACAACAAGCAGTTTTTTCTATGATGATATCCAAATGGAACGATCTCGAGATTTTATCCACTTATGAGATTCGAGAGCGCGTATCCGATTTATGCTTATCACTTGTTTTATGTAGCCTTGAGGCTCATCCTTCTCTTTTAGACCGCATTCTTGAAGCTCAAGGGCTAGATCCTGAATTGGCTCTTCTTGGCCAAAATGTTAAGGATAAAATTGATATTGAAGGTTTGAAAGACTTTGATATTGATTCTCGTGGCGGCATTCGAAAATTTGGTAGACTTATCGCACCAAATATTGGTGATCTTCGTAAAGATATTTTAGAAGATTCCCATCGTTCTAAATTCACCATTCATCCCGGTAGTAGTAAAATGTACGCTGATATGAAGCGACTTTATTATTGGGAGGGAATGAAATCTGATATTGCTAACTTTGTTAAGTGTTGCATGACTTGCCAACTTGTCAAGGCCGAACATCAAAGGCCTGGTGGGTTATTGCAACCTTTAGAAATTCCAATTTGGAAGTAGGACCAAATTTCCATGGATTTTATAGATGGCCTTCTCCATTCTCGTTCGGGTCATGATAGCTTATGGGTGATCGTTGATAGACTTACTAAATCTGCCCATTTTATTCCCGTTCGGTCTAACCGAAGCGTTCCTCTTTTGGCCAAACTCTTTATCAAAGAAATTGTTAAATTGCATGGAGTTGCTACTTCTATTGTTAGCGATCGAGATCCATTGTTTACTAGTGGATTTTGGAAGAGTCTTCAGAAAGCTTTAGGAACGAAGCTTAATTTTAGCACTGCTTATCACCCCCAGTCCGATGGACAAATCGAGCGTGTGAATCAAACTCTTGAAGATCTTCTTCGTGCTTGTGTGCTCGATTTTGGTGGAAGTTGGAAAGATCATATTTCACTTGTTGAATTTTCCTATAATAATAGATTCCAATCTAGTATTGGTATGGCACCTTTCGAGGCACTCTATGGAAGGCCATGCCGATCTCCTTCTTGTTGGCTTGAGGCCGGTGAGAAGCTGGTTTTAGGTCCAGACTTTATTCGTGATTCCACAGAGAAGATTGAACTTATTCGACATAGGATGAAAGAAGCCCAGAGTAGACAAAAATCCTATGCCGATAATCGAAGAAGGAAGTTAGAATTTTCTGTGGGAGATTCTGTTTTTATCCGTGTTTCACCTATGAAAGGTGTTGTACATTTCAGTCGATCGGGAAAGTTAGCACCCCGATATATTAGGCCATTTCCTATCACTGAACGTATTGGTTCTATGGCATATCACCTTACATTACCGGCTTAGTTTTCTGCTATGCATGACGTGTTTCATGTTTCTCAATTACGAAAATGCCTACGAGATTCCGATTCTATTCTTGAGCCAGGTGTTGTGGAAGAAATTGAAGTTTCGCCGAATTTAACTTACGAGCAGCATCCTATTCGAATTATTGCTTCGGAAGTCAAATGACTTCGAAATAAAGATGTTCCTCTTGTGAAGGTTCAATGGTCCTCAAATCCTAAGGATTTCTCTTGGGAATCCAGAGAATTCATCGAGCGAACACATCCGGACTTTCTTACTCCTGCTCTTTGAGGTGAACTTCCTATTTCAAATTTCTTTTGTGTTAATATGCTTTTATGGTTGTTACTTTTTATTTCCATCTTATATATTGTGAGGACGCAATTTCTTTAAGGAGGGGAGTCTGTAACAACCCGCATATTTATCGATTTTATATTTAAATATTTTATTTAAATATTTTGTCGTTAATCGGATATTGGTCCGAAAAGCTACTTTTTGCAAACGGTCAAATTAGGACTCGAGACCACTTCCATTGAGTTCGAAATGCCGTTTACAATCTTTTTAAGTATAAACTTTGATATGTTTGGGGTTAGTGGAATTTCACTAACTTTTCCCGCTTTGGACTTTGGGTTGGTTTAGCCTATTAAACCTAAGTTCCAACCCCTTCTCCTCATCTCTTCATAAATTCCTACCTAACTCTAGTTTTAGCATTAATGGTGAGTGGAAAGGGAAATTAAAATTTCAAGCCCAAGTTCATTAGCAACTTCAACATCCAACTCCAAAATCAAAGTAAAGACATTGGATTCAAGCTTGTTGTTGCTTCTCTATTGACTTCAAGCTTCTTCTTCATTGAATTTGTGCAAAGGTGATATTTTTATCTCACATTCTTGTCTATAACTATCTTGGACTGTTGGGAATGAATTCCCATCAATTTAGCATGTGCATTTGCATTTGGTTTGGAATGGATTGGCGAAAAACTCCAATTTTTAGTGTTTTTGGTAAAATTCTGCACTTAGGTCGTTCTGCCTATGCTAGGTCGTTTGCGTGGAAAAGTCTCGGTCACCAAATAGTTCGTTTCTGGCTTTAAACTCATTCGCATGCTTTAGGTCGTTCGCCTCGGAATTAGGTCGTAGGTCGTAGGTCGTGGGCCGCTAGTCGTAGGTCGTGGGCCGCTTGGTCGTAGGTCATTAGGCCTTAGGTCGTTAGGTCGCTCCCTCAGTTGGAAACGTTACCTCGGTCTTAGGTCGCTTGGATCTAGGTTGCTTGGACTTATAGCGTTAGGTCGCACGGCCTTGTTAAGACGTTAGGTCGCTCGCCTTTTTATCCCTTAGGTCGTTCGGCTCGTTCACACGTTAGGTTGCTCGGCCTTTTTCACCATTAGGTCATTAGGTCGCGAGCCTCACTAGGTCTCTCAATCGTCTACCTTTATAAGTCGTTGGTCGTCTCCAACCTTAAACCACTCGGCCGCATTAGGTCGCGTACATTTTAGGTCGCGTGTTTCACTAGGCCGTTAGGCCTTTACCTCGTTAGGTCGTAGGTCGCTCGACCTTATTACCTTGTTAGGTCTCGAGTCTCTTAGGTCGCATGTACCCTAGGTCGCACAATCCCCTTAACTCGCTCGGCCTTGTAATTTATAGGTCGTTCCACTTAACTCGCTAGGCCTTGTCATTTTTAGGTTGCGAGTTTAATTAGGTCGTTCGGCCTTAAAACGTTAGGTCGCTTGGCCTGTACTATTGTTAGGTCGCGAGTTCCTTAGGTCGCTCGCCTCCCTTAGGTCGCTTACCTGGTTGAGTCGCACCTCACCTTAGCTCGGCCATGTTAGGTCGCGAGTTTCCCTTAGGTCGTGTGTACCCTAAGTCGCAACCTTTAGGTCGCTCGATCCTATCCTCCCTTAGGTCTTCACTAGGTCGTACCGTTTTAGACGGGGCGCTGCCCCGCACACCACCGGGGGTGCTGCCCCCTGGACCCCCGCGACCTGACCGGGCAGGTCGAACCCCGTAGCGGGGGTGTTGCCCCCGCACCCCCACCTTGGGGGGGTTGCCACCCCCCGGACCCCCCCTCCGTAGGGGATCTTATCTGAAAAACATTCAACAGAACTTGCTTTGTTGAGATGCTGAGTTGACCATTCTTCGAGACAAACTATCTTTGGCTTCTCGGTCGATTTTATGGTATCACGGCCTTGCTAAAAAGGCGGGATAACAACTTTAGAAATATGAAGGTTTCAATACTAGTAGTAAACATCAAAACTCTTTCAACAAAATGATTTCAACTCTATTTTCAATAACAAAGCTCTTTTCTTAAACCGTTTTTCAATCTACTAGTATATACAAACCTTTACCTCACTCGGATGAGAAATCTAATTAGACGGCTTAGTAAAACAAGTGGTATGAAATGCTTGCGTTCACTTCGTCGGTTAATTCTTGGACTTGTTCGATTGAACCTCTTGTGACAATTTTCTAGTGAAGATTTACAGTTTGTTCGTAAATATTTAAGTTAAGCAAGTGGTTATGGGACACGAAGATAAACTTTTATATTTACTAGCTTAGTGTAATTGACACTTCTCGTTGATCATGACGATCATTTTATGATTTAGACTATCAATTGTGCGATGTCTCTTTGTTTGCAAGGTTAGACTAGACCTTATGGGTGTGAGTCCGACTCACACATATCTCTTTGTCCGCAAGGTTAGTCTAGACACCATTTTGTTGGGGATGCGGATTAAGGATCTTAAGGCAAAAACAACACTAGAGGGGGGGGGGGGGGTGAATAGTTTTTTAAAGAATATATGAACTATATGACTAAATTAAAACTTTCAACACAAATCTAAACAGAATTCTAACACAGAATGATCACAGAACATATAACAAATGCTAATAGTAAAGTAAAACAAGTAAAAGGAAAGAACACACCGGATTTTATACTGGTTCGGAATCCTCCTACATCCAGTCCTGTACCGAGGCAATATCCTTGTACAGATTTTTATAAGCCAATATCCAAATTACAATCCTCAATTTCTAAGGCCTTGAGGAACCCTCCTATCTCCGAGTCTGCGGTAAACTCTCTTGATTTACGGGACACAAGATCACCCTAATACTTTCTAATAACAATCCTTTTGAATGGATAGACTTTATGGACTTTTTGAATACAAATTGATCCTATAACTCTGAATAGCACTTTGATCTTTAGTAGAATGATGGAGAATCATATAGAGAGAGTATCTAAATGATTTCCTATTGAGAATTTGGCAGAATGATGGCACGATCTTGAAAATATGAAGTTTTATGGATATGGAATGGTGGAGAAGAAAGAGTGAAGAAAATAAGAAAGTAGTTATTAAAAAATTCGTTTTGGAAGCCTTTATATAGATGCTCAACATTCATAACCATTGGCGAAAGGTTTTTGAACGAATGGACACTTCTTTTGAAATTTGAATTTTGAATCCAACTGTCACCATGTCGACATGGGGTATCCCCATATGTCGACATCCCTCAGTTCAAAATTGTAGAGATGTTGTTTTGTAAAAGCATTTGAATTTAAAACAAGTTGAAACTTCTCTGAAGCAAAATAAAGTGTTTAAACAATATTTTGAGATAGAGAATGAATATAAAACATTATTTTAAATATATATATATATAATTGATATAGACCGTCAATTATATAAGTAATATTTAAAATCAGAATAAGTTTTGATGTTTTAAAAATAGAAGTTTTTAAAATCAGAATGGAGGAATATTTCAAGGCTAAAACAAAGTTTGAAAACATGATTTTGAAAGCTAAAACATTTTGAAAAACAGATTTAAAAACATTTTGAAAAATCTATTCAAACTAAAATTGCAAGAACCTTCCTACAAAGCTCCTCCATAGGACTCGAGAACTTGTACAAAGTTGTTTAAATGATTTTGATTTTCGTGGGTTTGTAAGCCACTTGTCGTAGGTTTGTAAGCTACTTGTCGTGGGTTTGTAAGCCACTGGTTTCGATAGAAATTGGGTTTCATCCCAAAAGAAAATTGGAAGAAAGATGAGAGTGCTATTATGAAGTTTTAACAAAACACTAGACACTTATCTTGAGATCTTGAAATCTTGATTCTCTAGAGTCTTGAATCTTGAATCTCTAATCTTCATCTTGATTCTTGAGTCTTTATACTGATCAGTCTTCGATAATACCTGCATATACTTCCTATATATATATATATCTATCTATATGAAAATGTTAGTATATATTTTATAAAGTATAATAACTATATAAGGTTGTTGTCATCAAAACATCATCAACTCAGTTCCTAACAATCTCCCCCTTTTTGATGATGACAACCTTTATTTATAAAATATTCTTACCATACCATAACTCCCCCTTACTCCGTGACTTCTTCTCAAAACTACAACTCCCCTTTATTCCATGACTCCCCCTTACACCAAGCACATATATTTTTATAACTTTCTCCCCCTTTGTCATCAACAAAAAGGAATAAAAGATTTACCTGTTCTAAAGTATATATAGAATAAAAGTGTAAAGTGAACGTGTAAGTGATCAAGTGTGTGTGCATATATATAAGTGTAACTTGACAATCAAATCAATATCATACATAGCAAACCAATCATGTATAGAATATGGAGTTATATACAAACCAAATCCAAATCAAACTTAAGTAAACAATCCAATCAAATCCTAATCAAATCTAAATCAAATAAACAAACAAACATACATAATGATCAGACATTCCTTGGGACTTCCACCCATCCATCTTCTCCAAAGATAGGATCAGTTTTGATAACATCCCAATTATCTTTGTCGAAAGTGACTGGTGGATTTGCTTCGGGTTCGTCTTTGCTAAGACTTGAGATCATCCAACGAAGTGCGTCGAAGTGTTTCTCTTGCTCTTTGATCATCTGTATTTGGCTTAATTCTAAGTGCCTTTGATTTCTAAGTATAAAAGAAAGAATATTCTTGAAAGAAGTAAGAGTTTCTTCAATATTTTCACTTAAATTCTTAATTGGAGAAGCCATAATTTAAGAAATAAGTTGAGGTATGAGAGGAGATGAATAGAAATGGAGGTAGAGAAGTTTTTCTAGAAAAAATGAGTATTTATAGGAGTTATTGGCCGTTCAAAATGAATTGTCACTTGGTAGTTACAAGAATTTGAAGTTAGAAATTGTAACTACTTTTTGACTGTTATATGTCGACATGGGGGGATGGGGCATGTCGACATGGTCTAGACAGAATGACCAAGTTGAGTTATTTTTGATTTTTAAGTTTATTTTTATACTAGTGGACTTATATAAACTTAAAATAAATAACTAACAGAGATATATAAAGCTGGAAAACAGAGAATAAGATAGCATTACTTATATTAGTTAACATTACATAATCTTAACTAAAAAAGTAGAAAATACAAAGATAGATAAACGATAGCTAGAGAGATAATGGCTAGGATTAGTTTGATGAAGATGATGGTGAGGACAAGCCAAGTTTCCTGCCTATCTTTCCAAAGAACTTGTCGATCTTGGTAGAGATTTTATCCATTTTCTTGCTAATAGATTTCTTAAGAACCTTTTGGTTTTGAGCAAGTATCTTTTGGTTCTTGAGTATGGTTTTGTTGGACGGATTGGCGGGGGTATGTGGATATTCTATACTTTCCAAAGAGGTATATTCATCTTCCTCTTCTTCTTCAATTTCCATTCCTTCCCCTTCTTCTTCCTCTTCTTCTTCCTCTTCCTCCATCTCTTCATGAGCAAGTCTCTCTTCCTTTTCGGCAAGTATTTTATATGGTTGAAACATAAGTGGGATTTTCATAAGAGAAATGTTCCCATGATTGAACACTTTTCTATATACAAACTCTTCCTTTTTAACATCCACACCAAAATAATTGAAAATCCGAGTAAGGTAAATTCCATGATAAAGAGTGTTTTCTCCCATATTAAAATTTTTTGGTCTTAACTCATCCAAAATAGTTTGTGCCCAATTAATATCATATTTTCCAAAAATAGCAAAAAGAGCTTTACACACTTTTGAGGTGGGATTATTGTAGTTTCCCGACCTAGGAATAATTATGTGTTGAATAAGAAGGTTGACAATTCTTGCTTTTGGGCGGAAAAAGCGATTCTTAAAATCCATGTGGTCGTCGCTTTCAAAAATGTGACGAAAAGTCTCTCGATCGGTTTCATTGATTTGAAATTCCGAGAGATTCATACCGGTAGATTTGCAACCCAAAATAGTACCCAAAATATCGGAATCCAAAACAATAAGTGTTCCTTTAACACTACTCCAAATTTGATCTTCATTTCCATTATAAAATCCACGATTTAGGTTTGCATAAAACATTTTGACAAGGTTTGGATAACAAACGAAATCATTTTGCTTGTTATCAATCAAGCTAAGAATGGAGTTTTCTTCAAAAAGTTGATCGATTTCATAAGAAGAAAAATCATCAAAAATGGCAAATTTTCCCGTATTGACTTTACCATAGTTTACATAGTTTATGTAAGCTTTGATAGCCTCCGGGTCATTAAAAATATCATTTTTGATGGATTTGGGCAGCCTCATAGTTGATGGGTTACTTGAGGAAGCCATTGATGAGTGTTTGAGAGGAGTAGAAGATAATGAAGAAAGTTTGAATTATGAGAATAAAGTGAAAAGAGATGATAAGAGAAGTATATTAAATAGATTCTCTAAAGTCATGTTCTCTGGTCAAGAGGTGTCTTTTCAGAATTTTGAAGTAAGTGAAAAGGTGGAGGAAAATTCAAAAGTTTGAATTCAAATTTTGAAATCCAATTTCTGAGAGGCATGTCGACATGGGGTATCCTGGCATGTCGACATGTGCCTGTTGAATTTGAAAAGAGGTGTCTATTTCTAAAATCTAATAAATTCCTAAAATCCTAAGAAAACTAATCTATATTCTATATCTATATATAATTCCAGTAATAATATTAAATATAATAATATAATAATATTTTAATATTTAGAATATTATTAAAATAATATTATTTTGAATTTAAAAATTCAAATTTCAAAGGGTGATTTTGAATTTAAAAATTCAAGTAATTGCAAACAAAATCAAAGCAAGCAAGCATCCAATAAAATTAAAATAAATGTGTACCTATTTTTAGATCCAAACTTCGATCGTCTTCTGATTCGAGAATAGCAGTGAAGCACAGATTTGAATTATCAGTTTTCTTCTCGTCATCACTGGATGAATCTGAATCGTCAAGAGTTGTTGCATATGCCTTCTTTCTTTTCTTTGGTTGCTCGTTGTTTGGTTGAAATGTCTGTTTGTCTGGATATGGACAATCCATCTTGTAGTGCCCTGTTTTGTTGCAGTTATAGCATCTATCACCATTATTGTTGTTGTTGTAGTTCTCCGAAGTATTTCTGGAATTTCTTTGATCATTTCTTTTAAAGTTATTCATCTTTCTATACTTCAGAAATTTCCTGAAATTTCTGGTCATGAAAGCAATTTCTTCATCACTCTCTTGTTCTGAATCTCTAGTTGTTGCTTTGAATGCGATCGATTTCTTTTCCGTTGCCTTAGATTCTTTTCTCCCTTGTAGTTGAACTTCATAAGACATTAGATTACCGATTAACTCTTCGATCTTCATTTGACTAACTTCATTTGCCTCTTCAATAGTAAGTGTCTTTTGATCCAATTCTGGAGTGAGTGAATTGAGTATTTTTCTGACTTGATCTTCTTCTGAGAAACCCTTTCCTAAAGCAATCAATGAGTGTACAATGTCTTGAAATCGACAATACATATCGAAAATAGACTCATTTTCATGCATTTTAAACAATTGAAACTGGTTAGTTAATATGGAAATTTTAGTCTGTTTAACTTTGCTTGTTCCTTCATGAGTTACTTGCAAAGTTTTCCAGATTTCAAATGCAGACTTACAGACAGAGACTCTATTAAACTCATTCCTATCTAGTGAACAAAATAGTATATTCATAGCCTTAGAATTGTTTTGTGCAACTGTCTTTTGCTCAGTAGTCCACTGGGCAAAATTTGTAGTTGGTTCAACATATTCAATTTGTGTCATATTCCAAGTATCTAAACTTATGGATTGTAAATAAATTTTCATCCTACATGCCCAATATGCATAATTACTGCCATTAAAAAGTGGTGGTCTGACAGTAGACTGACCCTCTACAAATGAACTAGTGTTAGTACTTGTGTTGACAGACGTAGTAGTGACAGGAGTGACATTACTAGTGTGTTGTAGCATTAAAACTTTTCAAAATTTCCGATTATGAAAACAATGAAAACCAATGCTCTGATACCAATTGTTGGGGATGCGGATTAAGGATCTTAAGACAGAAATAACACTAGAGGGGGGGGGGGTGGATAGTGTTTTAAAGAATATATGAACTATATGACCAAATTAAAACTTTCAACACAAATCTAAACAGAATTCTAACACAGAATGATCACAGAACATATAACAAATGCAAATAGTAAAGTAAAGCAAGTAAAAGGAAAGAACACACCGGATTTTATACTGGTTCGGAATCCTCCTACATCCAGTCCTGTACCAAGGCAATATCCTTGTACATATTTTTATAAGCCAATATCCAAATTACAACCCTCGATTTCTAAGGCCTTGAGGAACCCTCCTATCTCCGAGTCTGGGGTAAACTCTCTTGATTTACGGGACACAAGATCACCCTAATACTTTCTAATAACAATCCTTTTGAATGGATAGACTCTATGGACTTTTTGAATACAAATTGATCCTATAACTCTGAATAGCACTTTGATCTTTAATAGAATGATGGAGAATCAAATAGAGAGAGTATCTAAATGATTTCCTATTTAGAATTTGGCAGAATGATGGCACGATCTTGAAAATATGAAGTTTTATGGATATGGAATGGTGGAGAAGAAAGAGTGAAGAAAATAAGAAAGTAGTTATTAAAAAATTCGTTTTGGAAGCCTTTATATAGATGCTCAACAGTCATAACCATTGGCGAAAGGTTTTTGAACGAATGGACACTTCTTTTGAAATTTGAATTTTGAATCCAACTGTCACCATGTCGACATGGGGTATCCCCATATGTCGACATCCCTCAGTTCAAAATTGTAGAGATGTTGGTTTGTAAATGCATTTGAATTTAAAACAAGTTGAAACTTCTCTGAAGAAAAATAAAGTGTTTAAACAATATTTTGAGATAGAGAATGAATATAAAACATTATTTTAAATATATATATATATAATTGATATAGACCGTCAATTATATAAGTAATATTTAAAATCAGAATAAGTTTTGATGTTTTAAAAATAGAAGTTTTTAAAATCAGAATGGAGGAATATTTCAAGGCTAAAACAAAGTTTGAAAACATTTTTGAAAACATGATTTTGAAAGCTAAAACATTTTGAAAAACAGATTTAAAAACGTTTTGAAAAATCTATTCAAACTGAAATTGCAAGAACCTTCCTACAGAGCTCCTCCATAGGACTCGAGAACTTGTACAAAGTAGTTTAAATGATTTTGATTTTCATGGGTTTGTAAGCCACTTGTCGTAGGTTTGTAAGCTACTTGTCGTGGGTTTGTAAGCCACTGGTTTCGATAGAAATTGGGTTCCATCCCAAAAGAAAATTGGAAGAAAGATGAGAGTGCTATTATGAAGTTTTAACAAAATACTAGACACTTATCTTGAGATCTTGAAATCTTGATTCTCTAGAGTCTTGAATCTTGAATCTCTAATCTTCATCTTGATGCTTGAGTCTTTATACTGATCAGTCTTCGATAATACCTGCATATACTTCCTATATACATATATATATATATATATATATATATATCTATATGAAAATGTTAGTATATATTTTATAAAGTAAATTATAATAACTATGTAAGGTTGTTGTCATCAAAACATCATCAACTCAGTTCCTAACACATTTGTGTGATTCCACTCACACATACCTTTTTGTTGCGAGGTTAGGCTAGACACCATTTGTGTGATTCCACTCACACATACCTTTTTTGCTTTTTGGTTAGCCTAGACCTCATCTGGGTGATTCCGACTCACCCATATGGGGTAGCTCCCCATGGTCTTCGGACCGTCATGTGATAGGCCTCTTTCCCTTTTTCTGTGATTTCTGGATTTCTTGTGTTGATTTCTGGAATTTATGTCATTGACTTGTTATGAGTACAAGTTTAGGGTATGATGCCCTCTTTGGATCTTTGAGAAGATTCTTGTGATATTGATTTATCTCTTATTGATTGATCTTCTGTTGATCATCATTTGCATACTTATAGTAGTATGTCAGTATGGATATTTCATGTTTATGCCATATCTTTTATTTTATACCATGTCATCTGATATTTATAGCTAGTCTGATCCGTTTATTATTTTCTTAAATAATACTCGAGTCAGACCGAGATGTTATAGGTGCTTCTGCTTGACTTCTTCCCGGGATTTGCTACTCTGACTTTTGGCTAACTATTTAGATTAGCAGTTTTTGTTGTATACACTTGAGATATAGACTCATAGTTGTATTCTTTTTTATAGCACATGTTGCTATTATTTTGTATTATTGTGGATCTTTTTGACCACTACTCTGATGTGCACTTTCATGTGTTAGTTATATATTCATATCTTCTTCTGTCTTTGTGATATGGATGTCTGTGACTGATTTGTGTTATGCTTATTTCTATGTTTGTTTCCGAAGATTATTTATAGCCTTCGTGTGATAAGCAATCACATGGATGGTCGCTCCTCAACAGCCTTATTCTCCGTGCTAGTTGACAGCACTACACCGTAGTGTTCTTGGCTAGCGTGGGTATAGAGGTGGGGTGTCACACCCAGAGTGAAATATTCTCCTTCAACCTAGAAATATGGTATCTACGCAACTCGAAGAACGGTAAAATTTTGTAATTATATTGCTTTTATGGAATTTATTTATTTATTTATTTTCCAATGTTGTGGAGACAGATATAAATAATAATTGGAAATATCTACAAGGTTTTAGCTCATTTTGAACTGCGTAGATATATCATATTTCCTCGCTGTTAGAGGAAGTTGGAGCATGGGCTAGAATGAACTTATATTTATAATCAACATTTATATGCAGCCTTGCTTTATTAGCTTACCTAAAAATACACAGTGTCTGACATCAACATTTTAACATTTTCATTCTTCCTTCCTAATTTGTGTTGATGATTAGAAAGTGCAACCAAAATTTGAATCTTTGTTTTAAATAAAATTCATATCTTTTATATCACATGCATAAAATTTAAACAAAAAAAAACAAGGTGGACCAGAAATGATCTTGCCACAATTGATATGCATATTCATACTCGAGTTAAATCTTGATTTCGAGATTGAAGACTAACCCTTTTTAATTCTTCCTACATGTCTTTTCATCGTGTAATAAATTTTACCATAAAATGTATTAAGTATGAATTTAATTACAAAATTATATGATTTTTGGTATCATTACATTAAAAAAATAGATGTTAATTGTAACACGGTTTAAACCCAAATAATTTAACTGAAGGGGTTAGTCACATGTATAGCAGAAAAAAGGAATTGTACAGATATTTGCATAGCATGAATCCCAAAATAAGAAATGTGTGTATACTTTAAAACTTACTTATATATATAATATATAACTAACACTATATACTATATATACAATATACACTAGCTTAATATTAACTTAACATAAAAATTATTTTTGCAAGATCCTATAACTTAGGACTGTAAACGTGTATATATATAGTAAACACATACGTTTTCTTCATATATACATAACTTATAAAGTAAAATCAATGAGACCAATCACATACAACTAATATATGAACCAGTATCTTATAAAAAAAATAGTATAAATAAATAATATACATTACCTTATTATATAAAAGAGAGGAGATGAGGATGTGGCACGAGGTGGAGGAGGGGAACTTTGGTGGCGAGTATACTGCGACAAATAGGAGCAGGTGGAAAAGTTTGATGAGCAAGCATATGAACTGTATTTCTCAGAGCAGAGGAATAAAAGAGGAGAGGAAGAAGAATATAAGGATGGACTTATATAGGCCAAGATGAGCAACAATCAATTATAATAAACGTGTAAAGTTTTATGAAGGCAAAAATAACGTACCGATATAAATGTAAAGTAACGAATATGGAAAAATTCAAGCGAAAATAAATGAAACGAAACGTACATAAATAAATGAAAACCAATGAAGTTAAAAAGGCAATAATAGTGTAATTGTGAATCGTTGCCATAAAAACGAATAAAACGTATACAAATATTTTACCTGTTATGTGATGGCAACGGTCACCCTTAATTGAGCTGAATAATAAAAGCCAATGCTTTGAACGTATGCCATAAATTAAGTAACAGACACTGATTTCTAAATTTATTAGTAGCTAGGAATAGCAATGTTTAAATGTGAATTGGAAAAATTATTAAAGCAATTAATACTGTGGTCCAGCCTGTACGTTTCAAATTTTGAAAACGAAGGAAATAGAAATGGAACAGGTTGCAAAAGGAAAGCCACACATATAAATGGAATAAAACGTTAATAATGAAACGTGCCTCATTCAATGGAAAGAAACTGAAATGATAACGTCAAGCACGGGAATTAAGGACAATAAAGTAGAAAGTATGAGAAACGTAAAAGTGAATAAATGAATGAATGCAAGCTACAAATATATATATATATATATTATATATATATATATATATATATATAAAATGATGTAAAATATTATGTTTCTGCTAGAGAGAAGAGAAAATGTTTGAAATGGAATAAATAGGGAAGGAACAAACCCGAAATGAAATAGCAACGGATAGAAAATTAAAGAGCTACAACACGAATACATGGAATAATAAAGGTAAGGTATTGATTGGTTTGCAACTGATGTAAAATTTGAATGGACAGGAAAGAAATAAAATTTATGGTAACAGTCGATTCCCTTGATTTCATGCAAATTTCTGAATCAATTATAATTATACGTAATCCAAATATTAATTTTTTTTAATTCAAAATTTTATTATTAATAATTTCTCAAAAATCCAATTCAATACTTTATAAACCAATTAAAAATTGCTAAAATTTTATGGGTCGTTACACTCTCCACCACTCAAAACTTTTCGTCCCCGAAAAGGAACAAAGTAGGAGAATAGAAATAACCAGATGAAAAATTAGACTTTGAAAAACAAATTAAACAATTTATTTAAAACCATATACTTTTTTTAATTAAATTAATTAATATTTAATAGATTACTCATTTTATTAAATCCATTCAATTAATTATGAGATCAATTATTTATAAAACACTAAATTTTTTACAATTAAACCAGGTAGTATATAAATAAACAATATTTCAAAAGAATATATTCAAAAGAAGGAAAGAAGATAGATTCGGAAAAGAGAATATAGGTGAATAAATAAAGCAGGGCAGATAAGGTAGATTCAACAGAATAGTATCGGGCTCGAATAGTTAATTTCAGACCAAAAGAATTTCAATTTCAAATATTAATACAAAATTTATATTTCAACTAATTTGGATAAACTGAGGTTAGGAAGATAAATTGGGATTTAGTTGAAATGGTATTAAATTAAGAATTTTATTTGTTGGAAATACCTTTATAATAAAATACTTTTATATCGAAACCAATTTTCCTTTCGAAAATACTTTTATAACTTGATGTTTCAACAAGCTTATCCTCGTTCTTGCAGACTCTGGCCATGCGTTGATCAGGTGCAAAGCTAGAATTGTTCAAGTACTTAGTAGGCCTGTTTCAACACCTAGTGAAAATACTTGAAAAACCTTCAAAACCGATATGGAAAGTACAATCCAAACAAATCAACCAAACCGAAACAGTTGTCTAACCATGGATCGCAGATACAGAATGGTTACGCCTGGATCCCCCAGGAAATAATCCGTATCCGTAAGCTTTCTCAGCCCTGCGAGTTACGCCATGATGACTAGTAGAGTGCAGGATACACAATGGTTACACATGGATCCCCCAGGAAACAATCCGTACCCCTAGGCCGTCTCAGCCTGGCAGTTTCGCTACTAATGCGACCTACATAGATTGCAGGATACACAATTGTTACGCCTGAATCCCCCAGGAAATAATCCGTACCCCTAGGCCAGCTCAGCCAGGCAGTTGCGCTATGCAGCCGCGATCATAAGAAAAAACCATGGGTTATGCCACGGTGGGACACTCGAGTATCACATCCGGAAAACCAAAAATCAGAGAGAATAATATTGATAGAATGAATCCACAATGTGGCCACAAAGCGGATATCAAGCAGAAGGCACTTCACATATCTTTACTTCGAAAATATATATCATATAGTACCTTTCAAATCACTTTCAAATGCCATACTTATATAAAGTCCATTATATAGGATTTCATCATCAAATCGAATACTTTCCAAAATCAATAATATATCAAATCATACTTATATGGACTTCGATTATATAAGATTTCACTTCGCAAATTGAGTACCTTTTCAATTCAACATTTTCAAATCAATTTCATACTTATACAAATCCATTTTATATAAGTCCGATCACTCCTAAATCAAGTACTTAATAATACAAGGTTCTCAATTTCAAATCAATTCAGTTTCAAAATCATATATGATTTCACCAAATTATTTCTTCCGAATTAAATTTCTTCAGTTTCAAAGTTTCCAAAATAATAGTTTTAGAAAATAATCCCAGTTTTCAAATTAACATAATTCAAGTCAAACAAATTCATTTTCAAAATCACCATTAAGTACTGGTTTTAATTCCAACCAAATTTCAAAACCAAATTTTTCTCAAAATCAATTATCCTCAAAATGGTTTCCAAATTTATAACTATCCCTTTAAAACCTTTAACTATTTTTTTCTATATGGAAAATCCAAATTTCCTTTTGCAAATTATTTATTTACCAAAAGTTTCAAATTTATTTAAGTCATACTCTTCATACTTTAAACATACAAAACTAAACTTATATTCTTGATCAAATATTTTGTACTCTTCGGAATTTCTTAGTTTTAAAATTTTAAACTTTGATTTGGAAGTGCTCGAACCTTCAAAATAGTCGGTGAAATCAAATTTGAAATCCAAGAGTTGGAAATCAGCAACAAATCAGTAAATCGATTTTTTTTATAAATAGTGTTATACTAAATCAAATCGAAAACTCGAGGATTGAACACCGGCATACTTTATTTTATTTCAAATATATATACATATATCTTTCGAATTTCAAATCATACTTCGGAATTTGAAATTAAAATTGGTTTCACAAAATCACTCACATAGAAAAGCTACTAAAGTGGCCCCTCTCCCACTCTGAAACTCGAAAATCAATGTCGATGATGCGTGCACTCATCACCGAAATTATTTCCCAGCGACAAAAGTGAGTTCTGGATTTCTATTTTCTTGAAACTTCTTTAAAAAATCTCTTCGAAATCATAGGAATTCATTCGAATTCATTTGAAACATTTCTTATTCTGAAAATATCTTTTAAATCGTATTATATATATATATATTTCCAAAATCTTAAAACCAATTTCAAAACACCGGAATTCAATCTCTCGAATTTCAAATTAAAACCCTTTAGTTATAAATTATTTTTATATAAATCCATTTCTTATATAATCTGCAAAATTTCAAATCCTTTCGAAACTTTTATATATAGAATAACATTTCTTATTCATTTTATATATAAGTATATAATCCTTATCGAAAACATTTTCTCCTATATGTATAAAATAAAATCATAGTTACCCAAATAAAATTTTTTGTTATATAAACAATTTAAAAAACAAACAAAACCCGATTTTCAAAGGTTGATTCAAGAATGGGTTTCAAAACAAAGATAGAGATTTAAATTAGAGGAACTCTAATCAACAGAATCCTGATTTGAAGATAGACTCGATCGAAGATGAGATGATTAAATTACAAAATAGACGATGGATATACTTCTATAAATCGCGGGCGACCTTAATCAGATCAACCGTGAATTTAGCAATATGATGGATGCAGAATTCTAAGGCAAATCGACATCGATCGCTGGAGATAGAATTCGGAATAACAGGAGATAGTAGCATCTAAACCGAGGGATATATAAATCTTCGGTGTATCAATGCCAATTGTAAAGGAGTTTCACCCCCTTTACAAATCATTCAGTGGAGTCGTTGGATACTCCAGAATCAAAAGAATATAAATAGAGAGAGACAAGAATGAATTTTGGAACCACAGGGAACGTTCCAAAGTTCAAAGGAAATCGAGTCAAAAGGAAGAGATTCAACTCGAACGAAAGTGATTCTGTAAATAAATTTTCCATATATGCTAAGTTTGGCCTAGAGCCAAAGTTCGGATACCAACTGTAACGACTTGCTATTTTCAACCATTCGCATCCACCCATGTCGGACTTGAATTGCTCAAAATATCAGATTATTAATTTGAATTTGAAAAAACTTAGCATATACAGTAAAATAAATCAATCATAGAATCACAGATACATAGTAGTACAATAATACGCAGCGGAATAAATAAAGAATAGTAGTTCATGAAGCTACTATATACATCAGGGTTAGAAATAAAGTACATCGGAATATCTCAAATACAGTGAAGTCTTCAGTACGAACCGATGTCTTCTCTGAACCAATCAACTGGAAAAGCTGAAAGCTGGATCGATAGTTGGATCTTCAAATGAAGCTCCGAACTCCAAAAGTGAGTCTCTAATGCTGTATCAATCAGTCTGACCCGAGCGTAAAGCAAAACATAAAACACTCGAGTCAGGATTAACATTCTTATATCAATAAATCCAACTCAAGTGAAATATCAACTGGAATACAAATAACTCAAAGGATGTTTGGGATAACCATCCTCTAAGGATCTGCAGAAACTATCTACAAGGTAGGAATATACACTATAACACCGTGGTCGTTCAATTTTATTTATACTTCAAAATCAAAACATCATTTCCCTTTCAAATATATCTATTTTCCAAAATAGTGTGTGTATATATATATATTACACAATTTATAAGGTAAAGTATTTGAAATTTCCTCAACTACACAAATTGATTCAAATCAACTCAAGTTCCAAATTCCAATTTATTCAAAGCTCAATTCATTAATTCAATTCAGCTCCCAATAACCATTTAAACTTCCATTATATTCAAAGCTTTAATATTCAATATTTTAAAGTTAAATCTAACAATTTCATATAGATCTTGATTTAGCTTCATTATTATTTAGTCAGGAAATATCCACTTATCAAGTTCAATATCATTTGAATAGCCTCAGATTACATTTTTACAGAATATTTCCTTAAATTTATTTAAACTTAAAATATCCATTTAATCCCTTTTACTAAAACCAAGTTATAAAATCATATCTTCAATCCCGAGTTCAATAGTTTCAAATTGATTTAATTGAATATAATTCTTAATTAAATACCATTTCTAATTAATTCAACTTTATCTTGTCAACTTTAGCTTATTCAACATTTTACCAAATCCATTTTGAAATATAAATTTAAACGAATCCTTAAACATATTATATGTATTAAACCAATCTCAATTAGATTAAATATTATTACTAGGTCTATACATAAAATTTTCATTTTTATACATATAATATTCTAAGAATCAGTCTTTATTAAAACTATATTTTTCTTTCCAAAACCATAGAAATTATTTTCAAACATTTATATATATATAGACCAATGGTGTTTGTATATAATTTCCTATGCTACGGTCAAGGGATATAGATATTTATCATTTCAATCTGAAATTTAAATATACGGGTAGATATCACTTCGACCCGCAATCCCAAATTCAATTTAATTGAAAATCGCTTAGGTTTATCATTTCAACCCATAACGAAATTCTCCTATCCTAAAGTCCGTTGGGGTACATATCATTTCAACCCATAGTGAATTCTATACTACAGGGAACTTGCAGAGTGATACAGATAATAATAATATAACGGGCATATGTCATCAATAACAGTATAATATAAACAACATGATATGGTGTCATATCCCACAGGTGAACAGTTACAGATAATAGCATATATAACAATTTAAATAACTACAGCAGCATATTTCAATTGTCGTTTCAATTGAAATCAAATTTAATAAATAAAAGAACGTTAATCGTGAGTGATTGCTCACCTTTCGAGGCTAGATAGATTTGATAATGAAATGAGCTACAAAATCCAAAGCAACGCTAGATGTACAAGATTTGATGTAGAAAATAGGCACGACGGACAAGGCTGATAATGTGAGATCGATGAGAACGATTGAATCAGTTGATATAAACTGAACTAAATGTATATATAAATATAATATATATTTTTTCAATTCAAAACATGTATTTATTTTCAAATTTGTATTTAATCCCATACTTATCAAATAAAATATATACATTTATACAACTTAAATTTAACAGGCACACCCTTTATATGTACCATACCAACAATTGAACATATCATAATTAGTCAAGCAAACTAAAATTATATATATATTATATATCTAAACATCAAACATACTTCCTGCATACTTTAATCCAAGTTTTTATACCTTTCAACAGGGATCTTAACTTCTAAAAAAATTGAAGTTTAGATATTAGAAATAAAATCGTTTGTGCACTAGTTCTTCTGATAGAGACTCATATTACTTACGGTTAAAAGCAACAGGGAAACCATGATAAATAATGTTACCATATTAAGTAAATCTGCTATGCGTGTCCTTTTAGAAATTTATCATAGGTAACTGATCATTATAATGATATATGTGAAGTAGTTATTTGAAATTGTAACAGATTTTGGAATTTAAACATTCAATAATCCTACAAAACATTGACACTACGCAAATCCTTTGATTACAAAATACTCCAACTAGTACATTACAATAGTATTTTTGAATGTCGATAGATGTTCCAAGCCTAGAGTGAAATATTCTCCTTCAACCTAGAAATATGGAATCTACGCAACTCGAAGAAAGGTAAAATTTTGTAATTATATTGCTTTTATGGAAATTATTTATTTTCCAATTTTGTGGAGACAGATATAAATGATAATTGGAAATATCTACAAAGTTTTAGCTCATTTTGAACCGCGTAGATATATCATATTTCCTCGCTGTTAGAGGAAGTTGGAGCATGGGCTTGAATGAACTTATATTTATAACCAACATTTATATGCAGCCTTGCTTTATTAGCTTACCTAAAAATACACAGTGTCTGACACCAACATTTTAACATTTTCATTCTTCCTTCCTAATTTGTGTTGATGATTAGAAAGTGCAACCAAAATTTGAATCCTTGTTTTAATTAAAATTCATATCTTTTATATCACATGCATAAATTTTAAAAAAAAAAACAAGGTAGACCAGAAATGACCTTGCCACAATTGATATGCATATTCATACTCGAGTTAAATCTTGATGTCGAGATTGAAGACTAACCCTTTTTAATTCTTCCTACATGTCTTTTCATCGTGTAATAAATTTTACCATAAAATGTATTAAGTATGAATTTAATTACAAAATTATATGATTTTTGGTATCATTACATTAAAAAAATAGATGTTAATTGTAACACGGTTTAAACCCAAATAATTTAACTGAAGGGGTTAGTCACATGTATAGCAGACAAAAGGAATTGTACAGATATTTGCATAGCATGAATCCCAAAATAAGAAATATGTGTATACTTTAAAACTTACTTATATATATAATATATAACTAACACTATATATTATATATGCAATATACACTAGCTTAATATTAACTTAACATAAAAATTACTTTTGCAAGATCCTATAAATTAGGACTGTAAACGTGTATATATATAATAAACACATACGTTTTCTTCATATATACATAACTTATAGAGTAAAATCAATGAGACCAATCGCATACGATTAATATATGAACCAGTATCTTATAAAAAAATAGTATAAATAAATAATATATATTACCTTATTATATAAAAGAGAGGAGATGAGGATGAGGCACGAGGTGGAGGAGGGGAACTTTGGTGGCGAGGAGACTGCGACAAATAGGAGCAGGTGGAAAAGTTTGATGAGCAAGCATATGAACTGTATTTCTCAGAGCAGAGGAATAAAAGAGGAGAGGAAGAAGAATATAAGGATGGAATTATATATGCCAAGATGAGCAACAGTCAATTATAATAAACGTATAAAGTTTTACGAACGCAAAAATAACGTACCGATATAAATGTAAAGTAACGAATATGGAAAAATTCAAGCGCAAATAAATGAAACGAAACGTATACAAATAAATGAAAACCAATGAAGTTAAAAAGGCAATAATAGTGTAATTGTGAATCGTTGCCACATAAACAAATAAAACGTATACAAATTTTTTACCTGTTATGTGATGGCAACGATCACTCTTAATTAAGCTGAATAATAAAAGCCAATGCTTTGAACGTATGCCATAAATTAAGTAACAGACACTGATTTAAATTTATTAGTAGCTAGGAATAGCAGCTTTTGAATGTGAATTGGAAAAATTATTAAAGCAATTAATACTGTGGTCCAGCCTGTACGTTTAAAATTTTGAAAACGAAGGAAATAGAAGTGGAACAGGTTGCAAAAGGAAAGCTACACATATAAATGGAATAAAACGTTAACAATGAAACGTGCCACATTCAATGGAAAGAAACTGAAATGATAACGTCAAGCATGGGAATTAAGGACAATAAAGTAGAAAGTATGAGAAATGTAAAAGTGAATAAACGAATGAATGCAAGCTACAGATATATATATAAAATGATGTAAAATATTATGTTTCTGCCAGAGAGAAGAGAAAATGTTTGAAATGGAATAAATAGGGAAGGAACAAACCCGAAATGAAATAGCAATGGATAGAAAATTAAAGAGCTACAACATGAGTACAGGGAGTAATAAAGGTAAGGTATTGATTGGTTTGCAACTGATGTAAAATTTGAATGGACAGAAAAGAAATAAAATTTATGGTAACAGCCGATTCCCTTGATTTCATGCAAATTTCTGAATCAATTATGATTATAATCCAAATATTAATCTTTTTTTATTTCAAAATTTTATTAGTAATAATTTCTCAAAAATCCAATTCAATACGTTATAAACCAATTAAAAATTGCTAAAATTTTATGGGTCGTTACATACATTATCATAGCATTATCCCATGCCTCAATTTTATTCCCTGGTTTATTAGGATTATGTTTTTAAAAATATTTTAATCTTTTAAATTTTATATAAACCTTTGCTCTGGTACCAACTTGTAGCATCCCTCGTTTTGAGTCCCGAAACTAAGCGCTATGGATGCTACAGTCATCCATAGTATTAATTTCTGTTAATAAAATGTAGCTATGTTAATCATATCAATAATAAGAAGCATATGAATATAAAAAATACTAAACAAGATATAATATTAAACTTTCATATTTCATTTTATAAATAACAGTTCATATTCGTTACATAATCACATTCATAATCCCACGTTCAGAGAAAAAATAATTCTTACAAAATACTCCAAGAGCAACATATGAAATGCCCCTTTGGTCGATCGAAGTCTAGAACTTGGAAATTATATAACTCGCCATTACATCCATACAGACAAAGTCAAACAACACAGCGGATTAGATAACAACTCCTAAATAGCTAGATTACCTCATGTAATCTCCATAAGCTTATTCGTCTAACTGGAAACATGAAATCTCGTACTTCTGACCAACTCAAATGAGTATCTGAGAGTTTAAAATGAAAAACAAAAACTTCGTATCAGACATATAGTCTTCTGTAAATAATAACTTACCATCTCGAACAGATAGATAACAAGTGAGACCGTGCCTTTGAGTTTAATGGTTTTCCCTCACTTGTATCTTAACCAAAACATATTAACTGTATACCATGCTCCAGCATCTATAACGGTTAGAACAGATTAAAGATTATTTGCAATTATGTAATATATACTGGATTACCCATCCCAATTTATTACACTACCTATCTAATTTTCATTGACTATCCATCTTATTCTTATGTGGACTACCTACCTCATATATGATTATTTGGATTACCCATCCTCCTACAAAATGGACATCCCATCACATATGGTTTCATTAGCAAGGTAATGTGGACTGTTCATCTCACATATGATTATTTAAAATGATGTGGACTATCCATCACATCCTGTAGTTTTCCTAGGATGGCTGAATCTTTCATTAACTATATAAAGTCTATCAATATAAGGCATGATTTGGACTATCTATCTCACATCCTATAGTTTTCCTAGGATAACTACGAACCCATCACTTATCAATTAAATTCATGTTTAACCCACATTTTCAACCAACATCTATTGGTGTCCCTAATTAGGTTGTATACCCCATAAACTTATGAAATCTCAAAATAATATACATTGGTATCCCCAATGGACTATGTCTAACTCATTAAAAATATACATTGGTATTCCCAATGATTAGTGTTGAGTCTATTCAATCTTGGCAACCTTAATAAATAATGTCAACTTTATATACTTAAAGCACTTAGCTATGGAAAACATGGTATCCCAATGATCAAAGTCGAAATTATACTACACATGGCTCGTCGTCGTTAATTAGGACAGTAGAGATTATTTTCGACGTTAATGACAATATTGACCTCTATCTAACGTCAAAAACTAAAAACTTAAATCCTTTTAAGTATAAAACTCTATGTGGAAAATAAGATTTTCAACGTACACATGATATAGGCTATTCACCTTTTAAAACAAACTTTAAATTTTTATAAATCATATGGCTAACTGTCAAAATTAGAGGGTTGTCAACCCTCTTAAACATTTTCTATATCGCCTCTTTAAAACATAGTTCTAATTTACATAAAAATAAGCCTTCCAACGTTAAAAGGAATAAACGCGACATCGATGAGTTGCAGCATCGTTGCCAACACAATGCACTATAAAACCTTACCGACATAGATGAATAGTGGCATTGAAATTGACGGTGTCATTGTAAACTATTATTCTTTGCATACTTCGGCTACTATGCCGCCAAATATATAAGGTCAAACTTACAATAAGAGGTATCAATTCCTTCCTATAGTTGGTACCGAAAATAAACGAAAGGTGGTATGCGACATCGATGACAGCAACATAAGTGCGGTGGCCTCAATGATTGCGGCGTTAAAGCTTTAAACACTTAAATGAATCACAAGAATGCAATGCCACCGATAATAGAGTGCCAACGAAGTCGACTTCGACATTGTAGGAATCATTCCATAACTACCTAAGTAGCCATCATATGCTTCCCTTCATATCAACGTCAATCCTCTTAGCTACGGTGTTATCATGTATAGGAGCGACATGGCATTATCGTAAATATTATTAAAACTGATTTATTTTCAATAAAAGCAAATACTTTTTACCAAATCTTATTGTTTACCACATTCCCATTGGACAATGAAATGTTTACCCAAATTCTTCTAGAAAATTTATCGCATTTGGTTTTTAAAGTCCCTAAAATCATTTATCAACTTAGTTAATAACCTTAATTAATTATTAGTTTAAATGCTTATATTGCAAAATAAATTTATAATAATTGGAAATCACTTAGGAAAAATCCCTAAAAATCCAAGAATTTCATAAATATCACATTTTTTATCATATAAAATTTTAGGGCCAAATACTATACTGAATTATTTTAATAATTAAAACCCGAAATAAATCCAATTTCCTACTTAGGAAATTCGTGAATTTATTCCAACTCGGAAAATTATGAAATTAAAAAACCATCTCCAAATTATTACGTCACACGGCATATCAAAAAATTAAAACATTTAGAGATTAAAAACTTAGGTTTTACTTTTAAAGCCAATTTAAATAATTTCATAAAAATTCCATAAACCATTATTCTATCCAAACAATGACTATTCAGCCATAACTTGGAAAATCAAACAAGATAAATTTGGGTACTATCCATAACCAAATCAAACAAAAGATAAAAGAGACGGTTTTAGCATTATTCAACTTAAATTTGATGTTGGAGTTGAGATTTGACGTTGCTCTAGTTTTCCTAAGCTTTATCTTATGAATTTCCCTTGATTTCATTCTCTTTCCCCCTAGGTTATGCTGTCCCCCTTATGTTCTTCTTTTGATCGTTTTTGTGTGAGTAAAATGAGAATGATATGAGAGGGAGGGGGTTTAAGGATTAAAAGTTCGATCTACCTATTGTTGGGCGAGTTCTCACTACCGGTCCAAACCTCCATCTCCAAGCAACACCGAACCACCTACCTCCCAAACAATGTCGGTCCAAACCTCCATCTCCAAGCAACATCGAACCACAAACAATGTCGGTCCAAACCTACATCTCCAAGCAATACCGAACCAAAACCTATCTCCATGCATTGCCGGTCCAAACCCTCTCCAAACAATGCTGGTCCAAACCTCCATCCCATGCCTACCAAACCAAGTCCCCTCACTACCGAACCACCAACTGCCGAACCATCCCACACTCCACCCATTGCCTAACCAAGTTCCACCGAACCAAGGCATACCAGGCCAGATTGCATCAGCCCAGGCCTACCAGCAGCTATATACATCCAAGACCCCAACCCCCAGCCTCACTCTATATATAGAGGGGCAGGGGTACAACAATGGAGGACAAGTTTGAGAGCTCAAGCACGGAGAATACTTTCAAACAACTTTCAGTTACTTGTATTCAAAGCTTTGTACTTGTAATCTGAATAGAAAAGGAGAATAACATATAAAATGGACGTAGGCACGTTCTGGCCGAACCACTATAAATATGTGTGTCTTTTACAGTTTAGTCCCTGCTTTTCATATATTTGCATAAACCACCCAAATCACTAAAAACAATACAATATCAACTAATCCATACGACTTGGAGGTATTTGCCCATTTTTTGTGCAAACATTTTTGGTGCTTTCACTGAGAGCGGAGCTCGAAGCTTCAGCTTCTCCCACTTAACCCTTTTTCTATCGGCATCGTTCATTGCTTGATAAACATGCCTCCCGGACGGAAGAAAGATGCTAACAAAGGAAAGAACGTTGCAATTGGCAATATCCAAGATCCAGTGATCAGAGACCAAGACAATCGTCCGGTTCCAACAGCAAATTTAAATTAGGCAAACCCGACAGCCCCTCCTACGGAACAACCAATTACAAGGGCGGATCTGGACAGGGTTGTAGCTGAAGTAACTAACCGCTTCGCATCTCAACAAGAAGACTTAGTGGATCAACTCATGTCACGCTTAAGGGATGTTGAAGAAACCAACCGCAACACTGAATCATGGAGTGAGTCCCAGTCTGGAGGATCTAGGAGACGACAAGGGTCTTTCTTCTTCGAAGAGGCTAACAACAGGAACAGCTATGGTAGGAGCCGAGCCCGGACTCAGCCCGAATCCCGACCCGAGGAAGCGCTTGGAACCGAACCCAACGGGGGAGGTACCAGGCAAGGGTCGGATGTAGCTGAGCCCGCCATGCTACCTAACCATGGAAATACCAAGGGACGGGGCCGAGCTGGAGTCCAGCCCGAAGTTGGACCCGAGGAAGTGCTAAGGACAGAACCCAGTAGGGGAAGATCAAGACAAGGGCCAATTGTGGCTGACCCCATCATGCCCCCGGAAGACCAGAGGCAGCCGTTGGAGAATGTTAGGAGTGATAGACGATACCATCCTTACAGGTCATCTGGACGGAATCAATCCCTCAGAGAGGAACCAATCTCATTTCTATCCGCTCCAAGTTCTGATGGAAGGATGGCGCGATTGTTCAGAGAGTGCGTCCAACGGGACCAAAGAGATAGAGGGATAGGCGCTAGGGTAACCAGCCCCTTCACCCGTAATATTGAAATTTCCATCACCCCCAGAGAATGGAAAATGCCAACAATGGAACCTTACAAGGGAACCTCTGACCCCGTCGTACACCTACAAAGATACACACAGCATATGCTCATGAGCAGAGCAATAGAGGGAGTATTGTTTAAATGCTTTCCACTATTCTTGGCAGATCTAGCTACCTCCCGGTTCTGCCATCTACCCCAAGGGTCCATCATCTCATGGGAAATGTCGAAAGAAAAGTTCATCAGCCAGTTTCGCATTCATGTGGAACAACCCAAAGACGCTTATTCCTTATCTAATATCAAACAAAAGCCTGGAGAGACAGTGCAGCAATACTTAACCCGATTCAATGCCGCAGCGGCTGCAGTTCAAGATGCCGATGAGAAACTTATCCTAATGGCCCTCTGCAGTGGCGTGCACCCGGATACTAAATTTGCTAGAAGACTAACAAAAGAAAAACCAGCTACTTTACCCGATTTCTTCCATGAAGCTGGAAAATATACGAGACTTGAAGACGCTGCCACTGAGAGGCAGTCGGGAGAACAGGCTAAGGCAACTCCAGATAGGGTTCCCGCTGCAGCAAAGGATATTCGGAGAAATGACTCTAGAGACAATGCTGGGGGCAAGAAGGGAGAAAAGCGTTTATATCGACCAGGACCGAGATTTGACTCTTACACCCCTTTGAATGAAACAATCGAAAACATCTTCCTGGCCACCCAAGACGAAGTTAGATACAAACGCCCCCCGCACAAGAAGGAATCGGATAACACAATTAAGTCGGGAAAGTTCTGCCGTTTCCACGAATCTCATGGGCATGATACTAATGAATGTCATCATCTCCGGGACTTGATTGAAGATCACATCCGAAGGAAGAAACTGGAATGCTATGTAAGAAGTCAAAACAGGACTCCGCTCCCACCAATGAGAACCCAAGGCAACCCCCCCTCCAGAAGCGGGCAGAGGGAATCATAACACTAGTAGCTCCAGTCAAGAAAAGATAGTGGTTCATACTATATCAGGAGGACCACACATCGTCGACAGAAGCTGGGCAGAGATGGAGAGGTATGGGCAGTCGCTTAGAAACAAAGAAGACTGCGTTAACTCCGTTGTAGAAGAATGCCACCCGAAGCGGAAAGGAAATGATGACATCACATTCAGTAGACGTGACCTAGAGGGAAGGCAATACCCTCACATGGATCCTATGGTCATCACTGCATGGTTCGGTCCAGCCGAAGTTTTCCGAGTTTTAGTAGACACTGGAAGTTCTGTAAACATCCTATTCAAACATGCCTTCGACAAAACGAAGCTATCTATAAAGGATGTGTCTCCTTGCAACAAACCACTACACGGTTTTACTGGAGATGCAAAGATGCCCCTCGGGAAATTGGACCTCTTTGTTGAAATAGGAAGTCATCCCCGCTCCGCCGTACGGAAACAGACATTCGTGCTAATAGATAATCACTCGGCCTACAATGCTTTCTTGGGAAGACCAGCCTTGTCTGATTTCCAAATTGTCCTAGCCCCGTGGTGCCTGAAGATGAAATTTTCAACAGATAACGGAATAGGAGAAATAGAGGGAGATCAAGACGCCGCTCGAGATTGCTATGTGATTGAACTTCGCAATAACCGCAGGAAGGATAAAGGGAAGGATGCAGAGACTTCTCTCTGTAAGAAAAGCTTGGAAGCATAGCAATTGAAGAAAGACCCTCCTCTTCGATATACCAGCGATCCTTTCAACGAATTAGACCCCAGGGACAAAGCGGAGGAGGCCACCACCGAGCCTGCAGAGGTTATGGAATTTGTGTCTGTAGACAAACACGACCCAAATAGACTGCTGAGAGTTGGGTCTCAGTTAAGAGCAAAGTTGAAGGGTCAACTCGTCGATTTTCTTCGCCACAACATGGATGTATTTTCATGGACCCACGCCGACATGACAGGAATCTCCCCAGACGTAGCATGCCACGTACTGAACATCGACCCCACCAAGGTGCCGGTGAAGCAGAAAAAGAGGAGCATGGGGGAAGAACGATCAGCAGCCCTCGAGGAAGAAGTAAAGAACTTACTCGCTAATGACTTCATACGAGAAGCCATCTACCCGGAATGGATCGCCAACCCGGTACTGGTAAAGAAGGATAACGGGAAGTGGCGAACATGCATTGACTTCTCCAACTTAAATGACGCTTGCCCGAAGGACTACTTCCCACTCCCCTGAATCGATCAGCTCGTGGACAGCACAGCCGGACACGAACTCTTATCCTTTATGGATGCATACTCAGTATATAACCAGATCCCTATGCACGCCCCCGATCAAGACCACACTAGTTTCATAACTGACTAGGGATTGTACTGCTACAAAGTAATGCCTTTTGGACTTAAAAACGCTGGAGCTACTTATCAGCGCCTCGTCAACAAGATGTTTGCGGAATTAATAGGACGAACTATGGAAGTTTATGTGGATGACATGCTGGTAAAATCGAGGAAATCCAACGATCATATAAACCACCTGGACGAGATGTTTCAAGTACTTCGCTAATATAGAATGAAGCTGAATCCTCTAAAGTGCTCCTTCGGAGTATCGTCGGGAAAATTCTTGGGATTCATCGTCCATGCCAGGGGGATTGAAGCAAACCCCGAACAAGTCCGGGCTTTGCAAGATATCAAGATACCGTCCACTCGAAGAGAGATGCAAAGCCTAAACGAAAAGGTGGCTGCCCTAAGCAGGTTCATCTCTAAGGAACCGACAAATGCGTGCCTTTCTTCGAAGCTCTTAAGAAAGACAAAGGAAAGTTCGAATGGACCGACGAATGCTCGACAGCCTTCCTTAACCTAATCAAACACCTTCAGAGACCACCAGTACTCTCAACTCCAAATGAAGGCGAAGAACTATACCTATACCTTGCTGTATCATCCCATGCTTTAAGCGCCGCTCTGGTAAGAGAGGACAACCGTGCGCAGCGGCCCGTATACTTTGTAAACAAGAGATTTACGGGGGCAGAAGCCAAATACCCTAAACTTGAAAAGCTAGCATACTGTTTGCTAATCACGTCACGGAAACTGCGACACTATTTCCAATCTCATTCCATCAGAGTTTTAACCGATCAACCGCTAAGATAGGTACTCCATCGCCCCGACACTTCCGGGCGACTACTTAAGTGGTGCGTTGAACTGAGTCAATATGATATCACCTACCATCCTCGAGCCACCATCAAGGGACAAGCCATGGCCGACTTCATTGCCGAATTCACTACCAACGAAGGTAAGGAGCCATCTAGAATAGCGGAAGACATCAAGTGGAATCTCTTTGTAGATGGAGCATCAAACGAACAAGGCTCGGGGACAGGTATTGTGATAATCACCCCTAGAGGAAGGAAGCTGCACTATGCCCTAAGATTGGAATTCGCTGCCACCAATAACGACGCAGAATACGAAGCAGTGATAGCCGGATTAGAGCTTTCCCTAGAGATTGTAGTCGGTTCTCTATGTCTCCATAGTGATTCTCAACTTATTGTAAATCAAATACGGGGAGAATTCCAGACTTGAGGAGAATGACTCACAGCATATCTAAAGAAGACCAAGCTGTTGCTCAATCAATTGGATCACTATTTAATCAAACACATTCCTCGAGAAGAGAATCAGGAGGCCGACGAACTAGCAAAGCAAGCTAGCATGAAGGACGGCACCACTTCCGGAACAATAACCATCTCAAAGCAACTAGCCCCGAGTTTCGAGCCAATGAATCTGATAGCTGCAATCGAAGAGGAAACTTGGATGACTCCCATCCGGAAGTACTTACAAAGTTGCACACTACCCGACGGGCGTAGCGAAGTTAAGAAAATCCTGAGGAAAGCTTCTCGCTACACAATACAAGAAGGCATCCTCTATCGGCGCGGCTTCTCTAACCCCTTATTAAGGTGTGTCGCTGGAAGGGAAGTCAAGGAAATCTTATCCCACATCCATCAAGGAAGTTGCGGAGACCACACTGGAGGGCAGACTCTGGCAAAGAAGATACTCCAATATGGATATTTCTGGCCCATTTTAAACAAAGATGCCTTAGACTTCGTCAAAAGATGTGACATATGCCAGAAATTTGCTAAGATTCCTCGACTACCAACAAATGAGATTACTCAAATGACCAGCCCTTGGCCCTTTGCAGTATAGGGAATTGACTTGATTGGCGAATTGCCGACGGGCCGAGGCGAAGCCAAATATGCTATAGTGGCAGTCGACTATTTCACCAAATGGGTGGAAGCGGAACCTTTAAATAAAATATCTTCGGCAAAAGTTATTAATTTCTTGATCAAAAATGTTCTATACAGGTACGGGGTTCCACTGAAAATCGTATCGACAATGGACTTCAATTTGACAGCAAGGAATTCATCGACTGGTGCCGAGAACACGGAATTCACAAAAGATTCTCATCTGTAGCTTATCCCTAGGCAAACGGACAAGTCGAAGCTATCAACAAAATTATCAAAACTCTAATCAAGAAGAAACTTGAAAAGTCAAAAGGCGCTTGGGTGGATGAACTTCCTACGGCACTTTGGGCCTACCGCACATCTTACAGAACATCAACGAGACATACTCCTTTCTCTTTGGCATACGGATCGGAGGCCATGCTCCCAGTTGAAACTGTAGTGCCCTCCCACCGAAGGATCCACTACAACCCAGAAGAGAATGAAGAACTCCTACACATGTCTTTGGACCTAATTGAAGAAATAAGAAATGATGCAGCACTTAAAGCGGCAGCTCACAAGCAAAAAGTGGCAGCACAATACAACTCCAAGGTTAAACACCGCAGCTTACAAGAAGAAGATCTTGTCCTTAAACGGATCTTTCCGCGCCCTGGAGCACTAGATCCAATCTGGGACGGACCCTATGTAATTCATAAAGATCTCCACAACGGAGCTTATATTTTGTCAACAGTGGACGGAGAGGTGTTCCAGAGGGTATGGAACATCCAACACCTTCGTCGATACTTTTCTTAACTTGTACTGCCCATATGAAGTGAATTAACAAAGAGAATCAGTGGATACAGGCATTTTCGTGCCGAACCACTTTAAAAATCTTGTCTCTTTTTAACTTGTTCCTTTATATCTTGGCTGCTTGTTAAGCTTTATCCTTTTCTGTTGAACAAAATCCTGTATAACAGCATTTCCATTCTGGACACTTCACGGCACAACCTCACCTGGACAAGACCTAACAGGTACTATACGAATCTATGCCCTCGTCAATGAGACACTTATGCTCCGGCATCCCTCTGCTGCGGGTTAACTCATTGCTCGCGACGGCCCTCAAAGCCAACTGTAATGAGCCGATCATAAGGCCGACTATAGCCGAGGTAGCTCATAACGGCGTTCGGCTCGCCCGCGACTGTGAACCGATTATAAGCCCCATCATAAAGTGTGGCCAGCCAGGGGCAGTTCACAGTTGACGATCGGCACCCACGCTAGCCGGCCACGGTAAATCGAATAATACCCACGATTACGGGCCATAATGGCTCGGGTAGTTACTGTGCGCGATCTCGGCTCCGATGTGTCTTAAGTACGGCTGTGGTAAAAAAGAAAACTCCCCGCGGAGGCGTAAGATGGGTGACAAATGTCTCCAAGACCCACGGCTAGGGAAAGTAACTACAAAACCCGTTTGCCACGAACTTAAGCACATCGAAGGCCTTCCGTGATTGGAAGTTTTACTATTTCTTATATTTCCATTTTATTTATATAAACTTTGCTCCTATCCTCTATAATGATCACTAAAGTACATGACATAAAATAGGAGACACTCGCTAATGGGAATAAGGACTCACAGCTGGATGGCAGGTCGCTCAGCTGCATTCCATATTCGATTACACAAGGCATTCAAAGCTACCGTCTGTAGCCAAAACTTGGAGGGCGGTACCTTTTTCGCTTGTACATAAATATGTAACTATAATATATTCACACATCACATTGACATTGCAAGACGTGAGAGTATATTTTAAACGGGAACTTGACATCAAACACAGTTGAATCACAAGCATATACACAGCTATATTTCTTATGCAACGCATCAAAATAACGATAGCATTCAAACATGACAGAATCAGCTCATGTTATAAAATTACAAGTTAAAAATAAAGTCGTTCGTTGCGATGACATAATTACAACCTGAAAGTACGTTAATGTTTTAGAACTAGTGTATACAGGAATGTCAAGTAAAACCAAAAATGCCCGGATTAAGTCAAAATAGTCGACAGCATCAGAACTTCATCTCTATCCTTCCAACCCCCCAAGATCTACTTAACCGTAAGATCAGAACTCCCAGCATGCTGACCAGAGGTTCCACCTGTCCAATTCAGGAGAAGAATCTATTAGACCAACGATAAGCAATCAAGTTGAGAAAAGATTAAAAAGGGAAGACTTACCAGCATCTTCTCCCTGATCATCATCCTCCAATTGCACACCTACTTCCTCGGTGGCAAGCAGCCGCATGCCTTCCTTCACCGCCGCCTTCTCCTCCTTGGTGAACTGTGCGGTAACCAATCCATTCTGAAGGTCGCGCCACCCTCTTTATCCGCTTCAGCCTTGGCTTCCTCCAAAGCCTGGAGATATATCCTAGCCATAACCCGGGGATAATCGTCCATCCAAGACAGGTTGCCCTGCCTCCAAGTACGGAAATACATGTCCTGAAACATCTCATCCATCATCCCCTTGTTCTCCTCAAACTCCCTCATCCGGGCCTCGGAAGCCGACAGCCTTGCAACGGCAGCGTCTCTCTCCAATCGGTATCTCGAGCAATCAGCTTGAAGGGATTTCCGCATCGCCTCCATCTCCTCCTTCAGCTTAGCTTGAGCAAGCCCTGCGGCCTCAAGCTTCCCAGATAACTCCTCTATCTGCTCAAGATCCGCTCTCCGAACCTCATCCACAGTGGCAATGGCCATATCAATTCGTTCCTTGCAGGTGGCCTCCATTTTTCGCAACTCGGACTAGCCTCCTCCATAGTTTTCTTTAGCCGTCTGGAGGCCGCCTCATGCTGGGAGATCTGAATGGCCTGATTGGCAAGCTGTTTGGCCTGATCGGAAACCATTAGCCGTAGCGTAATGTTAGCATTTCCGATTTTCTCTCCAGCCTTGACCAGTCGGGCGTGATGCTCCATTAACTTCCTGGTCTCTTCAGCCACCCGATCGATGTTTGCCTTGGCCTCATCCCCCATAGTCACAATCCGAGTAGTCAACAAGTCAAAATCCATAGCCTTAGCCTCATCAAGTACCCTTACCATAGGATTGCGGGGTAAGAGGTGCTCACCGGTAACCTCATCGAAGGAAATATCATGAGAACTCGGGTCCAGATCTGGATGACCCGCAAATGGGTTACGAGCCAAGCCGGGATGATCAATATGAGTAACGAAAGGATTCTCTGATGGATGCGGAGATGGTATGGACTCAGTATCTTCCTCCGTGATGTCATGAATAGGCTGGGTTGGGGGCTGAGTTCCAAGTGAAGGTTCGAACATGGAACGCCTCCTCTTTCTCTTTTGAATATCCTCTTCGATAACTCCGAGAAGAGGACGGTAACTGACTACGCTCCCGGAACGGTCAGTCGAAGGCTTCGGTTTAGCAGAAGCCTTGAAGAGTTTGAATTGCTCAAGGCGGTGTCGAATGTCTGATGTCTTAGCCGCCTCAACCGATCCTAAAATGAAAACCAAGTGTTACAAGCATGCATGATACTATGATTCAAGAAACATATGAAGTTAAAAAAGGAGTTAAGAATTCACCTTGAACCGCCGGAGTTGCCTTAGCTGAAATACTCTCAGAAGATAGACTGGCACCAGTCCCGGCCTTATCACCACCAAGGCCGGCCCTTCCTCCAACCCCTTAAAGGCTTGGCGGAAAGCATCATCCGTCTACTCTTGAATCTCACCCGCTTGCCCAGAGGTCAGGGCACCAACGCCACTACCACCCTGACCTTCGCCACCGTTACCACCATCACCTTCTCCATCGCCTCCGGTCTCCTCCTCGCCTCTTTCCTCCTCTCCACTTTCCTCCTCCGGAGCATCTGGGCATGTGCTGGGAGAGGGTCCATCAGATTTCTTGAGCTTCTTCCCCCCGACGACTGGAGGTACCGAGAAGGGTCTCCTCTTGCTGCTCTTCGTCATGGCCCTGCCTTTAGCTTTGGCAGCCCTCTCCTCGGCTGTGTCTCTCTGCTTAACCACAGATTGACATGGCAAAATCAAGTTGTGCTCCAGGAGAGTGGCATTCCTGATCAGGTAAGAAGCTGACCTATCCCTTCCTGAGATGGCCTCTATCTCCACAACCATCTCTACCAGACGATCATTCTCCACGACCGCAAAGCCACCTGTCGCTAGCAAGAAACAGAAGCATATAAGAAGAAGCATTGCAGTCGGGACAGAGAAATTACAAATGAAATTCAACTTACAGCCAGAAGTGAAAAGGCGAAAAGAAACGGAGTCGTCCTTGACGAAGAACCATTCCTTCTTAAACATGGTGAATTTCGAGTATAAGTCCAAGACCGGCTTGAAGGACACGGCTGATTCCAAACTGATGTATGAGGACCCCTTCTTGTAACCTCTTAAATTATATAGGTACCGAATCTCCCGGTTGGAAGGGGGCGCCCATACTTCCTCTGGAAAATGATGAACAAACACACCAGGATAGCATAGGAGTTGGGCTGAAGCTGGAATGGAGCCACCTTCAAGTAAGTAAGAAAGCTTACTATCCAGGCGTTGATCGAAGGAATGGCCCCGCACATACAATGGTTTCGGCTATAGGCAAAATATCCTTCAGGAGGATCATACGGCATCACACCGTCTCCCGGCAACAGCATACTCGTTCTGTCAATCCCAAAGGAACGGGCGATGACATCAAGTTGCCCCTCTTTAAGGGAGCTCAGAAAGCAATCGGGAGGAGAGTTCAGAAGGTCTTGGGGGCCATATCTGTCCACTAATGACCTCGGGGCAGGTCCCTGTCGCACTGGTTCCGGCTGGACTGGGGGCACGGCGGGGGACTCTCTCCTGTCCATAGATTTCCTCTTATCTGATCGGGTTTCCACTCTTTGAGACATTTATCTGCGACACAAGAAAGTATATCATTAAAACACATAAACTATGTAATATAGAGTTTCACTGATAATTCAAGTATAAAAGTCCATCCAGTAAGGGATTCATTCAACACTCGGAATCCCCGAGTTCATTCAGTAAGGCCCAACCTAGATCTCATTCGGCATTCCAAATATGAAAGGCTCATTCGGCATTCCAACTTTCAAAACTCATTCGGCGATCGAACCCTCAAGCTCATTCGGTAGTACAATACAAAAGTTCATTCGACGGCAAAGGGGACTCACCTGGTTCGGCTAACGCTATGGTTCAGCGAAAATGAGAGTTTGATTCGACGAAAGGTTTTGGCTCGGTTGGTAAGGAATAATGAAGGCACGTGGCCCTTATTTATAAGCAAACCTCAATGACCGGACCAAAGGGCTCGACGCTTAAAAACGAATGAGGCTATCCCAACAAAACAAAGCGCGACACATACAGGCATGTGTCCCACTTTAGGGGGCAAATGCTGGGCGAGTTCTCACTACCGGTCCAAACCTCCATCTCCAAGAAACACCGAACCACCTACCTCCCAAACAATGTCGGTCCAAACCTCCATCTCCAAGCAACACCGAACCACAAACAATGCCGGTCCAAACCTACATCTCCAAGCAATACCGAACCAAGACCTATCTCCACGCATTGCCGGTCCAAACCCTCTCCAAACAATTCCGGTCCAAACCTCCATCCCATGCCTACCAAACCAAGTCCCCTCACTACCGAACCACCAACTGCCGAACCATCCCACACTCCACCCATTGCCGAACCAAGTTCCACCGAACCAAGGCATACCGGGCCAGATTGCATCAGCCCAGGCCTACCAGCAGCTATATACATCCAAGGCCCCAACCCCCAGCCTCACTCTATAAATAGAGCGGCAGGGGTACAACAATGGAGGACAAGTTTGAGAGCTCAAGCACGGAGAATACTTTCAAACAACTTTCAGTTACTTGTAATCAAAGCTTTGTACTTGTAATCTGAATAGAAAAGGAGAATAACATATAAAGTAGACGTAGGCACGTTCTGGCCGAACCACTATAAATCTGTATTTCTTTTACAGTTTAGTCCCTGCTTTTCATATATTTGCATAAACCATCCAAATCACTAAAAACAACACAATATCAACTAATCCATACGACTTGGAGGTGTTTGCCCATTTTTTGTGCAAACACCTATTGTTTCCCTTCTCATATATTCTCTTATGTGTCAAGTTTTCCAAAACATGCTCATTACTTAATTTATTAAGGCATAACCTTGCTAATAATCAAGTCTCGTTCTCCTTAGCTATTTATATTATTTTATTTAATCTATCCAATTAAATACCCTGAATAACGTTAAATTAGAATTAGGAGTGTTACAATAGCTGTAAGGGATTTTTTCTGTTGGTATAGTAAAGACTACCAAGTCGCCTGCAAATATTAAGGAGGTGATTATAGGGCTATAGCATTTTGGATGGAGATCAAATAGTTTCTTCTCAACGGCCTGCTTGATCATTTAAGTACGTACTTCCATAACCAGAATAAACAAATATGGGGACATAGGGTCTCCTTGTGTAATGCCTTTACAACTAGAAAAATAACCAACCAAATTTGAACCGATGCTCAAAGTGTAGGAAGCTGTAGAAATATAGGCAAAAATCCAAGACACAAAGTGACTAGAGAAATTCATATTTTTCATAATTCTAACCAAAGATTTCAAGTTTAGAGAATCAAAAGCCTTTTAATATCCAATTTCAACAAGGCCCTAGGAGAAATGTAGGTTCTACAGTTATCATTAAGTAACTCATGATCTAATAATACATTGTCTAGAATACTTGTATTAGGTACAAATTCAGTTTGGTTATGAGAGATTTGGTTATGAGAGATTTGGTTAGGGAGAACTTGCTTGAGCCTGGAGGCAATGATTTTAGCAATGCACTTGTAAATGTTGTTATAGCACGCAATACGTTTGTACTTATCAGCCGCATTCGCCACCTCGAATTTTGGAACGAGGGCTAACTTGGTAGCATTAATAAAGTTTAGCATTTTAGCATGATTGAAAAAATTCTAACCTGCCTTGATCAAGCCTTCTAAATAATGCTCCAGCACGAAATGAAGAAAGAAGCACCAAATCCATCGGGTCCTCCATTGGAATCTTTATTCATGTAAAAAAAATGACCTCTTTGATTTCCTTATCAGAAACAATAGCAGTAGGGTTGTTAACATCTTCAAGGATGAGCTTTGTGTGTGTGTGTGTGGGGGGGGGGGGTTGGTGGTGAAGGTTATCAATATAGATAAGATCTAGTTCAGGATTGTCAGAGGAGCTTAGAGAATTAGTGAAGTAATTCAGGATGGAAGAATCAACACCCTATCGAGTGGAATGAAGAATTCCTAAATCATCAAAAAATCGTTAAGAGTCGGAAGGAACATTTTTAATTTTCAAAGAATTATGAAATAGTTTAGAATTTATATCCATGAGTTATCTCATTCCTTCCTCTTTTTTTTTTCATTTCCTGCTCCATTGATATAGCATTGTCAAGTTAGGTTGAGAAGTGATGCTCTAGATTAGAAAGTGCAACATTGCCTACATCCCGCAGCATTGCCAATTGGTTTTATTGTAGTTGTATGTTAAGTTGAGAGGAGAGGGAGTACCTATTTTCGTATTTTCTTTAGGCCCCCAACTTAAGAACAGATTTAGTTGACTTGAGGTTTTGCTGAAATACAAACATATCACTATCAAAAAAATTGTTAGCCCAAGAAACTTCCACAACTGATAGAAATCAGGATCATTAACCCATGAATTAAAAATTTTAAAAGGAGGAATCTTTTAATTGATTGACCACCACAAGAAAGAGAGATATAAGAGTGATCAGAGAGGAGTGGAGGAAGAACATGGCTATAAATGGCAGATATTTGAGGAGGGCAGGAGTGTTGAAAAAAGTGCGATCAATTCTAGTAAAAGTTCTTATCCTAGATCTAATTTTGTTGTCCTATGTGAATGAAGGACCAATAGATGGGATTTCAAGAAGATTAGAATGAGCTAAAGAGGCATGAAGGGTACTATGTCTTTAAGACTCAGGGGAAAACCGCCTAATCTATCAGAAACTCGAAGCATGCAATCAAAATCACCTTGCACTACCCATGGGTAGGATTCTTGTCTAAGTGTGGCAAGTAGTTAAGAAAGCATTGCCTAGAGAAATGGAATTATCAGCATATAAAAATGTAAAGTAGAATGAAGAAGTAGGGATGTGGAAAGCATGAAAGTGGATAAATTGATGGTGAAAGAGAATAGGGTTTAGTTAGAAAATATGCGGTTTGGCCAAGACCAGAATTCTACCATACAGAGGCTGATCAAAGTTATGAAATTTATCCTAAGAAGGGTTGATGAAAGAAGTAGCAGAAGAGTTAAGAGAGAGGTTGAGCTTGGTTTCAGTTAATGAAATGATACTGAGATTATTGTTGGAGATAAATTGCTTGACAAGAACTAGTTTTGATTCTTTGTGAGCCCTTCTGACATTCCACAAATTAATTTTTTTCTAAAATAAACTTTGCTTGAGTTTAGATAAGCTTCTAGTGTGCCTTGAGGGTGTAGAGGGTAAATAAGGAAGTTCAAGATGGGTGTCAATAGGGGTGAAGTCAAGACCATTGTTTAGATCTAATTGGATTTCCTTTTTTCCGTTTTATTGCCTTTAGAACGGTCGCATGTATTAGATGCAAAAAAAGAAATAGGGATAGAAGTGAAAGAGGTAAGGGCAGAGTTTGAATTTTGGTTAGCCCAACCTGGAGGAGGATAAAGTTGCGAGTAGGGATTCAATTAAATTAGATTAGCAGAGGTTTTAGGTTGCATGGGAAAGAGGAGTGATGAAATGGAGTATGAATGGATGGCTTAAGAACTGGAATTAAAGTTCACATTAAATGAGACGGAAGAATCATTTAACTCTTCATGCGTGGCAGCATGCATTTGCACAAAATTACTGTGCATGGGAAGAGCACTTTCCGTTTTATAATTGAATCACTTTGGATTTTCTTTTCTACATGCAGCTGGTGATGAATCTGATCAACCTTACCATCTAAAACAAGGTTAGATAAATCAGCCATATCGATTGTTTGTTTCTTTCAACTCGACTAATTTAGTTTTATATGTATTGGGAATTGATGTATTGGAAGATGGTTTAATTATGTGGGAGTAGGACTGGTTACAAGGCTCTCATAAATTGTGTTAGCTGCAACATTTAAATCTTCATTCAAGACAGCATGCACACGCACCACAGTGTGCATGGTTTGTGCACTGTCTGTATTTATTAGGGATTGCATTTCAGGTTGCAATATAACATGTTTCAGAGCAGATAAACCACTTCTATCTTGATTAGAGATGGCAACTAATGATTCATTCAATTCCATTTCTTTAGGCTTTGTCAAATTAATAACTTCTAGAAAATCATAATTTTCCTCCACAATAATATCCAGAGCTTCAAAACTGTTCTTAGTGTTGAACTTATTTCTTCCAATGTCTAATATTTCTTCTCCAGACTTCCCAGTAGCTTTAACTTCGTTTTGTTGTTGAACAACTAGCTCTATTTCTCCATCCTCCAATACATTCGAATCAGAATTACTCTTGAACATCAAATTAGTAGAAGGGTTATTCACAAATGGAACTCCCTTGTCTTTCTCATTTTTCCTAACATTATCCACCCTTTTCCACGTACTTTTTCATCATTTATTTTTTTTGCCCGCTATTTTCTTAGATGGTCCCTAATGAACACTCTCTTTCTTTATTTCCTCAACAACCTTAACCTCACTGTCAACATTTTCTTTAACCATATGTTAACGCTTAAAATCGAACGCTAACACCCCGGTGTATATAGAGATTGAGTGAAAGCACCACCCGTGAACACGGGAACTAAAAACAAGTAGAAAAGCCACAGAGAAAGCAGAAAAGACAACAGTTTTTATAGTGGTTCGGCTTCAGGTAAGCCTACGTCCACTTTAATCCTCTTTATTACTGAATCAATTACAACTTTACAACAATCTTCAATTACAATACTGATGAGACAAACAACTAGAACTCCGATGTAGAAGAATTCTTTGAATCCATGTTGATTGCGTTAGATTTCCTCCTGAAGTTTGTTGAGATGCCTTTCGTATTTGAAGTGTCGGGTGAGTCGAAAATTCAGCAGAGTATCGGCGCTTAAAGAGATCGGCCAAAAAGTCCTTTGAAAGTTGGAGATGGCAATGTATTTATAGAGGGTTCTAGGCAGAAAACATTACCAAGTCCTAAACCGTAACCGACCTAAGTTGGGTCGTGGACGACTCAAACTAAGTCGTGGGTCGGTTGCGACTTAACTGCTAGGTCGAGACTTCGGAAAGGCATCCTTGCTGAACTCTGGATATATCACAAGTCCTAAGCCGTGTACGAGTTAATAGGCCGCGTGCTAAGTAGCTGTATCGGACTTGCCTTCCTTTGCCTGGGTCGTGTACGACTTAGCATAGGCCGTAAGTCGGTCGCGACTCAAGTATAGTTCGTGATCTTGTCCCTGTCCTGAGCAGTTAGAGCGGCAACCTCCTTGGATAGTTAGATCGGCATCTATCTTAGGCCAGTATCCATGTTAGATCGGTAACCTACCTAAGCCTTGAGTCGGTATCCCCTTAAATCTTAAGTCGGCATTCATTAAGTCGGTAACCTTTAAGGCATTAGGACGGTACCCATGTTAGGTCGGTAGCTATCTTAGGTCGTATCATGTAGGTCTTAGGTCGGCATTCCTGTTTTAGGCAGTTAGGTCGGTATCCATGTTAGGGCTTAGGCAGTTAGATCGGCATCCATGCTAGGTCGGCAACCTTTTGGGTCGGTAACTTTTAAGTCGCCGAGTCATGGCCGGGGCGGAGTTAACATTTGCCCCTCGAAGTATACGCCTAATGGTTAGGTCGTGTGCTTCGATATCCTCTAACCCGTCCTCCTTTAGGTCGGTAGGTCGTACTGCGACCTAATAGTTAGATCGTATGTGCCGCTTCAGGTCCCTCCACTGCAAGGTATAAGTCACACATCTTCTTCTTCCTTTTCATTACTTACTCTCTTGCTTGATTCTGCCATTAAAAATTTTCCCAAGCTCCAAAAGGCGATTTCATTCCAATCAATCACCGATAATCTTTGCTACTCATTGCGTAAGTGAACCTGCTCTTTTCTTGATCCCTTATTGTCATTGATTCACGAATTCCATTCAAACCTAACCCACCTCCTTGCGCACTGCTTCATTGCGAATCTCATTACACCTGTAGTTGATGAAGCTTAGGTTGTTCGGTTTGGCTTTAAATGACCGGTGAGACGATGAAGATGGTTTACTGCTTCAGGCTAGTTGATTTTGATTTGCGTTAGGATTTCAAGGTGTTGAACTTGTAGTGGTTTCGAACCGGTTTTATGGATGATCCGATAACATGAAACAGTATGAATGGAATGAGGGTTTTTTGTGGATGGAGCGGCTATCGGGCTAACGGGTCGAGTGGATTGAGATATCGACGTGAATTTGACCCAGCAATTTTTTGGGCGACCTATCTTTTGGCCGACCTAATTTGATACGACCTAAACCTTAGTTCGTGGCCGAACTAGCACTCGGGGAAATTTGCCGACCTAATCCTTAAATCGCGGTCGAACTAGCACTTGGGGAATCTTGCACCACTTTTTGAACCGGAGCCTTTCTCCTTACCACTCCTCATGACCTAAAGAACCACCGATTTAAGGAATCAGAGACTTAATCTTAACTCGCGAGAGATTCCTTGGGTCGCAGCTGTTGAGTCAAAGCTTCTATGAAGATTTTGATTGCTGACAACAATATAAAGGCAATCGACAAATCAAGACCTACATATGGTACTCTAGATTATAGGTTGATTATTTGATGTTGTAATAGTGATAAACTTGTTAAAATCTATCCTCAAATAATCATGCATTTCAAATATAGTCGATATATATACATTTAAACATCAAAATTTACACAGACCGGTCGACCGGTTGAAAATGGGGCGGTCGACCGTTTCTGGTAAAGTTGCACAGTAAACGTGCACACATGCACATAACGACTATATATTTAAAATCCTGTCTACCGGTCATTTTTTGACCTGTCGACCGTTTTTAAACAGAAAGCAAGTTTTCCAAAAGACACTTCTCTTCTCCAAAAGTTGCATCTCCTACCTTTCACCAATAATCACAACTCTTAATGGCAACTGTTTCACCAAGAGTTACAACTATTTCTTCTTATATATACTCATCTAAATCATTGATTCAAAGATGAATTTATATGATTATTATATGCTTTCTCTGATCTTACTTTCTAACATTCTTGCATTCTAAAAGCACTCATTTAATTAATAGCTTATTGAATCATTGAAACTATTTTATACCTTTTGATTCAATAAGCAATATACCTTCTTTAATCTTCACAAAACATCATTCATATTCTTTGAGGATAAGATTATAGGAAGGGTGTACTACTAGTGACAAATCCGTGTTTTCAAGAACACAAGTTGTCAACAACAATTGTATTTGTTTTTGTTGAAGTCCTCGTGTTGTAAGAGGCAAGTGTTGAAGTCCTCAGTGTATTAGAGGCGTGAAATCCCGTTCGGCTGTTCGGGTATTGTAAACCTGTTCCTCCGGGTGAAGCGAGGTAGTTAATAGTGAAAATCCAGATAAGAGTCTGGGACTGGACGTAGGACGGTGCTCCGAACCAGTATAAAAATCTCTGGTGTGATTTTTCTATTTTTTATTTTTGCTTTGCTACTATCATCTATTTTCCGCATTTATATTATAGTCCATATTACACGATCCGTGTGTACTATATTAGTACGTGCATTAGTACACTCACCCCCATTTTCAGCAGCCGAGTTAACACTTGGATGCCCAACTCAAATTCTCACTTAAAAACATAATTCCAACTTGAATACTCAACTTGATCTACTGGACTGAATTGCTTAAATCCTACATTGTTTTAACTTTGTTGCCTTATTTCACAGATCACATTAACTTATAGGCTAACAACCTGCTGAAAACAACAATCACAGAAAACCAAGGCGAATATGCTGCCATTGACTGCCCACATCAAATGACAGATTAGTCGACATAGAGTAATCAACTTAAACACACTGTATGAAATGCTGTGAACCAATCAACTAAAGTGAAATATCAATGCAAAGCATCACTGTCTTGAACTGATTTGTTTGCATCTACATTTCACTTTCATATTTAAAACAACAAACCCTGGACTTTATAACTGACAAATGCTTGCTAGTTTTTATTTCAGTTATATTCGCTTATTGCTTTGTTGATTTTACACAACACTTCACACATTTTAGGAAACGTGCACCTTCATGTTTGAATATCCAGTTGTTTGTGTAGAATGACTTCCCTCCAAGAAGAAGAAGTGGTAGCTCAAGCAGGAGAGACCTTTCAGACAACTGTTCCCATAGAGAATCCTCCAGAGAGAACTTCGACTATCCTAACTTCGAGAGCGTTTATTCAGCTACGTACTCAATTTGGTTTTGCTGAAAATGATGCCCTACTTCCCGGGCCAAATGATACTGCCGACAGTCCTCCCCCTGGTTTTGTCGCAGTCAATCATCAAATGTGCCTAAGCGGGGCGATTCCTCCCTTTAATGACTTCCTTCGAACCCTTCTCCTTCGGTTGACAATCTCTCCATTCCAACTTCATCCTAATGGCTACGCCATCTTGATGGGGTTGTGTGTATTGTTTAGGAGAACTCTTGATCGCCTGCCAAGTTTTGAAGAAATTCGCTACTTATGCTTGTTTGCAAAGAGTAAAGAACATCCTTCGCCTATTATTGTGAGAAGCGCTAGAAACCGCAAGCTTATTTCTGATCTTACCGAAAGTGTTCATGGATTTTTGAACCAGTTTTTCTTTGCTCGCTGCCCCCCAGGGTTTTATGCCATCTGGAGAGTAGGAAGTAAGATTACCTGTTTCTATTTTCTCCATTTTCCAAACTTTTTCGAGATCCGAATTACCGATTGCTAATTTCGTTCTTTGCTCTTTTCAGCACTTCCTCTCCCCTCTAGAGATCCAAGCCACAAGCAAGTTTTTGAAAGATTAAGTGCTGTGACTGCTAGAGAGAGAAGTATAAAGTTTTTGTTGAGGGACGAATTTTTGCATCAGTATGGACTTTTACACGCTTCCCGCTCTATACACCCCCATGAGGTTCCAGACTCCCCGCCCAAAGCATTAGATGCCCCAGTTTCCACTGACGAACCCATACCAAAAGAACCTGCCTCCGAGGCTTCTCTGGTGAAGTGCTCTACTACTGTCGATGTTGCGGGGTCGTTTGGCAAATTCGCACTTGCCCCAGTCATTGAGGAAGAAGAGCCTCAAGGATTTCCCCAACATTCACAGAAGTCTGGTGAAGAAGTCGGGAAAACAAGCCCTGTCAAGCAGAGCGGGGACGACACTTTCGAAGGGTTGAGCGGCCTCTTTGTCACCTCACAGGAGCTTTTTAAAGACGACCCTGTCACCACTAGGGTTTCTTCTTCAGTAGTGGAAGCGACTTCTTCTTTGCAACAAGCTCCGTCGACCCAAGAGTAGACGTTAACTACTACCCCTACGATTACTCCGCAATCAAAGAGTGGTTCGTAGTTTGATGCGCGTAGTTTGCACATCACACACACTTAGAACCTTTCGGCACTTTCATGCACCTAATTCTTTGTACTTTGAAGATTCTACATTTACGCTTCTTTTCTCTGAAGACTTTTAAGACTTGTCTTTTTTTTATTTCAGATTCCCCAACGAGGCGAAGTGGTTCATATTACGACGACTTCAAGCAATGTGGAAAGCATGGTCAGTATGACTATAGACGCTATCTTCCCACTTATAGGGAAACTGATGAAGAGAGGGCTGCTCGAAAGGCTCAGGAGAGACGTTCTTATGAAGAACGCTATGGAAGAGGGGATGAGCGATACGATTCTTCCCACAGAGAGGGTGATTCCCATGAGCGTAAATCCCATGATGACAGAGGGAAGAGCCACATGGCTGATGACCCAGCAAACGGGCTAAAGTTAGTGAGCAATCTGTGCCTGCAATTTCTGAGAAGACCACTACTCCAATTCCTTCTCAATCTCCTGCCCCTTCCCGTACTGATATTCAGACAATCATCAATAGGCCTTCATATCAAGTTGGGCCAGGTCCAGCTACTCTCCAAAGCTGGTTTCCACAATGGTACTTGAAGGGGGTTCGCTTCGATCTCGACTTAGTTCCAATTGACAAGCCTGCCATGTTGCGAAATCTCGATGCCGTCAGACTTGATATTGAAAGAATGTCGAGCTGGCAAAAGCTTGTTGACGAGCTTCAAAGGGTAAACCGTGCGAATCTCGAGGCCATGCTTACTATGGAAAATGACAAAGCTGAATGGCAGAAGGTTCTTGAGAAGCATGATACCGAGATGAGGAGCATCACTACTTATAATGAAGAGCTTGAAGCGAAGGTCGAAAAGCTTAAAGAAGAGCTCGCCACTTCTTCTACTTCCTACACTCAAAAAGAAGAAGTGCTTCAGAAACAAGTGAGAGATGCTCATGCCGGCCAAAGAGACGCCGAAGACAGGCTCGACGTGCAAAAAAGAATCAATGAGGGCTATATTGCTGATATTGCAGAGCTTCGGAAGAAAACCGACTCTCAAGAGGCGGAGATCGAAATGCTTAAGCTTCAACTCTCCGAAGCTGAAAGAGAGCGTGATGAGGCCGTTGCCGGTAAAATTGCAGCTGAAGAATCTCATGAGGCAACGAAGACCAGCATCAGCTCGACATTATTTGACTTCTACCTGCATAGCGTCTTGGGGCATGGTAGTCTCGCCTTTCTAGGTCCCAAATATGAAATTACTCTGGCTGAGGTGTGGGAGGCCGCACTTGATATGCTTGGTGCTAAAGGTGCTGGCTATGTCGAATCAGCTCTTGAGGAGCATTACTTGGATGACGAAGCTCGCGCCGCTCTCGTCAGGGGAAAAGAACAACTTGCGAAATTAAGAGCCGAAATGGCAGAAGGGGAACGTTTTGGAAAAACTGCTTCAACTGATCCAGTTCAGCCTTCACCTTTGGCCGAAATCGACATTGTCGGCTCCAGTTCTCATTCTCCATCCCCGGTTAAAGTTACAACTGAGTTCACAAGCACACAGGGTGGAGATGAAGGCGAAGAGAGCGCCGAAGCACAGGCTTATGAGGTTGATATCAGGAAGCCGACTTCTCCAGGTAACTCTACTGTTAATCTTGCCCAAGTAGACTGCTCATTTGCTTCTTATGAGTTTGATGAGCTTCTTGACTATTTCCTTAACCTCAACGAGCCTTTATCTCCTCTCTTTACTGACTTTAACTTCTTTTCTTCTGTAGAGAAAGTGTCGAGCATCGTTCAGACTCCCCTCCTCCAATTATTCCTCCTCCGCCTCTCCAGGTCACTCCTCCATCCGCTTCTCAACCCGGGTCGCAAGAGGAGCAAATAGAGGCTCTCCGAGACTTAGATGATCCTAATACTTCACAGGAACACGGGGGAGAAGGGCTTGGAGAAGGCAATAGTCCCCGGAGCGAACCACTTCTGATAACATAAAATTGTCTGCTCTTGTTACTCCGGGAAGTGAGTCTTCTTCAAGGAGGAGGAGGAAGCGTGTCACTTCCAAGAAGAAAAGGAAAGACATTCTTGTTTCTGAAGAGGAAGCGAAGGTTGATCTGGCAGTAACCCTCTCTCCTTCATCCCCGATTCTCCCAAGCCGTCCTGAAAAGCTGCCTATTAGGTCAGGTGAAGGCTCTAAAGGTGGTAGCAAGAAGAAATAACGGGCCCTGCTTCCCTTTATTTTTACTTTTTGCTTTTTGCATGTACTGACCGGAGATTGTGCGGGTACTGGCCTCCGCTTTTATTTTTATTTTTATTTTGAAACCTGTACCTGTACAAAATTTTGACAAGATTGAATAAAATGATTCTTTTTGTTTGTACAAACTTCTGTCTGTATTTGAGAATGCATTTACTATTCATTTTTGTACAAGTTTCTTTATATGATATTGCAGTGAGCTTGTGGTATGTTGTTCGAGCGTAATTTTTACCAATGTAGTTATACCATGTTGCCCCTATACCATAAGCTTGTTGCAATATTTTGTACTTTGAGGGGACTTGTACTCTTATTTTCTGGAGAATAACTATTCCATACTTGGAGGAATATTATTCTGCTCAAAATAGAGTACAGCTCGCTCCATATGAGTTTCTACGCTTCAACCTTCGAAGATATCACTTTTTCTTTTGTGCATACACACATTTTTACCAAGTGAATTCTCCTATGTGGTAAAGCGGGCCTCTGAAGGGCACTTTAACTTCTTTTTGAGGAAGAGTATTTTCAAGAATAGATGAACCAGTCTCCCTTTGAAAGCTAAAGTGTGCCTTTGAAGAGGGCTTTTTTTTTCTTTTTATATTGCGCCTCGGTGGAGGGCTTTCTAATCTTTGCTTTGCATTTCTGATGAAATGCTTCTTTGAAAAGTTATACCTCTGAGGAGAGCTTTTTCACCTTTCAACACTTGGAAGTTTTATTTCAATCTCGGTGAAACGTGTGCCTCCGAAGAGTTGTGCCTCCGAGGAGGGCTTTCCACGTTTCAACACTTGGAAGTTTTATTTAAATCTCGGTGAAACGTGTGCCTCCGAAGAGGTCTTTCTATTTGATTGTGTCTCTGGGAAGAGGTCTTTTTGTTTGATTGTGCCTCTGGGAAGAGGTCTTTTTGTTTCTGCCGCTGGGAAGAGGTCTTTTTGTTTCTGCCTCTTGGGAGAGGCTTTTATTTTTTCCCCGTTCGCTGGGAAGCGGGCCTCCGAAGAGGGCTTTTCACATTTCGACTCACGGGAGTGTATCACCGATCATGGTGAAATGTGTGCCTCTGAGTAGGGTTTTTGCCTGAAAGTTTGGAGTTTCTTTCTCTTAGTTGGACGGATTCACGGGAGTGTATCACCGATCAGTCCGCAACTTTATGTCGAGAAAGAACTCTCTTTTTCTGGTTAGGCCTTCTCGAGGTCTTTTAGCATTTCAACTGTGGTGAAATGGGCCTCCGAAGAGGGCTTTTCATTATTCACTTGCTTTACAATTGCTTTCAATACAAGAATCATATATTCGTAATTCTTTTACAACATTTCAGCAAAGCTTTTAAGTAAAATATGGACGCAAATGATTGCTGTTCCAAGCTCTTGGAATTGGTTCTCCTTCGACAGTTGTGAGTTTGAATGTTCCATCAAGAAGCTTCGTGCCTATGACATATGGCCCTTCCCAGTTTGGCCCAAACACACCTGTGGCTGTCATAATTCTTTTCAGGACTAGGTCCCCAACTTCAAAGCTGCGCTGACGAACTTTGGAATTGAAGTGCCTGGCTATTCTTTGCTGATGAGCTGCAATTCTAAGCCTAGCCTCTTCTCTTCTTTCGTCAAGGAGGTCAAGTGCTTCCAATTGCAATTTTTCATTCTCATCTTGATCAAAATGGATCCTTCTGTGTGAGGGGACTTCAGTTTCCACTGGAATCATCGCTTCTGATCCATATGCCAATGAAAATGGAGTATGCCCAGTCGCAGTTTTGTGGGTGGTTCTGTATGCCCATAGTGCAAGCGGTAACTTGTCGACCCAACCACCTTTTGCTTTTTCCAGCTGCTTTTTGATGGTTGATTTGATGATTTTGTTTACTGCTTTCTCTTGACCGTTTGCCTACGGATGAGCCACTGCTGAGAAGATTTTTCGGATCTTGAATCGTTTGCAGAAATCTTGGAACTCCTCACTTTCAAACTGGGTGCCATTGTCTGTGATTATCTTCTGAGGCACACCATACCTGCAAATGATATTTTTAGTCACAAAACTTATCATTTTCTTAGAGGTAATAGTAGCCAATGGTTCGGCTTCAGCCCATTTAGTGAAATAATCAACAGCAACGATAACATATTTAATTCCCGATTTGGCAGTCGGCAAAGGCCCAATGAGATCTATTCCCCAGATGGCAAACGGCCATGGACTGACCATTTGTGTTAGCTCAGTGGAAGGTGCTCTAGGAATTTGAGCAAATCTCTGGCATTTATCACACTTTCGGGAATAGTCAGCAGCATCCTGATTAATTTCTGGCCAAAAATATCCATAACGGAGGATTTTCTTTACTAAAGTTTGACCACCTGTATGATCCCCACATTCCCCTCCGTGTACTTCAGTTAGAATTGTCTTAGCTTCTTCCTTTGTCACGCATCGGAGTAATGGCATTGAAAATCCTCGTCTGTACAAACGACCATCTTGAACTATATATCTGGATGCTTTCCTTATCAGCTTCTGTCGTTCTTTTGAACTTTCTGGCAAAGAACCATTGAGAAAATATTCAAATATCGGAGTCATCCATAATTCTTTCTCTTGGGATACATTCATAACCCAATCGGCATCCATTTCATCTGTGCTTGGAGCTGACAAGACTTCGACGGGAATTAATCCCAATAGTTGAGCTTCACCAGTGCTTGAATACTTTGCGAGAGAATCCGCCTTCATGTTCTCGTCGCGGGGTATATGGTTTATTGAATAACGGTCAAAATTTTGAAGAAGCTCACAGGCTTTTGATAAATAGGCGGGTAGATTCCCTCCTTTAGCTTGAAATTCCTTCTTGACTTGGCAGACAATAAGCTGAGAATCACTGAAGATCTGCAATGCTTTGATGTTTAGTTCTTTAGCAATTCGTAAACCAGCGATGAGAGCTTCATATTCTGCTTCATTATTTGTCAAAGGGAATTCTAGTCTTAGTGCATAACATAGCGATCGCCCTTCTGGGGTTTCAAGGACAACCCCTGCTCCGGAACAGTAATAATTCCTTGCGCCATTGACATACAATTTCCATTGGATTGGGATGTTATCAGTGGCTTCTTCCTCACTATCACCTTTATCCGTACATTCTGCGATGAAATCTGCTAAAGCTTGTCCATTGATTGCTTTCCGGGGATGGTAAGTGATGTCATATTGGCTGAGTTCAATATTCCATTTTAAAAGACGGCCCGAAGTCTCAGGACGGAATAGGACTTGCTTTAGAGGTTGATCAATGAGGACTTTGATGGGATGAGCTTGGAAATATGGCCTCAATTTTCTTGATGCGATCAACAAACAATAGGCGAGCTTTTCCAACCTTGAATAGTTCATCTCTGCCCCAGTGAATCTTTTGCTGATATAATAGACTAGGCGTTGAATCCTTGTGTCTTCCCGTACCAATACTGCACTGAGAGCATGAGATGAAATTGCCAAATATACGAAGAGATCCTCACCATTGTCAGGCTTTGAAAGTATCGGAGGCACTTCCATATGACGAACCAACTCATCGAATGCCTTCTGACATTTAGGAGTCCACTCAAAGTTTTTTCTTCCTTTCTTTAGAGCATCAAAGAACGGAATGCATTTGTCAGTGGCTTTCGAAATGAACCGACTCAAGGCAGCAACCTTTCCATTGAGACTTTGCAATTCCTTCTTCGTTCTAGGAGCCTTGACCTCTCTCAGGGCAGTGATCTGAGTTGGATTAGCTTCAATGCCCCTATCGCTCACAATGAAACCCAAAAACTTTCCGGACTCCACTCCAAATGAACATTTCAAGGGGTTAAGCTTCATTCTGTACTTTCGGAGTACTGCGAACATCTCTGCCAAGTGATCCATGTGGTCCACTGCTTTCTTAGACTTCACTAGCATATCATCAACATAAACTTCCATTGTCTTGCCAATCTGTGGTTTAAACATGGCATTAACAAGCCTTTAGTAAGTTGCCCCTGCATTCTTAAGTCCGAAAGGCATGACCTTGTAGCAGTAGAGTCCAACATCTGTGACGAAGCTTGTATCCTCTTGATCTGGCTCATGCATCATAATCTGGTTATATCCGGAGTATGCATCCATAAAAGATAACAATTCATGCCCTGCCGTCCCATCCACCAACTGATCGATCTTGGGCAGTGGGAAACAGTCTTTGGGGCAGGCTTTCTTCAGATCTGAAAAGTCAATGCATACTCTCCACTTTCCGTTAGCTTTTTTAACCAGCACTGGATTTGATACCCAATTTGGATAAGTAGATTCTCTGATGAAACCGTTCTCCATGAGCCGATCCACTTCTTCTTTTAACGCTGCTGTCCTCTCAGGACCCTGAGTTCTTCTTTTCTGTTTCACGGGTGTAAACTTTGGATCAATGTTCAGAGTGTGTACTGCAATCTCTGGGGATATTCCACACATGTCAGCATGAGTCCAGGCGAATACATCCAAATTTGCCTTCAAAAATGAAATCAGAACATTCTGAACTGTTGTGTTGAGTTGTGAACCCAATTAGCACTTTGTTTGGGTCCTTTGGGTCAACGGGTACCGACACTGTTACCTCTACCGGTACTACCCTATTCTCCCCTGCACTGGCTTTCCTTGGATCCATCTCTCTTCGTGCGGCACTACATTCACCAGTGCAGGGTCCACCCTGTAATTGCTACAAGGTTTGTTCTTTGGTGCGGACTGGAGTCGCCGCACCTTTTCCCATCTCTCTTTTCTTTGATTCACACAGCTCTGTAAGATAACATTCTCGCCCCTGATCTTGGTCTCCTTTAATCACGCCAACTCCATTATCCGTGGGGAATTTTATAGTCAGACACCACGGGGCAAGAACAGCTTTAAATGCAGCAAGAGTTGGTCAGCCTAAAAAGGCACTGTAGGCAGAGAATTCTTCAACAATTATAAAGGTTTTCTTTCGAGCCACCTTCCTCGGTCCTTTTCCAAGTTCTACAAACAAATCTATGGTCCCAATCGGCTGTTTGGGTTGTCCAACAAACCCAGCAATCTTAAGTGATGAAACTTGAACGTCAGCCATTGGAATTTTCATTTGATCAAAGGTCTTCTTGAAGAGGATGTTGCATGAAGCTCCACAATCAACTAGAACTCTTCTCACAGTTGCCGGCCTGATACCAGCGGATATGACCAAAGGATCTATGGTCGGAGCCTTGATACCCAAAGAATCTCTGGCACTGAATACAATATCATCTGTGGAAGTCTTTTATTGCTTTAAAGGTGCCTCATTTTCTAAAACAAAAACATTCTCTTCAGCTGGTACATGCCTCAAGGCCCGGGCATACCTTTTCATCTCGCCCCAACTTTTGCCTACTGGGTAAGGCCCTCCAATTATTATATTGATGACAGGTCTTTCCGATTCATGCTCTACGGCCTTCTCACTTGAGCCAGGACGGTGAGTGGGAACTTGTTGTCCTTGCGTCGACGAAGCTGGGGCGTTTCTATTCCTTTTCACATACTGTTGGAGCTTGTTCTCTTTCAAAAGTTGTTCAATTACTTCTTTCAACTGACGGCATTCGTTGGGGTCATGACCGGGCTGGTTGTGGAACCGACAGAACCTTCCACTCTTCTCCATCTTATTTCCCACTCTCATTTTAGGCGGTGTCGAATAATTGACATCATCCTTGGTTGCAAAGAAGATGTTCTCAAGGGTATCGGTCAAGGGCGTGAAATTAAAAGGACGGCCTTTCTTAGCATCTCCCTGTTTCTTTCCACCATCATTTCCCCTTTTCTGATTGTTAGGTTCTTTCTTGTTCGAAGCAGCACCATTGTTCCCGGCTTCCACTGATACCACCTTAGCCGGTGTTTGGAGGCTTTCCAAGCGCATGAATTCATCCACTTTCTTGTAGAATTTGTCGAGCGAGTTTGGTTCTTTCATTTTCAACCACTTTCCAAATTCGCTTGATTTGTCAATCGCCCTCATCAAGTATGTTAGGACCATGCGTGGCTCAGCATTATCTACCTCGGCCAATGCTATGTTAAAACGATTCAAAAATGACCAGATAGATTCACCCAGATTTTGCTCTAGGCTTGACAGCGACATTATATCCTTTGCTTTTGAAGCATACAATCGAAATTACTCCTTGAATTTCCTGTTCAAATCGGAGAACTGATCAATGGACCTGACCGGCAGCTTTGTAAACCACAATAGAGCCACACCTTCTAGATAAACTGGGAAATATCAACATTTGATTTCATCAGACGCTCTAGCACCCGTCATATGCCAGTCGTACTTATACAGAAACTCGTTAGGATCACTCGTCCCTTTGTAAGCCGGAATAGTAGGGGGAACGAATTTCCTTGGGAACTCTGCCTTCAAGATCTTTTCTGTAAATGGAGTTTTGCTCGGAGCAAAACCCCACTCTTTCTCATCTTCATCTCTTCGCATATTTTCCTTCATGATTTGACGAACCATACCCGAAAAATACTCTTCATCATTCAGAGGCTCTGGAGGGCAAACATCATCCACTCTCTCTGAATTCTGTCTTGACAACCGTTCACGGAGGGTCGGCTGCGGCCCTGATCCTCCAGCTTGAGGAGGTGTCCTTTCCACAGGGTCTGTGGCTCTTTGAGAAATGTTCCCTTCAACATCTTGAACTCCCACAGTAGGGTTTCCATCATTATTAACCGGTTGACGGTTTGCCCCAAGTAGATCATTCAACTTACTTAAGATCAGGGCATTCTGGGCTTCCAACTGTGCATTTTGAGCATTCAACTGTTGATTCAACCCCAAAACTACGGCGTCCAATTCTGCTCGCGTAACTCCAACAGTTGGAGCTACTTGACTTGAAGGAGGAGAGGTAGCAGTATTCTCTTGAACATCGTCGGATCTTACAGAACTTCGTTTTCTCCCAGGAGATATTATTTCCAATAAACTTCTGGTTCTAAATGAAATCTTTTCAACAAACCTTTGCGGAGCAATAGTGGAAGTACCCTGAGTTCTGCTCTCAATGAAAGCACCAAAAATGTTAACGCTTAAAATCGAACGCTAACACCCCGGTGTATATAGAGATTGAGTGAAAGCACCACCCATGAACACGGGAACTAAAAACAAGTAGAAAAGCCACAAAGAAAGCAGAAAAGACAACAGTTTTTATAGTGGTTCGGCTTCAGGTAAGCCTACGTCCACTTTAATCCTCTTTATTACTGAATCAATTACAACTTTACAACAATCTTCAATTACAATACTGATGAGACAAACAACTAGAACTCCGATATAGAAGAATTCTTTGAATCCATGTTGATTGCGTTAGATTTCCTCCTGAAGTGTGTTGAGATGCCTTTCGTATTTGATGTGTCGGGTGAGTCGAGAATTCAGCAGAGTATCGGCGCTTAAAGAGATCGGCCAAAAAGTCCTTTGAAAGTTGGAGATGGCAATGTATTTATAGAGGGTTCTAGGCAGAAAACATTACCAAGTCCTAAACCGTAACCGACCTAAGTTGGGTCGTGGATGACTCAAACTAAGTCGTGGGTCGGTTGCGACTTAACTGCTAGGTCGAGACTTCAGAAAGGCATCCTTGCTGAACTCTGGATATATCACAAGTCCTAAGCCGTGTACGAGTTAAGAGGCCGCGTGCTAAGTTGCTGTATCGGACTTGCCTTCCTTTGCCTGGGTCGTGTACGACTTAGCATAGGCCGTAAGTCGGTCGCGACTCAAGTATAGTTCGTGATCTTGTCCCTGTCCTGAGCAGTTAGAGCGGCAACCTCCTTGGATAGTTAGATCGGCATCTATCTTAGGCCAGCATCCATGTTAGATCGGTAACCTACCTAAGCCTTGAGTCGGTATCCCCTTAAATCTTAAGTCGGCATTCATTAAGTCGGTAACCTTTAAGGCATTAGGCCGGTACCCATGTTAGGTCGGTAGCTATCTTAGGTCGTATCCTGTAGGTCTTAGGTCGGCATTCCTGTTTTAGGCAGTTAGGTCGGTATCCATGTTAGGGCTTAGGCAGTTAGATCGGCATCCATGCTAGGTCGGCATTCCTGTTTTAGGCAGTTAGGTCGGTATCCATGTTAGGGCTTAGGCAGTTAGATCGGCATCCATGCTAGGTCGGCAACCTTTTGGGTCGATAACTTTTAAGTCGCCGAGTCATGGCCGGGGCGGAGTTAACACCATACAATTATAGAACAATAACAAAAAATAGCACAGTGTTTACAAATCTCCAGCTTCCATTGGTATTCTATCAGTATCATTTGCTTTGAAATATTAATCAATTTAACAAGAAACTAATTGCGATGATCAGATTTTGGAGTTACTTGAATAAGATATTTTCAAATGTTAATCAATCTAACTTTTTCGTCATCTCATCAAGGCATAACAACTTGCCGATCCTACTAGCTAGGTAGTCAATAACTAAGAGGGTCCGTGCAATCATCGGGATATTTGAGAAGAATACCCATATTGGAACCTTCTTAATGGAGCAATAAACATTACCGTCAGAAGCACCCTATTCTTTTACAACAAACGTCTTGTTTCTCATTATAATTGGGTCTCCTTCAAATTCTTTTCTTGTCTTCAGTATTACCAAAATGGAATAGAAACACGGTACCGTCAGATCTTACATTTATACTACCTTTTAGCTTCCATATCTTTTGACCGTGCTTAACGATAGTTGTGTACGATAGGGGCTTATCCAGAAAATACCGCATAACATACTCATGCCAGGCACTTTTGCCAGCTTCAATGTCACAACCCAAATTTCAGCGTTCGAAAATCAACATCCGTACTTCACTTGTACTCGAATGCTGCAGATTCAACCGTTGAAATCCGACTCGTGTCGGAGCTTATAACACATTAAGTACAACAACACAACGGAAGAAATGAATATATCATTGATGTACAACAGTTGATACAACAGATAGATACAATCGAATATCAAATATCAGAGATATGATACTACAAATCACAGCGAAAGATACACAACGTCAGCAGCAGAACAATAACATAAACTTGAACTCCAAAGAAGAAATTCCAATATCAGCAATTTCTATCTCCCAAGCACCAATCCAAAAATAGCTCGAACTCCAAATCAAGTTGTACTAAGCAAGGTCAGTCACCTTGAACAAATGCTATTGCCAAATCCAAAGGCTGAATTCTGTCGAATCTGCTCCTATTATTGGATTATCTGAAAAATCAAACTCTAGACTGTCCGTGTGAAAAATTATGAGCACCCAGAGTTTAGGAAGGGAATATAAACTTCGGGTCAGTTATGCGATTGGTATGAGCAAACAAAAATAGTTTATCTTTATCAAAAGCAAAACAAAAGATTTTAAAAGAAATCCGCAATTCTTTTTGAAAAACGAAACTAACATAAGGCCTCCCACTGCACACACAATACAAAAGCAGACTTGGAGAAGATTTCTCCTTATGATAGTCAAACATGCTTGATACTCAAAATTCGTTTGATATTATTATTAGTGCATAATGCAGAAAACCTTTCGAAAGTATAATATTAATCTTCGCCAGCATATAACCATTATTGTATGCCTACTATATCTACCATCTAAACAGTGGTGACCACCATAAGTAAATGACAGATTATACAACTAAAACCGTAAAGGGCTCGTATTGGATGATTGGATTTCCAACAAATGGTCAGGCAAAGGAACTTCCCACACAAAATGGAACGCCTCTGGAGGGACGTTTCCGAGAATCTAATCGGATCTCTACTACACTCTGTAACTAGATAACTACTGACACGAGTATGTCACCCCCCGGTCGTTACCAACCTTTATCCGAGGCGCCTATCAACCAACAACCACAAAGCAATAGGTTTTGCAGCAACCACAAAGTTAAGTATCTGGACTCCGTACCACGATATCACTCATAATCCAGAAGCAAATGACATAACCTCAAGGGGCGCTAACCCCAAATAACCTTGCTGCCACGATTCCTATTTTGACCATTACCGGATTGTGAGGCTCGACGAAGCCTCTTCCACAAATTCACAAAGCCATGCTTCGATCAACAAATGATCAGCAACACTTCGTATGCCACATTACCAAATTGGGAATGTATCACAAGTAATCATCAACTACGTAACCTCTGAGCTCGTACATCTCAGAGAAGGGTGTTAAGCTAAGAGAATGAATTCTCCGCCACCAAACAGAAATATATTTGATAGAAACTGGTTTTACATCTCAAAGTGTAATGTCATACACACATCCATACAAGTCCCTTTCAGGTTCGAACAAAACCGAAGGCACTTTCAAAGAAGTCCTTGCAAATTCGGATATTCACTAATCACGTCTGGACTTCCCATCACAAAGGATGATCAAATCTCTATACCGGGGATCAGCCGGTGCAGAGACATTCGACGAGTTATCCTTTCGCTTTTAAAAATATTCGGTCTTCAATTGATATCCATAACGTTGTATCATTATTCGAAATGAGTTATATAACACAAGGGTCCTCTCCCGGCTAAACCGGATAATGAGCGCAATATTTAAAAACCACACGGATAATGAGATCTTAGTTAAGTCACAACTTTAAAACCCAAAACCTTCCTTTCAAAAGGGTTTAAACCAATTACCATTTTCAAATCTTTAAATAAAAAGATTTACTTCACAAAGTTCATCAATCTTTCACAAAGATTTATTCATAGCCTTTCAAAATACATTCCCTTTCAAATTGGATTAACTTATCCAATCCTTAAATCAAAGACTCAATTCATAGCTTTTGAAACCGTTTCCAAAGATCATAGCTTTTAGAAACAATATTCATTTCAAGTCTTTTATACAAAGATATTCCTTTTAGATCCTCTTCAATTTCAAAACAAGGTTCAATAATCTTTTACAAAGATTCATTTATTGCTTTCAAAACAACTTCATTTCAAACTTGAAATCTTTTCAACACAATTTGAAAATCCTTTCTTTATATGAAAGCTATTATTTAAAAACAAATAGTTTTCATTTTGGAAAAATCCGATTACATTTGCACGAGTTAAAGCCCTTTAAGTATAAAACTTGGGTTAAATTCAAATTCCCAAAAAAAAGACTTTTAAAATGGTTTAAAACCCATATAAACACATTTATAACTTGTATAACCTTTTTAAACCATAATTTCTAAACATAGAATTCAATTTCAAATCTTGAATTCAAATTCAAATCAAACCATTTAAATTTCAAAACTTAATCAAGTTATTCAAAATAAGTTTTATCTTCAAAATTCCCTTTCAAAATCTTTTTATATTTAATCCTAATCCATTTTCCAAAACCATTCAGATTCAAACTTCAACTTATTAACAAAATAATATTTATATTTCAAAATATCCGTGACTTAACAAATTTCCTTGTGAAATCCATATTTTGTGTGTGTATAGTGTAGTCCAGGGATTTTACACTATAGTGCAACATCATCAATCATCACAGCACAGATTCAAGCATATCAACATCGATAAGCGGTATAATCTATAATGCTTATCTTTCATTCACAGATACACAGATAAATAATATACATTTATCACAGATAAAATAAATTACATTCATCACAGCTTGAATTAAAACAATTCATATCATAAAGCATCACACAGCAGAGATATCAAATAATTCAAAGCAGTTCATTCGATTTAAACATCCATAAGTAAGGTTAATTCTTGATCTGATTAACTAAAATCGGATTAGTCACTAATCCAGGTTAATTAACATTAATTAATTACAATTTAATTAATTATCCTTTAATTAATAAGTGATCATCCTTAATCACTTGATTAATCAATCATAAATCATCAAATTATTATCCTCAATTACTTTTGTTAAGTAATTAATTTTAAGTAATTAATTACCCTTAATTACTCTCCATTTATTAATTACTTTAATTAGTTAACCTTTAATTATTAAGTAATTAACCTTTAATTATTTAAAATAATTAACCTTAAATTATTTAATTATCCTTTAATTAATTATCCCTAATTAATTAATTAATTAACCATTAATTAATTATCATTTAATTAACTATTCTTAATTAATAAATTAATCTTAATTAATCTCATTAATAAATTAATTAACTCTTAATTATTTTCATTAATTAAGTAATTATCAGTTAATTACTTTCATTAAGTAAATTAATCACCTCGATTAATTATCTTTTTAATTAATCACATTAACCATCCTTAAATAAAACCTTAATTTATTGAAAATAAACAACTTATCTTTATTAATTACTTAACTATATCCTTTAAATTTATATTTAAATAAATACTTAAAATTAACTAACCACCAAAATCAATTATGATCTTCCCTTGATTAATTAAAGTTTGACACTCTTAACTCAAATCACTTTTCAATTATATATTTTAAATTTTATTTTGAAAAATATTTAGAAATTTATTTATTATTATTCCATTATATAATTATTATTAAACAAAAAATTTGAAACATTGTAAATTCTTTGAAAACTTGTTTTTAAACTTATAATATTTTATGTTAAAAACTTGGCAACATTCCTTTAAAACTTAATCCCTCAAATAGCTTACAACTTAAAATATTTTTTAATTTCCATTCATTTTTTAAAAAAATCTGGTTTATTTAACTTAAACAAACCCGAGACACATTCAAGTTTACCCGAGCCGACCCATAGAGATTTTCGAGCAACGCAAATTCAAATCTTCTTCGAGTCGACCCACCGTTCTTTCGTGCTCAAATAAGAGCCATCTTCTTCCCCCAAATCGATCAATCTTACCAGACATTTAATGTTACACGGTGCACGTGTACACTTGATCGAATCGTTGCTGACCATCTCCAAGACCTCCATCTCGTCACCGTTAACCCACTAAACTTCCCCGACCACCCAGATGATCCAATATGGCAACGAGTCGAAATCGAGTATTACAACTCAAAGCTGAAACTAAACCTGAGACTAAAACTACCACGCCGACGACAACCTAGTTCACCAGAGATCGTGCCACTCCACCCAAAGCTGCGCCACCACAAGCTGCATCAAAAACCCCTGGTCTGATCGCCATTAGTCCATCTACGACCATGAATCTCTACCCCAAACTTCGACGAGTCAAACCGAGTCTTAAACCCTACTTCAACCTCGCATGGCCACCACGGCGAATTAGAATTTTTCTGACCATTTTTTTGATGATCACCATGCTCGAACTATCTTCACCGAGAATCACAACACAAATCAACTTGCCGATCAACGGCAATCGACCATAATACCCATTTTGATCAACTCAAGATTTCTTACTCAAAACAAAATTGAAATCATGAATTGATTATCAAAAATCATAATTTCAAAATGTAAATCTGTTCATATAATCAAAACTCGAAATTAACTCATTTGATTTTCTACCTTATATTGATCATTACTGACATTGAGCAAATTTTAAAATGATTATTTAACATAAACACTTGTAATTATTTTAAAAATACATATTACCCCATTGCTATCCTTTTTCATTCAGAAATCATCACTTAATAATGTTTATTTGAAAAGGTGTAGATTTATTTATGTTGTTCTTGGTCTGTGAATGTAGTAACAGAGATATACTGCCTGTAAATAGACATGCATATAATTTTACACATACATACAAATTTATTTCCACAACAACAAACAAAAACATCAAGCCATATCAATGATTCAGGGTTAAATGGGTCAAGTTTTCTCACCTAACAAATTGAAGAAACAGAGGACCGTGATCAGAAACCTGTTTTTTAAAACTGGAATCAGAGGATTGCTTTGATCTTTGAATTGTTATCTATGATTTATTGATGTTGATTTGCATTTACTTTTGCTTGATCTTTGAGTTGCCTGAAGCTTGATGTTTTTAAGTTGAATATTTGGCTTGAATTTGAAATGCTTTAGATTTGCATATCTGCCCAGATTTATACTTGTTTGATTTCTGAGATGACTTTGCATTTTGAATCAGGTTGCAGTTGAATCAAGCTATAAATTTGAGTTTGTTTTGTTTTGATTCTGTTTTCCTTTTCCTGTTATTTCTGTTTTGCACGTTTTTTTCTTTTGTTCTTGAGAAAATTGAAAAGTTGCGTTTTGTTTTATTTTCTAGGTTGTAGTTGTTTTGATCTTTATTTTTGAAAGGTGATGAAGAACTTAGAGAAGAGGATGGAAATATGAGAAGTTTTGAGCTGATAAATGAAGTAGCCAGGTTTCTTCTTTTTAAAACATATTTATAAATTCAAATTAAAAGAAAAAAAAAACTTATTTTTGCCACTTGTAAATACAACTAACACATGTTAATTTGCATGTTCCTATTATCTAACAAATGTCCTAAACAATCCTTTTTTATTTTTTAAACCCTTAGGTTAGTAAATTTATGAATCATTTCATTTTTTTTCATTTCTTACGTAATCATACTTATTATATTTATTTATATTAAATTCAAATTATAGCGTTTCAAATTACAAGGCATATATATATATATATATATATATATATTATGAAACATAAGATTTAACTTTTAAATAGTCTTTGGAATTCAAAATAAAATTTCCAAATATGTATATATGTATATATGCATATATATCATAATTAGAAACAAATTCTTATTAATTTTAAAATATAGTTTTAAATCCAATTTATTTTAAAAACACTTATTTTTAAATTTCTAATCCAAATTCCATTTAAAAATCAATTTATATACACATATATTTTCATTCTGGAGATTTTCAAATAAATTTACCAATAAATTCACAATTAAATTCAAAAATCAATTAAATTACCAATTTACATATGATTAAAAATCGAGATCGTTACAGATTCCCCCTTAAGAAAATTTCATCCCTGAAATTTGCAAGGAGACAACAAAGAGCAGATGAACACATCTGAGATAGAAAATTGATTTACCAGGTCAAAATGAATATCTATTCTGCATTTGGCTTACCAAATCAGAATATCACTAATAGATACGAGAACAAACTCATTCAACACTTTACAAGATACTCGGGTTATCAATATACAAAATATGTCTGGGATTGGTTAGTTCGAAGGGGTAACTAACCATTCATAGAATATATCTAAACCCAACAGAACAAACTATGGATACTCAATTCAGATTGCAATTTCCCAATGTATACACCAACCCGTCCTTCTTCGAACTTTGATCCTCACAAGAAATTACCATAGAATTTCAAATTTGGTTTTGACCAAATCATTTTATTGATACAATCTTCATATTTTATTCATCTATTTATTTCAATTTAAAATTTCCAATTTTATTAAAGTTAAAGCAAAAGGCTGATAACGAGAATACGAATTGAGGACTTATCTATAACGATTCGTAAGGCCACCTCAACACCGAAGCTTCTCTCTCGAGCTGCCATTAAATCATCAAAGAACTGAAACTGGATCAAAGGAGATTAATAGAGAAAAGATTGTTTCCTTCTTGTTGAAGGGCATCGACCATTTTTAGTCGTATTCCCCTGTCCCCTATCTCGTCCTCTTCTTGCACTCATACTCACTATCAGTGGATAGTAAGAGAATTACTAAGGCATATGAATGGATATCTTAAGGATATACTCATTATAGGGTATACTTCACCCTATCTCAAACGAGTTACCTAATGTGTTATACTCAAGAGCTAAAGTTTCAACCTTCAGCTATGTTCAAAATGTCACGATCCAAATTTCAGCGTTCGAAAATCGACATCCGTACTTCACTTGTACTCGAATGCCGCAGATTCAACCATTGAAATCCGACTCGTACCGGAGCTTATAACACATTAAGTACAACAATACAGCGGAAGAAATGAATATATCATTGATATACAATAATTGATACAACATATAGATACAATCAAATATCAAATATCAGAGATATGATACTACAAATCATAGCGAAAGATACACAACACCAGCAGCGGAACAATAACATAAACTTGAACTCCAAAGAAGAAATTCCAATATCAGCAATTTCTATCTCCCAAGCACGAATACAGAAATAGCTCGAACTCCAAATCAAGTTGTACTAAGCAAGGTCAGTCACCTTGAACAAATGCTATCACCAAATCCAAAGGCTGAATGCTATCGAATCTACTCCTATTATTGGATTATCTGAAAAACCCAACTCTAGACTACCCATGTGGAAAATTATGGGCACCCAAAGTTTAGAAATGGAACAATAAACTTCGGGTCAGTCATGGGACTAGTATGAGCAAACAAAAATAGTTTATCTTTATCAAAAGCAAAACAAAAGATTTTAAAAGAAATCTGCAATGCTTTTTGAAAAATGAAACTACCATAAGGCCTCCCACCGCACACACAATGCGAACGCAGACTTGGAGGAGATTTCTCCTTATGCTAGTCAAATATGCTTGATACGCAAAATCCTTTTAATATTATTATTAGTGCATAGTGCAGAAAACCTTTCAAAAGTATAATATTAATCTTAGCCAGCATACAGCCATTATTATATGCATCTAAATAGTGGTGACCACCATAAGTAAATGGCAGGTTATACAACTAAAACCGTAAAGGGCTCGTATTGGATGATTGGATTTCCAACAAATGGTCAGGCAAAGGAACTTCCCACACAAAAATGGTACACCTCTGGGGGGACGTTCCCGAGAACCTAACCGGATCTCTGCTACACAAGGCCGGGTTACCTCTGTAACTAGGTAACTACTGACACGAGTATGACACCCCCCGGTCGTTACCAACCTTTATCTGAGGCGCCTATCAACCAACAACCACAAATAAATAAGTTTGTAGCAACCACAAAGTTAAGTATCTGGGCTCCATACCATGATACCACTCGTAATCCAGAAGGAAATGGCATACCCTCAAGGGGCACTACCCCCAAATAACCTTGCTGCCAAGATTCCTGTTTCAACCATTACCGGGTTGTGAGGCTCGACGAAGTCTCGTCCATAAAGCTACGCTTTTCACAAAGTCATGCTTCGATCAACAAATGATCAGCAGCACCTCGTATGCCACATTACCAAATTGGGAATGTATCACTAGTAACCATCAACTACATAACCTCTGAGCTCGTACGTCTCAGAGAAGGGTGTTAAGCTAAGAGAATGAATACTCCGCCATCAAACAGAAATGTATTTGATAGAAACTGGTTTTACATCTCAAAGTGTAATGTCAGACACACATCCATACAAGTATGTTCCGGGTTCGAACAGAACCGAAGGCACTTCCAAAGAAGTCCTTGCAAATCCGGATATTCAATAATCATGTCCGGACTTTCCATCACAAAGGATGACCAAATCTCTATACCGGAGATCAGCCGGTGCAGAGACATTCGACGAGTTATCCTTTTGCTTTTAAAAATATCCGGTCTTTACCACCGGTCTTCAATTGCTATTCATAACGTCGTATCATTATTCGAAATGGGTTATATGACACAAGGTTCCTCTCCCGGCTAACCAAATAATGAGCGCAATATTTAAAATCCATATGAATAATGGGATCTTAGTTAAGTCACAACTTTAAAACTCAAAACCTTCCTTTCAAAAAGGTTTAAACCAATTACCATTTTCAAATCTTTAAACAAAAAGATTTACTTCACAAAGTTCACCAATCTTTCACAAAGATTTATTCATAGCCTTTCAAAACACTTTCCCTTTCAAATTGGATTAACTTATCCAATTCTTAAATCAAAGACTCAATTCATAGCTTTTGAAACCTTTTCCAAATATTCATAGCTTTCAGAAATAATATTCATTTCAAATCTTTTATACAAAGATATACCTTTTAGATCCCCTTCAATTTCAAAACAAGGTTCAATAATCTTTTACAAAGATTCATTTAAAGCTTTCAAAATAATTTCATTTCAAACTTGAAATATTTTCAACACAATTTGGAAATCCTTTCTTTATATGAAAGCTATTATTTAGAAACAAATAGTTTTCGTTTCGAAAAAATCCAATTACATTTGCACGAGTTATAGACCTTTAAGTATAAAACTTGGGTTAAATTCAAATTTCCAAAACAAGACTTTTAAAATGGTTTAAAACCCATATAAACACATTTATAAGTTGTATAACCTTTCTAAACCATAATTTCTAAACATAGAATTGAATTTCAAATCTTGAATTCAAATTCAAATCAAACCATTTAAATTTCAAAACTTAATCAAGTTATTCAAAATAACTTTTATCTTGAAAGTTCCCTTTCAAAAGCTTTCATATTTATTCCCAATCCATTTTCCAAAACCATTCAGATTCAGACTTCCACTTTTTTGCAAAATAATATTTAGATTTCAAAATATTTGTGACTTAACCGATTTCCTTGTGAAATCCATATTTGTGTGTGCATAGTGTAGTCCAGGGATTTTACACAATAGTGCAACATCATCAATCATCACATCACAAATTCAAGCATATCAACATCGATAAGCGGTATAATCTAAAATGCTTATCTTTCATTCACAGATACACAAATAAATAATATACATTTATCATAGATAAAATAAATTACATTCATCACAGCTTGAATTAAAACAATTCATGTCACAAAGCATCACACAGCAGAGATATCAAACAATTCAAAGTAGTTCATTCAATTCAAACATCCATAAGTAAGGTTAATTCTTGATCTGATTAATTGAAACCAGATTAGTCACTAATCCAGGTTAATTAATATTAATTAATTACAATTTAATTAATTATCCTTTAATTAATAGTGATCGTCCTTAATCACTTGATTAATCAATCATAAATCATCAAATTATTATCCTCAATTACTTTTATTAAGTAATTAATTTTAAGTAATTAATTACCCTTAATTACTTCCCATTTATTAATTACTTTAATTAATTAACCTTTATTTATTAAGTAATTAACCTTTAATTATTTAAAATAATTAACCTTAAATAATTTAATTATCCTTTAATTAATTATCCTTAATTAATTAATTAATTAACCATTAATTAATTATCATTTAATTAATTATTATTAATTAATAAATTAATCTTAATTAATCTCATTAATAAATTAACTAACCCTTAATTGATCTCATTAATTAAGTAATTATCAGTTATTACTTTCATTAAGTAAATTAATCACCTCGATTAATTATCTTTTTAATTAATTACGTTAACCATCCTTAAAAAAACCTTAATTTATTTAAAATAAACCATTTATCTTTATTAATCACTTAACTATATCCTTTAAATTTCTATTTAAATAAATACTTAAAATTAACTAACCAAAAAAATCATTTAAGATCTTCTCTTGATTAATTAAAGTTTAACACTCTTAACTCAAATCACTTTTTAATTATATCTTTTAAATTTTATTTTGAATAATATTTAGAAATTTATTTATTATTATTCCATTATGTAATTATTATTGAACAAAAATTTTGAAACATTGTAAATTCTTTGAAAACTTGTTTTTAAACTTATAATATTTTATGTTAAAAACTTGGCAACATTCCTTTAAAACTTAATCCCTCAAATAGCTTACAACTTAAAAATATTTTTCAATTTCCATTCATTTTAAAAAAAATCTGGTTTATTTAACTTATACAAACCCGAGACACATTCAAGTTTACCCGAGCCAACCCATAAAGATTTCCGAGCAACGCAAATTCAAATCTTCTTCGAGTCGACCCACCGTTCTCTCATGCTCTAACATGAGCCATCTTCTTCCCCCAAATCGATCAAGCTTACCAGACATTTAACGATACACGGTGCACGTGTACACCTGATGGAATCATCGTCGACCATCTCCAAGACCTCGGGCACGTCACCGTTAACCCACTGAACTTCCTCGACCACCCAGATGATCCAATATGGCAACGAGTCGAAATCGAGTATTACAACTCAAAGCTGAAACTAAACCTGAGACTAAAACCACCACGCCGACGACAACCTATTTCACTAGAGATCATGCCACTCCACCCAGAGCTGTGTCACCACAAGCCACATAAAAACCCCCCGGTCCGATCGCTATTAGTCCATCTACGACCACGAATCTCTACCCAAAACTTCGACGAGCAAACCGGGTCTTAAACCCTACTTCTACCTTGCACGGCCGCCACGGCGAATTAGAATTTTTCTGACCATGTTTTTGATGATCACCGATGCTCGAACTATCTTCATCGAAAATTACGACACAAATCAACTTGCCGATCAACGACAATCGACCATAATACCCATTTCGATCAACTCAAGATTTCTTACTGAAAACAAATTTTAAAATCTTGAATTGATTATCAAAAATAATAATTTTGAAATGCAAATCTGTTCATATAATCAAAACTCAAAATTAACTCATTTGATTTTCTACCTTATGTTGATCATTACTGACATTGAGAAAATTTTAAAATGATTATTTAACATAAACACTTGTAATTATTTTTAAAATACATATTACCCCATTGCTATCCTTTTTCATTCAGAAATCATCACTTAATAATATTTATTTGAGAAGGTGGTAGATTTATTTATGTTGTTCTTGGTCTGTGAATGAAGTAACAGAGATATACTGCATGTAAACAGACATGCATACAATTTTACACATACATACAGATTTATTTCCACAACAACAAACAAAAACATCAAGCCATATCAAAGATTCAGGGTTAAATGGTTCAATTTTGCTCACCTGAAAAATTGAAGTAACGAAGGACAGTGATCAGGAACCTGTTTATTTGAAACTGGAATCAGAGGATTGCTTTGATATTTGAATTGTTATCTGTGATTTATGGATGTCGATTTGCGTTTACTTTTTCTTGATCTTTGAGTTGTCTGAAGCTTGACGTTTTAAAGTTGAATACTTGGCTTGAATTTGAGATGCTTCAGATTTGCATATCTGCCCAGATTTATACTTGTTTGATTTCTAAGATGATTTTGCATTTTGAATCAGGTTGAGGTTAATTAAGCTATAAATTTGAGTTTGTTTTGCTTTGATTCTGTTTTCCTTTTTCTGTTATTTCTGGTTTGTACTTGTTTTTCTTTTGTTCTTGAGAAAATTGAAAAGTTTCTTTTTTTCCTGGTTGTAGTTGTTTTAATCTTTATGTTTGAAGGGAGATGAAGAACTTAGAGAAGAGGATGGAAATATGAGAAGTTTTGAGCTGATAAATAAAGTAGCCAGGTTTCTTCTTTTTAAAACATATTTATAAATTCAAATTAAAAGAAAAAAAAAGTAATTTTTTCCACTTGTAAATACAACTAATACATGTTAATTTGCATGTTCCTATTACCTAACAAATGTCCTAAAAAATCCTTTTTTATGTTTTAAACCCTTAGGTTAGTAAATTTATGAATCATTTCATTTTTTTTCATTTCTTAAGTAATCCTACTTATTATATTTATTTATATTAAATTCAAATTATAACTTTTCAAATTACAAGGCATATATATATATATATATATATTGAAACATAAGATTTAACTTTTAAATAGTCTTTGGAATTCAAAATAAAATTTCCAAACATGTACATAGGTATATATGCATATATCATAATTAGAAACAAATTCTCATTAATTTTAAAATATAGTTTTAAATCCAATTTATTTTAAAAAACACTTGTTTTAAATTTCTAATCCAAATTCCATTTAAAATCAATTTATATACACATATATTTTCACTCTGGAGATTTTCAAATAAATTTACCAATAAATTCACAATTAAATTCAAAAATCAATTTAATTGCCAATTTACATTTGATTAAAAATCGGGATCGTTACATTCAACCACAACAGGGGGAGGAACTAGGGAATTACCAGAGAGAGGGTTCCATGTCAACAGGCATGTACTACCTACATTGTGTGGTTTTCTCATAAAAAAGAAGTCCATGCTTGTTGATTTGAGGAAAGGCCAAACAAGACAGAAGCAAAGGATGGTAGGGAAGAGGAAGTGGGAACTAAGAAGGGAGAGGGTTCAACAAAAGGGACAGCGTTGGGAGGGATAGTAGTAGGGGTATGGGAGGAGGTATAAGAGAAGCAAGAAGGGTAAGGTGGGAGTGATAAAAGATATAGGGGTCAGCCATGAGTTATATTAATTAATTAATCTAATTAAAAGAATACATTAGTGAGATTTTTCGCCTTACAGCTCAAAAAATGCACGTGGAGTAATTTTAGTGCTAATGACTTCGATGATTAAGAGTCAATAAATTAAGGTAATACTAAACTTGCCTCAGCTAGTATTATGCCGCTAGAGCTTACATAATTAAGTAATTGCACTTTAACTGTTTGTTAAAATATCAAATCAAATTAGTATTTTAATTCAAGTAAAAAAAGAACAAAATCTAGCATAGAAATCTAGAAAGTAAACTGAAATATAGAAAAGTAAAAGTCATACAGAATTTTACGTGGTTAGGATTTCAAGGAATCCCATGTCCGCGGGAAAATGTCCCTTTCTTATTTACATTCCATTGGCACATAAAAGAGTGCAGTACTTTATTTTCTCCACCTTAAAGATTACAAATTTGGAAAAGATCCCTCTCTCGTCATAGTGCATTTTCTATTTATAGTGCTAAGATGCACATGGATTACCACATTCCTTCTTTCGTTGCTCTAATTCTGCCCTTGGATCATGCCATGTTTCATCTATCTGTATTGTTTATTTAGTATGCATGGATTGTTGGTGTTTCATTGATGGGATATCATTAGTCATGTGGCTGAATTTTCGATTTTGGTGAGAAACCTAAAATTGATGGGGGAATGATTGACCTTGAGGCGGGAAGTTCCAATAAATGGGCTTTGAATTCCCTTTTTTTCTAGGGTGAGTAACCCAACATTACCCCTTTTTGCGAACGTGAATATAGCAAGTCGATGTCGCTTTTTTCATCAAGGTAAACTGCCCTGCTTTGATTACTTTTGCCTCAAAGAATGATTACTCCTTTGATCTGTCGTGAGCGTTTGATGACATTCATAGGGTTATTCAGGATGATTGGGTCGTTGGTTGTAAAGGCAATCTCTTTATGTGGTTACGTGCTGATCTTCTTTGAGCAATAGACTACATTGATCACTAATGAGGGAGACTTATATTTCTGCTATTTACTAATGAGCATGGATTTGTGTTAGTGCATTGTTTGAGTGGCCCTATGTGCAGCTCTTGGATGGCTTTTAACTCCATGTGGCAGTGCTTAGGTATCCCCTAATGAGTGCAGTGCATATCCGTTCTGGGAGATATTACAATGCACGAACCTTTGGAAATTAGATAGGGGCTTATTCAGCCCTTTGAACATAGTGCAATCCTTCTCTTTATGCTTATGTTATAGTGCCTAAAATGAGAGGGTAGTGCACCCTTATTTTCCTCTACTGCAAAAGCGTTGGTACAGATCTACTACCCTTATATTGGCTTGTGAGTGTGGTATGTCCTTGATTATGCGCGTCTTTTTTAAGCGAGGTGTGTTATGCTTTGAAGAAATTTAAGCAACTTCTTGTGTCGTGGTGAAAGATTAATGTTTTATTGTTATTTTGATTTAGGTTATGATGTTTATTATACTTGTAGATTGTTTACTGCACCCTATGATTATGCCCGACGTTGAGCTCGATATTGCAGCACTAGGATTAGGGGGATCAACGTGGTTTAATATCTCATAATTTCCGAGAGCAGTATTTTCTTGGCCTCGCTTTATTTTTTCCTTTCATTCTTGTAATGCATCTTTTATTATGAGGATATCCCATTGTGATCTTAGTGTTACATTAACGGGGTTCGGGAAATACTAGTGTAATGCTTGCCTTCAGGTTTTGTAGTGATCGCAGATTAGTGTAGACTTGTCCACATTGGCCTTCGCATCCTATTAGATCCGTCTCGATCTTTCCCTTATTATATTTGCTATTAATTGACTGACATTTCACAAATTTTCTTTCTATTCCGGTTGTGCAGCTAGTGCTTAGATTAAGGTGTGTATATATGGTTTAGCTGAATTTGTCATTTGACAATGTAGTTAACGACACACACTGCCATCTTGATTTTGACATGTTGTTTTTCGTTTTTGTTTGAGTTGAGCTTTAGTTGTTACTAAGTGGGTTAGTTCCCATGGGTCTCCATACGAGTTTAATGAGACTCCCTAATCAAGCATCTCTTATGCCTCCATAGCGCAAATGTGCTCGAATTTAGGGTTGCGGCTACCGGTTTTACCTCGCCCATAGAGGAAAATAGAATCTCTCTTTTCTTTCTTTTTTTGGAAGTGCGTGTGGACGTGTAGGACATATAATTGTGCGCACAAGTTTAGTGAGTATGAATAAAGCTATGTAAATTTGAGTATATCTCAATTTCTGTTGTTTACTTGGCAAGCTTTAAACGGTCGTTAGGATTATACTTAACCTGCAAGTTGTAGTACCTTCGACGTGTTGTTTTTCCTTATCATTTTCTAGATTAACTTCTTGTACGGTTCATGAATCATAAACTAGGCATGCGTATTCTACTGCATACTTGGTGTGACCGCCCTCATTTTTGGAGGCGGGTTTACATACGTGCGCTTGGCAAGGTCTCCCCGCTATTTGGGGGCGGGGTGATATTTGACTGTGAAGTCATGTCGCGTACTTACAACCATCTTAATTCATACACATGGTTTTTATGACTAGTTCAAGTTTTCTGATATCCTTACATCTAATGTGGCTATGTTAACAGAATTGGAATAGAGGGGTTTTTATATTGGTTCGAGCCGTCTATTACAAATAGTTTGGCTAAAAAGCCAAACTACTTTACATGTAGTTCGATTTTGATACTAGTTCGGGCATCTAATATCCCTATGTCTAGCATGGCTATGTTAACATGACTAACATAGTAAGCATTTTATACTGGCTTGGACTATTTAATATTCCTACAACTAGTTTGGCTAAGAAGTCGAACTATATTGTTTACAGTTCCATTTTGATAACTGGTTCGAGCGGTCTAATATCCATATGTCTAGTGTAATTTTTGTGCAGTATCGAAGATATCATTACGGAGAGATTTTATACCAGTTCGGGCTATCTAATATCCCTATATTATTTCATTGTATTATTACTCCTTTCACAATAATAATTACAATGTTTGTTACATAAATGATGCAAATTATACAAAATACGGCCTGCGGTGCTTTGAGTTCAATGTTCTTGGAACTAAGTTGTCATTTGCTCTCGATAACCAGTATGATCCATTAGCCAATGCTTCAACCATAAATAACGGACCTCCCCAATTTAGGCTTAGAGCTCCATTCTGCTGGGTTTTCTGTGTTAGCCATCACCCTTTGCAGTACAAGATCCCCTTGTGGATGTTACTTTCCTTCAGCTTGACGTTGTTGTTCTTTACCATCTATAATACCCTTAATTTTAAGTAACGTTATTAAAGAGATTTAATTAGATAAGTTAAATAGAACAATGTAAAGATTAGAGTGATAAGGTGATTAAGATTTGAAAACTAAATAGAGGCTGGGCTTAACTAAATAAAAATTTAAAAGAATGGTTTGTGGAAATGGTTCTATAAGCTAACTAAGAAGAGAATAAGGCAAGGGTATTATGTGAAACCATAACCCTTAACCCCTAAACCCTTATTCCCATTTTCACATTACAATTTCATAATTTAAAACATAAACCAAAGAGCTCAAGCCGGCCATAACTTATGGGAAAAAAGAGAGAAAAAATCAATTAAATGCTAAGGAATCAAGCAAGGAGAATTAAGCAAGATCAAACATCAAGTTCCTTATCTAAAGCAAGGTGAATAATAATCAAAACCTTCTCATTTTCATTTTTAAAGAGCATTTGATTTTGGGTTTTAAGTTTAAAACCTTTACGATAATTTTAATGATAATATGCTTGGAGTACATGATATATTTGATTCAAACAAGTATGTTTGATAAAAATTTGTTCGATTTTAAGGAAAAAATCATATATATTGGGTTTCGAATTCCATAAGGATTTAATATGTTATGTAAAAAATTATTTTGGAGATGAGTTTAAATTTTCATAATTATCCAAGCTATGGATAACTTATTATGAACTTTTGAAAGAAGAAATAAATAGTTTGTTTTTAAAATTTATTTCGGCCATTGTATAAAGGATTTTGGATTTGAAATTTACATATGTTAGATAACATATTATAAGTGAATTTAGATCATTTTTGGGGATTTTTTCTAAGTAATTTACTACGGAAATTAAATTAATTAATTGGAGGACTCAAATGTTTTAATTGTTTTGTTAAAGCGAAAGGCTTCTCTATTGATTATTTTTAATTAATTCTGGATGAATTCGGTAGTTTTTTAGAAAAGGTTTTTGTAAAGGTTATGGCAACCAATTATATTATTACGAATAGGAAAGTTAGTTGAAAAGCATTTACTTAAAAAGGCAACAAAACAGTTTTGCACAGATTTATTGTTTCGTCACTTCTAGTAGCAAACTTTTGATCCCATACCTCCATCCCTAACCAAGTTGAAACCAATACACACGTTATCAATGCTTTGATACATAGTGGATTGGAGAAAGGCCGTAGGCATAGAGCTGAAACCATGCTTTCGAAGTGGTCGAGGCCATTTTTAAAAGCTTTTGAAGGTTTTTGTTTTGATTCAAAAGAGATGCAGCTTAAACTGCTTTTAATGTATGCTTTTGAAAGGGGTGAATCACTTTTATATTGCTTTCGAAGGGTTGTCGGCTTTTTGTTTAAATGGTAGCTTTCGAATGAGTTGCCATATAATACGTTTTAAAGGGAAGCTTTCGAAAGGGTTGTTTTTAACCAAGTCAAAACCTTGTTGTGGTCTTCATACCTTTTGAATAGGTTGGAAGTTTTCAATGAGTTCGAAAGGCAAGCATTTTTTTTATAAATTTAATAAGTCACTTCCCAATGCTTTCAAAAGGGCTCCAGTAGCCACTTAAACAAAAGGTTTCGAAGGCAATGGCTTCGAAATGTGTTTTGAAGCTATCCTTCCGACTGTTTTGCTCAAAGAATTAAAGCTTTTGAAAGGATGGTTCCGAAGCCATCTGTTTTTCCCAGACTCTTCTACTTGAAGGTTAATGGTTTTGAAAGGGGTACATTTGCTTATGGTCACTTTGACCCAAAAGTTATATTTAAGATTAAACCTAATGGTTTCGAAACTATGCTTCTATAAGTTGGAAAGTTATGCTTTAATACTTTTGAAAGGAATGTTTGATGGTTTCAAAAGAAAGGTTTTGATGCTTTCAAAATATATATTTTGAGTGTTTTGAAAGGCATATTTTTATGTGTTTTGAAAAGAAATTTTGAATGCTTTCGATAGATATATTTTAATGGCTGCGAAAGTAAAGGTCTAAGGTTTTGAAAGCCTTAGTTTTCAAAATGAAGAACTCAATCTCATTTTGAAGGGAAACATATAGCAATATAAAAGAGCTTTTAAATGGTTTTTTTTTAATTTGGAGTTTTTGAAGAAGCTTGCCTTGATACAAATAATGGGTTAAAGGGATTAATCAAAATTTCATGTGGAATGATTTCAAGAATATTAAACCATAAAAGTTGGTATTGTTATGTCATTTTATATGCCTATTCTATAAATATATTCACTATATAATGGACCTATAACTGTATTTTAGGGAGAATAGGTAGAATAACCAGCTTGGTTGATCCGATAGTGAATATAAATTGAGTTAACTCGTATATGTTTGGAAAGAGTTATTTGCATGGGCTAATATATTCATAGTGATCCCATGAAAACTATATCCGGATAAAATTATTGATAGAGATCAATAGGTTCATAGTCAACCCATGAAAACTATGATATAAGAGAAGTTATTGGAGATACCAATAAGTTCAAGGAGAATCCATGAAGTAATTGAATGAAGTTATTTACAGGGGCCATTAGTTTCTTTGTGATCCTATGGAAACTATAAGACTGAACAGATAGTCCATGAGCTTTGAATAGGATATTAGTCAGCCCATGAAAACTAATAGGTTAATAGTGACCCTAGAGACTATAACTGAGACAGATAGTCAAATGAATGGGGATGGAAAATCCAATATGTTTTATTTGTTATCATATCATCACGATATTTTGAATTGCAAGTATTTAACCATTGTGGTTGCAGGAGCATAGTATTTGGTTATTATAAACTTTTAGGCAAGATAATAGTGAGGGGAAAACCTGTTCTACTAAGCGAGTGGTCTCATTAGCTATCCAAATGGTTCGAGATGGTAGGTTATTATTTATACCAGGCTTTATGTCTGACTCGAAGTTTATGTTTTTTCTATTAAATTCTTGGGTGCTTGATTAATTTTGAGTAGTTTGAGAGTTAAGGTTTTCAGGTTCTCCTTTGGACGAATAAGCTTCCAAAGATGTGCAAGAGGGAAGGTAGCTAATAAGGAGTTCTATTCTATTTGACTCCACTGTATTTTGATGTAAAGGAAAAGTTGTTTAGTTTCCTACACACACACATATACTCTGATCATCTAAGGGAACATCTTCGTATGTCATGCGTAGCGTAGTTTGTAATAATTATATTTTCTCTGAACGTGGTTCTTCAATTTGGTATTATGTAAAATTTGAAATATGTTTGAAATGAAATAAAAAATTTGTTTAATAATTTGATTTTTTAATATCCATATGTTTCTATTATATCAATGTATCTAACATTAACACATTTGGTCACCGAGAATTACAATTATGGAGATTGAAGCATCCATAGCCGTTAGTTTTATGCCTCCTAGTGGGGGATGTTACAAGTTGGTATCAGAGTATAGGTTTATGAAAACTTAAAAGAAATTTCATACTTAAAATGATTTTTCAAAACATAATCCATTGAATCAGAAAATAAGATGGGGGTTTGGATTAGCACTATAGTAACATACTTGTACTTGATATATACATATACATACATACATACATACATATATATATATAAGTACGTTTTCCCTTCTCTCTTAGACCGCTCATCTGTATCTTACTATGGCTCAAATGTAGATTGACGAGAAAGGACAATATGTAGGCAGGAAATAGAAGAGGAAATCTTGGCGGAGGAAGCACGCTATAGATAATGGAAATGCTTGACTAATAATACTAGGAGAAACCTAAATCGACAGACAAATGCTAATCAAAATGCAGATGCCAACATAGGTGCTAGAAATCCACCAGTAGATACAAGAATGATGTATCAGTTCTTCGTTAATCCAGAGCAAGCTTGAGCATCTATTGGTGTAGTTGGGCATGTTGAAGGAGCTAATCCCATGGCTCGAGTTGGAAACAGCTATGCTAAGTTGAGTAGAGATAACACCAGTCTTAGAGGGAAGCTGTTTTTGGGAACAGAGGATGCTATCGAAGATGAGAATTGCTTTTGCATTGTGAGAGAATCTTCATTGATTGGGGTTGAATGATGAGCATAAGAGGAGACTAGCCTCTTGGAAGTTGAAGGGAATAGTGTTATATTGGTGGAATAGTGTCACTAACGAAGTTCCCAAGGAAGAGTTGACTTGGGTGGAATTTCAGAGGAGATTTTGAGGAGAGGTTTTGTCTATAGTTGCCAAGTCAGCATTGTTGAGGAAGTTCGGGGAGTTGGTGCAAGGTGAGATGTCGGTAATTGAGTATGCCATGAGGTTTGATGAGTTATCCAAATATGGACATGCTACGATTGACACTATCATCAAGAGGAATGAGAAGTTTATTTAGGGATTAAGACCCGAGATTGCTTGGGCGACCCTGCCACATCTTCGTGATCCTTGTAATGTTGCTATGAAATAGCAATCCGACATGAGGAGATACTTGGTACTTATGAGAAGGAGAAGCAGGTTGAAACTCAGAGTTCTCTTTGTATGAAGAGAAAGTTCTTTAAGAAGAAGGGAACCTAGAATGGAGAAGTTGCCAAGAAGGCTGATAAGCATGTAAATGTGCATATTTTTATCACCATATGTTATCTATTTTTATTTAAATAAATGTCATGTTTGGGCATTTTAACATGTTTAAAAAAATTCAATTATTTTACAATCATCATATATTCATCTTCATTCATGGGCAAAATGGTCATTTTTGTGCATGTGTCAATTTGAGAATTTTTACTTCGACATTTTTTATGATTTTTATAATAATTTGGATGCATATGGAAGAGGCTTTTATGAAGACACATGCATGCACAAATGAATACAAAGGAAGGATGATGGAAATAATTCAAGCTCATGATCATGAAGGACCCTACACAGTTACTTAAATCTACAATTAGAAGCTAATGGACAACTAAGTGGAGGTTAGAGTTTCATGCATATATAATGGTGGATTAATTAGAGGCTAATGGTCAATTGGAGGCTACACTTCCTAAAGGGAATTTTGAGAAGCACTCTAAATATTGAATTAGGGTTTTATGCATGTATAAATAGCTCTTATGTACATGAAAACATCTTCTACTCTTTCACATTAGTTAGAAAACTAAGAAAGCAAGTTGTAACATCAACGTTTCATGAAATAAAAATGGCTTCCTAGCCTCTTTATCTTTTCTTCTCTGCACGCTTTTTTCACTTTTATGTTCATTATTACTTCTATGCTCTCTTCTTTCCTTTGTTGGTAGATTGGATTTACATTCATGCAAGTAGTGTAGTTTTGTTTTATTTCTTTTATGCAAGTAGCTTAATAGTTCATCTCATTTTCCTTCTTTGTTTAGTTTCTATTTCTCTTGCTTTTATTGATGAAATTTACATGTGTTGATATGATAACACAAATGAGTAGCCAAACCCCTTCAATTTATGGGTAATGAAGCTCTCTAACTTTATGTAATTTCAACATTTTTATGATTTATGATCTCTTTTGTTTGTTCTTGTTGAAAGTGAATTTTGATGTAAATTTATACAAGTGGGTTTGATAGCTTATGTTGCTTTTGCAAATGAATTATTCTTATTCAACATAAACACAATTTACATCATCATTTGCTAATTTATTTTTGATTTTGAAATGAAAGTGAAAACAATATTTGATGATCTATATTACTAATTACAATAGTAAATATATCATACTTAAAATAGCTTTTGCTTTGGCTTTATTTTCATGAGATTTTATAAGTGGTTTATTTATTGTATTATAGTTGATGGTTTAAGTTATGTTAATTAATAACATAAATAAACCATACTTATGATAAATGCAACAATTATTTTACTTAATATCAAAACTAGAGATCATAGATTATTTGTCTATTGATTTACAAAAATATGAGAGTGGGTTTGTGTGACGACCCGGATTTTTGAACCTGTTAAAATTGCTAAAAAATCCGTCCGTTCTAAGACTACTAATGAAAAATACTAACTAAGTACACCATATTTGATAATTATTCAACATTACTAAATGTATAGGATAAAATTTAATTTTTACAACTTATCAAAGTAATCAAATTAATCTACTAGGTATTCTTATATACAAACCAAATACAAATAAATCTAACGCTGCACAACTCTAATAAGAGAGACAGCAATAGCCATTCCTGCTAACTCAATAAACATGTCAAATGCGGAATAAAATAGTAAGAAGGAAAAATATATGATTTAAAAAAAAGAAATTTACAATTTGATTCGGTTTTGAAGAAGTTATGGCCGAGAGAAAAAGATGTAAAATGTGGAGAAAAGAGAGTTTGATTTGAAGAGAATAAACATTAATTTCTTTTGAATATTTTATAAATATTTTGACATTATTTCTTTTTAATTTTTTATATGGCATGGAAGCCATTAAAGAGAAGAGGAAGAAGATGAAGAAGCTTGAGAAAAGAAGAAGAAGAAAATGTGAATGAAAGTGATGAAGGAGGTGGATATTTATAGAAAAAGAAAGAAGTGGTAAATTTACCAAAACAATCTCTTACCAAATTACCAAACTAACCTTATTTTAACCTAAAGCAACCTACACTTTTTCAATACTTAACATCATCTTTCACATCCTTACTTTATGTTTTAGTCACTTAAAGATTAAGTAAAAAATATCATAATTATGTTGGCATTGATTTGATGTGATTTGATGTTTACATTTTCTTACTTTTGTTAATTCTTACTTACTTTTACTATTGACTTCTAGAAGTTTTCTAATTTTATTTAGTAAAAGTAAACATGTTTTGTAACGACCCGCAAATCCGTACCCCTTGAGTCAACACTATTCTACCTAAATCAACTCAAGTTGTACAGAAATACGAACCATTTGGGTTAAAGAAGAAGAGGTAGAAGAAGAGAATAGGAAACAACAACAGAATCTAACCATTGCAGCGGAATAAAATATAATAAGTAAATATCTTTACTCAAAATCAAATATATCTGTTTACATATATTACATCATCAGAGTACATCAATCTCAGCTCACATCAATAACATACAACGGATACATAACAACTCAACACAACGGAAAAATATATATAAGTACGAGAGTACGTATCGTCATCCAGCTCGTCTCCTGAGCACCACAGCATTTCCTGTATTCTATAATACTCGGTCTGACCCGAGCATTACAGTTAAATAACACCCGAGTCAGTCTGGAATACCAGCGTGAGAAAATCACACCCAATTGATTATTAAAGTTTCAAAAATCCTTTGAAAACAAAAGCATCTCGTAAGACCACGCCACAAATAAACATGTCGGGTTTTTACCTTACGATAGCTAAAACAATTTTTATAGAAATCCTCTGATATTATAATAGGGTCTATATACAAATACTTATAAAATAGCCGAAATTGTTACATTATTAAATTCCAGCTACTAGCCACAGAGTGGGTAATACAAACAAAACTCGTACAAGGCTCGTAGGGAGAATGGATTTCCAACTAATGACTAGGCACTGGGGTACCACCTGTCACAGTACGGGGCCTAGATCACCGTACCGAGGACTACTCCCTTCATCCCCTGCAACACAAGGCCGGAACCATTCCTTACTGAATAGTCCCGAACAAGATAAACCCCGTGGTTGGCGCGACCAACCACCCACTAAGCCGAAATATATAAAAAGGGACATCTAGACAGGGGAAATATCTTGTCCTGCTTGGGCATGACCCACCTAACCTTGCTGCATATCCCCTGATTTTCAGTCATTCCCATTTGATGAGGCTTGAGGCTAAGCGTTACCTTTTAGAACGTTTCACTTAGAATGCCCATCGTCCACCTGACGATGTTTCGCAAGCATTCATCCATACAAGTCCGTCCCTGGTTCGAACGGAACCGAAGGCACTATTCCTACTACATCCATTTTGGAAATATCCTCAGGATTAGTAGCGACTAGCCCTTGCACTTCACTACTCCATCTTCGAATCCAAAATCGTTTTCACGAAACGTACAAACCGGATCGAAGTGGTTTTCGAGAAATAAATCTCGATCCCGTTCTCTTCGAAACGATGAACGCATTGGTCCAATATTGATAGTCAGTTATTTAACTATCAATTTCTATTCACAAACATCCATCAAACAATAAATAATTTTCCAAATTAATTATTAATCCCAAAAATATCTACAAGATATTATTTATATTTTCAATCCTTTGGAAACAGTTTCAAACCATCTTTCTTCTCAGAATCAACTTTCCCAAATATTTTATATCCCTCTGAAATCACCAAGCACAAAAATAGATTTTTTTAAATATATTTAAAACACTTTACTTTGAAAATATATACTTTTAAACATTTGAGTTAAATTACTTCAATAATTTGTAAAAATACCTACTATATGAGTAATTCAAAATAAAGTTACTTAATAGAATATAAAACTAGATTTTCACTTTTGAAAACAAAGTACTAGGTCACTTTTTAAGTAATTACTACTATAATAGATTTAGGAAACTACTTACTATTGAATTTAAATATTAGAAATAATAAATTTTCTAAAACTTGGTTTTTACAACACTTTCAAACCTTTAAATTTATTTAAGAATTTACTTTAAACATGTACTTGGTTATCCAGAGTAAAATCCTAGCTTCAATCGCTTAAATCAATTTCCCAAATTGATTTCCAACTTATTCCCTTTAAATTCAGAATCTATTAATTTCAGATCTCATTTCTTGATTCCAATTTTTGATTTCTCAATTTCTTCTTCGTTCCTTTAAATGAATTTAAACTTTAAATTTTAAAATAATCCTTTATTTCTTTAATTGATATAACTTAAGTTTACAATTCATCAATTTCGTTTTATTCAAAATTCCATTTCTCTTCATACTCGAAGTTATTTAGTATTATTTTCATATTACTTCTATTTCTTTTCAATTCATTCTTAATTTATTCAAACTTCCTATAATTATTTCGCTTACAAATTTACTTCTTCTTAATTTCTTTTCAACAATCCAATTCATATAATTTGGTAGTTCATTATACCCAAATATCTAATCGAACCATAATATTCGATATCCCAATATAACTCATCATAAGATATCAAATAATCACAACAGAGAATATTGAATGATTTAAATAAATGTGAGGGGTCCAGTTGGATCCCTCCAACCTGTTTTCCCTGCATCCACAAATGTTAGTATCACATAATATACCAATCTCCACTTATACTGTACTATATCACATCAATCACTTCCACCATACAATCAATTATTTAAATTTAATCATTTAAATTTAAATTTTAAACTGAGTGAGATTAACTCACCTTTGCTTTTGTTCGACAATCCACTACCAATTTAGCTTGTTTCCACCATTTCTTGGCCTTACTGCCTACAGTACAGGCCGCTGCCATCGAATAACTTCCATCATCGCTCATGAAGTCGCCATCGCCTTCACCTCACCTCGTCCCACCTGCAAGCGCCACCCACTCGAACCCTAGCTCTACATCGAGCCGCAGCATCCACCGAACAACCCATGACTAGAAACACGACTGCCCCACGGCGTTACCCTCCCTCGGCCACAACATCGTGCGCTCGCACCTTACTCCGAAGCCCTAGCCACCGCGCGATCCTTAAACGATCATCAAATCAAACCACTTCCGCGAACTCCAGCAAGCTCGACCCTGACTACAACTCGTGCAAGCGCCAAAATGCGACCACGAGCTCGATTTTGAGGAGAGGCCGCTCTGCCCTCATTTCACTTGCGGCCATTATTTATATTTTTTTATTTTTTTTTCTGAGGGCGAAATTTGATTTCAATTCTTGATTAAGGGATGGGTTTTGTTTGAAGAGGTAGGGCTTCGGCCTATTAATTTTTCTTGAACGAATTGAAGTGGAAATTTTAGGGTCGGCCATTTCATTTTGATTTTTTTTCGAATTGGAGAATGAATTTAGAATTAGGGGAAAATCTGTTTCCTCAATACGGCTGTGTTGATGAAGTAGGCAGGAAGTGATTGAAAGTAAAGAAGCGTGCAAAGGAAGCTTATAATGATTTTGACCAGGCGTACCCAAGAAGCTTAAGTAATTAAATTAAATTTCATTAGTCTAAAATCAATTAAATTTGCCGCGTTTATATATCATACGCTCACACACTAACTTCGATCAATACGAAATTTGAAATCCGATAATAATTCAATATCACGGACCCAATGGAACTGGTTTCGTCAAATTCCGAGACTGCGCCTCGGAAGGCTATTTTTAAATTCAATTTAAACGATATAAATTTTAAAATTGAACAACCCACTATTTATTTCAATTTTACAACTTCTATTATTCTCAGTAATACGAATATAAATTTTATAAGCCTTCAAATTATGTTTAATAGGCTTAAAATTCTGGAATTCAACATTTCATCCAATTTTAAATTATTTAAATTTAATAATTAAATTATCAAATGAATTGTGATATTCGTAATTCAAGTTGAAACTATTATCTTGAATATTTAAAATCAATTAAATATTCTGATTTTAAATGCTTAAAAATTCAGGGTCGTCACATGTTTAGTGGATTAATTAATACTTGCACTATTTGAATATATGTTCATATATAAGAAAATAAAGGTGTGCGACGTTGCGACAACTTTTAATTGAAAAAACGTTGATTTTCGACAAAATGTTTTACGGTCACATTTTGACGTTTTAGTTAAACTATTTATTTATGTAAACCAAATTTAAAAATAAAATTGTATAATACTATTTAAAAATATAAACACTCATAAATTAATTAAGATAATTTATTTAACCATTGAAACTTACTTTTCTGAAATCAGCATTTTGTCACTTTTGTCGATATAGGCAAATGTTACTATTTTTATGTTTGTTTCTACTTCCAAATCCTATCGAATATTATTTAAATCATAAAACCTTTTATATTTTATATTTACATATCACTCTAAATAATATATTTTAAAGCGGTCAAATTCCGGGTCGTTACAGTTTGCCTCTAAATTGTTCTTTAATCTCGTAGTTTTTAATCTCATTTTAATTCTAGCTTTAGCTTCATTTTGAATGTAGTTAACAATTTCCTCTTCATTTGGTATAATTTGATCGAATTGATTTTTAAAATCTAACAATTCCCTGCGGATCGACCCGTACTTACCCATACTAACTTTTATATGTCGTGCACTTGCAGTTATTTTAATTTGAAATTTATCATTGGTTTTCTAACTCGATATATATATTTTATTGTTAAATAAGTTTTTGGTGTCGTTGCCAGAGAGTTGATTTGATTTTAATTTTTATTCTTCGAATTATTTTTGGTTGATTTTTACGTGTTTCATTGTGTGTGTATTGCACTAAAAAAATTATGTGTTGTATATGATTTTTGTAACATTTTGTTTGTGTGCATGTTGTTCTAGTTTTCTATTTGCATTGCATTTCTACTTAAAAAAGAGAAAAATTTACAAAAGTTCATTTCAAAAAGAAAAAACAAATTTTCCATTTCATTTTCAAAAACTAGTTTAACGATGAAATTTCTATCGAATTATAAAACCATCGATAAATTTCAAATTAAAATTACCGCAAGCGCACGACGTACAAAAGTTAGTACGCGGCGAGTACGGGTCAATCCATAGGGAATTGTTAGATTTTAAAAATCAGTTCAATCAAATTATACCAAATGGAGAGGAAATTGTTAACTACAATCAAAATGAAATTAAATCTAGAATTAAAATGAGATTAAAAGCTATGAGATTAGAGAACAATTTTGAGGCAAATCCACTGTGATATTTTTGTAAATCAACAAACAAATAATTTATGATCTCTAGTTTTGATATTAAGTGAAATAATCGTTTCATTTATTATAAGTATGGTATACTTACGTTATTAATTAACATAACTTAAACCATGAAACTATAATACAACAAATAAACCACTTATAAAATCTCATGAAAATAAAGCCAAAGAAAAAGCTATTTTAAGTATAATCTATTTAATATTGTAATTAGTAATATTGATCATCAAATTTTGTTTTTACTTTCATTTCAAAATCAAAAATAAATTAGCAAATGATGATGTAAATTGTGTTTATGTTGAATAAGAATAGCTCATTTGCAAAAGCAACATAAGCTATCAAACCCACTTGTATAAATTTACATCAAAATTCACATTCATGAAGAACAAACAAAAGAGATCATAAATTCTAAAATGTTGAAATCACATAAAGTTAGAGAGCTTCATTACCCCTAAATGGAAGTGGTTTAGCTACTCATTTGTGTTACCATATCAACGCATGTAAATTTCAAGATTAAAAGCAAAAGAAATAAAAAATAAACAAAGGAGCAAAATGAGATTAACTATCAAGCTACTTGCGTAAAAGAAATAAAACAAAACTACACTACTTGCATGAATGTAAATCTAATCTACCAACAAAGGAAAGAAGAGAGCATAGAAGTAAAAATGAACATAAAAGTAAAAAAGAAGCATATAGAGAAGAAAAGAGAAAGATGCTAGGAAGGCATTTTTATTTCATGAAACATTGACGTTACAAATTGCTTTCTTAATTTCCTAACTAATGTGAAAGAGTAGAAGATGTTTACATGTACATAAGTGGGTTATTTATACATGCATAAAACCTTAATTCAATATTTAGGGTGCTTCCTAAAATGTCCTCTAGGAAGTGTGGCCTCCAAGTAACCATTAACCTTTAATTAATCCACCGTTATATATGCATGAAACTTTAATCTCCACTTAGTTGTCCATTAGCTTCTAACTATAGATTTAAGTAAGTGTGTGGGTCCTCCTTGATCTTGAGCTTGAATTATTTCCATCATCCTTCCTTTGTATTCATTTGTGCATGCATGTATCTTCACAAAAGCCTCTTCCATATGCATCCTAATTCTTATAAAAATCTTAAAAAATGTCCTAGTAAAAATTCTCAAATTGCCACATGCACAAAAATGACCATTTTGCCCCTGAATGAAGATGAATATATGATGATTTGAAAATAATTGTATTTTGGTTTTAAACATGTTAAAATTCCTAAATATGACATTTATTAAATAAAAATAAGTAAAACATGGTGGTAAAAATATGCATATTTACATGCACATCAACATCAAAGGCTAATCTAGTTTTCTTTAAGTGCGATAACAAAAGGTCATTATGCTCGTGAATGCCGAACTGGCAAAGGGAAGAAGACCATATATAAGAAAGGAGTGAAATGCTTTAACTGCGACCAGATTCGACATTATAAAATTTGTGTCCAGAAACAGTCAGGGCAGACAAGGGAAAACTATTTACTGTTGGACCATCTTCTGCCAAGCCGACTGCTGCTTAGAAGGGAAAGACTGTGATGGAAGATACGCTTTTGATTCATAATATACCAATTGTGGTACTTTTTGATACCGAAGCATCGCATTCATTTATATCTCAGTGTTTGGTTGATAGGTTATGTTTAGAACCTACATACCTTGTTACTTTCTTAAGGGTTACGAATCCGATAGGAGGGTATGCAACTCCGTGAATGAGATGTGCCCTGTTATAACTTGATTTTTTAGGTCATAATTTTGCATTCAGTCTATATGTTTTTTTTCTTAGATTTTTGAAATTATTTTAGGTATGGATTGATTGGGTAGATACAAAGCTAGGATATTTTGCTAGGATGTGGAAATATCGCTGAGATACCTGGATAGTCATAACCAAATTATATTCTTAGTGGAGGATTATGACCATTGTGCTTGTACTCTGTTGAGTGCTATGGAAGTAGAAGAAGAGTTAAGTCGGTTTCGTATAGCAAGAGAATTTGTAGATGTTTTTGAGCTGTTTATAGGACTACCATCGAAATGAGCCGTTGAGTTTCAGATAGATCTGGTGCCAGGAGCAGAGCCTGTAAGTATACCACCTAGTAGGATGACACCAACCGAGATGAAGAAATTGAAGGTGCAGCTAGCGGATTTGGAAGGGAGAAATTTTATTAGACCAAGTAGTTTTCCTTGGGGTGCGGCCGCAGTGTTCGTGAGGAAACAAGATGGGTAGTTAAGGATATGTATCGACTATCGTAAGTTGAATGAGAAGACGATCAAGAATAAGCATCATTTGCTGAGAATTGACGATTTGTTTGATCAGTTTTATCGAGCCAGTATATTTTCATAATTGGATTTGGCGATATGTTTCCAACAGTTAGAGTGGCAAAGGATGATATCTCGTCGACCATGTTTCAAACTCGGTATGGTTCATACGAGTGGTTAGTAATGTCATTCGGGTGACGAATACACCAGCTTTCTTCGTAGATTTGATGAACTGAGTTTTCCAAGAGTACTTGGATAGGTTCATATTGGTATTTATAGATGACATTTTAGTATACCCTATAGATGAAAGAGAGCATGAAGATCATCTAAGAGTAGTCCTTCAAACTCTAAGGTGGCATCAGCTGAATGCGAAGTTTTCCGAGTGTCGTTTTTGGAAGAAAGAGATTAAGTTTCTTGGTCACGTTGTTTCAGAGAAGGGTTTGTCAGTCGATCCGGATAAGATTGAATTGTTAATAACTGGAAGAGACAAGAAAAGGTGATTGAGATTAGAAGTTTTCTTCGACTTGCAAGCTATTACCAGAGATTCATTAAGAATTTCTCGTGGATAGCAACGCCTTTGACTAAGTTAACTAGAAAGGATGCGAATTTTATTTAATCTAACAGTGAGGAAGCCTTAAGTTAAAGAATTTATTGATCAACGATCTGTGTTAGTGGTTCCACAAGAAAACCAAGGATTATTGGTGTGTATCAATGCATGCATGCGAAACCAAATTAGGAGCTGTGTTAATGTAGAAGGGTAAAGTGATTGCCTACACTTCACGACAGCTTAGATCGCATGAGGTGAGTTATCCTACTCATGATTTAGAGTTGGCTGCAGTGATCTTTGCATTGAAGATATGAAGACATTATCTCTTAGGGGAGAAATTTGGGCTAAACACAGGCCATAAGTCCTTAAGATATCTATTCTCTCAAGAGGAATTGAATATGAGACAATAAAGATGGCTCGAGTTTTTAGTAGCTTATGATTTTGGTATAGAGTACACACCTGGGAATGGAAATAAAGTAGTGGATGCTCTTAGTAGAAAACATCAGAATGTGGTATTGGTTGTGTTGGAAGAATGGAAAGATTTAGAAGCTCTGACTACTTGTAGCGTTCAGTTAAGACCAACTGCTAGTTCTAGTCATAGCACTGCCATATTGTTCTATTTGGAAGCTCAATCAATATTTATTGGAAGAGTCGCTTCTAAGCAGAATGATGACTCATCATTGGCCGAGAAGATTAGAAGGCTTGAGGTTGGATCAGAGATAGATGATTTAAAGGATTTTAGTCTTAACCAAAAGGGATGGTTGAGAAAGAAGGGACGATTCTGTGTTCCGAATGTTGAGGATTTAAGAAAATAAGTTCTAAGAGAATGCCAATGATCCAAATTTACAATTCATCCTAGAGGAACCAAGATGTATCAGGATATAAAGAGGAGATTCTACTGGGAAGATATGAATAAAGATGTTGGCCTGTGGGTTAGGCAGTGTGCAAACTATCAACAAGTGAAGGCCAAACATCAGAAGCCGAGTGGATTGCTTCAACCTTTGGAGAATCCAGTTTGAAAATGGGATTCGATATTCATGGATTTTATAGACGGGTTTCTAAGTTCGAATAGAGAAAATGAAAGTATATGGATCATAGTGGATAGGTTGACTAAGAGTGCCCATTTCATTTCAATTAAGTCAACCAGGACAATACATGTTTTAGGTAAGCAATTTATGAAGAACATAGTTAGACTACATGGAATTCCTAGTAGTATAATCATTGATAGAGATGCTTTATTTACTAGTGAACTGTGAAAGAGTCTAAAGGATGTGTTAGGAACCAAGCTCCAGATGAGTCCGGCGTATCACCCTCAGACGGATGGGCAGACAAGAGAGCCAATAAGGTACTCGAGGATTTGCTAAGAGCTTGTGTGTTGGACTTTGCTGGATCTTGGTAAGATCAACTATACTTGGTTGAGTTTTACTATAGTAACAACTATCAAACTGATATAGGAATGATGCTTTTTGAAGCTTTGTATGGAAGGCTATGCAAAACATCAGCATGTTGGTTAGAGATTGGAGACAGATTAGTCTTGGGTTCAGATATGGTTAGAGCTATGACATAGAAGATTGAGTTGATCCAAGAAAGGGTGAAGGAAGCTCGGTCTACACAGAAGAGTTAAGAAGATAAGAGGCATAAAGATAAAAAATTCTCGGTTGGAGACAGAGTCTTCATTAAGGCATCACCGATGAAGGGTGTGGTACGATTCAAAAGTTAGGGAAACTAGTACTGAGATATGTTGGTCCTTTCCTAATTAAAGAGAGGATCGGGAAGCTCGCATATAGAGTTGAGTTGTCGAGCAGTTTGACAGGTGTCCATAATGTATTTCATGTATCTCATCTTCGTAAATATGTACATGATCCAGAGACTACTATTCCTCCTTTAGAATTGGAACATTTGATAGTAGAACCAAATTTGACTTTTATTAGGCGATCAGTTTAGATTTTAGTGAGAGATGAGAGGAGGTTAAGAAACAAGACAGTCAAGTTGGTGAAAGTTCAGTGGAGCGACAACGAGAAGGACTGTACTTGGAAGACAGAAGATAGGATTAGAGATACTTATCCTGATCCATTGTGAGGGTATGTTCAATATACGCTTTAATGTAGACTGTTGCTAGTTAAGCAAGCTAGTATGGTAGTTCGGAGTTGTTACAGATGATTGCTATGCTTAGTATTTAGTCCTTACTGAATTTCAAGGACGAAATTCTTTAAGGAGGGCAGCCTATAACACCCCCAATTTTAAATATCATTATTCAAGAGATTTAATTTGATAAATTAAATAAAATAATACAAAGATTAGAGTGAGAAAGGGATTGAGATTTGAAAATTAAATAGAGGGCGTGCTTAACTAAATAAAAATTTAAAAGAATGGGTTTATGGAAATAGTTTTATAAGCTAACTAATAAGAGAATAAGGCAAGGGTATTATGTGAAACCATAACCCTTAACCCCTAAACCCTTATTTCCATTTTCATTTCACAAGTTCATAATTTTAAAACATAAACCAAAGAGCTCAAGCCAATCATAACCTAGGGGAAAAGGAAGAGAAAAAATCAATTAAAAGCTAAGGAATGGAGCAAGGAGAATTAAGCAAGATCAAAGCTCAAGTTCCTTATCCAAAGCAAGTTGAATAATAATCAAAACCATCACATTTTCGTTTTTAAAGAGCATTTGATTTTGGATTTTAAGTTCAAAACCTTTATGATGATTTTATTGATGATGTGCTTGAATTACATGATATGTTTGATTCAAACAAGTATGTTTGTTAAATATTATATTCGATTTTAAGGCTAAAATCGTATATGTTGGGTTTCTAATGCCATAAAGATTTAATATTTTATGTAAAACATTATTTTGGAGATGAGTTTAAATTTTCATAATTATCCAAGCTGTGGATAATTTATTATGAGTTTTTGAAGGAAGAAATAAATAATTAGGTTTAAAATTTTATTTCGGCTATTATATAAAGTATTTTGGGTCTGAAATTTATGTTTGTTAGATAACATATTAAAAGTGAATTTTGATGATTTTTGAGGATTTTTCCTAAGTAATTTACTATGGAAATTAAATTAATTAAGTTGGAGGATCTAAATGTTTTAATTGTTTTGTTAAAGGGAAGGGCCTCTGTTGATTATTTTTAATTAATTCTGGATGAAATTGGAAGTCTTTTAGAGAAGATTTTTGTAATGTTTATGGCAACCAATTATATTTTTACAAATAGGCAAGTGAGTTGAAAAGCATTTAATTAAAAAGGCAACAAAACAGTTTTGCACAGATTTATTGTTTCGTCACTTCCAGTAGCAACCTTTCAACCCCAAACCTCCACCCCTAACTAATTCGAAACCAATACACATGGTATCAATGCTTTAGTATGTAGTGGATTGGAGAAAGACGGCAGGTATAGAGTTGAAGCCATGCTTTCGAAGGGGTCGAGGCCATTTTAAATATCTTTCGAAGGTCTTTGCTTTGCTTTCAAAAGTGATGCCACTTGTCTTGCTTTTAATGGATGCTTTCGAAAAGGGCGAATCACTTTGATATAGCTTTCGAAGGGGTTGCCCCCTTTTTGTTTAAAGGGTAGCTTTCGAATGAGTTGTCATATAATATGTTTTAAAGAGAAGCTTTCGTAAGGGTTGTTTTGAACCAAGTGAAACCTTGCTGCTATCTTCATACCTTTCCAATAGGTTGGAAGTTTTCAATTAGTTTGAAAGGCGAGCTTTGTTTTATAAATATAATAAGCTGCTTCCCGATGCTTTCAAAAAGGCTCCAGTAACCACTTAGACTAAAGGTTTCGAAGGCAATAGCTTTGGAAGGTGTTTCGAAGCTATTCTTCCAACCGCTTTACTTAAAGGATTAAAGCTTTTGAAAGGATGGTTTTGAAGCCATCTATTTTCCCTAAACGCTTTTACTTGAAGGTTAATGGTTTTGGAAGGGGTACTTTCACTTATGATCACTTTGACCCGAAAGTTATATTTAAGATTAAACCCAATGGTTTTGAAAGAGATACTTTCATATGGTTTCAAAGCTATGCTTCTATAAGTTGGAATGATGTGCTTTAATAATTTCGAAAGCAATGTTTTGATGGTTTCTAAAGAAAGGTTTTCATGCTTTGGAAAGAGATATTTTGAGTGTTTTGAAAGGCATACGTTTATACGTTTTGAAAAGAAGATTTGATGCTTTCGATAGATATATTCTAATGGTTATGAAAGTAAAGGTCTAAAGTTTCAAAAGCCTTAGTTTTCAAAACAAAGAACCCAATCTCATTTTTAAAGGAAACCCATGGCAATGTAAAAGAGCTTTGAAATAAATTTGGAGTTTTTGGAGAAGCTTGCCTTGATACAAATAATGGGTTAAACCAAAAATTTATGTGGAATTGATTTCAAGCATATTAAACCGCAAATATTGGTATTGTTATGTTATTGTATATGCTTCTTCTATAAATATTTTCACTGTATAATGGACTATAACTGTACTATGGAAAGTAAGGGCATAATAAACAGCTAGGTTGTCCCAGTAGTGAATATAAATTGAGCTGATTCTTGTATTAGTAGTGTTGCATCTAGGAGGTCAGGTAGAGCAGAACTTTGGATGCCCAAAGACTGAACATAGAAGTTGACAGATTGACAAGTTTATTGTAAACCCATGAAAACTATGTTAGGAAAGAGTTTTTGTCAGGGGCTAATAGGTTCATAGTGATCCTGTGAAACCTATACCTGGATAAAGTTATTGATAGAGATCAATAGGTTTATAATCAACCCCTAAAAACTATGATATATGAGAAATTATTGGAGATACCAATAGGTTCGGGGAGAACCCATGAAATAATTGAATGAAGTTATTGGCAAGGGCCAATAGGTTTTTAGAGATCCTATGAAAACTATGAGATCGAACAGATAGTCCATAAGCTTTGAACATGTTATTAGTCAGCCCTTGAAAACTAATAGGTTAATAGTGACCCTAGAAACTATAACTAAGATAGATATTCAAATGATTCGGGATGGGAAATCCACAATATTTTGCTTGTTTTCATATCATCATGATATTTTAAATTGTAATGTTTTTAACCATTATTTATGTAGGAGCACACTATTTGGTTATTATAAACCTATAGGTAAGATACTAATGAGAGGAAAACCTGTTTCGGCGTGGTCTCACTAGATATCTAATGGTTTGAGATGGTAGGTTATTATTCATACCAGGCTTTATGAACGACTCGAAGTTTATGTTTTCCCCTTAAACTCTTGGGTGCTTAGTTAATTTTGACTAGTTTGAGAGTTGAGGTTTTCAGGTTCTCCTTTAGATGAACAAAATTCCGAACACGTTCAGGAGACAAGCTAGCTAACAAGGGGTTCTTTTCTATTTGATTCCACTGTGTTTTGATGTAAATGCAAAGTTGTTTAGTTTCCCACACGCACACACACTATGATCATCAAAGAGGGAATCTTCATATGCCACTCTTGGCGTAGTTTGTAATAATTATATTTTCACTGAACGTGGTTCTTGAATTTGAGATTATGTAATGAATTTGAAATATGATTAAAATGGAATAAGAAATTTGTTTAATAATTTTAAAATAATTTCATATTTATGTGTTTCTTTTGTATCAATGTATCTAACATTACTGCATTTGGTCACCGAGAATTAACAACTACGGATGATTACAACATCCATAACCGTAAGTTTTGGACCTCCAAATGGGGGATGCTACACCATCCTTTGCCGGTATGTGCAAATACTACTGCCGCCTCATTCCTTCTTTCCTTAATGAGTTCTAGGGTAACTTCTTTCAGCCTTTTGCTCTTTTCTCCTATATATGATATTCTTTTACATCATGAGACTTCTACTTCGATAAGGAACATGGCTTCATATCCATATGTTATGAAAAAGGAGTATGGCCCATTGGGGATTTGTCAAGGTTCAGTAGGACCATAACACTAAAGGTAGATCTTCCGTTCATTTTCACTTAGCATTCTGCGGTCTTTTCTTAAGTAGCTTCTTAACGATTTTGTTTGCAGCTTCAACCTGTCCATTCGCTTGTGGGTGTGTAATGGAGAAAAAGCTCTTGATTTTTCCATGCTTCTTACAAAGATCCGCAAACTCCTTACTTTTAAACTAGGCATCGGTGTCAAAATTTATCTTGTGGAAGATTCCGAATCGGGTAATTATATATCTTACCGCAAATGTGATTTCTTCTTTGCAGTGATCATGGCCAAGGGTTTCGTCTCTACCCATTTGGTGAAGTAGTCTGTTACCACTATAGCACAATTTGCCCCTCACTTAGAAATATGAAGTGGATTTATCAAGTCTAGTCCATATATATCAAATGGCCATAGCCTGGTAAGTGGTATGAGTTCATGGGATGATGTTTGGAGATACTCGTGAATTGTTGACATCTGTCGCATTTCTTACAAATTCATTTGCATCCTAAAGTGCCATGGGAAGGTAATAACTGTGCTTTAATAACTTCTTTGCTAACTTAGCCCCGCTTGAGTGGTCCCCACATTGCACCTCATGTACTTCCCTTATAACCGGTACCCACTGTTCTTTGAAAACACACCTAAGATAAGGAGTTGAGTACCCTCTCTTGTATAATGTGCCATCAAAGGAGTAGTATAGAACCTGGTATCTTATTTTTTGGGCTTGATTTCTATTCTGTGGTAGGGTTCCATTTAGTGGGAATTGTTTGATAAGAGTCGTCCAATTTTGTTCCTCAGTTTATCGAAGTGTGAGTTCAATTGGGAACTTTTCCTGACTTGCTATTGCTTCCTGATCTTGACCCTCTTGAACTACTACCTGCTAGGCCTGGGTTAAGGCCGGTATCTGGTTTGATTCTATTATGCTTAGATCTACCTAATGCCCTATTGGTTTTGCCTTCATTTCATCTGTCACTTTGGCGCTCGCAAGTTTGGCTGATGAGTCAATAGACGAGTTGCTTTCACGTGGAATTTGTTCTATATTGAACCATTCAAACTGCTCTAGTAACTTTTTAGAAAGTTCCACATATTTGGCCAAGGTTGGTTCCTTTTCTTAGTAATTTCCCTACACACAACTAATTGAGAATTGTTGTGAATTTTAATGTGGGTTACCTTCTGTAGTGATCTGCCTTTCTTACTACTAAACACGACACTTAATACATTCACAGTATTCGTGTTTCGATCGCTTTGGCGTCTGAAAGACGGTCCTTAGGGTGAAGAAAGAAAAGACAAATAGAATCTTACAACTCGACAAGTAATATATAACAGACCAAAATCTTACAAAAGGAAAACTTTATGTACATACATATATTAATATACAAGTCTATCATCAATCTGGACAGTTATAACAACCTGCCCTCACAAATTCTGATTGGTATAACCAGAACAAAATAGTGGAAGATAAAATACATGAATACATATTGCAGGATCCAGCTCTTCTCCTGAAGCTCGAAGGCGTCCAGCTAAATTCGAAAAATACGCTCATGCTGACCTAGGCATTATAAGAAAATAATACCCGGATCAGTCCAGTAAACCAGCATGAAAAACAAAATCAGATGGATTTTAAATATTATAACATCTTTCAAAATAAAGGTACGTCAAAAGACAACGCCACACATAAATACAGGCGGATTTTTACCTTATGATAACCAATTCATTTTATTATAAAATCTAGTGAAATTATAATAATGTGTAGGGTAAAATAAATAGTAATCATAGCCAAAATTGTGACATTAATTAAATTCAAGCATATGGGTATACAACTAAATCCGTAAGAGCATGTATTGTACATTGGATTTTCATTAATGACAAGGCTACTATGGTACCATTTGTCACGGTACAGCTCTAAATAATGTACCGACGGCCACACATGGACTTCCTTCCAACACTGAGCCGGTCCACCCCTTCAAAACGATAAGCCGGATTACATCATTCTCGAGGACCAAGGTCCAAAGCAATGTGCACCAGCCATGGCTCCACTTTCGCACACATGCCAAATCCATAATTCTCGATTCTACATCGAGGAATGATTGCTCCAAATGTAGCAAACCACATAGCTCTGCCACATATCCCATGTTTTAGTCATTAGTAGGTTGTGAGACTTGCGAGATCACGTTTTACCTTTTCCTCTCTTAGCAATTCTCACTTGGAAGGCTAGCACTACCTTTCCAGCAATAATGTAATGCTAGCATTCATCACTCAAGTTGTTGAAGATATATACAAACCGAAGACACTACTTCTACTACATCGATTTTGGAATCACCCTCGGAATTAATAGCAAGTAGCCCTTGCACTTCAAAGAACTTCGTCTTTGATTCCATCGTCTTCGAGATGTCTCAGTGATTTTCGGATAATTCACACTAATCCAATCCCTGTCTCTTTGAACCCAAAATCGAATGTTCCAGTAAACTCGATTTTGGTTCTTTGGAAATAAACAGACAATATATAAAAGCGGGGATCACCCCCTAACCATTTAAGTGGACGGATTTCCTTATCATTTGTCCTAGAAGAATAGAACGAAATTTTATATGCACAAAACTACATCAGCGAAGATGACTGTGCCATATAACTCACATGTTTCTCCTAGATATTTCCAAAGTTATATTTTGGCTAAAATTTGATAGTCGGTCATTTAACTATCAAATAAATAAAAAGCCAACCATAAATTAAATTCCATATGGGATCCACTAAGCCTCAATTTAATTAATCTTCGCTAACTAAAACACTTTAATTATTTACCAAAGTTATTCATATACTAATCTTGCCAATATAAGTATATTCTTGGAACATTTTTAAGAAAAGTTTCTACTTTTTCACAATCATATTAACTGGATCAAAACATTGTTATTCTAAACATTGTTCCCTTATGAACTAAAACCACTTGTCCTTTAATGTTAAGTATGGAAATTTGCTTCCATACCACGAAAATTAAAGATTATTATTTTCTTTTCCATAAACTTGATTTGCATATAAAATTAAAGTTTTATAAACCAAAATTTTTCCCAAAATCCAAGGTCTCTTTCCAATTTATAAATTTAACAAACCCGTTATCCTAAATTAATTCCCTTTTACAAACAATTTATATATTGTTAAACACCTTTTATAAGACAATATTATTATTTAAAATACATTAATAAATTAATTAAACTAACTTGAACATCGTTATTAAATAAATTAATTAATTTAAAACACTATTAGCAAAATAGCTAATTAATATTAAATATCATCATTAAATAATAGTATCATTAATAAAATAATTTATTAGTTTTAACATTTATTTAAAACTTTAATAAATAATTAATTAATAAACTTTTTATAACGTTATTTTTAAAAATATCAACTTTAAAATAATATAATTCAGATAATTATTAACTTAACCATTTTAAAATTTTAAAACACTTAACTTTAAAATATTAAGTTAAGTAAATTTTAAATTCATTTCCTTTCAAAATTGGAAAGAGGCTTACTAACAACGTCACTTAAATAAGCTACCATTTATTACAGTTCAATATCCTAAGACATATCATTGGTAATTACATAAGCAACATATATGCAATAAAAATTCCTAATTAACAATCGACAAATAATCGTCATTTGTTCAAGTCAACTCATATAATAAGTGTCCAAATTAATAAAATAGCAAAATGAGGATTTATTCTGCTAAATGGATGCTGAAATAATCTTCACTAAATTAACTATAGTAGAATGGTGTTTATTTCTGCTATCAGGATGCCAGTGATAAATTATTATCGATCCACGTAATTATTTTATGCCTATTAAATTATAATATTTTACGGTTCAACAATTTTATCAAATAACTTGACAAATGTGATCTACTAGGTACTAACAACGGTATACTGGGTTAAATGGATCTACATTGAACACATTATTCAGGTATAAAGTTTAAAACTTATTTAAATTAAAACATTTTAATTTTAATAACACATTAAACCACTTGGCCCAGTACCCGGCCTAATACCAACACTTAATCAAACTAAGATAAGCTTCTTCCCTGTCATAAAATCCCGAAATCAAACACTTTGCCTCCAAAACAAATCTCACCTGGAACTAGACCTGTCAAAATATGATCCAACCCATTTACCCTACTTTTAAGTGGGTTGGGTCAACCCATTTATGAGTTTTATTAAATGGGTTACGGGTTGGGTTGACCCATTTTTAAAAGGGTTATAAGTGGGTAACCCATTTACCTATTTATTAAAAACATTAGATTTTAATATAAATTTGAAAAATAAAAATTTTAAACATACAATGTAGTTTTCATGAAAATTGACAGTTGTACTTAAAAAATAACGGACCACTGCATCTTCATATTTGAACTTCACCTACTGTAGAAGCCGCTATTTTTTCTGTTCAGACTGCAATTAAAATTTCTAATTCCAAATTATAAATTCGAAATTTCCAAAAATTTCAAAATTTAAATTTCAAATTTCAAATTTTCATATTCCAAATTTCAAATTCGATATTTCCAAAAATTTGAAAATTTAAATATCAAAATTTCAATATTCGAAATTTCCAAAAATTTCAAAATTAAAATTTTCAAAATCCGAAATTTCCAAAAATTTCAAAATCCAAAATTTCCAAAAATTTCAAAATTTAAATTTCAAATTTAAAAATTTCGAATTTCAAAATTCGAAATTTCCAAAAATTTCAAAATTTCAAATTTAAAATTTTCAAAATTCGAAATTTCCAAATTTAAATTTCGAATTTCAAAATTTAAATTTTTAAATTTTAAATTCAAAATTGAAAATTTAAAATTTCGAATTTAAAAATTCAAATTTTAAAAATTCAAAATTTCAAAATTCAAAATTTCAAAATTCGAATTTCAAAATTTGAAATTTTAATTTGAAAATTTAAATTTGAAAATTGGAAATTGAATTTTTTAAGTTCAAAATTTTGAATTTTCAAATTTTAAAATTCGAAATTCAAAATTTTGAAATTTGAAAATTGAAAATTTGATATTTGAATTTTAAAATTTTGTACTGTGAAATTTTTAAATTTTGAATTTTCGAAATTTCGAAATTCGAAATTTTTAAATTTGGATTTTGAAATGTGAAATTTTGAAATTTGAAAATGCATTTTTTTAGAATTTTTTCATATAAAAAATCGACTTATGTGAGTCGAAAAGCAAAAAAAAATTGCTTTTGCAATAAGTTGAAAAATGACTTTTAAAAGTCGGTAGATTTTATTTATCCATATTGACTTTTTAATTTTTTCATTTTATAAGCAAAAAACAACTTATTTACTGTATTCCAAACGACCCCTAAATCTTTAAATGGGTTAAATGGGTAACCCGCTTATTAAACGGGTTGGGTTATATATGGCTAGGGTCATAAGTGGGTAAAAAAGAATGAGTCATAAATGGGTTGGGTCAAACTCGACCCAACCCATTTTGACCCAACTCAACCCATTTGACAGGCCTACCTGGAACCCATTCGATGTGTACGTGCGTCCACGTGCATCATCAATTACCGTCGTCGATCGTTAATGCGAGACACCCACAAACTGTGCATGCCGCCCTCGTCCCATCGACCATCACGACCCCTCATCCTGAGCCTTGGATCAACATCTGACCATTAAAGCCCCAAAATGAACGTGACCTGGAAACTACCCAACCTCAAACAATCACTTACCCCACCGCTCCAAACGCCTATAGGCCACGCCACTACTGCCAAACCATTCCCCTTCATCCCAAGCATCCTTGTTAGCTTCCATATAGTGCGATGCTCCACCATCTCCACCGCGATAAAAAACTCAAGCACCAAAATTAACAGCATCTTAAACCCTAAACAGAGCTCGACCGATCACCACACCCCACCAGAGACCCTACGACCTTCTCCAATGCCTTTCCCAAGTCCCAAGGCTGCTCCAGTCGTCGTCGTTCGATCCATAATCAATGAGTTCGTCGAAAAATCAACTTATACCCAAATCTGATCATTTTATTCCCTCGCCTCAATCCCACGCCTTAAAATCATCCGAACAGTTTTAAAAATCATGAATTGTTGAGACGAACAAGATCGTCTAATCCATTCGCTATTTTATGCTCATCAAAAGTTCCACTTTCTTGTTCCTTATTGTAATCGAATGACTTTGGCCACTGTAGACGACGAAACGACCAGCGGCTACTTTTAAAAATCACTATTAAATATGACGAACACGTTTCCAATTAGTCACTTAGGCTAATTTCAATTAGTTTGGGTGATATTGATTTTTGATTGTTGATAGGGTGTATATTCATTCCTTTTTGAAGCAAAGAGCAAAAACCTGCAAGTGTATGTTTGCCCATATATCCAGCATTTTGTCTTTATTAACAACTAGAATGGACCCGTGTTTTGCACACGGGCTGTTTGTATTATTGTATACGTTGATATTTTGTTTGAGTGCAAACATGTAACAAGGGCATTTTTGAAATTTCAAAAAGACACCGAGTAAATTAGTTCAACCAATTTTCTTTATTAGTAGTAGAGATAAATATACTCTTTGAACAATTGCTTAAGCATGCATATCCTATTTTAACAAAACTATAAAACCAAATATTCAAACCTCTAATTCAACCAAGATTTTAGATTCCCCAACAATTATGTTTTCAAAAGCTTAAGCAAGGTTAGTAATCTGACCTTTTCTCTAATTTGAAGTGCAAAAATCAAATCTTTCCCTAAATTCCATTTCCACTACATTCCAAACTTTTTAAACTTAAAGGGGAGATCTTTAAAAGAATTAAAAAAAGATAGAGCAATGGAGTTTTTAAGAAGATGAAGATAAAATGAATTATCATATAGAAGACGCACAAGGACAAAGTACAAATAAAAAAAAAGACTTTAAAGACCCAAAAATGCCCTTGTTTCACTTTTTCAACTAAGCCATCATATCCAAATTTAATCTAGTACCCAACCAGCTGAAGATATAATGGACTATGGGATAATTCATGTACTTTCCTCCATACAAATACTTAAGCCATCCAATTATCCTTTAAATTTCAAATTTGAATATATTTTATTATTTATATTTTTATTCATATTTACATTTCAAGGCCTTTAATATGTCATGCATAAGAAAACATGATGGATAATAAGATGATCATGTACTCTAGTTGATTTTAATACTGAAGGCATCTTAGCCTTTTCAAATCTATCACATCACGTTTTTAAATTTCAAGATATTTAAACACTTTATGTATATTTTTATTTTATTCATTTATTATTTTACTTTTCTAAATACAAATGGTTTCTCTAACATTTAATTGTTGTTTTTAAAGTATAAACAAGGGTATTACAATCTCTTACAACATATCATTCAATAAAAAGTTGAAAATCCGAAAAGTGAGTTTCGATCACATTTTCTATTTTTCATCGATTTACTTATTTGTGTAAATATAATTCAAAAATGAGTTTTCTACCAATAGTTATGAATTAAAAGAGCGTTATTTAATTATTTAAAAAAAATTGAATATTTAATAGAAATAGAACATTCACAAATTAAATGATGAAATTCGGGTCGTTACACCTTCATAAACTGGGCCATCCTCAGTATTGCAAGGAGAGCTTCATATTCTATAATGTTGTTGGTTGCTTTGAAACCAAGCTGCATTGCTCCATATAGCTTTTGTTTATCTGAAGTGATTAGTAAATAACCAATTCCTGTCTCTTGTTCATTTGATGCTCCATCCACAAATAATTACTAGAACTAAGGAGTTGAAGCTTCTTCCTCTACTTGAGGTTCGGCTGGTAATGTGCATTCTGCGATGAAGTTCACCAGTGCCTAATCATTGATTGCCTTTCAAGGATAGTAAGTGATGTCGTATTGAATGATCTCCATTGCCCATTTCATTAAGTGGCCTGACGTTTCTGGCTTCTACAGTATCTGCCTTAGGGGTTTGTCTGTAAGGGCTTTGATGGCATGTGCTTGGAAATAGGACCATAGCTTCCTTGCTATAAGGAGCAGGTTGTAAGCTAGATTTTCAATGATTGAGTAGTTTAGCTCTACTTCTGACAGCCGCTTTCTTGTGAAGTAGATGGGTCTCTGGATCCCTTCGTCCTCTTGTATCACTATAGCACTAACAACTTTATTGGTTTAAGTAAATAAACATACAAGTCCTCACCTATTACATGTTTAGATAGTATGGGAGTGTTGACCAATTGATCCTTTAGGTTTTGGAATGAAGCTTTGCATTCCTTTGCCGACTCGAAATTTTGCCCTTTGTAAACCTAGTTGAAGAATGGGATGCACTTGTCTATTGCTTTCGATATAAATCTTCTCGGTGCTACCACTCTACCAGTTAGGCTCATCGGATCATTCAGTTTTTCTAAGATTCCCATTAGTCTTATTGCTTCAATCTTCTAGGGTTTGCTTCTATGCACATGCACTTACTATGTACCCCAAAAACTTCTCTGATCGAATTGTGAAGGTACATTTTAGAGGATTCAACTCCATGTTGTATTTCCTTAGAACTTCAAATGTTTGCCCTAAGTCTTAAATTTGACTTGATGTTACCTTTGACTTGATTAGCATATCCTCAGGATATACCTTGACATTATTTTTGATCTATTCAGAGAACATCATATTGACTAGCCTTTGATAAGTTGCTCCAGCATTTTTGAGTCCAAACAGCATGACTTTGTAGCAGTACAACCCATTGCCTATTATGAAATTGGTATATTCTTGGTGTGGTTCAAACGTTGCTATCTGATTAGATCCTGAGTATGCATCCATGAAAGAGAGCAATTCATGCCCACTGGCTGCATCTACTAGTTGGTCAGTCCTAGGTAAAAGAAAGTTGTCCTTCGAGCAGGCCTTGTTGAGGTTGGTATAATCAATGTAGGCCCTACATTTTCCATTTGATTTCTTTACGTGCACGGGGTTAGCAATCCATTTTGGGTAATATACCTCCCTAGTGGATTCATTTTCCTTCAACTTTTTGACTTCATGTAGGGCGTTGTATCTGTCTTGATCTAAGGTTCTTTGCCTTCATCTGACTGGATGGCCGTATGGATCGATGTTAAGTGCATGTTAGATGATGGATGGTCTATTTCTACTACATCTGAATGAGATTAGGCTAGTGCATCCGTTGATTTCTATGAGAAGTCTATCAACTCAATTCGGGCTTCTACACTAAGGTTCTTTCATATATTGAGTACCTTAGTGAGGTCCACTGGATCTATTTGTACATTTTCGAGGACATCTACTGGTTCTAATTCTTTCTTTATTGCCCTATTCTCTAGTCTATCTCACTTTCCACTTCCTCTTTAAACTGTGAGTTTACTAAAGACTTCTGTTTTTGGGCTTCTTCAAAGAAGTACTACATGTAAATTTAATTATATTCATCTGCGTCAATCATATGCTTATATGTAATTTTATCTTTCTTCGTGGATATTGACTTCTTAGAACTGTCTACCTCGGTAGGGCTTTATCACTTTGTACCGATGTAATTCCTTGAGCTAATTTACTTTCTTATTTATTATTATTGTTGCAAATATCAGAAGAGGCAACAAAATAGTTTGGAACAGTTTTATTGCTAGAGTTTAGAGTTACATTATATAGTTCGCTTGATAAATATCATTCCCTTCTTAATGACCGTATCCCAACAGGAGTGTTGAATTTAATTAGCAGGTTTTTTGAGAGATGATTACCCTCAAGTCAATCAGAGTATTTCTTCCCAAGAAAGAATTCTATTGTGAGGGCTGATCGATGATTAAGAAGCTCGCATAAAACAACTTATGTAGTGGGGAGATTCCAGCCATAACGATTAATCATGCCAATCCCATTGGGATGGCGGTAGTATTTTCAAAACCATAGTTTAGTTTAGAACTGGGTTTGAGGACTTGAACCAAACTATTTCATTTGATTATATGTAGAATTGAAAATGACGTTAACAGAGTTTTCAGAATCGATGAAGACTTTCTTTATAGTAGAGTTTGATATATGCACTGTAATAATAAGTAGGTCTTGGTGTAGGTATATGATTCCTGCCGCATTAGCTACTATGAATGTAATTTCCGACGCGGGCTTCTACTTGATATGGAAAACTGACTTCTGATGGATCTTGGCTTCTTGCATATATTTCTCCTACGCCTTCTTGCTTGCAGCAGCAAGGTGTGGTCCTCCATGAATTGAGACTACAAGGTTAAAGGAGTTTCCAGCTTACTAGAGTCAGGTTTCCTATTTTTCCATCCCCATCTACTTTATGGAAGCTACCCAGGTAAGATTTCTCAATCAACCTCTCTATTTCATTCCTTAGGTGTCGGTACATATGATAACCATTAGCTCGGTGAAAGCGGTATTATGCCCCACCATGATTTTGGTCTTGTTTCTTCCCTTTGTTCGGCATGTTGTATGCTAGCTCAGCCCTGGTCATCTCGTATATTTGTCCAAGGGTGTGAGTAAGGGGAGTTTTTCTAGTGAGATTTTGTTCCTTTTTTCATTTCGTAGGTAGGTAATATCCTTTTATCCCTCGTTTCTTCTGAAGCACTTTAAGATTGCACTACAGATCCGGCTTCCCCCATTCTGGTATAGCCAGCTGCTCTTTTGTAGAAAGCCTTTATGCCGTGGTATGGCTTTCTACTATTTTTAGCATACATAGCAACTCCTCTTCTGATCCCGGCATGCACTACAATTACCAATGCCTCTTCGCTAGTCACTCTAATCCAGAATGCCTCGGCTTCGAAGCATTTACTAAAATTACATAGACTTTAATTTTCACCCTATTTTACATAGGACATAGTATTTACATCTGAGGAGGCTTCTCTTCCTGAATTTAATTACCTTAGAATATTGAAAGATAGCTATCTGATAGATCAGACCTTCTTTGGTCCATACCTCCTGAATCATTGGGAGGCTAAACGAACTAAGTAAATAGGGCAAAACATACATCGGGCCATCCTTTCTACCATCAAGATGCCCATGAAATATTCAAAAGTACAAAGGTGGTCGTCCGAGTTGACAGTTTCATTAAACCTATCAATTGAAAGGGCTTTGAAGTTATTAGAAAAATATTCTTTAATGACGGTCCCACTGAACGAGGTAGAAACTCCTTCCCCTATTTTTTCTCCGATGCTTTGTTAGCAAAACCATACTAGTTGTTCTAATCGATCCATTAACTAATGGATTTTGCTTCTTCTTAGGTCGATCTGGGATGAATTACCCAAGGAAGTGGTATCTTCATCATCCAAGTTGGATTAGGTTGTTTTTCTAGCAATACCGGGTTAATCTTGATATGCTTTATTTTGATATGAGGATTGGCTTGGATTTTACTTTCAACTTGGTTTTTTGGGCTAATGTCAGCGTTCCCATCTTTGGAAGTGTCGTTCCCTTACTCGATTTCCAATATAGTAGGTGAATGATGGCCATGAGCTGTGGACTGTGGAGGTGAGGATGGTCTACGAGTAACATGATGGGATAATGTTTTCTCCAATCCCTCCATGTATTGGTTTATTTTGGTTTGTGAAGGATTGGAATATGACTAAGTGGAGGTCCATAGGGACTTCAGTTGAAGCACCCACTTCACTTTGGGCTTTTGGTGTTATGAGTACCTTATTTGTAGTTTTCGTAGCCATATCTAGATATTCTTGAGCAGGAGGGGTTATTGAATTGGTGGGATTCATGGTATGTGAAATAAATATGGGTAAAGTCTTACTAAATGCAGGAAATGAAAGGAAGTTCAAGCCCTTCTTCTAGCGGCAAAATGTTAATGATATTTTCATCTCACAACACCAAAAATGCATGTGAACTAATTTTGCTAATTACGTCAATGATTAAGAATTTACAAATTTAGGTCATACTAAATTTTCATTTAGGTAGTAATTGTGTGGTTAGATCTTGCACAATTAAGTAATTACACTCTAATAGTTTGTTAAAATGTCAAATCAAACTAGTGCTTTAATTAAGGGAAAGACTGAAAAAATCTAGATAGAAATCTAGAAAGTAAACTAAGATGCAGAAAAGTAAAGGATATAGAATTTTACATGGCTTGGATTTTGAGGAATCCAACATCCAAGGGAAAATGTGCTTTTCTTATTTATATCATGCCGATACTTTTTTTAATGGCAAAGAGAGTACAATGCTTTTACTTTCTCTACCTTAAAGATTACAAATTGCGAAAAAGATCCCTCTCTTGCTATAATGATTTTTCTTGTTATAGTGCAAAAATGCACGTGGATTACCACGTACCTTCTTTTTTTGCTCCAATTTCCGCGCTTAGATCGTTTCATGTGCCATCCATCTATGTTGTTTATTTAGTGTGTATAAATTGCTGGCATGTCACTGACAGGATATCACAATTCGCATGGTTGAATTTCTGGTTTTGTTGGGAGATTTAGAATTGCTGTAAATACGTTTGAGTTTGAAGTGGGAGGTTTCAAATTTGAATGGGCTTTGAATTCCTTCTGTTTTAAGGGAGGTAATCCAGGCATTATCCTTTTTTCGAATGTGAGTAGGCAAGTTGTTGTCCCTTTTTTCTTTAGGGTAAACTGCACCATTTTTTATTACTTCTCGATGGATGGTTACTACTTTTTCTACCTCAAGCATTTAATGACATTCACATGGTTGGTTAAGGTGATCTGGTTGCCATTTTGAAGGCAATCGCTTAAGCGGCTCTATGTTGAGCTAGTCTAAGCAATAGATTGCACGGATCATTAACGAGGGAGACGTTTCTCTGCCGTTTATTCATTAGGATGGATCTGCTTTGGTACACAATTTGAGTGGCCCTGTGTGTATCCTTTGGACTTCTTTTGACTCTACAAGGTACTGCTTAGGTAGCCTCAGTGAGTACAATGCAGATCCTTTCTTGGAGATATTGGCAATATATAAAGTTCTAGGAATGACATAGGTGGTAGCGCATCCTTATTTTCCTCCACTCCAATATTGTTAGTATGATCCTACTATCCATATATATATTGGCTTGTGAGTGTGGTTTACCCTTGATTATGCACGTCTTTTTTAGTTGAGGTGTGTTATGCTTTGAAGCTATTTATGAAACTTCCGGTGCCATATCATAGTATTATCATTTTATTGTTATTTAGGATTTAGGTTATGTTATGTATTAATTGGTAGACTATTTACTATACCATGTGATCGTGTCTGGCTTTAGGCTTGGTATCATAACAATAGGATCAAAGGGATTGATGTAGCTTAATTCTATGTTGTTATCTCATAATTTTCTAGCGCGACATTTTCTTGGCCTCGGTTCATTTTCGACTTTCATACTTTTAGTCCATCATTTATTATCAAGACATCTCATTTTGATCCTAGTGTTATGTCACCTTAACTTCAAAGGGGTTCGATAAATATGGGTGTAACAGTATATTTAACAGAAAATCCATAAAAAGTATGTCCTATGATAGTTGTTACAAAGTATTATAACTGTGAGTAATTTATCATAGTGAAAATAAGTATACCATTTTAAATGTTCGTAGTCAAGATGCATCAAAACTGCATATCGGAGTATCTATTCAGATTAGTGTATATAACGCTCTTTAAATGTTGGATAGTGTATTAATCATGACTGTTGGGGTACCAAGAGGTTATGTACTGATAGTTTTTGGATAATTATGGAATGACTCACACGATAGTTTTCTGTTGGTTAATATAATTATGGTTAAACAAAAAATTCAGTATGACTAACTTATACAGCTCTCTAGACTTGAGAATACTGTTTATCTTCAATGTGAAAGCTCCGCTTCGATTGTAGATAAATCGTGGCATGTTGCTCATTGAATAACTATAGGTGGGCCAAGTGGAAGTGTTAAAGTGAAACACTATTCAAGAGAGTGTCTCCTCGGTTATATGAGGTTAGTATCATGGTCAACTGAAATTAATTCAATGCCAAAGTCTCTAAGCAGAGCATTTCAGTTAATAATAATAGTTATTATTGAACCAAAGACTTTGTGTTTGGACTATAAAGTTGAATATGGACGATACTGAAGTTTTGACCATTTCCAAAATCCATAAGTCATGTGATATAGTTTTGGCGAAGAGAATTAGTGTAAATAATTGTCGCTACCTGGTAACACTTAAATAAGTAAATTTCGATTTACCAAAAGATGTGTAAGCGATAAATTCACCCCAAACGTTGCACTACTAGCTAAGGTGATATGTGAAAGTTAGTACTTGAATTGTTTAATATTAATGATGACTAGATTTACACCTATGAACGTACAACCGTAATGATGAATTCTTTAAAAAATCAGACGATTTAAACAATTTATAAGGTGTTGTAAATTAATTAATATTTAAGAAATAGTAGTTATTATTTAATTTATTTGATTTTTGAGATTTGTTTGTAATAATTTCAATGCATTTATATGTTATATATGCGTGCATTAATATACGGCATCGATGTAATTTTAAAATGGTTTAAATTACATGTAGTGATCTATGAAAATCTTATGTTATTTGATGGCATTTAGTTTCAGCCATACCATGCAAAGAAATAGGAGTGGAAAGAGAAAGATAATCAAGTGAATTAATTAAGAAAGTTATAATCAAAGAATGGAAATGTTTTATTCTTTCAATTATAACATATATACTACTTTATTTTCTATGTATAACTCATTCTTTCTCATTCACTTTTCTTTCTATAACTTTTCTGGTTCACTCCTTACTCTCTAATGGCTGAAAATATGTGAACTTATGTAACGACCCACCATTCATCTCCACAGAATGACGCATCATTCATAAGTAAGAAAGGGATAGAGAATAGAAAGAAAGAGAAGAAGAAGAAAACAACACATCAGAATCTAAACAGCGGAACGAATAAATTATAATAATAACATAAAGTGTTACATAGATATACAACAACTACCAGAGTTACATAGATAATACAACACATACTAGACAGTTATAAACACCTGTCTAGTTATTACAACTCAATACAACATCAACAAAGAGATACCAACACAGAGAATACACAACGGAAACTATATATCTAACGCCGAAGCCTCCTGCTCCATTGCTCCTCCATAATTCGTCAAAGCTAACCTGAATCCCTTAGCTACTCGTAAAAATTTGAGTACCCAAGAGTTTGTGAAAATAAAAAATAAACTCTGGGTCAGACATGGGTCTGGTGTGAGTAACAGGTTAAAGTTGCTTAACTTTTGAAATCCTTTTGAAAAGAAAGGTATCACGTAAGACTCCCTACACATAAACATGGAAAAGTTTTTACCTTACGCTAACCAAAACATTTGATAGGAAATCCGATGATATTATAATAGGTCTAGGGTTTTCAATTAAATATGAAATAGCCGAAATTGTTACATCTATTAAATTCCAGCTACTAGCCTCAAAAGTGGGTAATACAATCAAAACCGTTGGCACTTATTGGATTTTGGATTCCATACAATGGCAGGGCTACTGGGGTACCACCCGTCACAGTATGTGGCCTAGATCACCGTACCGAGGACCACTCCCGATCCCCTGCAACACAAGGCCGAAACCATTCCTTACTGAATAGTTCCGAACAAGACAACCCCGGCAGTTGTCGCGAACCAACCGCCCACACAGCCGAAATAAAAAGGGACTTCTAGACAGGGGTAAATCTCGCTCTCTAGTGGAAGCTACCCACGAAGCCTTGCTGTTCCTCCCCTGTTTTAGCCATTCTCGGTTGATGAGGCTTGAGGCTACGATTACCTTTAGAGAACACATCTCTTAGAATGCTCATCGTCCACCTGACGATGTTCTGAAAGCATTCAATCCATACAAGTTCGTTCCAGGTTCGAACGAAACCGAAGGCATTATCTCGTTACACTCATTTTGGAATCACCCTCAGAGTTAACGACGATAACCCTTGCACTCTGAATCACCATCTCGAACCTATAAGTACTATTCCGTCAAACTCATTACGCAATCACCCACAGAGTTATACTGACGTATAGCCCTTACACCTCGAGTCTTCACTTGCTCCACTTGGATTAACGACCTGACGTTTAATTGGAATCGATGTGGTTTTCGGATATCCAAATATGGAAACCCGATCCCGGTCTCATCGAAATCCAAAGCGTGTCTTTTAGGTCCAAGTTGTTTTAAGTTTAAAACAATTCAATCTAATTATCTATATACACACAGATAGATAATTCACATCATCATAATAGATAATCATCATTATTATCATAAACAGGTAATTATCACAAATTGATAATCTATATTATCATCACCAATAGATAACTTATATCATCATCACAATGCAATCAATGCATCCATACCACACAACACTATTTATCTCATGTCTGAGATTCAAACCATTCAGGGTAAACCATATCATCCATTCATAAGCAAGGATCTATAATCACACCATCTATAATTAATTTAAAATGAATTAAATTAATTACTTCTTTTTCTAATTAATTTAAAGTGAATTAAATTAATTACTTTATCTTTAATTAATTTAAAATGAATTAAATTAATTACTTCACCATTTAAAACTTACTTACTTAACCATTAATTGATTAGAAATCAATTAATAATTATCCTCAAATTAATTACCTTAACTAATCACCCTTGATTAATTATCTTTAATTACACTCAAGTAATTATCCTTTAATTAATTTTACAAATTAATTATCCTTAACCAAAATCAGTAATTAACCTTTAATTACTTCATTAATTAATTAATTACATTAATCCTTAATTAATTACTTCCTTAATCACTTACCATTGATTAATTAATCTTAATTAATTAATCCTTAATTACATCATTAATTATATTAATTAATGATTATTAATTACCTTTTAATTAATTACTTATATTAAATAATTAACCTTAATTAAACCAAAATTATTAATCACTTTTGATTAATCACATTTAGTTAATTAACTAACCTTAATTATTTTATTAATTACCCCTAAATTAATTACATTTAATAATTAATTATATTTATTAATCATCCTTGATAAATCTCCTTAGTAATTAATTACCCTTAATTAATTACATTACTTAATTATTTCAAATGACTTAATTAATCAATGCTTAAATTAATTATACAAAGTAATTAATTATTAATTACTTTTACAAAGTAATTACCCTTCATATTAATTACACAAGTAATTAATCCCAAAACTCTTTATACTTCAATTAATTACCTCCAGTAATTTATTCATCTTAATTACTTCTTTAAGTAACTATTCTTCACTGATTACTTATCATCTCATCCAATGATTATTCTAAATTAATTAAACTTAATTAATTTAAACTAATCTAATTAATTAATTAATTACAATGAGTAATTAATACCTTTCATTATTTCCATAAAGTAATTATACTTAATCAAGTTCCATAATTGATTATCTAAATTAATTAATCCAATTAATTATCAAAATTAATTACATTAATTAATAAATAAATAATCACAAGTTAATGACCTTCATTAACTTATTAACAAATTCTTAATTACCTTTCTTAAGTAATTAACTTAAATTCATTAATATTAATTACAAATTTAATTAATCTTAATTACTTAGCTTAACCTTAATTAATTTATTCCAATTCTTAATTAATTAAATAAATTAAATAAATTAATTAATTAATTATCTTACTTAAATTACCTTATTAATTTAAAGAATAAAAATCATTAAATCTTTGATTTACTTTAAAATAAAACATTTCTTATTAATGATTATATTATCATTAACAAAGTAATTTAAAACAACTTAACTTAAAATTTGTTTCAAATTACATTTAAAATTTAAAATTTAAAATGAAATCAAACTTAACTTTAACAAAGTTTTAAAACATTTTAAAACCCTTTAAAAACTTTATACTAAAGATTTTCTTATTTTATAAAAGAAGTTATAAGAAATTTAAACCCCAAATTCATTTCAAAATACAAATCATATTTAAATATATTTCAACATCCAAATTTGTTTAAACATTTAAATTTCTTTTAAAACTTCCTTTATTTTCAAAACATTGTTTCAAATTGAAGTTTGATTCCAGATTTAAACTTATGTTCTTCCTTTATTTTCAAAACATTGTTTCAAATTGAAATTTGATTCCAGATTTAAACTTATGTTTAAATCTCTACTTAAATTTAAAGCTTTTTACCTTAATTTCAGTTTTATTTAAACCCTTTTAAAGTTGTTTAAACATTTTGTTTAAAAGATTAAATTAAATTTCAAACCTGGATTCAAATCTCATTTGAAATTAAAAATTTTAAATTTGATTTAAATTCTGTTTTAAAACCCTGCATTCAGATTTTAAAACAAACTTTTAGATTGAAATCTACAGGTTTCAAAAACCTGTAATCACAGAAAATAAAAAGAAAACCCAAGCTTCCCCTGATTTACTTCGGGTAAAACCTAAACAATCTTCGAGTAAAAACTCGAATTGCTCAAGTATTACCCGAGTATAAAATTACTGCAAACCCAAACCCTCCCTGATATTTTCCTCTGCTCCGTGCATGTGCACGGAGGTCTTGGCCACCACCGGCCACCACCCAGGCATCGATCAAGTCACAGACCATCCTTCGATCCGACATCGCCCATAAGGAACAACTCAAGCATCACAAAAACAAAAGCGAGCACCCAAATCAAACCTGGCAGCAACATGCACCTCTCTTCCCAAAACCTGGAAAAATCCCCCAACCTCTCTCCTCCGGCCATCGGAGATTCTAAAACTTCGGCCAAGTCTTCGTCCATCCCCTAGTTTCCCTTACCCAGCATACCAGAGAACTCGATCAACTGTAGTCTTCATGCTGATCAAAATTTCCCACTGCTTAATAACTAGGTTTACAGACTTCGTCAACCTCCCATCGCCTCCACCGAGCCCTATTCACTCTCCTGGCATTTTTGCCACACCCCCTGATCACCCCACTACCACCACCAAGAACCCCAAACACTCCAATCAACTTGATCATCATAGATTGACCAAAACCCAATTCCTGTTCAAATGAGTACTGCAATCCCAATTCCTAACTAAACAATATGATTTTAGTTTTAAAAATCATCTTTTTGTTTAAGTTTTCAGTTTACAATACTGAATTTATAATTTATAATATTTGAGTTTTCAAATTTATTTAACATACTCTGATGTTTCAAATTTTACAGAGTAAATCACCAATTTTGTTTTTACTTAATAAGTTTTTTAAACTAAACTATGGTATCTTTAACATAGTTATTTCAGGACCTTAACAAAATATTTAACTATAGCAAGAGGATTTTTTTTTTAGAAACAGGACCTGGAACTAGAATCAGAGGAAGCACAGTCACATACATGCATGTATTAAACATCCAAATACACAGAAATCCATCAATATTCATTAACACAAACATATTTAACTTAGAAGAAAAAAACATGCAACAGATTCACACTTAATCTTTTTAAGTTAGTAATGTTACTCACCTGAACAAATGATGACAGAGCCTCAAATTCGAAAACTGTTTTGAAAGCTCTTTCTTCTATGCTTTAAAACTGAGTTGAAGATTTTAAAACTTGAGTTGCTTTTGAAATCTTTAATCTGAAATGCCATACTTCATTGCTCTTGATAAAAATTGAGTGCTTACTGTTATAAACTTGCATGCAGGCCTCTGGTTTAAAGAATGCAGGCAAGCTTGCTTTTGATTTCCAGAATGTTGAAATGCAGAGGCTTTCATTATGCTTTTGAAATGAATTTCAGGTTGCAGGCTTTTGGGAATGGATTTTAGGTTGATGAAATTACAGGTTAAAATGCTTTGCAGGTTGGTGAATATGAAGAGAACTTCAAACTTTGGTTAGAGAGGAGTTCAGATCTTTGAATTTGAATATGAAATTTGGTTTTGAGGGAGTATTATAGTTGTAGATGTGTTTGAATAAATTTCCAGCCGAAACCTTTCTTTTTCTTAACTTCGAAAAAAAAAAGATTAGAAAAGGTAGAGCTTAAAGAAAACATGTTTTAAATGAGTGTAATTGATTTTTTTCAAAATAAAAGAAAAATTAAAAATAGAAGGACACATGTAAAAAGAACTAACACTTGTCAAATTAAGTAGATTAATTGTTAACAATTGTCTCATTAGTAACTTAAGATGCCAACACTTGTTTTATACATATGTTACTTATTTTTATTTAATTTAAAGATAAATGAAATCCTCTTTTCTTTATTTATTAAATACACACACACACACACACACATATATATATAACTTATTTTCATATGCATCACTTTTTAAAGAAAATGACATAAAACAATTTATATAAAGATGAAAGCTTACTTACAAGATTTAGATAGGTTTATTCATTTGAATTCAAAATAAATTCAAATTCAAATTCTATTCATACATTTAAAATCCAATTTTAAAACTAATTTATATTAACATATTTAATTTTAAAATAATAATAATATTGCCTTTTAAAACATATCTATATTTATACATTTATTATTATTTGAAAATAACATATTTATTAATTTAAATAATTTATAAAAGAAATCATAAATTACTTATCTTATTTAACTTATTTAAATGCATTAATGTTTTTAATATATAAATGGTATTTTAAATTTACTTATATAATTCAAATTATCAAAATGAATATCAGAATTTAAAACAAGATTTTATTTGTTAATTAAACTACAAATCAAAACTTATCTATTCACAATATATACACATATATATATATACATTATAAATAGAAAGCAATTTATTAGCTTTTAAAGGATAAAATTCACCAATTAAACATTTATTTAATTGGATTATTAAATCAAGTAAAATTTTATTAACAAAATTTTATCAAATCAATTTAATTTTTTAAATACAGATTATTAAATTGATATTGCTAAAATTTCCGGGATATCACAACTTATATGGCTTTAAAATTTCCCAGAATCAAATGCAAATAAAATAAATGTATTAAAAGTGGTTTATTCCTCTTGATCCTTACAACATTTGGAGGATGATTTCTGAATCTAGAAGCTTTGATTCATCATTCAAGGCGTGATTTATTGCATACATCTAAAAGAGAATTCATTATTTCGAGGTGCATTTCAAGGCTTTGGAATTAAGATATGGTCCTTTTTATTCTAATAATTTTGATATAATGTTTTAATGAATAAAACTTGAATATCATAATTTATGTTTTTATAATATTATCTAATTTGATTTGAAAATGGTTTATGTAGTTTGAATTGTTTATTATATAAATTGACTAGGGTTTTTATTTAGACTAATCAAAACTAAAATTTATGTACGATTAAAAAATGTTTTAATTAATTATAGATCTATGTTTTAAACATTCAAATCGAAGTGATTTGAAAATTTGCTTGTTCATACTAATTGATTAGGTTTTTTTAATTTGACAAATTAAAACTTAAATTTTAATATGATTGATACTATGTTATTATTTTTAGATCTATGTTTTAAACATTCAATTCAAAGTGTAATTCTTTAGATCTGAAAGTTTGTTTGCTCATATCAAAATATCAGGTTTTATTTGATAAATCAAAATTGAAACTTGTATATGATGAGTACAATGTTTTAATTATATATCTATGTTTTAAGCACTTAAATCAAAGTATATTTTTAGGTTTGAAAGTTTATATGTTTTTATTATTTGCAATTGTATTGTAATAGAAACTTACATGTAATGACCTATAATTTTTCGATAATTAAAATAGTTAATTTAATAAATTTTACAATTTAATATTGGAAGAAATGAAAATTTGTGATTTATTAATGATAATAATATTAGGATGAAATATAACAATGTTATTTAAGTTAATTATTAACAATTTTAATGAAATTTCAATTACTTGAAATAATTTAAAATGTTATACTTGGTTATAAGTTGAAAATAAGGAAATAAATGTAAATGTTGTATTAATTAACAAAATAATATGTAATTAATTGTAATTGGTTAAAATCGGTGTTATGTAAGTAGTTATAACATTTATTTGTAGATAATTGACTTATAAATGCAATTAAACTATGTAAAGGTGACAATTGTTATTTGTTACTTATTTATTTAATTTGTTGTAATTAAATTGGAAATCAATTGCAATTAAATGTAATTAATTTTTACATAAGATGAAATTGGAGAATATTAATGTAATAAGATATAAGCCAATGTTAATTATATAGGTAGAGTAATGAATGGTTGAATAAAAAGTATTTGAAATTAAGTATAAACAATTTATTGGAATTTAAATTATAATTAATGGATTTATTGCAATTGAAATTAAACACTGTAATTAGTGCAATGATGAAGGTTGATTTTGACACGATAAATTAGTTTTAAAATGATTGTTAAATTCTATGTCATTAGAAACATTAAAATTTGTTAATTATAAAAGTTGAATTAAAAAATGATTTAATAAATTTAATAATAATTTATTTAATTAACATGAAAATAGCCATTTTAGCCATTGTCTCGGATTTCGACGAAACCAGTTTAATTGGATCCGTAACGATGAATTAGTATAGAATTTCAAGTTTCGTATCGATCGGACTTGTCATTTAATCGTACGGGTTTGAAACACATAGAAATCAATTTAATTGAAATCAATTTGAAATAAAATAATTTCTTAGCTAACTTCTTGATACAATGGAATTAGGAGTTGAAACCTGTTCCATTGACTCTAAAAGCATCTATTTTGATAAATGGGATGACCCACTTTCGTTTCGGAAGCGAAATGAGATTTTCGGGTCATTATTCTCAATTCCTACCAATTTGATTGTGTTCATTCTTTCTTATCAGGCCTCGGTTATATAAATAGTTTTTCTTTCAAACCCTAATAGTCATATTCTCATTTTAGTACGTACAATTTCATCTGCTTTTCTCTTGTCAATGGCAGAAACCAATTCAAACTCGAAACCCTAAATCCAATTTCAAAATCAAACTGCTCCAAACACTAGCCTCTATATACCGTCTCGAAGCTCTCGACGAGCATAATCTACTGGTGTAATTCGTTTCTCGAATCGAATCACTGTTTGTCCAGAATCTCCGAATTAATTTCGGCCATCCACTTGAACTGTTGATGATCCAAGGGTGTATCGTCATCCACTCGATGATTAGAAGGCGGTGTTGGGAAGGTGGTGTCGTGCATGTCCCATCCTTGGCATTTATTTGAATCATAGGGAATTAGATTCGCTAGAATTGGGTGAAGAAGTGGGCGACGACAGACGAGCACCGATGAGCTGGAGGTGGCGGCGTCCTCGGCGTAGGGGCGGCTTGGCATGGGCTGCACATTGGTGGCTTTGGATCGTGGGATGGAGGTCGGAGTTGGGGGCGGCGGCGAACCCTAGGTAGCGGCTGGTTTGAGTTCGTGTGTATCATGTTGAGTCGTGTGAGATGGTGGAGGATCTGTGAACATGTGGCAGTATGAGCAAGGGACTTTTATTTTATTTTGTTTAATTTAATTATATTTTTAAACTTTAAACTTAAATCATTCTAATACCCATATCTTTTACATACGAACTCAGATTTGGACGCATTTTCTTCTTTTATGATCGTATAGAAATTCTGGACAATATGGAAGTAGTTTGGTCAAATTCGGAGACTGTTTGAATTTGGTCCTTAGATTGGATTCTAAATCGATTTGAAATTAAAGGTGAGTGCTTTAAAACACTCATAATTACTAAATTATATTATGTTAGTTAATTAAATTTTGTGATATGTTTTGAAATAAATAGAATGATGTTTGGTATGTTTAAATTGTCATTCTAGTTAAATTTTACTTTTATTGCATTCAAAAACCGTTTAATTTAATACTGAATTTAATTGTCAATTTAATACCTGCTAATGATAACCAGTTATCTGTTGATGTTTGTTGATTGATTTGGATGATGATTGTGATGGATGTTTGATTGTTGATATTGGATGATTGGATGTTATATTTTTATATAGTTATAACAACGCAAATTCCCTATGGGTTGAAATGATACATAACCGAATGATCTATAGATTAGGGAAAATCGTTATGGGTTGAAATGATAGACTCGAGCGATTTTTTGGATTTTATTTAATTCGGGATTGCGAGTTGAAATGATGTATACCCATATAATCATGGGTTGAAATGATAAATATCTGTATCACTTGACCATATGGTAGAAAGTTATATACGGACACCGGATTGGTTAAATTAAATGATTTTAAATCTTTAAATTTTGAATTCAGCTAAATGATATTTGGAAATAGAATCTGATTTATATAAACTGGATTGTTTAAAAGATTAAATTTGAAAGTTTTAAATTGTATTAAGTAAATTTCTTAGAGGGTCTAAATTGAAATTCTAAAGTTGAATTTGAAGTATAAACAAAACTTATCAAAATTTAGTCATTGAAATGTCGAAATCTGTAACTTTGAAATCTGTTAAATTGGAATCGCTTAAAAATTGATATTTTAAGATTTGAAATTGGGTTTTGATTAGAAATCTGGATATGGCCTAGATTTGTTGAAATGGAAGAAATGGTTAAATATGATGTTATTTTCAAAATTTATTATCTCAATATAAACCGTAAATGTTCCTTTAAACCTTAATTTTAAGATTTTCGACTATTAAAATAAGTTAATCTATTTTAAACCAACTTAATCAGTTTAAACTACTTAATTTATTGTAATCAAATTTAAACTATTTTAGACTAATTAACCCATTTAATCTATCTTAATCCATTTTAATCTATTTTAAACCATTTGAACTTTATTGAACTATATTAAACTATTTTAATTTTTTAAACTATTTAATCCATTTTAATTCTATTTAATATTTTTTAAATTCATTTAACCTATTTTAAATCTATTTAATCTATTTTAAATTTATTTAATCTATTTTAAGCTTATTTAACCTAATTTATATCTATTTAAAACTATGTTAAACTAATTAAACTATTCATAACTATCTAAACTATTTCCTAAATTTCAGATGGTGTAAAGTGGAAATGTTTATAATTAAGGCCTTGATTTTTAAAGCGAATAAGGTTTAATGATGTTATAACATAAGAGTTATTTAAATGACATATTTGAGAAATATAATGATTTTAAATGAGGATTTAATCTATTTTGGAAATATGAATTTGAAATGATATGATTTTAAATGTGATATAATTTCGGAAGTATACGTGATTTTGAAATGACATGGTTTTGAGAATATGATATTTTGATATCCATTGTGAATTGACTTTTGAAATGTAAAAGAACCATTCGGTGTGAAATAAGCGTTTTGTTGTTAAAGAGGCCGAGATCAGATATCGTCATACTCTCTGCCAATACCGAAAACCACTTTAATAATTGTGTACGTGGTGGTTCTAGAAATGAAGTAGGATGGTTTGGAAAACGATTTTGTATAAGGTATTTACGTGACCCTGAATCCTATGAGTCAGTTTAGATGTGACTAAAATAAGAGCCACGTCGGGCCAAGTAAGGGCATTCCTCCGATCGGATACATTTGTTCGATACCATGTTATGAATTTGTGATGATTTGGTGGCCATCCCTCGATTTTGAATATGGGAGTGTTTTCCAAGGTGGGCGGTAGTACCTGCCATGCATTACCACCAGTCCGGATCCACAATCGGTATATCTACCCTGGCATTCCCTCGAGTGCCATGTTCACATTCCCTATCGTGCCTTCTACGAATTTAGTTTGTACCATACCTATGGAGTGCCCTCGATAGCTCTCTAGTTTACAGAGGAAATATGGTATTGTGTAGACTATGGGAATATCTAAAAATGTGTTAAAGAGGGATATGGGTAACTGTAACGGCCCTGACTCGATCTTCGGAAATCGGCACCGAATACGACACTCATATTCCAATGCCGTAGATCCAAACGTCGAATCTGGTTCGTCGGAGCTTATAACACCATTAAGTAAACAACACAGCGGAAATGAATAATACATTTGATACAATATCTAATACAACAGAATGATACAATGAATATCTATATACATCAGAGATATGATACAAGAAAATAGCAGCGGAAAAGAAAAAGATAATACTAGCAGCGGAACAGAATCTCTAAGATAGTCTTCAAGAGAGAAAGAGGAATAGAATCCAGAATTGTAACTCCATCTTCAAACCACCAATCTATAAATAGCTCGAAATCCCAATAACATCGTTTCACCTAGATAAGCAAGTCTCGTCTGATCCGAAGACTGGACTAACTCTAGATAATCTACTAATCTGACTATCTGAAAAACCCAACTCTAGACCACCCGTGTGAAAAATGGTGGGCAACCAGAGTTTAGGAAAGGAACAATAAACTCTGAGTCAGTCATGGGACTGGTATGAGTAACAAAACATTTTTTATCTTTTAAAATAAACAACAAGAGAATTTAAAAGGAAATCCGCAATGCTTTTTAGAAAATGAAACTACCATAAGGCCTCCCGCAACACACACTATGAAAACGCAGAGTTGGAGGAGATTTCTCGTTATGATAGTCAAACATGCTTGATACGAGAAAATTCCTTTGATATTATTATTATTAGTGCATGGTGCGGAAAACATTACGAAAGTATAATATAAATCTTAGCCAGCATAGACATTCCGAACTATGCCTACTATAGCTACCATCTAAACAGTGGTGACCACCATAAGTAAATGGCAGGTTCTACAAATAAAACCGTATAGAGCACGTATTGGATGAATGTATTTCCAACAAATGGTCGGGCTAAGGAACTTCCCACTGTCCATGGGATCGCCTCTGGCGGGACGTCCCGAGAACTTAACCAGCTCTCCGCCAACACAAGGCTGGGTTACCTCTGTAACTAGGTAACTACTACATGAGCATGCCACCCCCCGGTCCTTTGGGACCTTTATCCGAGGCGCCTCTAAACCACAACGCAACTACCACACAGAAAATGAGATTGAAGCCCACCATATAGGTAAATATCTGGGCTCCATACCATGATACCACCCTTTACCAGAAGGGAATGACACACCCTAAAGGGCGCGATCCTCATAACCTTGCCGCATCTTTCCTATTTCGACCATTTTTGGGGTTTGAGGTGCTGATGCAGTCGCGTCCACAAAGCTACGCTTTATACAAAAGCCATGCTTTGATCATAAATGATCAACAGATGATCATCAACACACAACAGCACTCAGCATGCCACACTACCAAATTGGGAGTATATCGCTGATAACCTTCAGCTACACAACCCCTGAGCTCGTATGTAACATCCCAAAATTTTGAATTTAAAATTCGATAAATTATTTAAACTTTTAAATTTAAATTGAGAAAGTTTCAAGGGATATTAAATATTATTGAATAAAAGAAAGATATATAGAATTAAATAAATATTGATAGTTAAGTTTAAATAAATAATAATAATAATTAAAGAAAAGAACATATTATAAACAAGAAATTGTTTAAAACAATAAAATAAAATCTGTGATGAATTAATTTTTTTTAGTTAAAACCTTTGAATATAACTAAAAATTTGGAATGTAAGCTATGATAAAAAAATTATAGTTATACAAAAGGGCACAAGGTTGCATGGGAAGTTTATAAACAAGGAGACAATAAAATAAAATCTGTGATGAATTAAATGTTAATAGTTAAAACAAACACTTTCATTAAATGCTTTCAAACCCAGCCCATTAACAAGATCACATCAGATTTATTAAAGCATGGTTTAGTCTTCTTTTATATACCTCAAACTGTACTTGCCTATACCTCACCCTGTACACACTCTTCTATATTTACACCATACCGTCTTCAGTCTTTCAAACCATAACTTTGCAAACCTAAAGAAAAAAAAGCATCATAATCTTACAAGAATTCAAATATCACTCAAAACAAATCAGAAAAAAATTTAAAAGCAGATTATCTACGGTCTTTCAAAACAAGAAGGAAAGTGCTCTCTGTTTCAGGGAAATTCAGGTGAGTAAACATATGTTTCAAAGGAAAAAAATTTGTATTCATATGTTTGATTCATGAATAACTTTTGCTGTATACTTCAAATAAGAAGTTTGGATGATTCTGTGCACTGGGAAATTTTGTTTCCCTGTACTTTAGTTTCAGGGCAGATAAAGCTGAAAACAAATCAAACATCTTCATATCAATATCTTTAAGCTTAAGATTCTGAACAAAATAGGTTAGTTTAAACTTGAATCACAGTTAGAATTTGTTTTAAGCTTGAATATAAAGACTTTGCCTGTACAACCTAAAATTCACAGTAAAAACAAATTTTGTGATAAATTCAACTATTTTAGAAGTTGTGTTGATTTCATAACTTGAATGAACATGCCAAAATATGTTTTTCAAAGGCAATACTATGATTTTTACTTAAGTAGTTTAAGAGTAGTTCGAATTTAAACCAAATTTGTATTTTTTCTAATTCCCAGTAAACGATGCAATGATAATCGTTGAAATTTGGATTGAAGCTAGTTTGAACTTCTATGATGACGAGAAAATTGCTAAATAATTTTTTGAATGTATGAAATTGCCGAACGAACCCAAATTAGGGTTTAAGTTGGAAGTTTGCAGTATGTTGGGAAAATGGTGATTTTGTCGCCATGAAGCGATCGAGTCGCGCGGGCTTTAGAGGGATGGTGGCTCGGAGGGTGACATGTTCGTGGCCGGAGTAGGAGCCCCTCCAGTGGTCGGAGACGTGGTGGCGAGGCGTTTGGGTTTAGGGTATGTTCGAGTTTCAGGTGCAACGAAGGGTGAAAATTCGATTTCGAGACTTTTGGGTTGAGTCGAGCCTCGATTTCGAGTAGGGGGAAGAATCGCGACTTGCTGAAAGTCGCGATGGCCACCGGAGCGGCGGCGCGGTGACGTGTACGTGCACGGCCTCGCGCGACGTATCAGGAAGATTTGTGTTTGGCCACTCGAGGAAGATGAGCGTAGCTTTGGTGTATCGCTCGAGTTCGCGAATGCCTTCCTGCTATTTCAGTTTGAACATTTGAGTTTGACTTAAATTCTGAAAAAAAAAGAAGAACAGGAAGATGAAGGATACGTGAACGATCAGGGGATGTCTCGGGGAAAGGACGAATAAAACTTGAGTGGGACTCGGTGAAACCTAGGTTTTACTCGGGTTTCCTTAATAATGGGTTAAGTCCAAATTATTAATTAAAGTTTATAATGTTAAATTTAACAATGTTGACTATTTTTAAATTGAGAATTTGTTTAAGTTATCGACTAAGTAAGTTTATATATATCAATGCTTTATAAAACCTTATTTAATATTTAAATTAAATAATTAAATTTAAAGATAAGAATTTAAGTTAATTAACATTAAAGCTTTTTGTAGTAATAATAAATTGATTTCGAAATAATTAAAGAAGATTTCTAAATGTTAATTTCGATAAATAAAAAATTGTTTTGGAAAGCAACCAAGGATGATTAAATTAATAATTATAATTAACTAAGTAATTAAGGATTTATGTTATAATTGAAGATTTGTTAATTAATAATTAAGTATCTAATTTATTTGTAAATTAAGAATTGTTAATTAGATAATACAAGTTAATCAATTTAAAATTGGCAGATAATTAAAATAATAAATTAAGGAATAATCAATTTATCAAGTTGATTAAGATTAATTAACCCGACTTTCCACTCCCAGAAAATCGCATCATCAATTAAGAAAGAAAGGGATAGAAGAAGAAAAGAAAGAAGAGAAAGAAGAAACAACACTAGAATCTCAACAGCGGAACGAATAAATTATATTAATAACATAAGTATTTACATAATATACATTACCAATCAGAGATACACAGCATTCATATCACATATACTAGACAGTTATAAACACCTGTCTAGTATTTACAACTCAATGCAAACACAACACAGAGAACACACAGCGGAACTGTATATCTACAACGCAGAAGCCTCCTGCTCCATTGCTCCTCCATTATACGTCAAAGCTAACCTGAATCCTAACCTGAATTCCCTTGGCTACTCGTAAAAATTTGAGTACCCAAGAGTTTAAGAAAACAAAGATAAACTCCGGGTCAGACATGGGTCTGGTGTGAGTAACAGGTTAATGTTGCTTAACTTTAAAGCCTTTTATAAAGAAAGGTATCACGTAAGACTTCCCACACATAAACATGGAAAAGTTTTTATCTTACGCTAACCAAAACATTTGATAGGAAATCTGATGATATTATAGTAGTGTCTAGGGTTTTCAAATAAATAAGAAATAGCCGAAATTGTTACATTTATTAAATTCCAGCTACTAGCCACAAAAGTGGGTAATACAATCAAAACCGTTGGCACTTATTGGATTTTGGATTCCATACAATGGCAGGGCTACTGGGGTACCGCCCGTCACAGTACGTGGCCTAGATCACCGTACCGGGGAGCCATCCTAACTCCCCTGCAACACAAGACCGGAACCATTCCTTACTGAACAGTCCCGAACAAGACAACCCCGGCAGTTGTTGCAATCAACTGCCCCACACAGCCGAATATAAAGGGACCTCTAGACAGGGATAAATCTCGCTCTCCAGTGGGAGCTACCCACAAAGGCTTGCTGCACCTCCACTGTTTTAGCCATTCCCGGTTGATGAGGCTTGAGGTTACATTTACCTTTAGAGAACACATCTCTTAGAATGCTCATCGTCCACCAGACGATGTTCTGAAAGCATTCAATCCATACAAGTTCGTTCATAAGCAATGACTTATTAAATCACCATCCTATAATTAATTTAAAATGAATTAAATTAATTACTTCTTCCTTAATTAATTTAAAATAAATTAAATTAATTACTCATCTATATAAATCTTGCTTACACATTCCTTAATTAATTATAAATCAATCAATTAATTATTCTCAACAAATTACCCTAATTAATCATCTTGATTAATTATTCTTTAATTACATTCAAGTAATTAATCTCTAATTAATTTCACCAATTAATTATCCCAATCCAGATTCAGTAATTAACCTGTAATTACTTCATTAATTAATTAATCATATCATTAAGAATAATAAATCATTGATTTAAAATAATTAATAAAAATAATTATTTGGTTAATTTATTAAATCTCATTCACCTTGATTTGGATATAATTAACTATTGTTGTGCACTGGATTGACATTCTGTTATGGTTGTAATACTGTGTGATGTGAATTATTCCGTGTTGGATTGTGACTGGTGATTTTATTCTGTATTGATGTAAAAAAAACCTTTTTGCCCGTAAACGACATTTGAATTTCGATGCGACAGGGAGTCGGATTCTGGTTGATTATCCAAAACCCACATTGAATGAGTGAATCTTCGTGAATGACATCCACATGTTTTAAAATTGACACTCACTATTCGAATTAGCCGGGAGAGGACCTTTGTGTCGTATAACCCATTCCGAATAATGTGATTCGACGTTATCGATAACCTTTGAAGACCGGTGATGAAGACCGGGTATTTGCAAGAACAATAAGATGACATATCAATTGTCACTGCACTGAGTTGCTCATAGAGATTCCCTAAGTGATGGGAAGTTCGATCGGGATTGTGAATATCCGGATTGCAAGGGCTCCTTTGGAAGTGCCTTCGGTTCTGTTCGAACCCGGAACAGACTTGTATGGTTGTATGTCTGACATTACAAACTGAGATATAAAGCCGATTTCTTTCAAATACATATCTATTGGTGGCGGAGAATTTATTCTCTTGGCTTAACACCCTTTTCTGAGACGTATGAGCTCAGAGGTTATGTAGTTGAAGGTTATTAGTGATATACTCCCAAATTTGGCAGTGTGACATGCCGAGTGCCGCTGATCATTTTTTGATTGAATCATGGCTTTGTGAAAAGCGTAGCTTTGTGGACGAGACTTCGTCGAACCTCACAACCCGGTTATGGTCGAAACAGGAATCGTGGCAGCAAGGTTATTTGGGGATAGCTTCCCCTGAGGGTATGTCCATTTTCTTCTGGATTATGAGTGGCATCATGGTATGGAGCCCAGATACTTTTTGGTTGCTGCAGACTTATTTCTTTGTGGTTGTCGATTGAGAAGCGCTTCGGATAAAGGTTGGTAACGACCGACAAGTGGCATACTCGTGTTAGTTGTTACATAGATACAGAGGTAACCCGGCCTTGTGTAGCAGAGATCCGGTTAGGATCCGGGGACGTTCTTCCAGAGGCATTCCATTTTATATAGGAAGTTCCTTTACCCGACCATTTATTGGAAATCCATTCATCCAATATAAGCTCTGTACGGTTTAGTTGTATAACCTGCCATTTACTTATGGTGGCGCCCCACTGTTTAGATGGTAGCTATAGTAGGCATACGATAATGGTCGCATGTTGGCTAAGATTTATATCATACTTTCGAAATGTTTTTCTACACGTTGCACTTATAGTAATAATATCAAAGAAATTTTACCCGTACCAAGCATATTTGAATATCATAAGAAGAAATCTCCTCTAATTCTACGATTGCATTGTGTGTGTGGCGGGAGGTCTTATGGTAGTTTCATTTTTTAAAAGCATACCGAAATTGTTTTATAAATCTAGTTTCTTTAAAAGCAACTGCAATTGTTTTTGTTTACTCATACCAGTCCCATGAATGATCTGGAGTTTATTGTTTCTTTCCTAAACTCTGGGTGCCCTTAATTTTCCACACGGGCAGCCTAGAAGTAGGTTATCTGTGTTTTGGGGCTAGCTTTGATTCGAAGTCTTCTGGAAGCTTTGGACTTAGAAATCTTTTGAAGTATTAAATATTTTGAAGACCTTGTCAAAGCTGAAGTATGTTGGAAACTTGTTGAAGTTTCTGTTGTCGTATTATTGTTGTATCATATTGGTATCACTCTGATATTTGGGATGGATGTTGTAATAGATATTATATCATGTTGTATCTGTGTTGATATATGACATTCATTTTGTTTTCGCTGTTTTATATTCATCTGATGTTGTTATAAGCTCCATCCGAACTGAAATTTGACATTCAAATCTCCGACAGTCGATTACAAGTGAGGTATTTGACGTCGACTTCTGAACGCTGAATTTTGGGTCGTGAAAAATTGGTATCAGAGCTGAAGGTTGAGTAAGAACTTTAGCTATGGAGTATAACACATTAGATGGCTCATTAGAGATAGGGTGAAGTATACCCTAGAATGGGTATAAACCAAAAGACCGAAAACCTAATTTTTGGTCTATTCCTTTTAAATTGTTAACGTTTCCTAAGATATTTTGTCCGTATGCCTAAATCAAGTTTTCTCGCTATTTATAGGTAGTAAGAATGAGCGGAAGAAGAGGACACGATAGGGAACGGGAAAATATCGCCGCAACTGTGTCCACTCAATCTCAGCCGAATCTGGCTGATCTATATAAAAACTTCTCGAGACTTGGTGGGAAGCCGTTTACTAGCAAGGAATATGTTGTAGAAGCCCAAGCTTGGATCAGATCCTGTGAAAGAATTTTTAAAGGATTAAAGTTGGAAGATGATCAAAAGCGATTAATAGCTTCTTGGCAACTCCAAGAAGAAGCATCAGCTTGGTGGGAGGCAGTTACTGTGGATGAGTCAGAAGATAAGTTTTCTTGGGGACGATTTAAAGAAGTGTTTGAGAAGCGATATATTCCATCGCTGGTACTCTCGAATGTACCAGGAAGTCCTAGATTTGAAGCAAGGAAGTCTATCATTTGAAGAGTACTTGAATAAATTCAATTAATTATCTCGATTGGTCCGGGGCTAGTAGGCACGCCCTTGAAGAAAAATAAAAATTTCATTCGGGGAATGAATAAGGAGTATCACGAGAGGATGACAGCCCACATTAAAGAATCTTTTTCAGACTTGATTGATATGGGTTATCGATATGCTACTCTAGATATGCATGAAGTTCCGAAAGAGAAGGGGAGTTCAACTAGTTCGAATAGGAAGAAAAGAAAATTTGAAGGAAAGAGGCCGGTTTATGCCAAGAAGAAGAAGAGGAGTAATCAAGAGAATCCAGCCAGAAATGTTATTTGTTATAATTATCAGGAGAAAGGCCATTTAGCAAATGATTGTGAGAGGCCAAAGAAATAGATTAAGAAAGATCAACTTGAAAAGACAAGTCGAGGATCCAAAGAATGCTATTGTTATCACCAGCCAGGTCATGGAGTTAAGAATTGCCCGAAAAAGAAACGAGCACAAATAGCGAAAGTGTGCGCAATAAATGATAACGCCTCAACTTCTAAGGTGAATGAAAGAAAGGGAGTTTTGGAAGGTAACCTTATTATTGGTGAAAGAATTGTTAGAGTTTTATTCGACACGGGAGCTTCACATAGCTTTATCTCCCAACAGATCGTGGATGAATTAAAACTTAAACTCAACTTTGTCGATGAACCTATTTGTGTGAAAAATCCAGTGGGTGGTCCTGCAAATCTTTGTCTATATTGTAGAAGGGTGCCTATCTCTTATTCTGGCCATCAATTTCCTATTAATCTTTTATGTTCTCGTCTTCAATGAATTTGAAATCCTACTCGGGATGAATTGGTTATTGAAATATGAAGCCAAGTTAGATTGCAGCAACCGAACGATTCTAGTCAAAACTGAACTTGGAGAGTCCGTTGAAATTTCTTGTGAAGACCCTAGTCCGAAAAGAGATAAACTGATGTATACTTTGGGATATCCAGAATCTAGTCTGCAGTCCATTCCTATCGTCCAGCATTTTCTCGATGTATTTAAAGAAGTAGAATCTTTATCCCCACATAGAGAGATTAAATTCAGGATTGACTTAATTTCAAATGCTCGTCCTGTTGTTCATGCTAGTCGCAGGATGGCACCGTGGGAAAGAATTGAACTAGTCGAACAAACTGGTGATTTGTTAAAAAAGGGATTGATTCGTCCTAGTGTCTCTGAATAGGGCTCAGCGGTAGTATTTGTGGCTAAATCTGATGGGTCTTTGAGATTATGTGTTGACTATCGCGATCTCAATAAGAAAACTCTCAAAAATAAGTTTCCTTTACCCAGGATCGACGATTTATTCGATCAACTTCATGGTGCACGATTATTTTCTAAGATGGATCTAGCTCAGGGATTCCATCAGTTGCGAATTGCTGAAGATTGTGTTCTCCTAGCTGCTTTTAGAGGTCCGGATGTGTTCTACGAGTGGTTAGTCATGCCTTTTGGACTAACCAACGCTCCTGCGTACTTTGTAGATTTGATGACCCGTGTGTTTCGGGAGGTGTTGAATAAATTTATTCTTGTATTTATTGATGATATCTTAATCTATTCCAAAACCGAAGAGGAGCATGCTGAACATCTCAGAATTATTTTGAAAATTTTGAGAAGGAACATCTTATTCGCTAAATTTTCTAAATGTCACTTTTGGGTCAAAGAAGTCAGATTTCTTGGCCATGTTGTTAATGAAGAAGGGATTTCCGTTGATTCGAGCTAAATTTCTGCTATTCTTGACTGGAAGCAACCCACGACTCTGAAAGAAGTTCGAAGTTTTCTTGGTTTAGCAGGCTACTACCGGAAGTTTGGTCAGGACTTTTCTAAAATTGCTAGCCCATTAACCAAGCTAACAATGAAGAATGCCAAGTTCAATTGGACCCCAAAATGTGATGAAGCTTTTCAGGAATTGAAAAAGAGATTGACTACTGCTCCTATTCTCGCTATCATTAATGGGAACCAAGGCTTATCTGTCTATACTGACGCTTGTGGTGATGGGGTAGGTGCAGTGTTAATGCAGAATGAGAAGGTGATTGCCTACGCAAATAGACAATTACGTCCACACGAGAGAAACTACCCAACACATGATTTGGAGCTTTTGGCTGTTGTTTTCGCCTTAAAAATCTGGCGACATTATCTTCTGGGTAAGAATCTCCTTCAGCTGTTCTAAAAGATAACTTTAAAGTTCAACTTAACTTAATATATATATTAAATAATCCTTTTTATTTAGGTGAAAATTTTGAATTATTGACCGACCACAAATCTTTAAAGTATCTCTTCACCCAGAAAGATATGAATCTACGACAACAACGTTGGTTGGAATTTCTGGCATCCTATGACCTAGATATTCTGTATACACCCGGAAAAGCCAATGTAGTTGTCGATGCCTTGAGAAGAAGACATGCTGTTCTCGCATATCTTGTTATCGCTCCTACTCTTTTTAAGAAGATTGCAAGACAACAGACTGAAGACAAGTTTCTTCGGGAAATTCGTGGAAGAATATATAGAGGCGAGGATTCCAGTTTTGGAATTAATGATAAGGGAGTTATAAGATTGAAAGGAAGAATTTATGTCCCTGACATTCAGGAGCTGAAACGGGAAGTTTTGGACAAATGCCACCAGTCCAAACTCAGTATCCATCCAGGGATCAACAAAATGTATCGTGATATTAAAAGAACGTTTTGGTGGAAAAAAATGAAGAGGGACATATCGATTTATGTGAGTCACTGTGCTACTTGTCAACAAATTAAAAGCGATCAAAAGAAAGTGGCCGGTTTACTTCAGCCTTTGGAAGTACCAAAATGGAAATGGGATCAGGTATCGACGGATTTCATCGACGGATTGCCACGAACCAAAAAGGGAAATGAAGCAATTTGGGTTATAGTGGACCGTCTAACCAAAACTGCTCACTTTATTCCAGTGAATCCACTCGAACTGCAGCAAGCTTAGCAGAGCTATATATAAAAGAGATTGTTCGTCTCCATGGTATTCACAGCAGCATAGTGAGTGATCGTGATCCGATCTTCACTAGTAGATTTTGGGAGGCATTCCAAGCCGCATTGGGAACAAAGCTGAACTTCAGTACTGCTTATCATACACAATCTGATGGGCAGATAGAAAGGATAAATCGAATTCTAGAGGACCTATTGCGTGCTTGCATTCTCGACTTTGGTGGTTCTTGGGAGGATCATTTACATCTGGTAGAATTTTCTTATAACAATAGTTATTAAGCCAGTATTGAAATGGCTCCTTTTGAAGCTTTATATGGTCGTCCGTGTCGATCACCTGCATGCTGGATAGAATCAGGTGATAGACTCGTCCTTGGACCAGACATGATTAAAGAAGCTACGGAGAAGGTAGATGTTATTCGAAAGAAATTAATAACTGCTCAAAGTCGTCAGAAGAGCTATTATGACCGCCGACGAAGAGATCTGGAATTTCAAGTTGGAGATTCTGTATTTCTGAAAGTGTCTCCAATGCGGCGTGTATTGAGGTTTGGGAAAACTGGAAAGCTAACACCGCGTTATATTGGTCCTTTTCCTATTCTGGAAAGGATTGGTCCTCTAGCATATCGAGTGCAGCTACCCAGTAGGTTGTCTGGCGTGCATGATGTGTTCCACATTTCTAATCTTCGGAAAAATGTGCACGACCCAGATAGTATTATCAAAGAAGCTGCTCAGCAGGATCTTGAGATCATTCCCAACTTAGAAGTAAAGAGTAAAGAGAGAGCCAATAAAAATTGTAGATCGTGATGAGAAGCGATTGAAAAACAAAGTTGTGAAACTGGTCAAAGTTCAATGGAGTGGCGATCCAAAGGACTGCACTTGGGAAACTGAAGAAAATATGAAGAAATCATATCCCAATTGCAGAGTAGACATCTCGGCTTAAACTGGTAAGCCATTTCCTTATTTTTTTGAATTCACATATTCTCTGTTTGCGTTTCTCTCTCTTTCAATTTCGAGGACGAAATTTTCTTAAGGAAGGGATATTGTAACATCCCATAATTTTGAATTTAAAATTCGATAAATTATTTAAACTTTTAAATTTAAATTGAGAAAGTTTCAAGGGAAATTAAATATTATTGAATAAAAGAAAGATATATAGAATTAAATAAATATTGATAGTTAAGTTTAAATAAATAATAATAATAATTAAAGAAAAGAACATATTATAAACAAGAAATTGTTTAAAACAATAAAATAAAATCTGTGATGAATTAAATGTTTTTAGTTAAAACCTTTGAATAGAATTAAAAATTTGGAATGTAAGTTATGATAAAAAATTTATAGTTATAAAAAAAAGACACAAGGTTGCATGGGAAGTTTATAAACAAGGAGACAATAAAATAAAATCTGTGATGAATTAAATGTTAATAATTAAAACAAACACTTTCATTAAATGCTTTCAAACCCAGCCCATAAACAAGATCACATCAGATTTATTAAAGCATGGTTTAGTCTTCTTTTATATACCTCAAACTGTACTTGCCTATATCTCACCCTGTACACACTCTTCTATATTTACACCATACTGTCTTCAGTCGTTCAAACCATAACTTTGCAAACCTAAAGAAAAAAAGCATCATAATCTTACAAGAATTCAAATATCACTCAAAACAAATCAGAAAAAAATTTAAAAGCAGATTATCTGCGGTCTTTCAAAACGAGAAGGAAAGTGCTCTCTGTTTCAGGGAAATTCAGGTGAGTAAACATATGTTTCAAAGGAAAAAAATTTGTATTCATATGTTTGATTCATGAATAACTTTGGCTGTATACTTCAAATAAGAAGTTTGGATGATTCTGTGCACTGGGAAATTTTGTTTCCCTGTACTTTAGTTTCAGGGCAGATAAAGCTGAAAACAAATCAAACATCTTCATATCAATATCTTTAAGCTTAAGATTCTGAACAAAATAGGTTAGTTTAAACTTGAATCACAGTTAGAATTTGTTTTAAGCTTGAATATAAAGAGTTTGCCTGTACAACCTAAAATTCACAGTAAAAACAAATTTTATGATAAATTCAACTATTTTAGAATGTTGTTTTGATTTCATAACTCGAATGAACATGCCAAAATATGATTTTTAAAGGAAATACTATGATTTTTACATAAGTAGCTTAAGAGTAGTTCGAGTTTAAACCAAATTTGTATTTTTTCTAATTCCCAGTGAACGATCCAATGATAATCGTTGAAATTTGGATTGAAGCTAGTTTGAACTTTTATGATGACGAGAGAATTGCTAAATAATTTTTCGAATGTATGAAATTGCCGAACGAACCCACAGTAGGGTTTAAGTTGGAAGTTTGCAGTATGTTGGAAAAATGGTGATTTTGTCGCCATGAAGCGATCGAGTCGCGCGGGCTTTAGAGGGATGGTGGTTCAGAGGGTGACGTGTTCGTGGCCGGAGTAGGATCCCCTCCGGTGGTCGAAGACGTGGTGGCGAGGCATTTGGGTTTAGGGTATGTTCGAGTTTCAGGTGCAACGAAGGGTGAAAATTCGATTTCGAGACTTGTGGGTTGAGTCGAGCCTCAATTTCGATTAGGGGGAAGAATGGCGACTTGTTGAAAGTCGCGATGGCCACCGGAGCGGCGGCGCGGTGACGTGCACGTGCACGGCCTCGCACGACGTATCAGGAAGATTTATGTTTGGCCACTCGAGTTGACACTCGAGGAAGACGATGCGTAGCTTCGGTGTATCGCTCGAGTTCGCGAATGCCTTCCTGCTATTTTAGTTTGAACATTTGAGTTTGACTTAAACTCCGACAAAAAAGAAAAGAAAAGAAGAACAGGAAGAAGAAGGATACGTGAACGATCAGGGGTTGTCTCGGGGAAAGGACGAATAAAACTTGAGTGGGACTCGGTGAAACCTGGGTTTTACTCGGGTTGCTTTAATAATGGGTTAAGCCCAATTATTAATTAAAGTTTATAATGTTAAATTTAACAATGTTGATTATTTTTAAATTGAGAATTTGTTTAAGTTATCGACTAAGTAAGTTTATATATATCAATGCTTTATAAAACCTTATTTAATATTTAAATTAAATAATTAAATTTAAAGATAAGAATTTAAGTTAATTAACATTAAAGCTTTTTGTAGTAGTAATAAATTGATTCGAAATAATTAAAGAAGATTTCTAAATGTTAATTTGGATAAGTAGCAAATTGTTTTGGAAAGCAACCAAGGATAATTAAATTAATAATTATAATTAACTAAGTAATTAAGGATTTATGTTATAATTGAAGATTTGTTAATTAATAATTAAGTATCTAATTTATTTGTAAATTAAGAATTGTTAATTAGATAATACAAGTTAATCAATTTAAAATTGGCAGTTAATTAAAATAATCAATTAAGAAATAATCAATTTATCAAGTTGATTAAGATTAATTAATTTATCATTAAGAATAATAAATCATTGATTTAAAATAATTAATAAAAATAATCATTTGGTTAATTTATTAAATCGCATTCACCTTGATTTGGATATAATTAATTATTGTTGTGCACTGGATTGACATTCTATTATGGTTGTGATACTGTGTGATGTGAATTATTCCGTGCTGGATTGTGACTGGTGATTTTATTCTATATTGATGTAAAAAAACCCTTTTTCCCCGTAAACGGCATTTGAATTTTGATGCGACAGGGAGTCGGATTCTGGTTGGTTATCCAAAACCCACATCGAATGAGTGAATCTTCGTGAATGACATCCACATGTTTTAAAATTGATACTCACCATTCAAATTAGCCGGGAGAGGACCTTTGCATCGTATAACCCATTCCGAATAATGTGATTCGACGTTATGGATAGCATTTGATGACCGGTGATGAAGACCAGGTATTTGCAAGAACGATAGGTGGCCTATCGATTGTCTCTGCACTGAGTTGCTCCGGTATAGAGATTCCCTAAGTGATGGGAAGTATGATCGGGACTGTGAATACCCATATTGCAAGGGCTCCTTCGGAAGTGCCTTCGGTTCTGTTCGAACCCGGTACAGACTTGTATGGTTGTATGTCTGACATTACAAACTGAGATATAAAGCTAATTTCTTTCAAATACATATCTGTTGGAGGCAGAGAATTTATTCTCTTAGCTTAACACCCTTCTCTGAGACGTACGAGCTCAGAGGTTATGTAGTTGAAGGTTATTAGTGATATACTGCCAAATTTGGTAGTGTGACATGCTGAGTGCCGCTGATCATTTGTTGATCGAAGCATGGCTTTGTGAAAAGCGTAGCTTTGTGGACGAGACTTCGTCGAACCTCACAATCCGGTTATGGTCGAAACAGGAATCATGGCAGCAAGGTTATTTGGGGATAGCTTCCCCTGAGGGTATGTCCATTTTCTTATGGATTATGAGTGGTATTATGGTATGGAGCCCAGATACTTACTTTGTGGTTGCTGCAAACTTATTTCTTTGTGGTGCTTCGGATAAAGGTTGGTAACGACTGGGAAGTGGCATACTCGTGTCAGTTGTTACCTAGATACAGAGGTAACCCGGCCTTGTGTAGCAGAGATCCGGTTAGGATCCAGGGACGTCCTTCCAGAGGCGTTCCATTTTATATGGGAAGTTCCTTTACCCGACCATTTGTTAGAAATCCATTCATCCAATATAAGCTTCATACGGTTTTAGTTTTATAACCTGCCTTATATATATGGTGGCGCCCCACTGTTTAGATGGTAGCTATAGTGGGCATACGATAATGGTCGTATGTTGGCTAAGATTTATATCATACTTTCGAAATATTTTTCTACACTTTGCACTTATAGTAATAATATCAAAGAAATTTTAACTGTACCAAGCATATTTGACTATCATAAGAAGAAATCTCCTCCAATTCTGCAATTGCATTGTGTGTGTGGCGGGAGGTTTTATGGTATTTTCATTTTTTAAAAGCATACCGAAATTGTTTTATAAATCTAATTTCTTTTAAAGCAACTGCAATTGTTTTTGTTTACTCATACCAGTCCCATAACTGATCTGGAGTTTATTTTTTCTTTCCTAAACTCTGGGTGCCCTTAATTTTCCACACGGGCAGCCTAGAAGCAGGTTATCCATGTTTTGGAGCTAGCTTGGATTCGAAGTCTTCTGGAAGCTATGGACTTAGAACTCTTTTGAAGTATTGAAATTTATGAAGACCTTGTCGAAGTCGAAGTATGTTGGAAACTTGTTGAAGTTTCTATTGTCGTATTATTGTTGTATCATATTGGTATCACTCTGATATTTGGGATCGATGTTGTAATAGATAATGTATCATGTTGTATCTATGTTGATATATGACATTCATTTTGTTTCCGCTATTTTATATTCATTTGATGTTGTTATAAGCTCCATCCGAACTGAAATTTGGCGTTCAAATCTCCGACAGTCGATTACAAGTGAGGTATTTGACGTCGACTTCTGAATGCTGAATTTTGGGTCGTGACATCGTACGTCTCAGAGAAGGGTGCTAAGCTAAGAGAATAAATTCTCCGCCACCAACAGATATGTATTTGAAAGAAATCGGCTTTTTATCTAAAAGTGTAGTGTCATACACACAACCATACAAGTCTGTCCCGGGTTCAAACAGAACCGAAGGCACTTCCGAAGAAGCCCTTGCAAATCCGGGTATTCACAATCCCGATCAGACTTCCCATCACTTAGGTAGAACTCTATACCGGAGCAACTCAGTGCAGAGTCAATCGATAGGTTATCCTATCGTTCTCAAAAATACCCGGTCTTCAACACCGGTCTTCAAATGCTATCCATATCGACGTATCATTATTCGGAATGGGTTATATGACACAAGGTCCTCTCTCGGCTAAACCGAATAATGAGCGCATCATTTAAAAACATATGGATATGGGATTTCAGTTAACTCACAACTTCTAAAATCCAAAACTTTTCTTTTGAATGGTTAAACAAATTACCATTTCAAATCTTTAAACAAAAGATTCGCATCACAAAGTTCACCCAGTTTCACAAAGATCCATTTACGGATTTCAAAACAATTTCCATTTCAATTGGATCAACTCATTAAATCTTAAAATTAAAGATTTAACTTATAGCTTTCAAACTGTTTCCATAACTTGGAAATCATTTTCATTTTAGACTTCAAATCCCTTTTAACACAAATTAGAAGTTCATTTCTTATGTGAAAGCTTTTAATATTTGAAAACAAATAGTTTTCATTTTGGAAGAATCCAATTATATTTGCACGAGTTAAATCCTTTGAATTTAAATTCAAATTCCCAAATCAATACTTTTAAAATGGTTTAACCCATATATAACTTGTATAATATCTTTAATCCCTAGTTTCAAATCATAGAAATCAGTTTCAAATTTTGAATTTTAATTTTAGTTTATTTAAACTTCAATATTAATTAAGTTATTCAAAGATAAATTTTATCTTTGAAATTTCATTTCAAAAGTTTTTCACTTTAATCCCAATCCATTCCAAAACTATTTAGATTCAAAATTCAAATTCAAACTAGTTCAAAAATCTACGACTTAACCGATTTCCACGTGCAATCCATATTTGGGTGTGTATGGTGTGGTCCAGGGGTTTAACACAATAGTGAAACAACATCATCATCATAGATCTAAACATAGAAATATAGTTGATAAGCGGTATAAACTATAACGCTTATCGTTCGTTCACAGATTCACAGATAATATACAAATGTATCACAAATAAATAAATAAATTACACACATCAATCCACGGAACAAAAAAATCACAGATCAGATAGGACAATCAATTTAAGGCATCTCATACAATACAATCATTCATAAGTAGGGTCAAGCATTCAATAATCGTTTATAAGCAGGATTAATTAATTGTTTAATCCTAATTAATTCAATGTATTTCCAATTAAATAAATTACTTATGAATTAATTATCCAATCCTGATTTATTAATTTCAAATTATTTGATATAAGTTAATTAATCAATCACCTTAATTAATTAAATTATTCTTAATTAATCACTAATTATCCATTTTAATTAATTAAATAATTACAAATCATTAATCTTCATTTATTTTAAAGATAAAAACATTTTTCTTATTAATGAATCAAGTTATCATTAACAAGTCACTTAAACAATTTACTTTATATTTTTGTTTTAAATTTAATTTTAAATTTTAAGATTTAAAATGAAAACAAATTAACTTTAACAAAGTTTAAAACAATTTCCAAAACACTTTTTAATTGACAAGTTAAAGAATTATTTATCTGATAATAGAAGTTTAAAAGAGTTAAAAACCCAATTTCATTTTAAATTCAATTCAATTTAAAAATTCAATTTATCATTCAAGTTATTTAAAACAATTTAAATTTTGAAAAACTTCTTTTATTTTAGAACCAAGATTCAAATTATAATTGAATATAGATTTAAACCTCTAATTTTAAACTTCACTTACAATTCAAACTTCATCTTAAAATTCAAACTACTTATTTTTAAAGTAGTTAAAACAATTTAAAATTTTAAAACTTTATTTAGTTTTAAACTGAGATTCAAAACTAACTTGAATCGGATTTAAACTTGGATTTTAAACTCATTTTAAAGCTTTGCTTTTCATTTAACTAGTTTTTAAATTTTATTTTAAAAATTTAAAACCAGAGCAACAGGTTTCAGTAAAACCTGTTACAAAAGATTTACCCGAGGCAACATTCTTTTCCTTCGAGTCAAATACCCTACTTACCCGAGTAAAATACCTAGCTACTTCGAGTCAACACGCATCAATTCGAAACCAACAAAACAAACCTCGCCTGAGTTTGCAGTGCACCGTGCACTTGCATGGTGACGCTTGTCGTCACTGGCCACCATCGACGATCTTCCCAAGTCGGCTCATACTCCAGCAATACTCCACGATCATCAGATCGTGCTTCGATCCTTGAATTCGAGTTCGAGAACTTAAAACCCAAACCTGGAAACATCAAAGCCCACAACATACTAAACCTGTCAACACCACGTTCGCCACGCCCCGACCACCAGAAGGTCAACCATTCCGGCTACGACTTCGTCAACTCCCCCTTTTCCATCACCTAAAAGCGCATTGCACTCGATCGACTACCAAAGAAGAACGGGACCAAATGCAAAACCATGGCAAAATTAGGTTTACGAGCAAAAACTATTCGCCGCCGTCACCACGTTCAACTTCACCTCCTTTCACTATTTTTCCTGCAAACCCCGTTCATCATTCCTTCACCAACAAAATCCCGACCCCTATAACACAATGGATCACCACAGATCACCAAATCAAAGAAAATCAGGCAAAACCAAACTGCTCTTCCACCCTTGATCTAAGAATTATGATTTTAGCTTTAAAAATCATGTTTAAGTGTACAAATTCAACTTACATACTTGAATTCGTGAATTAAGAAATTTGTGTTTTGACTAATTTAAGGTTTGCTCGGTTTATATGGATTTCCAAAGACAGTAACAAGTTGTTTTAAACTTAATTTGATTTTAAAAACTTAGTTCATGATTAAACAAACAATTTTTGTTTTGATCCTACATCCAAACAGTAAGTAGATTGTGGAAAAATGATTTTTGAATCAAAATCTTGGTTTATGAACTAAGACAGAGAACATATAGAAATAACGACCTGCACACAAAATATTTCCAACATACCAATATACACAAAGAATTCATACTTATTCACAGATATGTTCACAACAGATTCATAGTTTTAAAATTTAAAAATGATGTTACTCACATTGTTTTTTTAGGAAAAAGAACAGAGTTTCTTCAATTTTGACACGGGCTTGAAATTTGCAAGCTGAAACTTCCCTCTCTTGATCTCTGATTTGAATTAATCTAAATAGTTGTTTAAATTGAGTTTTGTTTGTTTATGTTTGAGTTGTTTCTTTCCTCAGTTTTACTCAGCTCCGGATGAACGAACTAAAAATGAAGAAGTTGATTGATATTAATGAAAGCTTTACAGGAAATATATTTGTACAGGTGATATAATCTTTGCTTGTACAATACAAGACCAAGATATTATTTTCTTTCATTTGATTAAGCATAGATTTCGGCTGATGGATAACATTTTGTGTGCTAAGGAGGCTGATATGATATATATTGTGCTAAGATATTTTGGTATTAATTAACTTTGTCTTATTTATAGATATTTTAATCTACATACTTGAAATTTATTACTATCTTCTTATACAAGCTTTTTGTATACATGTTTACATACTTATCTTTTCTTTGTTCATAGATACTTATAAATTCTTGTTTCATATTTTTACTTTATTAGCTTGTTCATGCTTGAATATATTTGGTGTCTTCCTTTGCAAGCTTCACACTTGAATGTATTTTTGTTTTGTAATACTTCATATATATGTTTGCTTTATATTTGAGCATATATCTCTTTGTTGGCCTTTATCTTCTTGCTTTGTAATGAAATTCTATTTTCATTATATCGTATTAACTTTATATCTTATGAAACTATATAATTTATTTACATGTCGTTTGAATTTGTCTAATTTATTTCTAGCTTAAATATTTTATTTTTAACTTTAATATTTATTTTACATTTACATTCCTATATATGTATATATAGATATTTAACTTTTAAACATCCTTTAAAAATTATTTTATATCAATTTGCAAAATATAACTTTTAAAAAAAATTCATTTCATACTTTTAAATTCAAATATCCTTACATTATTTATAAATCCAACTTCAAATATAATTCAAATACATTTCTCAATTATTTATAAAACACATATTTTTTTATTCGAATTTGGAGAAACTCAAATCAATTTACGAATTTATTTCAAAATTTTTATTCAAGAATTGAATTAATTATTAATTTAGACAAAGTCAAAATCTGGGATCGTTACAGATTCCCCCCTTAAAGAAATTTCTTCCACGAAATTTGCAGGCACGAAAACAACAAAAATAGATACACCAAGACAGAGACACAGTTTTCCAGGTCAAACTGGATATCTATTCTGTATTTGGCTCACCAAATCAGAATATCACCAATATGAGAACAAACTCATTCAATACTACACAGGATACTCGGGTCACCAGATTTACAGATATGCAGGGGCACTGGTTAGTTCGAAAGGGAACTAACCATTCGTAGAATATATCGAACCCCAGAGAATAGATAGATAGATACAATCTTCTACCATTTCTCAAACATTAGATATGGATTCCAAACTCGAGTCGGAATAACCCAAAGTATATACCAACCTGTCCCCCTTTGGACTTTGATATTCACAAGAAATTACAATATAATTTCAAATTTGGTTTTAAACGAAATCGTTTTATCGATTCAATTTAAATTTAGCTTCATATTCTATTAATCAATTTAACTCAATTTAAAATTTCCAATTTGTTTAAAATTTTAATTCCAAATTTCAAATACATTAAAGTTTATATCGAAAAGCTGATAAGAAACCGATGAAGATATGAAGTAAGAATTTCCTACAATGATTCGTAGGGTCACATCACACTGAAACTTCTTCTTGTAGCTGGTACGAAGCAATCAAAAGAATTTGGAACCGAAGCAAAGAAGATTGATAGAGAAAATTGTTTCCACTGTTGTATGGTACTGACCATTTATTGTGGTACTCCCCTGTCCCCTATCTCGTCCTCTTCTTGCACTCATACTTACTATCAATGGATAGTAAGAGAATTTATTGAGGCATTCGAACGGATATCATAGGGATATACTCATTCTAGGGTATACTTCACCCTATCTCTAATGAGTTACTTAATGTGTTATACTCTTGAGCTAAAGTTTTACCCCTCATCTCTGATACCAAATGTAACGGTCTAGACTTTTCAACCATCGACAGCGACCACTCTCGACTGGTAGGCTTTTCAACCATATCAGCCCCGCCGTGGCATACAATGGTAACCCAGACTTGCTTTTACGGCCAGCCTTTCGACTGGCATGCCTTACGGCTAACCAACCCCTTAAATAGGACGTGTGGGGGTAAGAGTCTCTTGCTCGCCACCAAACAAAAAGCGAGAACCCCCATCACGTTTCACCTAGATAAGCAAGTATGGTCCGATCCGAAGACTGGACTAACTCTAGATAATCTACTAATCTGACTATCTGAAAAACCCAACTCTAGACTGTCCGTGTGGAAAATGGTGGGCACCCAGAGTTTAGAAAAGGAACAATAAACTCCGAGTCAGTCAATGGACTGGTATGAGTAACAAAACAGTTTTATCTTTTAAAATAAACAACAAGAGAATTTAAAAGGAAATCTGCAATGCTTTTTAGAAAATGAAACTACCATAAGGCCTCCCGCCACACACACAATGCAAACGCAGAATTGGAGGAGATTTCTCCTTATGAGAGCCAAACATGCTTGATACAAGAAAATTCCTTTGATATTATAATTATTAGCGCATGGTGCGGAAAACATTTCGAAAGTATAATATAAATCTTAGCCAACATATACATTCCGAACTATGCCTACTATAGCTACCATCTAAACAGTGATGACCATCATAAGTAAATGGCAGGTTCTACAACTAAAACCGTACAAAGCACGTATTGGATGAATGGATTTCCAACAAATGGTCGGGCTAAGGAACTTCCGACTGTCTATGGGATCACCTCTGGCGGGACGTTCCGAGAACTTAACCAGCTCTCTACCAACACAAGGCCGGGTTACCTTTGTAACTAGGTAACTACTACACGAGCATGCCACCCCCCGGTCATTTGGGACCTTTATCCGAGGCGCCTCTAAACCACAAAGCAACAACCACACAGAAAATGAGATTGAAGCCCACCACATAGGTAAATATCTGGGCTCCATACCATGATACCACCCTTTACCAGATGGGAATGACACACCCTAAAGGGCGCGACCCTCATAACCTTGACGCATCTTTCCTGTTTCGACCATTTCCGGGGTATGAGGTCCTGATGCAGTCTCGTCCACAAAGCTACGCTTTATACAAAAGCCATGCTTTGATCATAAATGATCAACATTTGATCGTCAACACATAGCAACACTCAGCATGCCACACTACCAAATTGGGAGTATATCGCTGATAACCTTCAACTACATAACCTCTGAGCTCGTACGTCTCAGAGAAGGGTGTTAAGCTAAGAGAATAAATTCTCTGCCACCAACAGATATGTATTTGAAAGAAATCAGCTTTATATCTCAAAGTGTAATGTCATACACACAACCATACAAGTCTGTCCCGGGTTCAAACAGAACCGAAGGCACTTCCGAAGAAGCCCTTGCAAATCCGGGTATTCACAATCCCGATCAGACTTCCCATCACTTAGGGAGAACTCTATACCGGAGCAACTCAGTGCAGAGTCAATCGATAGGTTATCCTATCGTTCTCACAAATACCCGGTCTTCAACACCGATCTTCAAATGCTATCCATATCGACGTATCATTATTCGAAATGGGTTATATGACACAAGGTCCTCTCCTGGCTAAACCGAATAATGAGCGCATTGCTTAAAAATAAATGGATATGGGATTTCACTTAAGTCACAGCTTCTAAAATCCAAAACTTTTCTTTTGAATGGTTAAACAAATTACCATTTCAAACCTTTAAACAAAAGATTCGTTTCACAAAGTTCACCCAGTTTCATAAAGATCCATTTAAGGATTTCAAAAAAATTTCCATTTCAATTGGATCAACTCATTAAATCTTTAAATTAAAGATTTAACTTATAGCTTTCAAACTGTTTCCATAAATTGGAAATCATTTTCATTTTAGACTTGAATTCCCTTTTAACGCAAATTAGAAGTTCATTTTTTATGTGAAAGCTTTTAATATTTGAAAACAAATAGTTTTCGTTTCGGAAGAATCCAATTATATTTGCACGAGTTAAATCCTTTGAATTTAAATACAAATTTCCAAATCAATACTTTTAAAATGGTTTAACCCTATATAACTTGTATAATATCTTTAATCCCTAGTTTCAAATCATAGAAATCGTTTTCAAATTTTGAATTTAAATTTAAATCAAATTATTTAAACTTCAACCTTAATTAAGTTATTCAAAGATAAATTTTATCTTTGAAATTTCATTTCAAAAGTTTTTCACTTTAATCCCAATCCATTCCAAATCTATTTGGGTTCAAAATTCAAATTCAAACTATTTCAAAAATCTGCGACTTAACTAATTTTCACGTGCAATCGATATTTGTGCGTGTATGGTGTGGTCCAGGGGTTTAACACAATAAAGCAACAACATCATCATCATAGATCTAAACACAGAAATATAATTGATAAGCGGTATAAACTATAACGCTTATTGTTCGTTTACAGGTTCACAGATAATATACAAATGTATCACAAATAAATGAATAAATTATACACAGCTCAATCCACAGAACAAAATATCACAGATCAGATAGGACAATCAATTCAAGGCATCTCATACAATACAATCATTCATAAGTAGGGTCAAGCATTCAATAATCGTTTTTAAGCAAGATTAATTAATTGTTTAATCCTAATTAATTGTTTAATCCTAATTAAATCAATTTATTTCCAATTAAATTAATTACTTATGAATTAATTATCCAATCCTGATTTATTAATTTCAAATTATTTGATATAAATTAATTAATCAATCACCTTAATTTAATTTAATTATTCTTAACTAATCATTAATTATCCATTTTAATTAATTAAAAAATTACAAATCATTAACCTTCATTTATTTTAAAGATAATTTTTTTTATTATTAATGAATCAAGTTATCATTAACAAGACACTTAAACAATTTACTTTTATATTTTTCTTTTAAATTTAATTTTAAATTTAGGATTTAAAATGAAAACAAATTAACTTCAACAAAATTTAAAACAATTTCCAAAAAACTTTTTAATTCACAAGTTAAAGAATTATTTATCTGATAATAGAAGTTTAAAAGAGTTAAAAACCCAATTTCATTTTAAATTCAAATCAATTTAAAAATTCAATTTATCATTCAAGTTATTTAAAACAATTTAAATTTTGAAAAACTTCTTTTATTTCAGAACTAAGACTCAAATTATAATTGAATCCAGGTTTAAACCTCTGATTTTAAACTTCACTTACAATTCAAACTTCATCCTAAAATTCAAACTACTTAAACCCTTTTAAAGTAGTTGAAACAATTTAAAATTTTAAAACTTTATTTATTTTTAAACTGAGATTCAAAACTAACTTGAATCAGATTTAAACATGGATTTTAAACTCATTTTAAAGCTTTGCTTTTCATTTAACTTGTCTTTAAATTTTATTTTAAAATTTTAAAACTAGAGCAACATGTTTCAGTAAAACCTGTTATAAAAGATTTACCCGAGGCAACTTTCTTTTCCTTCGAGTCAAATACCCTACTTACCCGAGTAAAATACCTCGCTACTTCGAGTCAACACACATCGAAACCAACAAAACCAACCTCGCCTGAGTTTGCAGTGCACCGTGCACATGCAGGTGACGTTGGTCGTCACTGGCCACCATCGACGATCTTCCCAAGTCGGCTCATACTCCAGCAATACTCCACGATCATCAGATCGTGCTTCGATCCTCGAATTCGAGTTCGAGAACTTAAAACCCAAACCTGGAAACATCAAAGCCCACCACATACTAAACCTGTCAACACCACGTTTTCCATGCCCCGACCACCAGAAGGTCAACCATTCCGGCTACGACTTCGTCAACTCGCCCTCTTCCATCACCCAAAAGCGCATTGCACTCGATCGACTATCGGCGACGAACGGGACCAAATGCAAAACCATGGCAAAATTAGGTTTACGAGCAAAAACTGCTCTCTGCCGTCACCACGTTCAACTTCACCTCCTTTCACTATTTTTCCTACAAACCCCATTCATCATTCCATCACCAAACAAAATCCCGACCCCTATAACACAACGGATCACCACAGATCACCAAATCAAAGAAAATCAGGCAAACCCAAACTGCTCTTCCACCCTTGATCTAAGAATTATGATTTTAGCTTTAAAAATCATGTTTAAGTGTACGAATTCAACTTACATACTTGAATTCGTGAATTAAGAAATTTGTGTTTTGACTAATTTAAGGTTTGCTCGGTTCTTTTGGATTTCCAGAGACACTAACAAGTTGTTTTAAACGTAATTTGATTTTTAAAACTTAGTTCATGATTAAACAAACAACTTTTGTTTTGATCCTACATCCAACCAGTAAGTAGATTGTGAAGAAATGATTTTTGAATCAAAATCTTGGTTTATGAACTAAGATAGAGAACATATAGAAATAACTACCTGCACACAAAATATTTCCAACATACCAATATACACAAAGAATTCATACTTATTCATCGATATGTTCACAACAGATTCATACTTTTAAAATGTAAAAATGATGTTACTCACATTGTTTTTTTAGGAAAAAGAACATAGTACTTCTTCAATTTTGACACAGGCTTGAAATTTGCAAGCTGAAACTTTCCTCTCTTGATCTCCGATTTAAATTAATCTAAATAGTTGTTTAACTTGAATTTTGTTTGTTTATGTTTGAGTTGTTGCTTTCCTCAGTTTTACTCAGCTCTGGATGAATGAACTAAACATGAAGAAGTTGATTGATATTAAAGAAAGCTTTACAGGAAATATATTTGTACAGGTGATCTAATCTTTGCTTGTACAATACAAGACCAAGATATTATTTTCTTTCATTTGATTAAGCATAGATTTCGGTTGATGGATAACATTTTGTGTGCTAAGGAGGCTGATATGATATATATTGTGCTAAGATATTTGGTATTAATTAACTTTGTCGTGTTTATAGATATTTTAATCTACATACTTGAAATTTATTACTATCTTCTTATGCAAGCTTTTTATATACATGTTTACATACTTATCTTTTCTTTGTTCATAGATATTTATAAATTCTTGTTTCATATTTATACTTTATTAGCTTGTTCATGCTTGAATATATTTAGTGTCTTCCTTTGCAAGCTTCACACTTGAATGTATTTTTGTTTTGTAATACTTCATATATATGTTTACTTTATATTTGAGCATATATCTCTTTGCTGGCCTTTATCTTCTTGCTTTGTAATGAAATTCTATAGTCATTATATCATATTAACTTTATATCTTATGGAACTATATAATTTATTTATATGTCGTTTGAATTTGTCTAATTTATTTCTAGCTTAAATATTTTATTTTTAACTTTAATATTTATTTTACATTTACATTCCTATATATGTATATATAGATATTTAACTTTTAAATATCCTTTGAAAATTATTTTATATCAATTTTCAAAATATAACTTTCAAAAAGATTCATTTCATACTTTTAAATTCAAATATCCTTACATTATTTATAAATCCAACTTCAAATACAATTCAAATACATTTCTCAATTATTTATAAAATACATATTTTTTTCTTTGAATTTGGAGAAACTCAAATCAATTTACGAATTAATTTCACAATTTTTATTCAAAAATTGAATTATTTATTAATTTAAACACAGTCAAAATCTGGGATCGTTACACAAACACCATAACGCTATTTTAATATTTTACTTTACTGTAGACACTATTATTATAGCATATTGTACTACGTAGTAGATAGTTTAACGTATCCTTAAGAGATCGTAATCCTGAACATCTCTTATGTTATTGCACTCACGGTAGACACTGGATAAGGGATGTCAGAACCCGTAAACATCTTTGACGCCATTACACTCACATTTATTTACTGTTGATTTAACTTACATAAGATCTTTTAGTTCTGACTCGAGTGTTTTGTCTTTTCAATTCGCTCGGGTCAGTCTGAGCTTTTTGTTTATCGAAGTCTGCTTTCAAGAGGATGAAGACGAAGATTTTTTGCTATTATTATTTATTATATTTTTTCCATTACATCATGTTGTTTCCGCCGCATTTAATTATTTATTCTTACTGTATGTAACTCTGATCTGTATTGTAAAAGTATAATCAGTGTTATTTATAAACAGCCTCATGAATTGTTTATTTGATTTATATTTTGTCATTCCTCTACGAGATTCTGTAATTGTTTTCTTTTTTCTCTGCTTTTTCTAATTTACCCCGTAATAATCTGCCATTTTAAATGGTTTGAGTTTGACGTGTGTGGTTTATCGTTGATTTAAACCGTCCAAAAAGGCAGGTCGTTACATTACATATGATTAAAGAATGTTTTGAAAATAATTTATTATAATAATTTTCCAAATTATCCTATTTAACATTACAAGTATCCTTCTTTAAGTATTCAAAGGATGGTTGATGTATTGCTTAGTTTAGAATGTTTTACTTTTGTTTCATAAAAAATATTTATTCATATTAGTTGAATCTCTTGATTTAATTGCATACATATGTATTTTGTTAATTAGCTTACGTTTACATAAGTTCACAAATACATTAAAATTTTTTACTCTAATATGGAAGTTTTTCTAAATTAATTAAGAAGTTTTGGTTTAATCTTTATATACATATAATTACATGTGTACATATAAAATTTAATGTTTATATTTCAACTTGTATAATTTAAACAATTTGTTATTATCAAATAATTTAAAATGAGGCAATAGTATATGCATATCAATTATTGTTAGTTGTTCCTATTCTTGTGTCATAATGATTCGTTGATTGTTAATTGAATGCTGCATATATTAAATTTTCCAAAGACGGAAGATGAATCATTCAACTTTGTCGTCTTTTATTTCTTTTCTTTTTGTTCCTTATGTGATTGCTTTAAATTTATTCTTATTTATTCATATATACCCTATTATCAATTGATCATACTTGTTTTAACTATTCTGTCACATAATTAAGGAATGAATATATTTGATATATTCAAACCTTTTTCATATCCCACACTTGATTATTTTAGAATTAAATTAATAAAACAAAAGATGATATTAAATAAAATATTGATTTTATATAAAGGAAACTAATAAAATTTCTAAATGATTTAGACTTCATCGATCAATTAAATATCCAAAACAATAAAAAATTGAAATCCACCCGTCTTTCTACTGTGGGCGGCCCAGTTTCAAAAATGGTATCAAAGCCCAATAGCCTTTGCGATCTAAATTAATCATTTTAAGGATGACTAACTAAGCTTGCCTACTTAGTACGGTGTCTAGAAAGGTAATGTCTAGGATTGGAATTGGGTAATCAAGTACCACGTCCTATCTGATTGCCGACCTGGCTTGAAAAGTGAAGTAAGCCTAAAGATTGCCCCTAAAAGAAAAGACCCAATTTGAATTGGGCCTTGGGCTGATTTTCAGAATAGTTTTGAAAATTAAGACAAGATTTAAAGTTAAAAGTTAAATTAAAATAAAAAAAATGTTTATTTTAAAAGGTTAACATAAATTTTCAAAATGTTTGAAAAGGAAATGAAAATTTCAAAATGTTTGAAAAGGAAATGAAAATTTCAAAATGTTTGAAACTATTTAAATATTACTTTCAAATTTTAAATTTATTAATATGATTAATAAAATAAATTAATTAAATGAGTTAATTAGTTAATACTTATATACATGTATTATGTATGTTGATAATGTTACGTCATTTTAAAATGTTTAAGGTAACATAAGTGTACATGTATGTATATAAGATAAATTTTAAAATCAATACAATTTAATTAAATAATAATTAAAGGTAAATTAATTCAATAAATTAGTTAAAGGTAAATTAATACAATAAAAATACATACATATAAGTTATATGTGTTATATTACAAAGGTTATAGTATATACTATAAAGGTTATAGTAGATATGTCCAATTTAAAAGTTGTATTTGAATCCTAATATAAAATTAATTAAAGAGTTAATTAATTAAAATAATTAAATAAGATTTAGTTAATATAATGTTATATGTAAGATTATTGTATAATTTAATTAAAATATTAAAGCTATATAATAATGAAACTTATATAATATGAGTGTATAAATTAAAGGTGGAACATTAAGTAACCCTAAATAAACTTAAGGAATAAATAAATATGTATAGTACATATACCTTGATTTTAGATGCGTTCGACACTTGAATCTTGAAGGTATTTCATAAGAAGTACATTATTCCATAAGTCGATATCGCTCGATTTAATATAATAAAGATTATGAATCTTTATTATAAAGTTGTTCTCTATCATTTATACATTAATAAATTACTTGCATATTCTTTGGTTGTTGGGCTTTCCATAAGCTAGGGATGTTATGGGTAGTACTATTAACATATTGAATAGACGATGCAAGATAACTACACATACATATTGAGCTTTCCTCAACGTATGAGCATTATACTTAGGTCGTCGTGAATTGATAGGTCTGAGTGAATAACCCACTTTACTTGTTGAGCTTTCTTCAAGGTTGTTCGGTTAAAGCGTTTAGTGGTTCTATTATGTTGGAGGTGCAAAAAGTTATAGTGGGGATAAAGCAGTAATATAGTGAAAAATAATAGAGGTGCAAAATGCTTCATTAAATATAAAATCAAATATTTAAAGTCAATTTTTCTCCATTCTTACATCATTTTTGCAGGAAAAGGAAATATTTTTTTAATCTTATATAACAAAACCAAAGAATATAACGATTTATGTGACGTCCCGCCTTTTGACCCTTAAAGATCGACAATAACATATCCTTGGTATTCATATGAAGCAAATTCAAGTGTCGGAGAGGCAGATAATCGGCGGTAAAAGAAAATAAAGATAGAAGAAAGAACAAAATAAATTCTTACATCACAATTAACAACTTGTAATTATACATATAGATAGTACAATAATCACTCTCAAAATGAGATGACAGGGTTATGGCAAATACTAACCCAGTTAGGGATAGTTATAACTGCCTATCCCTACAAGGCGCTGGTAGATACTTATACATAATATAGAAGAAATAGAAGTAGATAACAATCTACATAGGACCCTCCAGCTTCCTACTCCATACTCCACCCAAAATGCTCCATGCTACATAACTACTTGGCTTCCCAGGAAAAATAGGGCACTTAGAGTTTAAGGGGGAAAGGAAATAAAATCCGAGTAAGTCATGTGACCTGTGTGAGATAACTCATAGTATGTATTTTTGAAAAACAATGGGTATCTCATACGACCATGCCGTACATAAACACAGATGGGTTTTTAACTTATGATAACCAAAACATTTGCTATGTAAAATCAGATATAATAATTTTAATAACAATATTTGAAAACTCTTTCAAATAAATCTATATAATCTCAGTTGCAAGTGTTACATTTATTAAATTCTAGCATAACAGGTTTACAATCAAAATCGTAAAGGCTCGTATTGGAGTATGGATTTCATACAATGATAAGGTAAGGGACAATCTTCTGACAGTACATCTCTGGAGGGATGCACCTGAGCTCCAACCCCCACCGACACAGAACCGACCTACCTCCACCAGAGATAGCAATGCATATCCCATCACCCCGGTCATTAATGAGCATTACCAAGATCCCAAAGCATACACATACCCAAAATATAGAGGGTAATCTAGAAAGGTGATGACCATATCCTAATGGATGCGACCCACTTAGCCCTGCCGCATCTACCCTGCTTTTGTCATTCCCGACGTGCAAGGCTTAAAATAACATTTTACCTTCCACGGAACAAATCCTACTTTAAGTGCCACATAGTTGTTTCCAACAGAACACTATAGATTTCCACAATAGTACACCTATGAGCTCGTACGTCTCAGAGAAGGGTGTTAATTATAAGTGGGGTTGCCACCTACACTACCAACAGAAGTACCTTTGTAGAGATAAATGTATGTGGTCTTAGAAATGCAATGTCAGGCATTCGTCCATACAAGTTGTTCAGGAACATAATAAACAGAAGGCACTTCTCATATTACATCATGTTTAGGAATCACCCTTAGGATTAGTAGCGAGTATTCCTTGCATCAAAGATTTCAAATTGAAGGAACCACTACCACCATATATATGATAAGGGAATTACCCCAGAGTTTGTTAGCAAAAAGCACTACATTATGAAGATCTCCATCTTCAAAATCATTGTCTTTAAAATATTTCAATTTTCGAACGTATATAGGCTCGAAGTGGTTTTCGAATAGGAGTTACCCACATCAACCCCGGTTCCTTCGAACCTAATGTACCATATACCTTTCTATGTGGAGGCATATTTCTCAATAGAGCTTTGCTATTCCCATGGAATATTTTATGAATAGAAGGAGGCCATTGAAAGGAGCTCTTAAGGTAAAGATGAAAAGAAGTAGTGAATTAGCAAAGAGGAAAAGTGGAAGTGGCTTGTTATTTATAGGCAAAAAGTGGTGAAAATATATCATGATATTTTCACCAAAATATCATGATATTTTTACCTTCCATGTGCTTGCCTACATCACCCTACCCCCCTTATAATTCTTGACCCTATCCTCCTTCTCCAAATGCCTCCGCCATGTGATGTCCATGTGCTCTAAAGTGATGGGAACTTTTGTTTTTTTGGTACAAAATATCATGATATTTTACCTTAAGTATATATGTATGTATGCATGTGTATTTGTATGTATATGACATATATATGACATATATATGTTTATATATGTGAGCATGTATCATACATGTGGCAAACCAAGTTATAACATCTCGAAACAACTTCTTCTCATCAATCCGTTACGAATTCGAAATCTGATTCTCGTTCATATTTTTAATTCTTGGTTAAACGATATGTATTTGTAAACAAAGTTTAATAATAATATTCCTATTATTATTTAATGATTAAAAAAGAGCCTCACTTGATTTTAAAATAATTATCAAATCATTTAAAATTAATTTAATTTCAAAAACCAATTATTCAAAAATGGTGATAGCATTGATGACGTCATAATAATATTTTATTTTATTTTAAAATAAAATAGTAGTTTATTACATATTCTTTCTTATATGAAAAATTAAGCGCATGTATCCATACTCATTCACGATTCCTGATAGTTAAAAAGCAGTTTATCGATAAAACGATTTTCGATCACTTTATCGATAATTTTCCAAAGAATATATTATTGTAAATACTTATTTAAAATAAGATTACCGTTACTAATCATTGTTCAAAACCATATAATTTATATTATAAAACTTATATTTGAATATTTTAAATTAACTATTGTTTTCCAAACAGCTAAACCCACGGGTCATTACAGACTTCCCTCCTTAAGAGAATTTCATTCAATATATTAGACATGACGGAATACAAAGATATGGTAAGTGACTACACCACAGGCAATGAGTATACTAAATCAATACAATATGAAAACTATGCGTCAATCCTAAACTCAGGATAATCTTTTCTCATTATATCCTTAGTTTCCCAATGTAGTCTCAACATCACCACTCCACTGAACTTTAACTAATCTTTCAACCTTTATCCTTAATTGTTTCTCATCATGATCAACGATTCGAATCGCTCGTCTGATAACCTCTAAGTTTTGATCTACTTCTAAATCTTCTTGGGTAGCTGTCTCTATGATTTGTTCTGGGTTATACACATACTTTCGCAGATGAGATATATAGAAAACATTGTGTATACCTGACAACCTTTTTTGTAATTCCATTCAATAGGCTAGTGGGACAATCCGCTCAAGAATGAGAAAAGGTCCAATATATCTAGGTGCTAACTTCCCAATCCTTCCAACTCTCATAGTTCCCTTCATCAAAGAGATTATCTAAAATACAAAATCTCTGATTGAGAATTCTAAATTCCTACGCCTCTGATCGGCGTAACTTTTCTACCTACTTGGAGCTTCCTTCCGGTTCATTCTTGTCATATCTACCTTCTCTGAAGCTTATAGAATCATATCAGGACCAATTACTAACCGATCTCCTGTTTCGATCCAACATCCGATGAACTACATGAGCATCCATATAAAGCTTCGTAGGTGCCATATTTATACTTGCCTGGTAACTGTTTTTGTAGGAAAATTCAACAAGACGAAGATGATTTTTCAATGAACCTCCAAAATCTAAGATACAAGCTCTTAGTAGATCTTCTAGTAATCAGTTTACCTTTTCAGTTTGCCCATCAGTTTGGGGATGGTATGCAGTGCTTAAATCCAGCTTTGTTCCCAAAGCTGTCTGTAATGCCTCTCAGAACCGACTAGTAAGAATTGGATTTCGATCACTAATTATGATGCTCGAAACTCTATGTAATCGAACAATCTTTCTTATGTATATTTCAGCTAAGCTCGAGGTAGCCTTATTGGCTTTATTGGAATAAAGTGTGCGCTTTTGGTCAATCAATCTATGATAACCCAAAAGCAATCCTTTCCCTTCCCCATTCGTGGTAAGCCATCAATGAAATCCATTGATATCTGGTCCTGCTTTCAAGTTGGAATCTCAAGAGGTATAAATAGTCCAATAGTCTTTTGCTGATCGCTTTTGATTTGCTGACAATTTGCACATCTATTAACATGGATGGTAATGTCCCTCTTTATACCTTCCCACTAGAAAGTCCTCTTCATATCTCGATACATCTTGGTAACTTGTGGATGTATTATAAGTCGAGAATTATGATTTCAGCTAGAACTTCTTGCCTAATCCCATCAATATTTGAGACACAAATTTCGTCAGGCATTATTAAAATTCCTTGTTCATCCATACTAAATCCTATCTATGTTCCCGGTACCATGTTCTCATCGACGTCCTTGGCTGTCCTTACAATAACGGATCCCTAAGCTAGTTCTCCTTCATACGATTAATCTAGGTTGGATGCACCACTAAGTAAGCAATAACGGCATGCCTTCTGCTTAGCCTATCTGCTATTATATTGGCTTTCCCAGGCTACATAAAATGTTAAGATCATATGATGCGAGAAATTCTAACCAACGTTGCTGTCTTATATTTAAGTCCTTTGGAGTGAAAAGATACTTCAAAAATTTATGATCTATGAAGAGATCGAACTTTTCACCTATTTAATGGAATATTATTTAGGTCAATTGAAGTTTATTAAAATAAACCATAAGTATTCTTACCTGGTAAATAATGCCTCCATATTTTAGTGCAAAAACAATGGCTAATAATTCTAAGTTGTGTGTTTCATAATACCTTTCAAGAGTCTTCTGTTGTCTGCTCGCATAAGCGATAAATTTTCCATGTTCAATCAGAACTGCACCTACTCCTTCTCCACAAGTATCAGTATATACAATTAAACCGCCATTTTCATCAGCGATAGCTAGGACTGGAGTACTGTTTAACCTTTTATTCAACTCAATAAATGCTTCCTCATATTTCGGTGTCCATTTAAACTTAGCATTCTTCATAATCAACTTTGTTAGATGGGAGGAAATCTTTCAGCAGCCTTGAATAAACCTTCTGTAATATCCTATCAATTCTAAGAAGCTGTGGACATCCGTCGAAGTCTGTAGTTGCTTCCAATCTAATATAGCTGAAACCTTTCCTGGATCTACTAAAATTCCGTCCATGACACTACATGTCCAAGGAACCTTACCCCTTTCTCCCAAAAATGGCACTTTGAGAATTTGGCTTTAAGCATATGCCCCCTTAATATCCTTAATACAATCTCTAAATGTCTTTCGTATTCCTCCTTGGTGTTTGAATAGATGAGAATATCATCATTGAAAACTAGCACGAATTTGTTGAGGACATCTCTGAATACTGTATTCATGAGGTCCACAATATAAGAGGTTGCATTGATCAACCTAAAAGGCATAACCAATCACTCATAATAACAACTCAGACCTTCGAATATAGTTAATGGAATGCAATCTTCCACTATCCTTAGCTGATGGAATCTATAGCTAGATCCATTGGCAAGAATATTCGAGCATTATGAAGTTGATCAAACAAGTCATATTTTCAAGTAAGAGGATACCTGTTCTTAATTATCTGCTTGTTTAAGTCTCGATAATTTACACAAAGCCTTAACTAGCCGTCAGACTTTGCAATGAAAACTACCGCTGCTCTCCAACTTGAGCGACTAGGTGTAATCAACCCTTTCATTGATAACTCAGTAGTTCAATCCTCAACTTATCCTTCTCTTTTGAAGCCATCATTCAAATAGTACGTATAACAGGCCCTGCATTAGGAATTAAGTCAACATGAAACTCAATTTCCCAATATGGGGGCAAACTTTTTACCTCTTTAAAAATATCTAAAACTCCTTAACAATCGGTATCATCTCTAAACCTTTTTGGGATGAGTTTAGCACATACATGAGACTATCCCCTATTGGACTAGGCTTTTCACAAGATATTTCCATAAATTCCCCAAGCTGGTCCACAAAGATACCATCCTTTTAATGCAATCAAGCACATCTTTATTGTTGGATAACTAATCCATACCGAGAAAAACCTCAAATCCGATAACTCATTGATAGATATGTTGCATGAAAAATTATGGGAATGGTGCCTTCACAAATCATACAATGATTAGGTGTAATTCCTATGGGACACACAAATATTGGTATCTACTATTTTTGTGCTCGGTTTTATTATTAACTAATCCTTTAGCAATTGAACTATGGGAAACTCCAGTTTTAAATAATACTTTAACTAAATTCTCGTTAACATAGATGTTACCTTCCAGAACTTCCTTGCCCTTTGCATCTTTAGAGGTTGAATGCTCATCTTTAATAACATAAACCTTAACTTTCTCTCCATTCTTCATTAACGGGTATTTGTCTTTCCAATGTCCGAATTGATGGTAGTTATGGTAGACTCTTTTAAACAATAGGAGAGATGGTTCCTTATTGCTGCCTTTGAATCTTGGGACTCCTATAGTACTTTGAATAATGGCCTTTCTTTCCACAGTTATAACATTCAACATCTTTAAAACAGTTTTCCTGAAATCCTCCTCCAAGCTTGCCTTACCATGGCTTCATTCCATTGTTATCAAACTTCCTCTTGTTATTATCATTGTTTTGGGTTGCGACCGGATTCTTCTTGTCCAAAGCTTTATAACGGAAACCCATGGCTATTAAATCCACAAATGTTCCTTTTACAAGAGTGGTCATCTTATCTCGATACTGCTCCTTCATCTTAGAAATGAACATCCCATTTTTCTTTAGAAGCGTGTCTATCGGTCCAGGCCTAAAGTGAGATAATTCATTGAATTTGTGCAAATATTCTTCAAAGACATCTCTTCTTGTTTTAGACCCATTAAACTTCTATAGAGGCAGGATTTCCCAACGGCAGGTATGTATTGTTCTTCAAAAACATCTTTAAACCTTGCCTAAGAGAAATTATCTTACAGTTCATTAAGAATAATGGACTTTTACTAAGCTAAGCCCCATCCTTCAATTGTCAGAAGGCCAAGAAACTCTTTCGATTATCATCGATGTCTAATCCTTTAAAGATTTTCTCATAGGATCGAAGCCAAGATTGAGCTTCAATAACATACTTTTTTCCCTTATGTTGAATCACTAGTTTTTGATTCATGACAAAGCAAGTTAGAAGAAAAAGAGAATTCACGACAAAACGAGATAATCAACGGACTATGGCTATATCAAGACTTTTAATCTATGTTCTCACTGTCTAACTTATGATTGAGTCTTAGAAATTTGTTAAAATCTATCCTTAAGTAGTCCGCACTTCATGTTTCTCATAATTAAACAAAACATAAGCTTAGTATGCAAAAATATCTCAGCCAGTCGACTGGCTAGGATCATCCAGTCGACTGACTGTGTACATATACAATATGCACTGTTTATTTTTTTTAGAATCTTTTGCATAGTCAGTCGACTAACCAAGAACGACCAGTCGACTGACCCAAGACCAACTGCCATATTGTCGAAAAGACATCTTCTTCTACGAAAGGATGCAACCCTTCTCTGAACGAAAATAGATGCTCCTCTTCGTCAGAACCCTTCACCAATGGAAGTAACTCTTCAACTACTATATATATATACTCCCAAACACTTCATATTCACCGATTTTTCATTATAACTCTCTAATACTCTTCTTGTGCTTTAATATTTGCATTTAAACAGCGAACATACGTTTTTACTGCTTTGAATCTACAAATAACTTTCATAATCTTCGATTCTTAGTATTACCTTCTCTTCGTATTTTCACATACACTTCATATACTTGAGGATTTGATTATAGGAGGTTTGTACTATCAGTGACAAATCAGTGTTATTAAAAACACATAGTGTAAGATATTATTTTGTATTAGTGAAGTCCTCTTCTGCTGCTGAGACGAAAATCCTGTTCAATTGCTCAGGTGTCTGTTCCGCTGCTCAGACTATATATACCTGTTCCTCCGGGTTAAGTGAGGGTTATTGTAGTTGAAATTCCAGAAGGAGTCTGGGACTGGACGTAGAACGGGAAGTTTGAACCAGTATAAAAATTCCTGGTGCGCTTGTTTTATTTTGCTTATTTCCATTAACTTTGCTATTATCATCAGTTTCCACATTTAAATTTAATTATACTCCATATTACATGATCCTACACACTTTCACCTTAAATGGCTTTCCTCCCAAGCTGGTACAATCCTTGCAAAGAGCGGTGAAGTTAACTTGAGGTTGCACATGAACCATTACTTTTTCAATTACTGCAGCATTTGGAGTTCGACCATTTATGGTCATGCTACCTATCCTTCTACGCCCTCTTCGGTTACTTATTTCTCACTACTTGGATATTGTAAAGGGATAATTTATAATATAGACTAGACTATCTTAGGGAATGGGCATAAAAATCGAATATTTTTATTCGGATAAAAATTAAAATTACGCACTCTTATTGACTAAACTCATTCTAGGGAATTACTAACCCTATGTCTAATGAGTTGACCCCATCAAGGTTTAGGTGTTCACTCAACCTAAGCTCCGATACCAATTGTGACGACTGGCCTTTTCAATCCTTAAAGATTGACACTAATACATCCTCGATATTCACGTGTCGCAAAATTCAAGTGTCGGAGAGGAAGATAATTAGAAGTAAAAAAAATAAAGGAATAAGAAAGAATAAAATAGATACTCACATCGCATTTAACAACTTGTAATTATACATATAAATAGTACATACAATCACTCTCAAAATGAGATATCAGAGTTATAGCAAGTACTAACCCAGCTATACTTATAATTGTCTATCCCTACACATGTGCTAGTAGACACCTATACATAATACATCGAATATAGAAATGAACAGCTATCTACATAGGATCTCCAGCTTCCTGTTCCATACTCCTCCCAAAATGCTCCAAGCTACCTAACTACTTAGGTGCCCGAAAAATATAGGGCACCTAGAGTTTAAGAGGAAAATAAAATAAACTTTGGGTCGATCATGGGATCGGTGTGAGAAAACTAAAAACATGGGTTTTTTTAGACAAAGGTTGTCTCATCAGACCACGCCACATATAAACACAGAAAGGTTTTTACCTTATCATAACCAAAGCATTTGCTATGAAAATTAGAGATATTATTTTTAATGACATTATTTGAAAATTCTTTCAAATAAATCTATATAATCTTAGCCGAAATTGTTACATTTATTAAATTAAAGCATAATAGGGTTACAACTAAAATCATAAAGGCTCATATTGAAGAATGGATTTCATACAATGAAAAGGTAAGGGACTACCTTTGGATAGTACATCTCTAGAGGGATGCACCTAAGGTTCCAACATCTACCAACATAGAACCGCCCTACCTCGACCATAGATAGTACCGAATATCCCATCACCCTAGATGTTACCGATCTTTACAGGGATCCCAAAGCATACACAACATACCCAAAATATACAGAGTAATCTTGGTAGGTGATGACCATATCCTAATGGGTGCGACCCACTTAACCCTATCGCATCCACCCATTTTTGTCATTCTCGAGATGCGAGGTTTAAGGTAATGTTTTATCTTTCATAGAAAAAAATCCTACCTTAAATGCCACATTGCCATTTCAAATAGCACACTATTGATTTCCATAAAAGTACAACCTTTGAGCTCATATGTCTTAGAGAAGGATGTTAAGTATAAGAGTAGTTGCCTCGTACACCACCAACAGGATAAAATGAAGACATTTCTCCTACAACATCCTATTTGTCAATCACCCCTCGGATTATGCGGAGAAGTCCTTCCATCGAAAATTTCAAATTGAAGGAACCACCACTACCATATATATGATAAGGGAACTACCCCAGAGGAGTGGCAAGCATCCCTACATTATGAAGATCTTCGTCTTCAAAATCATTGTCTTCAACATTCTTTCACTTTTGAACGTTTATGGGTTTGATGTGGTTTTCGGATAGGAATTACCCAAATCTGACCCCGATTCAAAGAACCAACTTATCGATAAAAGATGTTAAGTATATGGGTGATTATTATTTAATTTATTAATTTCTTTTATCTAGATAAAATATCTTCTAGGAATATACATCTTTAAACATTCCTTTTTCAGTATATACGGAATCATTGAACCTCTTTTTAGCTTTGGAAACACTAAACCATTTCTCATTGATTACATAGGAAAATGTTTTCATAATTAGTACAATTTTAATAAAGGTTTCATATTCTCAAACCATATCTTTTAAATTGGCTAAAGCCATGTTATCCACGATGGTAAATTCAAATCCAGTTAGATTGAGTAAATAGGATCCATATGAATCATAATGATTATACTCAATACCAATTTCCATATTGAACCTATACCATTCATCGAATAATGGTGAAATCACCTTTTAAATTCATACAGATAATACGAGTTTCCTTCTCGAATTTAATATAGAGTTTTAATCAATATGTTTCATATATCACCAAAATCTTATTGTTTGAAATCTTGTTTAACTTTTGGAAATTTCCATATCTCTTTTTATATTAAGAAAATATGGGGTCAGTAAATCAAATTTACTATCTCCTCCATCGAGCCAGTTTGAATAGCTAGAGCGACTGTTGTCCAAGCTCGGGTCTAGAGACTATTTCTCTGCCACCCATAAGTCGGTCAAGTTATTTGACCAACTCTAAACTCTTCAAAATTCTTGATTTATTATTTGAAAAACATTGCAAAAAATTTGGGAAAAAAAAATCCTAAGTTTAAATCTTAGTTTCAAAAGTTACCAAAAACTGCTGCAAAATGTACCGCAAATAATGTTTAAAAGCTTCTTTGATCAAAACTTAAATTTCATTCCACATATGTCCATTTTTATTACTCAAGTACCTTTTAATACATTTTAATATATTTATGGAATTTATTTCATATTTTTATATATTTAAAATATCAAAGATTTTTCCATTTTGGTTTCTCAACTGCTAAAGTGCGACATTTATGAAAACTTGGTTTGGACACATCTAAAATTTTACATATGAAATCTTGATTTTTCTTCTTTATTTGAAAATCATAGCTATATGAGTTCAGATAATTCTTGTCTCGAATCATTCCCAGCTATATTCCACTTTACATATTGATTAACTTTTATGGCGCGAATTCGCGAACTACCGTTAAGTGACGTGCCTATTTTTGACTCCAATTTCATATCTTGTCAAAACTTCTCCAAAGTGAATTTTAATGTTTATTAAACATTTATAAACCATTTAAATAATTTTAAAAAGGATTAACCATTCCCTAACACTTTTATAATTCATATAGAAAAGTGATTTCCTTTTTGTAAATTCGACGTGTATTTAACTGAACTATTTCCATAACCAAACAACCATATTATCACATCCAAACATGATGATAAACCATAGAAAACAATCATAACAAACATATCATATTTCATATAATTTAAAACTAAAATAAATAGAGTTTCTCAATCGATGTCTTTCCCGATTGAACTACGAATCGACATGGCTTCGCTAATCCTACATCGAAGCTTATGAATCTTACTCAAGGACATTTAGGGGTTTTACCTTGGGATTTCAAGGGTGGTGGAATATTTGGATGGGCACGGCCTAGGTAGAGGAAAGGATAGGAGATTACTAATTCGATCTCGAACCTAAGGTAGTATATACCTTTATAGAGGTATATTTCTCAACAGAGCTTTGCTATTCCTATGGAATATTTTATGAAGAGAAGGAGGCCATTGAAGAGAGCTTGTAAGGTTAAGAAGAAGAAAAGAAGTAGTGAATTAGTGAAGAGGGAGAGTGGAAGTGGCTTGCTATTTATAAGCAAAAAGAGGTGAAAACATACCATGATGTTTTCACCAAAACACCATGATATTTTCACCATCCATATGCCTGCCTACATCACCCTACTTCCCTCATCATTCCTGGCCATGACTTCCTCCCCCATGTGCCTCCTCCATATCATGCTCCATGTGCTCTAAAGTGATGGGAAGTTTTGTTTTTTTTTTGGTACAAAATATCATGATATCTTTCCCTAAGTATATATGTATGTATGCATGTGTATTTGTAACGAACCGTATTTTTGATAATTAAAACTAAATACGATTTTGAGATTTAATATTATGAGAAATTAAAATTTATGATTTATTAATGAGAAAATAATTAGAATATGACTTAATAATGTTGTTGAATGTCATTAACAACTATTTTAATGCGGTTTCAGTCAACTGAAATAATTGTAAAGTTAATATCGTTATAATCATAAATAAGAAATAAATTAAATAATGAATTTAATGCTGAAATTATATGTTATAAATTAGAATAGGTTTGTTATGGAATATTTAATTTTTAAAGGTTATAAATTTTAATGTAATCAAGATGATAAAATTGTTAACTTTTAAATTTGAATTTAAAAGTGATTAAACCAATTTAATAATAATTTATTTAGTTAATGTGAAAATTAGGCATTTTGGCCACTGTCTTGGATTTTGATGAAACTTGTTTCATCGGACCCGCAATAGTGAATTTTTGTAGAATTTGAAGTTTCATGGCAATCGGGCTTATCATTTGATCACGTGGGCTCGAAATGCATAGAAATTGATTAATAGAATTCTAATGAATATAACTTGATTTTAAAAGCTAGCTGTATACAATGGAATTAGGGTTTAAAACTAGTTCCATTGAGTATAAAAATATCAAAAACCTATATTTCGATATATTGGATGACCTACTTTTGTTTCCTAAACGAAACGAGCTTTTCAGGTCGTTGTTATCATTTCGACCCAATTCGATATGTTTATTCATTCTTATCCATCTCTGTCTAAATAAATAGATATTTCCTAAAACCTTAGCTGTCTATTCCAATTTTTTGTACATATATGTTTAATTATCTCCTATTCCATCCCAATGGCAGAAAACCCTAATTTTAATTTCAATCAAAGCACTAATTCCCAAATTCAAAATCCAATCAAATATTCAAACTCCTCAAAACTTATTTGGCAATTGAGTCCCAGTTTGGCAAGAATTTGGCGATATTTCTCAGCCGTCCATTGCAAGAATTTTGGATTTAACGGTGGATCGTCGATTATTCGAAGATCGAAGGGTACCACGACATAGAGATTGACGAATGAAGTCGATCCATGGTGGTCATTCATCGCCTAGTGGCTCGAGCTCGCCAGAAAATGGAAAAATACATGGACAGCTGCGGAGGCTGATTGGGGCAGCGGAGCATCTTACGTGGCTAGGTGGAAGTCGGTCGAAGGTAGGGTGGTCAGTGGCATGCATGGATTTGGGTTCGGCTGTGGCGGCGGCATTTTTGAAGGAGTGGTGGTGAATGTGGATGATGATCGCGTACGTGAACGATCGTGAGCGGCTAGGGTTAGGGTGAGTTGCAATTTACGATATTGCCTCTATTTTATTTTAAATTAAATTTAAAATTTGTAAATTCTAACGCTTGTAACTTTTTCATACGAGCTCGGATTTGAATGCGGTTTCTTGCATTGGGTTTACATCGAAATTCCAAACAATATAGAACTTGTTTGGTTGGATTTCGAGATTTTTCAAATTTTAGGCTTTATTTGGATTTTAAATTGATGATAAATCAGAGGTGAGTGATTTAACCCACACATAAATACTAAACCTTCTTATGTTAGTTGAATTAAATTTATGATGTGATACGAATATTGCTGGTTGTTGTTTGGTAGTTTAATTTGACATTTTAATTTAATTCGAGTTTATATTGAATTAATTTGCCATTTAAATTAATATTGAATTTAATTTGTTAGTTAAATATATGATAACGATGACCAGTTAATTGTTGTGATTTATTGGCTGATTTGGATGTTGATTGTGATGGATGTTTATTTGTTGACATTTTCGATGATTGGATGTTTATATCCCTGTTATCATTACGGGTTGAAATGATACATACCTGAATGATCTTATAGAGTAGGGAAAATCATTATGGGTTGAAATGGTACATACCCAAACGATTTTACTGATTTGGAAATTATTGATTTGGAATATGGGTTGAAATGATATATACTTGGGAAATTTATCTATTTTGGGTTGAAATGATACATATCCGATCACTTGACCATAAGGTAGAAAATTATATATGGACACCTTTGGTCGGTTTTAAATTATTTTCTAAATAGTAAAGTATGTTTGATTTAAAGTTTTGATTTTTAAAATTTGTTTAATGAGTTTATTTAAAAATTTATATTCGAATTTTTTTATTTTATATGTTTTAAAGTTTCAAACTATAAGTTAAAATATGGTTTTAAATGTAATTTTGAGTTTTAAACTTATAATTAAATTCAGTTTTAAATATATAATTTATATAGTTTAGAATTTTAATGTAATAAAATGTTTATACTTTTGGAATAAGTACACAGACATCTTGATATGAAGGTATAAACTATTTTTGGGATTTATTATTAAAAATGTTTTATAAAATGACCATGGTGTGAAATAAGCGTTTGGTTGTTAAAGAGATTGGGGTTAGATATTATCGTACTCTCTGTCAATTCCGATACCACTTTAACAGATATGCACATGGTGGAGAATTCCATACGAAGTAGCATAATCTGGCGAATGCAACTGGTATGTGGTAAGAACACATCCCTGACTTTCGAGTCAGCTTGATATGACTAAAATGGGAGCTATCAGACATGCTTCTTCGATACCATATCTATTACTTTGTGATTGATTTAGTGGCCATCCACGATTTGATTATGGATGCGTATTCCACGGTGGGCGTTATTAGCTGCTATGTTTTACCACCAGTCCAGGCATGCAAAACGGTAGAATCCTACCCTACGCATAGCCTTGCGTGCCTTGTCATATGTCTTATTGAGCCTACTATGATTTTGTTTTGTGTTGTACCTATGCAGTGCTCCCTATATCCCACTGGATTGGTGGAGTTTATAGTACTGTATAGACACCTTAACACTAATTTATACTTTACTGATAGACACTATATATAGCGCATAATACTACACGTATATAGTTTAACGGATCCTTAGGAGATGGAAATCCCAAAACATCTCTTATGTTATTGCACGCACGATATACATTGGATAGGAGGTGTAAAATCCCGTAAACATCTCTGAAGCCATTAGACTCATATTTACTTATTGTTGATTTAATTGACATAAGATATTTTAGTTCTGACTCGAGTGTTTTGCCTTTTCATTACGCTAGGGTCAGCCTAAGCATTTCAGCGTTGAAGACTTTATTTCTGGAGCATGAAGATGGAGTTTGATATATTATATTATTAGTATCATTACACTGCATCATGTTTTTCTACTGCATTATCTATTATACCTGTTGTATGTATCATTCTGATTGTATTGTAAAAGTGTAATCAAATGTATTTTGTAAAATAGCTTCACGACTGTTTATTTGATTATTATATTTTCTCATTTTGCTATGAGAATCTGTTTTCTGTTTTTTGTTCTTTTCTCTAATTTTCTTATTTACCTCATTGACAATCCTCCCTTTTGAATTGTTTAAGTTGACATTTAGGGTTTATTGTTGATTTAAATCGTCCAAAAAGGTCGGTCGTTATTTTTTTATTTTTCCCATGGTTTAGGATGCTTTGTTATTGAACATGATATACATGTTGTAATTATTGATATTACTATTTTTTGGACCTATCCATACAAAGGAAACTCTTTCGAAATTTTTCGTAAATTTAAGACTTAGAAATTTTTTGTGAAAGTGAATTTTTTTTCAAACTTCTATTAAACTTGAATATAAAATGTTTGACTGTTTATGAATTGATATATTTTATTTAAAATACTTAATAATGTAAATATAAAGTGTTTATAAATTAAATAATTTAAATACAATTATATCAAGTTTCTTACTTCACTTCTTGTTCCTTTTCAAGGATGCAAACTTTTGAGTGTAGGAGAGTGTAACGACCCGTATTTTTGATAATTAAAATTATTAGATTATATATAATTTTGAAATATAATATTATGAGAAACTAAAATTTATGATATGTTAAAGAGAAAATAATTATAATATGATTTAATAATGTTGTTAAATATTATTGACAACTATTTTAATGTGATTTCAACCAATTGAAATAACTGTAAAGTTAATTTAGTTATAATTATAAATAAGGAATAAATTAAATTTTGAATTTATTGCCAAAATTATATGTTATAAATTGGAATAGGTTTACTATGAAATATTTAATTTTCAAAGATTATAAGTTTCTATGTAATCAAGAATGATAAATTGTTAACTTTTAAATTTGAATTTAAGAGTGATTAAATCAATTTAGTAATAATTTTTAATTAATGTGAAAATTAGCCATTTTGGCCACTGTCTCGAATTTTGATGAAACCAATTTCATCGCATCCATGATAATGAATTATTGTAGGATTTCATATTTCGTGACAATCAGACTTATCATTTGATCGTCCGGGCTCGAAACACGTCGAAATCGATTAATAAAATTTTAATAAACATAATTTTGAGTTTTAAAAGCCAATTTATATATACAATGAAATTATGGTTTGAAACCATTTCCATTGAGTTTAAAAACATCGAAAACCTGTATTTTGATATAATGATGACTTATTTTCGTTTTGGGAACAAAACGGGCTTTTCAAGTCGTTGTAATCGTTTCGGCCCAATTCGATATGCCCATTCGTTCTTATCCATCTGTGTCTATATAAATAGATATTTCCAAAAACCCTAGTTGTCTATTCCATTTTTCTGTACATATCTGTTTAATTATCTCCTCTTCCTGAAACCCTAGCTGTCTATTTCATTTTTCTGTACGTATTTGTTCAGTTATCTCCTCTTCTATCCTAATGGAAGAAAACCCTAATTTCAATTTTAATCAAAACTCTAATTCCCAAATTCAAAATCAAATCAAAAATTCAAACTCCTCAAAACTTATCGGATTATATGTGCCGAAAAGCTCTCGACGAACGCAATCTACATCTACAGTTCGTTTTGGCAATTGAGTCTTAATTTGGCAAGAATTTTCTCAGCCGTCCATTGCTACGGTTTTGGATTTAACGGTGGATCGTCGAGTATACAACGATTCAGTGTACCACAGCATAGAGGTTGATAAATGGAATCGATCCATGGTGACCATTCATCACCTAGTGGCTAGAGTTTGCCAGAAAATAGCGAAATACCTAGACGGCGATGAAGGCTAATTGGAGCGGCCGAGCACCTCTCCCCGCTAGGTAGAGGTCGGACGGAGGTGGGGTAGCCAGCGGCCTGCATGGATCAGGGTTTAGATGGCCGTGGTGGCGGCGTTTTCAAAGGAATGGTGGCGACTGTGGCTAATGGTCGCGTATGTGAACGATCGCGGGTGGCTAGGGTTACGGTGAGCTAGAATTTACGATATTGCCCTCTATTTTATTTTAAATAAAATAAAATTTATAGCTTCAAATGCTCATAACTTTTTCATACAAGCTCGGTTTTGGATGTGGTTTCTTGTTTAGGGTTTGTATTAAAATTCCGGACAATATGGAACTTATCTGGTTGGATTTGGAGACATTTCAAATTTTGGGCTCTACTTGGATTTTAAATTTGAAGATAAATAAAAGGTGAGCGATTTAACCCACTAACAAATACTAAATCTTCTTATGCTAGTTGAATTAAATTTGTGATGTGATAAGAATACTGTCGGTTGCTGTTTTGTAGTTTAATTTGACATTTTAATTAAATTTGAATTTACATTGAATTAAATTGCCATTTAAATCAATTAAATTGTTAGTTAAATGCCTAATAATGATAACTGGTTAATTATTTATTGGCTGATTTGGATGTTGATTATGATGCATGTTTATTTGTTGACATTTGGATGATTGGATGTTTATATCCCTATTATCACAATGGGTTGAAATTATAGATACCCGAATGATCTTATAGATTATGAAACATCGTTATGGGTTGAAATGATACGTACCTAAGCAATTTTATTGATTTGAAAGTTATTAGTTCAGGATATGGGTTGAAATATATACCCAGGAAATTTTACTATTTCGAGTCAAAATGATACATACCCAATCACTTGACCCTAAGGTAGAAAATTATATACGGACATCGTTGGTTGGTTTTAAATTATTTTCTAAACAGTAAAGTATGTTTGATTTAAAAAATTTATTTTGAAAATTTATTTAATGATTTTATTTAAAAATTTATATTCGAAAAATAATTTATTTTATATGTTTTTAAAGTTTCAAATTATAAGTTAATATATGGTTCTAAATGTAATTTTAAATTTTTAACTTATAATTTTATTCAGTTTTAAACATATAATTTAAATAGTTTTAAATTTTAGTTTAATAAAATATTTAATATAGTTTTAAGAGATTTATATAAAATTTAATTTAATAAAATATTTAATATAGTTTTAATATATATTTTAAATTTAATATAATATAATAAATATAATTTTGATTTAAGATAATAAATATAGACTATTATAATAACTTTAATAGACAAAGATTTTTTGTAACAGATTTTAGAATTTTGTAAAAAGTTTTATAATGGATTTATAAAAGATTTTTATAAAGGGTTTTATAATGGTTTTATAAAGGAGTTATAAGGTTTTAAAGGATTTTATAAAGGGTTTTTATAAAAGAACTTGTATAAAGGGATTTGGAAGCATTTTAAAGGAATTTGCATAAAAGTTTATGAAAAAGGGGAAGAGTTGTACATTGTTTTGGAATTTATAAATAGTTTTATAAATGGTTTTAAAGCACATAAATAGTTTACAAATAGTTTAAGTTATAAATTATTTTCGAAATTGATTGAAAGAAATCTTCCTCGTTATTTATGAATATATTTATACTTTTGGAATAAGTATATGGATATCTTAATACAAAGGTATAAACTGTTTTCTAGATTTATTATAAAAAATGTTTTATAAAATGACCACGGTGTGAAATAAGCTTTCGGTTGTTACAGAGATTTGGTTCGAATATTGTCATATACTCTGCCAATTAACCACTTTAACAAATTTGCACGTGGTGGAGAATCCAAAATGAAGTAGGATGGTTTGTGAACGCTATTGTTATGAGGTAAGAACACAGCTCTGACCTTCGAATCATCTTGATTTGACAAACATATGAGCTATCCAGGGCCAAGTGAGGTCACTCCTCTGATTGGACATGCTTCTTCAATACCATATCTATTACTTTGTTATTGATTTGGTGGCCACCTTTGAATTGATTATGGGAGTGTGTTCGAAGGTGGGCAGTGGTAGCTGCAATGTGTCACCATCAGTTCGGGTGTGCAAAATGTTGAGCATGCTAGTATATGATTTTTGTTCGATGATAATAAACATATATATATATATATATATTCATTTAATACACATTTAAATGTATTTTTTATTGTACTATTTTATTTTCACATAATTAAATAAATATTTGCTGAATAAAATAAATAACACAAAATTTAATTTCAAACAAATATTTTATTCAAACAAATATTTTATAGTACAAATTTGAGCTCTCACTATATATACACAAACTTCCATTGCAATACAATTTCAAATTATAATATAATTTCTTAGTATACATTTGCACCTCACTACATATCATCCACTCACTCGTATTTTATCTTCTACTTTGTTCAAGATTGAATCCAACATCTGAGCTATTTGCAAAATAAAGACTAACGCGGTAAAATTAAAGAAATACTTTTGCAGTGTAAAATAAAATGTGTTTTTGAAAATATTATTTGCCTCAGTTATTTGGGTTGCTCGTCATCATATTTATTTTGAATTCACCATACACGAACAACATGTGACATGACAATGTACCACTGTATATGCCATGAGGCCATGCACACCGATATACACTTGATAAAATTATAGGGACAGGTGAGCACAAGGTCAAACCCAACAAAAAGCCAGGTTCAACTCAAGTGCCATAAAAATAATGTCATGGCACGAGCACAAGGTCAAACCCGAGCTTTAAGCTGGATTCCACTTAGGTGCATGCAATACAAATCAATGGGTCAAATTTTTAATGACTCGAACAAACCTCGATCAAAAATTCGAATGTACACTTGAACCCAGACTGGTCGGAGAAACCAGTAATCAAGTGCAGACTCATATACAAAGTGCAAAACTCACCAGCACATATATGTACAAAAGATCATAACAAGTTGTCAATGTCAACACAAATGCTCCAAACCAGACTCAAGGAAATGAACAAAAAATGAACGCAACAAAACCAACATGACTCGATGCAACTCAGACCTGAAGTGACAAGAAAGTTCATCTAAACCTAGAAATAATGATTGGAAACACAGTGCATATCAATCCAATGCAATCTAGAAATGAGTCAAAGCAATGCAATGAACAGAGGAAATACTCGAGTGCACATGAAGATATCTGAGCAAAAATGCAAGATCAAATTACTTCAGACTGCAACTCAAAAGTGCACAACAACTACATGAAGAACAACAACAGTTCCACATATGTACATGGTGAAGTCTTGAAACATTCTCAACCCAAACACTACATGAACTAGCTCGAAGACCAAACACATAAAAATAATGAAGCAACTAGACCACAATGCAAACTCAAGCGAAGTCAATGAAAACACACATGTACACATATATAGGCAGTGCACATGTATACTAGAGAGGCAACTAACAAGAACAAAATGCATACACCCTTGTATGCATATATATGAACATGAATGCAATGACATTGCAACAGTCAACGGTGAAGCCTCAGCAATGGTTCAAATGTCACACGACAAGTAACATATATACAACCATATCGTCACATGAAATCAGTGCACCTGACCCATCCAATAATGAATGCAACCATGAAGTACACAAGTAAATCCAGGCATCAAGCAATATGCATATGGTCAAGCACAAGACTTGACGGTGGAGTTGAAAAAATGTCAACCAGAATAATGAACCAACAGATCCACATCACAATACTCATATACACACATACGTACGTATGTATGTACTTATATGGTAATGAACAAGTTTAATACAATGAGACAGCAAGCACATGAATGCACAGCTCAGACTACATACAAAGTAGGTTACATATTGCAATGCAGACTACAAGACCAAGTTTAACCAAGTAGTGACAATAAGTGACGCGCTAATGAAACAAGATCAAGTACAAGCATGGTAAATGAAATAAACACAGTCAAGTGCAAGAGCGGGTGAAGACAAAGCAAGCCTAGTAACATGGAAGCATATGCATGATTAGCTTGACTATTTTAATAAGGAACATGCCTCAATGCAAACACAGTGAAACCAGAAGCAACCGCATCAGGAAAAATACAAGTACATCGAACAATAAGACAACATATACATATGCAAATGGACCAAACCGAAATCAAATTGCCAAAAACAGAGTTCAAAATCAAGGCAGGTTTAAGCAACAGTTTTGAACAAAGACAAGGTCGAAGCCATGAGTCAAACTATTTCAAAAACAAATATATAGAGTAAATCGAACAAAATCCAAAAATCATTTCAAATGGCCGAAGTCAACCATGACCAAGTCAAGATAAATCAACATGGTCAGAGAAATCAAAGTCGTGGTAATCAAGGATTCAAGCAAGTTCAAAATCAAATCCATGATAATAAAGTAATCACAAAATATACGAATTTAAACAAGTCTGTACAAATCGCAAGCATTGATGCAAAATCAAACGGTAGAAATTTTTTTATCAAACGAATAAAAAAATTAATTCAAACGTAAATGTAGGGAATCAATCACTATTTAAAACCCAATCATCACTGGCATATGAAATAAATCAAGTTTAAGCAAGCTAATTAGTAAAGCAAAAAGCATAAATTACATACCATTACAATCAAAGTCGATCGAGAAGCAGCCGCAAGCAACAATCAGCAGAGGGATCAAATCGAAGAGTATTCCATCACTACAATATCAAGTGGTGCCTCATTTCCATAGCCTTAATTTTCTCGGAGAGGAACGAATGAGTAAAACAAGTAAAACAGCCATTTTCATTTGCAAAAGGAATAAAATACAGGCCGATATAATAAAGAAAGGGAATTCACTTCTATATTATTTTGGGCCGGCAATTATCTTGGGATTTAGTTGATTTAAATTAGGGTTTTTATTGTTTTTATTGTTTTCTATTTGTAGTTTACTTTTAAACATTGTAAATTCTAATCGTGTGACTAGGGGATGAACTACGGTGGTATAGTTCAAGAATTCGCAACTCAATGGCTGAGTTGTGGCAGGGTTTTGAGCGTAGAGTTAGGTTAGTCAATGGAAGGAGTCATGAGTTTACGTGTGTAAGCGTCTGACAACTTAATTTCTAGTAGGAACCTTAGGGGCAGCACGTAGGCAGGATTCTACCAAAGTTGGGTAAATCTATGCGTTCTACTTTCTATTTTTAATATTCTGCTATTATCCACGCTACTATTATTCTGCTATTACCAATGCTGCAATTATTTTGTATACTTCCGCAATAAATTTTTATAATTAATAGTATCATCCTATTCACCCCCCTCTAGGGTGGAATCGATCCTATGAGTGGTTTCAGAGCAAGGAACAAAAGTCAATTTTTTTTTTAAATTTGAATTTTCAAAAACCAATTTTTGTTTTTAAAAATTTTGAATTTTTAAAATGGCTTCCTTTAATAATGATTTTGCTAAGGGTCAGTCCATAGTTAGACCACCAATGTCTAATGGTGAATATGCTTACTGGAAAAATTAAATGAAACTTTTTCTGAAAACCATTGATGCTTGGAATATAGTTGAGACGAGATATATGACACCAACTACAGTGGTAAATAATCAGAAAATAGATAAACCGATGGATCAATGGACAGATCTACAAAAATTGACTATAGAATGCTAATACAAAAGCTATTAATTCTATTTTTTGTCCATTGGATCAAACTGAATTTAATCGTGCCGCACATTGTCTAACTACGCAGAAGATATGGCACACACACTCGAAGTGACTCACGAAGGAACATCTCAAGTCGAAGAATCTTGCATTGCCATGTTGAGTAGTGAATATGAGAATTATACAATGGCCAAGGAAGAAAATGTCAAAGAGATGTACGGACGACTTTCCAATATCGTATAAAAATCAAAAGCTCTTGGAAAATCTTACACAGAATTGGAAATAGTCCGAAAAATCCTCAGAGTCATTTCATGAAATTTTAAAGCCAAAGTCACTGCTGTTCAAGAATCAAAGGATTTGAAGCAAATTAAAGTTAAAGTTCTCATTAGAAATCTCACCACTTATGAGCTAGAAATGAAATTCAAGGAAGAAAGTGAAGGAGGTGATACTCGAAAGTAATCAATAGATCTTAAAGGAACAACTGAAAGTGAAGATGACGGTGATGATAATGGTGCAACAGAACTGGCACTGATAATAAAGAAATTCAAAAAGTGGAATCACAAATACGGAAATCCAGTTCTAAATCAACAATTAAAAAGCAAAATTGTCAAAGTACTAGACAATCCAAAAGAGCGGAAGTCATTTTTCATAAGTGCAATAAACCTGGTCACATCAAACACAATTGTCCTTATAATCGACACGACAAAGGAAAAAAATCAAAAAGGAGAAGTTTTGCAGCCACGTGGAATAAAAGTGATGATGATAAAAGCATTGGCAATGAGAGTGAAAATGCAGATCTGTGCCTTCGAAGTGATATAACTGATAGCGATGATGACGAGCCAAGCGATGTATCAAAATTTACTCATTCAGAGTTGCTTCTTACATATTTTCACGAAGTAAACGGCTGTTTCGAATGACTTAGGGAGACATACGCTAAAATTGAATCATAAAGAGATGCTTTGATAGATTTAAATAAAAAATTGATCAATTGGTTAAAAACTATCAAAGAAAGAGCCTAAGTGTGATAAGTGTCCATTATTTGAAGAAGAAATTAGAAAATCAGAAATTAAAATTAAATCGCTTGAAAATGAAATTTTGATTTTGAAAGAAAGTGAAAATACTAGGAGAGAAAATTCTATTAAAAAGTTCAGACAATTGTTAAGTGAAAATAAGTCTCTCAAAACACAAGTCCAAAAACTGTCAACGACTTTAGGAAAATTTTCAAAATTGAAAGGTCGTTAAATATGCTATTAGGAAAACAAACTGTTAATACAGGTAGACAAGGACTTGGATATAATCAAACCGAACTTGTTAGAAATGAAATTAATCAAGTCAAATCAAAGTGCATAGTCAGTGGAAAAACTGGACACAATCACAATATTTGTTGGTATGGACCCATACATGTGAAAACCGTTCCAATTTAGGTTCAAAAGGCACAAATATAAAATCGCTTAAAATTCAAACAAATCCAGGTGCCGAAAGGAACATATATAGATTGTTTTGGATCTACGCAAATATTTTTTTCAAAATCATTTGCACTAACAACCATGGACCTATAAAAACAAATAGGTCACCAAATATTTCTCTGGTGTAGGTGTGGTGGCAAGTTAAGGAACAACAATGGTGTTATTTAGATTCTAGCTGTTCCAGGCACACAACGGGCGACAAATCAAAGTTCCTTAGCTTAGTGTAAAGGTGATAGAATCACAATGGGAAACAACTAAATATTATCGTAAAGGTAAAACTGGTAAGGGTATATTTATTTTGAACGATATAACAAATATTATAATCTGCACCATAATTTGAATTTAAATCAGGCAGTTATGTGATAGAGAAATGAATGTTGATTTTGATTCCGATTTCAAAATGGTTGGCCAATTATATTTTTATGCCGAGAACACTATAAGTATATGTATAATCTCTGCACTAGTTCATATAAATTTGTTTGAACTAATGATGTTGTTTTATTTATTGCTGATTACTCATGATACAAGTGGATATACTTATTTTCTGAATCCGACACTATGTTCATTGTTTGTTTGCATGGTTTCAATTCAAATCCAAAACAATTTCATTTAAAAGATGGAAGAATGATTTGAAGATATTTTGTTGCACACATCACGGTCTGGTCATTGACATCAAACTAATGATAATCTTGAGTCAAAAGAAAATTTAGATGCAGATTACACTGGTAATCTAGTTAATAGAAAAAATTGCTAGTTCAACGTGATTTATGTTGATACATTCAATAATTGCATCATTTACAACGAAAATATCCACATGTTTTTCACCTCAAATAATTTTCAATTAGTAGATATTTTTCTTTTATATAACCCCTTCTAGAAAATCATATTGTTGACCTTGTTTCAGATTAGTCATTTTTAGAAAAATTTGATAATTATTTTTGAATTTGAGCTTGAATGATTACAGTAACTAATCTACCTCCCTACTGATTATCCAAAAGATAAGTAGTGATTGAAAAATTGATGGGTGTTGATATTAATTATATATTATGACTTGAGACAATTATAATTAGTAAATTTCTTTATAAATTTAAACAAGAGTTATAAAAACTTTTTGTTGGTAAAACTTTCATGACCATCTCTATTTCTATCATATTTCTAACGGCCATCATTCATCGCAATCCAATATAGTATGTCAATATGTGGTATTTTAAATGGAAAATTATTTGTTCTTCATTTTATTATATTTTTAGCAATAAAAGCATCCAAATTATTCACTCTCGTTTAAAAGTCCTCATGGTTATGCATGGGTGAATTACTAAGAATTTTTTGATTATGTGCTTTCATGCTCATTTAAAAGTCCTCATGGTTATGCATGTATGGAACGCATATCAAAATTGATTGATTAAATAGATAAGTTGATTCTAATCTCATTTAAAAGTCCTCATGGTTATGAGTGGTTAGAAGATACTTGAATCCATTTTTTTAAAATTTGGAAATACTACTAATCTCATTTAAAAGTCCTAATGGTTATGCATAGTTAGTAGATATTCAAATTCCTAATATTAATATACCACAAACAGATACGACTACATGATTTTATATGATGACATCATCTCTATCATTCTGAAGAGGAATATGCGCCTAACAGAGTATTTATGATTTTTTTTTGATTTTTTATTGAAAGTTAATATTTATACTCTACTGGGTATTAATATTGTATTAACGTCTATCACTTTATCTCTATTTTTCTAACATGATTACTTTTGTAGATAACACAAGGGGGAGAGAATAGTTAAGATTTTGGCAAATAAAGGTCAAATATTTTATTTTATATTATCTATCTGCATCTAGGTTAATTTACATATTTATTTTCGTGCATATATAAAGGGAGAGCTTTGTTATAGAGAGGGAGCATTCAAATAGGGGAGCAAACTGAATAATCAAATACATTTATTAAATTCAAAATCTTAAATATATGTTTGTTATCATCAAAAGGGAAAGATTGTTGAATATGCTAGTATATGATTTTTGTTTGATGATAATATATATATATATATATATATTCATTCAAATGTATTTTTTATTGTACTATTTTATTTTCACATAATTAAATAACTATTTGCTGAATAAAACAAATAACATAGAATTTAATTTCAAACAAATATTTTATTCAAACAAATATTTTATAGTACAAATTTGAGCTCTCACTATATATACACAAATTTCCATTGCAATACAATTTTAAATTATAATACAATTTCTCACTATACATTTGCACCTCGCTACATATCACTCGTTCACTGGTATTTTATCTTCAACTTTATTCCATATTGAATCCAGCATCTGAGCTATCTGCAAAATAAACACCGATGCAGTAAAATTGAAAAAGAAATACTTTTGTAATGTAAAATAAAATGTGTTTTTGAAAATATAGTTTGCCTCGGTTATTTGGGTTGTTCGTCATCATATTTATTTTGAATTCACCATAAACGAACAATCTGTGACATGCACAGTGTATGGCACAAGGCCGTGCACACCGATATGCACTTGATAAAATTACATGGATAGTTGAGCACAAGGTCAAACCTAACCAAAAGCTAGGTTCAACTCAAGTGCAATAAAAATAATGTCATGGCTCGAGCACAAGGTCAAACCCGAGCTTTAAGCTGGATTTAACTCAGGTGCATGCAATACAAATTAATGGGTTAAGTTTTTAATGAATCGAACAAGCCTCGATCAAAAATTCAAATGTTCACTTGAACTCAGACTGGTCAGAGAAACCAATATTCAAGTACAGACTCATATACAAAGTGCAAACCTCACCACCGCACATATGTACAAAAGACCATAACAAGTTGTCAATGTCAACACAATTGCTCCAAAAAAGACTTAAGGAAATGAACAAAGAATGAATGCAACAAAACCAACATGACTCGTTGCAACTAAGACTTGAAGTGACAAGAAGGTTCAACTAAACCCAGAAATGATGACTGAAAATACAGTGCACATCAACCGAATGCAAACCAGAAATGAGTCAAAGAAATGCAATGAACAGAGGCAATACTCGAGTACACGTGAAGACATTGTGAACAAAAATGCATGACCAAATTACTTCAGACAGCAACTCAAAAGTGCACAGCAACTATACATGAAGAATAACAATAGTTCAACATATGTACATAGTGAAGTCTTGAAACATTCTCAACCCAAACACTACATGAACTGGCTCGAAGACCAAACGTATGAAAATAATGAAGCAACCAGACCACAATGCAAACTCAAGTGAAGTCAATGCAAACACACATGTACACATATATAGGCAATGCACATGTATTCCAGACCAGGCAACTAACAAGATCAAAATGCATACACACTTGTATACAGATAAATGAACATTAATGCAATGACACTGCAACAGTTCAAAGGTCACACAACAAGTAACATATATACAACCAGATCGTCACATGAAAATAGTGCACCTGACCAGTCCAATAATGAATGCAACCATGAAGTACTCAAGTAAATCCAAGCATCAAGCAATATGCATATGGTCAAGCATAAGACTCGACAGTGGAGTTAAAACAATGTCAACCAGAAAAATGAACCAACCGACCCATATCACAAACACATATACACTCATACTTATGTATGTACATATATCGTAATGAACAAGTTTAATACAATGAGACAACAAGCACATGTATGCACAGTATAGACTACATACAAAGCAGGTTACATATTGAAGTACAGACTACAAGAGCAAGTCTAACTAGGCAGTGACAATAAGGGATGCACCAATAAAGGAAGATCAGGTACAAGCATGGTGAATGCAATAAACACAGTCAAATGCAAGTGCAAGTGAAGACAAAGCAAGCTTGGCAACATGGAAGCATATGCACAACTTGCTCGACTATTTTAACAAGGAACGTGACTCAATTCAAACACAGTAAAACCAGAAGCACCCATATCAGGAAATATACAAGTACATCGAACAACAAGACAACATGTACATATGCATATGGACCAAGCCAGAATCACATTGCAAAGACCAGACTCAGAAATCAAGGAAGATTTAAGCAGCAGTTTTGAACAAAGACAGAGTCGAAGCCATGAGTCAAACAAATTTTAAAAAAAATACAGTAAATTGAACAAAGTCTAGAAATAATTTCAAATGGCTGAAGTCAATCATGACCAAAGTCAAGATAAATCAACATCGTCAGAGAATTCAAAGTCGTGGCAACCAAGGAATCGAGCAAGTTCAAAATCAAAGCCGTGATAATCAAGTAATCATAAAATATACGAATTTGAACAAGTTGGTACAAATCACAAGTAGTGATGCAAAATCGAACGGTAGAACAAAAATTATCAAACGAATTCAAAAATTTATTCGAGCATAAATTTAGGGAATCAATCCCTATTTAAAACTCAATCACCACTGGCATACGAAATAAATCGAGTTCAAGCAAGCTAACCAGTAAAGAAAAAAGCATAAATTACATACTGTTACTATCGAACTCGATCGAGAAGCAACCGTAAGCAACAATCAGCAGAGGGATCGACCATTACTACAATATCAAGCGGTGCCTCATTTCCAAAGCCCTAATTTTCTCAGAGAGGAACGAACGAGCAAAACAACTGAAGCACCCATTTTTTGCAAAAGGAAAAGAATAAAGGCCAATATAATAACGAAAGGGAATTCACTTCTATATTATTTTGGGCCGGCGATTATTTTGGGTTTGGTTTATTTAAATTAGGTTTTTTATTGTTTTAATTGTTTTTTATTTGTAATTTACTTTTAAACATTGTAAATTCTAGTCGTGTGACTAGGGGACGAACTACGGTGGTGTAGTTCGAGAATTCGCAACTCAGTGGCCGAGTTGTAGTAGGGTTTTGAGCGTAGAGTTAGGTTAGTCGATAGCGAGTGTTGTGAGTTTACGTGTGTAAGCGTCTGACTACTTAATTTCTAATAGAAACCTTGGAGGCAACACGTAGGCAGGGTTTTGCCGAAGCTGGGTAAATCTGTGTGTTCTATTTTCTGCTTTTTAATATTCTGCTATTATCTGTGCTGCTATTATTCTGCTATTACCAGTGCTGCAAATATTTCATATACTTTCGTAATAAATTTTATAATTAGTAGTATCACCCTATTCATCCCCCCTTTAGGGTGAAATCGATCCTACACAGAAGTGTAGAATCCTACCTTGCGCATAGCCTCACGTGCCTTGTCATATGTCTTATCGAGCCCACTAATATTTTGGTTAGTGTCGTACCTATGGAGTGCTCTTTGGTAGCCCACCGATTTGGTGGAGTTATAGTACTATAAATACTACGGCATTTATAGAAATGTATTAAGGAGGATATGGGTAACGCCTTAACGTAATTTTAATACTTTACTTTACCGATAGACATTATATATACATAGCATATAGTACTACATATAAATAATTTAACGGATCCTTAGGAAATGGAAATCTAAAAACATCTCTTAAGTTAATGCACGTACGGTATACACTGGATAGGAGGTGTAAAATGCCGTAAACATCTCTGAAGCCATTACACTCATATTTAGTTATTGTTGACTTAACTTACGTAAGATCATTTAGTTCTGACTTGAATGTTTTGTCTTTTCATTACGCTCGGGTCAGCCTGATCATTTCGGTGTTGAAGACTTTATTTCTAGAGGATGAAGACGAAGTTTGGTATATTATATTATTAGTATCTTACACTGCATCATGTTGTTCTGCTGTATTGTAAAAGTGTAATCAAATGTTATTTGAAAAATAGCTTCATGAACAGTTTATTTGATTATAATATGTTGTCATTCCGCTACGAGATTCTATGTCTTGTTTTTCCTTCTTTTCTCTTATTTTCTTATTTAAGCCGTTGACAATCCTCCGTTTTGAATGGTTTGAGTTGATGTGTATGGTTTATTATCGATTTAAACCATCCAAAAAGGTGAGTCATTATTTTATTATTTTTCCCATGGTTTGGGATGCGTTATTATTGAATATGATATATATATATATATATTGTAATATCGATACTATTATTTTTTCAGACCTGTCCGTACAAAGGAGACTCTACTAAAATTCTTTATAAATTTAAGTCTCATAAAACTTTTGTGAAAGTGAATTTTTTTTTCAAACTTCTATTAAACTTGAACTTATCATTGAAAACATTTTACTGGGATTATTTCAAGGAACCATTGGTTAGGAGTTGTATATGATACAACTAATAAAGAGTTACTCATCGTATGTGGGCCTATGATTTGTTGAGCTTTCCTCAAAGTTAGAATCTCAGGGCTACGAGTCCTAACACCCACTAATGAAGTCAAAAGGCTTCTACGTTTCGCATAAGGTTTGGTGAAACATAAAATATTAGTGGAAGCCTTTTTAGAAGAACGAAATAATAACATTTAGCCTTTCTAATATTGTAAGAACAAATGTTATATAATGTATAATAATCTACATTGATAAATTTGTGCATTTAAAATGATCGATAAAACATTTATCAATTGAGATACAAAAATGAACTGAATTAAAAATTTAAAAACAGAAATATGACATATACTTACTAAAATGATTATTGCATGTTAATGTTTCTATATCCATGCAAATGCCTAATTTTACAACTACTTAATACATTCATAATTTGGTCGGTTTATATGGTCGAGACTGTGTATTTCATTTTATGAATTCCAAACTCAAAAGCAATATGATATTATCGATATTTGATCCATATACCATCACATATAAATGTTATATGGTAAAAGGTCACGGTTCGTATGTACGATATTTCGATGAAGTTAGTTCATTCGAAATAAGCCAATAAACAGTATGTTAAGATAGAGTATTCAATTTAATTGATTACAAAAGGATCGTATTTTGTTAAATATAACAATAGACCAAAATTTCAAGGTAGATCAAAGAACTCGGTCGATTAAATGTCAGTTTGATCAATTTACGCAAGGTGGAACATATTTGATGTCCTTAAATGTTGAGGATAATCAAATGTGCTATTGTAAAGAGATTGTTGTGATATTATAGTAAGGATTTTCTTTTGAATTGTTTGACCATTTAGAAAGGGAGACGAATGTACAAAAGCAAATGTGATTTAAGGTATAATTGGGATGAAGAGAGTGAATGGTCGCTTCTACTTCATGAAGAAACATCAGAAATGAGAATTGTAATAATATGTTATGATAGTTTACATTGAAATAAGAAATATAATTTCTATTCTAAAATGTAATTTTAGGTAGAAAATTGTTATCTATGGGATTTATTTCTTTTGGTTCAAGATAAATTGATCAGAGAACTCTCCGTTGTTAAGTAGTTATAGTATATGAAATAAATAATTTATATTAAGCGAATGATGGACCTTTATACTGGTACACTATTATAGTGATGGCAGAAATAGTGGGAGCATGCCATATACCACTTATTGATTGCATCAAGCTACGAAAATTGTTTTCATAAAATGTACCACGTGAAATAAAATCTGTTCTTCAGTGATGACTAAAGAATAGACATAGTTATATTTCAGTGTGAATATTATGAATATTCATTATAAAATAAAACTATAATGTGGTGTTTGTTTTCATAACAAAATTGATACATTGGAAAATCTAGAAGTATTTAAAATTATTTATAATTATTCTGGAATTATAGACTAAGTCGTAGTTTTGAGAAATAATTATTATATGATTATGAATCATATGATACTGATTAATTATATTCAATCAACTAAGTGCTATGCACGCATTTAGTAGAAGCATCATATGAGTTGATGAACTAATGTATGCAATCGTAAGTCTATTAGTACCAAAACGGTTCCACGTACTTAGCCATATTCACTGACGAGTTATCATAGATATGGACATGTTTATTTGATATGCATGTATAAGTCTATGACAAACTCATTGAAAATAAAATGGAAGTAATATAACATGCAGAAGAACTAAATTAATTCGATCGAATGGGTGATTATATTGCAAAGAGATCTGTATGTACCAAATATGAATAAAACTCAATCTAAAAGGTAACTCCTCCATATAATACGTAATGATGTATTAATAAATAGTAATCGAACATTGTTGGAAAAAGAACGATTAATGATGAGTGAAGTTAAGATAAATTCTTTTTATAAGGTGTGTACTTGAGAGTATTACACAAGGTTAAAATTAATATCATCCAAAGGATAGTTTACACAACTATATGAGATAAGGGTTTATAAGAAATTCATATATATCCTATGTAACACCCAAATATTTTATGGAAAATACAATTAAAATAAATTAAAAGCGCATTTGGTACAGTCGTAAAGGCACATGTTGACTTCCTTAGTAGCCAGGGATCAAGTCCCATTGTCGCCCAAAATTTAGAGCGATGTTTTTTAGCTAGTTAGTTTCCAGCGATTTTCCTACGTATTTAAGCATTATTTCTAACATGTTGCAACTTCCCATTTGCTCCAGTGACGTAATAGGATAAGATGGCTAAATTTTATTGGTTGAGTGATGTGTATAGGCTAGAATGGATAACCTTTAAGTTATGAAAGAACCGGATTTGATCTAAAATAATCTGATGGATTATACACTCAAACAGTTTATAAATAAACCATCTAACCTAAACTTGATCTCTTATTCCATCGTCATCATAATTCTACAGTAAAATTAATGTGTATCATTCTTCCTTCTTTTCTCTACTAAATAAAAAAATCTCAACCAAATTAAATTATCTATATTTATTCAAGCAATTTGGTGAATTTAGAAGAATCAAAGGGACAAAGATTATAGCAAAGCTTTTTTCAAATTTATGCAAGCTCAAGTGCCAGGTGAGTGGGAATTAATATGAAATAGAAAAATAAAGTAGTTCAATTTTAGTTCTTTTCTGGCACGTTAATATGAATTAATTTATGTTATTAACTGAGAACAGATGAAAATTATTGCAACTTCTTCTTCCACTTGTCAAATCCAATTCATGTTTGGTTTAAAATATGGGACATATAAATTGTCTATTCCCATTTTATGGCATAAATATGATTGAAATTTATGTAAATTATTGTATGTTCTTCCACTTCCACTTCTTAAATCTAATTCATATCGGTTTAAATTATTGGACATATAAATTATCTATTTACATTTTATGGCACAAATAAGACTAAAATTTATGTAAATTATTGTATCTTCTTTTTCTTCCACTTCTCAATTCTAATTCATGTTTGGGTTGAAATTTGAACAAACAAATTATTGTTCACGTTTCATGGAATAGATAAGATTGGTTTAATTAAATTAATTAGAATTGTTAATTTCTAATGGTAGAACATGACAGTTAAATAAATTCAGAATATCTTACTTGAATATTGTTATGGTTTTGATTGATATAGTTACATAATTTTGAATATGGTTTAGGAACAAAATTGGGAGATCTAATTGGAAAAATTGTTTGTTTCATGTGTGGCCTAAAAATGTAAAAGTGGAACTTTGTGTAATTAAGTTGTTTTTAGCTATTGAATAAATTTTTTGTATGTATTAAATCTCTAAAAGGAGAACGTAAATTAGGGTAGAAAAAAATTGTTCATTAAGTGGACTCTAAAGCCTAGTGTAAATCTGTAACAAAATGGCATGAAAATTACAGACAAACCGTACGGACTGAACGGACATGAAATTGAAATACCATTTATGTAAGAAAAAGGCAATTGTGAACTAACTAAATCGGATGTAAAAATGGCCTAAAGCAGATTAATGGAAATAAATAGCATGTAAACTGTGTCGGTAAAATTAATTAATCTAGAGGCGATTTGGTAGGCAGACCTTGTAATGTCTGGATAGGTGTTTCATGTAGTTAAGACCAAAATATAGTTTTGGCTGTACGTACAAGGAGCGGGAAAGTAGGTTCGCAAGGATGTTTGTTACCTTTCATTGGTTGCTAGCGCGTAGAATGGATAGCATTCGCAATCATAAACTTCTTCAGGCAGATCGACCCGGGCGGAATAGGACAAGTGTGCTTCGACATAGGCATCATTAGGTGGATCGTTGAAGGATTCTGCGCAGCTAACCCAACTGTGGGCGCTCTTTCAAAGGATCGACACTTTGGATAGGGGCAAGTCCACATTGGTAGTTGAGGAGATAGGAGGCAGGAGTCCAGTTTGGCGGAGCCTGAGCGCAACTTCGGGGTCCTACGAGGTTGTTTAAGTCGGCGCCGGTCAGACCTAAGAGGCATTCAATCACAGGGCACAGGAGAGGAGTATGACTTTCATGCTATAGCACGTGGATTGGTAAGGATAACAGGTCCGTCAGATCGATTGACGTTTGGTATTACTACATGGTTGACTTCCCTAGAGTGACCATAGACTTTGGCTTCCTAAGGACTGTATTTAAGAAGGATTCACTACATTATATTATTCATCCTCTACGATATCCGGGGAAGACCTGGAATTAAATTATTTTATTCTTTCTGCTTCATTTTATTTCTCATTCACTAAACTTTATGTCTGACCCATTTCTATTTTTCCTATTTTCCCCAAAGCATAGGAGGGCGGGTTTAGGTTATAGTTCTTTGCAGCTTGGAGGGTCATTGGATCAGTTGTTATCTTCAGCTTTTGTTTCTCATGTTTCATGTACTTTGTTCCTCTTTTCCGTACATTACTCTATATATAGAGACCTATATTATGAACTTTGTTATGTTTTAAGTTTTGGTGGAGACTACTTGGTACTTTTGATTTCAGAAATAAATTTGAGATAATATTGTTTTAGTGAAGCTGTTTTGCTATTAATTTATAATTAGTGAAAGTATTCTTCTGCTGTAATATTTTAATCATTTTATGTTGTTGCCTCAGTCTCTATGCTATGTTATGGATTTTATTTCACCCGACAACTCGTGCAACTAGTCATGTCTGATTTTCGGTGTGCTTAGAGGTGCTGGGTATCACAGTTAGTATCAGAGCTAAAATTTCGGTTATCCTAAAATATTTTAAAAATATAAGGGTTTTTGAATAATTTTTAAAAGATATTTCGAACAATACTTTAAAAGTATATGTATATATTTGGAAAAAATAGAAATTTTAGAAATGGGTCCCTCGTATCTCTTCCTCCCTATCTATTACACTATTTGTGGAGTACTTAGTCACATCTCTTTTAATATCCACATATAGAAATGTCTGAACTACAAGACATCCCTGAAGTTCCAGGCATTAACATACCTGCTTGGTTCAGACGTTATTTGCAGGCTACTACATGAGCAGAACCACCAGCTAGGAATGCTGCTTCAACGGAAGGGGCTCCAGTCCGTCGACCAGGCATTTCTGATTTTCTCAAGTTATGCGAGGACTACACCAGCTTAGGACGCAAGCCGTTTCTTGGCACTGAGTCATATACCGAGACAAGAGCTTGGATCCATAGTTATGAGCGGATATTTGGATTTAAGGGGTCGAAGGACTTGGCTCGGAGGTAGTTGGCTTTATGGCAGTTGCAAGGAGAGGCTCTTTGTTGGTGAGAGATTGTGGAGGCTGAGGCCGATAATTTGACTTGGGCTCATTTTCATACTAGGTTTGAGAGGAAATTCTTATTGCAAGCTAAAGAGGGAGTGCAGCTAGGTAAATTTATACAGCTCAAGCAAGGGGATATGACAGTTAAGGAATATGTTAACCAATTCAATGAGCTTGCCAGATTTGGACTAGACCTAATCAATACTGCTCACAAGAAGACGCTGAAGTTCGCTAAGGGTTTGAGTCAGCCACTACACAGTTTAGCGATGAGCCACATTCCAATGGGAGCCACTTTTGAGGGACCGGTAAAGATGGCTTTACTTGTTGATATTGAAAAGAAAGGAGATGTGGTACAGAAGAGTGATGGGAAGAAGAAGTGGAAAGGAAAGAGGAGAGAAGGAGGGCTAGGTGGAAAAATGAAAGTTCCAAGGAAGGACTGGAAGTGTAATACCTGTGGGAAACCAAGCCATCTTCTAAAGGATTTTAGAGGGGCGGGAGAGCGACCGAGACTGAGGTGCTATCTTTGTGACTAAGTGGGGCACATGAAAAAGGATCGTCCGTTGAAGCCCAAGAATGGTTCGCAGACATCTTCATAGCCTGCTCAGGCTTATGCTTTAGAGGCTGCTCCTTCCTCTAACACTCGTCCGATTGTGGACAAGGGAAAGAAGGTGATCATCGAAGGTATGTTATCTATCTCTGATTTTCCTGTTCATACCCTATTTGATTATGGAGCTTCACACTCTTTTATATCTGGTACTCTGGTAGAGGGTCTTGGTCTTGATGCTTGCTTAGTGACCGACCCGGTAGTTGTATCAAATCCCATAGGAGGATCGACATATTTGTCCATGTTATGTCAGGATTTGAAATTGTTTGTTTTAGGGGCTGAGTTTGACTATAGTGACTTTGTATTAGGCTTTTCTAAGTTCGGGTTGATTGTTGGTATGGATTGGTTATCCATGTATGGCGCTGTTCTTGATTGCGATAGAAGGGTAGTGAGGTTAGGCACTTGTAGTGGACGTACCTTGGAGGAATCTTGTGATCCTAGAGGATCAGTCATGTTGAGCTACCTTTATTCTCTTGACTTATCGCCGAGACTTTCCAGATGTCATTTTAGGAGGTTGCTGGCCTTCGATCTCGAAGAGAGATCGAGTTTAAGATTTATCTTGTCTATAATTCAAAACTGATTGGTTTAAAGGTAAGGCATATGGCTCCTAAGGAACATCGTGAGTTGAGCAAGCAGATTGGAGAGCTATTGAAGAAGAGCTTCAATTGTAGGAGCATTTCTGAGTGGGTGCACCCGTCGTCTTTACAACTAAGGAGGATGGCTCTCTTAGGCTTTGCGTGGACTATAGGGAGTTTAGTAAGTTGATGAAGAAGAACCATTATCCTCTTCTTCGTATAGATGATTTCTTCGACTAGCTAGTAGGGGCCGAGGTATTTTCACAGCTCGATTTGGCCATGGGATTTCATCAGTTCTGTGTGGCTGAGGATAGCATCGAGAAGACTACGTTTAGGACTCCGGATGTGTTATTTGAGTAGTTAGTCATGCCATTAGGCTAACCAATGCTCCAGCATATTTTGTGGACCTGATGAGTCGAGTATTTTGTGAATCATTGAACAAGTTTGTGGTGGTGTTCGTCGAAGACATTTTGGTTTATTCGTGAAGCAAGGAGAAGCATATCGTTCACTTGGAAGAAGTTCTTAGGACCCTACGAGCATATAAGTTGAAGGCGAAGTTAACCAAGTGCCACTTTTGGAGAGATGAGGTTCGCTTTTTGGGACACATATTTTCAGAGGATGGGCTTGCAGTAGATCCGATGAAAGTGGCAATAGTACAAGATTGGCAGATCCCTAAGAATGCGACGAACATAAGGAGTTTTCTTGGTCTTGTGGGCTACCAAAGGAAGTTCATTAAGGAATTTGCTAGGATATCAGCTCCACTTATCCGCCTTACCAAGAAGAACTTAGCTTCTGTTTGGGATGCCAAGTGTGAGGATGCCTTTGGCCAATTGAAGGAAGCTTTGAATACCATGCCCATATTATATTACCAGATGGAACCAAGCCTTTCTCAGTTTACATGGATGCATGTGGTACGTGTTAGACCGTGAGATTATGGTTTTGATGACAACAATCTTAGAATAGATTATAAAATATAAATACTAACAGTATAAGTTTAGATATATATGTATATGCAGGATTTAACCATGCAGGTACCAAGAATGAAGACTGTACGGTATAGAGGTTCAAGATATCAAGATTGAAGACTCGTGAGTAACAAGAATATCAAGATTATCAAGAGTTCAAGATTTCAAGTAATTTACTTTTTAATTAGAATTTTTTTTAAAACTCCTAGAAAAGCACCGGCATCTTAAAATCCAATTTATTCGTGGAATGGAATCCGCTTCGAGCCTGTTAAAGGGATGGAAACCTAAGTAGGATAGAACCTACGAAAAATCTAGTGGAACATTGTTTTGTATACACTAACTTTTTATTAAAATGATTTTTCAAAATTATACCCCGTTTTCAAAATGACTTCAGAACCTTCCTTTTAAAAGCATCAAAAACATCTATCCTAATTTCAAATACTTTTAGCCTCAAAATTATCTTGAATTTCAAAATCAAATTATCCTTGGTTTTAAACTATCTTTTAAAATAAAAGTATATTTCACCTTTTTAATATTTATATATTTAGATTTAAATATAAAATTATAGTAAAATTCTATATATATATATATTATTCTTTATACACACGTATGTATTTTAATTATAGTCAAGTATATTTATAAAGTTTAAATAGTTTTAATATAAGATAAAGGTTATTTTCAAAGAAAATCAAAACACCAAAAATACCTTTGGGATGTCGACATACTCAAGTACCCTATGTCGACATGGTGTCAGTTGAGTTTAAAATTTAAATTTCAAAAAAAGTATCTATTCGTCATAACTCTTCACGAATGGACATGGCTGTTGTTCTTCTATAAATAGGGGTTAGTTTCAACGAATTTTAATTCGGTTTTTCTGGTTTTTCACTCCTCTTCTTCTTCCATATTTTTATATACATATTCTTACCATTACTCTGCCGAAATCAACATTGAATCTAACTACATTATCTCTGGTTTGATTCTCTATCACTATCTCAACAAGATCCTCAGTGCTATTCAGAGTTATATGCTTTTTGTAATCAACATAGCGAGAAAATATGTGATTGTGGCCTTGGAAATCAATCAAGCGAGATAAGGTGTGATTTTAGCATTGGGAAATCAATTGGATGAACTTGTTGCCTGGGAAATCAAGTATCTCTACCCAGAGGATTGTGATTCTGGAGGGTGTACCTCGTTGCCTTGAAATCGAGGGTGTAATTGTAAAGATTGTTTTTTGAAAGGAGATCCGTACTTGTGCGCTGGACTGGATGTTGGGTAACTCCGAACCATTATAAAATTCGGTGTGTTCTTTCCTTTACTAATTTTACTTTATATTTGCATCTGTTTTTGATTCTGTGATCATATCAGTGTCTGAATATTGCATACATTTGTGTTCAAATTAACAAAAACTAAAAAAGATTTAACAATTCTCTAAAACACTATTCACCCCCCTCTAGTGTCTATCCTTAGACTTGAGATCCTTAATCCGCATTTCTCACATTTGGTATCAGAGCAAGGTTTTCAAAGTTTCATAATCCGATTTTTGAAAAAGTTTTCAAAATGGCTACCAACACTGGTATTGTTACTAACACTAGTATCCCTGTCACTAGTTCATTTGTAGAAGGTCAGTCTACTGTCAGACCACCACTTTTTAATGGTAGTAACTATGCATATTGGGCATGTAGGATGAAAATATATTTACAGTCTATAGGATTAGACACTTGGAATATCATACAAACTGAATATTCTGAAGCCACAACTGATTTTGCATAGTGGACCGTTGAGCAAAAGACTGTTGCACAAAATAATTCTAAAGCAATGAATATTCTGTTTTGTTCACTAGATAGAAATGAATTTAATAGATTGTCATTTTGTAAGTCTGCATATGAAATCTGGAAAACTTTGCGAGTAACTCACGAAGGAACAAGCAAAGTTAAATAGACCAAAATTTTCATGCTCACAAATCGGTTTCAATTATTTAAAATGAATCCTAATGAGTCTATTTCAGATATGTATAGTGGATTTCAGGATATTGTGCATTCTTTAATATCCTTGGAAAAGGAATTTTCTAAAGAAAATCAAGTCGGAAAAATTCTAAATTCTCTTACTCCAGAATGGGATCAAAAGACACTTGCGATCGAAGAGGCAAATGACATCAGTACCTTAAAGATAGAAGAATTAATTGGAAATCTAACGTCATTTGAAGTCCAAATGATTGGAAGAAGAGAAAGCAAAGCATCTGAAAAGAAATCAATGGCATTCAATGCATTGACTGATGGATCAGACTCAAATAGTGATAATGATAAAGAGATAACCTTTATGACCAGAAATTTTAGGAAATTCCTGAAATACAGAAAGATGAACAATCTCAAGAGAAACAACTATAAGAACTCTGGAAATCAGAATGTAATGCCAAATAATGTCAAATGTTTCAACTGTGATGAACCGGGCCATATCAAAAGAGACTGTCCTTATCTAGATAGGCAAAATCCTCCTATGAACAACGATTCAGTAAAGAAACGGAAGTATGCATTTACTGCTACTCTAGATGGCTTAGACTCGTTCTCAAGCGATGATGATCAGAAGACAGATAATTCAAATTTGTGTTTTACGACAGTTCACGATTCCGACGAAATCAGAGAAACGGACTCAAAGAGGTACACATTTACAATACAATTGGTTGAAATTGCATGCTTAGAATTAGATGTTTGATTGCTTGATTGATTGATTTTGAATTGGTGTGTTATTTGAATTTTAAAATTTTTACTATTACTTTATCATTTTATTATTATTTTATTATTATTTTCATAGTATAATAATATATTGAAAATACTATAATTCTATTAATATTCCAGATATATATACATTAAATATAATAAGCATATATATATATATATATATATATATATATATATATATATATATATATATATTAGAGTACTTAGGAAAAATAAATCACAAAAATTCATAGGCACATGTCGACATGGTCCCCACCATGATGTCGACATGGGTTCCAGAATTTGAAATTCAAAATTTGAATTTAATGGTTGAATTTCCTCCACTTTTTCACTTCATTCAATTCTCTGAAAAGACATCTTTTGACCAGAGAACATGTTCTTTGAGAATCTATTTATTCACTATCTTTTATCATATCTTTTCACTCTTATTTCAAATTCAAACTCTCTCTTAAAAACTTCAAGCTCTCTACTCTCTACTTTAATGGCTTCTTAAAGCAACCCCTCCACCATGAGAATTTCCTGAAAGATAAAAGAGCAACTCTTCAATGATCCGGAGGTAATAAAAGCATGCATCGATTATGCTAATTATGCCAAAGTCCATCCCGGAAAGTTTGCTATCTTTCAATATTTTTCTTCTTATGAAATTGATTCTCTTTTTGCAAACAATCAAATTCTTAGTCTTGTTGATGCTTCTCAAAATGATTTTGTCTGCTATCCAAATCTTGTCAAATTTTCTATGCAAATTTAAATCGTAGATTTTGTAAGGGAAATGAGGATGAAATTTGGAGTAGTGTCAAAGGCACTAGAATTGTTTTGAATTGTGATCTTTTGGGTACCATTCTCAATTGCAAGAGTACTGGAATGGATCTTTCTAATTTTAAAATCGATGAAAATGCTCGTGAGACATTTCATCATATTTTCGAAGGGAATGATAATTTTGAATTCAAAAATGAAATTTTCGACCAAAAGCAAGAATTGTCAATTTTCTTTTCCAACATACTTTGACCCCAAGATCAGGGAATTTTAACAATCCTACTTCAAAAGTTTGCAAAGCACTTTTTTCTATTTTAGGAAATTATGACATTAATTGGACGCAAGTTATTTTGGATGAACTTCGTCCTAAAAATCTTGAAATGGGTGAGAACACTTTGTATCATGGAATTTATCTCACTCGGATTTTTAACTATTTTGGAGTGGATTTCAAAGGCGAAGAATTTGTTTCTAGAAAATTTTTCAATCATTCCAATATTTCGCTTATGAAAATTTCATTTGTTTTTCAACCTTATGAGACTCTTGCCGAAAAGGAAGAGCGTTTGGCTCATGAGGAAATGGAAGAAGAGGAAGAGGAAGAAGAAGAAGAAGGGGATGAAATGGAAGTTGAAGAAGAAGAAGGTGAAACCTCTTTGGAAAGCATCGACTATCCTCCTAATCCATCCAACAAAATCCTTCTCAAAAACCAAAATACGATTGTTGAGAATCAACAGATTCTTAAACGATCCGTTAGTAAGAAGTTGGACAAAATTTCATCCAAGATGAACAAGTTCATTTCCAAAGTTAGCAAGAAACTTGGACTTTCATCATCATCATCATCCTCTAACTAGTTATACCTTTTTGTATCTTGATGTATTTGTTTTAGTTTATTTTGATTTGAATGTTCGTGTAGTTCTTTATGATTAATCGTTGTATCATCTTAATATGAAATGAAATGGAATTTCTTTCTGTTATCTAGCTTGTCTTATCTCCAGAATAAATGTTAGTATATTATATAAATACACACACACACACACACACACACACACACACAATATTCACAAAATCAAAACAGATCATCAAATTTCACTACACCATGTCGACATACCCCCTATGACCATGTCGACATGTACTGGTCAGAAATGACAATTCATTTTGAATTTGAAATTTGAATAACTACCATATGTCTATTCATTTCAAACGAATTCCTACACCTATAAATACCTATTTCTTCCAGAATTCATCACTGCATATTATTTCTTATCTTCTCTATTTCTCATTCTTCTCACAATTTCAAATATGGCTAATCCAATTCATAACTTATCCGAAAATCTTGAAGAAACTCTTAATTCGTTCCAGAATATTCTCTTGTTCATTCTTTGTAACCAACGACACTTAGAATTGAGTCAAATGCAGATGAACAAGGAGCAAGAAAGGCATTTCAATGCAATACGATGGATGATTTCCTCCCTACACAGGGATGATAACGAAGCAAATCCTCCAGTCTCTCTCACCAACGACAATGAAAATTGGGATGCTATTAAGGCATACCCTATCTTTGGAGTAGAAGGATGGGTGGAAGTTCCTCGTAACGTTTATTTATTTGGTTGCTTTGTTTGAATTGTTTACTTTGATTGATTTGATTTCATTTGCTTTGGCTTGGTTTGATATTGATTGATATTTAGTGTGGATTGATGTTTGTTGTACAAAACATGTATAATTATACATTGATATGTATATATTCTTTGATTCATTATAGTGACTGTCAATATAACTATCTCTTAATTCTATATTCCATTGTATAAGTTTATTAATGCAGGTATTTTAGTCCAAGAATGAGGGCGAGTTATATAGTTTGGTGTTATATAGTTTATAGTTAATTTTTGATTGATAACAAAGGGGGAGAAGTATAAAATAGGATAGTTAGGCATAGATTAAGGGGGAGTTATTAGGATAGAAGTAATATTTTGTAAACAAAGGTTGTCATCATCAAAAAGGGGGAGATTGTTAGCCTGTGAGATGATGGTTTTGATGACAACAACCTTAGAATAGATTATAAAATATAAATACTAATGTTATAAGTTTAGATATATATATGTATATGCAGGATTTAACCATGTAGGTACCAAGAATGAAGACTATACAGTATAGAGATTCAAGATATCAAGATTGAAGACTCACGAGTAACAAGAATATCAAGATTATCAAGAGTTCAAGATTTCAAGTAATTTACTTTTTAATTAGAAATTTTGTTAAAACTCCTAGAAAAGCACTGGCATCTTAAAATTGAATTTATTCATGGAATGGAATCCACCTCGAGCCTGTTAAAGGGATGGAAACCTAAGTAGGATGGAACCTACGAAAAATATAGTGGAACGTTGTTTTGTATCCACTAACTTTTTATTCAAAATGATTTTTCAAAATTATATCTTGTTTTCAAAATGATTTCGAAACCTTCCTTTTAAAAGCATCAAAAACATCTATCCTGATTTCAAATACTTTTAACCTCAAAATAACCTTGAATTTCAAAATCAAATTATCCTTGGTTTTAAACTATCTTTTATAATAAAAGTATATTTAATTTTTTTTAATATTTATATATTTAGATTTAAATATAAAATTATAGTAAAATTCTATATATATATTATTCTTTATATTTACTTATGTATTTTAATTATAGTCAAGTATATTTATAAAGTTTAAATGGTTTTAATATAAGATAAAAGGTTATTTTCAAAGAAAATCAAAACATCAAAAATCCCTTTGGGATGTCGATATACTCAAGTACCCCATGTCAACATGGTGTTAGTTGAGTTCAAAATTTAAATTTCAAAAGAAGTGTCTATTCGTCATAACTCTTCACGAATGGACATGGCTGTTGTTCTTCTATAAATAGGGGTTAGTTTCAACGAATTTTAATTCAGTTTTTCTGGTTTTTCACTCCTCTTCTTCTTCTTCCATATTTCTATATACATATTCTTACCATTACTCTGCCAAAATCAACATTGAATCTAACTAGATTATCTCTGCTTTGATTCTCTATCACTATCTCAACAAGATCCTCGATGCTATTTAGAGTTATAGGCTTTTTCACATCAACTTAGCGAGAAAAGGTGTGACTGTGGCCTTGGAAATCAATCAAGCAAGATAAGGTGTGATTGTAGCATTGGGAAATCAATTGGGTGAACTTGTTGCCTGGGAAATCAAGTATCTCTACCCAGAGGATTATGATTCTGGAAGGTGTACCTCGTTGCCTTGAAATCGAGGGTGTAATTGTAAAGATTGTTTTTTGAAAGAAAATCTGTACTTGTGTGCGGGACTGGATGTAGGGTAACTCCGAACCAGTATAAAATCCGGTGTGTTCTTTCCTTTACTGTTTTTACTTTATATTTGCATCTGTGTTTGATTATGTGATCATATCTATGTCTGAATATTGCATACATTTGTGTTCAAATTAACAAAAACTAAAAAAGATTTAACAATTCTCTAAAACACTATTCACCCCCTCTCCAGTGTTTATCCTTAGCCTTAAGATCCTTAATCCGCATTTCTAACAGTACGGGGTAGGGGCGGTACTGATGGAAGAGGGTAAGGTCGTATGCAATGCGAGTAGACAGTTGAAAATGCATTAGAAGAACTACGTAACGCATGATCTTGAGTTGGAAAATATAGTTTTTGCTCTCAAGTCATGGAGGCACTATCTCTTAGAAGAAAGATTTGTCTTTTCACGGATCATAAGTCTTTGAAATATCTATTCTCTCAGAAAGGATTGAATTTGAGACAGTTTGATGGATGGAGTTTTTAACCTCTTATGACTTTGAGATTTCCTATACACCTAGGAAGGGTAATGTAGCGGCGAATTCGTTGAGTAGACGCAAAGTGATTTTAGGTCTTTTCTTTTTGGAATGGAAGCATTTGGAGGACGTTGCTACCTTTGATTTTAGACCTCCATCGGATTTGGCTCGGGGATTGTTAGCAGTCCTCGACGTCAAGCCTACTTTGATGGAGAAGATTAGAGCAAGGCAAGGTGAGGACGAAGAGTTAAAGGACATTTTAGATAAGCTTGGTAGAGGAGATTCATCACCACATCTTAGACGCTATACCATGGACATTAGGGGATGTCTCAGAAGGGATGGTAGACTTTGTGTTCCTCGTATTAAGGATATGGTAGATGTGGTGTTAGCCGAATCACATCATTTTAGGATAGCATTGCACCCCGGTGGTGATAAGATGTACCGGGATATAAAGAGGGTATTCAATTTGCTCGGAATGAAGAAGAAGGTTGCGGAGTATGTATTGAAGTGCATCACTTAACAAAGGGTAAAGGCGGAACAGAAGAAGCCCAGAGAACCGTTGCGACCATTGGATATTCCATTATGGAAATGGGAGAGCATCTCGATGGACTTCTTGGATGGATTACCCAGGTCACGGAGAGGGAACACGAGCATCTGGGTCATTGTGGATAGACTGACGAAGAGCACTCATTTTATACCTACTAAGAGTAATAAGACGATAGCTTCTTTGGCGACTCTTTATGTAAGGGAGATAGTTAGGCTTCATTATGAGCGACAGAGATCCATTATTCACCAGTGAGTTTTGGAGGAGTCTTTAACAAGCCTTAGGAACAGAATTGAATAGGAGAACGGCATATTACCCTCAGATAGATGGACAGACTGAGAGGGTAAATAGGGTTTTAGAAAATTTGCTCAGATTGTGCATCATTGACTTCGGACGCTCTTGGTAAAAACACCTATCTTTGGTGGAATTCTCTATAATATTAGTTATCAAGCAAGCATTGGGATGGCACCATTCGAGGCCCTCTATGGCAGACCATGTAGATTGTAGGATTGTTTTCACCCTAGAGGGGGTGAATAGGGTGATAATAATAATCATGAAAATTAATGCGGAAATATATAAAATAATTACAGCATAGATAAATTGCAGAATAATAAAAGCAGAAATAGAACAACATTGACTTACCCAGCTTTGGCAAAACCCTGCCTACATGCTACCCTCAAGGTTTCTACTTGAAATTAAGTAGTTAGACGCTTATACACGTAAACTCGTGACACCCGCTATCGATTAACCTAACTCTACACTCAAAACCTTACCACAACTCAATCACTGAGTTGTGAATTCTCGAACTACACCACCGTTCGTCCTCTAGTCACACGACTAGAATTTTGCAAAAGTTTAAAAGAGAACTACTAATAGAAAACAAATACAAAAGCCTAAATAAAATTGAAGCCCAAAATAATAAATGCCGGACCAAAGAAACACTATGATAAATATTTGTTTCTTTTTTCTATTTTAATTTCTTCAGCCTGTATTCTTTGCTTTATGAACAATGGCTACCTCGTTCGTTCCTCTTTCAACAATTTAGGGCTTCATGATAACTGCGGCCGCCGCTTGAAATTGATGTTTGAATAGAAGTAAACTTTGCCTCTGGTTCTTTCGTCAAATGAATTGTTGGCTATGATTTGCTCTGTTATTTTGCTTTGATCATAGTTGCGACTGCTCCAAGGATTGAGTTCGAAACAATGAATCTAGTACGTAAATTATGTCGTTTAAATGCTCTATTGTTTTGCCTTGATTCAAATTTGATTCGCGTTGTTGATTTGGGATTTAAATTGAAACTTGCCGCTATGACTTTTCTTAAAATTTAATGAGTAGTAGCCGATGATGAGATTGGGTTAAATAGGATTGGAATTCCTATAATCTCATTCATATATATTTTATTTGATTTCTTCAATTGATATGCTTGGCCACTGGTTTTCGACTTAATGCTAGTGATTAATCCTGACTAGTTCAATTCGTATATTTTCTGTTCTGGTTGCTTGGTCACCACGGCTTCATGAGTTTGCTTTAGATTTTGTTCCGTTCTTTTCTTGTTTGACTTCAGCAATTTTCATTGTGTGATAATTGACTTCGGCTTCATGAATTTTCTTTGCTGGCAATTAACACTTCTCTGAAGTTTGCTTAAAATCTACATTTGAATGCGACCTTGGCTACATTCGATTTTTTTTCTCTTTTTACCGCAACAACTTAATTAGCTTTGTGCTCTGCTTCCTTCTTCTTGTTTCAACTATTAGTAACTGTACACATAAAAACATGTATATACATACATATATATATTTATGTATATATGTGTTGTGCATTTTCATTTGTCTAACTAGCTTGGACGGTCATGTTTTGGTAATCATGTTACTTTGAAAATGTCCATCTCATTGGACTTGTATTCTTGAATCTAGTAAGGTTGCAGTTTTGGGTTTCCAGTTTCCTCTAAAGCTTTGCATTCATGTTAATTCATTTGTGTTATCCTATGTTGAAATGCACTGAATCATTGCACTGATATACATGTATATATGTTACTGTTTTGGTCTCTATTTCAATTTGATATGGTTCACTTTGAACTTATGATTCGGGTTCATCTTGATTTTGGAACTTCTCTGCACTTTAGTTTATGGTCTCCATACATATATACATTCATATATGTATGTGTATATGTGTGTTTAACTTGATTGCACTAGCATCCAATGTGCTACTTGTTGTATGAACCTAAACTGATGTTGCCATTACACCTGCTTGCTTTGTTGTACCTGTGATGGTCTCTGGTTCCTTTTGGTTTGTTGTTCCACGGGCATGTGTTAGTACATTTCCAGTTTAGCTTCTGAACTTCGTGTGTACATCCATTTTCTATGTCTGGTCTTGGATGATCTGATTCACTTCAGTTCTGAACTTGTTCATTTTTTTGACCTTTGTATATTTGAGCATGTTGAACTTATGTTAATTTGGGACTTCATATATACAACGTTTTGTTGCAGTCTTCTATGTTGTATGTCCTCATGCTTTTTGAAACTGCTCTGCCCAGTTTTTTCACTGTTTCATTAAGTTCATTTCTCTGATCATGTACATAACTTGTGTACTTATGGTTGCATTCATTATGGACTAGTCAGGTGCACTGTGTGGTTTGTGTGCTTATGCACTTGATTGCCTCTGGTCTGATTTTTTGTATTGCATCATGTGCTTTGTTTGCATTGAGTTGCTATGCTTCTTGTCATGTAATTATGTTAGATCCATGAAGCTACATATTGCTTTATACTGAGCCTTGTAGATGTGCAATCTGATTTATTGCACTGTAGTCTTGTATTCTCTGGTTCAATGATGATGCTTTGAGTCATATGCTTGTTGTATATATTCATGTATAAAGCATTGTGACTTTGTTCTAGTTGGAGTCTTCATGTGTCTACACTTCTATTGTCTTCATTTGGCCTTGCTCATTGATCTGGTTGAAATTTGTGGCCTTGCTTTCACTTGAGTCTGAGCTTGTGCCTTATCTGGTTCGCTTGAACTTTGAACTTTGAGCTTGAGAATGGTTATGTTGATTTGGTCGAGACTCATATGCACTTGAGTTATATCCTACCTCGGCTCGGGTTTGACCTTGTGCTCACCTGTCCCTTTTCTTTTAACAAGTGTATATTAGTGTGCACGGCCTTATGGCATATACAGTGATACACTATGTATGTCACAAGTTGTCCATGTAGCTTGATTCAAATAAGAAATAAATGACGAACAACCCAAGTAACTGAGGCAAACAATATTTTCAAACACATACTTTATTTTTCACTGCAAAATATTTTCTTTTTCAATTTTACCGTGTCAATGTTTATTTTACAGATAATTCAGATGCAGGATACAAACTGGAATAGAGTTGAAGATCAAATACGAATGTTGAGTGAATATGTAGTGAGGAAAGTTATGTAAACTGAAATGTAATTGAAGTTGTGTTGTAATTGAAAATTGTATATATGTAGTGAGAGTTCAAATTTTTACTATTCAAAAATGTAATTAAATATTTGTTCGAATTTGAATTCTGTCTTATTTATTTTATTCAATTTTTTTTAATTTAATTATGTGAAAATAAAATAGTATAAGAACAAATACATTTAAATGAATGTATTTATGTTTATTATCATCAAACAAAAATCATATACTAGCATATTATAAAATCTCCCCCTTTTGATGATAACAAACATATATCTAAGATTTTGAATTTATTAAATGTATCTGGACATTGATGAACTCTATTTGCCCTCCCTATTTGAATGCTCCCCTACAACAAAGCTCCCCCTTCATATATGCATGCAAATAAATAAAAATATGCAAATAAAATATGCAAATAAATCTAGATGCAAATAGAAAATATAAAATAAAATATTTGAACTTTATTTTCCAAATTCTTAACTTTTCTCTCCCCCTTTTGTTATTAGCAAAAGAGTAATAGTGTTAGAAAAAAGAGATAAAGCGATATATATTAATAAAACATTAATAGTCAATTGAGTATAAATATTAAATTTCAATAAAAAAATCAAAAAAAAATCGTAAATACTCTATTAGATGCATATTCCACTTTAGAATGACAAGGGTGATGTCGACATATAAAACCATATAGTTATCTATTAGTGGTATATTATATTAGGAATTTGAATATCTATTAACCATGCATAACCGTTAGGACTTTTAAATGAGATTAGCAGCATTCTCAATTTTTATAAAAAATGAATTTCAAGAACCTTCTAACCACACAAAACCGTGAGGACTTTAATGGGATTAAAATCAACTTGTCTATTTAATAATCATTTTAATATGTGTTCCATACATGCATAACCGTAAGGACTTTTAAATGAGCATGAAAGCACATAATCAAGAATTCCAAGTAATTCACCCATGCATAACCGTGAGGACTTTTAAATGAGAGTGAATACTTTGGATGTTTTTCTTACTAAAAAATAAAATAAAATGAAAACGAATAATTTTCCGTTTTAAAATACCACATATTGACATACTATGTTGGATTTTGATGAGTGATGGTCGTTAGAAATATGATAGAAAGTCATGGAATTTTACCAATCAAAAGCCATTATAAATCTTGTTTAAATTTTTAAAGAAATTTACTAAATATACTGTCTCAATTCATAACGTACGATTAATATCAATACTCATCACATTTTTTATAAACTATTTTTATTTTTGATAATTAGTAGGGAGTCAAATTAGTTAATGTAGTCATTTAAGATCCAATCCAAAAATAATTATAAAATCGAATTTTCTAAAATGACTAATCCGAAACAAGGTCAACAAAAACTATTTTCTGCAAGGGGTTTTATAAGAAAAATATCGGCTAATTGAAAATTAGTTGAAATGAAAATTATGCAGATATTTTCTTTGAAAACGATGCAACTACTAAATGTCTCAACATAAATCACATTGTACTGGTAATTTTTCTATCAACTAGATTACCAGTGTAATCTGCATCCGAATTTTCCATCGACTCAAGATTTTCATTAGTTGGAAGTTATGGACCAGACCATGAAGTTGCAACCGATACCTTAAAATCTTTTTATAGCTTTCAAATAAAATTATTTTCGATTGAAACCATGCAGATGAACAAACAATGAACATAGTGTCAGAATAAGATAAACAAATATATCCATGTGTATCTTGAGTAATTATCAACCAACATTGTTAGTCAAAGCAAATCTATATGAAATAGTTCAAAGATGATTAGTCAACATTTATTTCATTATCGCATAACTGGCTGAATTAAATCAGATTATGGTGCAGATTTTCATATTTAATAAATCGTTCAAGATAAATATACCGTTACCTATTTCACCTTTATGATAGTTTTTCATTGTTTCCCACTACGACTCTACCACCTTTGTACTAGGCTAAGGAACCGTGATTTGTCGCCCATCGTGCCTGGAACAGGCAGAATCCAGGTAACACTATTGGTTTTCCTTAGCCTGCCATAAAACCTACATGAGAAAATATTTTTGTGACCTATTTGTTTTTATAGGTCCATGGTTGTTAGTGGCAAAAGATTTTGAAAATTACGTTTGAGTAGACCCAAGACTATTTACATTTTTTCCTTTTGGCACCCAGATTTGTTTGGCTTTAGAGGATTTTATACTTGTGCCTTTCGAAACCCAAATTGGAATGGTTTTCACATATTTGGGTCTATACTAACATTTGTTTTGATTGTTTCCAATTTTTCTACAAATTGTGCACTCAGATTTTACTTGATTGATTTTGCTTTTAACAAGTTCGGATTGATTATATCCGAGTCCTTGTCTAATAGGATTGACGGTTTGTTTTCCTAATAACATATTTAGCGATTTTTCTCCTTTGGAAAATTTTCCTAAAGTCGTAGGCAATTGTTGAACTTGTGTTTTGAGAGATTCATTTTCGTTCAATAATTGGGTGCATTTTTAGTAGAAATTTCTCTCCTAGTATTTTCACTATTTCAAAATCATAATTTCATTTTCAAATGATTTAATTTTAACTTTTGATTTTTTAATTTCTTCTTCGAATGATGGACACTTATCACACTTAGGGCTCTGTTTTATAGTTTTTGACTAATTAGCCAAGTTGTTTATTTGATTCTATCAAACTATCTCTTTGTGATTCAATTTTAGCGTATTTCTCCCTAATTCTATCAAAACAGTCATTTATTTCGTGAAAATATATAAGTGATTCTGAATGAGTAAGTTTTGATACCTCGTTTGGCTCGTTATCATCACTGTCGGTTATATCACCTCGATGACATAGATTTGCTTTTTCACTCTCACCGCCAATGCTTTTATCATCTTCATCAATTTCATCCGAAGTGGCTACAAAACTTCTCTTTTTTGGTTTTTTCCGTGGCTGAATCAATTCAGAGGACAATTTGGTTTGATATGACTGAGTGTGTTCCATTTGTGACATATGATCTCATGCTCTTCTGGGTTGTCTAGAACTTTGACTATTCTGCTTTTTAGTTGTTGATTTAGAAATGGATTTCCGTACTTGTGGTTCCACTTTTTGAATCTCTTTATTAGTAGCGCCAGCTCAGCTGCTCCATCATCATCATCACTTTCCGTTTTTCTTTTAAGAGTTATTAATTTCTTTCGAGTATCACCTCCTTCTCGTTCTTCCTTGAATTTCATTTCTAGCTCATAAGTGGTGAAATTTCCGATGTGTTCTTCAACTTTGATTTGTTTTAAATGCTTTGATTCTTGAATGGCTTTAAATTTTGCTTCAAAAATTTCATGGAAGGACTCTAAGGATTTTTCGGACCATTTCCAATTCTATGTAAGGTTTTCCGAGAGCTTTTGATTTGTATACAAGATTGGAAAGTCGTCTGTACATCTCTTTGACATTTTAATCCTTGGCCATTGTGAAGTTCTCGTATTCGCTACTAAGCTTGGTAAGGCGAGATTCTTTAACTTAAGATGTTCCATCTAAGTCACTTCAAGTGTGTACTAGATTTCCTGCACAGTTAGGCAGTTTGAGATACGATTAAATTCAATTTGATCCAATGAACATATAATAGAATTCATAGCTTTAGCATTAGCATTCTGTAGTTTATTTTCATGATCTGTTCATTGATCCATCAATTTTTCAATTTCCTGATTATTTACCATTATAGTTGGGGTCCTATAACTTGTCTCAACAATATTCCAAGCATCAATGGTTTTCAGAAAAATTTCATTCTATTTTTCGAGCAAGCATATTCACCATTGAACATTGGTGGTCTAACTATGGACTGACCCTCAGCAAAAGCATTATCAAAGATGCCATTTTTTTTAAAATTAAATTTTTAAAGAAAAATCAAAATTTTTAAATATTGGTTTTTGTCCCTAGCTCTGATTCCACTTACATGATTGATTTCACCCTAGATGGGGGTGAATAGGGTAATACTATAATTATAAAAATTAATGCGGAAATATATAGAATAATTGCACCACAAATAAATAGCAGAATAATGAAAACATAAATAGAAGAACATAAATTTACCCAGCTTCGGTTAAACCCTGCATACATGTTGCCTCCAATGTTTCTACTAGAAATTAAGCAGTCAGACGCTTAACACGTAAACTCGCGACACCCGCTATCGACTAACCTAACTCTATGCTCAAAACCCTACCACAACATAGCCAATGAGTTGCGAATTCTCAAACTACGCCATTGTCACGACCCAGGATTTCAGTCATTTGAAATTCATATATTTAATAGATTTTGAATATTCAAAATTAAATTTTATAAGCTGAATAGATTATATTTGAAATATAGTGATTTAATTGAATAATTAAATTGTTAATTTAATATTTGAAATTGCAGAATTAATTGAAATTTGAATTTAATGTGAATGAAAATGATTTACAAAGTTGTATTAAATTCTATTTGAATTAGAATGATGTTAGAGAACTTTTAAAATTGGATTAAAAAGTTAAATTATGTAAATTGAATATTTCAATATTTAATTAACGTGTAAAAATAGCCATTTTTCAAACAGTCTCGGATTTCGATGAAACTAGTTTCATTGGATCCGTAATCTTTTATTATTGTATCAAATTTCATGTCAATCGAATTTACGGTTTTCCTTGGCAAGTAAAAACGCGTAGAAATTCCTTTAAGTGAATTTTTAAATTTAGATATTCGATTTGAAAATATATCTTTCGAATACGATCTAAATTGGCTTTCGATATATATTCCATTATGTTCGAAATAGGGGTAAAATATTATAAACACCAGGCGGCACGCTACGTTTGGAGTTTGGAAAAATTTCGGTGAATAGTGTCGTGAAATTTTCTATAAAAGGCCAACTTATTTTCTGTTTTGCAAACCCTAATTCAAAGCTAGGGTTAGCCACCGTTCACAAATCAATGGCCAGGAATTTCGAAATTTCTTCCTCTATTATCTCCCAATCCACAAATAATTAACAAAAGTGTTCAACTACAAAAGCGTAAAGCACGATGAGATTTCCAAGTTCAACGACTGTGACTGAATTTGAGCTGAAGGATCGTCAGCAAAATAGCCATGTATGGGCTACAATCGTGCACATTTTCTAAGGCGAATAAAAGGATGAGCGTGACCGATCTGCGGTTATACATGCGTGGCATTCGTTCTTTCGATATGGTGAAGCCCGATCGTCTTTAAGTTGCTCGAGGTGATCGCGTTAATTCGTGATTGAACGGCGGCTTTGGGTTTGTTCAACCTGATGTTTGAACGTGATGGGCAAGATGGGAGATGCGACTTAGATCTCATCTCAGCAAATTGAAAGACCCGATTATTTTAAGGTTTAAAATTAAAAAAAGTGTAAATTATATTATTTAAAATGTACAATCTTTAAAAACGTGTAACTTCTTCATACAAGGTCCATTTTTGACAAAATGAATTGCGTTAGGTCTGTATTGATGAGAATTACATTTTAGAGCTAGTTTGGAGTAGATTAGACCTAGTGTAAATTTTGACTAAAATTAAATGTTTGTTTAATCTCATTCGAAATAAAACACTGCAATTGCTATTCGGATCAAAATGAGTACAACTCGCTCTTTCTGACTCACTGATATTTTTATATAAGTGAGAAATAATTTTATTTATGATGATTGATGATTATTTGGATGACATATGATGTTTCATCTATATACTGATTGGTATTTGGATATATTTCTGCCTATTGGAGCAGATGAGACCTTATATGTTCAACTGAATGAGCGGATGACTCTTCGTACGTGCGTCTGCCTCGAAGCGCACATTGTACACCTATTCTAATATGTATATTTGTTGCAGATGACAGCTTGGAGGGATCCAACTGGATTCCTCACTACTGTTGATTTATTTATAGATATTGTGATATATGTTGTTATCAATGATATACGATGTTTTGGATGCCGTGATTGATGTTTTTAGCGCTATTGCAGCATTGGGCCTATTTTTGGAAATTTAAAAATATTAAAGTGATGATTTTCAAATTTAAAAGGTTTTCAAGTGATTTTGAAAATAGATATTTTGTTAATTTTTGAATCATTAAGGAATGGATTTATTTGAAACAAATAAAAGTTATAGTTTTTATGTTACAAAAATTATGATTCTTGTGAAATATATTAAAATGTGATTTTTGAAATATGAAGTTGATTGTATTGTAAACTAGTTTAAATTGATAATTTTTGAATTATTATAAATGGTTTATATATAAGATTTATAAATTTGATATTTTATAAGTCAAAATAATGGAATTATGAAGAAGATTTGGAAGCATTAAAATGAGGTTATAAATGGGTTTTATAAGTAAATAAGATGTGTGAATTTATGAAGTTATAAAAGATTTTTTAAATAAATGATTTATAAATAAATCAGATTTTGGCATGTAAATGAGATAAATGGAATTTGGTTAATAAAGGGATTTTACAAATTGAAGTTTCTATAAAATAGAAATGTTAATTTATAAACATTGTTTATAAATCTGAAATTAATTGAATTTGATAAGTTAAATGTGTAAGTTTATTAAAGGCATTATATCCATGATTTTGGACAGTGGATTATCTTTTAAATGTATAGAAATATTGGATTTGGTAAACGAACTATATTCACGATTTTGACAGTGAATAATCTTTTGAAATAAAATGAATGATTTGGGAAAAGTGATATTTTAAATGGAGTTAAATGGTTTGAAGATGTGTTAAAATGTTTTAAGCATCGAATACATAGATTTCAACATTCATTGTTGAAATAGACGTTTTCGAGAAGTAAGAAAATGATGGACGATAACACTGTTGTTATAGTAAATGATTTCCGAAATGAAATGTTTTGTATAGTATATGTGATTTATATATCTATCCTACTTTCGAATCCCTATAACAGCGATTTGGGTTGTCATAACGATGTTTTACGCAAAATTTGTTTTGAACCGAATAAATGTCTTTTAAGAGAATGTTTTCCTTAAGGAATAAAATATATACTTAATCATGTTTCAATTATATGTACTATTTTCTAAGTGTTGAAAATAATGAGATTTGTGCATATGCTTATATAGCTTAAATAAGCATATGGAGATTTTTCCAATATTGAAGTATTAAACGGTTTGAGATTATATCTTTTTAAAATATAATTTGAAGTAAATATTTGGCAAGTGATTTAATTAATAAAAGGTTAATTAAAAGGGCCTAGTTGATTGTTAAGGTGCTGAATATTTGTTTGTTTTCTTTGATAGTAAATAACCGACTATCAAACTTGGCCATTTCAGTTCCTCGACTTGATATGGGAACTATTTAGTCGTACATTTAGTATGTAGCCTTCTGTTCAGGCTTGATTATCGTTTGTATTGAGGATGTTGATTCCTATGGTGTAGAATATTACTCCAATCTATCGAGCTTCCTTCTTGGCCCGAAGGATAGTGTCACGAGCCAAAACCAGCGTTCAAAAAACGACATCAAATACCTCACTTATATCCGACTGCTGGAGATTCGAACGTCGAATTCCATTTCGGATGGAGCTTATAACAACATTAGATGAATATAAATAGCAGAACAGAATGAATATCATTTATCAACATCACGGATACAACACCATTGTAATATTTGGTTACAGTCATCAGAGTTTATATACATGATACAACAACAAAGCGATAACAAATCTATCTCAACTTCAAGAGAGTTTCCAACACACTTCGACTTTGAGAAGATCCTCCGAGAACTCCAAATGCTTCAAAAGATTTCTAAGGACAAAAGCTTCCAAAAGACTTCAAAAGATTCCAAGCTACTTCAAAACACGGATAACCTGCTTCTAGGCTGCCCGTGTGGAAATTATGGGAACCTAGAGTTAAGGAAGGGAACAATAAACTACGGGTCTGTCATGGGACTAGTATGAGTAAATAAAAACAGTTATTTGTACAAAAATAGTTTATAAAAGTTCGTTCATGATTTTGGAAAATGAAACTACCATAAGGCCTCTCGGCAGACACACAATGCAAATGCACACTTGGGGTAGATTTATCCTTATGATAGTCAAATATGCTTGATACGAGAAAACTTCTTAATATTATTATTAGTTCCTAGTGTAGAAAACAATTCGAAAGTATAATATTAATCTTAGCCAGCATACGTACCATTATAGTATGCCTACTATAGCTACCATATTAGATGTCAGGTTCTACAACTAAAACCGTACAATGCTCGTATTGAATGATTGGATTTCCAACAAATGGTCAGGCTAAGGAACTTCCTTTAAAATGAAACACCTCTGGAGGGACGCCCCCAAGAACCAAACTGGTTCCCTACTAACACAAGGCCGGGTTACCTCTGTAACTAGGTAACACCTACAAGTAAGCCATCCTTGGTCGTTACCGACCTTTATCCCGGGATTCACCAATAAATAGCAACAACCACACAGATAAATATCTGGGCTCCATACCATGATACCACCTCTTATCCAGAAGAAAATGGACATACCCTAGGGGTGCGACCCCTAAAAACCTTGCCGCAACATTCCTGTTTCGACCATTACTGGGTTGTGAGGTTCGACGAAGTCTCGTCCACAAAGCTACGCTTTTCACAAAAAGCCATGCTTCGATCAACAAATGATCAGCAGCACTCAGCATGCCACACTACCAAATTGGGAGTATATCACTAATAACCATCAACTACGTAACCTCTGAGCTCGTACGTCTCAGAGAAGGGTGTTAAGCTAAGAGAATAAATTCTCTGCCACCAACAGAAATGTATTTGAAACAAATCAGCTTTATATCTCAAAGTGTAATGTCAAACATACAATCATACAAGTCTGTTTCGGGTTCGAACAGAACCGAAGGCGCTTCCAAAGAAGTTCTTGTAATCCATCATCCACAATCCCGATCAGATTCTCCATCACATATGGAGATCTCTATACCGGAGCAACTCAGTACAGAGTCATTCGATAGGTTATCCAATCGTTCTCGAAGACACCCGATCTTCACCATCGTCTACAAATGCTTTCCATTTCGTCGTATCACTATTTGAAATGGGTTATATGACACAAAGGTCCTCTCCCGGCTAAACTGAATAGTGAGCGCTTAATTTAAAAATACGTGGATACATCAATCACAAAGATTCACATTCAGGGTTCGATGTGGGTTTCGGATATCCAACTGGAATCCGACTCCCTGTCGCATCGAAATTCAATTGCCATTTTACGGGCCAATGGGCTTTCACATTCACAGAGAAACAAATCACAAATCACAATTCAGCACAAAGCAATTCACATCCCAAAGTATCACAATAACAAACAGGGGTATCAATCAGCTCAAAACACTTCAATAATAATCAATCATCTAACAATGAGATGAATTAACAGTGTACTTTTAATCAATTAATCACATAATTATTTTTTATTTAACTTTAATTAATGATGAATTATCCTTAATTTTAAATTAATTAACCCTTAATTATTAATTGATTAAATATTAATTATTAGTTAATTAAATCCTTAATTACTAATTAATTAAATATTAATTATTAGTTAATTTTTTTGAGAAAAATTTGTGATCCTCTATGCATAGAGGAGAGCACACATGTGAATATATATATATATATATATATATATATATATATATATATAACACGAACATAAGGAGCTTCCAACATGCCTGGTAGGTAACAAGAGCAAAAATACATATAGCTAATCTCAGGTACTCCTAAGATGAGTTCCGGCAGTGCCACTACCCATCGCGTATCAATATTAAGTTCCGGCATGGCCACCACCCATCGCATCTCAATATCAAGTTCCGGCATGGCCACCATCCGATATTAAGATGGTAGAAGTACAAAAAAGGCTAAAGAGGAAAAAACAAAAAACTGGGAGACGACTCAAATTAATAAGAAAGCTCTAAAAGACTGAACCGGAGAAGTGAATAAGCTCTGCTCTGAAGAGGATCTGCTGAATAGAGAGACCACTCTGAAGGCTCTGAACAAGAAGAAGGAGTGCCAAACTGGAGAATAGAACATCCTGAAAAAGTACTCCATAGTGAAAATAGTAGAATCTAATATCTGAGGGGATATCTGCAAGAAGTCCTGGATGAAGATACTCTGCTCTGATGACCTCTCTACAATCTGATATCCAGCAATCTAAAGACAAGAGAAACCTACAAAATGAACCTGATATCCTATCTCCCAAAACTTTATCTGAAACAAGACTAGGAAAAAAATTAGAATGATACATATATATGTATATTTATATAGGAAATATACATATATATATGTATTTATAAGGAATGAAATAAAAACCTAAATAAGACAAACAGGACAAAAACTAAAGAAAAGAATAAATTGTAAACAAAAACCAAACAGAGACAAGAACAAAATTTGAGACGGATCAGACTTATTTATCTTTAATCGTAAGTAAGCTATGATTTAAAGTGAGATTATCATATGAATTTGGAAAAATATTAACAATACTATTATTATTGCTATAATAGTTATTGTTATGTTTAGAAAAGTTTATATTATAACTAACCTTGTTAAGATACCGTTTGAAAAGGATATTTTTAGCTAATTTACATTTGGGATTTGAAATCCAATTAAAGCAAAATGTAGAAACTGAAAAAAATCAATTTGTTAAGATGACTATTATTATTATTAAAAATTCTTTGATTTCTCTCAAACCAAATAAACCAACTAATAATAATAAATAAAGTGTCTAGTAAAAATCTAATATTTTTATTGAACTTGAATCTATAATTATTCCAGTAGAATTCACAATCCAAAATTTTATTTATTATATTAAAGTTAAAAAATTTAAGAGTATTAATTAGAATGTAATTAGAGTCCAAACAATCATAATATAAATGATTTATGTCCTCAAGATGCAGATTGCAAAAATAACATTTATTATCATTTTGAATATTTTTTCTCTTTAAAAATTCTATTATATTAAGTTTTCCATGAAGTATTAACCATATATGAATTTTGGATTTAGGAGGAGCATTAGATTTCCACATGTATTTAAAAGAGTTATTTAAAGTTCTCGAAAAGTTAATAAATCTATAAAAAGAATTTGGAGTATATTTCTTACTCTTATGCCATTCCCAACTAATAAAATCATTATCAATATCAATATTATAAATATTTAATTTGGCATAAAGCAAAGAAAGTTGCTTAAGGGTAGATCCTATTAAAATTCTGTTAAAATTGAAATTCCAAGGAGGATCATTTTTCGGAGAATAAACTTCATTGATTAAAACATACTTAAAGTTACAAATACCATACAATTCCTTAAATTCAAACTTAAGAGGCAATATCGAAATCCCACAGTCGTTCCAAAAAGAAGTACAATTTCCTGAATGCACTATTGTCTTAGTTCCTAAGTTAAAAATTTCATAACATTTTAAAATGTTTTTCCAAAAATTAGAAAATTTATGGGAAAAAGAATAATCAATTTGGTCTAAATTGATATTATCGTTATAATAGTATTTGGAAATGATCTCTTTCCAAATAGCGTTATCATTTACATCTTTAAACTTCCAAAGCCATTTACCAAAAAGAGACAAATTCATGTTACACAAATTTATAACTCCTAAACCACCCTCCCTTTTAGCTTTGCAAACATTTTCCCAGTTGACTAGACTTTTTATACTGTTATTAATATCATCCCCACCCCATAAAAATCTCTTCTAATTTTATCGATTTTATCAATAACCCAATCTGGAAACAGATGCATAGACATCCAATGGATCGGTAAGGCTGATAAAACCGAGTTTATTAAAACAAGCCCACCTTCTCTAGATAGAAATCTCTCATTCCAATTAGATATCTTATTTTTAATTTTTTTCAATAATAAAAAGTCAATCATCATGTTTGAGTTTTGTCGGTCTAATCACAAACCCTAGATATTCAAAAGGAAAATCATACTTTTGCAATTTAGAGTATTAGCTACTAAGTTTTCTACTTTTTCAAAATCATTTAAAACAAGAACTGAACTGTTATCAAAATTAATTTTTAAACCAGATAAAAGCTCGAAACTATAAAGAATAAACTTGAGAGTAATAATGTGTCTAGGAAGATGAGAAGAAAAAAGTAAGATATCATCCGCAAATTGCAGAACCGATATACCATTATGCGATATGTCATTTCCAACACTTCCTAGAGATCCATTATCCACTGCTCTCTTAATAATTTTAGCAAAAAAGTCAGCGGCTAAGTTAAACAACAAAGGTGATAAGAGATCCCCTTGCCTTAAACCTCTCTTAGACCGAATTTTATTACCTATTATACCATTAACCATAATATTAGAGTTTCCAGTTTTAAGCAAAGTCAAAGTCCAACTAATCCATCTATGCCCAAAACCTCTAGCATGAAAAATATCTACAAGAAAATCCCAATCTACTGAATCAAAAGCTTTAGCAAAATCAAGTTTTAAAATCGCACAGGTTATGTTGTTCTTACAATAGTAATTAATATATTCTTGAACAACAGCCAAACCATCAGTAATATTTCTCCCTTTAATAAAAGCCGATTGTGAACAATTAATTAAATTGTTCATTCTTGAACTAAGTCTGTTAGCTAGAACTTTTGAAATGATTTTAACTGAACAGTTAATCAAAGAAATAGGTCTAAAATGTTTTAAGTTATTAGCACCTGCTTTTTTATGCAGCAAAATAACATTTGCAAAATTAAATCTCCCTAATTGCAAATTTCCATTATAAAAATCATTAAACAAATTAACTAAATCAAATTTTAGAACATTCCAAAAAGTTTTATAAAATAAAATAGGAAACCCATCAGGTCCCGAAGATTTATCGCTTAGCATATCATTAATAGCTTTCCTAATTTCCTATTTAGAAAAAGGATTATCTAACTCTAACAAATCGACAATAGAATCTGATTGATACAAATCTGTCCATCTAACATTGATTCTACGTTTGATTTTGGAAAAAATATCCTTATAATAGTCTGTAAAAGCCCTGTTGAGATCTCCTTGATCAACTAACTCTATATTGTTATATAGAGTTAATTGTATTAGAACATTTTCTACCATTAGCAATATTATGAAAAAATTTGGTATTATTATCACCTTCGTTGATCCATTGAATTCTGGATCGTTGCTTCCACATCACCTCCTCTTTTTCTAAAATAGAATTTAATTCATCTTTAAGTTAGAAAGAACATTACGTTCACCTAGATTTAGAGGTCTAGATTCTTCTATCTTGTTTATTTTAAGCATTTCATTAAGAATATTATCTTTTTTATTTTTTAAATTGCCAAAAACATTTTTGTTCCAATTTTTAAGAAAAATCCTAAGATCTCTAAGTTTAGAAATAAAAGCTTTAGCAGAATTATCCTTATTTCTGAAATTATGGAAACTCAAAGAATTCCATTTACATATAACTAAGTTCACAAAATTAGATTCTAAAAGCCACATCTTTTCAAGTTTAAAATTGTTAATAATAACTCTATGATACTCGCAAGAAAGGATAATAGGACAATGGTCAGAAAAGGTATATGGTAAGCCATTGACTCTACAGATAGGAAATCTGTCCTCAATTTCATCACTAACAAAAAATCTATCGAGAAGAGCCATGGAAGGAGACTCTCTAGCGTTACTCCAAGTGAACTCTCTATTAGAAATAGGAATTTCAATCAAATTAGGGTTAAAATAAATTAATCGAATTCCTCCATAGCAGAGTAATCCCCTTCCCTAGGTAAACGCTCACCTATGAAACGCGTAACATTAAAATCACCCCCCATAATCTAAGAACCCGGGGCAAGGGATCTAAATTATAGGCATTCATTCCATAAAATTCTCCTATTAATTTTAGAATTAGGCCCGTAAACATTAGAAATATTTAATAAAGAGTTATCAGAAAGATTAATAAGAATAACATGAAGAGACTGTCGCTTAACAATACACTGAAGTAATTTGAAATAACTATCACGCCAACCTATCATTAATCCCCCAAAAGAGCCAACGGAAGGTTAAAAAACCCATTTTCTAAAAGACAACCACCTAATCTTCTAAAGAAACGAACATCAGGACAGTTAATTTTAGTTTCTTGAAGTAAAGCAATATCTATAGAGTAGTCTTTAAAAATTACTCTAACCTTATCACATTTGTTTAAATCATTCAAACCTCTAATGTTCCAACTAGTAATCCTCATATATGAATTGAACTAGCCCTCTCTAATTCCCTACATCTAATATGCTCCCGATCTAACTCAATATCAGTAAAAATAAAAGATATGTCATGAGCTAACCGACTAAACTCAGTAGAAAAAAGACTACCTAAAGCATAAGTAGAAAATGAACTACCTAAAGAAGAGCTCATCCTGAGCATGGATACGTAGTACCACTCATGGCACTCGATCTAGGTAACTCACCTACGGGAGAAGACTGACAGTTGCAGATTCTAGCACTTTGATGAAATAAACCGCTAGAAGCTATTGAACGCTTACGCTTTCCTCTCTTAGAAGATGCAGTGTTAGGGATATAGCAAATATTAATCTCGGACTGATTCTCTCCGCAAACAGTGGAGATGTCATGAAAATCATCTGTAAAACCATCAGAAAGACTGGGCTCTTACTCAGCAGCAACTTCATCAATATGATGATTGAAGGGTAGAAGAAAATCCAGTTCCTAAAACTCAGCTTCAATACTATAAACATTCCTGTCAATGATAGATGAAAAGGAAGCATCACCAGAAAATGCAACTGCCTTATCGTAAAATGATTCCTCAACTGAAAGAGAAAACTATGCACCATGCACTCCATCAAAAGCGTGCACATTATCAAAAGAAAACAAGGTAGAATTATCAAACATAGCAGCAATGCAAGACTCGAGTTCAGCAGTTAATTCAACTTCCTTCTGCTTCTTAAAAGTCATAATCCAATCTCGAAAAACTTCAAATTCAAACAAACGAATATCACCTGAAACACCTACTTCATCCGTAATAGCAAGTTCAAAATCAGAGTGGCTCTTGGAAGCAATGTTGTCAGACTTCAAATCATCAGAAGCTACTATTACTAAATCAACATTCAAATCTGATTTAGAAGATGCATAACGGTTCTCTCTGCAAACAACAGTGGAAACTGTATATCATCTAGAGGAGTAGACAAAGAATTAGCAAAAACAACAGATCTGTGCTCTAACTCTACAGCAACTACATCATATTGATGACCTAAGGATAGAAGAAAACCCAGTTCAACAAACTTTGATTCAATATTATAAGAAATCCTGTCTATGACTGATGAAGATGAAGCATCAGAAAAAAATGCTATTGCCTGATCAAAAAAAATTCCCCCAACTGAAAAAGAAGAGTGTGCACCATGCACACCATCAACAGTGTGCACATCATCAAGAGGATCCAAGATTGAATTAGAAAAAACAGCAGATAACTGAGACTTAAGATCAGAAGTTAAGTCATCCTCCTTTTGTTTTTCAAAAAAAAATATCCAATCTCGAAGAATTTCAAATTCGAACAAATGAATATCCTCTGAAGCACCCACAACATCAAAAACAACTGATTCAATAGCAGAGTGGCACCTGACAGCATTGTGGTCTTCTACATTTGATCCTTCCACAAATAAACTTGCTATATCCAACTCTTTATCAAGATTTACGCCATTCTTCAGATAATCCTCAAAGATCTCAATATCAAAAGTCGTGAGATCACTGGAAACCTGCTTGTTCGAATCAATTAATAAATCATTTCCAGATTATTCAAAGATGATCGCCAAACCCCCATCAACATATGAACTATCATAATCTGATCCAAAGGAAAGACAGTCGAATTTATTGGATAAAGATAACTTAAAACGATCATGCAGAGGAAAGACAGTCGAATTTATTGGATAAAGATAACTTAAAACGATCATGAATATGGGCTTTAAATTTCCGATGATTACAATTAGTATAAGTGAAGCCATCCTTCTATTTAACATCATCTAGTTGCTCCTCAACAACTTCCAAGACATTCAATGACGAAGAAAACACATCAGAATAAGCAGAAACAACTGAATCAAGTAAAAAAGATTGAATCCCAAGACAACATCTATAGTAGCAGGTTTCATAAGAATGCTTGAATCTATTAAGGTATCCTCAGTGAAAACAGATATAAACGATTCTGCATAAATTCCCTCTATCCCTTTGATATTACCAAAATTTTCGGTGTATCCAATGTCGATAATTGACGAACTTATTATGTCAAAGTCGTAATACAATTCATCAAGAAGCTTAATTCCTGCCTCTTTATTATACCATAGATGATCGAACATAATTCCCCTAAGATACAAAAATTTTAAGGCAAACTGGAATCCGTGATTAACTAAGCTTGGGGAAGAACTTCGCCTATTAACAACACTCATTCCAGATTTGCCGAAAAAATCTTATGGGTTTCCAAATTTTTCTTTATAACCTCTTCCTATGTTCGGCTCATTAACAATGTCGAAATGATATTACAACTCTTCCATATAATTGATTCCTATATCTCTCAGAAACCATTGATGATCAAGCAACAACCCCTTCAGATTCAAGAATTTCGATACAAATTGAAAACCATGATTTATGGAAGACGAAGAAAAATCAGAGGAAATTGATTTCAAACAATCCCTTCTTTCATGACCGAAGACACAACATACAAAACATCTGAGTGGATCTCAGCAGAGTTTAGCAACATGGTTGAAATCACCACATCTGTAACAGTAGTTCTTTCCCTTTCTCGAATCGATCCAATTAGATTTTGGATTACGAATAAACAATACTTGAGATTGAGAAGGAAGATGGTTCTTGACGGCTTGGGCATAATAATAGGGTAGAGCGAGTCGATTGATCAGATTAGAGCAGTTTTGAGAAGAAGAAAAACTAGCATGTAGCCAATTTCGAGAGCAAGTTTCTTGAGAAGACGCAATTATTAGTTCGTAATTGAAGAATATTAGTTACAGCTTATTTTTATATGTTCATTAATTATTAGTTAATTAAATCCTTAATTATTAATTAGTTGAATATTAATTATTAGTTAATTAAATCCTTAATTATTAATTAATTAAATCTTAATTTCCTTCATTAATTAATTATTATTAATTAATTACCTTAAATTAATTTATCTTTAATTATAAATTAATTAACTTAAACTAGTAATTAATTACCCTTTAATTTTAATTATAAAGTAATTACAAATCATTAATTATTTAATCATCATTAATAATATAAATTATTTACTTTTAAGTTAAGTTAAAAATGTAAAACATTTAATTATTTCCTTAATTATTTGGTTAAGTTTTATTTAAAATAAACTTTTTAAAATGCGAGTTTAAAACATTCTTTACTTAAATGATTTAAAATATTTTATTTTAAACCTTAAATTACAAATTACAACTTAACACTAATTATCCATTTGAAAAGAAAAAACTTTAGAAATCAATTTTGACTTTGATTTTTAAAGTTTAAAACTGGAAACGTTATTACCCTAGAGCTGCTTCGAGTGATCCCCGAGACCTCTTCATACTTGCTTCGAGTTTTTCCAAAAATCAACCCCGTAGCTTCAGTTTTTAAAATTTTGTTTAAGTTTAAAAAATAACCCGATGTATAGCTAGAATTACTCGACCTCAACTTCGAGCCATCATCCCTGAATCCCAAGCGACACTTCGAGTCTCCACCCCTCCTTCCACAAAACAAGCAACTGGCACAAGCCTTGGTGCCGTGAACATGCACAGTGGCGCTGACGAACTTCGACCGACGCCACCACCTTCCACATCTTGGCAACAGTTCGTATGGGTCATACGAGCACCCAGAAACACTAGGCATTGACGAACTCGTGATCGAGCTTGCTAACCCAGACTGGCACTGAAACGACCACCATAAAAACCCCTCGTTCCTCCACCTCTGGCCGTCAGAGGCCACGAAAATTCAACCGAAGCTTCCTAGATGACTGACGCTTCGATCGACACTGGTGCGATCGATTCCGATCGCCCAACGATGATGCAGCAGTACCGATTCCAACCATAAGTAAATATGGGTTTCAAACCCTAAATCGATCTCGATAGCCCCCCACAACAAATTATAAAGTCATTGAATATTTTCCTGATGATTCCTGACCTTCGAACGTGTTCCATCCTTGATTACACGATTCATCGTTACCTCGATCACCAGAATTTGGTGAAAAAGGCAATTCTGTTCAACCTCATATTTCACAGAGGATACGATATTAAAAAAATTCGATTTTGCTTTTAAAAATCATTGATTTCAAAAATGTTTCGAATCATATATTTAAAATCAAGAATTTTGATCATTTAATTTTCGACAAGATTTGGGTTTACCTGTATTTAAAAAAAATTCCAGAGAAAACTTAAGTTAAACTACTTAAAATTATTTTTTTAAATCTTAAAGCATGATTATACAGACAAATTCTATTAAATTTCAAAGCCTAAAAATGATTCGAGATAAGCTTTTGAATTTTAAGATAGGTTTTGGAACCTGCAGCAGAGGCTTTGCCTTTTTTCTCATGTGCACAGACATGCACAACAACATTCAATAATACATACATACAAATTGAGACGCATGCAAATAGTTTTCGATCTTACTTAAGCAAGAGCTCATACAATAAATCACAATCCAAGGCTTTCCAGAATTTACTCACCTAATAACCTTAAACAGAAAGGTTGTGCATTTCTTGAATTTGAAATGATCGGGACTTTTCCAGGTATTTTGGTCTTTTTTTTGAATTTACTGTTGAATTGTGATGATCCTTGCTTCTTTAGTTTAATTGTTGAAGTTTTGAATCCCGTTTGCTTTAGATTTTCTTACAGATTTGAACTTTGAAGCTCTGTTTTCCTTGATTGCTGAAGAACTTTGCTTAGTTGAATTTGTGATAAAGCTTGCTTAGCTTTTGATTTTTGTTTTTCATTGCTTTTTCTTTTCCTGGTTTGTATACAGATTGTTTTTTTTTTTGTTTGCGAATTTTTTTCCTGGCCTTAGAAAATTTACAGACATTTATCTTTTTGAAAATAATGGTAAAAGAGAAGAGAAAGAGAGGAGGTAATGGTTTATAAAATTGTGTTTTCTATTTTATTAAATTTTTTTCCACAAGGAAGAAATAAAATGACACGTGTCCAAAATGATTACATTTGTTAAAAATACTTATTATATGAACAACACTTGTATTATCTCTCATTATATGCTTAACACTTGTATTTTATATGAGTTAAATACATTTAAATAAAACTTATATCATATTTTCCTCATTAATAAATGCATTTCCTATTTATTTGTGTATAGAAATTTAAAGAAGAAATGTTTTAACAAATTTTTACACTAAATAAATTACATATTTATGATTTTGAAATGCAAATTATTTTTCTAAGATATTTATTTAAATTCAAATTTAAATTCAAATTCAAATTTGAATTATAATCCATTTATACGTATATATGTACTCATATAATTTAAATTCAAATAATTTTAAAATATTTATATTTTTGAATTCTTAAATTCAAATACAATTTTTCAATCTTATATATATATAATTCAAAACTTATTTTATTTATTTTCAAAAATTCAAATTAATTTCATTATTTATTCCACCGTTCACATTACTTAGTAAATTTTAAATTGATATAATTTTGGGAATGTTACAGATTCCCCTTAACAAAATTTCGTCCTCGAAATTTGAAAGAGAGAGAAAGACAAACAAAGAATATACAAATACAGAAAAATATAGAAAATGGCTTATCAGATTAAGCCGAGATATCTCTCTGCAACTAGGATGGGACTTTTGCATGCTGTCCTCTGTTTCCCAAGTACAGTCTTTTGGATCACCGCTCCATTGTACTTTGACTAGTTTCACAACTTTATTCCTCAATTGCTTATCCTCACGATCAACGATCTTTATTGGTTCTCTCTTTACTACCAGATTCGGTGTGATCTCTAAATCCTGCTGAGCTGCTTCTTCAATAATACAGTCTGGATTGTGCATATATTTTTGGAGGTTAGAAATACGAAACACATTGTGCATGCCAGATAACCAGCTGGGTAGTTGCACTCGGTAAAAAGACCGATCCTTTCCAGAATAGGAAAAGGACCAATATAACATGGTGCTAGCTTTCCAGTTTTCCCAAACCTTAACACACCACGCATTGGAGAAACTTTGAGGAATACAGAATCTCCAACTTGGAATTCCAAATCTCTTCTTCTACGGTCATAATAACTCTTCTGACGACTTTGTGCAGTTATCAACTTCTTTCGAATAAAATCAACTTTTTCAGTGGCTTCTTTAATCATATCTGGTCCAAGGACAAGTCTACTACCTGACTCAATCAGCATGCATGTGATCGACATGGACGACCATATAAAGCCTCGAAAGGAGCCATTTTGATACTGGCTTGATAACTGTTGTTATAGGAGAATTCAACCGGATGTAGATGGTCCTCCCAAGAACCACCAAAGTCGAGAATACAAGCTCACAAAAGGTCTTCTAATATTCGATTAATCCTTTCAGTCTGCCCATTAGACTATGCATGATAAGCAGTACTGAAATTCAGTTTTTTCCCCAATGCAGCTTGAAATGCCTCGCAAAATCTACTAGTGAAGATCGGGTCAGGATCATCACTATACTGCTGGGTATACCGTGGAGACAGACAATTTCTTTGACATATAATTCAGCTAAACTTGCTGTTATCCGAGTAGATTTCAATGGAATGAAATGGGTGTTTTAGTCAAACGGTCTACAATAACCCAAATTGCTTCATTCCCCTTTCGAGTGTGGGGCAACTCGTCGATGAAATCCATCGATACTTGATCCGATTTTCACTTGGGTACCTCCAAAGATTGGAGTAAACCCGCTACTTTCTTTTGATCACTTTTCATTGTTATCCACCAGAAAGTTCTTTTAATTTGCTGGCAGGTAACACAATGACTCACATATCGAGATATATCCCTTTTCATTATTTTCCACCAGAAAGTTCTTTTAATATCTGTACACATTTTATTAACTCCTGGATGGGTACTGAGTTTAAACTTTTGACACTCGTCCAAAATCTCACGTTCCAAATCCAGGACGTCTGGAACACACATCCTTCCTTTCAATCTTATAACCACACTATGATTGGTTTCAAAACTAGTATCTTCGCCTCGAAGGATTCTCCCATAATATCTCGAAGGAACTTAGCTTCTTTTTGTTTGTTAGCGACTTTCTCAAGAAGAGTAGGAGTGACAACAAGATGAGCGAGAATAGCGTGTTTCCTACTCAAAGCATCGACAACTATGTTGGCTTTACCAGGCGTATACAGAATGTGTAGGTCATAAGATGCCAGAAATTCCTACCAACGTTGTTGTCGCAGATTCAAATCATTCTGGGTGAAGAGATATTTTAGAGATTTGTGGTCGGTGAATAATTCGAATTTTTCACCTAAAACAAGGAGATTTCATTAAGTATATTTATTAGGTTAAGTTAAACTTTTAAAATTTTCTTTTAGAAAAGCTGAAAGAAATTTTACCCAGAAGATAGTTCGCCAGATTTTCAAAGCGAAAATAACTGCTAAGAGTTCCAGATCATGGGTTGGGTAGTTTCTCTCATGCGAACATAATTGTCTACTCGCGTAGGCAATCACCTTCCCATTCTGCGTTTGCACCGCACCCAAACCATCACTACCAGCGTCAGTATAGACAGATAAGCCTTGATTTTCGTTGATAATAGCGAGAACAGGAGTAGTAGTCAATCTCTTTTTTAACTCCTGGAAAGCTTCATCACATTTCAGAGTCCAATGAAATTTCGCATTCTTCATTGTTAGCTTAGTCAATGGACTAGCTATCTTAGAGAAGTCCTGAACAAATTTTCGGTAAAATCCCGGCAAACTCAAAAAACATCGAACTTCTTTTGGAGTTATGGGTCGCTTCCAATCTAGAATAGATGAAATCTCTCCCGGATCAACAGAGATTCCCTCTTCATTAATAATGTGCCCAAGAAATCTGACTTCTTTGACCCAAAAATGGCATTTGGAAAATTTTGCAAATAGAATGTTCCTCCTCAATATCCCCAGAATAATTCTTAGATGCTCAGCATGCTCCTCTTCGGTTTTGGAGTAGATTAAGATATCATCAATAAATACAAGCGCCAATTTATTCAACACCTCTCGAAACACATGGGTCATTAAATCTACGAAGTAGGCGGGAGCATTTGTTAGTCCGAAAGGCACGAGTAACCATTCGTAGAACATGTTAGAACCCCTAGAAGTAGTCAAATGATCATAGTCTTTGGCACGTAGCTGGTGGAATCCCTGATCTAGATCCATCTTCGAAAAGAAACGAGCGTCGTGCAGTTGATCAAACAGATCATCAATTCTAGGTAGAGGAAATTTGTTCTTGAGAGTCAGCTTATTGAGATCGCGGTAGTCAACACACAATCTCAAGGATCCGTCAAATTTTGCCACAAACACCACAGCTGAACCCCATTCGAAAACATTAGGACGTATCAATCCTTTATCTAGCAAATCACTGGTTTGCTTGACTAATTCAATTCTTTCCCTGGGTGCCATCTTGCGACTTGCGTGAATGACAGGACGAGCATTGGGTACTAAGTCAATTCTGAATTCAGTTTTCTCTATGTGGGGGTAAAGATTTGACCTCTTCGAACACATATGGAAATTCCCGAACAATGGGTATGGACTCCAAACTAGGTTCGGGATATCCTAAAGTATACATCAATTTATCTCTTTTAGGACTCGGGTCTTCACAAGAGATTTCAATGAAATTCCCAAATTTGGTTCTAATCAAAATTGTTCGATTATTACAATCCAATTTGGCTCCGTATTTCGTTAGCCATTCCATTCTGAGTAAGACTTCAAATTCATCAAAGTCGAGGATGAAAAGGTTGATAGGAAATTCGTAACAAGAATATGGGATAGGAATTCTCTGCATTGTAAACAAAGATTTGCCGGACCACCAACTGGATTCTTTACGCAAATAGGCTCATCGACAAATTCAAGTTTAAGTTTTAATTCATCGACGGTTTGTTGGGAGATGAAGCTATGTGTAGCGCCCGTGTCGAATAATACTCTAACAGCTCTATCATAAATGATAAGGTTACCTTTTAAAACTCCTTTTTCTTTATCCGCCTTTGAAGTTAAGGGGTCATCTTTTATTGCGTACATTTTCGCTTCTTATGCTTGCTTCTTTTTCGAGCAATGTTTAGCTTCGTGTGCTGGCTTGTGACAATAAAAGCATCCCTTAGTTCTTCAAATAGTCTTCAAAGGCTGATATTCCTTTCCTCGTTTCTTTGGCTTACTATCGTTTGAATAATGGCCTTTCTCCTGATTACTCCTTCTTTCCTTGCCTTGATCCGGTTTCTTTCCTTCAGACTTCCTTTTCTTCCAATTTGGATTACTTGAACTTCCCTCCACTTCCGGAACTTCCCGCATATCCAAAGTAGCATATCGATAACCCATATCGATCAAGTCCGGGAAGGATTCTTTTACGTGGGCAGTCATCCTTTCATGGTACTTCTTATTCATTCCCCAAATGAATCTCTCATTCTTCTTCAAAGGTGTATTCACCATCTCCGGTCCAAAACGAGATAATTCATTGAGTTTATTCAAATACTCCTCAAATTATAAACTTCCCTGCTTCAAATCAATGAACTCCTGGTACATTCTGGAGACACCAGCAGACGTCATGTATCGCTATCCAAACACCTCTTTGAATCGACTCCAAGTGAATTCATCTTCCGGCTCATCCACAGTAACAGTCTCCCACCAAGCTAAAGTGTAACGGTCCAGAAATTCCGAACCTGAAATTTCCAGATAGTTAGAAAGAAGAAGAAAGAGAAAGAAGAAGAAACAAGAACAAGACATAGAAAACTCACATTCGCAGCGGATCAAAATATAATATCACATAATAATAATAGTTGTACAAAAGAAAACTATATCTGCCAATTTATAATTATATATATCGGAGTTACAACAAATGTACAAATAACGGACATATACAATAAATATGTCTCAGATATATACAATATCATAGTGGAAACTCTCCATACGTCCCTGCCATCCAGATCGCTTCCTGAGCTCCAGGACGTCCTTATCTGAAAATCTGTGATACTCGGTCTGACCCGAGCATTACATCAAAGTAACACCCGGGTCAGGCTGGAAACCAGCGTGAGTAAACCCATCTAACATGAATACAAAATCATACAACTGATATGAACCCGGGTAACTTATGTCAATTTACAAATTCACAAGTCGTTAAGACATTACTCATATCACACATCCATTTCTAAGTGTCAAAGCTTATATTAAATGGTCCAATACACTTAAATCATCCCAAACCAGCACATTGATTTCCACATATAAATTTATAAAGAATCGAAGTGGCTGCGGGTATTAACTAATACCCGACTCCGGTCTCTTCGAATCCAATGTCATCTAAACCCAAGTTATCCAATTTAATACAATTCAGCTTAAATTGTCGGATAACACCTTTACACAGCAATTCATAACAGAGATATTTCCCAATTCAAGACACCCATCATCATTCAATCATTAATAAGCAAGATTGATCACTCCAATTAATTAAATTAATTACTTGTCCTCTAATTACCTTCATTAGTTAATTATTCTTAAATCTCAAATAATAATTAACCTTTAACTTAATTACATTTATTAATCAATCTTGATTAATCATAATCAGAAATCAACTTTCCTTAATTACTTTATTAATTAAACCAACTCCTTGATTAATAATATAAATTAATCATTCAATTACACTGAGTAATCTTTACTTAATTTCTCCATCAAGTAATTACCCTTAATTTCTACTCCTCGAGTAATTTTCTTAAATTAACTACATCCGGTAATTATCCACTAATTACTTCACTAAGTAATTATACCTCATTCATTACCTCAAGTAATTATACTTAATCTTTAATTTGTTATATTTATAAATTTCCTTGATTAATCTCACACTGTAATTAATTACTCTTAATTAATTACATCATTTAATTAACTTCCCATAACTCTTATAAGTCAATTCTTAAATTAACTGCACTAAGTAATTAATTATTCATTATTTCTGCTAAGTAATTATTCCTTAAATTAATTATACCATACAATTAAACCAAAACTACTTCCAATCTTCACTTAATTCCACCCTGTAATCACCATTACTAATTACTTCACTAGTAATTACACTTATATGAACCTCATTGAGTAATTATACTCAATCCCTACATCAAGTGATTATTTAAATTAATTAACCCAATTAATTTACTTAAATAATCATATTAATTAATCCCCTTTAATTAATTATGCTAAGCAATTAATCCATAATTACTTTCATTAAGTAATTTCCATCGATTAATTATCCTCTCTTAATTAATCTTTAATTATTAATCAAATTAACCCTTGACAAATTCATTCTTTACATTAAGTAATTATTATCAAAGTAATTAATCACTAATTACTTACATTAATTTATCCTTAATTATGAATAATTAATCTCTAATTAATTCAACTTGTAATTAGTTAAATTAATTATCTTTTCTTTTCCTTAATAACTTCATTAAATTTAATCGATTCATAATCATCCAAGGTCTCAAGATAAACTATCTATCTTTATTAAATTTCTTAACTATCAACATCATACTCATGTCTTGAATCATTTATCCTTAAATTTTTACTTATTTAATTAAAATATTCAATTTAAGTTTTAATAATATACACATTTAACTTAATAATTTAAGTTAAACAAATTTCGTAACTTCCTTAAATCCACAGTTAAAACCGAATTCATCTAAATTTTTAACTTGATTATACTTAGTTTAAAGTTGCTCAAAGATTTGGCTTCGGGTCTAACCCATAGAGTACTCGAGGTTTGACTCGAGAAACGCACAACAGATACATCGGAAAAAAAACTTCCCTAGAGAAACCCGAAGTAACCCACGCGCAAAACAACTTTTTCTCCCAAGCATCCACACCAAACAATCATCAGATACATACAACTTCACCGTGCATGTGCACGACAACACCAGTCACCTCCGACCATCTTTCCGTCCTTCAACAAACTCCACTTGACCTCGTAAGTTGTCGCGCAAACCCAGAAAACCAAAATTCAAAGCAAAACGAAATCGAGCCATACTGCCAAGGTCAGGAACCCACCATCAACGGAATTTTCTTCAATCGCCGACGATCCAATCCACCTGGAACCAAGCTGCCACGGCTAGAGCCTCGCCTTGACCTCCGACGTGATTTCCCCCTGTCGCGATCAACTTCGATCCTCCCTTGACTACACCATTTGCCTCGACAGCAACCACGATAAGAACCTACAGGAAACCCTACAATTGCCAAATCCTAACGTATCGACGAACTAAAATGGCTTCAACTATTTTTGCCAATATCCCTGATCATCACCCCTACCTCAACCCAAGCCCCGACATTTCCGGTACTGTTGGGTGCGTTTCCACCACCACCGATCCAAAAAGAAAAGGAGACGCCACCTCTCCACCTCAAAGCCGAACAAACCTCTTCTCGTACCTGCCGAACCGAGTTCCGGCCTCTACCACCGGACCATTCCCCAGCCGAACCAAAACATCTCCTCAACAACACCGGACCAACCACCGAATCGACAACACCGGACCAACCACTGCCGAGCCAAACCTCACCCTCCACCGAACCACCACATCTCCACGTCCTAGCCGAACCAACCATACCAGACCAAGGTCTCATCTCCCACCAACAACCACCGAACCAAAGCTCCACCGGCCTAACCATCTCCAACCACTGGACCAAAGCAAACCGGACCAACTGTGCCAGGCCAAATTGCATCAGCCCAGGCTCGCCAATTGCTGTACACATCCAAGACCCCTGCTCTCAGCCTCACTCTATAAATAGAGGGGCATGGGTACAACAATGGCAGACAAGTTTGAGAGCTCAAGTACGGAAGGAACTTTCAAACAACTTTCATATACTTATATACAAAGCTTTGTACTTGTAATCTGAAAGATAAAGGAGAATAACATATAAAGTGGACGTAGGCACGTTCTGGCCGAACCACTATAAATCTGTGTGTCTTTTACAGTTTAGTCCATCTATTTTTTTTTATATATTTGCTAAATCACCCAAACCATCCAGATCAACATAAAATCAACTAATCCATACGACTTGGAGGTGTTTGCCCATTTTTTGTGCAAACATTTTTGGTGCTTTGATTGAGAGCTAAAGGAGCTCGAAGCTTCAGCTTCTCCCATTCAACCCTTTTCCTATTAACACCGTTCATTGCTTGGAAAATATGGCTCCCGGACGGAATAAAGATACTAACAAAGGAAACAACGTTGCGACTGGCATTATCCCAGATCCAGTGATCAGGTACCAAGACGATCGTCAGGTTCCGACGGCAAATTTAAACCAGGCAAATCCGACAGCCCCCGCTACGGAACAACCAATTACAAGGGCGGATGTGGACAGGATTGTGGCTGAAGTAACCAACCGCTTCGCATATCAACAAGAAGCCTTGTTGGACCAACTCATGTCACGCTTAAGGGATGCTGAAGAATCCAACCGCAACACTGAATCATGGGGTGAGTCCCGGTCTGGAGGATCTGGGAGGCGACAAAGGTCTTTCTTCTTCGAAGAGGCTAACAACAGAAACAGCCATGGTAGGAGCCGAGCCCGAACTCAGCCTGAATTCCGACCCGAGGAAACACTTGGAACCGAAACCAACGGGGGAAGTGCCAGGCAGGGGTCGGATGTAGCTGAGCCTGTCATGCTACCTAACCATGAAAACACCAGTAGACGGGGCCAAGCTGGTGTCCGACCCGAAGTTGGACCCAAGGAAGTGCCGAAAACAGAACCCAACAGGGGAAGATCAAGGCAAGGGCCAACTGTGGCTGACCCCAGCATGCCTCCGGAAGACCAGAGGCAGCCATTGGAGGATGTCAGGAGAGATAAACGATACCATCCTTACAGATCATCTGGACGGAATCAATCCCGCAGGGAAGAACCAAACTCATTTTTATCCGCTCCAAGTTCTGATGAAAGAATGGCGTGATTGTTCAGGGAATGCGTCCAACGGAAGCAAAGGGATCGAGGGATAGGTGCTAGGATAACCAGCCCCTTCACCCGCAATATTGAAACTGCCATCACCCCCCGGGAATGGAAAATGCCAACGATGGAACCTTACAAGGGAACCTCTGACCCCATCGTACACTTACAGAGATACACCCAACGTATGCTCATGAGCGGAGCAAAGGAGGAAGTATTGTGTAAATGCTTCCCACTCTTCTTGGCAGACCTAACTACCTCCTGGTTCTGCCACCTACCCCAAGGGTCCATCAGCTCATGTGAAATGTCGAAAGAAAAATTCATCAGCCAGTTCCGCATTCATGTGGAACAACCCAAGGACGCTTATTCCTTATCTAATATCAAGCAGAAACCCGGAGAGACAGTGCAACAATATCTCACCCGATTCAACGCTGCGGCGGTCGCAGTCCAAGATGCCGACGAGAAACTTATCCTTATGGCTCTCTGCAGTGGTGTACATCCGGATACTAAATTTGCTAGAAGACTAACCAAGCAAAAGCCAGATACTTTACCTGATTTCTTCCATGAAGCTGGAAAATATATGAGACTTGAAGACGCTGTCACTGAGAGGCAGTCAGGGCAACAGGCTAAAACAGCCACAGACAGGGTTTCCGCTGCAACAAAGGATGTTCGGAGAAATGACTCTAGAGACAATGCTGGGGGCAGAAAGGGGGAAAAGCGCCTATATCGACCTGGACCAAGATTTGACTCCTACACTCCTTTGAATGAAACAATCGAAAACATCTTCTAGCCACTCAAGACGAAGTTAGATACAAGCGCCCCCCGCACAAGAAGGAGTCAGATAACGCACTCAAGTCTGGAAAGTTCTGCCGCTTCCACGAATCCCACGGACATGACACCAATGAATGCCATCATCTCCGGGACTTGATTGAAGAACACATTAGAAGGAGGAGGCTGGAACGCTATGTAAAAAGCCAAAGCAGGACTCCAGCTCCCGCCAATGAAAACCCAGGGTTAGCCCTCTCAGAAGTAGGTGGAGGAAATCGCAACACCAGTAGCTCTAGTCAAGAGAAGATAGTGGTCCATACCATATCAGGAGGACCGCACATCGCGGACAGAAGCTGGGCAGAGATGGAAAGATACGGTAAGTCACTTAGGAACGATGAAGGCTACGTTAATTCTGTCATGGAAGAACGCCACCCGAAATGGAAAGAGAATGACGACATCACATTCAGTAGGCGTGGCCTAGAGGGAAGACAGTACCCACACATGGATCCTATGGTCATCTCTGCCTGGTTCGGTCCAGCCAAAGTTTTCCGAATTTTAATAGACACTGGAAGCTCAGTAAATATCATATTCAAGCATGCTTTCGACAAAATGAAGCTGTCAATGAAGGATGTGTCTCCCTGCAACAAACCACTACATGGTTTCACTGGAGACGCGAAGATGCCCCTCGGGCAACTGGACCTCTTTGTCGAGATAGGAAGTCATCCCTGCTCCGTTGTACGAAAACAAACATTTGTGCTAATAGAAAGCCACTCGGCCTACAACGCCTTTTTGGGAAGACCAGCCTTGTCTGACTTCCAAATTGTCCTAGCCCCATGGTGCCTGAAAATGAAATTCCCAACAGATAACGGAGTAGGAGAAATAGAGGAAGATCAAGACGCAGCCCGAGACTGCTATGTAACTGAGCTTCGCAATAACCGCAGGAAGGATAAAGGGAAGGATGCATAGACTTCTCTCTGCAAGAAAAACTTGGAAGCACAGAAATTAAAGAAAGCCCCTCCTCTTCGATATACCAGCGATCCTTTCAACGAACTAGACCCCAGGGACAAAGAGGAGGAGGCCACCACCGAGCCTGCAGAGGCTATGGAACTTGTATCTGTAGACAAACACGACTCAAGTAGACTATTGAAAATCGAATCTCAACTAAAAGAAGAATTAAAGGATCAATTCATTGATTTTCTTCGCCACAACATGGATGTATTTGCATGGACGCACACTGACATGACAGGAATCTTCCCAGACGTAGCATGCCACGTGCTGAACATCGATCCCACCAAGGTGCCAGTAAAGCAGAAAAAGAGAAGCATGGGGGCAGAACGATCAGCAGCCCTCGAGGAAGAAGTAAAGAACCTACTTGCCAATAACTTCATACGAGAAGCCATCTACCCAGAATGAATCGCCAACCCGGTATTGGTAAAGAAGGCTAATGGGAAGTGGCGAACATGCATCGACTTCTCCAACTTAAATGACGCGTGTCCGAAGGACTGCTTCCCACTCCCCCGAATCGATCAGCTCGTGGGCAGCACCGCCGGACACGAACTCTTATCTTTTATGGACACATACTCAGGATATAACCAGATCCCTATGCACGCCCCCGATCAAGACCACACTAGTTTCATCACTGACCGAGGATTGTACTGCTACAGGGTAATGCCTTTTGGACTTAAAAACGCCGGAGCTACTTATCAGCGCCTCGTCAATAAGATGTTTGTGGAACTAATGGGACGAACTATGGAGGTTTATGTGGATGACATGCTGGTAAAATCGAGGAAAGCCAACGATCATATAAACCACCTGGATGAGATGTTTCAAGTACTTCGCCAATATGGAATGAAGCTGAACCCTCTAAAGTGCTCCTTCGGAGTATCGTCGGGAAAGTTCTTGGGATTCATCGTACATGCCAGGGGGATTGAAGCGAACCCCGAACAAGTCCGGGATTTACAAGATATCAAGATACCATCCACTCGAAGAGAGATGCAAAGCCTAAACGGGAAGGTGGCTGCCCTAAGCAGGTTCATCTCTAAAGCAACCGACAAATGCATCCCTTTCTTCGAAGCTCTTAAGAAGGACAAAGGAAAGTTCGAATGGACTGACGAATGCTTGACAGCCTTCCTTAACTTAATCGAACACCTCCAAAGACCACCAGTACTCTCAACTCCAAATGAAGGCGAGGAACTATACCTATACCTTGCTGTATCATCCTATGCTTTAAGCGCCGCGTTGGTGAGAGAAGACGACCGCGCACAGCGGCCCGTATACTTTGTAAGCAAGAGATTTACAGAGGCAGAAGCCAGATACCCTAAACTTGAAAAGCTAGCATATTGTTTAATAATCACATCACGGAAACTGCGACACTACTTCCAATCTCATTCCATCAGAGTTTTAACCGATCAACCGCTAAGGCAGGTACTACATCGCCCCGACACTTCTGGACGACTACTTAAGTGGTGCATTGAACTGAGTCAATATGATATTACCTACCATCCTCGCACCGCTATCAAGGGACAAGCCATAGCTGATTTCATTGCCGAATTCACTACTAACGAAGGTAAGGAGCAATCTGAAGTAGCGAAAAATATCAAGTGGAATCTCTTCGTTGATGGAGCATCAAATGAGCAAGGCTCAGGGGCAGGGGTTGTGATAATCACCCCCAGGGAAAGGAAGCTGCACTACGCCCTAAGGTTGGAGTTCGCTGCCACCAACAATGATGCAGAATACGAAGCAGTGATAGCCGGTTTAGAACTTGTCCTGGAGATTGGAGTCGGTTCTTTATGTCTCCATAGTGATTCTCAACTTATTGTAAATCAAATACTGGGAGAATTCCAAACTCGAGGAGATCGACTCACAGCATATCTAATAAAGACCAAGCTGCTGCTCAATCAGTTGGATCACTATTTAATCAGACACATTACTCGAGAGGAGAATCAGGAGGCCGATGAACTGGCAAAGCAAGCTAGCATGAAGGACGACACCTCTTCCCGGACAATAACCATCTCGCAGCAACTAACCCCGAGTTACGAGACAATGAACATGATAGCTGCAATCGAAGAGGAAACTTGGATGACTCCTATCCGAAAATATTTACAAGATGGCACCCTGCCCGACGGCGTAACGAAGTCAAGAAAATCTTGAGGAAAGCTTCCCGCTACACGATACAAGAAGGCATCCTCTATCGACGCGGCTTCTCTAATCCCTTATTAAGGTGTGTCGCTGGAAGGGAAGCCAAGGAGATCTTATCCAACATACATCGAGGAAGTTGCGGAGATCACACTGGTGGGCAGACTCTGGCAAAGAAGATACTCCGATATGGATATTACTGGCCTACCTTAAACAAAGACGCCCTAGAATTCGTCAAAAGATGTGACAGACGTCAGAAATTTGCTAAAATTCCTCGACTACCAACAAACGAGATTACTCAAATGACCAGCCCTTGGTCCTTTGCAATATGAGGAATTGACTTGATTGGCGAACTGCCAGTGGGCCGAGGCGGAGCCAAATATGCCATAGTAGCAGTTGACTATATCACCAAATGGGTGGAAGCGGAGCCTCTAAATAAAATATCTTCGACAAAAGTTATTAACTTCTTGATCAAAAATGTTTTATGCAGGTACGGGGTTCCACTCAAAATCATATCGGACAATGGACTTCAATTTGACAGCGAGGAATTCGCCGATTGGTGCCAAGAGCACGGAATTCACAAAAGCTTCTCATCTATGGCTTACCCCCAGGCAAACGGACAAGTCGAGGCTGTCAACAAAATCCTCAAAACCCTAATCAAGAAGAAACTTGAAAAGTCAAAAGGCGTTTGGGTGGATGAACTTCCTACGGCACTTTGGGCCTACCGCACATCTTACAGAACATCAACAGGGCATACTCCTTTCTCTTTGGCATACGGATCAGAGGCCATGCTCCCAGTTGAAACTGTGTTGCCTTCCCACCGCAGGATCCACTACAACACAGAAGAGAACGAAGAACTCCTCCACATGTCTTTGGATCTAATTGAAGAGAGAAGAAACGATGCAGCACTCAAAGCAGCAGCTCACAAGCAAAAAGTAACAGCACAATACAACTCTAAAGTCAAGCACTGCAGCTTACAGGAAGGAGATCTTGTCGTCAAGCGGATCTTCCCGCGCCCCGGAGCGCTAGATCCAATCTGGGACGGACCCTATGTAATTCATAAAGATCTCCACAACAGAGCTTATATTTTGTCAACAGTGGACGGAGAGGTGTTCCAGAGGGCATGGAACATCCAACACCTCTGCCGATACTTTTCTTAACTTGTACTGCCTATATGAAGTGAATTAACAAAGAGAATCAGTGGACGTAGGCATTTTCGTGCCGAACCACTTTAAAAATCTTGTCTCTTTTTAACTTGTTCCTTTATATCTTGGCTGCTTGTTAAGCGTTATCCTTTTCTGTTGAATGAAATCATGTATAACGACATTTCCGTACTGGAACTTCGCGGCGCAACCTCACCTTGACAAGACCCAACAGGTACTATGCGATTCTATGCACTCGCCAATGAGACACTTTTGCTCCAGCATCCCTCTGCTGCGGGTTAACTCATTGCTCGCGACTGCCCTCAAAGCCAACTGTAATGAGCCGATTATAAGCCATCACGAAGGCCGACTATAGCCGATGGCAGCTCATTACGGTGTTCGGATCGCCGGCAACTGTGAACCTACTTTAAGCCCCAACATAAGGTGTGGCCAGTCAGGGGTAGTTCACGGTTGACGATCGGCACCCACGCTAGCCGGCCACAGTAAATCGAATAATACCCACGATTACGGGCCATAATGGCTCGGGTAGTTACTGTGCATGATCTCGGCTCCAATATGTCTTAAGTGCGGCTGTGGTAAAAAAGATAAACTCCCCGTGGAGGCGTAAGATGGGTGACAAATGTCTCCAAGACCCACAGCTAGGGAAAGTGACTACAAAACCCGTTTGCCACGATCTTAAGCATATCGACGGCCTTCCGTGACAGGAAGTTTTAATTTTCCTATATTTCCATTCCATTTAAATACTTTTCTTGTATCCTGCATAACGGTCCCCAAAGTACAGGACACTAAATAGGAGGCATTCGCTCATGAGAATCTGAGCCCGCAAACTGGGTGACAAGGCACTCAGCCGCATCCATGGTCAATTACACAAGATGTCCAAAGCCACCCCCTGCAACCAGAACATGAAGGGCGGTACTCTTTTCTCTTGTACATAATCATGTAGCTATGACTTATTCATAACATTGCAAAACATGATATTATATTTCAAGCAAAAGCTTAACATCGAAAACAATTAAATCACAGACATATGCATAACTATGTTTTTTATACAGCACTTCAAAATAATAACAGCATTCAAAATATAACAGAATCAGCTTATGTTATAAACTTACATAAAGACGTTCAATAACATAATTACAACTTAAGAGTACATTAATGTTTTGAACTAGCATGTACAGGAATGTCAAGCAGACCATATAAAATAACCAACTGCACCAGTGCTCCGCCCTCGTCCTACCAGCTCTTCGAATCTACTTGACTGCAGGATCGGAGCTCCTAGCATGATGACCAGAGGCCCCACCTGTCCAATTCAGGAAAAGAGTCCATTAAACCGACAACGAACGATCAAGTTATGAAAAGCTAAAAAGGGAAAACTCACCAACACCCGCTCCTTGGTCCTTATCCCCCAACTGCACACCGGCTTCCTCTGCAGCAAGCAGCCGCATCCCCTCCTTCACCGCTACCTTCTCCTCCTCTGAGAACTGGGCGGTAACCACATCCATCCTGAATGCCGCTCCACCTTCCTTATCCGCATCGGCCTTGGCCTACTCCAAAGCCCGGAGATATATCGTAGCCATGATCCGGGGATAGTCATCCATCCAGGATAGATTACCCTGCTTCCAAATACGGAAGTACATATCCTGCAACATCTCATCCATCATTCCCTCATTCTCCTCAAACTCCCTCACCCGGGCCTCGGAGGACAGCAACTTAGCGATGACAACATCCCTCTCCGATCGATATCTCAAGCGGTTAGCCTGGAGAGACCTCCTCATTTCCTCCATCTCTTCCTTTAGCCTGGCCAGAGCAAGCTCTGCGGCCTCAAGCCTCCCAGATAACTCCTCTACCTGCTCGAGATCCGCCCTCCGAACCTCATCCACCGTAGCAATGGCTATGTCAATCCGCTCCTTGCAGGCGGCCTCCATCTTTCGTAGTTCTGCCCTACTAGCCTCTTCCATAGTCTCCTTCAACCGCCTGGAGGCTGCCTCGTGCTGAGAAATCTGAATGGCCTGATCGGCGAGCTTCTTGGCTTGATCAGAAACCATTAACCGTAGTCGGATGTTGGCACTCCCAATCTCCTCTCCAGCCTTGACCAGTCGGGCATGATGACCCATCCACTTCCTGGTCTCCTCCGCAACCCGGTCAATATTAGCCTTGGCTTCGTCCCCCATGGTAACTATCCGAGTAGTAAGCAAATCAAGGTCTAGGGACTTGGCCTCATCAAGCACCCGTACCATGGGGTTGCGGGGAAGAAGGTGCTCACCCGTGGCCTCGTCAAATGAAATATCCTGAGAACTCGGGTCCAGATCGGGGTGACCGGCAAATGGGTTGCGTGCCAAACCAGGGCGATCTATCGGGGTGACGGTTGGATTTTCCGACGGATGTGGGGAAGGCATAAACCCAGTATCTTCCTCAGTAATATCGTGAATAGGCTGGACTGGGGGCTGAGGGCCAGGTGAAGGTTCAAACGAAGATCGGCCCCTCTTCTTCTTTTGCATATCTTCTTCAATAACTCCTAGAAGAGGGCGATATCTAACCACATCCCTAGGACGGCTAGTTGACGGCTTTGGTTTGGCAGAAGCTTTGAGTAGCTTATACTGTTCAAGGAGGTGCCGAATATCTGATGTCTTGGCCGCCTTACCTGCTCCTGGAATAAAAACCAAGTGTTACGAACATACAATGATGCATAATTCAAGAAATATGTTAAGTTAAAAGGAGTGAGAAGACACATCTATTATACAAACCCTGCGGAGGAGTAGGATACTGCAATAAGTCCTGAATCTCATTCCAGGACGGGAGCGAACCATAAGATATTCCTAAGTCCCTATCGTAAATGGAGTCTGCAGAAGTCAAAAGTTCACCTTGAATCGCCGGAGTCGCCTTAGCTGAAGAGCTCTTAGAGGATGGATCAGCACCAGACCCAGCCTTGTCAGCCTCCTTTGCCTTCGATTTCTCCACCAAAGCTGATCCTTCCTCCAACCCCTCAAAAGCCTGGCGGAAGGCATCATCCGTCCACTCTTGAATCTCGCCTGCTTGCCCAGGAGGCAAAGCCCCGGCGCCATCACCACCACCATCACCATCTCTGTCGTCTCCGCTCTCTGCCTCTCCTCCTACATCGCCTTCTTCGCCTTCACCTCTATCCTCCTCCACGTCTTCCTCCCCCGGAGTAATTGGGCACGTGCTAGGGGAAGGGCCGTCGGACTTCTTGAGCTTCTTACCTCCGACAACTGGAGGTTTTGTAAAAGGCCTCCTCTTGCTGCTCTTCGCAGTAGCCCCATCTTTAGCTTTTGCAGCCCTTTCCTCGGCTGTATCTCTCTGCTTAACCACGGATTGACGTGGCAAAATCAGGTTGTGCTCCAGGAGAGTGGCATTCCTAATTAGGTAAGAAGCCGACCTGTCCCTTCCAGAGATAGCCTCTATCTCCGCGGCCATCTGTACCAGGCGATCATTCTCCACGACCGCAAAGCCACCTGTCGCTAGAAAGAAATAAAAGCATATGAGAAGAAGCATTGCAGTCGGGACAAAGAAATTACAAGTGGAATTCAACTTACAGCCAGAAGTGAAAAGGCAAAAAGAAACGAAGTCGTCCTTGACGAAGAACCATTCCTTCTTAAACATGGTAAACTTCGAGTATAAGTCCAAGACCGGCTTGAAGGACATGGCTGACTCTAAACTAATGTACGGAGACCCCTTCTTGTAGCCCCTCAGATTGTATAGATATTGAATTTCCCGGTTAGAAGGGGGGCACCCATATCTCCTCTGGAAGATAACGAATAGACACACTAAGATGGTGTAGGAGTTGGGCTGAAGCTGAAAAGGAGCCACTTTCAGGTAAGTAATGAAGCTGACTATCCACGCATTGATCGGAGGAATGGCCCCGCACATGCAATGGTACCTACTATATGCAAAATATCCTTCAGGGGGATTGTCACTCCGTCCCCCGGCAACAGCATGAGTGCTCTATCAATCCCAAAGGAGCGGGATATAACATCAAGCTGCTCCTCTCGGAGGGAGCTAGGAAAGCAGTCAGGAGGAGAGTTCAAGAGCTCCTGAGGACCATATCCATCCACTAACGATCTCGGGATGGGCCCCTGTCGTCCCGGTCCTGGTTGGGCTGGGGGCACTGCGGAGGACTCTCCTTCGCCCTTGGATTTTCCCTTATCTGATCGAGTTTCCGCTTTGTGAGACATTATCTGCATCACCGGAAAGACATATTGTTAGAACAAGGAGTATGAAAATGTAAACGAACAAGTACATGCAGCATGGAGTTTCATTCACGATTCAAAACACAAAAGGACATCCGACATTTAAGCTCCCGAATTCATTCGGTATTGATAGTCTTTGAGGACATCCGGTAATCGAAGGTTTTTCAAGTTCATTCGGTACACAGGGTCCCCGAACACATCCGGTAGTACAATACCAAAGGGCCATTCGGCACTCAATACTCCCTATCCCATTCGGTAAAACAAGGTTTTCATGTTCATTCGGTACACAAAGTTCCCAAGTCCATTCGGTAGTTGAGAACAAACACACATTCGGCAGAATAAGATCTCACCTGATTTGGCAAGAATGGGATTTTGATTCGGAAATCAATTGGTTCGGCTATCTTGAAAGGTGAAGGAATGACAGTGGCATGATGCCCCAACTTATAGGCGAGCGCAGGGTAACCGGACCAACCGATTCGGCACTCACAACCGAATGAAACCATCCAAACCACGAGAAAACAAAGCACGCCATATACAGGCATATGCCCTATTTGGGGGGCAAATGTTGGGTGCGTTTCCACCACCACCGATCCAAAAAGAAAAGGAGACGTCACCTCTCCACCTCAAAGCCGAACCAACCTCTTCTCGTACCTGCCGAACCGAGTTCCGGCCTCTACCACCGGACCATTCCCTAGCCGAACCAAAACATCTCCTCAACCACATCGGACCAACCACCGAATCGACAACACCGGACCAACCACTGCCGAGCCAAACCTCACCCTCCACCGAACCACCACATCTCCACGTCCTAGCCGAACCAACCATACCGGACCAAGGTCTCATCTCCTACCAACAACCACCGAACCAAAGCTCCACCGGCCCAACCATCTCCAACCACCGGACCAAAGCAAACCGGACCAACCCTGCCAGGCCAGATTGCATCAACCCAGGCTCGCTAACTGTTGTACACATCCAAGACCCCTGCTCCCAGCCTCACTCTATAAATAGAGGGGTAGGGGTACAACAATGGCAGACAAGTTTGAGAGCTCAAGTACGGAAGGAACTTTCAAACAACTTTCATATACTTATATACAAAGCTTTGTACTTGTAATCTGAAAGATAAAGGAGAATAACATATAAAGTGGACGTAGGCACGTTCTGGCCAAACCACTATAAATCTGTGTGTCTTTTACAGTTTAGTCCATCTATTTTTTTATATATTTGCGTAAATCACCCAAACCATCCAGATCAACATAAAATCAACTAATCCATACGACTTAGAGGTGTTTGCCCATTTTTTGTGCAAACAGGTACCGTCGATCACCATGAATTCCTCAAAATCCATTTTCTGGTTAACCCAGCATTCCTCACAGAATTCCCAACTAAAAATCATGGTTTTTTACTTTTAAAAAATCCTATATTCCAGAGACAATTCAAGATACATAATTGAATCAATGTAAATTTACATTTTATGTTATCATAATATTTATAAATGTTGCTGTATTATATTTTTCCTTCAAAAACAAGCATAATATCAGCTAATGTACTGGTATGTATTAGTAGTACTTGATCTTGGTTTAATTCAAACTATTCTGATCCAAATTCAAATCCTAACAATGATTTATTTAAAAAGAAATTTTTGATTTTGATTTAATCTTAACTCTGTAAACTGGAAACAGAATAGTATAAGTGTGCATATTCAACCATTACAAATATACAGAGATATATACAGGGATCATGCATATGCAGACCATCTTTATTCATATAAACATGTTTCAGAACTTATAACAAACATGCATACACATTTTAAAACATACATCATATATTTTGTTCCTTAAGCTTTTAAATTCAAAAGATTACTGACAGGCATTTAAAATAAAACAGAGAAGGCTGTGTTATGTTACTCACCTGCTAGTTTTACTTTAAATCATTAGAGTTGATCTTTGAATTGCATCTACTTGTTTCAAGTTGATTTGAATTCTTTCTAGTGGAAGATTTAATCTTGCATGTTGATTTCCTAAGAATTGAAAATAGAGACAAACCCCTTCTAGAAACTGGAAAAACTTTGAATGGCTTTTGATCTTGATGCACTTTGCTTGATTATTTTGTATTGCTCAGGTTTTGAATTCTTTTTGATTTTGAACTGAAAACCCTTGAATTTTTTTGCTGGTTAGACAATTGTTTTACAGGTTTTCATCTTGGTTTTTTTTTAGATTCTAGAACGAAGATGGGGAAAAAGAGATGAGGATAAAGAATATATGTTTATATAAGCTGAAATTAAATTTTATTAAAAATAAATGAAGGTTTAAGTTAAAGATGACACTTGTCATCTTTCTTTATTATCTTGTTACACATGTGCTTAAATGGTATTACTATCTTACATATGTAATTTACATGCAAATTAAATTTATAAAGTTTTTATTAATTAATTTCCTAATAACTATATATATATATATATTCTAAATTAATATAAATAAGAATTTTTTTTAAAGAATTAGAATAAACAAACTATATTTGTACAAAATCATTTTGTCATACTCCTTATATAAAAATTTAAAACAATTTATCTTATGTTAAAATTAAAATGAAAGAATATTAAAACAAATGAACTTTTTAATTTGAATCTTATTTAAAACCAAAAGCTTAATGTATATGTCTAAATAAGAAATTAACTTTGTTATTAAAAATTCAAATTTCAAATATCATTTTTAAAAGTATTGAATCAAGTTAACATTTCAAATTACAAATTATGTATCTATTAAAGTTTGCAAATACTTATTAAATTCAAATTAATACAATTTCCCATTTCCAATTATATACAAATATATGTATACCTTTACATTATAAATAGAAAACATTTTAAATCATTAATTTTGAAAAGAATTAAACTTGCCTATTTATACTGTTAAGAAAAATGTTAATAGATAACAACAAATTATTATTATCAGCCTTTAACAGAATTTTAACTTGTCAATTTATAATATAAAATGATCAAATCAATTATTATCAAAGATTATTGATATTGCTCAAAATTCTGGGTTATTACATAAAGCTTCTTCTTGGAGTTTCCAAGAAGCTATCAATCACATTTGATCGTCTTCCAACTTCAGTCCTTTAAAATTTCTCTCACACGATCGTATCCAGGCTTGGGCTTCGACAAAAGATTCCTTTCCAGTGAACGACTTACCACTAAGTCTGGTAAAACTTCTATATAGATCAGCCAGATTTGGCTGAGGTTGAGTAGGTATAATTGCTATTATTGGGACTTGACCAGTTGAAGTGGTATTTCCCCATCCCCTACCTCGTCCCCTTCGCCCGCTCATTCTCGCTATATGTAATTAGTAAGAAAACTTGACTTAGGTTTACAGACGAGATATCTTAGGGAATATCAACGGTTAAAAGAAACAGACCACGAAATTTTTAGGATTTCGGTCTTTCGGTTTATACTCATTCTATGGTACACTTCACCCTATCTTTAATGAGCCACCAAATGTGTTATACTTCATAGCTAGAGTTCTTACTCAACCTTTAGCTCTGATACCACTTGTCACGGTCTAGGCTTTCCAACCATCAACAGCGGCCACTCTCGACTGGTAGGCTTTTCAACCATCCTAGCCCCGCCGTGGCAAACAATGGTACCCCACCCTTACTTTTACAGCCAGCCTTTCGTCTTCTTCACCTATCTGGTTAACCAACCCCTCCCCGAGGACATGTAGGAGTAAGAGTATCCCTCTCGCCACCAAACGCAAATCGAGAACCCCCTGTCACGTTGTGTTAAGCAAGGTCAATCATGGGACTGGTATGAGTAAACAAAAACAGTTGTTTGTACAAAAACAGTTTATAAAAGAAATTCGTTCATGCTTTTGGAAAATGAAACTACCATAAGGCCTCCCGGCACGCACAAAATGTAAATGCACACTTGGGGGATATTTCTCCTTATGATAGTCAAATATGCTCGATACGAGAAAACTTCTTAATATTATTATCAGTGCATAGTGTAGAAAACATTTCAAAAGTATAATATTAATCTTAGCCAGCATATGTACCATTATAGTATGCCTGCTATAGCTACCATATTAGATGGCAGGTTCTACAACTAAAACCATACTAGGCTCGTATTGAATGATTGGATTTTCAACAAATGGTCAGGCTAAGGAACTTCCTTAAAAATGGAACGCCTCTGGAGGGACGCCTCCAAGAACCAAACTGGTTCCTTACCAACACAAGGCCGGGTTACCTCTGTAATTAGGTAACACCTACAAGTAAGCCATCGCCGGTCGTTACCGACCTTTATCCCGAGATTCACCAATAAGTAGCAACAACCACACAGATAAATATTTGGGCTCCATACCATGATACCACCTCTTATCCAGAAGAAAATGGACATACTTTAGGGGTGCGACTCCCAAAAACCTTGCCGCAACATTCCTGTTTCGACCATTACCGGGTTGTGAGTTTCGATGAAGTCTCGTCCACAAAGATATGCTTTTCACAAAAAGCCATGCTTCGATCAACAAATGATCAGCAGCACTCAGCATGCCACACTACCAAATTGGGAGTATGTCACTAATAACCATCAACTACATAACCTCTGAGCTCGTACGTCTCAGAGAAGGGTGTTAAGCTAAGAGAATAAATTCTCCGCCACCAACAGGATTGTATTTGAATGAAATCAGCTTTATATCTCAAAGTGTAATGTCAGACATACATCCATACAAGTCTGTTCCGGGTTCGAACAGAACTGAAGGTACTTCTAAAGAAGTCCTTGCAATTCAGGCATCCACAATCCTGATAAGACTCCCCATCACATAAGAGATCTCTATACCGAAGCAACTCAGTGCAGAGTCATTTGACAGGTTATCCTATCGTTCTCGAAGACACCCAGTCTTCACCGACATTTCAAATGCTTTCCATTTCGTCATATCACTATTCGGAATGGGTTATATGACACAAAGGTCCTCTCCTGGCTAAACCGAATAGTGAGCGCTTAATTTAAAAACACGTGGATATATCAATCACAAAGATTCACATTCAGGGTTCGATGTAGGTTTCGGATAGCCAACTGGAATCCGACTCCCTGTCGCATCGAAATTCAATTGCCGTTTTACGGGGCAATGAGTTTTCACATTCACACAGAAACAAATCACAAATCATAGTTCAGCACAAAGAAATTCACATCACAAGGTATCATAATCATAAACAGGGTATCAATCAGCTCAAAACACTTCAATAATAATCAGTCATCTAAGAATGAAATGAATTAACAGTGTAATAATAATCAATTAATCACATAATTATTTTTCATTAATTGACTTTAATTAATGATGAATTATTCTTAATTTTAAATTAATTAACCCTTAATTTTTAATTAATTAAATATTGATTATTAGTTAATTAAATCCTTTTTTATTAATTAATTAAATATTAAATATTAGTTAATTAAATCCTTAATTATTAATTAATTAAATATTAATTACTTGTTAATTAAATCCTTAATTATTAATTAATTAAATCTTAATTGCTTTCATTAATTAATTATTAATTAATTAATTACCTAAATTAATTTATCTTTAATTATAAATTAATTAACTTAAACTAATAATTAATTCCCTTTAATTTTAATTATTAAATAATTACAAATCATTAATTATTTAATCATCATTAACAATATAAATTGATTTACTTGTAAATTAAGTTAAAAATGTAAAACATTTAATTATTTCCTTAATTACTTGGTTAAGTTTTATTTAAAATAAACTTTTGAAAATGCGAGTTTAAAACATTCTTTACTTAAATGATTTAAAATATTTTATTTTAAAACCTTAAATTACAAATTACAACTTAACAACTATTATCCATTTGAAAAGAAAAATTTTAGAAATCAATTTTAACTTAGATTTTTAAAGTTTAAAAATGGAAACGTTATCACCCTAGAGCTGCTTCGAGTGATGCCCGAGACCTCTTCATACTTGCTTTGAGTTTTTCCCAAAATCAACCCTGTTGCTTTAGTTTTTAAATTTTTGTTTAAATTAAAAAAAATAACCCGATGTATAGCTAGAATTACTCGACCTCAACTTCGAGCCATCATCCTTGAATCCCGAGTGATACTCCAAGTCTCCACCCCTCCTTCCATAAAACAAGCAACTGACATAAGCCTTGGTGCACATGCACAACGGCATTGATGAACTTCGACCGACGCCACCACCTTTCATATCTCGGCAACAGTTCGTATGGGTCATACGAGCACCCAGAAACACAAGACATTGACGAACTCGCGATCAAGCTTGCTAATCCAGACTGGCACCAAAATGACCACCACAAAAACCCCTCGTTCCTCCACCTCTGGCCGTCAAAGGCCATGAAAATTCAACCGAAGCTTCGCAGATGACTGACGCTTCGATTGGCACTGGTACGATCGATTCCGATTGCCTAATGATGACGAAGTAGTACCGATTCCAACCATAAGTAAATATGGGTTTCAAACCCTAAATTAATCTCGATAGCCCCCCACAACAAATTATAAAATCATTGAATATTTTCCTGATGATTCCTGACCTTCGAACGTGTTCCATCTACAGTTACACGATTCATCGTTACCTCGATCACCAGGATTTGGTGAAAAAGGCAATTCTGTTCAACCTCGTATTTCACAGGGGATGCGATATTAAAAAATTCGATTTTGCTTTTAAAAATCATTGATTTCAAAAACATTTCGAATCATATATTTGAAATCAAGAATTTTGATCATTAAATTTTCGACAAGATTTGGGTTTACCTGTATTTAAAAAAAATCCAGAGAAAACTTAAGTTAAACTACTTAAATTTATTTTTTTTAAATCTTAAAGCATGATTATACAAACAAATTCTATTTGAATTTCAAAGCCTAAAGATGACTCAAGATAAGCTTTTGAATTTTAAGACAGGTTTTAGAACCTGTAATAGAGGCTTTGCCTTTTTTCTCATGTGCACTGACATGCACAACAACATTCAATAATACATACATACAAATTAAGATGCATGCAAACAGTTTTCGATCTTACTCAAGCAAGAGTTCGGACAACATATCACAATCCAAGGCTTTCCAGAATTTACTCACCTGACAACCTGAAACAGAAAGGTTGTGCTTTTCTTGAATTTGAAATGACTCGGACTTTTCCATGTTTTTTGTTTTTTTTGAATTTACTGTTGAATTATGATGATCCTTGCTTCTTTAGTTTAATTATTGAAGTTTTGAATCCTGCTTGCATATTTTCTTACAAATTTGAACCTTGAAGCTCTGTTTTCCTTGATTGCTGAAGAACTTTGCTTAGTTGAATTTGTGATGAAGCTTGGTTAGCTTTTGATTTTTTCTGATTGCGTTTTCTTTTCTTGGTTTGTTTACAGATTGTTTTTGTTTTGTTTTTTTCTTTGAGAATTTTTTTTCCTGGCTTTAGAAAATTTACAGACTTTTGTCCTTTTGAAAATAATGGTAAAAGAGAAGAGAAAGAGAGGAGGTAATCGTTTATAAAATTTTGTTTTCTATTTTATTAATTTTTTCCTCAAAGAAGAAATAAAATGACACTTGTCCAAAATGATTACATTTGTTAAAAATACTTATTATCTGAACAACACATGTATTATCTCTCATTACATGCTTAACACTTGTATTTTATACGAGTTGAATACTTTTAAATAAAACTTATATCATATTTTCCTTATTAATAAATATATTTCCTATTTTATTTGTGTATAGAAATTTAAAGAAGAAATGTTTTAACAAATTTTTACATTAAATAAATTACATATTTATGATTTCAAATGCAAATTATCTTTCTAAGACATTTATTTAAATTTTAAATTCAAATTCAAATTCAAATTCAAATCCAAATCCAAATCCAAATCCAAATTTGAATTATAATCCATTTATATGTAGATATGTACTCATATAATTTAAATTCAAATAGTTTTAAAATATTTATATTTTTGAATTCTTAAATTCAAATACAATTTTTCAATTTATCTATATATATAATTCAATACTTATTTTATTTATTTTCAAAAATTCAAATTAATTTCATAATTTATTCCAAAATGCACATTAATTATTAAATTTTAATTGATGTAATTTTGGGAATGTTATAGATAGCAAGTTGAAAGTTGGAGACGTGAAAAGTCTATGAGACTTAGTTTCTGTGTGAGGTTGAGAAACGCTTTTGCGTTGTTGGTGAGAAGAGATCGGGATCAGATTTATCTGAAAACCACTTCGGACCAAAGCATATGCGTTCGATTGTGCAGGTTATTGATGATATTGATATCTAGAATTTTCATAGTGAGGTACTGCTTGTTGATCGTTTGGGGTTAAAATCCCAATATACATACAGTAGCAGTGGTCTCTTCATTATGAAATATCCAATGCAAGGACTATTCGCTACTAATCTTAGGGATTTCCCGATAGGATGTGGTAGGAAAGTACCTTCGGTTTGTCCTATTCCTGGACAACTTGTATGGATGTTTGTCTTACATTGCATTTCTAAAGATTACATACATTGGTTTTTAAAAACGTACATAAGTGGTAGCGGAGAAGGCAACTTCTCTTGTAGCTTAACACCCTCTTTGAGACGTATAAGCTCAAGGGTTGTATTTTTATGGAAGGCAATTAGTAGTCCAACGGAAATGGCCGTGTAGCATTCAAAGTGATGTGATATGTAATTGTGAAAGGTAATCGTTACCTCAGACCTCATCAACCGGAAATGATCAAAACAGGGTTAGATGCAACGGGGCTAAGTGGGTCATTCCCATGTAGGATGTGATCATCCTCTTCTAGATATATCTTTACACGCTATGACGTCATGTATTTGATTATTGTGGTTTGTATGCTTTGAGGACCCTCGAAAAAGGTCAGTAACGACCGAAGGATGACATATTCGGTATCATCTAGTTATAGAGGTGGGCCGGTCTTGTGTTGGTAGACGGCAGATGTTCAGTGCCACAGTACATTCTTCTAGAGATGTACTGGTGGAAGGTAGTCCCTTCACCTGGTCATTTGTATAGAAATCCAACTCCATTACGTACCTGCCATTTTATTTATAGAGCCTAGTATGCTGGAATTTAATAGTGGTAACAATTTTAGCTAGTTTGAATATTATTGGATAATTGACACCGGTAAAATATCAGATGATTTGATATGAAAGGTTTTAGTTATCATAATGTGAAAACATGTCCATGTTTATGTGTGGGTGTGTCTTACGAGATACTTTTGTTTTGATAAAGGAAAAGTTTGGTAATTTAATTAATTCAGTTGAGTGTGTTTCTCACGCTGGTTTACCAGACTGATCCGGGCGTTCTTCCCTTTCAATGCTCGGGTCAGACCGAGTATATTTACAGGTTCAGTTTTGGTGCTTTTGGAGCTTCAGCAGGAGAGCTGGAGATCTTCATTTCGTATATGTGTATCAGTTTTGATTATTGATTATCCGCTGTGCTTAGTTGTTGTTTATATTAACGGCAATTATGAGGACAGGTTAATATAATTGTCCAGGCTGATAATTAGTGACTGTTTGTTGAACTCTGACTGATGCATGTATATACAGTTTCTGTTTTGTAAAAATCATTGATATGATACTATATGTTTTCCACTGCGATGTGAGATTTTGTATTGTTCTGTTTGGTTCTATCATCTCTCTTTCTTTTCTTCTCTTCTTCTCTTTTCTTTTCTTTCTTTTGACTTTCCGTCAGTCTGTGCTTTTTGGGTTGGACATGTGTGGTTTATTGTCGATTCAAAGGGTACGGATTTGTGGGTCGTCACAAGTGGTATCAGAGCTTAGATTTTGTATATTCCTAAGCTTTGATGTGCACTCAGTACATATAGGGACAGTAGCACCCTAGATTGAGTTTGAGTGTATTATATATATGAGCACGTATTTGTTAGTGATATAAAATGTTTTATATTGTGTTTACTTATCCGTTGAGCTGTTTATGAATTCTGGTCTATATGTGGGACGCCATATTATCGATAGGGATTTCTAAACACTTAAATGAGGCACGTCGATATAGTGTTATTTTAAGTTGGGTAAATGATATAATTTTACCTCTATTATATTTTATATATAAAGGAAACAATTTTTCAGAAATATTAAAGTGTATATGAATTGAATTGCTTGGTTGTCTGAAAATGTAAATATATATAAGTTAATAAAAGTTGTTTGAATAATCTTAACAAAAACAACAATTGTAATAAAAAGAATAATTATATAAGTAAATGAATTATAACGTATGGAATTATAATTAATATGATTTACAATTGTGAAATAATCTTATATATAAGAAATGAAACTATATGAGTTATAAATAAAAATGAATTAAAACTAAGGATTTGAAATTTGAATCCTATTAACCTTGAAAGTTATTTTTCAAAGTTAAAGGAGATTATATTGTCATAAATTTAGATAAGATAAGTGAATTTGAAATGAATCTTATATAAGTGAAGTTAAATAGTGAAATTATATAAGTAAGATTTATAAATGTGATTTATAAACATAAAAAGGATTTATTTAAAGAACATAAAGCACTGAATTCACTACTGTTGCTGGGAAAAAATAAGGGTGTCGACTGTAGCATCATCAGTATCATTTTCAAGTTTTTATGCGATGGATTTGCTACCAATAGTAAATTGAAAATTGAAGTTTTGTTGTGATAAACATATTTGAATTTAAAATCCAAGTTTAAATTGATAAAACAAGTGAATTGTGTTGTGGTCTTATAAAATGAAATAAAAAATTAATTTTGGTAAAGTTGAAAGAAATTTGATTTTGCATAATAAATATATGGTTTGAAATTTAACTTAAAGGAAGGTTAAATAATTTGAACTGTATTAAATAAGTTATTGAAATGGAAATTAAATTAAAATTAAATTGTAAGTGATTATATAATATGAATTTGGAAGTTTAAATAGTTGTATGACTTATAAAAGGAGAAAAAGTAAGTAAAACCAATTGTTAAAAGGGTTAAACAATTTTGCAAAGCAAAACAAAATCTAAATTTAATTGTAATGGGAAATTGGACTTAAGTAAAAGTTAAATAAAATAGAATTTGAACTGAATTAGAGATGAACTTAAGTTGCATAGTGAAAGTAAATATAAGTAAGAATGAAACAAAACATAACTTAAGCAATGTTGAATGAAGTTGATTTTGGTACCAGAGAAAATTAATAAGGTGAATTAATCAAATGAAGTAATTAAATGAGCATAAACTTGAGTTATATAATGAAGTTCAACTTTAAATGTAGAATGAATTAGCAATTGAAATAATGAAATATGAAATGAATGTTAATCATTGAATGTAAATGAATGGATATGGAATAGTGGATATAGGTGTTAATTCTCTAAAAGCTAATGAAATTGAATAATTTAAAGAAAGTCATTTAGATATTAAACCAATTGAAATTAAAAGTGTTAAACCAAATTGAATGTAAGTAGCTTAAATTAAGTTGGTAATGTTGGATATACATTGGTTGTTAGATTGATGTTAGTTGATTGAATAGAAATTCACATGAAGTTATGTCAATGAAATTGAATTAATGAAATTAAAAGCTAAGTAATTGAATTCAAATTGGAAGTAAGTGAATTTAAATAGAATTGAATTTGACTTGAATTAAAAGTGAACCAACTTGAATGCAAATTAATGAAGCTAAACAAGTTGAACTCGAATAAATGAATGTTAGTAAAGTCCAATGTTAATGAATCAAATGTGATTTAAATTGAAAATCAATTCAATGAATATTAATGAGAAGTGAATTTATATTGATTTGTTTATGGATTGATTGGATAGATATGGTTTGTTGGATGCTTGTTGGATGATAGTGGTTTGATGGTTGGATTTGTTGCTTTTGTTGCAAAACTATATATTGGCATATATAGTTGTAGTATTGATATATGTTGTTGTCACGACCCGCCTTTCACCTCCCAGAAAGACGTATCATGAGTAAGAAAGAAAGGGATAGAAAGGAGAAAAGACAGAGAAGAAAGAACAACATTAGAATCTCAACAGCGGAACGAATAAATTATATTAATAACATAAGTATTACATAGTATCACATACATCAGAGTTACACAGATTATACATCACATACTAGATAGTTATAAATACCTGTCTAGTTATTACAACTAAATAAAATACAGAGATACTAATTACAGCGGAACAATATAAATATCTGCAGCATTGAAGCCTCCTGCTCCATTGCACCTCCATAATTCGTCAAAGCTAACCTGAATCCCTTGGCTACTCGTAAAAATTTGAGTACCCAAGATTTTAAGAAAATAGAAATAAACTCCGGGTCAGACATGGGTTTGGTGTGAGTAACCGGTTAAACCTGCTTAACTTTTAAAAACCTTTGAAAACAAAAGGTATCACATAAGACTCCCCACACATAAACATGGGTAAGTTTTTACCTTACGCTAACCAAAAAATTTGATAGAAAATCCAATGATATTATAACAGGGTCTAGGGTTTTCAAGTAAATAGAAAATAGCCGAAATTGTTACATTCATTAAATTCCAGCTACTACCCACAAAAGTGGGTAATACAATCACAACCGTAAGGGCACGTAGGAAGAATGAGTTTCCATCAATGGCTGGGATACTAGGGTACCGCCCGTCATAGTATGGGGCCTAAATCACCTTACCGAGGATCCACCCAAAATCCCCTGCAACACAAGGCCGGAACCATCCCTTACTAGACAGTCCCAAACAAGACAATCCCGGCAGTTGTCGCGAATCAACAGCCCCACACAGCCGAATAAAAAGAGACTTATAGACAGGGGAAAATCTTGTCCTACTTGGGCATGACCCACTTAGCCTTGCTGCACCTCCCCTGTTTTAGCCATTCTCGGTTGATGAGGCTTGAGGCTACGATTACCTGTAGAGAACACATCTCTTAGAATGCTCATCGTCCACCTGACGATGTTTTGAAAGCATTCAATCCATACAAGTTCGTTCTGGGTTCGAGTGAAACTGAAGGCATTATCTCGTTACATTCATTTTGGAATCACCTTCAGAGTTAAGACGATAACCCTTGCACTCTGAATCTTCATCTTCACTTGAGATTCACGACCTATCGTTAATTTGGATCGATGTGGTTTTCGGATATCCAAATATGGAAACCCGATCCTGGTCTCATCGAAATCCAAAACGTATCTTTTAAGCCAAGTTGTTTTTAAAGTTAAAAACAATTCACTTCCATTATCTATATACACATAGATAGATAATTCACATATCACAATAGATAATCAACATTATCATCACAAACAGATAATCCACATTATCATCATAAATAGATAATTCACATTATCATCGCAAGTAGATAATTCATATTATCATCACACTTCAACCAAAGCAGCCATATCACACATCATTACTTATCTCATATCCGAGATCCCAAACCATTCTAGACAACCAATATCATCCATCCATACATAAGCAAGGATTAATCACACTATAATTAATTTAAAATGAATTAAATTAATGACTTCATCTATTCATTCATCTTAATTAATTATCCTCTATTCATTCATCTTAATTAATCATCCTTGATTAATTATCCTTTAATTACATTCAAGTAATTATCCTTTAATTAATTTCACAAATTAATTTTCCTTAACCACTTATAGTAATTATCCTTTAATTACTCTATTAATTAATTACATTAATCCTTAATTAATTACATTAATTAATTACATTAATTAATTACTTTATAATCACTTATTATTGATTAATTAATCTTAATTAATCAATCCTTAATTACATCATTAATTTATTAGTTAATGATCCCTAATTACCTTTAATTAATTATCCTATTTAATTAATTACATTTAGTAATTAATCTTTAATCAAACCACATCTATTAATCACCCTTGATTAATCTCATCAAGTAATCAACTACCTTTAATTACTTCATTAAATAAATTAATTACTCCATAATTAATTATGTTTAATTAATCCCTTGATTAATTACACAAAGTAATTAAACTCAAATTACTTTCATTAACAAATCACCATTCAATTAGTTACATCTAGTAATTATCAATTAATTACTTCCCTAAGCAATTATACTTATCAAATTCTCATGTGGTTATTTTAAATTAATTAACTTAAAGTAATCAAATTTATTTAATTAATTACCTTGAGTAATTAATTCCTTTAATTACTTTCATTGAGTAATTATGTTTAAATCAATCTCACAAATGATTATCCTTAATTAATTAGTCTAATTAATTATTAAAATTAATCACATTAATTAATTATATAATAATCTCAAGTTCATGACCTTTATTAACTATCCTTTAATAACTTTTCTAAGTAATTTAAACTTAGATTAATCATTATTAACTACAAATTATTTTATCCTTAATAACCCATTAGTTAATCTCTAATTATTTAATTAATTAAGTTTTAACTGCAGCTTAATTAATTTTAATTTACTTGATTAATTAATTCCTAATCATTAATTAAAATCTAATCTTATTTAATTAATGATTCTTAATTAAAATTTAATTATTATCTTAAACCGTAATTAATTAATTAATTCAAACCTTTAATTACTTAATTAATTAATCCAAATCATTAATTAATTAAATTAATTAATTATCTATTTTAATTATCTTAAAAACTTAATTAATACAAATCATTAAATCCTAATTATCTTTAAGATAAAACTTTATTCTTATTAATGATTAACCTATCATTCACAAGCACATTTGAAAACATTTTACTTTCAAATTTATTTTCAAATATAAAATTTAAAATGAAAACAATTTTTAACTTTAACAATGTTTAATAACCATTTACAAACTTTAAAATCATATGTTAAAGGCATACCCATCTTATAAAGAACTTAAGAATTTAAACCAAATTTACTTTTAAATTCTAACCATTTAAAATACACTTTAAACAATTAAAGTTGTTAAAACAATTTAATTTATAAAACTTAATTTAAATTTTAAAACTAGGATACAAATCAAGTTTTGAATTCATACTTAAAATTTGTTTAAAACTTTGTCTAAACCCATGCTTTCAAATTTTAAAATCAAATTTAAAATTTCAAAAGCATATAGGTTTTTAAAACTTGTAACTATCAACTGACCCGAGCCATCCTAAAAATGCTTTGATACAAAATCAAAAAAACTTCGAGTAAACACTCAAACTACTCGAGATAACCTCGAGTACAAATCTCTGCATTTCCCCAAAAACCCCTAGGCACAAAACAATGCACCGTGCATATGCACGGTGGCTCCGACCATCAACGGTCACCACCACTTTCTTAAGCAAGATGAAGACCATCCTCAGATCAAACAACGATCATTAGAACCCTACAATCAACTCGAAATCAAAATCGAGTGTTCGAAACCAACCCTGGAACAAAACTGGAACAACGCATCTCAAACCTGAAAATGCCTCGACCACGATCCTCCGACCACCGGAGAGATAGCAATTCCGTCAACACATTCGCCATCCACCATACTTTTATGTCCCTGAATCTAGTTACACTCGATCAACCAGAGAGGTTGAGATGATCAAAATACTCAATCCTAGTTAAAACTAGGGTTACAAACTGAAAATATCCACCGTCGCCACCACAGTGATCAATTCACCTTGCTGACAATTTTCCCCGATACTCCGATCATTCCTTCATCATCATTGAGAATTACAACCCTCTAGATCACAGAGATCACCAGAAACCCCTTAAATACCCATTTCTGGTCAATCCAGAAATACTCAAATTCCACTACTAAAATTTGTAATTTTAGTTTCAAAAATCAAGTTTTAGCTTTAGCACTTGATTCATATACCTGAATCCATGAATCATGATAATAGAAATTTAACTTATTTTAAATTTGCACTATTGTTTTATTATTTCCAGAGGCAATACAAACTATTTTAACTTAAACAAATTTTTAAACTTAAAACTATGATACAACAAACATATTTTGTTCAAGGCTTAAGTCTTAAGAAAGATTGGATCAAGAGCAAGTGAATTTTGATTTGAATTTGAACCTGGAAACTAGAATCGGAGAAAAAGAATCCAGGTACATAGCATGCACACCAATATATTCATATATATATACATAGAGCTATACTTACAAATACATTCACAAACATACTTGCTTCAAAGATGAACATGCAACATAAATTTAAATTGTGATGTTACTCACCTGATTAAAAAGGAAGAAAAGAGAACCAAATTTTGAAACATCTTGAAACAGAAATGCCTTAGATTTTGAAAAATTTTAAACTGGAATATGTTTGAACAAAATGCTTGATTTAAAAACTGCATGCATGCCTCCAGATTGAAAAAATGATCAAGCTTTGATTTTGCTGTTGATAATCTACAGGTTTGCTTTTGATAACTCAGGTTGAAGAAAGTGCTGGCTTTAATGTTTGATTTGAAGATGATATACAGACTATTGATTTGAATAAGTTTATGGTTTTGATCTTGAAAATGAAAGTACAGGTTATTGATTTGGAAAAGGTTTCTGGTTTGAGGAACATTTGAGTTACAGATTTTGTGTTGAAAAATTGTACAGGGTTTTTGGGTTTTGATTTCTGTTTTGAAATGTATTTGAGTTACAGGGTTTTGTTTTTGAATTTTTTTTTATAAATTGAAGTCTTCTTGTAATAGAATTGAAGAATGGGAAAAAAATAGAAGGTAAGGGGAGCATATTTTTATGTAGGCTGAATTAGATTTACTAAAAATAAAAGAAAACTAAAAAAAAGATACTTGTTTAATATATCAACACTTGTCATTTGCCCTTACTCATTGTTTAACACTTGTTTAAAAAAAGCTTTAAATATTTACACTTGTCTTTTGCAATTTTACTTATTTTTATTTATTTTCAAAGAAAATAAAAGCCCCTTTTCTTATTTATTAAATACTTATCTATGTATTTGTGAATTAATTTTTAGAAAAATAAAATAAAACAAATTATATATATATATACACACAAATAAAAGCTTATACCTGTCTATTTTAAAATCCATAATATTTTTAAGTATCTATTCCTTTGAATTTTAAAATAAATTCCAAATTCAAATTCAAATTAAATATTTGAAAATCCATTTAAAATTCAAGTTACATATATGCATATATAACTACACATTAAATTTTGAAAATAATAAATCCTATTTATATCAAAATCCATGTATATTTATAAAAATAATAAATTATAATTATTATTTGGAAATAACACTTTTATTCAATTTTTAAATAATTTCTAAAAGAAATTATCTTGTTATATATAAATTACTTATATTACTTAAATGAATTAATGTATCATTTGATAATGGTATTTTAAACTCATATATAAAATTTCAAATCATTATTTATCAAGCTATATTTTAAAAAGAAAATAAAATAAAATAAACCTTTTTATTAATTTAAACTTAAGCTAAGATATAATTTAAACAATTAATATTTACCTTAAATATTTTAAAACCATATACTTATTTATTTAAATAGCTTTGAAAAGTTATTTATTAAATTAAATCATAATTCCCAACTTATCAAAATGTATATTAGAATTTAAAAATAAGATTTTATTTATTAATTAAATTTCAAACCAAAGCTTATCTATTTACAATATATATATATATATATATATATATATATATATATATATATATATGTACACATTATAAATAGAAAACAATTTATTAGTTTTTAAAAGATAAAATTCACCAATTAAATTTATTAAAACAAGATTATTAAATTAATTCAGATTTTACTAACAAAGATTATCAAATCAGTTTAATTTTTAGTATAGATTATTAAATTGATATTGCCTAAAATTCAGGGTCATCACAGTTGTATATTGATATTACTTTCTATATACATGTTTCTCACTTGTTTGTTGAGTATAGTAGGTGCGGATTGTGCTTGCTTCGCATTTGGAGCTCGCTTTCGTGCTATATTAGCCGAATATGCTCGCTAATAATATATAAGGTGCATATCTTGTAACGACCTGATATTTTGGACCATTCAAATCGACAATAATCCACACATGTTAGACTTGAATTGCTTAAAATATTAGATTGTTAATTTAAAATTTGGCAAAGCTCAGCATATATACTAAATAAATCAATCACAGAATCACAGACACAGAGTAATATAATGCAGCGGAATAGATAAATAGTAGTTCATGAAGCTACTATATAAACATCAGAGCTAGAAATAAAATACAATAGGATAACTCAAATACACTGAAGTCCCGAACACAAACATATGACATCTTTGAACCAAACAACTGGAAAACTGAAAGCTGAATCGATAGTTGGATCTCAAAATGAGCTTCAGACTCCAAAGGTGAGTCTCAAATGTTGTATCACTCAGTCTGACCCGAGCGTAAAACAAAACAAAAAACACTCGAGTCAGGATTAACATTCTTATATCAATAAATCCAACTAAAGTGAAATATCAACTGAAATACAATTAACTTAAAGGATGTTTGGGATAACCATATCCTCTAAGGATCCGTGGAACTATCTACAATGCAGAAAATATACACTATAACACCGTGGTCATTTCAATAAATTTATACTTCAAAACCAAATTGTTATTTCCATTAAATATATATACATATTTCCTCAATTTGATAAATAGATTCCAATCAATTCGAGTTACAAATTCACATTTAATTCAATTTAGATTTATCCATCTTAATTCAATTCAGTTTCTAAATAACAAATTCAAATTTTTTTGATTTCAAATATAGATCTGGATCACAAATAAACCATTTAAATTCCAGCATTTCAAAGCTTTAGTATTCAACATTTTCAAAATTCAATTTAACGGTTTCATATAGATCTCGATTTAACTCATTATTATTTAGCCTAGAAATATTCATTTAATAAATTCAGTATTGTTTAAATAACCTTAATTTACCCTTAAACTAAATGTTCCTTTCGATTTGTTTAAACTTGAAATATCCATTTAGTCACTTTAAATCAAAAATCAAATTACAAAATCAATCTTAAACTTCAACTTCAATAGTTCAAATCGATTAAATTTAGTAGAATTCTTTATTAAATACAATCTCAATTAATTCAGCTTTATCTTCTCAACCTTAACTTATTCAAATTATTACAACAATCTATTTTGATATATAGATTTAAATAAATACTAAATCATATTATATGTATTAAATCAATCTCAATAACATTATTATTAACTCTTTATATAAAATTACCCCATATATATATATATATATATATATATATATGATATTTTAAGAACCTATATTTATTAAAAACCATATATTTATTTTCAAAACCATAGAAATTATTTTCAAACATTTATATATGGACCAACGGTGTCTGTATATATTTTTCTATCGTTTGGTCAAATGATACGGATATTTATCATTTCAATCCGTAATATATACGGGTATATATCATTTCGACCAGCAATCCCAAATTCAATTCAATGAAAACCCTTTGGTTTATCATTTCAACCCATAACGATTTTCTTCTATTCTAAAGTCCATTGGGGTATGTATCATTTCAACCCGTAGTGAATTCTATACTAATAGGGAACTTGCAGAGTGATAACATATAATATAAATATAATAACAGGCATATATCATCAAAAACAATATAATATAAACAACAGGATATGGTGTCATATCCCACATGTGAACGGTTACAGATAATAGCATATATAACAATTTAAATAACTACAGCAGCATATTTCAATTGTCATTTCAATTGAAATCAAATTTAATAAATAAAAGAACGTTAATCGTGAGTGATTGCTCACCTTTCGAGGCTAGAGAGATAGACAAGGACGTTGAGTTATGAAATCCAGGCAGAATCCAAAACAACTAATTCGGCACAAATTCGACGGACAACTGATAAATAGAAATTGACGAGAACAAATTAGAATCAACTTGATATATGCAAAAAACATATATTTGTTTCAAAATCAATTTCAATACATATATAAATAGAAATCTATATACATATATTCAAAACAAACGTGTTAACAAAATAATTATATAATATATAATAAAACACATACAAATTCTAAAATAAATATTATTACAAACCTCTATACATATATACTTTGAAATCAACCATATGCTTTACTATAAACTTATTAAAAATATATATAAACCAATATGCGGAGGTCTAAACATATATATAAAGTACAGTAAAAGTTTATACTTTAAAGCACACAAGCATATATATAAAACTTACATCATTTCAAAATCTAATATATATACTTATCAATCATTATATACAGCAGTATAAACAACACTTTAATATAACTTGCCCAAACTTTATACATATAACAACAGACTTTTCTCTTTCCAAAACAACAAATTGTATATATAACAGCTAATAGAACACAACCTACGTCTTAAAGTATGATATATATCGGTATAATACTTCTTTTATAAATTAATATATACCTTCTTCTAGAATATATATTATAAATCAACATTTTCCATGAAATAATACACCTGCAAAACTATGAATACTTATATATACATATATATGATTAATGTACCAACTATAGACATATGCAAACCTTTATACTTTTTATTTTTTTTAACACCAGTGCTTATATCACATTATACTACTGTAAAGAAGATATTTATAACAAACATTGTAACTTACAGGTTATGTAAACTCTTCGAAATATAAACACATATATATAACTGTATAATATAAGCAGAATATATAACTTATATTATTTATTTAACTTATATATAACAGTTTATATTATAAAATAACGTACTATATATATAAGAATATTATATATATATATATGTATGTGTGTGCAAAATTTCATAAACTGAAGTTATATACGACTGTAAATTTTATATGCACGTAAATAAACTAATACACATACTTACTGACACACACACACACACACACACTCTTTTGCAAATTTTTAAATTGTATAGTATATACCTCATAATATAATATAAATAGTATAACATACCCATATATAAAAGAGGAGATGATTGTGGTGGTTGGAGAAGATGGTGGTGGTTGAGGCCGAGCTAAACAAGAGGAAGCAAGGCAAAGCAAACGGAAAAAAGAAGAAAAGTAGAAAGAAAGAAGTCATTACTTACGGATTTTTTGTGGCCGTGAGAAATGAAAGATGAGAAGTAAATTGTATGTGAAAATGAGTTGGAGGCGGCTAGGGTTAAGGATGAACGCCTAAAATTTTGAAGAAGTTATGGTAGGAAATCAAAAGGGTGGAAAATATAAAGGCAAGAAATCAAATGAAACGTATGCCTATAATTAAAACAAGTAATGTATCTTAGTTAATTCATTTCCTATAAATTAAAGAAAGATGTATACAAAAGAAGCCTTCACAAAATAAATAAATAAATACAAGAACATTTAATAAATAAATTTTAAAAAATATGCATTTAAGTAAATAACGTATATCTATTGGAAATTTCTTTCCAAGAAATAAATAAGGGATCTAAACATATAACTATTCAATTTATAAATAAATGTCTAAATAAATAAAATAGAAAGATAAGGTAGAGATAGATACTATGAAAAATAAGTAAATAATTTTAGGAAAAATAGAAAATCAATAAAGAAAATACTCCATTTAATTGAAACTAGAATTAAAATTTGTAAACAAAATACAACTAACATTGGAAAATTTCAACTATACTTATAACATGTTTTTAAAAATAAAATATATATACATAACATGTCTTGTTACACATGTAAATGTAAATTAGAACATGACATGACAGACAAATATATTATTTATATAAATTAAAATAATTAATTTTGTTAAATAAAACATTTTACAAATAATAGTTTAAAAAGCATAACTTTCATAATATTAACCAGATTTCAACGAAATAAAAGCAGTATACTAAGAATTTTATTTACTTTCATGAAATAAAGATAAATTTCAAAAGTCCAAATTTTAAATTTTATAAATTAAAAGTCAAAGTTTGACCACATTGACAAAAATTCACATTTCTGGAAAATATTCTATTTATTCATGTTTTGAATTATAGTTCACATACAAATAAAAATTTATATTTAAAGATAACAAAAATATCCACTTTAATAAATAAAATAAAGTTTTTAAATCAGGAAATTCAGTTTAAAATAATTAAAACATACAATTAAAACAATCAAAATACCGGGTTGTTACACTCTCCCCCACTCAAAACTTTTCATCCTCGAAAAGGAAAAAAAGTCAGAGAAACAACTAGAAAGAACAATAAGTTGAAAAACATCCCAAAAAAAAGAAAAGGTAGGAGAATAGGAATGGCTAGAAGGGAAAATAGGAGAATAGGAATATCTAGGAAAGAAAATAGGTTGAAAGATAAGGATGAACCATTATTTAAAACTATATAGATTCCAATTAGAATTTTAATATTTATAACATTTTAAACATTTTATAATATGATGAATAGTCATTTTCAAATTTGTTAGTTTGAAGTAGCCAATATAATACTTTATAAAATACTTTTATGACTCGATGTCTTAACAAGTTTATCGTTGTTCCTGTAGGCTTTGGCTATACGTTAATCAGGCGCAAAGCTAGAATTCTCAAGGCACATAGTAGACTTGTTTCAACACATGGTGAAAATACTGGAAAAACTTTTAAAAACAGATATGGAAAGTACAATCCAAACAAATCAACCAAATCATTGTCTAACCATGGATCGCAGATACACAATGGTTACGCTTGGATCCCCCAAGAAACATCTGTATCCATAAGCTTTCTCAGCCCTACGAATTACGCCATGATGACTAGTAGACCGCAGATACACAATGGTTATGCCTGGATCCCCCAGGAAACATCCGTATCCGTAAGCTTTCTCAGCTCTGCGAATTTCTCTACTAAAAACAACCTACATAGATTGCAGATACATAATGGTTACGCCTGGATCTCCCAGGAAACATCCGTACCCATAGGCCATCTCAGCCAGGCGAATTACGCTATGCAGTCGCGGTCTTAAGACCATGGGTTATGCCATGGTAGGACACTCGAGTATCACATCCGGAAAACCAAAATCAGTGAGAATAATATTGATAGAATGAATCCACAATGTGGCCACAGAGCGGATATCAAGCAGAAGGCACTTCTCATATCTTTACTTCGAAAATATATATATCATGTAGTACCTTTCAAATCAATTTCAAATACCATACTTATATAAAGTCCATTATATATAAGATTTCATTTTCAGATCGAGTACTTTCCAAAATCAACAGTTTATCAAATCACTTCATACTTATACAAATCACCTTAATATAAGTTCGATAACTTCCAAATTAAGTATTTAATAAAACAAGGTTCTCAATTTCTATTCCTTTCAATATGAGTACAGTTTTCAAAAGGAAAAACTTATACGATTTCACCAAATCATTTCTCCCAAATCAATTATCTTCAATTTCAAGTTTCCAAAATAATAAGGTCAGAAAATAATCCAAATCAACATAATTTATGTCAAACAAATCCATTTCCAAAAAAATCATCATAAATTTAACGGGTTTTAAAATTTCAATCTATTTACGAAACCAAATCTTTTCCTCAAGAATCACTTATCCTCAAAACAATTACAATTCTATACCTTTGAAAATTATTATTATTATATATAGTTTTATAAAACATGTTACTAAGTTAAAACATTTAAACTAAATTATATTCAAAATATTTTGAAAACTAATTTTTTCTTCAAAACGTTTCAAAACTAAATTTCATGTTAGTATAATTTTTTTTTTTTTTGGATAACATGGGTAACCTTAAGATCATGGTATTCATTGATACTCACTTAAGTAAACCCCCACGCCGTGTGTCTACCCCGCTTTTATTTATTCGTCGCACACGGATGCGTAACGTTGAAACTCCCACTGATGGTTAGGCGCTGGGATTCGAACCTGCCCGGACACAGTCCTTTAGTCCCCCTCTCCCAGCCCCCTTCATGTTAGTATAATTCAAAATAGTTTTATTCACTTCTCAACAAACCGACTTCAAACTTATTTAAATCATATTACTCCATACTTAAACGTATAAAACTATACTTATATACTTTGTCAAATAATTTATACTTTTCAAAATTACTTAGCTTTGAAAAGTTAACCTTGATTTGGAAGTGCTCGAACCTTCAAAATAGTCAAAGAAATCATATTTTCAATCCAAGAGTTGTAAATCACCAACAAATCAGTAAATCAATTCCAAAAGATAGGGTTATATCAATCAAATTCGAAACTCAAGAACTGAACACGGGCTCATTTCAAAACTGTGTGATATATATATATATATATATATATATATATATATATATTTTCAAAAGTCAAATTATACTTCAGTATTTGAAACCAAAATTGGTTTCGCAAATCAATCGCATAGCAAAGCTACCGAAGTGGCTTCTCCCACACTCAGAAACTCGAAAATCAATATCAATGATGCATGCATTCATCGCCAAAATTATTTTCCAGCGACATAAGTGGGTTCTGGACTTCTATTTTCTCGAAGACTTCTTTTGAAATTTCTTCGAAATCATTGGAATTCATTTGAAGTCATTTGAAACATTTCTTATTTAGAAAATACTTTTAAATCGTATTATTATATATTTTCCAAAATGTTAAAACCAATTTCAAAACATTGGAAGTCAATCTCTCGAGTTTCAAATTAAAACCCTTCAGTTATAATAATTTTTATATAAATCCATTTCTTATATAAAATCTTCAAAATTTCAAGTCGTTTCGAAAATTCAAATTCTCGTTTTTAAAAGGTATAGAATCCTTGTCGAAAACATTTTCACTTTTATATATAGAATAAAATCATACTTATCAAAATAATAATTCTATATAAAACAATTTTAGAACAAGCCCGATTTTCAAAGGATGATTCAAGAATGGGTTTCCAAAACAAAGATAGGATCATCTGAACTGAGGGCATAGAATTCTCTGGTGAATCAATGCCAATTGTAAAGGAGTTTCACCCTTTTACAAATCATTTAAAGATTGGCGGGATCGCCTATTCTTATAGAGATCATTCGAAGTGGAGTTATGGGATACTCCAGAATCAAGAAACACGAATAGGGAGAGAAGATAATGGATTTTGGAACCGCAGGTCACATTTCAAAGTCCAAAGGAAAAAAAACCAAATCAAGAGGAAGAAATTCAAGCTCGAACGAAAGTGATTCTGCAAATAAATTTACTATATATGCAAAGCTTGCCTAGAGCCAAAGCTCTGATACCAACTGTAACGACCTGATATTTTGGACCATTCAAATTGACAATAATCGACACATGTTAGACTTGAATTTCTCAAAATATTAGATTGTTAATTTAAAATTTGGCAAAGCTTGGCAGATACAGTAAATAAATCAATCACAGAATCACAGACACAGAGTAATATAATGCAGTGGAATAGATAAATAGTAGTTCATGAAGCTACTATATAAACTTCAGAGTTAGAAATAAAATACAGCAGGATAACTCGAAAACACTAAAGTCTCGAATACAAACAGATGACATCTTTGAACTAATCAACTGGAAAACTAAAAGCTGAATCGATAGTTGGATCTCGAAATGAGCTCCAGACTCCAAAGGCGAGTCTCAAATGCTGTATCACTCAGTCTGACCCGAGTGTAAAAAAAAAATACAAAACGCTCGAGTCAGGATTAACATTCTTATACCAATAAATCCAACTCAAGTGAAATATCAACTGAAATACAATTAACTTAAAGGATGTTTGGGATAACCATCCTCTAAGTATCCATGGAACTATCTACAATGCAGAAAATATACACTATAACACCGTAGTCACTTCAATAAATTTATACTACAAAACCAAATTGTCATTTCCATTAAATATATATATATATATATATTTCCTCAATTTCACAAAAAGATTCCAATCGATTCGAGTTCCAAATTCACACTTAATTCAATTTAGATTTATCCATTTTAATTTAATTCAGTTTCTAAATAACAAATTCAAATTTTGTTGATTTCAAATACAGATCTGGATAACAAATAAACCATTTAAATTCCAGCATTTCAAGGCTTTAGTATTCAACATTTTCGAAGTTCAATTTAACGGTTTCATATAGATCTCTATTTAACTCATTATTATGCAGTCTAGAAATATTCACTTAATAAATTCAGCATTATTTAAATAATCTTAATTTTCCCTTAAACTAAATGCTTCTTTCGATTTGTTTGAACTTGAAATATCCATTTAGTCGCTTTAAATCAAAAATCAAATTATAAAATCAATCTTAAACTTTAACTTCAATAGTTCAAATCGATTAAAATTTAGTAAAATTCTTAATTAAATACAATCTCAATTAATTCAGCTTTATCTTCTCAACCTTAACTTATTCAAATTATTACAACAATCTATTTTGATATATAGATTTAAATAAATACTTAATCGTATTAGATGTATTAAATCAATCTCAGTAATATTATTATTAACTCTTTATATAAAATTACCATATATATATATATATGATATTTTAAGAACCAATATTTATTAAAAACTATATATTTCTTTTCAAAACCATAGAAATTATTTTCAAACATTTATATATGGACCAACGGTGTTTGTATATTTTTTCCTATCCTATCGTCAAGTGATATGGATATTTATCATTTCAATCCGTAATATATACGGGTAGATATCACTTCGACCCGCAATCCCAAATTCAATTCAATGAAAATCGTTTGGGTCTATCATTTCAACCCATAACGATTTTTTCCTATTCTAAAGTCCATTCGGGTATGTATCATTTCAACCCATAGTGAATTCTACACCGATAGGGAACTTGCAGAGTGATAACAGATAATATAAATATAATAACAGGCATATATCATCAATAGCAATATAATATAAACAACAGGATAATGTGTCATATCCCACATGTGAACGGTTATAGATAATATCGTATATAACAATTTAAATAACTACAATAGCATATTTCAATTGTCATTTCAATTGAAATCAAATTTAATAAATAAAAAAACGTTAATCGTGAGTGATTGCTCACCTTTCGAGGCTAGAGAGTTAGACAAAGAAGTTGAGTTATGAAATCCAGGCACGAATCCAAAACAACTAATTCGGCACGAATTCGACGGACAACAGATAAATAGAAATTGACGAGAACAAATCAGAATCAACTTGATATATACAGAATTTTTTTTTTCAAAATCAATTTCATTACATATATAAATAGAATTTCTATATATATATATATATATATATTCAAAACAAACGTGTTAACAAAATCATTATATAATATATTATAAAACACGTACAATTTATAAAATAAATATTATTACAAACCTATACACATATATACTTTGAAATCAACCATATGCTTATACTATAAACTTATTAAATATACATATATATACATACATACATACATATATATATATATATAAACCAATATGCAGAGGTCTAAACATATATATAAAGTACAGTAAAAGTTTATACTTTAAAGCATGCAAGCATATATATAAAACTTACGTCATTTCAAAATCTAATATATATATACTTATCAATCATTATATACATCGGTATAAAAAAACACTTTAATATAACTTGTCCAAACTTTATACATATAACAACAGACTTTTCTTTTTCCAAAACAACAAACTATATATGTAACAGCTAATAGAACACAGCCTACGTCTTAAAGTATGATATATATATATATATTGGTATAATATTTCTTGTATAAATTAATATATACTTTCTTCCAGAATATATATTATAAATCAACATTTGCTATGAAATAATACAACTTCAATACTATGAATACTTATATATACATATATATGATTAATGTACCAACTACAGACATATGCAAACCTTTATACTTTTTTTTGACACCAGTGCTTATATCACATTATACGACTATAAAGAAGATATTTATAACAAACATCGTAACTTACAGGTTATGTAAACTTTTTGAAATATAAACACGCATATATATATATATATATATAACTATATAATATAAACATAATATATAACTTATATATATTTATTTAACTTATATATAACAGTTTATATTATAAACTAACATACTATATATATAAACAAAAAAACAATATATATATATATGTATGTGTACAATTTCATAAACTGAAGTTATATACGACTGTAAATTTTTTATACACGTAAATAAACTAATACTCATACTTATTGACATATATAATACTTTTGCAACTTTGTAAACTGTATAGTATATAGCACATAATATAATATAAATAATATAACATACCCACATATAAAAGAGGAGATGATGGTGGTGGTCGGAGAAGATGGTGGTGGTTGAGGCCGAGCTAAACAAGAGGAAGCAAGGCAAAACAAATGGCAAAAAAGAAGAAAAGTAGAAAGAAAGAAGCCATTACTTACAGATTTTGTTGTGGCCACGAGAAATGAAAGATGAGAAGTAAATTTTCACGTGAAAATGAGTTGGAGTCGGCTAGGGTTAAGGATGCATGGCTAAAATTTTGGAGAAGTTATGGTAGGAAATCAAAAGGGTGGAAAATATAAAGGCAATAAATCAAATGAAACGTATGCCTATAATTAAGACAAGTAACGTATCTTAATTGATTCGTTTCCTATAAATTAAAGAAAGATGTATACAAAAGAAGCCTTCACAAAGCAAATAAATACCCGAACATTTAATAAATAAAATTTAAAAGATATGCATTTAAGTCACTAACGTATATCTATTTGAAATTTCTTTCCAAGAAATAAATAAGGGATCTAAACACATAACTATTCAATTTATAAATGAATGTCTAAATAAATTAAATAGAAAGATAAGGTAGAGATAGATATTATGTAAAATAAGTAAATAATTTTGGGAAAAATGGAAAATAAATAAAGAAAATACTCTATTCAATTGAAACTAAAATTAAAATTTGTAAACAAAATACAACTAACGTTGGAAAATTTCAACTATACTTATAAAATGTTTTTAAAAATAAAATATATATACATAACATGTCATGTTACACATGTAAACGTAAATTACAACATGACATGACAAACAAAAATATTATTTATATAAATTAAAATAATCAATTTTGTTAAATAAAACAATTTACATACAATAGTTTAAAAAGCATAAATTTCACAATATTAATCAGATTTCAACGAAACAAAAGGCAGTATACTTAGAATTTTATTCACTTTCATAAAATAAAGATAAATTTCAAAAGTTCAAATTTTAAAATTTTTAAATTAAAAGTGAAAATTTGACCACATTGACAAAAATTCACATTTTTGGAAAATATTCTAGTTATTCATGTTTGGAATTATAGTTCACATAAAAATCAAAATTTGTATTTACAAATAACAAAAATAACCATTTTAATAAATAAAATAAAGTTTTTAAATCAGGAAGTTCAGTTTAAAATAATTAGAATATACAATTAAAACAATCACAAAATACCGGGTTGTTACATATCTCGGATTACATATCGTGCTTTTGCACTTTTTTCCCTACGGGATGCCTCATCCTCGAAGATGAGATGTATGTTTGTGATATATATATGTATATATATTTGTGTTGTGATCCTACTACAATTGAACCGTGCAAAGAAGACGCTGGCAATTTTTTTTTAAATTTAAGGCGTTAGAAAGTTTTTGTGAAAACTGGAAACTTTTTTATAACTAAATTTTTGATATTAAGTTAAGATTTATACGATATTAGTTGGTTTTGAAAAGATAACTATAAATGGATTTTTTAGAGATATTTTATAATAAGTTTAACTAATAGATTTTCAAAAAGTTAAAATGAATTTGAAATCTGAATTGAAAGATTTGTATTGGAAAGTTAATGGATTTTGTGACTTTTTTTACTTGGTAATTTCGAGGACGAAATTCTTTTAAGCAGAGGAAATGTAACGACCCAGGATTTTAGTCATTTGAAATTCGTATATTTAATTGATTTTAAATATTCAGAAGTAAATTTTATAAGCTGAACAAAATTTTATAAGCTGAATAGAATATATTTGAAATATAGTGATTTAATTGAATAACTAAATTGTCAATTTACTATTTGAAATTAAAGAAATAATTGAAATTTGAATTTAATGTAAATGAAAATGATTTACAAAGTTGTATTAAGTTCTATTTGAAATAGAATGATGTTAGAGAACTTTTAAAATTGAATTAAAAGTTAAATTATAGAAGTTGAATATTTTAATATTTAATTAACGTGCAAAAATAACCATTTTCAAAAAATCTCGGATTTCGACGAACTAGCTTCATTAGATCTGTAATGTTTTAATTATTGTAAGATTTCAAATTTCATGTCAATCGGATTTACGGTTTGTCCGTGGCAAGCTAAAACGCGTAGAAATTTGTTTAAGTGAATTTTTAAATTTAAATATTCGATTTGAATCTTTCAAATATGATCGAATCGGCTTTCGATATATATATTTCATTGTGTTCGGAATAGGGGTAAAACATTATAAACGCAAGGCGGCACGCTTTGTTTGGAGTTCGAAAAAATTTCGGGTGAATAGTTTCGTGAAATTTTCTATAATAGGCCAACTTATTTTCTATTTTGCAAACCCTAATTCAAAGCTAGGGTTAGCCTCTTCTTACAAATCAATAGCCAGGAATTTTGAAATTTCTTCCTCCATTATCCTCAATCCACAAATAATTAACAAAAGTGTTCAACTACAAAAGTGTAGAAAACGATGAGATCTCCAACTTCAACGGCTGTGATCAAATTTGAGCTGATGGATCGTTGGCAAAATAGCCGCATATGGGCTGCAATCATGCCATTTTATGAGGCAAATGGAGGGTTGAGTGTGACCGATCTTCGGTCGTACGTGCATGGCGTTTGTTCCTTTGACGTGGTGAAGCCCGATCGTCTTCAAGTTGCTCAGGGTGATCGCGTTAATTCGTGATCGAACGGCGGCTTTGGGTTTGTTTGACCTGATGTTCGAACGTGATGGGAAAGATGGGAGATGCGGCTCGGATCTCATCTCAACAAATTGAACGGCTCGATTATTTTAAGGTTTAAGATTAAAAAAAGTGTAAATTATATTATTAAAATAGTACAATCTTTAAAAACGTGTAACTTCTTCATACGAGGTCCGTTTTTGACGAAATGAATTGTGTTGGTTCCGTATTGGCAAGCATTACATTTTAGATCAATTTTGGAGTTGATTGGCGCTAGTGTAAATTTTGGATAAAATTAAATGTTTGTTTAATTTTATTCGGAATAAACACTGCAACTGCTATTGGGATCAAAGTGAGTACAACTCACTCTTTCTCACTCGCTGATATTTTTATATAAGTGAGAAATAATTTTATTTATGATGATTTTTTAGATGATGTATAATATATTATCTATGTATTGATTGGTATTTGGATATATTCCTGCCTATTGGAGCACATGAAACCCTATACGTTTCCGTGTATGAGCGGATGGCCCTTTGTAGACGCATCTGCCTCGAAGTGGACATTGTACACATATTCTAATATGTATATTTATTGCAGGTGACGGTTGGAGGGATCCAACTAGATTTCTCACCACTGTTGATTTATTTACAAATATTAGGATATATGTTGTTATCATATAATATATGATGTTTTGGATGCCGTGATTGATGTATTTAGTGCTATTGCTGCATTGGGACTATTTTTGGAAGTATACAAATATTAAAGTGATGATTTTAAAATTTAAAAGGGTTTTCAAAAGATTTTGAAAATAGATATTTTGTTAATTTTTGAATCATTAAGGAATGGATTTATTTGAAACAAATAAAAGTTATAATTTTTATGTTATAAAAATTATGATTTTGGTGAAATATATTAAACTGTGATTTTTGAAATATGAAGTTGAATATTTTGTAAAATTGTTTAAATTGATAATTTTTGAATTATTATAAATGATATATATATATATAAGATTTATCAATTTATAAATCATTATAATGGAATTATAAAGGAGTTTTGGAAGTGTTAAAATGAGGATATAAATGGGTTTTATAAGTAAATTGGATGTGTAAATTTGTGCAGTTATAAAAGATTTTGTAAATAAATGATTTATAAATAAATTGGATTTTGGCATATAAATGAGATAAATGGAATTTGGTAAATAAAGGGATTTTACAAATTTAAGTTTTTATAAAATAGAAATGTGAATGTATAAACATTATTTATAAATTTTAAATCAATTAAATTTGATAAGTTGAATGTTTAATTTTATTAAAGGCATTATACCCACGATATTGGACAGTGGATAATCTTTTAAATGTATAGAATATTGGATTTAGTAAATGAACTATATTCACGATTTTGGACAGTGAATAATCTTTTGAAATTAAATGAATGATTTGAAAAAAGTGATATTTTAAATGGAGTTAAATGGTTTGAAGATGTGCTAAAATGTGTTGAGTATCGAATATATAGATTTCAACATTCATTGTTGAAATAGTCGTTTTCAAGAAGTAAGGAAATAATAGACAATAACACTGTTGTTATAGTAAGTGATTTTCGAAAGGAAATGTTTTGTATAGTATATGGGATTTATATATCTATCTTACTTTCGAAAATTTTGGATTGTCATAACGATGTCTTACGCAACATTCGTTTTGACCCGAATAAATGTATTTTACGAGAATGTTTTCCTTAAAGAATAAAATATATACTTAATCGTCTTTTAAGTATATGTAGTATTTTCTAAGTGTTGAAAATAAAGAGATTTGTGAATATGCTTATATTGTTTAAATAAGTATATGGATATGTTTTCCAATTTGAAGTATTGAATGGTTTGAGATTATATCTTTTTAAAAGATAATTTGAAGTAAATATTTGGCAAGTAATTTAATTAATAAAAGATTAATTAAAAAGGCCTAGTGATTTTTATGGTGCTGAACATTTGTTTGTTTGCTTGGATAGTAAATAGCCAACTATCAAACTTGGCCATTTTAGTTCCTCGACTTGATGTGGAAACTGTTTAGTCGTACACTTAGTACGTAGCCTTCTGTTCAAGCTTGATTATCGTTTGCATTGAGGATGTTGATTCATGTAGTGCAGAGTATTACTCCAATCTATCGAACTTCCTTCTTAGCCCTAAGGAAAGCAAGTTGAAAGTTGGAGATATGATTAGTCTATGAGACTTAGTTTCTATGTGAGGTTGAAAAACGCTTTTGCGTTGTTGGTGCAAAGAGACCGGGATCAGATTTATCTGAAAACCACTTCGGACCAACATACATGTGTTCGATTGTGCAGGTTATTGACGATATTGATATCTAGGCTTTTCATAGTGGGGGACTGCTTATTGATTGTTTAGGGTTAAAATCCCAATATACATATAGTAGCAGTGGTCTCTTTATTAGGAAATATCCAACGCGAGGAATATTCGCTACTAATCTTAGGGATTTCTCGATAGGATGTGATAGGAAAATACCTTCAGTTTGTCCTGTTCCTGGACAACTTGTATGGATTTTTTTCTGACATTGCATTTCTAAAGATTACGTACATTGATTTTACAAACGTACATCAATGGTGGCGGAGAAGGCAACTTCTCTTAGCTTAACACACTCCTAAAGACGTATGAGCTTAAGGGTTGTATTTTTGTGGAAGGCAATTAGTAGTCAAACGGAAATGATCGTGTGGCATTCAAAGTGATGTGATATGTGATTGTGAAAGGTAATCGTTACCTCAGGCCTCATCAACCGGAAATGACCAAAACAGAGTTAGATGCAGCAGAGCTAAGTGGGTCATTCCCAAGTAGAATATGATCATCCCCTTCTAGATGTATTTTTACACGCTATGACGTCGTGTATCTGATTATTGTGGTTTTTTTGCTTAGAGGGCCCTTGGAAAAGGTCGGTAACGACCGAAGGATGACACATTCGGTACCATCTAGTTATAGAGGTGGGCAGGCCTTGTGTTGGTAGAGGGCAGATGTTCAATGCCTTGGTACATTCTTCTAGAGATGTACTACCGGAAGATAGTCCCTTCACCTGGTAATTTGTTTGGAAATCCAAACTCCACTACTTAAAGTGGGATTATGCTGTGTTTGTAATTACAAGGAATTCACTCTGTTTATTTTATTCAAATAGATAGTGCGAACTACGGAAAAATTCCTACTTTGCACGTCCCTTTCACCTAGATTGTCGATATTCCTTATCATTTCAAACACACTCTTTCATGTACATAAATGTGATGTTGAACAGTTTATAGAATTTCATACGATAATAAATATACTAAATTGTACATTCTACAATTCTAATGGGTTAAAAAAATCCCAAATCAAAGTAGAACCTTTCAAATAAATGGTTAGAAAATAAAACCAAATAATAGAATTTGGAAATAACTAATCAATCTCATCAATACCGTATTTCACCATTCCAAAAATTGTTGATCTAAATAACGTATATACCAATTTCATCAATTAATCCAAATTGTTGAATATGTCGGCAAGGGTTGCAATTTAGATATTAAGCCCACAATTCCATGATTTTCACATAATCATACTAACCAAAATAAAATTCAACTTTAAAAAAAAGTAATACAATGTAAATCAATTATTTTTCCACTCACCTTATGGCTTTCAAATCTCTAAGTCCAAATGCATCCTTCTTACTTGACCCTTTTTCTTTCCAATCAAAATATATACTAAAAGTGTACACACACCCTTTAGAATTTTACATCTGAGAGGAAATTTGAGTTTGAGTGGAATATAGATTGTATAAAATTAAAACTACCTTTTCGCATAATTTATTCACTCCTTTTCTGCTCTTTGATTTGCCTTCTCTAATGTGTTTGTGTTTATTTCTTCTCTTTTATTTCCTTCCCTTCTCCAATGTGTTTATGTATTATTTTTATAATTTCTATAAGTAGTGGAGAAGGAGAAATGGCAGATCTTCTCTATTGAGTTCGAAAAGGATGAGAAGAAAAGTGAGGGGTTTGGCCTGTATTTACAGACGCTACAATCAATCGAGTCTGTTAGATTATTATTTATTAAATTCGGGTTTTTCAGGTTGAAGTTCATAGCACTGGCAATAAGTTTGACCGATCCACTAATGGAATGTAGTGTTCGATCGGTAGGGGTTTACCGATCATTCTCCTAATATCGACCGATAGGGTCCAGGTATTAATTATTATTTATTTCCTAAATTTGCGATTTCTTTTTAGTTATTTTCAACCTAAAAACTTCAAACATATATAACTTCTCCATTTGGATTTTAATCACAAAGCTTTATGTATGAAAGTTGCATAGAAAACCAACACGAACACAATGGTGCAAGTTTAATAGCCAAATTACGATGTTTTCTTAAATTTCATTTTTAAGCCTTATAAATTATTGTTCATTTTTTATTAATTATTGTTATTTTTTAAAGAGCGTTTCACATTCTGCAATTGTTCCAAACAAATAAATGTATGTAGCCTCCTAATGCCTTCGAAGGTCATGATTAGTTCACCATCCATTATCTTGAGAGTGTTACACATGCTAATCTCAATGGATATACTAATATATCATTTTTGATACATCTTGACTAGGAACATTAGATGATAAATATTTATTTTATCAGTTAAGTATTCATGGTTATGAATACATTTGTAACTACAATCGATTAAACACTTTTCATAAAAAATTCTACTTTTATACATTAAATATACTTATATCCCAATATAATAATATATACAATAAAAAATAACACCGAAAGCTTATTTTATTTCGAACAAGGTTCGCTATAAGAGTTAAATTAAATAATCAAATTACATAATTTCCCTTAGGGCACACTTTTAACTTTATCAATCTCCTACTTGCATTAGGGACAATTTACGGCGACACATAACCATGCTTTCGATCGGTTTTCTTAGATAAAACAGAAATAGGGCCTAAATGAATGGATCTATAATATTATTAATTTGTATCTATTTTTGATGATACTTCTCCATCACTAATAAACTCTCTTATCATGTGGTAATTATGGAAAACATTTCTCGACCTCTTATTGAGCCGTCAGTTCCTATTAGAATATTTACTGCATCATTGTTACTATAATACATTATTTGATTTTCAATTATGGGGGCTATTTCTTTTAAATTTGTGCGCATATATACATCTTTCGTTGCGACGTTACTAAAGGCAATATAATTACCTTTATAGCAGATATGGGCAACCAATTATTCAAACATTTTCAACTTAAACACCTTTTATTAAGGGTAAACATAAATTTAAGATTGAATTACTATATTTGATGTTACTTATAAAATTCGAGTCGAACACTCCTTCTTACAATTATTTAGTATTTAGCAAATATTGCAGAGTACACCTAACTACCGTTTAATGATTTTAACTCGAATTTGATATTCACTCGATGCTCTAAGTGCATGAGTGAATTCAATATAGTACATAACATAATATATATAATGAATTCTATTACTGTTGCAAAAGGATTCTAACTTATATGCTTCACTTAAACATGTTAATATAGTGCTGCATATGTCAAATGGAACAATCCCAACATCCTATTGCATTGTGTATAAAGGATGTCTCTTTTAAATCCTTCATTTAGAATGATGTAATCAAGGTTTAATTGATTTGAACATGGGAACATTATTACCAATCAATAACATATTGTTTACTTATTGTAAAATTCGCCTTTTTGACCCTCTGATTTAGTTCTTGGATTAACGTCCAAATCATGACAGCCGAAGATAAGTTGTTAGGAGATGATAACAAGAAATAAGCAAGATTTCTAGCTGTAAACCTTTTGAATCTCATAGCAGAAGAAAATAAAATACTTTATAACAATAATCATAGTTATTTCATAATACTGCAGTATAACAACTTTGTTATAGACACATGTCTTTAGAACACAAATCAAACCAAATCCAAACACACAAGTATAATCGTATCTAACATATATTTATAATATATCATTAGAGTCCATACCTCTTGTTCCATCATGACTCTAAGCTCCATCAACCTTATAATAAATTTCAAAATGGAAAATACGAGTGGTTCAGACATACTAAATAAGTGAATCAAACATACTCCGCATATACTATATGACGAGTGTCTAATATGCAAGTAGATACATCCTGGGCTAGCCCAAGGTCCTATAGGAATGTATTAACATTGGCTATGTAACTCGTGGCTAAATACATCTTGAACTAGCCTAAGGCCCTATAGGATTTTATTGCCATCGTCTATATAACTTTAGGCTCACATTATGGACCAACTACGGCGTAACTAGAACACTTACCATTCAATCTCAAACACAAAATTGGACTCAAGCCTTAGACTAGCCCGAGGCCCTACTGGGTCGCATAACATCCATTCCTTCTCCTAGACTAGCCTAAGGCCTAATAGAGAAGCATTTTATCCTAGGTCACCTACATTCCTACGTGTTCGTACGTAATCAAAATGACGACGCAGTTACTAATAAAGAGTAAGGTTCCTACTTAATGCCCTCCCCCACAAAGAGATATGTGTATATATATATGTGTGTATGATTGAATATTAATCCATCTTTCATTGCAATAGATTATATATATATATATAATATCAATAAATGGTGTTAGTTGATTTGAATTATCATTAAGATATTTATTGGGAAAAGATGTACATTATTTCCTTTTAGAAGAAAAAAGATTTTTCATGTATGTAAGGATAAGGGGATATATATAATTTTCCTAAGACCTATACTTCACCTATAAATATAAAGCCAAGCCTCACTCTTTTCATTCTATTCCCTAACCTTCATCTATCTCTATTGCTTCTTCTTCTTCCTCAAAACATTAGGTCTAAACATCAATCTTCTAATCTCTTCTTCAAATTTCTAAGTCAAAAAGAAAAAAAATAAGATCAAAAGAGAAAGGGAGAGAAAAGCAAACAAATTAAAGCTTAGAGATCTAGAAAAGAAGATTCTTAAAGACAAAGAGAAGGGAAAGCTAAAAAAGTGCATGGGTTTATTACAATGTGCCTTTAATATAAACAAGCAATTTAATTTCTATTCTATGTCTATTTCGAATTGAAAAATGATTCCAATTTAATTGTCAACTTTAAATTTACAGGTTTACATGGATTATTATGTAGGGTGAAACCCTAAGTTATAACTTAAGTTATGCAAATCGATGGAACTTGGTAAAAATGATAGACTGAACGAAAATATACTTTTAAATGCATAGATCTAAATTATGAGAAAGGATTGAATTGATTTAAGAGAATAACATAAATCTACACAGATACCTTGGAAATTTATTTAGATCCGACTCCATTAATTCCAAAATATACATAGATAAACGAGAGAATATCCACATACATCAAATGGGTAAACTACATGAAGTTAGAAACGAATACAATAGAAATTGTACATAATTAACCGCCCAAAACTTGAATAACATGAAATCAAAATTTATAATAAAGTATGGAAAGAAGAATAAAAGTAAAACATCAAAAATAAAGAATCCAATGCAAGGACTATTCGCCACTAATCCTAAGGATGTCCCGATAGGGTGTGGTAGGAAAGTACCTTCGGTTTGTCCTATTCCTGGACAACTTATATGGATGTTTGTCTTACATTGCATTTCTAAAGATTACATACATTGGTTTTTAAAAACGTACATCAGTGGTGGCGGAGAAGGCAACTTTTCTTATTGCTTGACACCCTCCTTGAGACGTATAAGCTCAAGGGTAGTATTTTTATAGAAGGCAATTAGTAGTCAAACGGAAATGGCCGTGTAGCATTCAAAGTGATGTGATATGTGATTGTAAAAGGTAATCGTTACCTCAGACCTCATCAACCAGAAATGATCAAAACAGGGTTAGATGCAACAGGGCTAAGTGGGTCACTCCCATGTAGGATATGATCATCCTCTTCTAGATATATCTTTACACGCTATGGCGTCATGTATTTGATTATTATGGTTTGTATGCTTTGAGGGCCCTCGGAAAAGGTCGGTAACGACCGAAGGATGACATATTCGGTACCATCTAGTTATAGAGGTGGGCTGGTCTTGTGTTGGTAGATGGCAAATGTCTATTTAAGTAATTATCCTTTAATTACATTTAAGTAATTATCCTTTAATTAATTTCACAAATTAATTTTCCTTAACCACTTATTGTAATTATCCTTTAATTACTCTATTAATTAATTACATTAACCCTTAATTAATTACATCAATTAATTACTCTATAATCACTTATTATTGATTATTTAATCTTAATTAATCAATCCTTAATTACATCATTAATTTTATTAATTAATGATCCCTAATTATCTTTAATTAATTATACTATTAAATTAATTACATTTAGTAATTAATCTCTAATTAAACCACATTTATTAATCACCCTTGATTAATCTCATCCAGTAATTAAATACCCTTAATTACTCCATTAAATTAATTAATTACTCCATAATTAATTATCTTTAATTAATCCCTTGATTAATTACAGAAAGTAATTAAACTCAAATTACTTTCATTAACAAATCACCAATGGATTATTTACATCCATTAATTATCGATTAATTACTTCCCTAAGTAATTATACTTATCAAATTCTCAAGTGGTAATTCTAAATTAATTAAACTTAATTAATTAACTTAAAGTAATCAAATTTATTTAATTAATTACCTTGAGTAATTAATTCCTTTAATTACTTTCATTAAGTAATTATATTTAAATCAATCTCACAAATGATTATCCTTAATTAATTAATCTAATTAATTATTAAAATTAATCACATTAATTAATTATTTAATAATCTCAAGTTAATGACCTTCATTAACTATCCTTTAATAACTTTTCTAAGTAAGTCAAACTTAGATTAATCATTATTAACTACAAATTAATTTATCCTTAATAACCCATTAATTAATCTCTAATTATTTAATTAATTAGGTTTTAACTGCAACTTAATTAATTTTAAATTACTTGATTAATTAATTTCTAATCATTAATTAAAATCTAATCTTATTTAATTAATGATTCTTAAGTACAAATTAATTATTCCTTAATTAATAAATCTTAAACCTTAATTAATTAATTAAAACCTTTAATTACTTAATTAATTAATCCAAATCATTAATTAATCAATTTAATTAATTATCTATTTTAATCATCTTAACAATTTAATTAATCCAAATCATTAAATCCTAATTATCTTTAAGATAAAACTTTATTCTTATTAATGATTAAATTATCATTCACAAGCACATTTGAAAACATTTTACTTTCAAATTTATTTTCAAATATAAAATTTAAAATGAAAACAATTTTTAACTTTAACAAAGTTTAAAAACCATTTACAAACTTTAAAATCATATGTTAAAGACATACTCATCTTATAAAAGAATTTAAGAATTTAAACCAAATTTACTTTTAAATTCTAACCATTTAAAATACACTTTAAATAATTAAAGTTGTTAAAACAATTTAATTTATAAAACTTAATTTAAATTTTAAAACTAGGATACAAATTCAATTTTGAATTCATACTTAAAATTTGTTTAAAACTTTGTCTAAACCTATGCTTTCAAATTTTAAAATCAAATTAAAATTTTTAAAAGCAGACGGGTTTTTAAAACCTGCAACTATCAACTGACCCGAGCCATCCTAAAAATGCTTCGAGCCAAAATCAAAAAAACTTCGAGTAAACACTCGAACTACTCGAGATAACCTCGAGTACAAATCTCTGCATCTTCCTAAAAACCCTCAGGCACAAAACAATGCACTATGCATATACACGGTGGCTCCGACCATCACACGGTGGCTCCGACCATCCTCAGATCAAACAACGATCATTAGAAACCTATAATCAACTCGAAATCAAAATCGAGTGTTCGAAGCCAACCCTAGAACAAAACTGGAACAACACATCTCAAACCTGAAAATGCCTCGACCACGATCCTCCAACCACCGGAGAGATAGCAATTCCGTCAACACATTCGCCATCCACCATACTTTTATTTCCCTGAATCTAGTTACACTCGATCAACCAGAGAGGTTGAGATGATCAAAATACTCAATCCTAGTTAAAACTAGGGTTACAAACTGAAAACATCCACCGTCGTCACCACGGTGATCAATCCACCTTGCTGACAATTTTCCCCGATCCTCCGATCATTCCTCCATCATCATTGAGAATTACAACCCTCTAGATCACAGAGATACACAGCATGCACACCAATATATTCATATATATACAAAGAGCTATACTTAAAAATACGTTCACAAACATACTTGCTTCAGAGATGAACATGCAACATAATTATATACTTAAACTATTTAAATTGTGATGTTACTCACCTGATTAAAAAAGGCAGAACAAAGCACCAAATTTTGAAACAGCTTGAAACAGAAATGCCTTAGCTTTTGAAAACTTTTAAAGTGGAATATGTTTGAATAAAATGCTTGATTTAAAAACTGCATGCATGCCTCCAGATTGAAAAAATGCTCAAGCTTTGATTTTGCTGTTGATAATCTACAGGTTTGCTTTTGATAACTCAGGTTGAAGAAAGTGCTGCCTTTAATGTTCGATTTGAAGTTGATATACAGGCTATTGATTTGAATGAGTTTATGGTTTTGATCTTGAAAATGTAACTACAGGTTATTGATTTGGAAAAGGTTTCTGGTTTGAGGAACGTTTGAGTTATAGATTTTGTGTTGAAAAATTGTACAGGTTTTTGGGGTTTGATTTCTGTTTTGAAATGTATTTGAGTTACAGGTTTTGTTTTTGAGAATTTTTTTTACAGGTTGAAGTCTTCTTGTAATAGAATTGAAGAATAGGAAAAAAAAATAGAAGGGAAGGGGAGCATATTTTTATGTAGGTTGAATTAGATTTACTAAAAATAAAAGAAAACTAAAAAAAGACACTTATTTAATATATCAACACTTGTCATTTGCCCTTACTCATTGTTTAACACTGGTTTAAAACAAGCTTTAAATATTTACACTTCTCTTTTGTAATTTTACTTATTTTTATTTGTTTTAAATGTAAATAAAAGCCCATTTTCTTATTTATTAAATACTTATCTATATATTTGTAAATTACTTTTTTTTAAAATAAAATAAAACAAATTATATATATATATACACAAATAAAAGCTTATACCTGTCTCCTTTAAAATCCAAAATATTTTTAAGTATCTATTCCTTTGAATTTCAAAATAAATTCCAATTTCAAATTCAAATTAAATATTTTAAAATCCAATTTAAAATTCAAGTTACATATATGCATATATAACTACACATTAAATTTTGAAAATAACAAATCGTATTTATATTAAAATCCATGTATATTTATAAAAATAATACATTATAATTATTATTTGGAAATAACACTTTTATTCAATTTTTAAATAATTTCAAAAAGAAATTATCTTGTTATATATAAATTACTACTTAAATGAATTAATGTATCATTTGCTAATGGTATTTTAAACTCATATATAAAATTTCGAATCATTATTTATCAAGCTATATTTAAAAAAAAATAAACCTTTTTATTAATTTAAACTTAAACTAAGATATAATTTAAACAATTAATATTTACCTTAAATATTTTAAAACCATATACTTATTTATTTAAATAGCTTTGAAAAGTTATAAATTAAATCATAATTCCTAAATTATCAAAATGTATATTAGAATTTAAAAATAAGATTTTATTTATTAATTAAATTTCAAACCATATCTTATCTATTTACAATATATACATATATACATACATTATAAATAGAAAATAATTTCTTAGTTTTTGAAAGATAAAATTCACCAACTAAATTTATTAAAAGAAGATTATTAAATTAATTCAGATTTTATTAACAAAGATTATCAAATCAGTTTAGTTTTTAATATAGATTATTAAATTGATATCGCCCAAAATTCCGGGTCATCACATTCCTCCCCCTTAAAAGAATTTCGTCCTCGAAATTTAAAAGCAAAGGTAATTTAATAATCTATCTAAGATTTTAATTTTAAATCACAAGCATATTTTATCAATCATATGCTAACAACCATAGCAATCAAATCATTCAATCAAACAAATCTAACTATCCAGAAAAAATACTGAATAGAATTTCCTAGAGTTTCCTAGGTATAAATACCGGGATACTCGCTCTACAGAATCCAAACAATCTACACTATTAAGCTACTGAGTTCCTCATCTAGATCTACAGCTGAACAGGATATCAGACCAAAGTCAAGTCCTGCTCAACTACCAAATCCCTCAGAACCGCTGGTTCCAAAACCAGAGATGGATCATACACGTATTCCCTCAGAGATACGTAAAACACATCGAATCCAAATTTTCCAAACTGGCAATTCAACTCCTGAAAACCAGAAACTTACCCTCAACAGAACACAGAAGAGATCCAAAATACCTCGAAGCTAGCTTCCCAGTCTCACCAAATCTTATAGCTCCTTGGATCGGAGAAAACATATCAAAATCAAATCTCCGACTTCGGAATTCAAATTCCTTCGTCTCTTATCCTTAAAAATCTTCTGAAGATCCTGGGCTGCCTACATCCTTCCTGATCAGCTCAACCTTCGTTGATGCCTCTAGAAACAAACCGGACCAAAAACAATCCAACAAAATGATCCTCTCACGATCAATCAAAATCAAGAACACAACTCTACTCCACAAATAATAGAAGACCGATCTTACTTCTCCTATTCGGGAAAAGTAAATAACAGAATCACTCCCCAAACTGCTTCCGCTGCACAACTCTAATTTGGAGTAGATGAAAATGCTGATGACGAGCACAAGCACAAACTAGACAACACATCCCAGAAATATGGTTCAACAGATCCATAAAGAGAAAAACTCAGAAGTTCCACCAAATCCTGAGCCGCTTCACCAAACTCTATCTCAAGGAACCATCCTTCTACTAAGCTGAACCACCGGCATCACTCCTGAAATCCTAGTCGATAAGAAAACTCAATCTCCAGATGTTAGGGCAAACCTCTAACTTCCCTGAAGACATCCGAAAAATCTCTAATAACCCAAGAGAAGACTCAAACTATCGCAAATCACTTTTGCGATCAACCTAGCCTAATTCCAAAGAAAACTGTTCTCTCTTTACCAATCAGAATAGCTTATGATTATCTAGCCAATCCATCGAAGAAATGGATCCGCCCCGCTGCTTCTGAACTCCATCTCTAGAAAACTACTCAGTCATAAGACCTCCTTGCCGGCACACAGAATACTTCGAGTTGCATCGCTGACCCAGATGCCAGAAACTTCCTAATCCAAAGCTCTTCGAGAAACTCGGACCTCAAACCAAACAGGAACACCTTGCGGAACACAGCCACAACACCAAAGCAGATACACTTAAAATTTTTCCAAAGAAACATCTTTGGAAACAATACATAGTCACTGCGTCTCATCACGCAGCTACTACTTTCTAAGTTACCAAGATACCATCACTCGCTTCTGCTCAACCGATAGATCCAAACTCTACTCATCCACACTTGCACCTCAAAGATAGACTCTGAACCTTAACAGGTTTCCTTCAAAGATTGACGAAATCCTTACACCACATCAAAACTCACTCAAGACGTTATTAGGTCTACAGTCTCGACAGATACTTCCAACCTCAATCACTCAGACTCCTTCCATTGGTAGTCGTGCTACACACCCACTACCCCATCTACCTTTAGAACTCATATTGAAAAACCCGAACAGGTAACCCAAGAAATAGGTAGAAATATATATATATATATATATATATATATATATATATATATATATATATATATATATTCAAATTACAAATACGCTCTCTCAAGATAGACACCACTCCAGAGCCTAGGTATTATCTCAACCTATGCTCTGATACCAACTGTCACGACACGCGTTTCACCTCCCAGAAAGACGTATCATGAGTAAGAAAGAAAGGGATAGAAAAGAGAAAAGACAGATAAGAAAGAAGAACAACATCAGAATCTCAACAGCGGAACGAATAAATTATATTAATAACATAAGTATTACATAGTATCATATACATCAGAGTTACACAGATTATACATTACATACTAGACAGTTATAAACACCTGTCTATTTATTACAACTCAACAATACAGGGATACTAATTACAGCAGAACACTATAAATATCTACAACGTTGAAGCCTCCTGCTCCATTGCTCCTCCACAATTCGTCAAAGCTAACCTAAATCCCTTGGCTACTCGTAAAAATTTGAGTACTCAAGAGTTAAGAAAATAGAAATAAACTCTGGGTCAGACATGGGTCTGGTGTGAGTAACATGTTAAAGTTGCTTAACTTTTGAAAATCTTTGAAAACAAAAGGTATCACGTAAGACTCCCCACACATAAACATGGGTAGGTTTTTACCTTACGCTAACCAAAACATTTGATAGGAAATCCAGTGATATTATAATAGAGTCTAGGGTTTTCAAGTAAATAGAAAATAGCTGAAATTGTTACATTCATTAAATTCCAGCTACTAGCCACAAAAGTGGATAATATAATCAAAACCGTAAGGGCACGTATGAAGAATGGGTTTCCCTCAATGGCAGGGGCTACTGCGGTATCGCCCGTCATAGTACGGGGCCTAGATCATCGTACCGAGCATCCACCCTAAATCCCCTGCAACACAAGGCCGAAACCATCCCTTACTGGACAGTCTCGAACAAGACAACCCTGACAGTTGTTGCGAATCAACTGCCCCACACGGCCGAATAAAAAGGGACTTCTCCCCTGTTTTAGCCATTCCCGGTTGATGAGGCTTTAGGCTATGATTACCTTTAGAGAGCACATCTCTTAGAATGCTCATCAACCACCTGACGATGTTCTGAAAGCATTCAATCCATACAAGTTCATTCCAGGTAACGAAACCGAAGGCATTATCTCGTTACACTCATTTTGGAATCACCCTCAGAGTTAACGACGATAACCCTTGCACTCTGAATCTTCATCTTCACTTGAGATTCATGACCTATCGTTAATTTGGATCGATGTGGTTTTCGGATATCCAATTATGGAAACCCGATCCTGTTCTCATTGAAATCCAAAACGTATCTTTTAAGGCCAAGTTGTTTTTAAAGTTAAAATCAATTCAATTCCATTATCTATATACACAGATAGATAATTCTAATATCACAATAGATAATCAACATTATCATCACAAGCAGATAATCCACATTATAATCATAAATAGATAATTCACATTATCATCACAAATAGATAATTCATATTATCATCACACTTCAACCAAAGCAGCCATATCACACAGCATTACTTATCTCATATCTGAGATCTCAAACCATTCAAGGAAACCAATATCATCCGTCGATACATAAGCAAGGATTAATCACACTATAATTAATTTAAAATGAATTAAATTAATGATTTCATATATAATTAATTTAAAATAAATTAAATTAGTTACTTTCATCATTATAAAACTTGCTTACATAACCATTAATTAATTATAAATCAATGAATTAATTATCCTCTATTCATTCATCTTAATTAATCATCCTTGATTAATTATCCTTTAATTACATTCAAGTAATTATCCTTTAATTAATTTCACAAATTAATTTTCCTTAACCACTTATAGTAATTATCCTTTAATTACTCTATTAATTAATTACATTAATCCTTAATTAGTTACATTAATTAATTACACTATAATCACTTATTATTGATTAATTAATCTTAATTAATCAATCTTAATTACATTATTAATTTTATTAATTAATGATCCCTAATGTAACAACCCGCATATTTAACGATTTTATATTTAAATATTTTATTTAAATATAGCGTCGTTAGTCGGATTTTTGGTCCGAAATGTTATTTTTTGCAAATGGCCGAATTGGAACTCGAAACCATTTCCATTGGTTCCAAAATGGCGTTTGCGACCTTTTTGAGTATAAGCTTTGATATGTTTGGAGTAAGATGAATTTTTGCAACTTTTTCTAGTTGGGTTTGGATTGGGTTCAACCAATTTGTTAGTTTAATAACCTAACTCAGTCCCTCTCCTCTTCATTCTCTCATTCCACTCTTCTAAACTTAAGAAAACTGAAAATGGTGGAAGGGAAGAGGAAATAGAAATTGCAAACCCTAGTTTCTTCTTGTAAACTTGATTCTTGCTCCAAAATCAAAGTGAAGCCATTGGTAAGCCCCCTCTTCTTCTTCTCTGTCTCTTTCTCTCTTCAATTTTAGAAAGTCTCCTAAACCTAACTTAGGAAAATATGTGTTTTATTCTTAGATTGAAGCTTGTTGAGTTGAAGTGAAGAGTAGTTAGTCTCCTTCTTGTGTTTGAGCTTCTTCTTCTTTGTTTTGTGATATAAGGTTAGTTTTTAACTCACATCTACTTCTCTTGATTTCATTGATGTTGGGTATGAATTCCTAGCATTTGTTCATATGCACTTGTTTTCGATTTTGATTGCTTTGGTGAAATTTCCAAATATTGATTGTTGAAGCCAAATCTATGTAAAACCTTATATGGTTGATGGTTATGTTGTTCGGAGTGATTGGGTGTGTCGTTAAGGTTGGGTAGTCGTTTGACGTAAGCCCATAATCAACGTGCATCCGATTGCTTTCGATTTTGTTTGGCCATGATGGCCTAGGTTTAGGAAATGCCTGACCATCAGGTTTCAGACGTCTGAAACCCCAACTTCAAACGTCTGAATATTGTTCTGGGGAAGTTTCTTATCCCCAGATTCAGACGTCTTAATTTATATCCCAGACGTCTGAAAGTGCTTAATTTCGACCAGAAAGGAAATAGGCCAAAATATGCCTATTTCAGACGTCTGGAAGTTTGGATTTAGGCATCTGAATTCCCTTTTGAAAAAGAAATTAAATTCAAGATTCAGACGTCTGAATCCCTTCTTTCAGACGTCTGAATATGCTATTTTTTGCCAAATTGCCTTGTTCGCGTAGTTTTCCAAATTTAATCGATGCATATTGATTCCAATTAATTGATTATGCATATTTGACGTTAATGATTCCTTGTTGACTTCATTCATGAGTTTTATAAATGATTTCTTCAAATCGTATAAAAAGTTCGCCTCTCCGATTTATAAATTCTATTTAAAACACACGCACAATTTCGCACTTCGAGCGAAGTGGAAGGGTGATTAAATGGTTGGGCAAAACATGGACCATGAATCTATGTGTTTATCCTTCCGATTAATTCCCGACCTATTCAATTGATCGTTTTGGCCTTCGGGTTTGGTTTACCGATGAAATGAGGTGAACTTTGTACTGCTTTGAGTGTGAAATTAACTAACGGATAGTAAACCGGTTAGTGCGAACGAGTGGTTATGGGACTCACGTTACCACTTTTCGGATTCCTTTTTGAGAGTTATGAAACATTCCGCCAGTTAGTGGTGTCCAGTACTGGGTCTTCGACCTTCACCACTACGGTTTGTTTCTTTCGGGTATGATGCCTTCGGGTATGTTGCCTTCGGGTTTGTGCCTTCGGGTTTGTGCCTTCTGGATTGTTGCCCTTTAGTATCGCTTCCGATGTTGGTCGTTATGAGCCGCATGGGTGATATTGGGTTGTCCTTTAGTATCGCTTCCTATGTTAGTCGTTATGAGCCGCATGGGTGATATTGGGTTTGGAGTCTTCGGGCTCATGGATCCTTGTTTGTACAGTACTGAGCTCGAGCAATTTTATGATGTTTCATCCATATGTATATTCCCTTGGTATCGCCCTTGGGTGTTGGTCTTTTTGAGCCGCATGATATGTAGCGATTACCTTGTGGAACTTGTATACCTTATTGGTATTTGTTATTTTCCTTTTTGGCTTGATTTGGGATATTTGTATCCTTTGTTTCTCTGTGATGCCGATGATATGAGGCTTGTTATGTGATCATATGATTCATCTTTTGTTAGATGATTGTGTTATCTCCTTTAGAGATATTTGTTATACCTTGTAACCTTGCAGGTTTATTGTTGTTCAGTTTATCTAACTGATTTGTTTAGCTAGACTGACCCGTGTAATTATACTCGGGTCAGACCGAGATGTTTCAGGTTAGGCGCTTTTGGACTTAGCCTATTTTGCTTCCGCATGGACTATTCAGCTTGTTCCTTTTTGTTAAAGCTTTTTGTGTAGTCCTTTTATTGTAACTTCGATATATGTATTCTTTTGATTCGTCTGTATATTGTGGTTTGCTATACCATTTGACGTGTATTATTTTGTATACTCTATTATGTAACAATATATGTGTATATGATGATCTACTGTTCTGTGATTTATATTACATTTGAATTGTTATATTCTGTTCTGATAGATCCGTCAACCACCTATGGTTTTGTTTTAAGTATTCATTGGATATGTCGATCTGTTTGGTGTGATTATTGTCGATGTATTCAATAGATAGTTAGAGCAAGGCTATAGATGGTTGCTCCTAGCCAGCCTTATTCTCCGTGTTAGTTGACGACATTACCCTGTAGTGTCCTTGGCTAGCGTGGGTATAGAGGTGGGGCGTCGCAGCGTTGTATCAGAGCTTAGGTTCAGAACAAAATATGATAAACACAGAATTGAGACACATATTACGGTACATCAAAGTGTACAAGTGATATAAATCTTTGAATCATCGTGCCTATCTATTCCTTCTTTTATCAAAGGTTAGATAGAATTTGGGGAATACGTCTAGGAATGCATTTTATTCCGTAGTATTCCGTAATGAAGTATCTTCCTTGTGATTAATCTTGTTCTTATCTTACTCTCGGCGTATGGCTGGAAGAGGCAGGGGACGACGTTCGGATGCTGGACGATCCAGTGGTTCACATCCGGATGGCGTTTATATGTCTGCCGATCAGTTTTTGGGATTGTTCAGGAGCACTCAGCCTCCAGTTCCTCCTCGAGTGTCTCCACCTCGCAAGTCTGCCTTTGCACGTCAGTGCAGTGATTTTGCTCATCTTGGAGGAAAGCCGTTTAAGGGCTCCGAGTCCATTCTTGAGGTCCAAGCTTGGTTTCGCACGTGCGAGCGTATCTTCTCCCGTATGGATCTTTCTGACCATGATAGAGTTCTTGTAACTTCTAGCTTATTACAAGAGCATGCTCTTGATTGGTATGAGCTTCTTGTAGCCGAGATTGATGAGTCTACTATTTCTTGGACTCGGTTTCGGGAGCGATTTGAACTCATGTTCGTTCCTGAATCTGAAAAAGTTTTATTGACCCGTCGCTTCCTTGAGTTGAAGTAAGGGAAATCTTCGGTTTCTGAGTATGTTGCATCGTTCGAGGCTTTATCTAAGTATGGTCTTGAATTCATTAGTACTTCTTATAAGAAGAATTTGAAGTTTGTCTCTGGTCTTAAGAAGTATCTTCAGAAGTCTTTGTTGCTCCAGCTTAAGCTTTCTTTTGAGGAGTTGGTTGATTCGGCACTTCATCTCGAGACCGTCGAGAAGGAGTGTGATAGTGATGTAGATGTTGAGGTTTCCAAGAACCCTAACAAGAAGCCATTTCCATTTCAGAAGTCCAGGCCTTTTCCTTCTAAGAAGAAGAAGACTGGTAGTTCTAGCTCTCAGCCTCAGTCTTCTGGAACACCTTTCGTTCGGAAGTGTTTCAATTATGGTTCTCCTGATCATATTATTCGAGCTTGCCTTAGGCCTCTCTTCTGCCGCTATTGCAAGAAGGAAGGTCATCATGTTTCAGCTTGCCCTACTGTTCCGGCTGGTGCCAAGTCTTGCAAGCTTTATGCTCCTAAGGCTTCTGAAGGTCCCTCTCAGCCCAAAGGTATATCTCCACCTATTTTGGAAGGTTCTATTTTATTTCATGATCATAGTATATGGGTTCTTTTCGATACAGGTGCATCACATTCTTTCGTATCGAAAAAGCTCATTGATGATTTATCTTTGGATGTTTCTTGTTTGATTACTTCTTTAAGGATTGCGAATCCTATTGGGGGATCCGCGACCCTTAGCTTGCTTTGTGATGATGTTGAGATTGTTTTGTGTGGCTTTTCTTTTCGTGCGAGTCTGCACGTTATTTCTTGTCTGGGATTTGATATGATTTTGGGTATGGACTGGCTAGTAAGATATGATGCCAAGATTATTTGTTCGGAGAGAATTATATATCTTCGACATCCGGATTTGCCTACTCAGCTATCTCTTATTCTTCGGGATGTGGATAATCCTGAAATGGCTTTATATTCTCTTGATTCGCGAGATGGTGATGATATATCTCGTATTCCTATTGCTTGTGACGTTTCTGATGTTTTTGAGCCTGTCTCGGGTTTGCCACTTAAGCGGGCAATTGAGTTCCGCATTGATCTCATTCCAGACACACAGCCAGTTAGTCGTCCTCCCACGAGGATGTCTACAGGGGAAAATGAGGAACTCAAGAAGCAGCTTTTAGAGCTCGAGTCCAAGCAGTTGATTCAGTCCAGTTTTTCTCCATGGGGATCCGCCGTCGTCTTCGTGAAGAAGTCTGATGGAACTCTTAGGCTTTGCATTGACTATCGCAAACTTAACGAGTTAACCATCAGAAATAGGTATCCATTGCCTAGGATCGATGATATGTTCGATCTATTGAGTGGTGCTAAGGTCTTTTCTCAGCTTGACCTTGCCACAGGTTTTCATCAGTTACGAGTCGCGGAGGATAGCATTCCTCTTACCACTTTCCGCACTCGTTATGGTTCTTTTGAGTGGCTCGTTATGCCGTTCGGTTTGACGAACGCTCCTGCTTTCTTTGTTGATCTCATGAATCGAGTATTCCAGGAATATCTCGACAAGTTCGTCCTTATGTTCATTGATGATATCCTTATTTATTCTAAGTCTGAAGCCGAGCATGCTAATCACTTGAGAATTGTCTTGAGTACCCTCCGTCATCATCAGCTTAGAGCCAAATTCTCCAAGTGCCATTTTTGGGAGAATAGGGTTAAGTTCTTAGGCCATGTTGTATCTTCCGATGGCATTTCTGTCAATCCCTCAAAGATCGAAGCCATCCAGAATTGAAAGAGGCCCGAGAATGTGCATGAGATCCGTAGTTTCCTTGGATTGGCGGGTTATTACCGTCGGTTCATTAAGGATTTTTCCCGAGTTGTGCTTCCTCTCACCTGCCTTACTCGGAAAGGCATTCGTTTTATTTGGTCCGACAAGTGTGAGGCTTCCTTTCTGTCATTGAAGGAACTTCTCACTAATGCTCCTATTTTGGTGGTTCTCGAGGGGAATCATGATCTTGTTGTCTACATCGATGCTTGTGGTAGTGGTCTCGGTGCTATTCTTATGCAGAAGGATCGAGTAGTTGCTTATGCTTCTAGGTAACTGCGTCCGAATGAAGTTCGCTATGCCACTCATGATCTTGAGTTAGCCGCCATTGTCTTCGCCTTGAAGATTTTGCGACATTATTTATTGGACGAGCGCTTCATTCTCTATACCGATCATAAATCCTTGAAGTATTTGTTCACTTAGAAGGAACTCAATATGAGACAATAGCGTTGGCTCTAGTTTCTTGCTTCCTATGACTTTGGTATCCAGTATACCCCTGGTAAGGGTAATCGTGTTGCTGATGCGCTTAGTCGCAAACATTCGGCTGTTATTTCTATGATGCTTGCCGAATGGGATATTCTTGAGACTCTATCTTTTTATGAAATTCGTGATCGAGGTTCATCTTCTGATTCTCCTATTCTATTATTTAGTTTGGGAGCTCAACCCATTTTGTTGGATTGTATTGCCGATGCTCAGCGGCGTGATCCTGATTTGTTGCATCTTATTCAGCTTTGTGAGTCTGGATCCTGTGATGAGGCGTTGTGGGATTTCAGCATTGATTCTCATGGGTGTCTTCGCAAGAAGAACCGTCTTTTGTGCCCTCTGATTTTGCACTTAGACATGACATTCTTGATGATTGTCACCATTCTTAGTATACCATTCATCCTGGTAGTAGTAAGATGTATGCCGATATGTGACGTCTTTATTATTGGGAAGGCATGAAGCGCGATGTGGTGGGTTATGTGAGTAATTGCATAACTTGTCAGCATTTTAAGGCCGAATATCAGCGTCCTTCGGGTCTTCTTCAGCGTCTAGAGATTCCATTGTGGAAATGGGATCAGATTTCTATGGATTTCATTGACGGCCTACCTCGTTCGAGATCGGGCCATTCTAGTATTTGGGTTATTGTTGATCGCCTCACCAAGTCTGCTCATTTTGTCCCTATTAAGTCTAATAGGACTGCTTCGTATTTGGCTAGGTGGTATGTCAAGGAAATCGTGAGACTTCACGGTGTTCCTAGTTCTATTGTGAGTAATCGTGATCCTTTATTCACGAGTCATTTTTGGAAGAGTCTTCAGCAAGCTTTGGGATCAAAGCTTAATTTTAGTACAGCTTATCATCCGCAGTCTTACGGACAGACTGAACGGGTGAATCGTATCTTGGAAGATCTTCTCCGTATTTGTATTTTTGATTTCAGTGGTAGTTGGTAGGATCACCTACCTCTTGTAGAGTTCTCCTGCAACAATTGTTTTCAGTCTAGTATCGGTATGGCTCCTTTCGAACCTTTATATGGAAGACCATGTCGATCTCCTTCGTGTTGGTTGGAATCTGAGGAGAAGTTTATTCTTGGCCCAGATTTTTTTCGTGATTCTTCCGAGAAGATTGATCTTATTCGATTGAGAATGAAATAGGCACAGAGCCGCCAGAAATCCTACGCAGACAACCATAGGAAGCCTCTCGAGTTCTCGATTGGTGACCTTGTTTTTATTCGTGTTTCTCCTTTGAAAGGGGTTATGCGTTTCAGTACGACTGGGAAATTGGCTCCTCGCTATATAGGACCATTTTCTATTACTGAACGTATTGGCCCTGTGGCTTATAGAGTTTCACTCGCTGCTCATTTATCTGGCATTCATGACGTGTTTCATGTCTCGCAACTTCGGAAGTGTCTTCGGGAATCGGATTCTGTTATTGATTCTCCTGATTTGCTTGAGCTTGAGATCTCACCGGACTTATCTATTGTACAGCTGCCTATTCGCGTACTTGACACGGAGGTGGGACACCTTCGGAACAAGGACGTGCCGCTCGTTAAAGTTCAATGGTCCACTAGTCCCAATGACTGTAGTTGGGAAACCAGAGAGTTTATTGAGCGATCTTATCCAGGTTTTCTATCTTTGCTTGGGAACGGTGAGAATATCTTTTCATCTCAAGCTTATTTTTCTTTTCTTTTGAATGAGGTATGTATGTACTTGTTACAAGTATCGTCTCTAGGAATTGCGGGGACGCAATTTTGTTAGGAGGGGAGATCTGTAACAACCCGCATATTTAACGATTTTATATTTAAATATTTTGTTTAAATATAGCGTCGTTAGTCGGATTTTTGGTCCGAAATGTTACTTTTTGCAAATGGCCGAATTGGAACTCGAAACCATTTCCATTGGTTCCAAAATGGCGTTTGCGACCTTTTTGAGTATAAGCTTTGATATGTTTGGAGTAAGATGAATTTTTGCAACTTTTTCTAGTTGGGTTTGGGTTGGGTTCAACCAATTTGTTAGTTTAATAACCTAACTCAGTCCCTCTCCTCTTTATTCTCTCATTCCACTCTTCTAAACTTAAGAAAACTGAAAATGGTGGAAGGGAAGAGGAAATAGAAATTGCAAACCCTAGTTTCTTCTTGTAAACTTGATTCTTGCTCCAAAATAAAAGTGAAGCCATTGGTAAGCCCCCTCTTCTTCTTCTCTATCTCTTTCTCTCTTCAATTTCAGAAAGTCTCCTAAACCTAACTTAGGAAAATATGTGTTTTATTCTTAGATTGAAGCTTGTTGAGTTGAAGTGAAGAGTAGTTAGTCTCCTTCTTGTGTTTGAGCTTCTTCTTCATTGTTTTGTGATATAAGGTGAGTTTTGAACTCACATCTACTTCTCTTGATTTCATTGATGTTGGGTATGAATTCCTAGCATTTGTTCATATGCACTTGTTTTCGATTTGGATTGCTTTGGTGAAATTGCCAAATATTGATTGTTGAAGCCAAATCTATGTAAAACCTTATATGGTTGATGGTTATGTTGTTCGGAGTGTTTGGGTGTGTCGTTAAGGTTGGGTAGTCGTTTGATGTAAGCCCATAATCAACGCGCATCTGATTGCTTTCGATTTGTTTGGCCATGATGGCCTAGGTTTAGGAAATGCCTGACCATCAGGTTTCAGACGTCTGAAACCCCAATTTCAGACGTCTGAATATTGTTCTGGGGAAGTTTCTTATCCCCAGATTCAGGCGTCTGAATTTATATCCCAGACGTCTGAAAGTGCTTAATTTCGACCAGAAAGGAAATAGGCCAAAATATGCCTATTTCAGACGTCTGGAAGTTTGGGTTCAGACGTCTGAAATCCCTTTTGAAAAAATTAAATTCCAGATTCATACATCTGAATCCCTTCTTTAAGACATTTGAATATGCTGTTTTTTGCCAGATTGCCTTGTTCGCATAGTTTTTCAAATTTAATCGATGCATATTGATTCCAATTAATTGATTATGCATATTTGACGTTGATGATTCCTTTTTGACTTCATTCACGGGTTTTATAAATGATTTCTTCAAATCGTATAAAAAGTTCGCTTCTCCGATTTATAAATTCTATTTAAAACACATGCACAATTTTGCACTTCGAGTGAAGTGGAAGGATGATTAAATGGTTGGGCAAAACACGGACCATGAATCTGTGCGTTTTTCCTTCCAATTAATTCCCGACCTATTCAATTGATCGTTTTGACCTTCGGGTTTGGTTTACCGATGATACGAGGTGAACTTTGTACTGCTTTGAGTGTGAAATTAACTGACGGATAATAAACCAGTTAGTGCGAACGAGTGGTTATGGGACTCACGTTACCACTTTTCGGATTCCTTTTTGAGAGTTATGACACATTCCGCCAGTTAGTGGTGTCCAGTACTGGGTCTTCGACCTTCACCACTACGGTTTGTTGCCTTCGGGTATGATGCCTTCAGGTATGTTGCCTTCGGGTTTGTGCCTTCGGGTTTGTGCCTTCGGGTTTGTGCCTTTTGGATTGTTGCCCTTTAGTATCGCTTCCGATGTTGGTCGTTATGAGCCGCATGGGTGATATTGGGTTGCCCTTTAGTATCGCTTCCGATGTTGGTCGTTACGAGCCGCATGGGTGATATTGGGTTGCCCTTTAGTATCGCTTCCGATGTTGGTCGTTATGAGCCACATGGGTGATATTGGGTTTGGAGTCTTCGGGCTCATGGATCCTTGTTTGTACGGTACTGAGCTCGAGCAATTTAATGATGTTTCATCCATATGTATATTCCCTTGGTATCGCCCTTCGGTGTTGGTCTTTTTGAGCCGCATGATATGTAGCGATTACCTTGTGGAACTTGTATACCTTATTGGTATTTGTTATTTTCCTTTTTGGCTTGATTTGGGATATTTGTATCCTTTGTTTCTCTGTGATGCCGATGATATGAGGCTTGTTATGTTATCATATGATTCATCTTTTGTTAGATGATTGTGTTATCTCCTTTAGAGATATTTGTTATACCTTGTAACCTTGAAGGTTTATTGTTGTTTAGTTTATCTAACTGATTTGTTTAGCTAGACTGACCCTTGTATTTATACTCGGGTCAGACCGAGATGTTTCAGGTTAGGCGCTTTTGGACTTAGCCTATTTTGCTTCCACATGGACTATTCAACTTGTTTCTTTTTGTTAAAGCTTTTTGTGTAGTCCTTTTATTGTAACTCTGATATATGTATTCTTTTGATTCGTCTGTATATTGTGGTTTGCTATACCACTTGACGTGTATTATTTTGTATACTCTGTTATGTAACAATATATGTGTATATGATGATCTACTGTTCTGTGATGTATATTACATTTGAGTTGTTATATTCTGTTCTGCTAGATCCTTCAACCACCTATGGTTTTGTTTTAAGTATTCATTGGATATGTCGATCTGTTTGGTGTGATTATTATCGATGTATTCAATAGATAGTTAGAGCAAGGCTATAGATGGTCGCTCCTAACCAGCCTTATTCTCCGTGTTAGTTGACGGCATTACCCTATAGTGTCCTTGGATAGCGTGGGTATAGAGGTGGGGTGTCACACCTAATTACCTTTAATTAATTACATTTAGTAATTAATCTTTAATTAAACCACATCTATTAATCACCCTTGATTAATCTCATCCAGTAATTAACTACCTTTAATTACTTCATTAAATAAATTAATTACTCCATACCTTGATTAATTACACAAAGTAATTAAACGCAAATTACTTTCATTAACAAATCACCATTCAATTAATTACATCTAGTAATTATCAATTAATTACTTCCCTATGTAATTATACTTAACAAATTCTCAAGTGGTTATTTTAAATTAATTAAACTTAATTAATAACTTAAAGTAATCAAATTTATTTAATTAATTACCTCGAGTAATTAATTCCTTTAATTACTTTCATTAAGTAATTATATTTAAATCAATCTCATAAATGATTATCCTTAATTAATTAATCTAATTAATTATTAAAATTAATCACATTAATTAATCATTTAATAATCTCAAGTTCATGACCTTCATTAACTATCCTTTAATAACATTTCTAAGTAATTTAAGCTTTGATTAATCAATATTCACTACAAATTAATTTATCCTATATAACCCATTAGTTAATCTCTAATTATTTAATTAATTAAGTTTTAGTTGCAACTTAATTAATTTTAATTTACTTTATTAATTAATTCCTAATCATTAATTAAAATCCAATCTTATTTAATTAATGATACTTAATTACAAATTAATTATTCCTTAATTAATAAATCTTAAACCGTAATTAATTAATTAATTAAAACCTTTAATTACTTAATTAATTAATCCAAATCATTAATTAATTAAATTAATTAATTATCTATTTTAATTATCTTAACAATTTAATTAATACAAATCATTAAATCCTAATTATCTTTAAGATAAAACTTTATTCTTATTAATGATTAAATTATCATTCACAAGCACATTTGAAAACATTTTACTTTCAAATTTATTTTCAAATATGAAATTTAAAATGAAAACAATTTTTAACTTTAACAAAGTTTAAAAACCATTTACAAACTTTAAAATCATATGTTAAAGACATACTCATCTTATAAAAGAACTTAAAGAATTTAAACCAAATTTACTTTTAAATTCTAACCATTTAAAATACACTTTAAATAATTAAAGTTGTTAAAACAATTTAATTTATAAAACTTAATTTAAATTTTAAAACTAGGATACAAATTCAGTTTTGTATTCATACTTAAAATTTGTTTAAAACTTTGTCTAAACCTATGCTTTCAAATTTTAAAATCAAATTTAAAATTTTAAAAGCATACAGGTTTTTAAAACTTGTAACTATCAACTGACCCGAGCCATCCTAAAAATGCTTCGAGAAAAAATCAAAAAAACTTCGAGTAAACACTCGAACTACTCGAGATAACCTCGAGTACAAATCTCTGCATTTCCCCCAAAAACCCCCAGGCATAAAACAATGCACCGTGCATATGCACGGTGGCTCCGACCATCATCGATCACCACCACTTTCTTAAGCAAGACGACGACCATCCTCAGATCAAACAACGATCATTTAAACCCCACAATCAACTCAGAATCAAAATCGAGTGTTCGAAACCAACCGTGGAACAAAACTGGAACAACACATATCAAACCTGAAAACGCCCCGACCACGATCCTCCGACCACCGGAGAGACAACAATTCCGTCAACACATTCGCCATCCACCATACTTCTATTTCCCTGAATCTAGTCACACTCGATCAACCAAAGAGGTTGAGATGATCAAAATACTCAATCCTAATTAAAACTAGGGTTACAAATTGAAAACATCCACCGTCTCCACCATGGTGATCATTCACCTTGCTGACAATTTTCCTCGATCTTTCGATCATTCCTCCATCATCATTGAGAATTACAACCCTCCAGATCACAGAGATCACCAGAAACCCCTTAAATACCCATTTCTGGTCAAACCAGAAATGTACTCAAATCCCAGTACTAAAATTTGTAATTTTAGTTTCAAAAATCAAGTTTTAGCTTTAGCATTTGATTCATATACCTGAATCCATGAATCATGATAATAGAAATTTAATTTATTTTAAATTTGCACGGTTGTTTTATTATTTCCAGAGGCAACACAAACTATTTTAACTTAAACAAATTTTTAAACTTAAAACTATGATACAACAAACATACTTTGTTCAAGGCTTAAGTCTTAACAAAGATTGGATCAAGAGCAAGAGAATTTTGATTCGAATTTGAACTTGGAAACTAGAATCAGAGAAAAAGAATTTTGATACACAACATGCACACCAATATATTCATATATATGCACAGAGCTATTCTTACTAATACATCCACAAACATACTTGCTTCAAAGATGAACATGCAACATAAGTATATACTTAAACTATTTAAATTGTGATGTTACTCACCTGATTAAAAGAGGCAGAACAGAGCACCAAATTTTGAAACAGCTTGAAACTGAAATGCCTTAGCTTTTGAAAACTTTTAAACTGGAATATGTTTGAATAAAATGCTTGATTTAAAAACTGGATGCATGCCTCCAGATTGAAAAAATGCTCAAGCTTTGATTTTGATGTTGATAATCTACATGTTTGCATTTGATAACTCAGGTTGAAGAAAGTGCTGGCTTTAATGTTTGATTTGAAGATGATATACATGCTATTGATTTGAATAAGTTTATGGTTTTGATCTTGAAAATGAAGTAACAGGCTATTAATTTGGAAAAGGTTTCTGGTTTGAGGAACATTTGAGTTACAGATTTTGTGTTGAAAAATTGTATAGGGTTTTTAGGTTTTGATTTCTGTTTTGAAATGTATTTGAGTTACAGGTTTTGTTTTTGAGATTTTTTTTAGAGGTTGAAGTGTTCTTGTAATAGAATTGAAAAATAGGAAAAAAATTATAAGATAAGGGGAGCATATTTTTATGTAGGCTGAATTAGATTTACTAAAAATAAAAGAAAACTAAAAAAAAGACACTTGTTTAATATATCAACACTTGTCATTTGCCCTTGCTCATTGTTTAACACTTGTTTAAAAAAAGTTTTAAATATTTACACTTGTCTTTTGTAATTTTACTTATTTTTGTTTATTTTAAAAGTAAATAAAAGCCCCTTTTCTTATTTATTAAATACTTATCTATGTATTTGTAAATTAATTTTTAGAAAAATAAAATAAAACAAATTATATATATACACACACAAATAAAAGCTTATACCTGTCTATTTTAAAATCCAAAATATTTTTAAGTATCTATTCCTTTGAATTTTAAAATAAATTCCAAATTCAAATTCAAATTAAATATTTTAAAATCCATTTAAAATTCAAGTTACATATATGCATATATAACTACACATTAAATTTTAAAAATAACAAATCCTATTTATATTAAAATCCATGTATATTTATAAAAATAATACATTATAATTATTATTTGGAAATAACACTTTTATTCAATTTTTAAATAATTTCTAAAAGAAATTATCTTGTTATATATAAATTACTTATATTACTTAAATGAATTGATGTATCATTTGATAATAGTATTTTAAACTCATATATAAATTTTCAAATCATTATTTATCAAGCTATATTTTAAAAAGAAAAGAAAATAAAATAAACCTTTTTATTAATTTAAACTTAAGCTAAGATATAATTTAAACAATTAATATTTACCTTAAATATTTTAAAACCATATACTTATTTATTTAAATAGCTTTGAAAAGTTATATATTAAATTAAATCATAATTCCCAAATTATCAAAATGTATATTAGAATTTAAAAACAAGATTTTATTTATTAATTAAATTTCAAAGCAAAGCTTATCTATTTACAATATATACATATATACATACATTACAAATAGAAAACAATTTACTAGTTTTTAAAAGATAAAATTCACCAATTAA